>CM061265.1:54630346-55855346 GCA_030848825.1 Tadarida brasiliensis
CTCAAATCTACACACGTAAAAAGATTGAGTTCTACGTGATCTCTAAGGTCTCATTTAGCATAAAAACTTTATGACCTCTAAAGTGGTCCCAAAGCCAAGAATTTGGCATAGTAAGTACCATACAGGTCCTCTCTCATTCTTTTTTAAAAAGCCCAACTTTAGCCCTGGCAGGTTTGGCTCAGCGGTTAGAGCACTGGCCTGCGGACCAAAGGGTCTCAGGTTTGATTCCCAATCAAGGGCACATACCTGGGTTGCAGGTTCGATCCCCAGCCCCAGTCAGGGCTGTGCGGGAGGGAATTAATCGATGTGCTCTCTCACATCGATGTTTCTCTCTCTCTCTCTCTCCCACCTTCCCTTCCACTCTATCTAAAAATCAATGGAAAAACATATCCTTGGGTGAGGATTAACAACAACAAAAAATAAAAATAATAATAATTTTTTTAAAAGCCCAACTTTAATTAAACACAGAAACTCAGACAGATATATCTACATCATATGTCATATGTAATCAGATATATTAGTCAGAGCAGAGTCAGCCTAACCTGCTTTATAGGGATGGAAATGGGAAAACTGAGAACAGTGGTATGCTCAAGTTTTCTCATGAAATAAGTATGGATTTGGGATTAGGATTTAGCCCTCCATGCTACAACATGGAGACAAAGCTCTCTTCATCAGCACAAAACCTTAGAAATAAGCCCATTTTCCTTCAAATTACGCCCTAGCCTAGGGGCAGAGCTGTGCATAGCATGGGCAGTGCAGGGTGGCACCATAACTGATATTCTTCTGGCCGAGGTATTCCTACTCTGGTGGGGGCCACTTTTGGTTGGGTGCCTGAAAAGAGCAGATAAATCAGCTTGGTCTGATTCTATCGGCGTTTACGCTGTCCCCAAGGAGGTCTCGTGGAGACTGGGGAAGGGAGACCGAATGAAATGCCTAAACTCTTGGCCACTATTGGTCATGCTTGATTTGGATCTCTTCTAATCTGAAAGGTGAATGCTAAATTGACCACTTCCTCTAATATACTTCCATATTTTCTGGTTTCTTCTTTTTTCTTCTACACTGTATTTCTTCCTTCTCATCTGACTCACGGCTTCCCATGGCAATCATGGATGGGCATTACATTTACAGAATCACTCTGGTAATTTTTCTGTTGTCTTCACGTATTTTATTTCATGAATTTCCTGTTATAAATATTTTCACGTACCTGGGATCAACTTGAGAGCAATTGCCTGATTTCTTTTGTCTTCCAGGATATTAGAAATTTAATTTATTCCAGTTGGAGTTTCCTTAATTTAACATGAACTATTTTACAAAGCTAGATCTTTAAATCCTGCAGTGACATTGGTTTTGCCTTTTCCCTTGTATCACCTCTGGGTATAGTGCCTCAAAGCTAGTATATTAGTGTGAGAGTCTATACTAAAATAGACACAAGAGGCACTCTTGAAGCCAAGTTTATGGACTATGAAAGGCCTAATAGACAGAGAAATGTGGAGTTGCTAGCGGTTTTCTTGAACTAAGCTGCAAAAGTTCTGCTCCCAAGTTCTGTCACACTAAATACACTTGTCTTGCTAGGTACACATATCATCAGATGCACTCCCTCAAACCGGCAGCCTCTCCTCACCTGGTGGTAAACATTCTGATTAGTGACAAGTGTTTTCACATCTGCTTATTTCAAGCATAAGTGCTTTTCTCCTCACAGAAAAATTCAAGTAAGGCAAATATCATCATCCCCATTCATTTCCACTTGCAGTTTCAGCTAGTCTGTCAATACAAGGCTCGGAGGGCCAGAAAAAGGCCTTAAATGAACACAGGATTATAACTGCTTTGGCCAATGCTAGGGAGTGGTGGGAAATTGGCATCCCTGATGGAGCAGTGGTGAATATTCATTTTTCCATCTGGAAACTAGGCATATGCAGCTTAGGAGATTGAAAACTGGTGGGACTTCAAAACAGTCACTACATAAACCTGACAATCTTTCAAGTGTAATGCACATTGAAAATGGATATGTTGCTATGATAGTAGATAAACGAGAAACAGAACTGAATTAGTTGATGAAACTAATGAAGTCCATTTTTTCAGAGGTAACCTGGGGTACAACTGTGTTAAAAGCAAAAAACCGAACGCCTCATGGGTGGGGATTCAGCACCACACTTTGATCACTATAATGAGGGGCCAGAGGAACTTGGAGACGTTCTCTGCTTACTTCTCCACAGGATTTCAATTTCGACAAGAATTGCCAGGGTCTCCTTAGAAATACAGAATATTGAGGAAATGGAAAGAGATTGAGTAACTTCCCTGAGAGTTATATAACACACCTTATGTCATAAATAAAACTCTGTCATGAGAGCTTGGATGGAAAACCTCCCGGGGATGGATCGACAGCTCGTTCCTCTGTTAGAACCGCTCTATGGAAATGAATGGGCTTGGCTTTGTATCTCCCACTGTTCTGCACAAATGAACCAAACTGAGAATCAGTTGGGATCACTGGAGCTTAACACAACTCCAGCTATTGTTTATGTGGCTCCCATGGAACCCCTGTGCCAAACTGATTAGATTTACAGTTCATTCGATAAGCATGTCTGCTCACGGCACATGAGGCAGTGACCCTTTTCACAAAATGAAACTAGAGCTGGAGAGGAAAAAAAAACCCAAAGCCTTTAATGAAGAGGGTGGCTGAGAGGCTGTGGGGGTGGGGTGGGGGGTGTCTCTAAGTGTTTAGAAAGTCTCCCGTAGGCTGGGATTCTTACGCTCAGTGTTGGAATGACACTTTGGGATTTGCCCTCCTGCTTACCAGACACTCGGTGGTGCCATGTTTTTTTGTTTGTTTTTTGTTTATATATATATATATATATATATATATATATATATATATTTTTTTTTTTTTTTCTTTTCCTTTATTGATTTGAGAGAGAGAGGAAAGGAGGAAGAGATAGAAACATTGATGAGAGAGAACATCGATTGGTTGCCTCCTGCATGCCCCCCACTGGGGATTTGGCCCACAGCCTGGGCATGTGCTCTGACCAGGAATCAAACTGGCGACCTCTTGGTGTATAGGTTGACGCTCAACCACTGAGCTGCACTGGCTTGGCGGTGCCATGTTTAAACTTTGTTGTGATAATGGGTATGTGTAATGCTAAGGGGACCTAAGGACCATAAAGGATTCCTAGATGAAGTGGGTCATGGAGCACTATGGGGATCAGTGAATGGACACTATTACCAATCACACAATGCCAGACAAGCTGCTTTTTGTTCTTCCCCTGCCCCCTCTGCTAGACGCTGGGAGAAGCTGTACAAAACCTACTCTACTTGCATATGTTTTAGACCTATTATTGAGTGATTGGGACTTCATCACGGAGCCATGAAGTCATCATCCACAAAACACTTTCTAGTCACCTTTAAGCAACTATAACTGATCTCATTTCTGCAAGAGCATGACTCAGTAGCTTTGCCAACCATGACCTAGCACTGTGGACTTGCTCCCACTGAGAACGATGGCAGAGGATGGCCAGCTGGGTAGAAGCTGATGCCCACCATCAGAAGAGTCCCACATGGGAACTTTGATTACACCTGTTTCGGTTATCTGTCATCACAAACCACCCTAACCCTCAGTTTATTAACCACTTTATTAATATCTCACAGTTCCATGGGTCTAAAGTTCAGGCAGGGCTGGGCTGGGTGATTCTTTGTTCCTCATAGTGTCCAAAGGGATTAGTTGGTGGTATTCAGCTGGTGGCTGGGTAGCTCTGTAGGATCTGAGACGGCTTCAGTCCCATACCTAGCACTTCGGCATGGATGGCTGGAAGGCTAGGATCAGCAACCTCTCCCTTTCCATGTGGTCTCATAGTTGCTCCGTCATGGAAGGTGGACTTCTTACATGGAGGCACAGGGTCCAAGAATGAGTGTTCCAAGAGTCCCAGGAAAGAGCTATAAGGCTCCCTATGCTTTAAGCTGGAAAGCCCCAGAATGTTACATCCACTATTTATATATATTATTGATTTTTAGAGAGAGAGGAGAAGAGAGGGAGAGAAACATCCGTTTAAGAGCTCAACATCAATCGGTTGTCTCCTGCACAAACCAGAAACCATCTGGTGCGTGGGATGATGCCCAACCAACCGAGCCACACAACTGAGGCTAGGGACATCTGCTAATTTTTATTGGTCAAGAAAGTCACTAAGGCCAGTTCAGATTCAAAGGTAAGGGAAAGACCCCGCCTTTTGATTAGAGGAATGTAAAAAAAATCTGTGGCCATCTTGAGTTTGCCTCAAACCCTTTCTTGTGATCTTAGAGAAAGATCAGTATTATGTCAAGACATTTCTCAAATTCCTTACCCAATAATGGGGGGGAAAAATGGGAGAAGCAAACTCTTAAGAAACCCTATGTGTGCACTGAGTGCTTAATAATATTTAGTAACAATTGGGAGACCCATTACATGGAAGACATGATTGAAAATAAATGCACAGGTTTCAAGTGGATAACTCTCGGATGATAATGTTACTATCAACCTTGAATAAATCACAGAGGACATTGATGTGTATATAAAACAATATAGTTTATAAGCATTAAACTCTGAGACTCACACATTCAATGCCTTTTCTCATGGTATATACCTCATGGTCTGTCACCTTATTGCTATCACCATACTCCACATATTACCCATGTCTCCAGAATTTTCTGTAAACTATAGTTGTGGCTTTGAACCACATCATATCATCCTGATAGATGCCAACAGAAGCCCATTTCCTTCAGTCTTTTAATTTTTATTTCAATAAAGTTACATCGGTAGTATTGCTTTAAGCTCACAAGCCTCAGCCGTGTCTGCTGTGGTACTCAGTGCATGCTTCCTCCCAGAAATCTTTTCCTGGCAAGGTCTAGCTGGCACTGAGCTCCCTCCCGTGTAGGCATGTGCCGTTGGAATGGGGACAGTGCACACTGACCCAGTTATATACTGTTGGGTGGATTGGGTAGTGGGGAGGGGGTGGAATATAAGGGAGCTCTATCACCTGGACCCTTCCTACTTCATGTCACCATGTCTTCTCTTTGTTTGGTGACTAAAGGCTGAGACACACTGAAGGTGGTAGCATTGTGAACATGTTGGGACATTAGACCAGAGTGAAACAAATCTATTTTCCAGTTTAGGGACTTTAGCGCTCCTAGGAGGCCGCTGCTTTCTTTGTCCAAAGGACTTCTGGATCTGCAGCCATCATGTCCCCTCTCCAGTCCATCCTCCTCCTCTGCCCTCCCTCCAGCTTCCCCCAATCCTGCGCTGAGAATTTCCGCTCCAGATTATACAGTTTACTCTCACTTTTTCCTAGCTGTCTTTGAATTGTTGGCAGGATGGTAGCATCAAAGACCTCGAGTTCAAAATGGCTCCTTGTTAATTGGCTGACTTGATGCTGGGGTTTTCCATTTCCATGGGAATTACTGCTCTTTAGAGGAATCTGTGAGTAGGGAGGATGTACCCTGTGAATAAAATGTGCTCTTGGGCGTGCTCCATTTTAAGCATGTAGTACAAGGGTGACACATTTTCTTTAAAAAACTTCAACTTCAAAGAAGTCTACTGGCTTAAAAGTGATGATTGGTGAAAACCTCTAGGTGCCACAGTCAGTCATTTTTTAGTAGCTTCCATGTTCCCAGTCTAGTTATCGGTACGAGGGATACAGAGATGAATTAAGCGTGGTCCCTACTTTGAAGAAACTAACAGTTTAGTAGCAGACAGTCATGTAAGCAGATAAAGCACAGTATTGCTCAGTATGAAGTGGGAGAGAGTATATGCAGAGTGTTGACAGTCCGAGAAGGGGGTGCCTGGGCAGAGGGGTAGAATATCTACTTTATGCTCCTCTCTGAATGTTACCCTAAGTGGCTGATGGCTATAACATATATGATACACACACACACACACGCACACGCACACACACACACACACCCTTTTATTTAACATTTGAAAATATTTCAACTTTGGAATATATTTTTAAAATACACATAATTATTTTTCCTGAATTTGAATTATTTTTAAAAATACAAATGGAAACTGTTTATAACCACTAAAGACATCGCCTGCTGACTAGTCAGCACATAAAGAAAGTCTCAGAGAAACAGATGTATTTTGGTTATTTACAGAGTGTAAATTAGGACATTCTAATAGCCCTTCAAAATCAAAGAGCTGACTGTCTCTCATACTCTCTTACCTCCTTTTCAACCAATGTGGCATTTACCCAACGTTTCTTGTAACCAACAGCAACCAGGGGTGGGTTGGCTACTTGGGGAAAGTAAACTTCTGGGGCAGCGGGGCGGAGACTCTTTCCTACTAGGGTCCAAGGCTGAAAAAATTCACCCTGGCTGGTTGGGCTAGGTAGGCACGGATCCCCTGGCTAGGCTTTCCATCCTTCGGGCAGCAGAAGAACCAGCAGCATGTGTTGATGTATGAACACCTCAACCTAAGTGGCAAAATGTTACTGTGTCCTTTCCTGCGGAGAACTTTTCCATCAGGATCACACTTTGTGAGCTGCTGCATTTCCTTGTTTGGGAAGCAGGAAACCTGGTCTCGTGGACTCTTTGTCCACCAAGGTTGAAGAAAGGTACGAAAGTGTGGCCTCGTTTATGAAACCGGAACCTGGGAAATCCTGAGTCTTAATTTGGTCAGAGATACACTGACATTCTCTCTTATGACGAGTTCATGCTTCGATGTCTCCAGATATAAAATGAGGACAGTGGCTTTTGTCTTGTGGAGTTGTACTGACTTTCTAAAGGTTGTGAAAATGAAATGTGGTGTTAGTATCAGTGAGCCCATTTCTCTCCTTTTCCACCTGGGAATGTCCCAAAAATACATTACATAATGCAGAACCATTTGGCCCCTCACTTTTTTGATCATGTGATCTGGGACAGCAAAGCCATTGTTACAGCAACATTCTCAGCTCTTAGGTGGTCCAGATCTCTGCATTCTTATTTTCCTTTTTTTGTTGTTTGCTCTGTATAGTGGTATCTACATAGGGCAGACTTTATTACATTGCCTTCAAATATCTTGTTAATGTGCAGGCAGAAGCAACTTGTTAGATAAAGTCAGGATTGATTATTCATGCGCAAATGTCTTGCTTTCTAGTTTCAACATTTTTGAAGAAATGTTGAAGTTCAAGGTCTGATTACCCTATCAAATAGAATGTCCTCCTAACTACTACGCCAACTTATTTAAACTAGTATAAGATAACTTTAAAATTAGCTGTGAGATGTATTCAATAAAATAAAGCTTCGAACTAAATAACAATGATTTTTAAGTTGGCCATGATTTTGGATGATCCTTAGCACTAACCCTCTCTGTGGCTGAACAGATTATGAAATGAGGAAGATGAGGACATGTTTGGGAATATCCTTCATCTTTCATCTCTTTTTCCCACCAGGCCTCCTGGCTGGCTAGTCCTCTGAACTGTTTCTCTCTTCCAAACTTGTGATGCTGAGTTGGGGATCCATTGGTGCTTCTCCAAACACTGGCAAGAGACGGAAGTGATCCAGAGCCAGTGTGAAGCACAAACTTGCTTCCATCCGAACCTTAGGCACTGAGAAACTATGATGTGACAGGGATTTTTCTGCCAAGCTATGATGGGAAGGAATGGTCTACCCTGACTATTTACGTGAATAGTAACCATGGGGTGCACGTGACTTCATCTGCATATTCTGTCTCCCTTGTCTAATGCCCATTACCTGAAGTCTCTCTTATTTCACTTTCTAGTATGTTTTCTTCTACTTCATTTCCCAGCTATCATTTTCTTCAGCATATATGTAATAGTAGACCTTGTGCTACAAACATCACATACATAATCTCATAGCATCCTTATAACAACCTGATGGAGAATTCTGACCATTTTACAGATTAGAAAACTGAGTCCTAGAGAAGTAGAGGAACTTGCTTCAGTCACTCAGATGGGAAGTGAGTGAGGCTAAGCTGTCTTCCTCAAGTGTTTGCCTTGACCTGAATTGATAGACTCCAGAGATCACAGGTTTAAGTTAGAAGCAGTTTGTCTTTCTTTTTTCCACAGAAGTTATATTTATAGAAAGCAAGTAAAATTTTTCTTTAAATTACAGAAATTAATTATTTTATTTATTTATTTTTGTTAAGAAATTGATTTTTAGAACATCTCCAAGTTTGGCCTTTCAAGACTGCATTGTATGTGGCATGAGATATACATAGCTTCGTGTTTGCTCCTGATGATGGTGGGGACAGAAAGCCATATTTTTCCAAGTAGGGGTTTCACCTCAGCCTTGGGAGCTCAATTTTAAATTGAACTTGATTCATTTAAAGTTTGAGTTTATTTTTGGCTTGCTGGCAAAATGCGGCTTCCTGGCTTAGAAAAATTCCCTCAAAACAAACTTGAAAAAAAGAGTCCCACCTAAGATGGCAATGTGAAATACTCTACAACATTCTAATGAACTCACTGTAAGTGAATTACAAATATTCAAGTGAATTTACTTTAAAATAGATATGGGTGAACAACCTAAGTGTCCACTGATGGATGAATGGATAAAGATACTGTGGTATATGTACAATGGAAAATTATCAGCCATAAAATGAGGGAAATCCTTTTGTTTGTGACACCACGGATAAACCTTGAGGGTATTAAGCTAAGTGAAATAAGTCAGACAGAGAAAGACAAATACTGTATGATCTCACTTATACGTGAAATCTAGAAAAAAATCTCCCAGGGTAACAGAGAACAGATTGGTGGTTACCAGAGGCAGGGGGTGGGAAAGGGGTAAAGGTGGTAAAAAGGTTAAAACTTCCAGTTAATAAGATAAATAAGTCCTGGGGATGTAATACACAGCATGGAGACTATAGTTAGCAATACTATATGTATATTTGAAAATGCTAAGATAGTAAATCTTTAAAGTTCTCATCACAAGAAAAAAAGTATACTGTGTGAGGTGATGGATGTTAATTAAACTTATTGTGGTGATCATTTTGCTATATATACAAATATCAAATGTACAACTAAAACTTCTACAATGCTATATATCAATTATATTTCAATAAAACTGGAAATTAAATAAATAAAATAGATCTGGGTGTGAAAATAAGGTATAACTGGCAATTTGGATTCTCCTGATCTCAACCAAAGGCAGGTTTGCCCTAAAAGATGTGCTGTGACTTAGAGCAAACACAAAGTCAAAACAAAAGCATTTAGGTTCATTGTGGAAGGAAAACCCCTGAATACTTATATTAAGAGACAAAAACAAAAACATCTGCCATTGAATAGTAGAATCCCTATTTGAAACAGTTTATATATCCAGTTCACAGACACATAGGTATAGTGGGGTCAATGCATCACTCATAAGAGCCACATTTTGAAAGCCTGCACCCAGGTGGAAGTTCTGGTTTTAACACAACATTCAAAGTGCTTCTGATCACATTGACTTTATTAATCCTAAGGCTAGTCATCTCTGTGAGGGTGGATGCTATCATCAGAGGCAGGATTTGAAGCAAGTTTCCACAGACCTCGTGCTAACCATTCTGATACATGACCTTTCTTTAAAGGGCTCCAGGGAATATGTAAAAGGGTTGGTAAGTGCAACCGCAGGAGGAGAATAAAGAGATGTTTCCAACAGATAGTTTCTGTGTTGCTTAAAAGCAGCAAATATGATATTCACTGCTGTTGGTGATGATGAAGTCAACATAACAGTGAACCTGATGGCAAAATGATTACAGTAGGTCCCGGGAAATGGAAATTATATCAGGCATGACATGAGCTCCTCAGACTTTCCACAAGTGACCAACAGTTGAAAATTATTTTAAAGCTCCCCTACCAAAGGTGGGATTTAGAAATAAATTTCTTTTGAAAAGTGCACTTCTAACATATAAAAATTTAAAAGCGCTCATCTGAGCAAACACCTCTACTCATAGCTTTCACTGCTTTTTTATTTAAAATTCCCTGTTTGTAAAAGTCTCTTCTAGGATGTGATAATCATGGTCTAAGTATTCCATTTTGTTTGTTTTCTAATCAGCCTTCTTGGGAACATGACACGGTCGTTGTTTTATGCACACACGCACGCGCGCGCACACACACACACACACACCATGCCCTATATAGTCAGCACACCTTTATTATCAAGCTAACCCTCTTCCTTTGGTTCCAGACAAGTGTCTTCTTGTCCTATGGTTTTGTTTTGTGTTTTTTTTTTTCATTTAAACTATGTACCTCCCTTTCCAGGTCTTTCATTCATACTTTTTAGGTTTCTTGATTCTTTCTTTCCTTTGGCCCCAGAGACTGACATTGTGCTAGTAGACACTGAAGGATCTCCCTTTTGTAAGACTTCTCCCTTATGTCGACCTAACTGTACCACTGAAATGACAATTGATTAACAAAAACTTGATTGTTACAGTTAATTAGTCAGGAAGAGCTGACAATCTTCAATGAGATTATTGTTGAGTCCTGGAGTTACACTTAACTTCATGTTTGGCACCCTAGGCAGGAGCTGGGTAGAAGAGAGCAGTGTGGTTAAGTCTCTCATCTGCGATGGGTACTCAGCACACTCCAGAACAAATCTCTCACCTTGTTTTTCTTTATTCCCTCCTTCTCCTACACAGCATCTTTGAATTCAGTAGCACTATATATTTAATTGCTACATTTATTTATTTTTATTATTTATTTTATTTTCAATTACAGTGTCATATAATATTATATTAGTTTCAGGTATACAATGTAGTGATTAGACATTTATATAACTTACAAAGTGATCATTCTGATAAGTCTAGTACCCATCTGACACCATACAGTTATTACAATATTTATTAACTACATTCCCTATGCTGTACCTTATATCCCTGTGTCTAATTTTTTTTTTTTATCCTCACCCGAGGAGGACATTTTTCCTTTTTTTTTTTAGAGTGGGAGGGAGAGAGAGGAAGAGAGAGAGAGAGAGAAACATTGATGTGAGAGAGACACATCGAGTGGCTGCCACCCGCATGACCCAACCAGGGCCAGGGACAAACTGCAACCGAGGTACATGCCCTTAGCGGGAACCGAACCCGGGTCTCTCTGGACCACAGGCCGACACTCTAACCGCTGAGCCAAACCGGCCAGGGCCTGTGTTTATTTTTAAATGCTATATTTAAATTTAACATTGTTCAAGATTTCAGCTTGAGCACAATCAATATTTGGGATCAAGTAGATAACCTGGCTATTCGAACATCATCTACTAATCATCCTGGGAAGAAAGTGGTGAATGGTGCACAAAATTACTCTGGGAAGCAAGGGGTAATATTCAGTATAGCTAACAGCTGGCAAGGCAGGAGGACACCTGATCAGAAGAAGCCCTTGCAATGTCAGGGCTTATGGGCTTAACCCCTTAGTTGCTGGGTTGTAGGGAAGTTGTTGTGTCCTAGGGAAGTGGCCAGAGGGGGGATGTAGTTAAACTTGGGGAGCTCAGGGCAAGGCTTTTATTAACCAGCTCAGAAGTACTTCAGCAACCATTACAGTTATATCAGTGGCCCCACTGAGCACTATCCTGCAGTGAGGTTCATTGTGCTCTATAATAGCTTGGACCTGTCTATCTTGATTAGTATGTTTTTAACATTAAGAGGAAAGGTTAACTTGCAACCAACTTGCATGAAAAATCATATTGCAGATATTTCCTAGTTTACTAGTTTATAGTCTTCAACAGTTTCTCAACCTTATCAAGGTTATCACACATTTGTCAAAACAGTGTGACTACTGAATTTGAACCCGATGCACCACACTTTTGGTTACATTTGACTAGAGTTATTGATTGGTAGATAAGTTGCCCTGACTATGCTGAGGGACTCACTCTGGCAGCTGTTACCATTGATGATGGTCAGGAGGCTTTTCTTTGTAGCACAGGCTGCTTCCCTTGGCACCTTACTCCCACCCCCATGTGCACACACAGAGCTCCAGCTCTTCCCTGGGACTGCTCTGTGCTTCTGTTTCCAATACAGGCATACCGGGAGCCTTCAGCCTAGCGCCATGTCTTAACCTTTTTTATCTCATGGGACACCTTTGGCAGACTGCTGAAGACCACAGACCCCTTTTCAGAACAAGGTTTTTAAATGCATAAAATACATGAAAACCAATTATATTGAAATACATACAGTTAACACAATGTTAAAAAAATTTGTACTATAGCAATACACATACTTTTTAATTGACATATGACGTAAGATCTAGCTGAGGGTCTATCTAATTACTGCTGTAATTGAAGGTATTTGCATCAACTGTGATGTGATGTAAAAAACCTGTGGGTTCTACTGGAGACTAAGTCATAGATCCTTATCCTACTGTCACTGTGGGATATCCTACATTCATAATGAAAGGAAATGCTAAATATCAGAGGTTAGTGAAAATAAAAACGTAAAAATTTTTGTTATCCAAATTCACAGTATCCTTGAATTTTCTCTCCCCTGGTTAAGAACTACTACAGGATCAGGTCGCCCCAGTCGCCTCAATGGAGGCCTCACCCCAGGACTTGGAGGCAGGAGTATTTAGGCCACCCACTCTGAGCTCAGAACTGCCTCTAGGCCGGAAGTTCTTCCAACTAGTCCTGGGAATTTGCGGGCTGGGAAGGGTTCCTGAACTTCGTGGGTACACTTTAAACAACCCATCCTTTACTGTTGATGGGGCTTCTCAGCCTCAGAACACCTGGAGACCAAGTTTTAAAATGGGGACACCAGTGTGACTTCTCCCACATGCTCCCCTTTTCACCTGGGCACAGATCCCTGGGTTCTCTGGGCCAAGGCTGAGCTGCAGTTTTCTCATCTGCAAAAAGAAAATACCCATCTCATGGGATTGTTAGGAGGCGCAAATGAGATAATAGCTGTGAGCTGTAAGTTGTACAGCACTATCAAAGTTTGTGCTATTGTCATTTTTGAGGGCTGAGAACAATCTCTGCAGCTCTATTCCCCAAGTATCTGGCAGCAGGCGTTGAGCGCTCCATAAACACTTGTGCATAAACAAACACTTGTGGAATGAATGAAAGAAGTCTGAATTTGTACCTGGGCCTCGGTCTGCAAGAACACACTGCTTAAGGCGAGTAGGGCCGGCGCCTCACCAACACTTTCCTTTACTAACAGGTAGTAAACGCCTTTCTGGCTCTGCGCCGAATGGCAACCACAATTCACGTGCTTATTTCTAGGAGGACCCCGGGATGGGACCGCTCCGCCCAGAGCTCGTGTGCTTGGCTCTCGCGCCGCTGCTTCCGGGCCAGGTTTGGGGCGGCGGGAGCGGCCAGGGGTGGGCCGGGGAGGGAAGCTCCCTGATGTTCCCCGCCAGGCCCGCGGGGAAGGTGCGGGCTGCAGGCCGCGGCTGGCGCGCGAGGAGGGGCCAGCGGGGTGGGGAGGGGCGGGGCCGGCGTCCTCGTCACTTGATAAAACGCCTGCGAGTCTCCAGAGAACAACGGGCTCATTCAGCAGTGGGGAGCTGCCTGCGAGGGGGAGCGGCCAGGCAGAGAGCGCGACTCGTCCCGGGGGTGGGGCCGGACGCCGCGGCTAGAGCCGACGAGGGGAGCCGCGGCCGCAGCGCGGCAGCCTCGAACCCGGCCCGGAGCGCAGGGCGGCCGCCGCATCCCGCAGCTCCCCGCTCCCTCCCCGGTGCGCCGGCCCTCCCATGGCGGCCGCGGGGCAGCTGTGGCTGCTCTACCTGTCGGCGGGGCTCCTGCCCCGGCTCGGCGCTGCCTTCAACTTGGACACCCGCGAGGACAATGTGATCCGGAAAACTGGGGACCCCGGGAGCCTCTTCGGCTTCTCGCTGGCCATGCACTGGCAACTGCAGCCCGAGGATAAGCGGCTGTGAGTTCCCCGACTCTTCCCACCCCCACCCGGGCGCCGGCCCTCGGGTTCCCGCCGGCCGGTCCTACCCTCCGTTGCCCCCTCCGGGGACTCCGCCGGCCCGCGCGCTCGGCCCCGGCTGCGCCTTGCGCGGAGCCTCCGCTCAGTCATCCCGGCCAGGAGGAGAACCCGAGGGCCGACCCCTACGGACCGCGGCCCCTGTGCCAGGCGGGTCTGTTCTCCGCCCCGAGAGAGTTTACTTTTTTTTTTTTTCTTTTTAAAACAAAGTACTTTCCGGCGGTCCTTTCCTCCGGGCATGTTTTCTGGGAACCCGGCAGGTGGCATGCTTCGCTGAGCTTCACGTGTGTGTTTGGGGCGGGGGTGACGTGGGCCGTAGGGTCGCTGTATTCCCGCGGTGGGGTTACTGGGAGTGTTGCTCCAGGAAGATCCAGGCCTTTTTCAGACTCACGGACCACCCGGTCAACCCCCCAGACTCGCGCGCCCCGCAGAAGTTGGAAAGTCACTTTTCATTGTGCCCTGCTTGGCTTTCCCAGAAGAGCGGGCGCTCCTGTACGAGATGCTTTCACACCCCCTCCCTTAAAAGTAAATGGAACTAACCAAGCACCTGCCAGCAGGGCTAGATCGGCAGAAAAAAACAAGCCCCTCTGACGGGTGTGCCTGGGCACCCCCCCCCTCCCCCGCCCCGAAGTCCCGGAGACACCCGCGACCCTCTGGGCCTCTGCATTGGGCAGGCCCAGCGGAGGGGTGAAAGCAACATGTCGGATCTGGGCTGGCATTTTGCAAGCCAGGTTTGGAAGTGACAGACCCCCCTTCCACCACAGCATAGCGGGGCTCCTCCCAGGAGAAAGTGGAGACCGGCACTCTTAGCCTCTCCTTTTCTTTCTTAGTGTTTGGTTCCCACATGATCAAACTATTTAGGTTGGAGAAGGGTGTTTGGGAGCTTAGTCGATTTAATCGCGGTGGGACTGCATCCTTGATCTGGGCTACCGAAAAATAAACTCACCAACCCCCCCCCCCCCCCCCCCCCCCCGCCCCACGCCCCGGCCTTTAATTGAAGTGAGGTCCTTCCAGGACCAACAGAGCGGAGAAAGCAAAGTGCAGCCCCAGCCAAGAGAGGACTTTGTGTTTAAGAGAGGCAAATGGAATTTTAGAGTTGGAGAAAACCCCTTGATTTCAGCAATTAAGAACTTTGGAATAGGTGAATATTGTAGGCCCCCGAATCTTAGATTATGTGGTGTTGTTTTCTTAATAACACCTGCTAGTTAGGCAAAGGAATTAACTGGGGGTGGGGAGGCCCCTGGCGGGTGGTCTGGCGGCTTGGCCAGCTGCTTATACTCTGCTTTGGAAAGAATTGTTAAGCTGTCGATCTGAAATGAAAGGTGGTTTCTGTTAACTCAGTTAATGGAGGACGGTTAGTGTCTCTGGACACTTAGGAGTGCTTAGATGTGCATCTACCCATATGGAGAATTTGAACTTGTTAGTGCAGAAATGACTGGGCCAGCAGAGGGAATACACTGTCCTTGGCATTTTCTCTGTGCACCAGACACCTGGTGGCTTCCTTGAAATCCTTGTTGGAGCAAATATCGTGAAGGGGAAGTACTGGGGCAAGAACGTATCTTTGGGATGGAGATGAGCAAAATGTGGTTTTAGCCAGGAATCTCTGTTGACACTAAGGTTAGCAGCATGCTTGCTACAACTTGTTGCTGCTGGTGGACTTCTCTGCTATTAGAGCTGCTGCAAGTCCTCCGAAGAGGAATAATAGCCTGTGTTTGGGGTGTAATGCCTTCTAGAAATGCTCTTCTTAAAGATTGACAGAGGGATTGATCAGACCCTCAGACAGGGAGAGGCACATTTTAAGGGGACTGGATCTTTCTCTAGAGCTTAGAGTATGGCAGTAACCACACTCTAGGAGGCTGGGTTTATGTCAAATGCCACTCCTTACCCTACTTCTTTTGGTCAAGTATTCCAGCTTCAGGAACAGCACTGTCCTCTTGGGATAACCAGCACGCACAGGCCATACCCACATCCGTTGTCATCTTTGTCAGTAAAGGATGTGGGTGTAAATAACAGCCAGTAAGGTCCAGACCCCATTGGTCCAGCTTCCTAAATTTTGCACTCTCTGGACAATCTCTGTGGGAGTATTTCTGGTGAGAGACCTGAGCTCAAATTCCTTCTCAGCCATTTAGTAGCTGTTTTACTTTGAGCCTTAGTTTCTTTATCTGTAAAACAGAGATAGTACTGCTTAATAGGGTTGATGTGAGGATTAAGAGATAACATGCCAAGTAATTAATTCCTAATTGGCCTGGGTACTTGCTGACTAAATGGTAGCCGTTAATGGTGATAAACTTAGAAGCAGTAATTGAGTTCCTACTGTGTGCCAGCCACTGTACAGCTGTTAAAAATTCTGTGCTTCTAATACTGCCAAAGAGTAAAGCCAAAATGTTATTGTGGTTTGGGTAATTGATGTTTTAAACTCATATTTATGAAACCCATTTTCTTTCTTTAAAAAAAATTTCTTTATTGATTTTTAGAGAGAGAGGAAAGGAGAGGGAGAGAGAGAGACAGAAACATCGACAAGAGATTGGCCGCCTCCTGCATGCCCCTAACTGGGGATCAGGCCCACAACCTGGGCATGTGCCCTACCGGGAATCGAACCTGCGACCTCTTGGTACATGGGTTGACACTCAACCACTGAGTCACACCATCTGGGCTGAAACCCATTTTCTTTCTTTCTTTATTTTTTTTAATCCTCACCTGAGGACATTTTTCCATTTTTTGTTCAGATAGAGTGGGAGGGAGAGAGAGGAAGAGAGAGAGAGAGAAACATCGACGTGAAAGGGACACATCGAGTGGCTGCCTCCCGCACGACCAACCGGGGACAAATTGCAACCGAGGCACGTGCCCTTAGCGGGAACCGAACCCGGGTCTCTCTGGACCGCAGGCTGACGCTCTAACCGCTGAGCCAAACTGGCCAGGGCTGAAACCCATTTTCAAAGCAATTTAACTTTAATCTGTCTTAGTTAGGTTTATAACATAAGAAAATTTAGTGAACAAGGGACTTTGAGTTAGAAGTAAAATATCAAAGATGTGTGGAAATACCAGATGCATGCACTGTTTTAGAAATCACCATAGATTTTTCTGGGTTAAATTTTCTACGATGTTATTTAACTATTTAATAACATCTTAAACTCTACTTAAGATTTTATAATAGAATACTATTGTATCTGAGAGCCTTAAAAAAATACTGTATGTTCCTAAAACTTTCAGGACTATAAAACTGAACTAGAGACTGTAAAACTTCACTCAGGTTTTTAGGTTGTGTATCAAAGAAGTTTCAGACTCCAAAATATTTAAATGGTTGGCCGAGTTACTGAGGTCAGGGTCTGAACGTCTTTGAAATCTTTCATTTTTCTTAGGTAGTTAAGGTTGAGTCACACACTACCGCTCCCATCCCCCCAACCCCCAGGTAGAAAGTATGGGATGATATCTGCAGGTATGCCCATCCTGTGAATCATCACTCTTAGCTCTTCTGGGAAGTGATAGATCTATGTAGGACTGTAGGGCAGAACCTAGAAGGGGGAGAGCTATAAATAATGTTCTCATGGAATAATTCTGGATTTATCCCAATTTCTTTTTGGGAACTCTCTGATCACCACTATCTTCCAGAGGCTCTCCAGGCTCACTGTCACTCTGTTCTGACTCTGTGGTGTTTGTTCTTGATTTTTCTCAGAGTTGTGACTCTCCCACTTTAAAAATCATGTTTACTGAACTAGGGATCATCTAGTCTGTCTGGCTGTCTTTGTAGATGAAGAAACTGAAGCTGAAAGTTTAAGAAATGTCTAAAGTCTCACAGCTGCTTAAGCAGAATCTTAACAGAATCTGGATTTGAACTTGATCATTTCTGACTCTGCTCATGCCATCTTTAAAAGAAAAATTCAGAAATGCCCTTCAGACCTAGAGAAATTGGCCAGCATCTGAGTTTTGGAAATGCACTATGTTATGTTGATTTATTAAACTGCTTCCCACATGGGTCAGGGCTATCTATTTAAATATCTGTGCTTGGACTTTCTTCCCCTTGGCCCTTAATCCAACTGGCCTTGTATCAGCTTCTGGGTCCCTCCTTCTTTGCCTTTCTCTCCCCCCCCCCCCCCCTTCTGAAAAAGCCCAGTGAGTAGTGACTAGCTAGCCAGGAATCAGAGTTGTCTTCAGGATGTGTACCTAAGCACTTGCTTCCTTGAATTCATTCAGGGTGCATGTGGCCCAGGGCCATCATCCAGGGACTGTACTCAGTCACCTTGAGTCCTGAGAGTAGAGAAAGAGCCAAAATGGGCAGGGACACTTAGAGATCTCAGGACACTGCAAGAAAGCAGAAATAAACAAGTTTAATTTTTACCCAAGTAATTTAAATTTATCCACCTAATGACTTAGGGTTGAGAAAAGGGTCAGCATTCATATGGTATGACTAATTTGTTGGGAAAGTCAGGTTACAATGCTTATATAATAGTCTCTACTATTGTAAAGAAGCCATTGCTCTGTTTTTAGCTGCATAAATCTCTATTTTAGCATAACAATAGTCATGATTTAATTTAAGCTTTCGTAACCAAATAGTACTGGAACTATGGCATATGGCACCCTTAGGACCTTGGCTCAACATACTGCAGTGGGCGGAGTTGACCAGTGAATTACTTGGCACTTTCAAGAGGGACAGTGGAGACAATGGAAAATACTATTGTATGCTTAGATGACAGGGTCAGTTTTATGTGGAACACTGATTGGTTCCAAGTCAGCCCATCTTAAAGAACATGATCATAACTCAAGAACCAGTTTAAATTTCTCCTTGAAAGTCTTTTTAGCCCAACCTACACTCCAGCGATTTCTTACTTTGAACGTCTATAGTACTTAGTCAGGTCTGACAGTTCTGATGATTTTCAGTTTAACTGTTATCTACCCTTTTCAGAGGGTGATCCAATCTCTTATGTTCATTTCTTTGCCTGATAACACCTCGCATGTGCCTTGCAAATACAATGGAATCATGTCATACACTCAATTTAACTTGTGAAATTAATTCTTCCAGCTCAGGGTAGAGAGAGGAAGAAATCCCTTTATTTAACCCTTTGCCATCCCTGCTCAAAGTAGCCCTTGGCCACTGCTGGCCCCAGGGAAAGGAAAGCTATAGCCATAATGCAAAGAGATGCCCAAGATGATAATTCTTGGTTTTTGAGTTTTCAAGGCCCAGGTCCCAGCTAAGGGATTTTCGTGACTGATTTTTAATTACACTTGACTTTTGCCTTAAAGGCAGACTTAGGTACTTAACCCCAGAAATGCAGGCTGACCTGTACTGCAGTGAGCACTCAGGATTTGTTGGTTGTTATGAGACTAGATAGAAAAGGATGTCTATAGAATAGATCCTGAAAGCAATTTGACAAGGATGCGGGGGTCAAATGGAAGTAAGTATGTGAGGGCACTTGTGAAATGTCTAAAGCTTTAGTTAAGGACAGTAAGGGAATCTTGGATACATATATGTATCTCTTTAAGTGGAATGGTGGGGAAGCTGCTGACCCCTCCAGTGAGAGCTGTAGAATGGTACTCTGGGTGGACCATGTTGGAACCAGAGTTCCTACAGCCTCTATGGAGGGTGGTCAGATTGAGCCCTGCAGTAATGGGCACCAGGGGCAGGGCCAGGTCCTGCTGCTTGTCTTACTCTTCTGTGTTTGGGTACACTTTTAGAATCAAACCTGGCTGGTCATCAAGAAAGCTTGGGGAACCTCTTTGCAAAAAATATAATTCTAGGCTCAGGCCAGATCAGTTTTACCAGATGTGATCAATTTCCATAGATGTGATCCAAGAATCTGTTATAGTTTTCTAGGTTTGAGCTAAATGAGCTTTCCTTTTTTATATACAGAAGGCAGCATAATGTAGTAGATAAGAGTGGACTCTGGAGCTAGAGTCTAGATCCTAGCTATAGTCTAAAGCTAACTGGGATCAAATCCTGCATTACTAGCTGTGACATTGTGCAAGATTCTTACAGTTCTGCACCTCGTTCCAATGTGGGGGGTTTTCCCACACACCACCAAGCAATTCTCAGACACCAGCTGGGTATCCTACAATATGACTCAATTCTGACACTACCTGGAAATAGCATCAGATCCCACTGGTTAAGGGCTCAGTCCTACAAGACTGCCTTTCCCCCACTTCAGATACCAGTTGTAAGTCCAGGTTGTCTGATGGACCACCTGTAGATTGGAGGTTACCATGACCCCGCTCCTTGGGTTCAATTAATGTGCTAGAGTGGCTCACAGAACTCAGAGAAACATTTTACTTACTAGATGACCAATTTACTATTAAAAGATAGTAACTAAGGAATGGCTAGATCAGCAGTTCTCAACCTGTGGGTCGAACGACCCTTTCGCAGGGGTCGCCTAAGACATAACGGTAGCAAAATTACAGTTATGAAGTAGCAGCGAAAATAATTTTATGGTTGGGGGTCACCACAACATGAGGAACTGTATTAAAGGGTCGCGGCATTAGGAAGGTTGAGAACCACTGGGCTAGATTGAGGAGATGCATAGGGTAGGGTACGGGGAAAGGTCACGGAGCTACCATGTTCTCTCTGAGCATACTGCTCTCCCCAGATTTCCATGTGCTTACCAACCTGGAAGTTCTCCAAATTCCATCCTTTAGGATTTTTATTGAGGCTTCTTTGCATAGGTATAATTGATGAAGTCATTGGCTATTGGTGTTTGAACTCAACCTCTAGCCCCTGTCCCCTCCCAGGAGGTCAGAGGTGTGGGACTGAAAGTTCTAACCCTCTTTTGAAGTGTTCGGTTTTCCTGGCAACAAGCCCCAATTCTTAGATGCTTTCCTAACATCATCTCCTTAACATAACAAAAGACAATTATCATCACTTAGGAAATTCTAAGGGTTTTAGAAGCCCTGTGACAGAAATAAAGATAAAGACCAAATATATATGTTTGTTATAAATCATAATACCTGTATATTTTTATAAGTCAATACCTAACTTCTCTAGGCCTGTCTTCCCTCAGCTGTAAAGTGAGGATAATTGTACCTTAGACTAGGCCTGGCCCAGAGTAAGCAGTTTTGTGTTTGTTAAATAAATGTGGAAACCAAGGCTATAAGAGGTGAAGTGGTTGTGAATCACACATTCCATGTTTCCTGGCCTGTGCAGCGTGTAGATTTTCAACTTTTAGCAGATTTTGGTTTGTTAAACTGGTGCTTAGAATAGCAAACTGTGATCTTGAGGAGCTAAGAGACTGATTGTTAATTAGGCCTGAACGGGGGCAGGCAGGTCGGCTCTTCACCAGTGTTGGTCCCTGTTAGCCTGATGGTCTTCTAATCTGCTACTCTCTGTTTTTTTCTGTTTAGATAAACAAGGCAAGACAGTTCTAACTCAGTTTAGCTATTCCAAAGTTAGCATGTTTGCAGAGTGACACTTTTCACAGGCCACGGTATAGCAGCAGACCTTACACACACACACACACACACACACACACACCCACCACCACCACCACCAACCCCCCCACCCCCCCGACCCCGGATTGCAATGTTGGATACTGTTATCACTTCATCTAATTCCAAATTGGCAAAAAAGCTTTAGAAAACTTAAGTCTCTAAAGCCAACTAAGTGGTGAAGAAGACTGTTCCGAATTAGGGGAACGGGGAAGGTGCCACGGAAGCAGCTGTAGGAGGCAAAGACCAGCGACATGGAGCCGTGGATGTCTGCTGGCGTGTTTATTTGCCAACTGGCTAGATGTATTTTGCATGTCATACAATCCAAAGAACGCCATTTCAGATATAGTATAAGAAAAACCTTTTAGAGAAACAGGCTTTCTAGGCTTGGGCGTATAGAAATGAAAATAAACTTTGGAATAATTTGGAAGGGCACATTGGTTAGTGATAGGAAGAATAAACGAAACACAGGGTAATGCCTGTTTACCCAGGGTCTGTGTTTGCTTTGTGTGGTCATATCAATGTCACTGCAGTTTCTTCATTTTGAAAAGGACATTCATTTGTACTGAGGTTATTTTAATTGTGTGTGTGTGAGATACAGATGATAATAAACATTTCAGACCCAGAGGGTAGGATGTCATTGAAGCATAAGTCTTCCGAGCCAGTTGACCATTTTCTCCTGGCAGAATCAGTCCCGTTCTTCAGGACATATGGCCACTGCTCAAGTGGTCAGTCTTCTGTGGACCCGACAAAGCAACGTGACGACAGTTACCTAGAGCATCCTCAGCGGAGCGTGTCCCGGCCAGAGATGTGGAATGGCTGTTCCCTAGTGTGGGGCGGCCCATGTGGCAGCACTGGGAGTTTGAAGTTTTGTTCTTGCTGAGGAGTGAGAGGTCCTGCCTGGGTCCCTTTCCCATTGATACATCTTGTCAAATGATGGCCTGACCCCCCACCCCCCTTCACTGGCAGGGTAGTTCTCTTTGTCCTTTAAGAACAAAAGGTGTATTGAAGTTGTGAAATGGGAATGTTTAGACATCGATAAGGCTCTGGAGAGATTGGAGATATATAGCAAATATATTTAAAATAGCCAGGATGAGTGTATTGATTATGGCTTAAGGAATCCAGCTTTGCTGTGACACAAACCTAAGCGTTTGCAAATAAGGAAAAGCTTAAAGAGACTCAGATGTGATCAGGTGGATGTGCAGAGACATGAATCTAGGTAAATGGCGTTTGCCACGGAGGCCTCGTGACTGCTAGGGAGACTGGGCTTACGTGCTCACTTAGGACAGTACTCAGGAAAAATGGAGCTGGTTTTAAGATCTGGGTGTTGAAAAGGTCTCCTGTGAACTCAAAAGTGCAAAAAGAGATGGATCTGGACCCATGTGGGCCTTCTAGAAGCTTGCAGACAGAGGACCTGGGGAAGACTGAGGGAGAGGCCCACTGAATTAGATGGTCCAAAGCTCAAGGGAGGCCTGGGGGAGTGGGCTGGGGGCAGCTAGAGAAGTGTGTTAATGATCAGAACACGGTAAAGCCATTTCAGATACCCTATTAGATCAGCCAGTTTGGAAAGAAAAGTACTTTCTAAGTCTTGTATTATATTTAGAAGTGCCCAAGTTTGCTGTAGATTAACTGGGAGTGTGGAGAGGCATCTTGGGGATGCTCACTCAGGATGACCCCAGGAGATGAGTGCTGAGAGACAGTGATCCCCCCAGCTTAGCAGCACCACCAGCCCGAAGCCATCTGAGAAGGTTTTTCACTATCACAAGATGAAAAATTCATCTTCTGTAAGCTCATTTATTTCTGTGTGTGTATGTATAAGTGTAAGTTTTATATTTCAACATAAAATAGGGATTTTTAGCCTTACTTGAACATGAGTAACAAGTAAAAACTTGGAGGGAAATATGCTCTGGACCCACTAGAGAAACCATAACCCCTTTTTTGGATTTTCCTATAGAAGTTGTTACTTCAGCAGATATCTGTTGATCATTTACTAGGTATTAGGCATTGTTCTAGTGCTGGAGCTATAGCAGCAAACAAAATGGATGAAATCCCTGCTTAGGTTCTGGTGAGGGAGACAGACAAAATAAATAGGGTATTATATAGATGGTAATACGTGATACAGAGGAAAATAAAGTGGAGAAGTAGAAGAGGGAGTGGGACTTGGGTGGGAAGTGATTGACAATAGGTCAGTCAGAGGAGGCTTCACTGAGAAGATGGAAGTATGAGTCATGTCAATATTGGTGGGAACGGCATTCCTGGCAGCGAGAACAGCAAGTGCATGGGCCCTGAGGCAGAAGCATGTCCCAGCATGCTCAGGAACAGCAAGGAGGCCAGTAGTCTCCTGAGAGGCAAATTGTGTAAGGTTTTATGGCGACGGAAAGACTTTGGCTTTTAGTTGTGAATGTGATGGGAAGCCATTGGAGTATTCTGAGAAGAGTATGATATGATCTGCCTTAGATTGTAAGTGGATTTCTCTAGATTATTGAGAATCGACTGTATGAGGGCAAGGATAGATGTAGTGATATTAATTAGGAGGCTCCTGTACTGCTAGATAAGAGCCGATGGTGGTTTGGACCAACATGGCAGCAGTGAAGATAGTCAGAAGTGGTTGGATTCTGAACATATTTTGAAGATGGCGTCAACAGGATTTCCTATGGACTAGATATTAAGTGAGAGAGAGCAGAAAAGAGTGTCTGCCAGGTTTTCACTTGAGCAGCTGGAAGGATGAGAAGTGAGATAATGGTTTAGGGAAGACCATAAGAGGAATAGATACTGGGGGAAGATCAGGAGTTTGATTTTAGACGTGTTGGGTTTGAGATGTCTAGACATCCAGGTGGAATTGTCGAGTACGCAGTTGAATAAGAGTCTGGAGTTCAGATGGGACGTTTTGGATTGGAGAGGCAAATAGTGGAGTCATTGGCTTCTCGGTTGCATCCAGAGTGAAGGACTGAACGATGGATGTGATACTGAGGGAGTGAGGACTGAGCCGTGGGGCACTCCCATGCAGAGGTGAGGGAGGTCAGGGGAACCAGCCTTGGAGACCGAGGAATGGCCGGTAAGGTGGGAGAGCTAGGAGATGTGCTATCCTGGAAGTATTGTAGGAGTGATCCATCATTGTGTCATATGACACTGAGAACTGATCCCTGCCATAGCAATGTGGAGGCCATCGGCGACCTTTCCGGCGGAGGAGGCCTGGGAGCAGTGCTTGGTTGGAGTAGGCTGGCAAGAGGATAGAAGAGGGATTGGAGACAAAGAATAGGAGCTTTAAGTTTTGCTGAAGAGAGAACAAGCGCTAAGGGGGAAATAGGGTAAAGAGGGAATTTCATCATTTTTAAAAAGTCCTCACCTGAGGATATGCTATTGATTTAAGAGAGAGAGAGAAAGAAAGAGAAAGAGAAACATCAGTTGGTTGCCTCCCATATGCGCCCCGACCAAGGATTGAGCCTCCAACCTAAGTATGTGCCCTGACCGGGAATCAAACCAGCAACCTTTCGGTGCAGGTGCATGGGACGACGCTCTAACCACCTGAGCCACACCGGCCAGGGCTCATCATTTGTTTTTGTGTTTTTTTAATCCTCACCCAAGGACATTTTTCCATTTTTTGTTCAGATAGAGTGGGAGGGAGAGAGAGAGAGAGAGGGGGAGAGAGAGAGAGAGAGAGAGAGAGAGAGAGAGAGAGAGAGAGAGAGAGAGAGATCGACGGTGCAGGAGTGGCTGCCTCCTGCACGACCCAACCGGGGCTGGGGACAAACTGCAACCGAGCTACATGCCCTTAGCGGGAACCGAACCCAGGTCTCTCTGGACGCTCTAACCGCTGAGCCAAACCGGCCAGGGCTCATCCTTTGTTTTTAAGATGGGGGAAAATTATAGTGAGCTGGTTGGTTGATGCTGACCCAGTAGAAAAGGAAAAACGAATGCAAGAGAGTGGGGGAGCTGGTGTGATGTCTGTGAGTAGGGAGAAGGATATATCAGTGGAGGGATGGGCCTAGTTACCACATCACAGGGGCACCAGTGAGGTAGGTGGAAGATTGTGAGGTATTTTTTCTGGTTGCTTCTAATTTCTCAGTGAATGACAACAGATCATTAGTTCTAAGCTCCTCAAAATGTGTGTAGAAGTTTGCTGTGTACGAGTAACAACTCCATTCTAGAATTAGAGGGATGTGGGGATTGAATCCCAGCCTTTTCACATTCTGTGGACTTGCCTTGGGCAGGTTACTTGTCCTCATCAGTAATATGGAAGTACGAGTAGGGCCAACCCCATAGGTTGTGCAGATTAAATGCAGGAGTATAAAGCACTTAGCATAGTGCCTGGCATGTCCAGTGACCATCAGCGGTGGTGGGTGCTTAATGTAAAATAGGAATATAATTCCCTCAAATGGGGGAGTTTTTATAGCCATTTATCTTTACAGTCTGGGGGACAGCAGCCCTTAGGGATCAGGTCAAAGGTAAGGTAACCCCATGGTTGGGGCTACAACCAGAGTTGGAGCAGTTCACAGGAGGATGGGACCTGTGACCTTGTCTTTAAGAGTGGAAGGGAAAATGTGGGTCTTGGAAAAAGGAAGAGAAAATGGCAACACATCAAAACCCTCCAAGAATCTCAAGTTCCGCCTGGCCAGTGTGGCTCAATGGTTGAGCATTGACCCACGCACCGAGAGGTCGCGGGTTCGATTCCCGGTCAGAGCACATGCCCAGGTTGTGGGCCCAATCCCCAGTGGGGGGCATGCAGGAGGCAGCCAATGGATGTTCTCTCTCATCGATGTTTCTATCTCTCTCCCTCTCCCTTCCTCTATCTCTCAAATCAATAAAGAAAAAAAAATTAAAAAAAAAAAAGAAACTCAAGTTCCTTATGCTATATTCATGCTGCAGAGAACCTCCACTTTTTATTTTGTTAAATTCTTACGAGACTCGTTTCAGGTGTTGAGTGAACATTTCCCATGCAGCAGTATCTGCCGTTCCAGAATCTGGTACCGTCTCGAACGGCATGGTGTCCGTGTGTACTCCAGGCCAGTTGTCACCAGGGCCTCGGCAGGTAGGCCGTGCTGTGCAGGGTGGACGTGAGCTGGGAAGAGAGTAGGGGCCCCAGGACCTTGCCTCCTGTTCCTGCTGGCCTGGCCAACATGTGCAGGGTCTCACTGCATGCCATGCACATAAATGACTCATGGCCTTGTTGAATGGTCAGGAATGTACTGAAGAGCAGGGAGGTTCTACAACACGGCCCGTTTTCAGTCTCTTCTTTCACGACAGCTAGTACCAGCTGAAGCGGTAGCCTGCGGTAAATCTGAATCTGAAAGGATATCGAGTATCTCTGAAATTATGTAAGAGTGTGAATAATCAGGACTTTAGCATCATTTTCCTAGGGTGTGCCACAAATTAAACATTGAATGTCTTCCAGAGGTATCATGGTGGTGAGTTAGTTTTTTATTTTTTTTAATCCTCACCTGAGGATTTTTTTTCTGTTTATCTTCAGACAGAGTGGGAGGGAGGGAGGGAAGGAGGGGGAGAGAAAGAAAGGAAAAGAAAGAGAAAGAGAAACATCCACGTGAAAGAGACACATCGACTGGCTGCCTCCCACACAACCCTGACCAGGGCCCAGGACCAAACAGCAACCGAGGTATGTGTCCTTGACCAGAATCGAACCTACAACTCTTTGGTCCGAGGGCCTACGTGCTAACCCCTGAGCCAAACCGCCCAGGGCTATTTTTATTTATTTTTTTAAAATCCTCACCCAAGGATATTTTTTTCTGTTGATTTTTATTTATTTATTAAAAACATTTTTTTTCTTTATTGATTTTAGAGGGAGAAGAAGAGAGAGACAGAAACATCGATGAGAGAGAACATCCAACGGCTGCCTCCTGCATGCCCCCCACTGGGGATCGGGCCCACAACCTGGGCATGTGCCCTGACCAGGAATCGAACTGGTGATCTCCTGGTGCATGGGTCGATGCTGAACTACTGAGCCACACCTGCTGGGCTTTGTTGATTTTTAGAGAGTGGTAGGGAGGGAGGGAGGGAGGGGGGGAGGTGGGGAAAGAGAGAAAGAGAAACATCGATGTGAGAGAGACGCATCGATTGGTTGCCTCCTGCATGTGCCCCATCCAGGGCCAGGGATCGAACCTGCAACCCAGGTATGTGCCTTTGGGAATCAAACCTGAGACCCTTTGGTCTGAGGGCCATCACTCTAACCACTGAGCCACATCAGCCAGGGCAAGTTATTACTATTTTTTTTTAAGCTCTCTCATTATAGTGCAGATGGAATGTGTAAGTTTTTACTATAGAACAGGAGGCTTTAAAGACATTTCAAGCTTTTAGTGGGCACTCTGTTTGGGCTATGCCCCCACACTCATTCACCTTCCCCCGTGCTTTTTTGAAAATAGTTGAGGAGCACTGACCAGCCCAACCTTTTCTCCGCAGAGGGATAACTAAAACCCGGAAAAGTCAAGTGACAGCTAGGTGGTGGCCATGTGGGCCCTGAGACCTAGCTGCCCGATTGCCCAGTTCACCTACGCCATAGACTTCTACTTTTTGGTGAAGTAGCCTATTCTTGGAGTGAAACCTATGCTGCATACTCTTGCCCTTTGGGGGTCGAACGACCCTTTCACAGGGGTCGCCTAAGACCATCGGAAAATACATATTTCCGACGGTCTTAGGAACCGAGACACCACTCCTCTATCCGTCTCCAGGCGGGTCCACCCACATGCAGATACGCCCACGTACAATATGAGGAACTGTATTAAAGGGTCGCAGCATTAGCACTGCCTTAATAGAACAGTATCTTACATTTAAATGTCTCCCCGTATAATGGCCTTGGAGGTGATAGCAAATATACAGCCACTGTTGCCCTTTGCCCCTGCTAATTGAGGGCACTTCAAATGACCATAGCACTTTTTTCAGCTGTCTCAGAATTCTGCAGGTCAGCATTAGTTAGCCCCTGCTGATGTGTGGCTGTTTGCACATGAGGCGACACCTGTTTGCCCTCTTGGCTTGGCCAAATCCCCTGCACACGGAAGGTACTCCAGAAATGTCTGCCGATGGGTATTATCCCTGCTGGCCTGTGAGCGTCCTAAGAGCTAGGCTGACAACTTGTCCATTTCTGGTTAAAATCTGCTAGACAGAAATGGGTACCTAATAAGTATTTGTTGCGCTCTTTGAGTTGATTTAATTTCCCAAATGCAGTAAAGCCTGCTAGAGAACAGGAAGTGGTGTGGCAGTTTCTTCAGAATGAGCCTCTACACCCTGGTGGTGGTGGTTCTCTTCTTCTCCCATTGTGGTAAAATTCACATTACATAAAATGTACTGCCTTATTTATTTCTAAGTGTACAGTTCAGTAGTGTTAAATATCTTCACATGGTTGTGAATACCCTGGTACTTCTAAACTTGTTTTAAAGTGCCCAGAATTCAGGTTCTTTAATATGGCCCCGTATTATGAGGTCATGAAATACTGATAAACTAAACTTAAAATAACTGAACATAGAATTGTACCAAACCATGCCATTTGATGTGATATTCCAAAGTAGATCAGTGGCAATGTAATTAGAAGTTTAACACATTTTATGGTAGGAATTGAAAATTCCATGTCCTAGCTTAGTGTGTGTTTTCCGGTTGGTAAAGGACTATTCCTGTGAGCCTGGCTGCATCTGTACACCTGCAGGGTTCCTTGTGCGCATCTTTTGAGAAACCAGAATACTGTAAGCCCTCACGTAACGTTGTCCATAGGTTCTTGGAACTGCGGTGAAACAACATATAATGAAACCAATTTTACCATAGCCTAATTGATAGAAACAAGAGGTAAGTTCTTATGGTGTTGAGGACTGCTGTAATTTGTCTTAAACTTTTAACTGAGTTGGAAAATTGCAGCAAATAAAAGGCCTGGCCAAATTCACTTATTTCTTATGTCTTGCTACTCCTGATGTCAGTGGCACAGTGTGTTCAGGTTGAGGCTGAGTTTGATGTCACATTTGCGGGTCGAAGTTCGCAAGGAAGTGTGTTTGTTCAGGGAACACCAGATTAGACTAACAGCTGTCTCTGGTAGTCAGGCCATCTTTGTTTTAGCTTGTCCTGCAAATACTTTCCGCTTTCACACTACCCTCCCTCCCAGCCCACCTCCCGGCTCCCTTTAGAGCCATGTTAATCTATTGCCCGTGAGCAGCTTTATTTTCTTTCTCTGTTCCTTGCCTCTCTGATTTTTCTAATGACGGTATCATTCAGGTCCTGTTGAGTTGAGTTTAATACTCTTTATTTTTACCGATGTCTTCATTTTGAAATTTCTAATAAGCTATTTGGGAGCTGCCCGAATAAAGGCTTCCTGTTGGTTCTGAATTGTGGGCCTTCTGAAGGCAGGAGTTGGATCTGATTATCTATTTTGCCCAGAGCTTTAACATGGAGCTTAACATGCATCATTTCCTCAAAATAAAACAAGAATGCGCTGTGAAAGAAATCTAAACCCCATGCTCAAGCCATGGGTGTTTTCACCTGTACAAAAGTGGGAGTAGCCTAGTATTAGTGCCCAATAATCCTCCTGTGGATTTCTTTTAAACCACCTGCAGAAGTTAGGAAAGAACCAAGGAACTGATGTAGAAAGGTAGACCATGTCCCTCATTTTATAAGTCATGAGTGGGGGCCTAGGGTTTACTTGGGGTCACACAGCCGACTCCTGACATAGCTGTGCCTACATCCCCCTTCCCCTCATGTCCAGAGGTCTTTCTAGTTTCCTACCTGAGCCCCTGCCCTCCACCTCTACTGCCCACCCAAGCAGGGGTCTATTTAGCTAATGTGTTTGTTGTAACTGTCACCAGAAGCTTAAGTAGATCCATTGAAGTCCCACCAAACTTGTCTGAAAATCTGTTCTCATCATAGGGTTGGCCGTTCTGAGTTCCTGAGATAAGCATTTGTCAATGAGGAACAGACCTGGATTTGCCTTTGACCACATGTCCAGGAACAGTCGTGCGCTCCCATGTGGATCCCCGGTTCCCTCCACACCTCTCATTCAGGTTTTAGATTAGTTGAAAGGTGAGGTCAGGCGCCTGACTCAGGCTATGACTCACTGCAGCTCCTCCCTGTAACAAGTGGCTGCTGCAGCGGGTTGGGGCAGTGTCCCCAGCATCCAAGACTAAAGCATGTGAACTCTGTGGCTATTTATAAACAGTACTTACTGAGCTCTAGCTCTGCATCTGAGATGCCACCGAACTGGACAGAATTGCTTCCTTCTAAAGGAGGATAGGAGAGTGAGCGCCTTACATTGCTGGTTTTCCATAGCTGAGTTGTTCTCCTGGATACTGTTCATGCCTTGGACTTTCGTAGTGACAGTGAGAGTTCTTCTCTCTGATGTCATTCCATTTCATTCTGTACCTCACTTGACCATGGTGAAAAGCTTGTCTACCTTTTCAGCTTGGCTTTCCTTTCCTCAGCATTTTTCAACCTCTGCCCTCCATTTGCACTTTACTGTCATGCCCAGGTGGCCAGCGCCGTGCACAGAAGGTGTGGGGTTTCCACCTCTTTATTGATGTGCTGTCATCCTTCTTGAATGGACTGTAAAAATCAGTCTTTGCCTTTTGCCTGCCTGCAGCTGCCTACATAAAGATAGCATGTACGAGCTTGCCTTGCGCAGTAAGAGGTTTACTTTCTTCATGACTCCTGGGCACTGATTTTAACCTCCATGACGACGTCTGTCATTGTCTCCGTGAGACTTTCAATGACCCATTGTCCACACTGACTGACATCATTTTTTAAATGGTACTTTTTTGTTAATCCTTACCTGAGGATATTTTTTTCCATTGTATTTTAGAGAAACCACGTGGGAGGGAGGGAGAGAGAAATATCGATGTGAGAGAGACTCATCAGTTGGTTGCCTCCCGAACACACCCTGGATCGGGGCTAGGGGTTGAACCTGCAACCCAGGTACGTGCCCTTGACCGGGAAGCGAACCCATGACCCCTCAGTGAGTGGGCCAGTGCTCCAACCACTGAGCCACACCATCCAGGGCAAAAATTATACTTTTTAATTTAGTAATAGAGTCACATGGTACAAATATAAAAACTACAAAAAGATGTGGAATGAAGATCCCCCTCCCAACCCCTGATCTCTGGTCATCCTGTTCTTCCTGGAGACAGCCATTGTTTGATCAGTTTGTTGTGACTTCTCACAGGAACCTCTACATACATCCACAGTTTTATGAGCAAATATATACATCCACAGTTTTTACGTGTGTGGTAGCATGCCATACATGTTCTTCTGCACCTGGCTTTTTTTCTCTTGGCATGTTTTAGTGCTTGTTTGATGTTGTAAATAAAGAGCTTCCTTAGTATTTTTTTTTTATCCTCACTTGAGGACATTTTTGCATTTATCTTTAAATAGAGTGGGAGGGAGAGAAGGAGGAAAAGAGAGAGAGAAACATCAACGTGAGAGAGACACATCGAGTGGCTGCCACCCACACAACCCCAACCAGGGTCGGGGACAAACCGCAACCCAGGTACGTGCCCTTAGCAGGACCCGAACCCGGGACTCTCTGGTCCGCCGGCTGACGCTCCAACCGCTGAGCCAAACCGGCCAGGGCCTTCCTTAGTATTTTTAATGTCTGCAGAGCGTTCAGTTTTAAGGATGAATCATGATTTATTTCACGAGTGTGGATACTCGGGTAATTTCTAATCCTTTGCTGTTGAAAGCAGTGCAGCGGAGAAGAACCTCACAGCTCCCCCCTCACTTTAAGTAGAGGACCGATGCCCAGTGCAGGGTCTGCCCAGCATTGTTTTGTGATCATGGCTGGTTCTGGGGGAGGGGCTGGCTGCTCTTCATGATGCTGTCACAGACTCTGCCCTACCGTCTGATGTCACAGGATATCGACCAGTGGGGTTGCGGGAATCTTTTCAACAACTGGAGTTGACAGTTTCACCCCCAAGCTGCTGCATTCTCAATGGCTTGGGCGTTAGTGCCCCACCTGGACCTATACTTGTTAAAATTAGAATGGCTTGTTGGAATATGTGTTAACCAAGTACTAATAACAGCACGTGTAGTGCTCATCACCACATTACTGTTGACCGAGTTATTTGACAGTGTTTCATTCGATCCTTGCAACACCCTGTAACAAAATTAGGTAGAACCATTCCACAGACAACCCATACATCTGACACCCAGCTAGTAGGTGCTACCGCTGGCATGTGAACCCACCGGGTCTTCCTGTAACTCCCTCAGTATTTGATTATGGTTTGGGCTTGCTGATCTGTTACAGGGCAGGTAAGAATACGTGTGCTACCTGGAAACAGTACCTGCTACAAGCACGTACCATATTATCCCTGCAATGACAGGCCCAGGTAGGACTGATGTTCGCAGGTATATACCTGTGAAGGAGCCCTAGTTGTTAAACTATTGAAGTACTTCTGGTGGGTAAATAGCTTTCTCCCCACCTCCCTGAGTGTCCCTCAACACTTCCCTGGCCACTCTTCCCGTAGGCCATTCCTGTCTCTCCACATTTCCTTCCATAATTCAGCAATTAAAGGGGAAATGTCCTAATACAACAGGGGCCTCTGGGGTGCGAGTCCAATGCTAGATCACCATCTGTGTCAGTTAATTGCTTTCTGGGCCATCCTGGTTGCTATTTTTAAATATCATCTTTAAATGTAGGAGTGGAGTAGTAAACAATGTAAATGTAACTTGACTTCTGTAAATATTTATATAGGTACACTTTTTAAATTGTATTCTTTTTTTGTTCACAGTATCCTATTTCTAAATCTTTTTTTTTTTTTAACATGAAAGATCTTGTTGTTTTAGTGTTCCTGTTATATGAGAGTCTGGGTGGGTCTCTGAGGCGGCAGGAGCCAGAACTTGTCCTCCTGTTGCTGTACCAACCGTAGTCTCAACCTTGTAATCCACGATGGCAGCGTCTACGTTCTAGGCAGGATGACGAAAGGGACAAAGAAGAATCCAGTCAAAGGCTCCTGGGCACCATCTTTTATTTATTTTTTTCCTTTATTGATTTTAGAGAGAGAGGAAGTGAGAAGGAGAGAGAGATAGAAACATCAACTGGCCGCCTCCTGCATGCCCCCCACTGGGGATTTGGCCCACAACCGGGGCATGTGTCCTGACCGGGAATCGAACCAGCGATCTCTTGGTGCATGGGTCAACCCTCAACCACTGAGCCACTCCAGCCGGACGTGGGCACCATCTTTTAAAGTAGATTCCTGGATGCAGCAAAATGACACTTTGTCAGGTGTCCCATTTATCAGATCGATTTCTGTGGCAGGTCCAGCTGGAAAGGGAGGCTAGGATCTTGATTCACAGGGTCTTCGTCCAGCAAAAATTCTTTCCTTGTGGCAAAAGGGGAGAACCGATAGCAGGCAACAGCCACCCGTCACTGGCACAGCTGCTAAGCCTGTTGTTTCAGTTGTTTTGTTTAGAAAACAAACCGTGTGATCATATTAGTTTCCTGTTAAAAACATTGAGAAATTTGGATTTCTCAAATTATTGGAATAGTAAAATGGATACGGTGACTTCTTAATTGTACCCTTTTTCTTTCTGCTTTTTGTTAAAATATTTTACTGAAAAGTGATGGAAATGGAAAAGTCACTTTTATAAATGAACTACTTATTAACAGCTTTTAAGAAATAACTTTAAAAAAAAGAGTTAACACTGATAATACGATGCTTGGTTCAGTTGGCATATAAAAAGCTTGTTAACAGTGTACTTGAATTCAAAATTGTTCAATGTGGTGATAGATTATAAAATAATCTGCGTTTATTTAACAGATTTACTAAGCATCTGCTCCGTGTCAAGCACGTGTGAAGGTCAAGGATGGGAGGGTGGGCTCATGGTCCAGTTCACACAGGTTCTTAGACTTGGTTCCTTGAAAGGACAGTTCACTAGGACAGATGTAATTCGGTACCTGGAAAGTCAGGTATCTGACTTCTAGAAGCACAGGAAGTGACTAAATGCCACATTTGACGGGGTCTGGCAGCTGCTTTGGGAAACTGAAAGAACAGGGTCACTTAGAGACTTTCATTTTTCCTTGTCTTCCTACAGTAGATAACAGCACTTTTATAGCTGAGTGATGTCTTACCGGCATGAGTTGCTTGGTCAGGCCTTTTCAGCTAATAATTTTATTCTTAAAATGAGCTGGCTATATATTTATACCTGTACTTTATAAATTTGTGTGGAATTGAAGTGCAGTTCTTGGCCATTTTAAATGTAGGCCAGTGTCTATTGTATTACCTTGTTGGGTGCTAATGGTAATTTTGTTTGAGATTATTTAAGTCCTTATTGTTGGGAAGTTAGAGGCAAATGTTGACCCAAGGTCACACCAAAAACTGATGCCAGGAATAGAACCAGGATTCCTTCCCCACTGCCTTCTCTGTTTTGCTGATCTGACCACCCTTGGTGGTGTCCCATTTAAATGGCTGAGATTGATGCTGTGATTTCACGCCTATTTTTTTTTTTTTTTCTTGGTTGATGGTAGAGATTTCTGAACGGGAGGAGGAGTTGCGTGATGGAGATGATAAAACTTGATCTGTGTTGGGTGTTCCTTTATTGCCTGACTTCCTTGTTCTTGGTCAGGGACACACCTATAGTAAAATGTACCAAATCAGGTAAGAACTGGAACCCTCAGGCTCCAACGTCATCGGAGTTTCATAGTCACTGGAAACTGGATTCAGTCCTAGCATGTTTCTCCCAGGAGACAGGAAAAAAGTTCTTTTGTGAAATTCTGGAAAGGCCAGGACAAAATGTACTGTTGTTGTTGTTTTTTTATATACAGATAAAGGCAACAGGTGTTTTTTTGGCTCCTTTTTGAGCCCCTGTGGCGTGCATCTCAAACCACTTAATGTTTGTCCGGGGATGTTTTCACTGATTTCAGAGTGAAAGAAAAGGAAGAGCGAGAGAGAGAAGCATCTATATGAAAGAGAAACATTGGTGGGTTGCTTCCCGAACTCGCCCCACCAGAGGATCAAACCCCTGGCCCTTTGGTGCATGGGACGACACTCCAACCAACTGAGCCACACTGGCCAGGGCATGAAATACTCTTTTTTTAAAAAGGTGGGTAGATCAAAGGCTTTAATGATGTTTTGTCCAATCAAGCAGAAAGGCGACTGTGGGTTTTGTGGTTTAGAGCAAGGTCAGGGGATGCAGGGCATGGCTCCTATTTCATCACTTACTGTCTGTGTGACCTTGGTCATACTGCTTGTCTTTGCCGACTCTGCATCCACATTTGTGAAATGGGTGGTGGTCATAGTGCCTACTTCCTAGTAAACTTACAGCAGAGTGCCAAACTCAGAGCACGGGAGATGATAGCCGCCAGTGTATTGCTAACTATAATAGGTTGTTTGCTTTCCTCAGACCGATTCCTGGTCAAGGGCACATACCTGCAGGTTTGATACCCAGCCCTGGTCAGGAGGGTATGTGGGAGGCAAACAATTTGATGTGTCTCTCTCACATCAATGTTTCCGTCCCTCCCTCCCTCCCACTGTATCTAAAAATCAATGGGATGATATCCTCGGGTGAGGATTAACAACAACAAAAATAGGTGGTTGGCCTTAATTTGCAGGTAGGGTATATATTTTTTATTATGTGGTTTCTTGGAAGGTTATTAGAAATCTAGTCTTTTGACAGTGAGATTTATAGTTCATAGAGAAAAGGGAGCCTCAGCCTTCTAACCAGCTTTCTGTGTAAATGTGAAAACTCAAGGCTGGGAGGTGAACAGATTTGTTCCACTGTGAATTATTGCAACTCAGACTTGCCCAGCTGGATCAGCCAGTACATGTAGTTAAATAGGGTTTTGGATTTTCTTGGCCAAACACCCTTGAGGTTACAAAAAAAACATAGGACCAGTTTCCTGCCCTCAAGGAGTTTATAGCCCAATAAAGTGGAGTTGGGAGAAATGCTTGTCCTGGCAAGTTTACTTTGGAAAAAGTGAAAGTTGAGAGCAGGGTCTTGAAGGCAAATTCGTAAGTAAAGCCTGGAGCCTGCGTTTGGAAATTGTTGGTGAGGAGAGCTTTTGTGAGGTGGGGGCAGGGGGGCAGGAAACACAGTGAGCGAAGGCACCAAGCAGGCGAGGGGATTTGGGGCCACTCATGCTAGACGCTAGGGTGTGGCAGATGGTGGAGGGATGGCTCCCAGTTGTAGGAAGGGTACAGCATGTGGTAAAGGTATTGGGCTTGAAGTCCTACCCATGTCAGGTAGTCTGAGCCTTGGTTTCTTCGTCTCTAAATTGCTGAGACATATCTGAATAGACGTACATGTGAAGGACTTTGTAATCACGGAATGTCCTGGTTTGCTCACTACTCAGGTTTGCTGCCTTTCTGGTGAGAAAGCAGATGGGGCTGCCTGCGGAGTGTCTGCCTAGGGTAACAACGAAGAGGAATCCAGGTGTTTTATCTTACTGCTGAGGTGGTGGAGAAATACGGTTTTCTGGGGAGTCTTCTCAAATGATACGACAAAATGTGATTTTAGAATTAGATTCAGGCAGAGGTGGAATGTAGTCAGTTTCCTTGTCCATCTCCTGTCCACTTTTCTTTTTTTTTTTTTTAATTCTCACCCGAGGATATTTTTCCATTTATCTAAGATAGAGTGAGGAGGGAGAGAGAAACATCGATGTGAGAGCGACACATTGACTGGTTGCCTCCCGCACGACCCCGACCAGGGATGGGGACAAACTGCAACCGAGGTACGTGCCCTTGACCAGAATCAAACCCAAGACTCTCTGGTCCACGGGCCGACAATCTACCCACTGAGCAAAACCGGCCAGGGCTTCTGTCCACTTTCTCGTTCTTCTTTGCAAGTGGTTAATTGTTTTGATTATTAAGGTCATAAAATGCAGGCTATGTAATTCACTGTGGCCTGGGCAGGTCCTTTATGGACTGTCATCCTTGTTTCCCGAAAACCAGGGGCTCAAATTAGATCAAGCTGGGCTCCTTGAGCTCCTCCAGGGCACCAGGGTCTAGTGGGGTGGTGAGCAGCAGGCAGCAGATCTGCCCAGGGGAAAGCAGGGCTCAGTAATGTTTGCTAATGCACAGCTCAGTGCTGCTGGGTATAAATACTGGTGAGTGCAGAGTTCTCAGGTGTATTTTTTCAATCTCCAAATAGCCAATCAACAAAATAAGGAAACATACTTCATAACTTTAAACAGATGTATAGGTGTATATATGTGTGTGTATATATATGCGTGTATATATCTGTGTGTGTGTGTGTGTATATATATATCTGTGTGTATATATGCATATATATATGGAAGGGTAAAGCCTAGCATGGGTGTTAATCTGCTGGTTGATGGATTTTCTAGTTCCAGAGGAGAGAGAAGCAGGCCCTCTCACCCCTGAGAAAAACTTGACACAGGCAGAGGGGCAAAGTGTGGCTAAAAGTGCAAACAAGCCCGGCGGGTGTGGCTCAGTGGACTGAGCGGTGTCCCATGGACTGAGACGTCCCGGTTACTGGTCAGGGCACATGCCCAGGTTGTGGGCTCGATCCCCAGTAGGGGGCGTGCAGGAGGCAGATTATCGATGTTTCTATCTCACATCGATATTTCTCTCTCTCTCTGAAAAATCAATAAAAACGTATTTTTTTTTTTAAAGTGCAAACAAGCCCCAGGGCCTCCTTGCCTTCTCTTCACCCAGCAGAGCAGGGTGGGGAGGAAAGGACAAAACTCCTCAGCAATCTAGCCAGGCTACCAGGTCTGCTGCTGGTAGCCAGGGGGTGGTAGAAGGGCATGGGCATTTCCTGTTGACCACTGTCCCTTGGAAAGCAGGCACTTTCCTCTCCACCCAGAGAAAAGGACATTGCTTCTGTCAGTGGACAACGGGAGAGTCACGTGGTTGGGGGAGCAGGGCCTCTCATAAGCCAGTGGAGGTTGGTGACCCGCCTGCCCTCAGGTAGCCGGGGCATGTGAGGATGGATCCCAAGGCTTCCCAGGCCAAGTCCAGCCTCACAGTTGGAATTTCAAGCGGGGCGTTATTAAATTCAAGCTGCTGCATCACTGCAGTCCCGTTGCTAGCTTTATATCTGAGGCTGGGTGACTGTGTAATTTGTCTTCCAACCTGGGCTTTTTTTGAGAATGAAAGGGGGCCCAGGACCACAGGTGTGAACCAGGACTGCCCTGGGGGCATTTATGGTGAGCCTTGCTAAGGACTAGAAGGTTTAACCTTAACCGCTTTGTGCTTTGTGGATAGTCCCATGACCAGAGATGGCTCAGTACGACGTGGCCTTTGTGTAGAAGAGCCTAGACCTTCCAGGAGAGAAGGTGGGACCCAGGGGCCTTTCCTAAGAAGTCTGTCCAAAATGCCAAGTTCTCCGACTTGGGGTTCTTGAAGAGCTGTTTTCCGTACACCCTTGAATATAAGGCAGGATTTCTTTTCACCCCCAAATTATTCTACCTTATCTCTGAGCCTTTATAAAATCATTCTCTGTGACAGCTGCCCTCTTGATTATTTTGAACCACAAAGTTCTGTTTATTGTAAACGCGTTTGCCTAAAAGGGACTTAATTAGTTGTAATTGTGGATGCAGATAGAGGTTAAATTTGGTTTAAAAATACTTTAAGTAAAATAAATTGATTTAAAGAAGTGAGCAAAATTTCTTTGCCTCCATTTAGTAATGATTCTCCCGGATTTGACATCCTAATTGCAAGTCTTGTATATTGTTATAAACTTTGAAATGTCCTGGAAGTGCTCTGGGAAGCTGGCTTAGATATTGCTTTTAGAAAGTAATGTCAAAGAGCACGGCCGGTGTGGCTCAGTGGTTGAGCATCGACTCATGCACCAAGAGGTCGCCAGTTCGATTCCTGGTCAGGACACATGCCCAGGTTGTGGGCCAAATCCCCAGTGGGGGGCATGTAGGAGGCGGCCAATCAATGTTCTCTCTCATTGATGTTTGTATCTCTCCCTCTCCCTTCCTCTCTCTCTAAAATCAATGAAGAAAAAGAATTTTTTTTAAAGGAAAAGAAACATGAAGTTTGAATAACATCACTTCATGAAATATGAATAGTTATTTTTAAAGGAATGTTTAATGTAATGTTATTTAAAAATTTTATATAAATGATGAAATGTTGTCAACCAACTATTTCATCTACAGTCACAAAAGCCTAAAGATACAAATTGGCAAAACAAAACACCTTTTTGGGGATTTTTTTCCATGCAAGGAGTCTCATGTGTAGGCCTGCACCTGGTGTATGGGGGTGGTAGTAATGCTGAAGAGCTGTGGTAACAGCTGGGAGAGAGACAGTCACCTTCTCAGCTGTGATGAAAATTTGATTCCTTCAGGAAGTGGTTGGGTTTTGACTTGTGGTTCCAGATGTTTCTCTAGGTGTGTGTGAACGTCCCTCCAGGCTCCTCGGGGCTCCATAATGGCTGAGAGTTTACCAAAAGGCAGAAAGCAGGTGGGATCTGGTTTGTGACCTTAAAAAAAGAAGAAGTCACAGCCAGGTGGAGACTGAGAAAGGAAGGGGGTTGCCCTGTGACTACCTGGGGGTCATCAGTAAGGCGGGGACTGGGACTGAGGCGTGGCTCTGGAACTGCAGGTCTGTGTGCGGGACCACGGACGCCACGTGACACCATCGTCCACCAGCTCTCTACACTGTAAGGTCTACAGAGTACAGGCTGCAGCATTTACTGCTCTGGCCAAAAACCCATAACATTTATTTGGCAGGGAGAGGGATGGAAATGTTGATATGTGCATATTTTACAACGCTTAAATTGATTATAACTCGATTTAAAAATAAAAACCATAGATTCTTGTAGAAGTAGGCAAGGGAGGCAGTGACATTGTTTAAAAAAAAAAAGGCTAGGGCTTCTAGTGTGAATGCTGGCACCCCAAGAATGAAGCCTTCCTCTAGCATTTTGAGGAGTGGTTTGCAGTCTGACAGCAGCTCCCTGCCCACTGGGCCTAATGTGGAAACTGCCGTCAGCAGGCCCCACCCAGGACTCCCTTTCGGAATTCCTGCTCAGGGTGAGACCTCGCCAGAAACGGGCCTTTTCATACAACAGCCGAACAGGAGAGCCGAGGAGTATCAGGCAGGGGGTGCGAGCTAGTGGCATAAAAGGGGACGATGGAAGTAACCAACAGAAAAACTGGAAGAAACAGATAATCCAGGAACAGAAAAAGAAGGGGAAGGGGGTGCTTCTAGGTGAAATACTCACAATTTTGCGAACATACTAAATTCACAAAATAAGAATAAGATGCATTATGTGAAAGGCACGATCAGGACAAAAAGCTTTTGGCGCGGTTATAAGTGCTGAAATTTAAATTTTTATTGAATTTAAATTTTAATGTTATTGGAATTTAAAATAGAAGTACTGCAAAATAAGGTTGAAAAATCTCAGAACCATAGCGAGGGAAGGAAGGTGAGAGAGAGGGAGATTCATCCAGGACATCCTACAGAAACCAGAATGAGGGAGGTGATCAATGCAGGGTAAGCATTTCCTGGAAACGACTATACTAAGTCTGTAGATTGAGAGAGGCCCCACAGTGCCCAGTGAGTGAGTCAAGGCTCCCACATGACACTCTGTCATGCTGTTCAGACAACCTAGGGTAAAGTGGAGAGCCTCAAAGTTGCCCTCGAAGAAACGAAAATTGGACTTACATTCAGAATTTTTATTGGCAACGCTGGATACTAGAATAAATTAGATACAGTGTTAACATCAACATTCTCAATAAATGTTCTTCAACCTAGTGTTCTGCACACAAACAGGCTGGTGAGTGGAATAATGACATTTTTGTCTATGTAGAGACTCAGTTTACCATGCATGTAGTGTTCCTTAGAATGATATTTAAGAAAACAATTCAAATAAGAGGAAAATGTGGGATCCCAGGTCAAAGCACATCAACCCAGGCAGGCAGGAAGGGAAGTCCCGGGATGACCGTGTACGGCAGGCCTAGAGGAGCAGTCTGGCGGCAACAGGATGTCCAAGGGCTGTGAGAAGGAAACCTGAACAAAGGAGAGATCCTGATTCCATACAGGTGTGACGGGAGCGGAGAAAAGATTGAGGCTACAGTAAACAATGTAAGGAGAAGGAAAGCAATGAGAAATGCCAAGAAAAGCAAAAGTCATGGTCCAAATATGAAGTACACCAAGCAATTGACAGAATGTAAGATAAGTCTGACCTTGATGCTAGGAATAGTTTCCTTTGAGGTCAAGGGCTTCTGATTCTGGTCTCATAGAAAGAAGATAATTTCAGTACAGTTTGGTTCAGCACTGAATATTTACCTGGTTGCATACAAGAACAGATGACCGAATTGTGCTTACAAGACAAAATATAAGTGGTAGTGCCTCTGATAATAATGTAAAAGTATAGCTAATGAACCACTGGTCTTAGAGAAACCAAAAGGAAAGTGTGGGAGAAAGGATAGAATGCTGATAGCAACATCTCACTGACTGGGGAATGGAAAGATTATGTTAGAAGTTGATGAAGGTACCCTGGCCTGTTTGGCTCAGTGGTTAGAGTGTTGGCCTACAGACCAAAGAGTCTCGAGTTCGATTCTGGTCAAGGGTACGTACCTCGGTTGCAGTTCGGCCCCTGGCCCTGGTCAGGGTTGTGCGGGAGGCAACCTATTGATGTGTATCTCTCACATCGATGTGTCTCTCCACCCCCTTCCCCCACCAACTCTATCTGAAGATAAATGGAAAAAAAATATCCTCAGGTGAGGATTATAAAAAAAAAAAAAGAAGGAGGCCCCGCCAGTGTGGCTCAGTGGTTGAACATTGACCCATGTGGCAAGAGGTTGCCCATTTGATTCCCGGTCAGGGCACATGCCCAGGCTGTGGGCCCGATCCCCAGTGCAGGATCCCCAGATCCGCATGCAGGAGGCGGCCAGTCGATGTTCTCTTTCATGGATGTTTCTCTCTTTCCCTCTCCCTTCCTCTATCTCTAAAATCAATAAAGAAAAAAAAAAAGTTGATGAAGGGAAAATAGAGGTTAAAATGCATTATTTAAAACTTAAGGGGAAGCAAATAGAACTAAAGTAATGTAGTCATTAAACAGGCAAAGTAACAAGTAATTTGTTATTTTCATATTGTGGGGTTAACAATTATTGCTTAAGCGAATAAATCAAGAAATAAATGTACAAACATGTAATATCTAGAGTTATAAGAGGAGTAAATTCAGAAATTTGTTTTAAAAAAAGAGCTTGCCCAGAGAGAGGGGCTTGGGATGAGTTTGGAATCTGTTGCTTTCCATAAGTGCTTTCTTTTTTATTTGTATTTATTACTTTAACAAAAATTAAAAACTGAGTTGGAAGATGGGTTAAAGGTGTAGAGGTGAGAGTTGAAATGGTAATGCCATCTTCTAATTTTTTAAGGCTTAATTTGGACAAACTTAAAGGCTGTGTTTTAAATTAAGCAATAATAATGTCCTTGTTCTAATGAAGCAATATTTCATGTTTCCTGAGAAAAGTTGCATGGCTGCGGGCAGAATCTTTAATCCTTGAGGAAATGAATTATTGCCAAAAACAATGTAGCAAAGCTACTATTGTCCCCTGAGTTTGAAAAGTGCCCCAGTGTTTAAAACTTCGGTTGAAGTCATTATGTAAAAGGATGCTAACTGGGTGAGAATTTGACTATATGAAACCAGGAGTGTGGCTTATTTGAAGAAGTTTGAAATAACTTTGTGGTTAATAGCATGGTAGTAGGTCCTAATCTTTGTGCCCAGAATTCTGATCTAGACTCAAAGACCTGAACTTACATCATATTCTCAGTTACTGTCTCACTTGTGTAGTTTGTAGTTAGCTTTTTCCATTGGATTTTACTAATTCAGATTTTATTCCTCATCAGTTTTGTCTTGTATTCTCAACGTGGTTTTCAATGTGTTGGAATCTCCAGGCAGTTTTTATGTCAGTATAGCTCTAAGACAGTGGAGGTCATTGTCCACCGGCCGTGTGAAAAGCAATTTGGGAAGTAATTTTTCCTGTTCCTTTTGGTGTCTAAAACAATCTTATTTCAAACTCAAATTCTTACCCTTCCTTGATGCAGTTTTCCTTTTGACCTGATGGAAATAGGCTTCTTAGATGCTGTTCTGTTAATTTCCACCACTTCCCTTTGGAAGCCATAATTTATATCCCTTAGTCTCTGTCACTCTGAATGTGAGTTGTTACTGTAGTTCTGAATTCCTTCATACATACTGGGTGGGTCAGTACTAAGAGCAGCTGCTGCTGTTGCTGCTTTTTAAGAGAAAATGCACTGAACAGCCTGGCAGCTGCTGCCTGGGTCCCTAGGAGCTGCTGTGGGTATCCTGGTGGTGCCCAGACAGTGCCTGCTGCTCACACTGACTCCAGCATCAAAGGGCCTTGGGGGCAAAGGGAAGTAAGCTGGCATTTGAACAGAAACTGAGTTTTGTCGTGACCTGAGGGATCCCCTAGATGCAGGCTGTCCCTTCTGGAGCTGCACCCTCCTTGTTAGCTCAGGAGCTGGCTGTGCTCCTAATGGCTTAGATCCAAGGTCCTGAGGTACTTAGATTAGGAAGTAGATGGGTTGCACCAGGGACGGTGTCATTGACTGGACACAGCTCTATTTTTGATTTGTCCTCCCAGACAGAGCCTCAGCTAATGGGCTATGTCCTCCTGTGTGATTAAGGTTAGTTTTAAGCAGAATTAAGAGTTTGTTTATTTCCTGAACCAGAGAGGGCAGCTTTACTTTGAGGATTAAGACACCTGCCAATTGTTGAGTTTCGTTGAGGTGACTGTGTTCTCCCATCAAGGTGCTTCTTTACCTTTTCCACGACTCTGATTTTATCTGACTTAACTCCATCGCTCCCTGCACCTCCCCCAAATCATTGTTTTACTGATTTTCCTGTACGTGTGGTCCCAGGGACATCCCTTTCCTCCATCAGTGCCTGCTTTTCCTCCTCTGGCTGCCTGGGGCCTGAGGCCACAGAGCCCCCCTGCCTTCATCCCAGGTGGGACAGATTCCAGGTGAAGTGGATTTAAGTGCCTATTCTTTGTCAGGCGTGTTAAAGGCCCCCCCAGCCGCCCGAGGGGAAGGGGACCGGGTGGAAGATGGAGGTACCAAGGAGGGAGAAACCCCAGGACGCAGCCAGGAGAAAGGGGCTGGAGGAAGCGCCACTCTAAATGGACCGCTCTCTGCAGCTTTTTAAACAACACTTAGGCATGTGCGGAAGCACCTGTCTCCTGCGGGGCACAACAGGCCGCGGAAGCGGGGGCTCCGGCTCGCATCACACTGCTCATCGCCCATTCCCCCCGAGTCCTCTGGCTCCTTCCCTCCGAGGCTCGCCAGCGCCGGGCTCCTCACCTGGCCCCGCCCTCTCCGCTGCCCTCTCCGCGGTGGCCTCCGGGCGGGCAGGCTTTGGCGCCCTCCCCTGGGCCGCGCCCAGCACCCAGTCCGCCCTCGTTACCTCCCTGGGGTTTATCCACCAGCTTCTGCATCAGGCTCCCCAAGGGACAGTATGGCCGGGAAAGGGAGGGGGCGAGTCCTTATTCATCCTAGGAGGCTCTTGAATGTTTGTGGGATGAATAAGTGAAGGAATGAGCAAACAACAAGCCCTGTCCCTGCCTAGGTAGCTTGCCAGCCTCCTTGGGTGTGGACTGGGAGGAGAGCAGGTGGACAGAGAAGACACAGTAATAACCGTGGAACTCTGGGCTGCTCCGTACAGCCTTCCGGTTGGAGTTACCTTTATAGGAAATCTCTTCCCTGATCTTCACCCCACCCAGCTGCAATCATGCTTGACTTGGCCTTCCCTCAACCTTTACGAATTTAGTCTTACGTACAGTGCAGTTCTTATTTCAGTGTTTCATCTGGTAGGATTTGCCCTTTCAGCTTGGTTGTAAGTAACTTAAAGTCCTGAATTTTATTTCCTAGGAAGCATTTTAAAAGAATGGAGAAAACATTGCTCCAAAGTAATTTTTGTCCTGGCTACCAACAGGTTGTGAGATCTTAGGGCAGAGTCATTGCCCTCCTTCCATAGGTCTCTGTTCTCCCATCGGTCAACTTGTCAGGCTGCACGCGCTCTCTGGTGCTTCCAGTCCTCACACCCATGACCCTGTGATTCTGACCCCGCATCTTGCTTATCCCTGCCAGGTCTTGGGACAGGGTTCCATCCCCACATCTGTCACATAATCAAACTTGTTCGCTCACAGTTTAGGCCAGTTCACCTCTCAGCTATTTGTTGGAGCTCACGAGATCATGGACATTAATGGAATAGGTGTGGGGTGGCTCAGTGGGGACCCCCATGGCCTTGCCTTTGCCAAGAATTTCCAGGCACCAAGGACCCCACCTCGGTCCTGCTTAGTCTCAGTTCCAGTTCAGTACCTTGGTGTGATTTGTTTCATCCCCTCAAATGTAGGGAGGACTGGAGGTGGAGGCTGACTGTGCCACCATCCAGGAGTCTGGGAGGAAGGATGGTGTTAGGGACGTGTGTTCCCACGTGAGCCAAGCCTTACTCAGTGTGTGAGACCTTGCTTCACTGTTTTCTGAGTGCATTTTCCTCCTGTTGCACCCATTGCATTGCCTGGATTTTTAAAAATACATTAAATCCTTTATTGGGATAACAGCAGAGACAGAGGTGGTAGGAACTGTTTGGTTTGTGGTTTTTTGTTTCTTTGTGTGTGTATTTTTTTACTTCTGCATCTGAGATTTGTGGATTTCTTAAAGGCCAGGAGTGGCTTGTTTTCTGTTTGGGGGAGTTGATTTGTTCATATTCTTTTTTTCTCAGCTCTTTTCCCCAGCTCCAGCTTCATTTCTCTCTGTCCGGTCAGGTGTGTGTTCTTTCTCTTTATTTCCTTTCCTGTTTGTTAGACCAGTCAGCCAGATCCCAAAGATTATAAAACTGATGGTCAGTAAAGAGCATTAGCAAAAGGAACCCAGCAGAAAGGTAGTAGGTCTCCAAAGATCCCTCCTGGCTGTGAAACAGTGAGGTTTTAAGGGTTGTGTGTTTGGGTTAGGGACCTTCTTATAGGAGCTAGCAAGAACACTGGAGTGGGAGGAAAGAAGGAATACTGATGCTTAGTACATAAATGGCACTCCCCAGACCCTGCCTGAATCCCTGTGCAGGACTGATGGGATGATAGTGGAAGAGTTTGTAGGAGATGATAAGAATGCCAAGAAGTAAGAATTGGTGGGGAAAGAGGCCAAGGCTGCAAAAGACAGTAATCCTGGGCACAGGTTAGGTTCTAAATCAGTATCGTTAAAAGATAAATGGGTGCATATTAAAATTTTTACTTCTTTATTTGAGCAAAAATTGATTCAGATCGCCAAACTGGAAGTTGTTCGGAGTGCTCCACCAACAGGAGCCAGGGGAAGGACACGCAAAGCCAGGAAAGAAAGAAAGGAACGGATTCGATCAGCTATAGGTTAAAGCCTCATTGGCTGTTTGCGATTGGTTGTCCTTAGGGTTTGATTTTGTAACCTTGAGACATTTACAAGCTTAGATTTTTTTTTTTCTCAACGTAGGCATTAGAGCCACATCAGTCTAATGGCCTTGACGTTTAATTAATGTAACACTACAGAAGCTGAAATCTAGGGTATAGTCAAAATTACCTTTGAAACATACCTCAGGAAGGCAGAGTATTAGAAATTGACATTATCACTTGTTAAGTTTAATGGAGCTGTTTTTCCCCTTCCAGCGTGGGATTGTGGGTTTTTTCTGTTGTGTTCCATATGATGTCCTTGGCTTGGGTGTAGGGGTCATGTTCTGTGACATGTGTCTTTCAAAATACCAGAATCATACTTGGGAGAGAGCTGCTGACACCATGAGAGATGGGCATATTTTTCGCCTGGTTTTAACAACCCGCTCCTTGTACTTGACTTGGGTAGTAGTTGTATGTGTGTTGCAGTCACAGGACTCTCCTTTTACTCCCCTCACCGCCTAGGCTAGCAGAGAATTAGTGGACTCCTTGACAAAGAATCCCAGTATCTCTTGGTTCTGATTAATTGGAATGTTAAGTGTGTATTAAACTCTCATCTTCAATTTCTCTGTTTTGTCCACAGGTTGCTTGTGGGGGCCCCTCGGGCAGTGGCCCTTCCACTGCAGAAGGCCAACAGAACAGGAGGCTTATACAGCTGCGACATCACCTCTCGGGGCCCTTGCACACGGATTGAGTTTGATAACAATGGTGTGTGTGTTGTCCTGCCCTCACTCAGTGTTCACTTGGCCAGCTCATCTGTGCCACTTGCCCTTGCCATGAGGAAGGAGAGAGGGTATAAGCACTCATTCTTGGAGAGAGGCCTTCTTTTAATTGCATCAGCCTTAACTGTTTCTTGTTTGCCCTGAAAACCTTTACTGCGTTCTAAATCCCATTCCCATGCACTGTATTGCTGCCCCTCCTAACCCTGGTTCCTAAACTGATATGGCGTATTGATGCTGCCACCTAGCGACATGTTGAAGTTCTACAGGAGGCTGCTGAAAAACTGCATTCAGAGCAGGGAAGAAACTTAACATGCGTGTTTTGTACATAGCAGCCAAAAGTTCTCACTTGCTGTTACAATATTTGTGAGAAAGCCGATTTTAAATTTCAGATCTCTCTGAAATGAGAGCTGACCGGCATGGATACATTTTGCCCTACTGTCTCAGATCCAGGGTGTTTTGTGAGGACTCTGTTGAGCAGAACAATTTGGGTACTGAGACGCTCCAATCAAACCTAATTTGACATACTTGGTCTAAGTAGATTTGCAGATTCATGTTTTATTTTTATGTTCTCCTTTTGCTTTTTCATCTTTTAGAAATGACTTTTTTTTTTTAAACTGATTAGAAAAGCATACATGTTAATTGTGGAGAACTTGTAAATAGCATCAACCTATAAAGAAAAACCCACTGGTAATCTAGATATAATCATTTAACATTTTGGCATTTCCCTCTGTCTACTTAAAGTGGTTTAGTTTTCATAGTTTTGTGATGACGTGAGATTGAAAGACTGTGCCTGCCATGCCTCTTATTGAAAGAGTCTACCCAACAATCACCCATCTGTTTTCTTACCATGAAAAGCAACTTATCTGGGCTGAGTAACAGAATCTACTTAGTTACACTTGGAGTCAAGGCTATTTAGAAACATTTCTTGTATTTTTGTTCATCTATTGGTTCATTGCCTGTTTCGGTCACTTTGAAGTCCTAACTATGTGTTTTCCACAGCTGACCCTTTGTCAGAAAGCAAGGAAGATCAGTGGATGGGGGTCACTGTCCAGAGCCAAGGTCCTGGTGGCAAAGTTGTGGTAAGTGTAGAGAAGTCTGTTCACTCCACAATGTCTGAGTGCCGGGCTTATCGCAGTGAAGACCGTGCTTTTCTATACAACATTCGAATTCAAAGAACTTACTAAAAAACCTCTACTGACTACCTCAAACTCTAGATGGTCTTAAAACAAAAAAAAGCAAAACAAAGCTAGACATGGTCCCAGGAACTATGTAGCTTTTTTGTAGATGAGGTATAAAAAAATATGGGAATGGTCATGGAAAGTAAGATCAGATTATTATTAACTCTCATGACTTATTCTGAGCTCCTTCAAGTGGAAGTGGTAGCAGAAACGAGAGGTTCTGTTAGATGGATTATGCTAGATGACCTTGGGTGTGGCCCCCCCACCCCAAGCTGGATATGATGCTCTTTCTGTGTCTCCTTCAAAATCTGGTTGCTGTAACAAATGTATATAGAATTTTGAGAAAAATGGTAATTTCACTGCATATTTGATATTTAAGGCCTATATTATGGGAAATTGACTTGGACATTGTGAATTATTTTCACCTGTGTTACATGGAGTATAGCCTTGAATACCCTGTAAAACTATAGAGATTATTTCATGTCCAGCAGTATAATTCTCTCTGCCTTATAGAATAAACTTGATCTCAAAGTTTAGAGTATAAATTAGGATTTCAGATTATAAGGAGATAGTGTAGGTAAAAGAAAAATGTCTGTTTTAGCCTGATTCCTATGAGCATATGCCCATGATTTCTCTCTTGGAACATTTTATTTTCATTAACATATTGATATGAAGATTTATATAGCCACTAAACCAGTTAAATTAAGAAAATGAAATAAGTTATTTCCATTGTTTATGTGACAGGTAGATTGCCTGTGAATTACAGATTGTCGTTCAGTATTCGGACGTCCTATAGTTTCTATAGGCTAGTCAATGGCCTTCTTAGTGACACTTTGGGGATGATTTGCTGGTTTTGTATTAAGTCCCAGAATGAGGGCACATTTAATATCCTCTTTATTATTGATCATTGTATCAATTTGTAAAGAAAAACATAAGGTTTGTAAGACTTGTATGGGCTACTTTATTCCATCTGTTTGCAGACGTGTGCTCATCGATATGAAAAAAGACAGCATGTTAATACAAAGCAGGAATCCCGAGACATCTTTGGAAGGTGTTACGTCCTGAGTCAGAACCTCAGGATTGAAGATGAGATGGATGGAGGAGAATGGTGTTTTTGTGATGGCCGACTGAGAGGCCATGAAAAATTTGGTTCTTGCCAGCAAGGTGTAGCAGCTACTTTTACTAAAGACTTTCATTACATTGTCTTTGGAGCCCCAGGCACTTACAACTGGAAAGGTATGACGAGATGGAGCTTTAGAATGATTACATAATTTCTATATTATATGCACCCATGATTTGATACATTTTAAATTAAAACAAAATGTGTTATAAGGTACTTGTATGTTATAGAAGTAGGATGGGATATAAAAATCTCTAAATTATGTGATTTTTTAAAAAACAAATAATGATGGGAGTGTATGTTTTCAAAGACTTTTTTCCGCTACCAACAATTTACATCAATACAAGTAGTTAACGTTTTTTCTGTAAGAGTATAATAATTACCATTAGTAGTTTTGCTGTTTTATGTTTGCCTGTTTCATGAAGCTGAAAATTTTAATTTTAAGGTAATGATCTGAAAACTGGTAAGAATTGAGTACTGTCTGTCATGTACAAATAACAGTGTCTTAATACAGACATTTCTGCCCTGGCCGGTTTGGCTCAGCGGTAGAGCATCGGCCCTCGGACCAATGAGTCCCGGGTTCGATTCTGGCCAAGGGCACGTACCTTGGTTGCGGTTCATCCCTGGCCCTGGTTGGGGTCATGCAGGAGGCAACCAGTCGATGGGTCCCTCTCACATCGATGTTTCTCTCTCTCTCCCTTTCTCTCCCTCTCTCTCTACCTGAAGATAAATGGAAAAGTATCCTCGGGTGAGGATTAAAAAAAAAAAAATACATTTCTTTCATTATATACTATTGTCAAAGGCTATGTTTTGCTAATAGAGTTAGAAGGGTAGATGACAAGTGAGGGAGTTTTGAGATGATAATTTCAGATAACTTACAGAAAAGTTGTTTAATGGTATTATTCAACTATCATTGCGATGCAGTAAAAGGAGACACTGGGAGGGAGGAGAGGGCAGGGCGGGGGCGAGAATGGCCCACGTTTTGTGACTGGGATGAACCTGGTCAGCTCCTGTAATAAAAGCTTAACTTCTCCGAAGAGATTAGCCAGGTGTAGAAAACCACTCTTTTATAAAGAACAATTAACCTAACTCTAATCCACAATGGCGAGAAATACATCTGATTTGGAAATAAGACTTGTTTTTGAGAAATGTATTAAAATAAATCCTGTGTCACAACATTTTCACTATTCAGGAAAAACTTGGAAATTTTTTCATGGAAATGGAACATTTTTTCCTAAGGTTTTAGAATTACTGTTAGACACACTCCTTGAGGACACCTTCACCTGTATGTGGTCCACACCTTCACCTTCGGGAGCAATGTCCTTTGCCCCCCACAATCCAACCTTTCACGTCATGTATTTGTCAGGTTATTCTGACCTAATCAAAATAACACATTGAATTTAGAAATAGTTTTATTTTAGCAAGAATAGATGCCGTACATAGTAAAACAAAACAATAAAAACATCCACCAATTATGTATGTTTTCGTTTATGGGAAACATGTTTTATCTGCTTTATAAACCCTGACTTAAAAGGTTGCCATTTTTAAAAGCTCACTTAGTGGGCTGAGTATCTAAAAATCTTTTTAATGAAAAATTGGAGAACAGATCAAACAATTAATTTCACTTTTACAGTACTGTAAAGAAGGTACGTTGGTTTTAGATTATGGGAAATGTAAAGTATCATCAGGTTCATATAATTTTCAAAACATTGTTTTCTGTCTATTTAGTTAACTTTCTGTTTCCATCTAGTTTCGTGGCATTGTAAAGATAATTCACGCAAATGCACGAGGCGTATTTTTATTATTATTACTAGAACAACATTTCTTTGATATAAAAATTTACATGAACATGATTTTTTAACTTTAATAACCTCAAAAGCCATCTCTTTTTTCTGCCTTTCTTCTTCCAAACTCTCCTTGCTGTGCTTAGTGGTAACATGAGGGATGTTTTATTAGGAACCACCTGTTTTGTTTTGTTTCATCTTCATTTTTTGTTGTTGTTTTTTGCCATTTCATTCCTTTAGGGATTGTTCGCGTAGAACAAAAGAATAACACTTTTTTTGACATGAACATCTTTGAAGATGGGCCTTATGAAGTTGGTGGAGAGACTGACCATGATGAAAGTCTAGTTCCTGTTCCTGCTAACAGTTACTTAGGTAGGAAGAGAGCAGACGCCTCTGGGGACTCTGCCCTCCCAAGCCCTTGGCCTTCTAGGCTGAGAGTAGGCCAGGAGCAGCCAGGGGCCTGCGCTGCGTGTGCTGGAGTTTGATTTAGGCCTCGGTGATTCCGAGGCAATCTGGCTGATGCTTGGGATCCTTCCCTAACCTGGGCTCACTCAAGTGGGGAGGAAACGTACTGTCTCCTGACATCGTCTGTCCTCTGCGTGGAAGTCTGTTTCCTGAGCGAATGTCGGCCTCTGTCACTTGAAGCAGGCTGCTCCCGCAGTTGTAAAAAGTGCTGGGCTGTGAGTAAGCTGACCGCCCCCCTGCTCCCTCCCCTCAGGGCCTCTGCTACTCTAAGAGCTACGTCTGTGAAGTTCCTCAGAAGGGGCAGGTCAAGACCCTCAGGCCCTCCCTCTGTGATTGCCTCTCCAAGGGTTGGCCCTGCTTCGGGGTTGGGACCCTCGTGTCACAGGGCCCCTGGGGGGTTGGCACATGGGCTTCCCAGCCGAGGCCGAGCCGGACTGCCGAAGCCGCTTCGAGGACACCCAGATTATGTCCAGGCGCCCGTTCCTCCCCTTCGAAGGCTTGTTTGCATTACTAACGGGTGTTTCTAAACTATTCATGTGCATTATGGTAATTACACAAGGCTTTTAAAGCTTTAATTCTTGGTATGAGATGACATAAAGAATAATTACTGTTCATTTCTTGGAAAAAAATGTAAAAAAAAAGTCCTAAACCCAAATAGTAACTGATTTTTTTTTTTTTTAAAAGAAAAGTACCCATATGCTAAAGATATTGCTGGAACAATGAAAAGGAAAAAATAGGTATAGATATAAGAATAATTCTAAATAATGTGTTAGTCTTAAAAATTGTTCTACGTGTCACTATAATTAAAAAATAAATATTTAAAAATAAATTGTTCTAATTATATAGGTATGTATGAACAGGTACTGTTCATTTAAAAAACAACAACTTTTCAGAAACTCACCCCCCTCAAATTGAAAACTTGGTGTGAGGGCATAGAAGAGGACAGAGAAAAGTTGTACTTACCACTTGTCAAGCACCCACTTAATGCTTGACGGGTCTCATTTGATCTTCCCAACAATGTTATAAAATAAGTATTTTGTCCCTCACACTGGGTGTGTGAACCGCTTTGCAGGACATGAAGGGGACACAAGGCCAAGCCGTTTTCAGTCTCAATTATTAAATATGATTTTTTCAAAGTAAAGACTGTCAACAAACCAATACTGTATTTGCATATATGTTAGCAGACAACCTCTCTTCAAATGCATAATTTAGAGAGACGTTTATGGTGAGAAACAAACCTGCACGGTGGGCTTTCGGATAGAGGCCCATGCATTGTAGAACGTTAGTTACTGTTGGAACATTTGGGTATGGCAGACACTTGCCACTTTCAGAATGGATTTCTCAAAAGTGGATGCTCGCGGGGGGGGGGAAGTCAAGTGGGTATGGTTGCAGTTTAGTTGTCCGAGTTGTCTATGCACCTGTCATTTCAAAAAATCAATGGGTCTTAGGAACGAAATGATGTGCTGAGGTTTCGGAAGCTGGCAAAGAGAGTGGCTTGCCAGGTGCGGTGGTGGCATCATCATCCAGCCGGAGCGGTGGCTGCGCGGTGCCCCTGACCAGCATAACTGCTTTCTCTCCCGTCTCTTCCGTCTCTTGCATGTGCGCAGGCCTGCTGTTTTTGACCAGCGTTTCTTACACAGATCCCGATCAGTTTGTTTATAAAACACAGCCTCCCAGGGAGCAGCCCGACACATCCCCTGATGTGATGATGAATAGCTACCTAGGTTTGTGACCTCTGAGATGACAAATAAATTGTCTTGGTCATGGTCATTTAAAAATTTTTTTGATCCATACAGAGCATAAATCCTTTTATTTTCTATTTCATTTCAAGTGAAGCATGCATGAAAAGCACGCACAGCGGCGGCTCCGCTGCCCGGCGGTTTTCAGAGCTGGATTCGATTGCATCGCCCTATTCTAAACTTGTGGCTCATCCTGTTTTCAGCTCACTTCACAGTTTGAGAACTGCAGCAGTAGTGGTGAAACTCTTCATAAATAAAGCCCAGTAGAAAGGGTGGGCTCATACTATTCTGCAGCTGCCTCGCCTTTCTATAGAAATACTTGCTTAACTTGACTAAATCTTGTGTTTGTAACGTGACATCCTGCCTGACGCTTTATGATTAGTTGTTCTAATGTTTGTCACCCCCTCCTAACAAATTGATATAGATGATAACTCACCTCTATTGTTTACATAGGTTCTCAAACACTGTATCTCATCAATCATGGTTTTGTTTGCATGTTTGTGTCTGAGAACTAAGTTGGTTCAAAATAATGAAGCGCTGTCTGTGGTGTATCGATGATGTTAGCATTGTGCTTGCTGATTACCAGGGAGAGTGCTGGGTATGGATGTTAGTAATCATTTATTACAGCAGAACCGTGCAACACGCACTCAGTTGCGCTACGTCAGGTTGTTTCTCTGTATATGATGTGTTTCCCATGATAATTTGGCATCTAGTTTGATCTCCTTTTACAGCAGTGCTAGTATTAAAATGAGATTCGAGCTGATTGTTACAGTGAACGAATGCTTCACGATTCACAGTTACACAGATGCTAAGCAGCACAGGTTCTTTAAGTCAATACGTTCCATAGAAAGCAGTGCAGTCGCCCACTCCTTCGCCTTCTCTCTGCTTAGCTCTGAGGCTCTTTCATGTCATAAGTGTGATAGCTGGTGGGGAGGGTCAGAAGGAGCGGGGTGGAAAGCAGAAGGAAAAGATAGTGATGTAGTTACCAGGGCTCGATACTTCCTACGAAACAGAGTTGATGTGAACTGTATTTTGTTTTTCTAGGCTTTTCTCTGGACTCAGGGAAAGGGATCACTTCTAAAGATGACATCACTTTTGTATCTGGTGCTCCGAGAGCCAATCACAGTGGCGCTGTGGTCTTGCTAAAAAGAGACATGAAGTCTGCGCAGAATCTTCTCCCCGAGCACATATTTGACGGGGAAGGTCTGGCTTCTTCATTTGGCTATGACGTGGCGGTTGTGGACCTTAACAAGGATGGGTGAGAGCGCCTTGGGTTATTTTACATTTGTAAAGAAATCATTGCTTCTTTGGCTTCTGTGGGTGTGGAGAAGAGCCATCCTTTCAGGTTAGTTGATTCCAGGAATGTTTTTGCTGCCAAATGTTTACCATCCCGTCATGTCCCCGTCACTTATATTTTGGCAGTAGACAGCCATTACCCTCCCAGGGTGTAGGATTACAGCTTTTCAGTTTTGAGCTTTTAACTCATGTCTTGGGAATGGGTCCGTGAGAATTAAAGTTTGGGGGCAAAATTAACTCATAAAATGACACCTACATGGTTCTGTTCTGTGGTTTCTTAAGGGGCTGTTGGAGCATCCAGAATGTCCTGTTGAAAGTAGGGACTGGTGACAAACTCAGTACATAGGTGTATGGCTGGTGGTGCCAGTTTGGGTCTGGAGTGGAAGGGGGGGAGTGGAATCTTTACTGGGAGTCTCTCTGCACTGAGATCTAACTTGGGGAACTGGCCTGAAGTTCTTGCCCTCCATAATTTTTCTTTGGTTTTAAAAAATATTTTAATCGATGATTCCAGATTTGAGGCCCTTTCTATGGCATCTCCTTGTGTTCTTAGTACCTGGGCTGGTGGTATCCTCCCCTACTTCACTATTTTAGCTGATTTCACATTTCTTCCCCGCCTTGTGTTTTTAGGTGGCAAGATATAGTTATTGGAGCCCCACAGTATTTTGATAGAGATGGAGAAGTTGGAGGTGCAGTGTACGTCTACATGAACCAGCAAGGCAAATGGAAAAATGTCAAGCCAGTTCGTCTTAATGGAACCAAAGATTCTATGTTTGGCATTGCCGTCAAAAATATTGGCGATATTAACCAAGATGGCTACCCAGGTAGAATAATAGGGTTTGAAATGGTTATAATTTATACATTATTTGATTGGTGAGTGCTTGTGGCATCTTACTTTCAAACACTGTACTGAAATGTTTTAAAAATGTAATGTTTGTTAAAATGTGATGTTGTCGACAGATATTGCAGTTGGAGCTCCCTATGATGGTAATGGAAAGGTTTTTATCTACCATGGATCCGCAAATGGAATAAATACCAAACCAACGCAGGTAATCAGACAGCTTGCATTTCTACAGCAGAGGTCTTTAGGTTTTTGCCTTGTGATAGAATATTTAGGTTTAAGTGAATTTTCCACTAATTATGTTTTATTTTACAAATCTGCAATAGTATGAAGTTTATGTTTAAAAATATATTATTTGAAGATAGCTTGGAAATAGATATAAATGCAATGACTTGCTTGTCTTAATTGTAAAATGTCTTTGCTAAGTTAGAAATCAGAGTAACCCAAAGGAAAAGGCTATTCTACCCTGACAGCATAAACAGATGGGGATGTGACATCTTTCCTTTAGTAGCACGCTAAGTGGAGGTGAAACTGGGCAAATGAAAGAGATGATTGTAATTGCATGGAGGATTCAGACACCAAAAATTAAAAATTGCTTTTGAGAAAAAGACATTTGGAGGGCAGTTAGAGAGGTTTGGTTTGAAATACCCTGATTGACTTAATATAAAATAGTGAACAAGCTCATAAACAATGGGCTCTTTGATTCTTTAAGATACAATGTAAATCAGGTGACTTTTATGGAATCTATGAAGTACTATATCATATGTATACTTATTTCTGATTTATTTATAATTGAATATAATTTATTTATAAGCGAACTCTTAAACTTCAGTTCAAAAGAAACTTGTGTCTTTTTCAAAACATGGGTAAGAAGCTCATTTTGGTGGCCTGGTGTCCGTTCTGATGACCTGTTCTTTTCAGGTTCTTGAGGGAAATTCACGTTTTTTTGGATATTCAATTGCTGGAAATATGGACCTTGATAGAAATTCCTACCCTGATGTTGCTGTTGGCTCCCTGTCAGATTCAGTAACTATTTTCAGGTGTGTTAACCATGTTCAATAATTGGGTTATACTAAAATTTTAACCTTTTGAATAGAAACTTGTAATGCCTATACTTCAAAAGACAAAAGCTGGTATGAATTTTGAAGGTTTTTCTTTTGTGAGTCATATAACAATGTAAAAAAACCTGTTTTGTAAAATCATGCCAGTTTTGATCTGAGAAAAAGGTCAGAATTGATGACTAAATGAATATGTGTATGTGATCGGTGAAAAAGTAGTGGTTTGTGTCATGGTAATAAATATCAGTCCTGGACCCTTGGCCTTCTGAGCTGTCGGGGTGGGGGGCACTGTGTGCCCTCTTAGGTTAAAGCGTTCACCCTGTGTTTTACCTGGTAGTTCTCTAACAATACCTTTAGGCCCGTTTCTCTCTGTTTATGGGTATTAACCTTAAAATAGTCAATGTTTTTAAAAGGTGGAAGAGTGTATAAACATTCATCTATTTCAGTTGAATTTCCATCAAAAAGCAATTTGAACTTCTAGTTCTAGGTTGAGATCGAGCCCTCAGGTGTCAAGAAGACTTGACTTCCTGCACCAAAATTTGGTAACCAAATCTTTGCCAGCAGATAACCTATCTTTACTTAGTGAAATACTTGCTTCTGTCTGTAATTGATAATTTAACATCCTTACTTTCCTGTCCTCATAAATTGGTTGACGGTGAACCCTGTAAACGTGTTCCTTTTCTCCTCATAGATAGTTTGAAAGTAAATGTCAAAATCTCTTGATAGCAAAAGGAAAACCAGCTCTCTTGTTTTACGTACAAGGTGGCGGCGGCCCAGGACTACCTTGAGCTTTTAAGGCTGAAACATGCAGGAGCAGGGTGTAGCACCTAGATTCTCCCAGCCTCAGTCCCTGGGCCTTTTCCACTAAATCCTTCTAGAGCTTCAGGGTAGTTAATAAATAGATGCCAGTTAAGTACAAGACAGCTGGGCCAATAAAAATGTTTTTATGTGTTAAGAGACAAAATTTTCATGATTCATATATAATATGCATTTGGAATTGTGTGTGGATGTTGTGTGTTCAAAAAACAAATAAAACCCTGGCTGGGTGGCTCAGTTGTTCGGAGCATGGTCCCATGCACCAAAAGTTTGTGGGTTCACTTCCCGGTCAGGGCATATACCTAGGTGTGTGTTTCATCCCCAGTCAGGTTGTGTATGGGAGGCAACCAACCGATGTTTCTCTCTCTCTCTTCCTTTCTCCCTGCTTCCTCTCTCTCTTGAAAAAGAATTAATAAAAAATATATCAGGTGAGGATTAAACAACAAACAAATAAAAATAGGGTTTAGGCCAAAATGTATGTTAAATTTTTTTGGTAATTTATGCCTTAATACTATGATATCCAAAACACTTTAACATCTGTAGCAACTGGTTTTAAAAGACCTGCGAAATTTTGCTTTTTAAATATGCTTTCAAAACTTTGAGTGTGTCTAATTAGTATCTTAGAAGCTGGCAGCTGCCCACATGTAAAATAACAATAGAAAGGTAAACATCTAAGGGAAAAGGAAAGGAAGACACAGGCTGTGGGCAGCATTTGCCTTTTGTATTGGCTCCCACCTTCCCCATGAGGGTACTCGTGCCCTCTCTGGCCTACTGGTAGATTGATTCCAGAAGTTCAATCTAGTTGTTTGGAATCGGAATGCATTTTCCTATCAAAATACTTCTCCAGGATGGCTGGGTTTGCCGCAAGCCCACTAAAGTCAGTCTAACTGAATGTGTGGGGTAATGAAACCTGGAAGCCGCTCTGAGTTCTGGCTGGAGAGCGACGGAGGTGAGAGGTATCTCCCTTGTCCCACTTGCACCCCTAGCCGCCATGCACTTGCATGACTTGTGCCTGTGGCTGAGGTCAGGTCACAGGCCAGTGGTGACCCCTTAGGCTGTGGGGAATAGAGGCGAATATTTATCCTACAGATAAATTCAGATGTGTACTGAGATGCATGTACCGGGATGTTTGCTGGAGCTGAAAGCCTGGAGCAGCACAAATGTGTACCGATTAGGGACTGGTTGGACCCACGCTGGGAGGTCAGCACAGTGCAGCGCCACTAGCTGTGAAAACCAGGACCTAGACCTGCGTGAATAGATAGGAGAAGACTGGAAATATTAGTAAATGGGAAAGGCAACAATAAGGAAATTTTCCATTTGAAGAATTAAATGTATATTTTTATATTAAATTTTAGACAGTATTTTTAACCAACACAAAGACTGTAACGTGTCTGGAAGGATATATGAGAGTTTGTATACTTGAGAGTTTGGGTGGGGCTGAGGATACTGTTCGCCTGAAAGCCCTGGAACTTGGACATATTGCACCCATTACGCTTCCAATTCAAAAATTCTATTTTTAAAACTAGAACATTTTGTCATTTTAAATGCTATTTAAATTTTTAAAATAAATATTGTGTAATCAGGTTTTAAATTACATTTAACAGTTACTTTCTTCAGTCATCGGGGAGACAAATTGCGTGGGAGCGTTTTCTTTCCTGTGGTTTTTAAGGTGTATCAGGCAGCTGAGGATGCCATCTGTCTACGAATTAATTCATCTCACATTCAAGGTAGCAAAAGGCTGAGCTTGTTTCTTCCTCCTTTGTCTTCAGATCCAGGCCTGTGATTAATATTCAGAAAACCATCACAGTAACACCCAACAGGATTGATCTCCGCCAGAAAACGGCCTGCGGGGCGCCCAGTGGGATCTGGTGAGAGTTTCCGCCGTGTCCACTGCACACGTCTGCTTTATGAGGCCCTGTTGCCCTGACGAGCCGCAGGGAAGGCTGAGAAATGGGCGGAGGGAAGAGGAATCTGCCAAGTGAATATATAACAATTTGCTCGTCAGTGACCAGTGGGGGGACTTGAGAGCTGGGGAACATGCTGTGTTATTTTTTTTTTCCTGCTGCAATAATGCAGCTTCTAAAAACATGTGTTTAATTTTATACAGCCTCAGGGTTAAGGCCTGCTTTGACTACACTGCCAAACCCGCTGGTTACAATCCTTCAATATGTAAGTACCTAGTACATTTAAAAATCATTTATTTTCTGTCTCCAAGGTTGAAAGTTCTGCATAAAGAACAGAAGAATAAAACTGCAATGGCCAAAATGCGTCCTCAGTTCTTATGTAGGGGACCCAGTCTATCTGTTGTCCACCCTTTAATCAGGAGGACGCAGCACCTGTGGGAAGACTCTCCGTTTGGTCCCCGTTTGAATTTTCCAGAGCAGATGGTGTGGGGCAGAATGTCTTGGGAAAGTACTCATTTACTACCACACTGTGTCCTCCATCCCTGTCTTTGAACAGCCACGTGGAAAATTGGCTCTGTGGTTGTGAGGTGGCGGGTAGTGGTCTCGGGAAGAGTGACTGCAGGAGCCAGTCCTGCGGAGTGATCGCCATTTACCCTCTGCTCCTCCGCCCGACCCAGGGCCTCCGGGGCCCAGGACACCCAAGCTGTGTCCCCGAGGCTGGCCTCGACATTCAGAGACTCGGGCCCTGCTTCTGGTTCTAGCTTTGATGCTGACAGACCCTACAACTCAGCAAATCCCTTCACATTTGAGTTTTTATTTTCCCATTTAAAACATGCCTCTAATAGGAATTACTATGTAACACTGTGTGGAGATCAAATGAGAAAATGTGGTGAAAGCAGTTTGTCATTTCCAGGGTCTCATTCTGCTCCTTTCTTGATAATCCAAACAGGATGTTGCCCCAGATTTGACAGGGCTAACATACAAGAGTGACTGTCAGTCACCAAGCCCTCTCTGGTATGTTTGAGTAGCACCATACCTCTTCAGGTGTCAGCCACCTGCTCCAGCTCGGGCGTGTAGATGGGAGTGTGGGGATTGACTGACTGATTGATTGATTTTATCCTCACCCGAGGACATTTTTGCATTTATCTTCAGATAGAGCAGGAGGGAGAGAGGGAGGGAAAGAGAGAGAGAAACATCGATGTGAGAGAGATACATCGACTGGTTGCCACCCACACGACCCCAACCGGGGTGGGGACAAACTGCAACCGAGGTACGTGCCCCTAGCGGGAACCGAACCCGGACTCTCCGGTCCGCGGGCCGACACTCTAACCGCTGAGCCAAACTGGCCAGGGCGAGTGTGGAGATTTAAAGAAAATCTGTCACCCAGGAAGGAAGTACAAAGGGTGAGGGTGATTTTCATCCGGGTCTGGCCAAGGTCCCAGTTGCTGTGTTTTGTGGTGTAGCATGCCACCAAAGGAAGCTTCTAGAAGGACAGGTAGTTCTGTTCTTTTAATGTTTTTCTGTTTTTCCTCCACCTTGAGATAATGAGTTCCCATGAGTTTTTCTTCTTATCTAAAGTATTACTCTGTTTTCTTTATTAAAAAGATGTCCCTCTCACTATCCCAGTATTTGGCAAGTAAGTTTGCTTTCACCCTTCCACGCTTTCGTAGGCCGCTTAGCCTTCATCTTGCTAGATTTTAGCTCTCAGGTGGTTTCTTCATCTCCCTTGTCTGCCGGGCGGTGTCCTGCTGTATCGTCTCCGTGGGCCTGTGACCCGGGCCTGCTGCTGCTGGTGTCGGTGGGTCATGGCTTAGTGCACAGGCGGAGTGTGGCCTTTCGCTTTTCCTTGGATGCGGCTGGTGTTTCACTGTGTAGAGAAAACAGTTCTCTGTGTGGCTTCTAATGACAAGAAAACGTCTTCCATGGCGTCTCACTATCTGGCCTCCTTTCAGGATCATTTGTGTTATTTTTACCCAGATGCAGTACCTTAGCCTTGCCTGCTCGGGTCACGGGCCCTTTACCGTGGTGTTTGGGAGCAGGTGAGAGAGACGAGGAGAAACGGTGATTCTCTGAGGAGGCAAGGAGAGGAACGGGGAAATATTTTTATTCGGTTCGTCTGTCATCTCAAACCACTCTCCGTTCAACGATAGATATGAAATCTCATCAGGGCATTCCTTGTCTCCCCTCAAATCAATATTAATTTTATATTATATAACTACTCCATTAGCCAAGTGTTTGTTGATAGCCTGTTATGGATAGAACTTTTTCCTCTGAGGACAGTTAGAGAAAAACTGTTTTCATTGCCTGTATTTCCATAGTATTGGGAAATTCTAAATCAAATAAAACAGAACTTCTACAAAGCTGCGTAAGTTAATACATCCGCAGTATGTCCCAGTGTCTGAGAACGGGAGCCTATTGTTTGACCAGGCTGTTTTAACTCCGCAGCCCTCGCATGCAGTGTTCTGTACGTAGAGATATTTATAATTGAGCCTTAATGAGTATTCTACTTGGCTTTCCCCTCAAAAGGTCGGTGAAGGTGGCCTGCAAGGATTTTAAGATGATGTGAACTGTCTGGAGGGTTAGGGAAGGTTAAAGTGGTTTGGGTCGATAAGCGGTTTTAATGCACCCACACCCTCCCCTGCTTTTGCTGCGAGGGGCACTCAGCATGTGAGCCCTCCTCTGGTTCATTGTGAAGTTAGCAAGCAGGTCACTGATAAATGGATGATGTCAAGGCTACAGAGGGCCTAAAATGGAGGCACATTCCATTTGGCGGCTGTGACATTTAAAAATTCTTTAGATGGACACAGAAATTACTGTTGAAACTGTCAGTGTTTCTAAATTTTGGTCTTACACATCGGAAGCGCAAATGGTTTCAGCATAAGAATAACATCTTGGGGTGTATGTATGTGTGTGTGCAGATGTGCACTGGTGTGTATACTGATGTGGGGCCAGTTACTCCCACTTCTGTTCATCTGTTCTACCAGTGGTACTTGTATCAGGTGTTGTGCTGCTGGGCAGGACAATGGTGAATAGGCCAAGGTGGTCCCTGTCCACAGCTTTGCCCAGGGAAGATGGTCAGGCAGTGGGCTAAGTGTATAATACTGTCAGATCCCCCAGGAGGGGCCAGGGAAGGCTTCCTGGAGGAAGTGATGTCCATGCTTAGATCTGAAGGAGTAGGGTTAGTGGCAGTTAGGGGGAGTTAGAGAAGAGAGGGAGGGGTCTGGCTGGCAGAGAGGGAGGTCTAGAGGCAAGTGGGAACCTGGACATCTAAGAAGCTTTAAAATCAGTCGTCTTTTGTGTTGGTGACAGCCTTAGAAGCTGGCGCTGCCTCTGTCCCTCACTGTGTGGCCCTGGGCCAGTCCCACCTCTGTGGGCCTCCATTTCTTCATCTGCAGGAAGAGAGTATTAAAATAGATGCTCTCAAAAGGCCTCTTCCAGGCGCTACTGTGAATAATAAAACATGGGTCATTGATTAAATTTTCTGGAGCAGATTTTTCTCCTTGAGGCTGCCTTCTCTGTACCCCCTTTCGTTTCTTCCCGTCTGATGGTTAGTGAGTGATTAATGAATGTAAGTAATTTCAGTATTCTCCTATAAAGAACCAGTTAGCAGCTATATCCAGAGAACTGGCAAAGAATGCCTTCTGAAGTCAAGGATCGGGATTTTGATCTTCCAGATCCTGGCTTGCCTCTAAGCTGCACTGGTCTAGGTAGTCCGGAGCCGGTCTGCCTCTGGAGCTCTGCAGTTGGAACCTTGGCTTATGGAAGCTATACTGGCTGAAAAACAGGCCCTCTGGCCACTCGGCAGAAATGCGTCTTACATTTTAATTCTTTTTTTTCCAAGTGAAAAGTCTCATCCTATTGTCCAAAGACTTTTCTGTCTCTAACATATATTATCCTCTTTTAGACAACTGCTATCCTTTATCAGTGCTTCCTAAACTTGAGCGTGTGTGAGAGCCACCTGGTGACCCTGTTACAGTGCAGATGGTGGCTCAGTCTGGCTGGGGCTGTGGTCTGCACCCCTAGCAGACTCAGAGCATGCTGCTGCTGCTGCTCGTCTAGAGACCCTTTTGGGGGAATTTTGTTTTCTTTTCTAAAATTAATTTATTTTCCAGTCACAGTTGACATATAATCTATTAGTTTCAGGTGTACAACATAGTGATTAGATATTTATATACCTTATAAAGTAATCACCCCAATAAGTCAAGTACCCATCTAACACCATCCACAGTTATTACAGTGGTATTTACTTTCCTATACGGTACTTTACATACCCAAAGTACGTGACTGTTTTTATAAAGGGCAATTTGTACTTTTTAATCTCTTCTTTGAATATCAAAGCCCTGGGTCGTTTAAGCATGGGTCTGTTGAAGGGAGAGTCAGTTTAGGCCCTGCGGGAATGTTGGGTCCTTACCTGTTACCTTGAGTGCTCTGAGTTGCTGAGATTCAGTCAGAAACTGATTCTTAGACACACTGCTTAAAGGTTTTGACTTATTCTTGAGCTCCCCCTGGTGGCCCAATGAAAATTTAACTGTTAAACATTGCTAAAACAAGGGGCAGGACCGGACAGCTTGATTTGAAACACAAGTCAAGCAAAATGTACCTTACCATGAAATATGAAGAGAAACAATGGCAGCTGGAGAAAGTATTCTAAAAGGAATTAAAATATTTTTAAAAGGAGCCAGGCTGGTGTGGCTAAGTGTATTGAGCGTCGTCCTATGGACTGAGAGGTCCTGGTTTCGATTCCCCGTCAGGGCACACACCCAGGTTGCGGGCTCGATCCCCAGTAGGAGGCCTGTGGGAGGCAGTCAGTTGATGTTTCTATCTCTCTCTCCCTCCCTCTCTCTAAAAAAATCAATAAAAACACATAAATTTAAAAAGGTGCTCAGCATCCTTGTAGCTGAATGTTCATGAATACACTTTAAGGTCACAGGACTTCTGTCTGTTTTCTCTAGCCATTGTAGGCACACTTGAGGCTGAAAAGGAGAGAAGAAAATCTGGGCTGTCATCAAGAGTTCAGTTTCGAAACCAAGGTTCCGAGCCCAAGTATACTAAAGAAATAACTCTGACCCGGCAGAAGCAGAAGATGTGCATGGAGGAGACCCTCTGGCTACAGGTGAGGCCTGCAGACAGTCAAAATAGTTTTTTAAAGGGGGCAGAGGTGGGGTTTTATGGTGGCATATATAGATGTTTGAAATATGTACTAGCAGCTCATTATTTGGAACAAATTAAAGCACTGTTTGGGGACTTCACCAGTAGCATTTATGCCATGCTTACCTGTATCTCTGCATGCTTTTCAGGAAAATATCAGAGATAAACTGCGCCCCATCCCCATAACTGCTTCAGTGGAGATCAAGGAGCCAAACACTCGGAGGCGAGTGAATTCACTTCCAGAGATTTTTCCAATTCTGAATTCAAATGAGCCTAAGACAGTTCATACAGATGTAAGTCTTTCTGACTTTTGTTTTGTCAAAGTTTTTGCTATATTATATGCCAAATCAGATGTCTTTAAAGGCACTAGAACTGGTGATTTGCTTGAGAGGTCATTCCTTTGTATTAAATAAGCTTTTAAAAATATATGCAAAGTTTGAAGATTTGTTTTTCCAATTAGCAATGAATATAGAAGCATACAGAATACAGTTTGGAGCCAGGAAGTATTTTTCTTTCTTTTTTTTTTTTTTATCCTCACCCAAGGACATTTTTGCATTTATCTCCAGATAGAGTGGGAGGGAGAGAGGGAGGAAGAGAGAGAGAGAAGCATCAGTGTGAGAGAGACACATTGATTGGTTGCCACCCACACAGCTGGGGCCGGGGACAAACTGCAACCAAGGTACGTGCCCTTAGTGGGAACTGAACCTACGTGCCCTTAGCAGGAACTGAACCCGGGACTCTCTGGTCTGCAGGCTGATGCTCTAACCACTGAGCCAAACCGGCCAGGGCAGGAAATTTTTTTTGGCCACTGCAACTTATTGAGATCATAATTGGCAGAACTTCTTGTGTGTGTGTGTGTGTGTGTGTGTGTGTGTGTGTGTGTGTGAATCTTCACCTGAGGATATTCTTCCATTGATTTTTAGAGAGCAGAAGGGAGGGGGGGAGAGAGAGAGAAACATCCATGTGAGAGAGACACATCAATTGGTCTCCCGAATGACCCTGGTTAGGGCCTTGGATTGAACCTGCAACACAGGTATGTGCCCTTGACCAGGAATCGAACCCGAGACTGTTTGGTCAGCAGGCCGATACTCTAACTGCTGAGCCAAACTGGCCAGAGCAGAACTTCTTATTCTCACATCAAGTTTCTCCTACAGCTATAGCTAGAAAGAAAAATACATTGTATTTTAAGATGTAGAAAACAAACTGTTGTTAGTCTGAACATTTATTTTTTTATTTTTATTTTTTTAATCCTCACCTGAGGACACTTTTTGCATTCATAGAGCGAGAGGGAGAGAGGGAGGAAGAGAGAGAGCAAAGAAACATCGATATGAGAGAGAGACATCGACTGGCTGCCACCCACACAACCCCAACCGGGGCCGGGGACAAACTGCCCTTAGCAGGAACCGAACCCGGGTCTCTCCAGACCACGGGCCGACGTTCTAACCGCTGAGCCAAACCAGTCAGGGCGTTAGTCTGAACATTTAAATCAAGGAATATAAAAATTCAGCAAGTCAAAAAATTAGCAGCAGTGAAATAGTCATTTAGTGGTAAGTGTAGCCTAAAATCTTAGGAGAAAATTATATTATATGGGGTCTGTTTGTTAGGGTTTACGTTGATTGAGATGCAAGATTAGGCCGGGAGCTGTGACATCTTAATTTGGCATTTTGCACTCGCTATAAAATCCCGTTGGTGCCCTGGCCGGTTTGGCTCAGCAGTTAGAGTGTCAGCCCGCAGATCAGTGAGTCGTGGGTTCGATTCCAGTCAAGGGCACGTACCTTGGTTGCAGTTCGTCCCTGGCCCTGGTTGGGGTCGTGTGGGAGGCAACCAGTCGATGTGTCTCTCTCACGTTGATGTTTCTCTCTCTCCCTCCTCTCCCACTCTATCTGAACTAAAATGGGAAAATGTCCTTGGGTGAGGATAAAAAAATAAATAAAATCCCGTTGGTGCTCCAGTGCCACTCAGGCTCCTGGTTCTGGTGCTGTGCTGACGAGCTTTTTGGAAGTGAGTACTCCCTGTGTTAGGCTTAGGAGCTGATGCCTAAATCTACACATTGTCGGTCTTTATTGTCACCAAGTATAGCTCCTTTTACTTTTGTATATTTTTATATACTTCTGATGTTACTGGTTATCACATGAATATGTCTTGTGTATATTCCCAGTTCTATAGTCACGTTAAACATACCAGGCAAGGAGATAGTTTTCCTAATTACTTTTCAGTGTGATTATCAAGCACCATTCGAGCTGTGCTGGATACTCAGCCATTTGCTTTCCTGCCCTTAAACTCTGTGTCCTCATCTGTACAAAGGAGCTCCTATTAGTATCTTCCTCCTGGGTCTGTTTTGAGGATTAAATGAGTTATGCACAATCGTGTTAGCAGCATCGTGATCATTATTACAGTAGCCCTGTACAGTGGAGTGGTGGTGTCCGGACCCATGGTACTTGTGACGACTCTCCCGAAGCCACACGGTGAAGTGAGTGCCAGAGCCAGGTTTGAAACAGACCTGCGCGGCTGCAAAACTCTCACCCCTTACCACAGCACCCCGCCTCAGTGCCCTGGTCAGAGTGTCTTAAAACACAGTTCTGTTAGACCAAGTGGGCATTGCCTGCATGCCAGAGTATGTCTGAAGCTTGACTTCTGTTCTGGTCATTGCCACGCTGGGAAATGACTGTGTGGAGACAGCCAGTCACCTGTTCGGTGCCTTTGTGAGCCCTAAGTGGCAGAAATGACCATGGTTTTGTTTTCCTACAGGTGCACTTCTTAAAAGAGGGATGTGGAGACGACAACGTATGTAACAGCAACCTTAAACTAGAGTACAAATTTGGTACCCGAGAAGGAAATCAGGACAAGTTTTCTTATCTACCAATGTAAGAATTGCTCTGTAGCACTAGTCAGTGTGACTCTGGCTTTGTTATAAAAGGGTTTACTGAAAACACATTGAGGACTTTGTCGTTTTTCTTTTCTTTAATAGTCAAAAGGGGGTTCCAGAACTAGTTCTCAAAGATCAGAAGGACATTGCTTTAGAAATAACAGTGACCAACAGCCCTTCTGACCCAAGGAATCCCGCGAAAGATGGCGATGATGCACACGAAGCTAAACTCATTGCAACTTTTCCAGACACTCTCACTTACTCTGCATATCGAGAACTGAAGGCTTTCCCTGTAAGTATGGTTAGAGGCCCGTTGGGAGGGGGAAACCGACACTGTGGCGAGCGGACCTGTTGTGATCTAGTGTGTTTTTCTGTTGTAGGAGAAACAGTTGAGCTGTGTTGCCAACCAGAATGGCTCACAAGCAGACTGTGAGCTCGGCAATCCTTTTAAAAGAAATTCCAGTGTAGGTGATGCCTTCACATACTGAATTTTACTGTTTTAAATGCCATGACAATGTCAATATGCTTGGCTTGTGTTAATGGCTATTTTTATTTTTCAGGTTACTTTTTATTTGATTTTAAGTACAACTGAGGTCACCTTTGACACCACAGATCTGGATATTAATCTGAAGTTGGAAACGTAAGAGTCACTTCAACCTTTCCATTCAGAATTCTTTCGTGAAAACACAGCCAGTCAATGAATTGGCCCTGATCTAACTCATAAGAGAAGTGTAATTGTAATGAGAAAACTGACTGTTAAAATAAAACCCTATTGTTTCCTTTTCATTTTCAGAACAAGCAATCAAGATAATTTGGCTTCAATTACAGCTTCTGCAAAAGTGGTTATTGAACTGCTTTTATCGGTCTCTGGGTAAGTGTTTGTGTTTAGCATAACAAATCAGTGTTTGAAAGAACCACTTACAATCCTCACTTAAACTGGTGTTTTTTAACTTAACAGAGTTGCTAAGCCTTCCCAGGTGTATTTTGGAGGGACAGTCCTCGGTGAGCAAGCTATGAAGTCCGAAGATGAAGTGGGAAGTTTGATCGAGTATGAGTTCAGGGTAAGTTGTCGCAGTTGGTCCCTTTATTATAGATAACAGAAGCGAACATATACTAAATATGATCTTGAATATGTCATTTTAATAAATAATGTTAACAAATAAGCTTGATAAATGGTCAGTTAAAAGTGAGTTTGCCAGTTTTTAATCAACACAGTGGCTTACAGTAAAAGAGTTGTCCTCCAGACAACTGTCATTCAACAGCAGCTGTCATTCACCAGAATCCAGTTCTGTTTGGTTTTCTTATTAGAGAGTTTTTCATGTATACGTGGTATAGAGACAAAGGGACACTTGATTTATTTTTTTCCCCCAGAGTCTGTAAAGCACACAGGAAACTCTGAGTAATTTATATTTGGCTTTAGAATGTGTTATGATTTATTGCTTCCTCGTTTTAAAGGCCATCTATCTTACTGTTGTGGTTCATGCCCACTCACCTCTCGCAAGCCTAGTTTTGTGCTGGGGAATGTGGAATTGGCATATGCCCCTAGGAAAGATGAATGATTGCTGTGAACGGTTCAAAGTGGGCAAGCACAGCGGCCCTAAGCCCAGCTGAGTGAGCACAAATGCATGGCACAGAGTTGGCTGTAACTCACGTGGGTTTCGGGTCTGTGTGGCTGAAATCACGTTCCTGAAAGCGTAGTGACCATTGTTGAAGTTTATGTCTGAAATGGCAAGAATGAGCCCCCCGCCCTCGACTCCAGCACGAGGAAGAGGCTGAGTTCTCCTCTGTGCAGCTCTTAGCCAGACAGACACAGCTGTGACAGGTGGCGGCGGCGGCTGTGACGACTCTGCAGGTGTGGCTGAGGGAGAAGTCTGGGTTCCGGAGCAGTCCAGTCCTCCACACAGACAGCGAGGGCTGGTACCTCTTCTGGCTTCTGCTGCAGGAAGTTGTTCCACCCCCAGTGTGGCCTTGTAGATTCATGGCTGCCATCATGTAGGTTTTTCATATATATATATATATATATATTTTTTTTTTTTAGAGAGAGGAAGGGAGAGAGAGGTAGAAACATCGATGTGAGAGAGAAACATCGAATGGCTGCCTCCTGCATGCCTCCTACTGGGGATGGAGCCCACAACCTCATCCGGAATTGAACCCGGACCTCTCAGTCTACGGGACTATGCTCAATCCACTGAGCCACACCTGCCGGGCTGCCATCATGTAGTTTTACTCAGTCTCTCAGTTATCCCAAGCCTCCCGGGGGTAGTGGAAGACAGCTTCCTTTTCGCAGTGGGTGGTGTTTCCCAGAAGCAGGTGGTTCTGCACTGCCACAGCGGGGCGTTGTCCTCTGCCAAGCAGGGTGGTGACAGAGCTGTTCACACGTGTGACTCCCCTGGCACACTGAGAGCAGGGGTATCTGTACCCATAATCTATTGCACACTGCAGTTCTTCCTGGTTTGAATGAACCATCGTTTTTCTTTGACCTTTTATTTCCTCTATTTTTATTGACAAGAATCTTTTAAGCACAAATCTCTATTTTGAATACCCTGTCTATAGTCTGATTTTGGGGCCTTGGTTTTTATTGTATGATTATGCCAGGTATATTGGCTTTTTTCTCTTGGCAATAGGAGCTGCTGCTTAAGTCTACGTCAGGACAATCACACTGACATAACACGTCTTGTTTCCTAACAGGTTATTAACTTGGGCAAGCCTCTTAAAAACCTCGGCACAGCAACCTTGAACATCCAGTGGCCAAAAGAAATTAACAACGGCAAATGGTTGCTTTATTTGGTGAAAGTAGAATCCAAAGGATTGGAAAGGATAGCTTGCGAGCCATCAAATGAAATAAACCCTCTGAACTTAAAGGTGTGTTGGTTGATTTATCTCATGTCTCCGTAGATATAAATGGGAGAAGCTGACTTTTGAGGGGAAACCCAGTCCTTTCCTTAGGAAACGGATATGCTGGCTCCGTGGCTTTTCCCTTGGTACCAGAGTTTCTCTTCTGCAGTTGTGTAACCAGCCAGGCTGAGGACTTCCGTTGATCAGAGACCATTATGGCTCCTACATCAGAGCCTTTCACTGCTTGTTGAAGCAAATGACATTTTCTGAAGTTTAATGACCTGGTATGACGTGTAAGGAGGACTGGGACAGGCTCCTGGGGGGGGGCAGGCCCCCCAAAGGAAACTCCCACTGGAACCAAACTCATTCCAAAATATTTTGGCACCTTAGCAAGTGACCTTGAAAGCCTTTCATTCTCATCTTTTAAAACAGTAAATAATATGTATTGAGTACTTACTATGTCTTGGGCACTGTGCCAAGCATACTGTGTGCGTTTTCTCATTTCATTCTCCTGACAGTCCCATGAGGTCTCTTTCTTCACCATTTCATAGATGAGGGACTTGAAATTCAGGGAGGTGAACTTTCTCAGTCACTCCGCCTTTAAGAGGCAGATTCAGCACGGGAGCTCAGCTCTGCTTGCTCTCAGCCTCCACTCTGCCGCTGCACACTCCCGCAGCCGGGCTCTCGTTCACCCTCGTTTCAGGAAGACGTGCTCTGTTACCGAATGTCTGTTCTCTCCTAAACTCTAATGACTGGGTATGATGAGTGTTCATAGTTGGTGGCTTATAGCGTGATCCTCTATTCATCGACTTGGAGAAACAAGATGGTCCATTATTCCTAATCCTTATTTTAAGGAAAATGCAATTTTAAAACTTCTTACAAGGCTTAGTTTTCAGTACTGTACTTTGAATAAGTCATATGCTAGTTCTTCTTGCTTCTTTTCCTGTTCTTCAGCGTCACCTGTTCATTCAAGATGTACTGATTTTTTACCGTATGTTAGGTCCCGAGCTGGTGCTAGGGATCTAGGAATGAGATTTGATCCCGATCTTAGGATGCTCACAGTTTGCTGGAGAGACAGAATAAAGAAAGTCTCTTTCTCTCCCTGGATTTTCAGGTCAGAGCGGGAATAAATTACCTAAATCAGTCAACTTGAAGTGAGGTAATAACACTTGGGGATCTTACACTTAAATTATTTCTGCGCCTTTGGTTACAGGAGAAGGGCAAATATTGTGGATTCCGTGAACTGGGCGTCATGGGGGAGGGTGTGCTCAAAAGGTTTGTGCTGCCGTTACCAAGAATTACATGAAGTGGAATGATTTGGGATATAATTCTTTTCAGGAGTCGCACAACTCAAGAAAGAAACGGGATATTGCCGAAAAACAGACTGACGATAGCAGAAAGTTTTCTTTATTTGCTGAAAGAAAATACCAGACTCTTGTAAGTATTTTTCAAGAGCTGCGACTCTGAGAGAGGAAGGGCAGAAGGTCTCCCCAAAGCCCTTGCAATTAACCGCTGCCCTCCCTGTCCCCCCCAGAACTGCAGCGTCAACGTGAACTGCGTGAGGATCAGCTGCCCGCTGCGTGGGCTGGACAGCAAGGCCTCCGTGGTTTTGCGCTCGAGGTTGTGGAACAGCACGTTTCTAGAGGTGAGGCTGTCTCCGGAAGTCATCTGCCACCTCCTAGGACGTTTCTCACTTCCCTAATGCCTTCGCTCTTTGTCTCCAAACAGGAATACTCTAAAATGAACTACTTGGACATTCTCGTGCGGGCTTCCATCGACGTCGCTGCCGCCACCGAGAACATCAAGCTGCCGAACGCAGGCACTCAGGTGAGAAGTTGCCCAGGCTTCCTTCGGGGCAAACGCTCTGCCCGCTACCCCATGCCCACGGCCCGGCCCGAGGACAGGCTGCTTTGGCGCTCATTTCGCAGCGTTGTTTACCCGTTAAGGAGAAATCTGGTAATGTCTTAAGGTGCTGCCAACGCACGCTGTATTTTAATAGAATCATTGAAAAAAGAAGTGAATCTGGGGTCCTCCGGTTCTGCAGTGCACATGGTAGACTTGAGAGCTCTCGGCCCAATGGAAGAACGGGTGCACCTCCCAACTCTAGAAACCGGTGTCTCAGACCATCCCTGCTGCTGCTGTTGAGGGAGGACCCCCAGTGATGGTAACCTCACTGCTTTATGGTGCAGCTCGTGCTTTGTGTGGCCAGCTGCGGTGATTAGAAAAGATCTCTATATGGATGAACCGAAAATTGAATCTTATAAACTCAGTCTCTGGTGATGCCCCTTGGAATAAGTTCAAAATAAGTTCTCTCTCTGGGCCGTGTAGCCGAGAGAGCCTTTGAAATAATGGAAAGAAACTGTCACGACTCCTTGCATATGTCACTCTTACTCTCTGCAGAGCTAAGCACCCAGCTCCTCAGTTGTCCATCATGCTTGGCACAAGTGAACAGGTTCCAGGTCTCTCCCCTCCTGGGCCAACCCTAGTCAGACAGTGGGACTCCCACATGGTCTGGGATGGGCAGAGTAGCTAATGTGTGGTCTGCCTGGTTCAGCGTACGCTGGGGCCAGTACCTCCCAGCATCTCAGCCTAAAACTTGGTTTTTAAATGTTTGCTGAGGCCTCGCTGGTATGACTCAGTGGACTGAGTGTCGTCCCATGCACCAGGCTATTGCTGGTTGGATTCCCGGCCTGCTCGATCCCCAGTAGGGGGCGTGCAGGTAGCAGCTGATGGATGTTTCCCTCTCTCTCCCTCTCCCTTCCTCTCTCTCTAAAAATCAATAAAAATATATTTTTAAAACAAACAAACAAAAAACAGGCACAGCCCTGGCTGGTTGGGCTCAACAGTTAGAGCATCAGCCCGTGTACTGAAGGGTCGCAGGTTCCATTCTGGTCAAGGGCATGTATCTAGGTTGCAGGTTCCATCTCTGGCTCCGATCAGGGTCATGTGGGAGGCAACCAGTCGATGTGTCTTTCCCACATCAGTGTCTCCCTCTCCCTCTCCCTCCCTCTCTCCCTTCCACTCTTTCTAAAAATCAATGGAAAAATATCCTCGGGTGAGGATTACCAGCAACAACAAAAAGGAGAAGAAGCAGGCCCAGAAAGGGGATGTAATTTGGGGTCCTATAAGTATCTGACTTTAGTGCTACTGTTATTTGACTCTAGTACTTGCTCCCCAAATCTCAAATTCACGTGGGAAAACTGAGTCCAAGGGAGGTTGTCTGTCTGTCAGCGTCGCAGGACTAGCTTGGGGAGATGAGACCAGATGTGGGGTTTACGGCTCTTCATCAGAGGCTCTTGTTTCTGAAAGATGGTGGAACTAGGGGCCCTGGTGTCCAGTCCAGCGGCTGGGTCACAAATGAACAGGAGGTTCTTTGGGGCATTTTATGTTCTTAGGGGTTGGAGAACTCATGCTTGTTAATGGAAATTGGAGACTTTGCTGTGATCCTACTTTATTTAATAATTGGTAGATTTGTGCATGGATTACTGGTCTCATCTAGACCTCCTTTCTTTTGAAAACCAAGACATTGTCTTATCTCTAGTCTTATGATACTTCAACCAACTGTGATTTCTGAGATATAATAGCTCAGATATTATATCTACACCTTTCTTTATAATTTTAAGGAGCAGTGTTTTGGGGCTAAAGATTTTAGCTTATTTCAAATGTCAGGATGCCTTCCCTTTTTATTCCCTCACTTATCATGGGTTTTAATTTCATCTTTATCTTGCTTCATCTGTTTTTTCCAGTCTGAAGATTATTTTTCTTTGGAGATAGAAGCAAAGGAGGTTGAGTTTCTCATCTTGTCTTTTAGTCTTTGTGTTGAAACTACTTCCTATTGCTTTTACTCTAACTCAGGCTTTAAAAGAAAGAAAAAGAAAAAACCTTTTTGTTCCCTTATAACCAAACCAGTTTTGGTTTTTTTTAAATGCTTACCCGAGAATATTTTTTCCATTTATCTTCAGATAGAGTGGGAGGGAGGGATAGAGAGAGAAACATCGATGTGAGAGAGACACATTGATTGGTTGCCTCCCACATGACCCCAATCAGAGCGGAGGACCGAACTACAACCGAGGTATGTGCCCTTGACTGAATCGGACCCGCAACTTTTTGGTCTGTAGGCTGACACTCTAACTGCTGAGCCAAACAGGCCAGGGCCAAACCAATTTTTTAAGAGTTTTGTGTTCCCTTGTCAATTAAACCCTTTAAAGACACTGTTATAACAAAATCAGAGAGAGCTGGTCACCTAATTGAACCAGATTAGGTGGTTATATTTTAGCATCAACTAAATTAAACCTGTCAGTAAATGAGCACATATTAAGGACTGTGTGCCTTCCCTGCACAAATGCTAGAGAAGCAACTTAGTGAGTAGGATCCAGGGTCAGCCGGTCAGAACTCCGAGGAGAATGCGAAGCAGGCCAGCATCGCTGACATGAGCCAGGGAAGGGGACCAGGTGTCTACTGGTTGTGCTTCTAGTCCCCACTTCATTCCTGAGGAAGTAGGGAGAGAGGATCTAAGCTGCCAGAGACAAAGGAAATCTGATAGGTAAAAAACTAGACACATCATTTTTCAGGGGAATGAGATTTTTCTTTTTTTGGCTCTAAATTCAGAGAGCTTGAGGTGGATCCTTTTGTAAGATGGATTTCTGAGAGGAGTAACATTCACTAAGGGGAATGTGTCTTTAATATAGAGTTTTAGAAAAGATATGAGAATCCTTCCGTCAGGTCATACATACTGCTATCCAGCAGCAGTGGAGGGCCTCCCCTCACAGAGGGATTTAGGGGAGCATTTCGGCAGAGGGCAGGCGACTGTGGTCTCCGCACTGCCCACTGGTGGTGGAATTAGATGCAGCAGCAGCTAAGCCCTTTCCCCCTTACAGGCACGTGATGGGGGAGGCCATCCCTATGGAAATGACTTGATTTTGATGAAACCGAAAAAAATAATTGGTTTTGGAGTTGGGATAACTTCTGCTCACCTGAACCTGTTACTGTCCACCAGTGATAGTTGCTGTGGCAAGATGAGAAGAGGCTTTCCGGAGCTCTGGGAATTGCAGCTCCAAGTTCGTCTCCCCCTATGCGGTTCTAAGGCCAGCTCTTCTTATTCCTAATCCCAGATGGAGAATAACTGTCCTCATACAAAAAACAAAAACCCTTCAGTTGACAATTGAAGTAAACAAAGTCTTACTCGCTGGCCCCTCACCTCACTGGTCCCCAGCGTGGCCTCGCACAGACTTGGTTTGCAGAGCACACCTGCCCTTTTCGTGGGTAGTCCAGCCCCTGCCTTTGGTCCTCTCAGTCTGTGTCCAGTGAGTTGTTCTGCAGTTTCTATAAGGCTCCAAGTTCTGATTAGAATGACAGCCAGACCTGGGGTTTAGAGCTCTCAACTGAATTCCCACCTACCCACCCTGCCACCCTAGGCTACAAAATCAAGTTACCTTGTTCAGCCAGGATGCTGTTGGATGTTTTGTGGGAGTGACTTTCCTCTTTATCAGCTATTTAAAAGGTTTTGGTATACAGTGGGATTATAATAAGGTTGATTCCCCTTGACATGAGCCAGTCTCCACTCTCCACATCCAGTTTTATCAGAATTTATTCTTACAAATGACAATGGCCCTTCCAGGTTGTCACCTTGCCCCAAGGACACATTGTGTACCTTCGTTATGCTAGATCCTAGGGAAGCCTAGTTCAGTGAAATTCAGCACAGTCTAATTGAAATTATCTTTTTGTTTTGTTTACCAGTCACATCAACAAGATCATTTCTTCACTGGTCTCATCATTCTTTCTTCCCTACTTTATGAATATCCCTGTGTTAGAGCCAGTAATCTTAAGGAAGGGTTGTTTCTTCCTTGCAGCTGGGACACCTGCAGGGGGCGGGGGGAGGTAAGGGGAAGTGAGCTCTGAGGCCCCCTCTGGGGTGGGAGCTAGAGCAAAACCTCACTGAGAGCAAAACAGGAAACGGGGGAGCTGATAAAGGTGTTTAGTCAATATAGTTGGCTGAAAACTCAGCGATCCTTCCTGCTAAATGTTTAAACAAAAGCAGTTCTCTTTTGCTTTTTTAAGTACTTTCTGAGTCAAATGGGGTTGATAGGTGTTTTCTAGTGTAAGTAGAAAGGGAAGTATTTTAATGAAGAGATTAAAAAAAAGAATTATAATTTAGAAGTATTGAAGAACAGTGTAGACGTAGAAACATTGTATTAGGCAGCATCCAGTGTTCAATGCTCATATAGAATACTGGACTAAAATACTTCTCAGAAGTTAAATGTTCCCTAGTAAGTTTTCTTTGCTCTTTGTTCTCTTAACTCAGAAATAGCAGGAACTACAAGGTGATCGATCCAATCAGTATAGTTTACAAAATTATATTTGGAGCAATCACCAGGTCTTTTATAGGCTTTGAAAAGTCTTCTCCCGGCATCACAAAAATTCACTTGAATTCTAAATCCACGTTAACTGGGTTGTTGTGAATTTTCATGAGCAACTTTTTAGATTTTCTGAATGAACACTACTTCTGTTTAATTGGTGTTTGCCAATCATCACAGGTTCAGACATTGAGCTTCCCATCTAAGCTGCCTCTGAATGAATCCAGGGTCTAAACTGTCCATACACATTGCTGTGGAAGACGGCATTGTATTGTTCACCAGGGTCCTAGTTTACTATCCTAGAAAGAGTTAAAATGGTAACAGTCATGCAGCTCCATCCCGGTTTTTATATTTCACAACATCTTCAAAATCTGAGTGAGGCACGTAGGCTAATTGTGCATAAACTGGCCCTATTATTTCCCATGCTGAAAGCTAATTTTAAAAAAACGTGTGGTCATTCTCAAAAAGATACAGGTTATATAGATGAAGCAAATTTGGCTGTGTATTAACTGTTGTAACTTGGTGTTGAATATGATTTATTATACAATTTTATCTACTTTTAATAACAGAAAAATTTAATAACTAAGTTGGCAAAGAAAGAAACACTTGGTCAAAACATAATCCAGCATTTTCCAGCTTCTAGGGGAAGATCTCCAGGAATGTCTGTTGAAGCAGTATTCTGTCACTAAGGGGAGGAGCTTGCATCAGAGAGGCATCTCGTCCTTCCACAGCTGCATTGTCCAAAATGTGTCTGGAAGCATAGTTAGAACTACACATTCCTGGTGTTGACTGTCTTTCTATTTTATAATCATGTTGCTCTCTTTTGTGGCCCATAGGTTCGTGTGACTGTGTTTCCCTCAAAGACTGTAGCTCAGTATTCAGGAGTCCCCTGGTGGATCATCCTAGTGGCTATTCTTGCTGGAATTTTGATGCTTGCTCTATTAGTTCTTTTATTATGGAAGGTAAGTTATATCTGACATTGGAATTTCGTGATTATAAATATTATTTCATGTTTTTAGAAAAGTGGATGAACACTGATAGTATCTCTACACATTTGTTATTGATTCCTTCTTCCCAACATTTATTATGAAACTTTCCCAACATATAACAAACTTGAGAATTTTACAATAAACACCTGCATATCTACTGTTTAAAGGTATATTATTTATACAGTATAAGAAGTTTTTAAAATGTATACATTTTGGTGTTTTTCACATGGAATTTAGCGTTAGGCAAGTAACAATTTTTTTTTAATCCTCACCTGAGGATATTTTTCCTTTTATCTTCAGTTAGAGTGGGAGGGAGAGAGGAGAGAGAGAGAGAGAGAGAGAGAGAGAAGGAGAATGAGCGAAACATCGATGTGAGAGAGACACATCAATTGGTTGCCTCCCGCACAACCCCAACCAGGGCAGGGGATCGAACCAAAACCAAGGTACATGCCCTTGACTGGAATCGAACCCGAGACTCTTTGGTTTGCGGGCCAACGCTCTAACCGCTGAGCCAAACCAGCCAGGGCAGGCAAGTAACAAATTTTAAAATTTTTATTACTTTATCATTTTCTTCATCTAAGATCAAATCATTTTCTAAATCTAAGCCAAGTTGTTGGGTATCACATTAATCTGAATCTGTATTCCTGTTAATTTCAATTTCTATAAAGAAGTGTTCATGGCAGCAGTTGGGGTTTGTTATCATTGCAGCTAGATTAGGAATATAAAATTATGAAATTAATGAATAACTCCATCCCAACAGGGTCATCATAGCCTATATCAAACATGAGGAGGGTTTGGGTTCAATATGATGTTCTTCATTAGAATTAGTCCTGCAAATAAAATGTAATATCTTCTCCCTGCTTCCTACTAGTAAATACTTTACATTACCAGAAAATGTGTGAGAGATGGATGCAAATTTTGTTGCCAGAGATTATGACTTATAGATTTGGGATTTATTCTCAGTAATGGAGGTCTATAGTCCCTTATCACCAAAAAACAAAAAACCTCTGAAAACTGAAAGTTTGTAATGACTTTTTGGCTGCAAAACTTGACATGATATGAAGAGAGGCTATTTATAGTCTTTATCCTTTATTCATTAATTCCACTGCAGAAATATTAATGTTTTTGTTACAGTGGCATTATGTATGCATCATATTGTTTATCTAGAATGCCCAAAACTCTTAGATTTCCAAACATAACTGGTCCAGAGGGTTTGGATAAAGAATTATACATCTCAACCAACAATCTGTAGGATCAAACTATCCTTATCCTTTCCTTGGGTCCAAGAATATCATGGACAGGGGTCAGGATATTCTCACTTTCAAATATTGGTCATCTCTTTTTTGCTTTATTTTTCCAAGTAACTTCCTTTTGCCAGTCTGAGATAGTTTATTGGTAACCTCCAAATGTCTGATTGAAGCTTGGTATCTGCTTATGCCAAGACTGGTTCTCGCATGTACATTAGCCAGTCCTACCTCTGATGTTTTTCAGGCAGTAGGTTTCTCTGGTTAAGTACAGCCAACCAATATAGGAAATGTCCTGAAAATTATTTTGATATCAAAAACTGAATTTGAGATTCAATATTTGAGATGACGTTCTTACACTCTCTGGAAGAGGTCAAAAGGATAGTCTTTTTTTGGAGCAGGTATTATTAGCAGTCTTCAGTGAGCTTGAGACATACCAGTGGGTTGAGAGTTAAGAAATCCAAGCTGTATAATCTTGAGCAAATCATTTCACCTCCCTGGGATACTGGATACTAGCTTGCCTTAAGCTGTTTAATAAGTGGGTTGAACTAGGTGATCTTATTGGTTCTTTTTTTGTAAGTTCTAAAGTATTGCAAAATGCCCAGCTGGTGTGGCTCAGTGGTTGAGCATCAACCCATGCACCAAGAGGGTGTTGGTTCGATTCCCAGCCAGGGCACGTGCCCAAGTTGTGGGCCAGATCCCCAGTGAGGGGCGTGCTGGAGGCAGCTGATCATTGATGTTTCCATCTCTCTTTCCCTCTCCCTTCCTCTCTCTCTCTCAAATCAATAAGGAAAAAGAAATTTTTAAAATAAATATATTCCAACTCACAAGTGAACTCTAAACATCTACAACCCTTGCGTGAAAATCATTTTTATTACTTTACAGATACTTTTTTTTTTTTTTTTTTTGAAACGGAACTATTTGTTTTTATGTGTTAAAGTCATAGAACTTTAGGGCCAGAAAGGACTCTAGTTCATTGTCCTTTAAATTGGATTTTGCACATCGACATAGGTGCCAAGACTAACAGGTGAGGCTAAGGCCAACATCCCCACTTCAACCAGACCAGTTCTCATTTTATGTGCTTTAAATATTGGGATTCTGCATAGGATTTTGTTTGGAGGTGAGAGAGAAAAGTCCCCAGGCTGGTCTAGTCACCTTCATTTTGCAAATAAAGATGCTTGTGCCCATGGATATTAGGAAGGTTGCCAAGTTGGAGGCAGGACCAGGTCTCCTGTTTCCTGATTTATTTATTTTCCCACCCTATTTACTAGCACGTGTTATTAAAAGTTGGTTGAGAGTGTTCACTGTGTATTAAATTAAGAGTCACAAATAAATATCAAGATAAATAGTCTCAACACTACCCAATAAAACTGTCTGTGATAACGGAAATTTTCTGAGGCTGCACTCTCCAGTGTGGTCATCACTAGTCACATGTAGCTGTCAAGCTCTTGAAATATGGCTAGTGCAACTGAGGAATTAGCTTTTAAATTTAATTAAAATTTGAATAGTCACATGTAGTCAGTAGCCACCATATTGTACAAAGCAGATTTGGATTTTTACCTTCATGAGTTGCCAGACTTGGAAGCAGAATTTTTCGGGAGGGCAGGGATTGATTTGACCAAATTATGAATATTCAGAGGGCAGTTCCATGGCCTTCGGAAGTAGGTAAAAGTAAACAGAGGAAGTTCTCCATTGTTGAAGGAAGGGAATTATAGTAGATAGTGGGATTGTATTTTGGTATTCATTTAGAGTACCTAACCTGAGGAGCATAGGTTCCTACCATTCAGAGTTACATGGTGGTTCAGAATTTGGGGGAAATGACTGGAATCATTCTTTCATGGTGGTACATTTGAATTTATTTTGTGCTTCACCTCACAAATTCAAAGGTCTCAAGTAAATGGCATTTGTTCCCTAAAATTTACTGTGGAAAGCAGAAAAATACACTGTCTTTTTGTTTTATTTGGATTTGTGCTAAATCTTACTTAGAAAATTTATTCTTTAAGTTTTGTCCCAATAAACTGCAGAAGTCAATCTTATTTATGCCTATCTTGGGGTCCCTATTCTTCTATAAGAAGAAACCACCCAAAACTGTAATGAGATGTGTGTATATTTTCTCTTTCAGGATGAGTTTTGTCCTCAGGATTTCTGTTACAAATAAAAAAATCAATTAACTGACTAATGTCATCCATATAAATATTTGACCAGAGACCCATGGTAATAGAGTTGGGTTGATTGCTGTCCCAAAGTAACACAGTGCAGTGGCTGTTTACTTTTGGTTGATTCGTAGTGGTTTCTTTGTACATGAGCTATGAATAGAAAACAGCTTAAAATCTGAGATTTTTTTTGTTTAGCTTGTCACAAAACTGTAAAACTGACCAAATACCTTGCTTCCTTGTAGTGTGGTTTCTTCAAGAGAAATAAGAAAGATCATTATGATGCCACATATCACAAGGCTGAGATCCATACTCAGCCGTCTGATAAAGAAAGGCTTACTTCTGATGCATAGTATTGATCTACTTCTGTTATTGGTAATTGATCGATGTTTTTTAATTGCTAGCTGTGGGACCTGCTATGGTTGTGGTGGCTAACTTTAAGAGCAACAGCTTGCTGTGTGTGTGTCCCATTAACAGATGTTTCCAAATGTCCACACTGGCTTGCCTTGCTTGGAATTATTTTATTTATTTCACTTGAAAGCTCACAGTTTTGTTTTTTTAATGCTCAAAGAATCGTTCTTTGCAGGTGAGTTATTTTGTGGTGTTATTGTTAAATATCACCTATAGCAATGAAGAAAACTGTAATCTGTGTACACACAAAAGGAGGCTTACTAGCCCAGGTTACACATGTTGTTAATTGAGTATGCAGCATCCCACTTGGAATTTCAAAGATGCATAAGAAATCATTCCTGATTTCTTGTCCATTTTGGAATTTCCTACAGATAGATGCTTGCGTTGACTGCCTAATTAACCTGTTGCATGTTGGAAACATGGTGTTTCTCTTGATCAGAAGGCTTTCTCACTGTCATCTTTTTTATCTCCTTGCTATAAAGTGATGGGGGAAGGCTTGGAATGCTTTAATTGTTGCTCAGAAATTGTATGCTAGCTAAGCATGCCACCTTCCTTTTCCTGCATATCTACCTCAGGTCAAAGACCATTACAACAAACTGCGGCTATTGGCGTGATGGACATTATGGCCAATTTCAGAAGATAGTTCTTTACTAAAGTGTGACCTTCAGTATACAAAATTCTAGTCCAAAAATGCTCTGGACAGTGTTTATTTCAATATGTTGTAATGGAGTTTGACCTCGTTTCATATTCCTACAGATTTCATTCAGCCTTAGGTCTCAGTTGATTTTAAGTTCATGTTTTGCTTCTCTTATTTGTAAATCCATGGAAACAGGAATTGGCGATGGTTCCTTTTACTGTTTCTGTGGGCACAAGAGGAGAGAATTACTCCTACAGTCCCTTTCCATGGCACTGTCGCAATGAATCCCAACATTTCCATTCCAGTGTTGCACATCACCCTTGATTTCCTTCTTTATTTAAATGGGGCAAGAGCCACATTTTGTAATAGATAGGTCTTTTGGCTTTTTTTTGTGCAGAATAATAAAGGAGTCCATGTGGAAATGGCCTTAAAATAAAACTTCTTGGTCCATTATTCCTGTTGATTCAGTGATAACTATACACATAATTTTATTTTGCCCATGACATTCTTATAACATAAATTCATTCAGTGTTAACGCTCTGTTCCTATTGAGTTCACGTAATAAACAAATTAATCAACCATTCTAAGTATCTTCCTCATCCTTCTATCTGCACTTTTAAATGGAAGAAATCCTTTTTTTTTTTTTTTAAAAAAAAAAGACATATATTTTATTCATTTAAAATATTCAATCTGATTTTTAAATATCCAGATATCTTCTTAATAAAAATCTGCTTTGAATCAGATTGAATGTTGTTTTTTTAAATGAATAAAATACATATTCATTTTTTAAAAAGAGAGAAATTAGGCAGTCCTCTGAAATTCAATCTGGTGATACTTCCCTCAAGTTCTCTGCGTTACATGATTGATTTTATTGCAGGACAGAGTTACTACATGATTTATTAAGGAAACAGCTTAATTTAGAAGCACAACAGCAAGTCCAGGCAGTGTAAATTACCTTCTAGCCAGAGGTGTGTCCTGGAGCCTCGGAGGAGAGAAGATTCTTAAATTGACCCATTTGAACACTGGCTTGTTCAAACTGTAATTTGTAAAATATCTGTCTGAGTTTCATTTTGTTAGTGGAAGAGGGGCATGAAATAATCTTTGGTTTATGGCCTTTAAAAAATTGTTCTTCAAAATGATGTTCTAATAATCTAAAAAGTAGCTTTTTTACATATAGTATTATGATGATAAGAAATGGAAGCAGTGTTTCATAAACTTAAACTTTAGTGAGGAGATACCTTACATTGTTTCCAAATGTAAAGACAAGATGGAAAACGGACTTTCCTTCCAATTTTACAACTGTTTTTCTCTTCCATTTATCGCCACTGGCTGTTAGCATTATTTTCAACCTATTAGTCCTTTCTTTAAAGAAAACCATGTATTTTCTCCTTAGTCCAGAGGTAGGCACAGCTGAACAGAAAGCTTAGATATTCCCATTTAGTGTACTTGCTTTCCTTAAGATTACTTAACGTGCTTCTGTTTATCTTCCCCCCTTCTCCAGTGTGGATTCTTTAAACGCTCTAGGTACGATGATAGCATTCCCCGATACCAAGCTGTAAAGATCCCGAAAGAAGAGCGAGAGATCAAAGATGAAAAATATAACGATAACCTGGAAAAAAAGCAGTGGATCACAAGGTGGAATGAAAATGAAAGCTACTCCTAGGGGGCCAGAGGAGCTTCAGAGTACCCAAACTACATTTTTCCCCCAACTCAGAAATTCAAACGGTTTAAAAGCCTGATACCTGAATTTTGATTTCAGACAGACTACACATAGTACGAACCTACAGTTTTGACTTCTGTGGACATGGTTATGTAGCCTGAAGCCCCCGTTTTGCACAGCCAAATGTAAGAGAGTTGAAGTGGATTTTTCTTTAACTGCCTTAATTTAACTTTGCGGGTTGCCTTTGTTTTTGGTGTGGCTGACTCTCACGTGCGTGCGGGGAGGGGCCTGCCCAGGTGTGCTCGTCTGACATGCTCCCGAGAGTGGAACTGGAAGAAGGCACCCACAGTCACCGTGCCAGCGGAGTGACCATCGGCATGGCCTCTGCAAGCATTCTTCTCGTGGGACTGGAGAACCTGCAAGTTAACTGTCCCCCATCACAAGACAATGCCGTAGGGGTAGTTGTGTTTCAGTTCAAAGTGCTATCTTAAATTAAATGTGCAATAGAAGGTGATGTTGCCATCCTGCCATCTTTTTCCATTTCCTAGATGTGTGAATACTTGTTCACACCAAAAACATCCAGGTTTCATTCTCCCTTTTCACTAAAACACACAGGTGCAAACAGACTTGAATGCTAGTTATACTTATTTGTATATGGTATTTATTTTTTCTTTTTTTTTATAAACCATTTTGTTATTGACTAACAGGCCAAAGATTCTCCAGTTTATCCTTCAGGTTGGATTAAGCAATCAGAATTAGAACATGGGAGGTCATTGGTTTGACCTAAAGTGTTTACTACAAAAAGAAAGTAATTCTTTATAAATGTACCAGAGAGTTGTTATACTTTACAGATAAGTTTTAAGTTATTAAAGCATCTTCCTTCATGACAACCCTTACCCCTTCCCTCCAAGCCCAAAAGTTTTGTTTAAGAAATGGGATTAACTGTTAGATGTTTAATTCTTAACAGACATAGCATATTTTTGAGTTTAGTGCCCTGTGTGATAATTCTGAATTTAATGCTATAACTTTAAGGAACTCTTGGAAATAATGGGTTTGTTTCTTGACCTTTCGTCACTGCTGTATATACAGGACTTGAAAGAAATGGTGAGTGCCTGTGGTGGGTCCAAACCGATCCAGTGGAAGACTACTGAGTGCCCGCTGCCACGTCAGATTAGAATGTCATGGCTCTTAAGTTTTCGTTATTATTGGAATCACTTAATGTGAGTCAGTGTTCTATTTTTTTGCTGTGTTTCCTCCCCTATTTCCCAAAACGACTTTAGGACTACTCTAACAAGAACTTAAAAAATGTTTTTTAACTGTAAAAATGGAGGAGGGGAGGAAGACATTATTCTATACATTCGACAGAGATTGAATAGATGTGAAAGCCGGATTTTTAAAAATTACTGTGCTTCAAAATGTTAAGTTATATGGGGAGCAACGGCAAACAGGTGCTAATTTGTTTGGATGTAGCGTAAGCCGTGTCTCATTCTTTTAAAAACAAAACACAGCTCTGTGCCATTGTTGCTTTGGCGTTTTACTTTTTTTTTTTTCTTTTTGGAAATCGTATACCCTTAAGATACTAAGAACATTATTCTCGTTGTACTTTGGAATTTTCATTCGCAAAAATTGTTTTACAAATGATATTTTGTTTACACAAATTTCTCGAACAGGTCATAACAGTGTTTAAAATCTCAGTTTCTTGCTTTAGGTAACTTGAGACCTAACGCACTGGCTTTGTAGGTTGCTAAGAAGCTGATATTTTGAACTTGTTATAAAGACGAATGTCCTTGGAAAGGGGTGGGTGGGTGGGTGAGAGGTGATTCAGTAACAAAGAAACAAGAATGTAGTGGTGTTTAAGTTCATAGTTGTGAAAAAGTCATCTCAAGTCAAGTCACTGGTCTGTTCGCATTTGATACATTTTTATACTAACTAGCATTGTAAAATTATTTCATGATTAGAAAATACCTGTGGATATTTGTATAAAAGTGTGAAATAAATTTTTTTATGAAAGTGTGCATTGCTTAGTAACACAGCATTGTATATGTGAAACAAACTCTAAAATTATAAGTAACCTGAATTTATTTTCTTATTTCATTAAGCCAAACTAAAGTTTTTAATGTTTTTATGTATTCTTAGTGTCCCATATAATCTCAGATCAGCAAAAGATATTAGTGCTCACCCCAAAGTAAATAAGACTGAGGGTTGTTCTCCCCATCCCACCCCACCCCTTTGGCTCTACTGTTCAGTTGATGCTCAAAAGAACATGATCTTAAAGATGGTTTATTGAAGATATCTACAAATTGGGAGATGTCTGTTTACATTGATTCATCTGCTTCAACGGCTTCTGATGCCTGTGAAGGAGAGGGTATTGTTTAACAATGATACCAGGGCATGAAAAATCAAAGTTCTTATGGCTAAGTTGCTTTCTTCTTAGAACACATTTTGGACGTGAGAGCAGTTCAGCTGTGACATGCGTCATTCTATTGACCACCAAGGACCGATTTAGCAGAGTCGACTGTTCATAAATTTTTTTTTTACCAAAGGATTTTATTTAGATTGGAGTGATTTCATGAACCTTTAGCTGGGTTATCACAATTTAGTAAATGAAAATCAAGCATGTATGTAGTGCCCAGACAATATAGTATGCCCCACCTATTCCGAATACATTTCCGATCTAAAATGTGTTATCTATCCTGTATACTAGGTAATAGTTTTCCACTATACTTGGTATTGCATATTAAATTTTAGCCTTCTAAATTCTCTGAAGATCAGACAGGTGTTACCACCCAAAGAAATGTGCAATTTGTTCTTTTTAACAAAGGGCCAGAAGCTGTGAACCTTTAGCCACAGTCCCATGGATATACTGATTAAATCTCGGTAACAATGTATAATCACCATAACCATTAAGGATGTCAGTAGCTGTGGTTTGGGGAGGGCTCTGGCACAGATGACCCGGCTGGAGGTCATGGCAGAGCTTTATGTGACTCCTGTGAGTCCACCTCTTTCCCTCTCGATAAGCATACGGGAATGCCTAGCAGTGGTAATGGTATTAGTAGAGGGCTATCCTTGGATCCATTTACAAATATTGACACTTTGTTGGTTGTGGAGTACTTGCTACAACCTCATATAAGTCATGCACAGTCATGGCTTATTTTGTGAACTTATAGTTGAGAATATTCTAGAATATAGGGTAGATGTAGGAGGGAAATGCTTTAAATTGTTCAGACCTGGAAAGTAAGCATAGCACCGAGCATTCTATCCTAAATGAAAACATCTTAATGAGAAACTGACCTCTAGTACACTAACCTACAAAGAGACAGCGTGGGAACATAGACTGGGGTTGATAGGTTGTTTTGATTTAAAGGAGGAAAAGAGTGAAATGCTGTAGGTGGCTAGGTTCCACATAAGTACGTCCTCAGGGCTGAGGAAACAGAATGTGGAAGAATTATTTGATCAGCTTGGGTAGCATAGAGCAAATGATTAAAGGCAGTTCCTCGAGACCAAAGGATAGGGTCCAGCTGCTCTTAAGGTCCAATCACGTAAATTGAGGGGAAGGCGAGGTTCAAAGAGATGAAGAAAGTGAACTCGAGAATGATTTCAAAAGAGTGGCTATTGCAAAGAACCTAGTGGGCATCTGTTCTAGGAGTTACTGATTATGGTCAAATGGCAAGTATTTTCTTGTGCCTCAAAAAACAGGTTTTGCTGACTCAGAAAAGCATCCTATCCGGCTGTTAGAATGTGTGGGTGCTGGTCCTAGTGCTGAAGCCGGGTCTGCACAGGTGTTGCCAGCAGACCCATCCAGGAGGAAAGTTATAAATGGAATTCATGGTGAAATACTCTGACTAAAGATTAGCACACTATAAAACACAAATCCGATAAGACAACTGGTCCAGCACAGGCGCCCACAAAGGGCAAAGCTAACCAGGTAATGGTTGACACTGGAGTGAAGAGGTCAAGTGCAGTTTCTGCAGCAGTCAGCAAAGTTTAAATGCCCCCGTCTTCTGTCTTCTCTTTGCCCTTGCCCTGGAGCCTTTTCTGAGTCAGGCTGCCTGTGCCAGGGTCACCGAAATGGGCAGGTACAGACCTGTTAGAGGTCAGATCAAGTTTCTCGTGCACAGTTTATTCTCCTAGAACACCCACAGGAAATCTCTAATTAGAGGGACAGAGTATGCTGCTTTAATTTTCTCAAGGCCCAGCAGATGAAGATTCAGTTCACTAATAACCAGTAGATTGGAGTGTTCTGTTAAGAGCCTGTCGTTGTGAGATGGAGATAGACATGGCCATGGTTTAATCATTTTCCCCCCAATGTCCAAGGATGTTATTAGGCTCTGGGGATACACATACAAATAAGACACTGGCTCTGACCTTTTAGAGGAAGCTTATATTTAAAACAATATGATACTAACAGGTGAATTCAGTTTATATAAGCAAAAGAATTCAAAATCTTGCACTACGATGTGAATTGTTGACATATAAGGTCAGTACCTGATCTTATGTGGGTGGAATTTGTCTTTGGAACCAACACCATTCCCAGAAAAATTGGAGTAGTCATTCTGAACCTGGGCTGTACATTTGAATACCTAAAGAACATTTTTAAAAACCCCAGTGCCCAGACTACATGCCAGACTGACTTTATCAGGATCTCTGCGGGTGGGACCCAGGCTTCAGTGCTGTTTAAGGCTCCCCAAGTGACTCTTAAGTACAGCCAAGGTTGAGAACTGCTTTAGAGGTCGTCCGAATATTTATCCAAAGGGTTCTGCCCACAGATGGGAATGCCCCATTTCTGCTTGTGGTGCTTCTGCATCAGTAACGAGCTGAGAAGCTGGAAGTATACTTGCCATAAGGGGGAGGCTCAAGTCAGACTGCCCTGGTGTGAATTAGCTTCACCTCTTAGGATGTAATCCCGGTAGCTGACTTGACACGTCGTAGCCCAGTTTCTTCATCTGTAAACTAGGATTGATAACAGGACCCATCTCGTAGGTCCTTGTAAGGAGTAAATGAGATCTAGAAGTGTTCATTAAATGTTAGCTATTTTTATAATTATACTTGTTTATTATTTAAACATTAAAATAGGAAGGAAGCATGGAAACCTAGTTCTACTTCCTCATTTCACAAGCGGGGAAACACAGTTTAAGTTGTCACTGGAGCCTGTGTGTCCCCACTCTTCAGAGCTTGTCATGACTTACCAGTGGGTATGAGAGCTGCCATCTGCAAGACTAAGTACCCTTAACTAACGAAATATGAACCTGACCCTTAAATTTAAACTTTATCAATATAGGTCATTTTGTACAAGATTGGCCTTTTTCTGTGTTAAACTCTGTCTCAGCCCTTACTACAGGGACCATCTGCAGGTTGGGGTTCGGGCACACACAAAGTCAGGGTGTAGTCATCTTGAGGTGGCTATGTATTGGTTTGGTTTTTTTTTTCTACATTCCACATGTAAGTGAAATCATATGGTATTTGTCTTTTTCTGTTTGACTTATTTCACTTAGCATAATACTCTCAAGGTCCATCCATATTGTCACGAAGGGTAAGATTTCATTCATTTTTACGGCCGAGTAATATTCCATTGTATATATGTACCACATCTTTATCCATTTGTCTTTTGATTGGAGCGTTTAATCCATTTACATTTAAAATAATTATTGATAGGTATGTAGTTATTGCCATTAATTGTTTTCTGATTGGTTTTGTAGTTCTTTATTCCTTATTCTCTTACTGTCTTCTATGTTGATGACTTTCTGTTGTGTGTTTGGATTCCTTTCTCTTTATTGCTTATATATCTCTTGTAGATTTCTGGTTTATGGTTACCATGTGCTTCATATATAGCAAGCTATGTTTATAGCAGTCTATTTTAAGTAGATGGTTCCTTAAGTTTGAACACATTCTAAAATCACTACCATTTTAACTCACCTCCTCCATATTTATGTTTTTGTCATTATTTTTTACTTCTTGTGTGTGCGGTGTGAGTGTCTTCTGATTATCAGAGAGGAGTTGACTGGTTGTGGCCTCTTGATTCCTTTGGATTGCAGCTAACACGTATTTTTCTTCACCTCAATTTCCAGTGACTGCCCCAGAGCTCCCTGGGTGGGCCATTATTTAAGAAATTAGAGAAACTTCAGTCTATTGTGTACATGTAATCCCCTGAATTAAATCTCTTCATGCTAATAATATCTAAAGTAGTTTCTATTTTAAGCATTGAATCCCGACCAATAAGAAAATGCTAAAACATCTAGGAAATTAAAAGAGAAAAAAGGTAGAGAGGAGGAAGCTGCCTTCTTCTAGCTAATGCTGGACTCAGAACACTTTTACTGCTTTTTTTTTTTTTTTTTCATTTTTTGTTCAGATAGAGTGGGAGGGAGAGAGAGGAAGAGAGAGAGAAACATCGATGTGAAAGTGACACATCGAGTGGCTGACACCTGCACGACCAACCAGGGCCGGGGACAAACCGCAACCGAAGTACATGCCCTTAGCGGAAACCGAACCCGGGTCTCTCTGGACTGCAGGCTGACGCTCTAACCGCTGAGCCAAACCGGCCAGGGCCACTTTTACTGCTTTTAAGGTCAACTTGATTCTCTAAGATACATGTCCAGTAAATTCACATAAAAGTGAATCTTGTTTCTTCTTTTTTCTAAATCCCCAAGAAAGGGTAGAAATGTGTAAGTACATTGCCTGACTTAAAAAAAGAAACAATCAGGAAATAAAAATAGAGAAAAACATGAAAAATAATCATTCTTTAAGTTGAGAAAATGTCCTATTTCATGGACTGAATGTATTCATTAAATCCTAGTGATGAATTCTAGCAAAAATGAAAAAAAAAAAATCTCCCATTAGAAATTTGTAACTACAAATACAATATAAGAAAATGTATTAACAGTGTGTAGAACATGGAAATAGATAATGAATGTGTGTTGTTTTTACCTGCCCAGCATCCCTGCTTTGGGTGAAAGGATCTGCTGTATACTTTGGGGATGCTTTCTAAACTTGATCCATGAGTTGGGTGTGTGTGTGTGTGTGTGTGTGTGTGTGTGTGTGTGTGTATGTACATGTACCATGTCTCCTCACATATTCCCAGTTTCCAGGGGTGTAAACATGGCTCAAGCCTGACCAGTCAGAGTCAATCCTGGTGCTTGTCTGGAAGGATTAGGGAGAGAGGTCCTCATTCCTGAAATTTTGCCTATCTAGGACTGCTGAAGTCTGCTGCTACTCTGCCTATCTCAGTCATTTTGAGGAGAGTCAGCCTTGAGAAGCCAACACCAAGGAGAGCTGAGCTGAAATATGGGGAGGAAGAGGAGGAGGGTAGGACACACTCTGATGCTTTGTATACACACTGTACCTGAAGAATTTTTCAGGGACATGAGACAAAAATAGTCTCTTTTTATTTAAGGAAGTTTGAAATGGGTTTTCTGTACTGTAGTCTACAAGAGTCCTGCCTAATATAAAGTAAAATCTGGCCCAGCCGGTGTGGCTCAGTGGTTGAGCATCAACCCATGCACCAAGAGGTTGCCGGTTCGATTCCCGGTCAGGGCACGTGCCCAGGTTGTGGGCCCGATCTCCAGTGGGGGGCATGCAGGAGGTGGCCAGTCGATGGTCTCTCATCGATGTTTCTCTGTCTCTCTTTCCATTCCTCTCTCTAAAATCAATAAAGAAAAAATATTTTTTAAAAAAAGTAAAATCTGTCAAACACATCACATCTCTGAAAGGATTATCAAAAGAAGATAGATATTTGGTTGTTATGAATTTCCTTTTATTTGGTTGTTATGAATTTCCTTTCCTTAGATGGTTTACCTAGTGGGTTTCTTCCACCTTCCCCCTTAGCTTCAGCTGTATGCTGCCTCCTGCTAAACAAAAAATGCAGATTATGTAAAGATTTTTCCTAAAAAAAAGCCCTGGCTGGTTTGGCTCAGTGGTTAGAGCATTGGCCTGAGGACTAGAAAGTTCTGGGTTCGATTCCCGCTAAGGGCACGTACTTCAGTTGCAGTTTGTCCCTGGCCCCAGTTGGGGTCGTGTGGGTGGCAACCAGTCGATGTGTCTCTCTCACATTGATGTTTCTCTCTCTTTCTCCCTCCCTCCCACTCTATCTGAAGGTAAATGCAAAAATGTCCTCGGGTGAGGATAAAAAATAAAAAAAAAAGATTTTCCCTATTTCCAGCCTAGATTTGGGCCCTGGTCTAATTTACTTTAATACACATGCTCTCTCCACTGGGCCACACAGCCTCAGCATTCTCCTCTGTAAAAATGATTTCACTGGTTAGTGCCTGTCCCACAGAAGGTGCTCAGTAAGAGAAATAGCCCTAATCATTGGAGAGAATCAGTGAAGATTACATACTCAGAAAGTGGAGGAGCCTTGACTTGATTCCAACTCAACTCTGCCCACATCAGTTCCACACATACTGTAAACACACTGATAGTGCCTCCTAATCAGAGACGTGTCCCTCCTCCCATCTAAGGCAGCCCTTCCAGTTCTTCAAGACCTTCCTCAGGTGTTTAACCTCTCCCTCTTCTTTACATCCAGTTTGCTTCATGGCTCCCTCACTTCCAGCAAATATTTAGACTACTCAAGACTTTTCCATTGTAAAATTCATAAATAAACCCATTCAACTCCATGGTTGTTCCCAGTGACTCTTTACAGTTATCTTTACTTCCTCATCGCTGTACTCATGAAATCACTTATTCCAAGGCCACCAACAACCTGGTTATTAAGTCTAAAGCTTTCTTTTCTGGATTCATTTTACTTGACTGCTGGAGAATATTTAACAGTATCAAATGCCCCCTCACTTTTTAAAGCACTCTTCCTTTGCCTTCTATTATTGGCCACTCCTTAAATATTGTTGATGTGGGGGCTTGTCTCTGGGGTCATACCCTCCACCGGTGATCTCAGCTGCAGTTACCATTTGCATTAGAGACAGTGAGGTGTCTCCCGATGTCCATTTTCTCTTTTTACCATGATAATGCAAATGTTAGCTGGACAGGTACACCACTCAGAATAAAACCCCCTTTCTGCTTTGGTTTCACGTAGGCATGGCCACGTGGCATTAGTTCCATGGAAATGTTTGGATGCAGGCAGAGAGAAGTCATGTTACAGGCTGGAATGCTGTGTTCCTTGTTATGATAGGCCAAACATTTAGTAACATCATCTGTGGTGCCTTGGAAGGCAGACTATACCCCAGCTCAGGAGAACGGGTAGAAAAAGACTCATTGTTGCCCGGGCGGCATGGCTCAGTGGTCGAGCATCGACCCACGCACCAAGAGGTGGCTGGTTTGATTCCGTCAGGGCACATGCCCAGGTTGTGGGCTCGAGGCAGCCGATTGGTGTTGATGCTGCTCTCTCCCATCGATGTTTCTATCTCTCTCTAACTCCCCTCTCTCTCTAAAAAAAATAAAAATAAAAATAAAAACAATAAAAACATTAAAAAAAATAAAAGTAGTCAAGTGTAATTTATGGAGCTACTTCTGAGAAATGTGGTGTTTGGCAGTTTCATCGTTATGCAAACATCGTAGAATGTGCTTACACAAACCAGATGGTATAGCCTACTACACATCTAGGCTATGATACAGGTATTGCTTTTAGGCTACAAAACCTGTACAGCGTGTTACTCTACAAGACAACAGGAGGTTAAATCAAGCACAAGAGAATATTATGCCGTCAAAATATGTAGTAAACATGAGATGTAGGAGGTTGCTGCAAGCATGACATGGCATACTGTTTTATAGCAAACCTTTTCATAAGTGGAAGTGCACTCTAATGATAAAAAAATGTAGCATGATAAATACATAAACCAGTAACATATTTCTTTATTATTTATTTACTTATTTATTTTTTATCCTCACCCGAGGACATTTTTGCATTTATTTTCAGATTGAGCAGAAGGGAGAAAGGGAGGAGGAGAGAGAAACATCGATGTGAGACACATCGACTGGTTGCCACCCACACAACCCCAACCAGGGCTGGGGACACACTGCAACCGAGGTACATGCCCTTAGCGGGAATTGAACCCGGGTCTCTCTGGTCCACAGGCCGATGCTCTGACCGCTGAGCCAAACTGGCCAGGGCCATATTTCTTTATTATCATCGAGTATTATGTATTGTCCGTAATCGTATGTTATATATATATTTTTTAATCCTCACCCAAGGATATTTTTCCATTGATTTTCTTAGAGTGGGAAGGAAGGAGGGAGGGAGGGAAGGAGGGAGGGAGGGAAGGAGAGAGAGAAAGAAACATTGATGTGAGAGAGACACATTGATTGGTTGCCTCCTGCATGACCCCGATGTGACCAGGGATCAAACCCTCAACCAAGGTACTTGCCCTTGACAAGGAATAGAACCGGTGACTCTTTGGTCCTCGGGCTGGTGCTCTAAACACTGAGCCAAATCAGCCAGGGCTGTTTGTGTTACACTTTTAAATGACTGGAAACACAGTAGGTTTGTTTACAGCAGCATCACATGAGCACATGAGTAATGTGTTGCTCTCTGACGTTTCTAGGTACTAGGCAATAGGAATTGTTCAGCTTTATTACAGTCTTATGGGACCGTGCCATATATGCCAGCTGTTGACTGAAACATCTTTATTCCGTGCATGACTGTAATCCTTTCTTTTGCTAACTCCGTCACACACTCTTATTCCTATGAAAACTCCATTTATAACCCCTTGAAGCACGCTTCTAGTTGCTAGGTGGGATGTTGCCTGATTCGTGAATCACTTAACAAAGCTAATTAGATTTTCAGATTTACCCAGTTGAATTTTGTTCTTTAACATGCTGAATTATGAGTGAATGAGGCCAACAAATTTAGGGATTTTTTTTGTTTTGTTCTTTGGAGGAGGGAAGGTTGGTTTTTTTTTTGAGGATCACAGAAGGAAGGGTCACACTAACACCTTTTTTCTTAGGGCCTCTGAAGGAGCTAATCTGAGGGGTCTTGCTGACCTCAGTAAAGTAGCTTCCATACCACACACACACACACACACACACACACACACACAAGCTATTGCTCTGTTTTATTATCTTTCACTTTCTGACATAATCTATATATTTATTACTTGTTTCTTCCCCTAGAAGCATCCTGAGAGCAGGGACCTGGATATGTTGTTCACTGTTGCATCTCCAAAACCTAGAAAGATAACTGTTCAGCACATAGTGTTTCTAAAGAGACACTTAAGGAATGAATAAACCCCAGAAGAAGGCAGCTAAGAACCTAAGAAGAAATGACATGAAGGAAATAAAGGGAAATTGGTGGTGAAAGTGTTATAACGTGACAGCAAGATAACCAGAGACGCACAGCCGAATTGTAAAGGAGCACTTTATTTCTATTTCGCCGGCAGGCTGCGGAGGGCATAGCCTCCCCTCAGATCAGCAGCCCTGATTCTTCTTGCTCGTCCCATTTTAAAGACAGAAGCCCCCTCCTCCTTTTGCCCCCCTCCCCTCAGGGAACCAGTACAATAGTGTGAGTGACTGAGATTACAGAAGTCAAAATTAGCATTATTCATCGACAGCACAAGTATTTGCAAATACTTGCAAATACCTATACTCAGGAAACTGCAAATGCCTCCCAATTCATGGGGAAACTATAATCTTAGGTAAAATTCCTTTACGTCTAGGGGTAATTAACCTATTATTGGAAGAATATCGAGGAAGGTCTATTGATGATAAAAATGGAGTCATTTAGTCACTTTAGCCAAGGGGCCTACATTAAAATGGAATCTAGTTGCCTTAGCCTTGGGGCCCAGATCAAAAGTAGACATTTATACCGCCCCACCCAACAAACTTTTAAAAAGGGAACTTGAACTCTGCTGGTGGAATGTATAATTCAGACATCAGCAGGAGACTTCTTGGCCCTCAGAGACCTAGGCTCAATCACTAGTTCCAGTTTGTCTAAGTCTGAGTTCCTCCTCTCCCTGAGGGGTTTACACCCCAGCACTCACTGCTTAGGCTCTTCTTGTGCAATTGCTGTCCCCACTGGCTCCAATTCTCCAAAAGAATGCAAAATTCATTCTTTTCACCAACTCGCACAAAGGCATAAAAGATCCAGTCTCATCAGTCTTTTTTTTTTTTTTTGTAAACTTTGCTAAAGGTTACAGGGAGTACTCTCATTGTTAAACAGCCTTTGCAATCTTCTGCCACCTCCCCTCCCCCTGTGCTCAGCAAAGTGAATTCCTCCCCTGGCTTCCTGCAGAGCTGTTCCTTGAGCTTTCCCAGGGGATCCGGTCTCTCAACCCCAGCAGCATATCAAAGCACAGTTCTTACTCCAGATAAATAGGGTGTTTTCCCTAAAACAAATCCTGGTGAATAGGAGGGCTCCACATCCTCGAACAAGTAATAACTCACATGGCGGTACTCCTTAAAGAAAGAAGGCAAATGTATGCAGGAAAAAATCTTGCTTTAGTGGAATACAATGCATTGCTTTCATTTGTTTTTACTTTTCAAATACAGTTGACATTCAATAACAATGCATTGTTTAGAGCACAACTTTCCAGGGTATCTGATCCTGATTCATTTTCTTTGAAGTATTTATAACTGAAAATTATAAGTAACTGATAGTGCAAATAATTCTTGCCTATATCCATGCAAATGCTGTCAGGCAAGGGGTTCCTGATTCCTAAGGGGTAAAAGCCAGTTTTACAGCCCTTTGCAAAGTCATTTCTGTAAACCTGCTTTTTTCATTTCTCCTCTGAGCTTGTAGTAACTTCAGTTCTGGTTCCCCTTATTTAATTAACTTGTTAATTGAATTTTTGGTGTGTTCATTTTATTTTTTTTTCAGCTTTATTGAGGTATAAGTGACAAAATTATAAGATAGTTACTATTATTTTTTAATCCTCACCTGAGGATATTTTTCCATTGATTTTTATTTATTTATTAAAAAAATTTTTTTTCTTTATTGGTTTTTAGAGAGAGAGGAAAGGAGAAGGAGAGACAGAAATATCAATGAGAGAGAACATCGATTGGCTGCCTCCTGCATGCCCCCCTCTGGGGATTTGGCCCACAACCTGGGCATGTGCCCTGACCGGGAATCGAACCAGCGACCTCTTAGTGCATGGGTTGACACTCAACCACTGAGCCACACTGGCCAGGCTTTCTATTGATTTTTAGAGAGAGTGGAAGGGAGTGAGGGGGGAGAGAGAGAGAGAGAGAGAGAGAGAGAGAGAGAGAGAGAGAGAGAGAGAGAGAGAGAAACATCAATGTGAGAGAGACACATCCACCTGGAATTGAACCTGCAACCCTTCAGTCCACGGGCTGGTACTCTAACCGCTGAGCCAAACCGGCCAGGGCAACATGTTTGTTTTATAGCGGCATGAGAGTTCATGATTTTACCTTTTTGAAAACTATATTTCTAATGTATCAGTCAGGGTTCTGGGACAGGAAATGATAGCACACTCAAAGGGGAAACTGAAGAGTGAAGGTGTTATTGGTGGGCAGAGGTCCTTGTCCCCACCAGGTGCTGGTGGGAGTGGGTTTCTTGGGGTGCTGCTGGAATAAGAATTTCCAGAGGCCCCCACAGGAGGATGAGATATTATAGAAAGCTTTATTTCTGTGGCATTACAGCCCCGAGTTTCCAAGGTCCCATTTCCCTCTGTCCCACCATGAAGAAGTGTAGCTGTGGCTTCAGTAGGGCTAGAATTAAAGCCATTGCCCAGAGTTTCCACGTCTGCAGTCTAATCCAGCATCAGGCTAGCTTAATGTGTGTTCCCAGTTGCCGTCCATTAGTCTATTGCTTGTGGGGTCCGCAGGGCCACATGCTATGGAGGGAACATGGGTGAGTGCAAGAGAGTCACAAAAGCGCTAAGAGCTGTCAACGTAAGAAACATTCAAACCTGTGAAGAATTTTTGTGAGTTTGTTTGAGCCAAAACTGTCAGCAATTGCCAGGAAGCAAAATCTCAACAGATTGAGATAATGCTCCAGAGAATGGCAGTTTTGCACCTTATTTTATACATTACAATCAAAAGAAGAGACGGAAGTGGGTTACATGAAATCTGGTGATAGATTAGAGAGGCAGGAGAAAGCAAAGCAGGGAAACCTCTGGGATTGGATAAAAAGTAAAATGATAGACCCACACATCTTTGACATAGGATAGTTAACAGTCAACAATTAACTTAATAACAATGAGGGGATTTGTGGTCTCCGAAGAGTGGTGCCTGTGCTTTGAGGGGTCTGGTAAAATGAAAATTACTTTGACATTCCAAAGATACGTTATTGTAGATGCAAAAAGATAATAGACAGTCTCAGTTAGGGTAAAGATTGACCTCGGTTAGGGGAGATGCCAGCCTAGGACATGACTACCTGCCATAAACTGCTTTTAGTTAAAAAGTTTTAATTTCAGACCATCCGTTCTGGTTACTTTAGATCTTTGAGTTTGCAAGGCTGTCACACAGGCCTTCCCTGAGCTTGTCAGGTTAGCATGTGGCCCCTTTTTGTCCACAGAGCCAAGAGCCAAGAGCTAAGGGTGAACTCCTCTGTTTGGGGGATTATGTATCCCCAAATTTTCACCAGCTTGTAGTGGCTCCACCTGCTCTAGACAATCCATGGTTCCCCAGGCTAGACTGACAGGCACCGTCCCTATGTCATCCTGACTTTACTGCCTATGTGTCTATCTCCCCTTTGTTGGACCCCTTCCCCCAGTGATATGTGGGGAATGGGCCCAGTGGTTCCCTGGGGAGTGTGAAATTGCAGTTTCCTGGTGAAGCTGCCCAGATGGCAGTGCCCATAATGTCTGGCCTCCCTTTTGCTCTTTTCCTATTATTAATAACTAACTAATTACAATGGTATCAAAGGGACTGTTTGTAGAGGTGTGGGCAGAGGTGAGCAGCTAGAGATGGTGAAGCACCCCAATAAACAGCAAAAGGAAACTGGTACCACCTGTAAGTCTCGCTGGTCAGATGGAGGGAGCTATGACCACACTTAAGAGGCACACAAATAATGGCCTGGCAAGAAGGGGGCAGGGGAATAGATATCAAGACTTTCTTCTCCTCTTGTGTTCTGGTTATAAAAGTTTGTCCACCTGGTGTTAGCAGAGCCAAACACTAAACATAGAATTACAGTGGAGAAAGATTGGCTATTTTAGTATGAATGGCGCTATTCAGGAGAATGGGAAGCTAATGCTCAAAAGCCTGAACTCCCCAGTGGCGTGTAGGTTCCAGATTTTATAGGGCAAAATCACAAGACACTGTAGGTTAGGGGTCCAGGGTTGTGCTGAGAGCTGATTAGTTGGAGGTGAGGTAAGGGTAATAAATCATTTCTTCAGGTCTTGAAGACAGCCCTGAGGTCTTTTCCAGCATCCCTCTTGTTCTGTGGGAAAGTACCCAGGGGGTCATTGCAATAGGGCTCAGAAACTGAAACACAATTTAGGTCAAGATGTTATCTTTAGCCTGCCAAAGGTGTGAGCCGGGTGACCATCAGTCAGGTCTGGGCTACTATCTTCCACTGCCTCAGGGGTGGCTGATTATCCTTGGTAATGGTCGGGGGAGATGCTTTCTAGAGCTATGATTCAAAACTAAATTTAATCAAAGTCATAAGGACCCTTGGTTTCACTCCGAGCCCCATGAAGCCAAAAGGTAATAGAGTCAGGGTGACACAGTCTAGCTTGTTTTCCACACTTCAGTCAAATCAGCCCAACATGGATCATAAATTGTCAGTGAATTTGGAGGATCTGACCCAAGTATGCTACATATAAAGATTTTTATTGTGTTAACATATCACAATACTTTATTTTTTTCTTTTTTCTTTATTGATTCTAGAGAGAGAGGAAAGGAAAGGGAGAGAGAGAAACATCGATGAGAGAGAACATCGATTGGCCGCCTCCTGTATGCCCCCCACTGGGGGTTGGGCCCACAACCTGAGCATGTGCCCTGGCCGGAACCTCGACCTCTTGGTGCATGGGTCGACACTCAACCACTGAGCCACACTGGCCGGGCTCATTATACTTTATATCTACAGTTAAATATAGATATAATATAGCCCTTTAGTAAAGTTTATATAAAAGAGATAACCCTCCCACCCTTTGATTAACTTCTCTATATATCTTATGATCTCATGTCCATACTGCTCCCTGTAAGCTATTTTTACAGAAGTCTTAACAACCGCCATGTTAACAGGTACCTGAAAAAAATCTAATGTTATCTCCTGCTTCTGGGCCCTATGGCTTTGATCAAGAAGCAAAAAGTTGATGCCATTTTATATGTGTTCTCATATACTCATTCTCTGTATACCGGGTCGAAGTTTACAAATATACTTTGGAGAAAAGGAAATACATGTCGTGAAGCAGTTGGATTGGTTTCTAGAATAACCTTGCTAAAATAAACCTCAAGGTTGCTGCTGGGCCTTTGTGCTTCCACACAAGTTAATGTTTAGCTGAGCACCTCGACGTGCTCAGGTGCAAAGCAAACTGGGCTGCTCAGAGTTGTAAACACAGGTGGAGGGATCTGAAGAATACTGTGCATCATGGTGTGAGAAGAATGTGGAGCTCAGGGAGTGGTCTGGAAGGAATAAGAGAAGAAAGGGGGAAGGCAACATGAAGGAAGGCTGGAACAGAGTTGTAGAAATGGTTGAGGGATGAATTCAAGGATGTATTCAATTTCACATTGTTTTCTCCCAAACCTTTGGTAAAGTTGGCTTCAGGCCAAACATCTGTGAGTGATTCTGATAAAATCATAACAAGGACATAATTGGAAAAAATAGCAATAATGATAAAAATAGATGCCATTTATTGAATAGCACTAGTATGTCCTGGGCATTATGCTAATACAGATAGCTATACCATCTAGGTCACAATCACCTAGTGAGACAGATATTATTCTCTTTTTAGTTAAGAAGACTCTGGCTCAAAGAGGTTAAACAACTCACTAAGGCCACATAGCCAGCACATGGCAGAGTCAGGATTTGAAATCAGAACCCAAACTCTTCATTATACCATACTGCTTCCCCATAATCCTCTCTACACTGTCCTTATGAAGCTGTTGTCCAGGCTCTAATGGTCATTGACAAGAACCCCCTCCTCCTCGAAGGCTGCTCATTTCACAGTCCAATGGCTGTAACCATTGAAAATTTTTTTCATGTATGAGTCAGATCTGTCTCCTTAGTTTCCACCCACAAGTCCCCCATCTGCTGCCTGAGCCACTAAGAACAAACCTCATCATTCTTTCACAGAGCAGGTTCTCTAATATTCGAAGATATGGTATAAAATTCTACTATGGCCCTGGCCGGTTTGGTTCAGTGGTTAGAGCATCGGCCCGTGGACCAATGAGTTGCGGGTTCGATTCTGGTCAAGGGCACGTGCCCACTCGATGTGTCCCTCTCACGTTGATGTTTCTCTTTCTCTCCCTCCCTCCCACTCTACCTGAAGATAAATGGAAAAATATCCTTGGGTGAGGATTAAAAAAAAAATTCTACTATGTTGCACCCTATAGTATATGCTTTGTAAGAGCAGGTATATCTGAAAGGGACTCTATCTGAATTGCATGTGGCTTTATTCCCAACTATGTAGAACATTACTTAGTACATTAGTAGGCATTCAACAAATATTCATAGAATGGATGAAAGCCGGCCAGCTTGGGAAGGTACAGAGTATGGTTGGGGCGGGGGGCAGCAAACATATAACTGAGATACTTTCCTCTCATTACTTTTTCTACATATCATAGTTTTATGTTCATACTGCTTCCTCTAAGATATTTTTTATCAAAGTCTTAACAACCACCATGTTAACAGATACCTGAAAAAATTCACTTTCAGAGAATACATTAAATTCTGCTTCCACCCCATCCCCCCAACCACCGACCCTTGTTTCCAGGTGGTCAAGCTAAACTTATGAGACAAATACACCCTAAAAAGAGACCCTCATCTCATTCTTTAGTCATATATTTTTATACAACTGAAGATCTTACCACCATGGAGAAATGAACTATCATTCTGTACCATAAATATATACTATATATATGTCTCAGCAGCCATTCCAGAGCAACTGCATTGTCTTGCTCCTTGAACCTTTGGAATGTTCGAACTGGGCAAAATAACCTTTAAACTGGGCCAGAGCAGCAGTGTTTTCCAAACAACTGTTTGTAAAGCTAACGAAAGCAGCCTTCCTGACTACAAGGACTGATAATTAAAGATATTCTTTAGAATATCTTTATAAAGAGCCATTTATAATTGAAAACTGACCTAGCTTGTTAGTACCAATAGAAATTCCTTCTATTCATGTATTTCCCCTTCGTTTTCTCATAAAACCCCCTAGCCTTCACCCCATAATCATAACGCTGTTTGGATTTCTGCTGGAATCAGTGCTTCCAGAATATTTTTTGTGATTTCAAATGAACGCTTGTTGCCTCTCACTTTGGCTTTTTATTGTCAGATTTAAAAATATATATGTATATATAAATCGATGAGCTTCACACCCATGGAAAAGTAATTTTGTTGCATCTAAGACACACAATAAAGCACTGGGGGTGGATAAGGGGGGAGCAGCAGTGGAGAGAAGGGGCAGCAGTGTCTTTCACTGTAGACTGCATCCTTTGCAGCTCTGACTATGTGATTACACCAATATTAGAAATGGTCTAGTCTTATATTCACTATCTAGAAATCTGGAAAGAGTGGAGCAGCCAAACTGTGACCTTAAGATGACAGGTACAGAGACAGGCAGTCGAGTGCAGGGACCCTTTAATACATTGCTGACTATGTCAAGAATTCGTGCAGACAATGCTTCAAGTTGCCTGCCAGTGATCTTCTCCTGGGACTGCTGTCACTGATATTATTTAGGGCCACACTCTCAGTGTTCGCCATTCGTATTTATGGACCGCTGCTTGGCAAGGGTGGGCTCCTGAAGCTCTCTGGGTCTGCTTCTTCACCTGTAAAAGTGGGGCTTGCATCACAGAGGAGAGTTTCTGGAACGCGCGCGGAGTGCAGGCCCGTCCTTGCCTTCGGGCTGAGGCGGAGGTAGCAGGAAAGTGGATTTGTCCCACAGGGCGTGGGAAGGGGCTGCACCACAGGCCAGTACGACCAGGCGGCCGCGGCCTCGCAGGCTTTCCGGGAGGAGGCTGGGACCTGGCCGACCCGGGAGGCACGCCCGCGGCCTGGCGTCCACGCGCGCCCAGCGGCTTCCTGCGCTCCGACGGCGCCCGCTGGTCCCGCCCCGCGGCTCCCGGGCGGCCCCCGCGCGCGGCCCGCCTCCCTCCTCCCTCCCCGGATCCAGCCCCGCGGCGCTGCGAGGCGGCGGCCGCGGCGGTGACAGTTGCTGACAGATTCCCCGCCCCCGCGGCTCGCCACGTCCCTCACGTACGGCTCGGCCGCCGAGCGGAGCGGCCGCCTGGCGCACGGGCTCCGGCGCCTCCGGGGGGCTCGGCATGAGGCTGGCGCGGCTGCTGCGCGGAGCTGCCTCGGCCCGCCCGGGCCCGGGCCCGCGCGCCCGCCGCTCCAGCGCCGGCCGCAGCCTCACCTCCGACGCGGGCTCCGGCCCGGCGCCCAGCCCGGCGCCCGAGCGTGGCGTTCCGGGCCAGGTGGACTTCTACGCGCGCTTCTCGCCGTCCCCGCTGTCCATGAAGCAGTTCCTGGACTTCGGTGAGTGCGGCCCGGGCCTCGGGCCTTTGTGCGCGGCCCCTGTCGCCCCTGAGCCCCGCTCGTCCTCAACGCCACCCCCTCACCCCCCCCCCCCGCCTCCCCCTCCTCAGCGCCTTCGGTGCTTCCTCCCTCCCTCGCGGGCATGTCCTGATGCTCCGGTGCTGGAGCCCCAGGTCGGGTCCATAACCGGGGGCGTGTGCCTTCCTGCTGTGTATTGTTGAAAAACCGGAGGGGCCGCGGGCCGAACGAGCGCCCGCCTGCAGCGCACGTGTGCGGGGCCGGCGGCCGGGCCCCTTCCCGAGCCCCGCGCTCCGGGGACACCTCCCGAGTCGTGTGCGGATTCTGCCAAGTGATAATAAATGCCCCGTTTTGTATGATGATTGCATAAAATTGGCGTGACGATAGGGGAAGCAGTTATAACTGGCCCAGTTTTCCATAGAATGTTTTTGTTGTCCCTGGCTCGAGTGTTTCCACCAATAGCACATTCATTTCATCATCGGCAGTAAGTCTTGAGCACGTGTAAAGTGCATGAGGACAAGTTGCTGGGTTTTACCACCTTTCGCCCTGTAGAGTGACTAACCACTTCCATCTTTCTCAGATGGGTGCTGGTTTTTTTGTTTTTCCTAGAAAGGATGCTACAAATTACAGAGAAATTGCAAAGTTAGGCTCTTAACTTTGACTTCTCAATATGGGGGCGTAGAGGGGAAAAGGGAAATCTGTAATACACTCTAATAAAGTCATAAAATTTAAGTAGAAAAAGTAATTTTCTGCATTGTGAGTGCTGTTAGGTCACGAACGGATCACTAGTGGGCTTGATAGATACCAGCATGACTGGCAACCTTATCTTAAAATTGTGGTTTGCAGTGGCAAATTTGTTTTTACATTAAAATTACTCCAGTGTGATTAAGGGGTGAATTTAGCCTTGTACACAAATATGCCTTTCAGTTTCCACAAGAAAACGTTTTTCTTCAATACCGTAATTCCTGCTGTTGACAATCTACTTTTTAAATACTTAATTTATTAATGTTTACACAATCTAAATCTAATTTTTGCTAAGGTTGTCTCTTGCTGAAATGGCAAGATTAAATTAGTGACTTTAAAATGCATTGCTGAAATGATCTAACTTTTTAGCTTTACTTTAAATGGAACTGCTTGCCTGAGGACGGTCTATAGCTTAGCATATAGCAGGCTGCTTTCCAGGAATTAGACAGTTGAATAGGACCTGCTTGGGGGAGACACTGGAAGATGGTTGCTGAACAGGCATTGGTATTTTTTGCTTTTTGTTGCCTGAAAGCCCTTCTCTACATTTACTCTTTGGTTATGGTAATTAGTATAGTGGTTCCTGTACACATGACAAAATTTCTCTGTTTCTTAGACAGGCATTCACTTCTTATAAACAAAGACTTAGGAAACATGTTCTAAATGATGGCAGCAACAGTTTATATAGGGTAGGCTTTGCAGGTCCTGTTAATTGGACTCCTCACCCTGCTCAGACTTGCTCAGGTTGCCGTAGTTCTAAGACAGGAGATCACAGTAAGGATGCCAGCAATGGAGACAGGAAAGTTTCTTCATTGCTCTACAGAGCAAATGGAATGTCAGGAATTGGAAGGTTATTTAGGATGCCCTAGAGACTGGTTTATTTCATCCCTTGCCTTCTCTTCCTTACTTATCCTGTCATCATGGTGATGCTACTCCTCTGATGTTTCTGGCCAAATAACTCCCTCTGTGTTTCTCCCTGCCTGGCTTCCACTTACTGCTGTTCCCACCGTGTCTGGTTTCAGGATCTGTGAATGCTTGTGAAAAGACCTCATTTATGTTTCTGCGGCAAGAGTTGCCTGTTAGATTGGCAAATATAATGAAAGAAATAAGTCTTCTTCCCGATAATCTTCTCAGGACTCCATCAGTTCAATTGGTACAAAGCTGGTAAGATTCCTGTGTTTGCAATTTTGATGGGGTTGTGGACTAAACTCAAGGTTAAAGCAAATCCTTTTTTCCTCTTTAGTGGAATCTTAAGGAAGTGGCAGCATTCCAGTACTTTTTGGGGGTGTGTCTGGGCTTATTCCCCGAATCCTGGATTCTACCACTACTTGGTTTTGAGAAAAACAATCAGAACTGCACAGAAATGCAGACACTAAATTTAAAATTTGTGTTTTTAAATCTGCAGTGATGTTATATTATAATATGTACCATTTGTTGAAGCGAGGGAGTTATATACACTACCTTTAATTCTTTCTACAACTCTGCCCAGTAGGCATTATTCCCTCCATTTTACAGATGCGGAAACAGGCTCCAACAAGTTAAGTCTTTTACCTAAGGCAGTACCACTCATACTGCAAATTTTTAAAAAATATTAAAAAAAATGTTTTTATTGATCTTTTAGAGAGAGAGGAAGGGAGAGAGAGATAGAAACATCTACGTGAGGGAGAAACACTGATCAGCTGCCTCCTGCACACCCCGCACAGGGGTTGGAGCCCGAAACCTGGGCATGTTCCCTGACCAGGAATCCAACCAGGACCTCTCAGTCGTGCAACGATGCTCAGTCCACTGAGCCACACGGCTGGGCTGAATTTTTTTGTTTCTACTATACCATGCTGCAGTCAGAAAGATGAAATGTAAAGGGTGCATATTTTTTTTATAAACTAAATTTATTTTATTTAAGTATATCTTTCTAAGTCATGAAAGTTAACATCGTTATCATTGAAAAACAATCAGAAGTTATTGGAATCATGTAGAAACTGTGATCTCTCTTCCAAAATAGGACAGTAGAGGTATGAAGGGTATACACCATATGTGGCCACCTATATACAGCCTTTCTTGTTAATGTTATTAATTTAATAGTGTTATTCTCTTAATCACTAAACATTTCAACAAAAGAGTCTGTCAGAGTTCAGTCTTAAATGGAAAAAATTTAGCTGCAAGACATTTCCCAATACTGATTCATGGAGATCCTCCCTTTCCTTTTGTAGGCATTATAGTTTGTGCAAGAAGCTGGTCTAAACATCAATTTTAAATAATAGGTGAAAGAAACACGATGGCTATATACAGTTGACCCTTGACCATCATGAGTTTGAACTGCGTGGGTCTACTTACACGTGGATTTTTTTCAATAAATACAATAAATGTATTTATTTATTTCTTAATAACATCTTTTCTCTAGCTTATTTTATTGTAAGAATATAGTATATAATATATGTAACATCAAATATGTGTTAATCGACTGTTTATGTTATTGGTAAGCCTTCTGGTCAACTGTAGGCTATTAGTAGTTAAGTTTTGGGGGAGTCCAAAGTTGTGGATTTTTGACCAGGGTGCAAGGGTCAGGAGTTGGCACCTCTAACTCCCTAGTTGTTCAGGGGTCAACTGTATATGATGATAGATGCTATGTAATCCAAGTGTGGAACAATTATGAATGTTTAAGTAAGAGACATTTGTTTAGGGACTATGATGGAATATAAAGGAGAATGGGTAATTTTCTCTGGAAGCTTATTCTTGGTTTGTTTGTTTTTAATTCTTCATTAAAAAATAGCATATGCTGCATTTTAAAATCTGATCTGTGCCTAACATGTTGCAAGTATTCAAATCTCTCTTGAATAAAGAGCACAGTTTTTCGGGCCAATGAAGAGAAAGTTAATGGTTAAAGCAAAACTATAGATACCAAAATCACTTGACTTTGGAATGTAGAGAGGCAAGTTGCTTGTCAGCAACAGCTTTCCAAACCAGCATTTGGATTTGCAGATTTTTAAAACACTTTCATTGTTCCTCCCCCCCCCCCTCCCCACCTGCTGAGTTAGGGCAGTTAAGCAGACCTTACACTCTTGAAGGTCATTGAATGATAGCAAGGCAGCATTTTTTTAGCTCTGGCCCTGCACTGCCATTGTGTTTGGTGGCATGACCTTGAGAAAGTCATTTGGCTTTCTTTATTTTGCTCCTTCCTTAACAGATAATTTGCTACCTTGAATTGTTAGATAAATTAAAACCTACATTGTCACGACTTTTGTGTTTTTGTTCAGTTCTGTTTAAAAGAACTAGGTGGTGTAGATTGTAGGCTTTCAATAAATATTTGTTGATTGGACATAAACATCTAAAGTTAAGGTTTAAAGCACAGACCTTTAAGTTAGACTCTTAGGCCAAGGTGGGCTGGGCTCTACATTTTACTGAGATTAAGATAAGTTAATCACATAGTTACTGGTTATAGACACAGTTCTCACGACAACCATTATTTATACTGTAATTTACAGTGGTAAATTTAGGAAATTTAAAAGCTATTTTAGAGTATAAAAATTTAAAAAAATAAAAGAGGTAGGAAATCTTACAATTCTTCAGTCAAATTAAACCTATGCTTTTAGGAGAAAACATGCACTTTCTACTAGTTGTTGCCAGGAACTTTGCTCAAATGTGATTGGGTACAAAAATCCTACTTCAACCATAATTTATAGCACTATTCTAAATTAAAAATTAAGAAATATTAAAAATACCCTTTGAGCATTTTCACAAAATTGAACTCTCAAAATGTAAAAGAGCAAATTTACCCTGTTGACTTGTATTTTAGGTATATCCAGAGTCTTCAGGAACTTCTTGATTTTAAGGACAAAAGTGCTGAAGATGCTAAAGCTATTTATGAGTAAGTACACTATTTTGACCTTATTCTGAGCATAGTTTTTGTACCCTTTAAACATATAGAAATATAAATATATTGAACTTAAACCTGCTTTTGGGTCACTTTAGGGAAATTGATTAACTTTTAGTTTCCCACTACTATAGACCATATGGCAGCATATTTGTCTAAAGCAGCCCGTACAGGCAAGGCAAGTAACATAAATCAGTACGTTGTGCTGGGAATAAGAAATGCTTCATGTTCCTCTGAACTCCAGGGTAAGAAAAGACACAGTTCAAGTGTGATGGTCCACAGATATCTAGATGTGGCCTCAGTGCCACTTGATGAAGGGTGAGAACTTTTAACCTGGAGAGTGCCTGCATCTAAAAGACAGCCACCCTCAGCTCCAGCCGTTCATTGCAATACCGAAACGCTGCACAGATCATCTAAGTGTTTTGTGTGTTTCAAGAAAAGCCACAGGTCTAGATTTTCAATGTAAAACCTCCCAATTTGGAATGATAGGCAACTAATTGAAATTTTTTAAAAAAAATACTGAAGGCCTATAAAAACATGTCTATGGATCTCTAGTTTATGATCTGTGGTCTATAAGATAATGTAAGTAATATGACCACTTTAATAACCAACGTATCAGAACTGATAAACCCAAGTAGTCCCCTCAGGCAGTTACCTGCTTACTGCAATGAATGTTGCCCAGAAGTTGGAGACCACCTCTTTTGTTGTCCTCAGTCTTTTATACATTTTTGACTGTCTGTAAAGGTGATGGCAACACTTCATTTTTAAACATGATTTTAGTCTGAAAAATAACATCAAGATTTACTCTGTGCCTACTTAGGGAGCACATTTTACATGAATTTAATCTTTAAAACAATTTAATTAAGATAATACTATCTACACGAAGAGGTTAAGTAACTTAAGGTAGCATAAAGGTCATATAGTTAGCAAACAGTAGGACCAGGATTTGGACATAGGTGGTTTTAAAAGTAAACGTTATGTTACTTTTATGTTATATGGATTATGTTATTGAACCTTCTGGAAACAGTCAGTCATTCAGAGCAGTTAAGCAGAATAATACTGTTTTGTATTTTAAAAAAAGAGAAAGATGAAATAAACTAATAAAGGGGTGACTACAAGTGATGAGATGTTTATTGTTTTTGAGAAGTTTTATTGTTTGTATTTTGAATTAATGGTTTGGCTTTGAAGCTAATTACAAACTAGGAATTTTAAATACGTTTTGAGCCGTGAGATCATCATTAGAATAAGTTATTAGTACTCAAGATGATGACTTTGAATGGGAAAGCACTCATTCGAAAGTGTAAATTCTGATGGGTACGTTACAAAATGGATTTTGTTACTTCATAATTAAGACTTCTTTTCTCTTTTATTTAGTTTTTTAAATTGCCCATGCAAATGTCTTCTAAATAACATCAATGGGAAGACCAGATGATTTGAAAATTTTTCTTTTCACACAACAGTTGACTTTTCCTCTCCCATTTTTAAACGTATAGGATGAGTGAAATTAGAATTCTTTCCTACTTTTCTGTTCTAAGTGGTTCTTTCTCTCTTTGAACCCTAGGGAATAGTTCCAAAGCAGACAGGCTCTATGGGCTCATTCATCTTCATTCCTTACAGAGCATGTGTTCCCTAGAAGCAAGTGCTCTGTCTTCTCTTATGCTGAATGTCCCTGGAATACCGTCCTCATAGTGAGTGCTCAGATGATCTTAGTTGATAATGGTTAAAGAAAACCATAACATTTTTAGGATTATGTTTTGTTGCAGCCTTACTTTTACGACTTCCAAGAAAATAATTAAATTTCGAAAGTTTTATTTTGGAAGTTCTTCTACCTTCACAGATTCAGTATGTTTAATGATCTGAAATATATTTACAGAAGTGTAGGAAAATGTGCACTGAGGCTCCGTTTGCTGAAGTAGGGATTGCTTGCCTAGTGTAGTTGGTTAAACTTAGATTTTAGTATTACAATCACTTGTCAAAATACTTGGCTGTTTTGAGAGACAGGTTTGTTTAGCTTTACAGATACAGTGATACGGATCAGGAACCGACACAATGACGTCATTCCCACCATGGCTCAGGGTGTGATTGAATACAAGGAGAGCTTCGGGGTGGATCCTGTCACCAGCCAGAATGTTCAGTACTTTTTGGATCGCTTCTTCATGAGTCGAATTTCAATTAGGATGTTACTCAATCAGCACTGTAAGTGTCCAGGAGTCAAGAAAAGAAGCTAAATAAAGTGTGTTGATATATTTTAAATTTTTTAAGAAAACTGTTTAAAGAGAATGTTTAATTTTACCTTTTTTGCATATTAAGAAAAGTAAATTGCCATACAAAGGAGCTGTTTTTAGTTTATGGTGTTTTTTTTATCCCCATCCAAGGATTTTTTTCCCCATTTATCTTCAGATAGAGTGGGAAGGAGGGAGGGAGGAAGAGAGAGAGAGAGAGAGAAACATCAATGTGAGAGAGACACATCAACTGGTCACCTCCCACACGATCCCAACCAAGGCTGGGACCGAACCACAACCGAGGTACGTGCCCTCGGCCAGAATCGAACCTGCGACTCTTTGGTCCGCAGGCGGATGCTCTAACCACTGAGCCAAACTGACCAGGGCAGTGTTTAAGAAAAATATTTATTCTGTTGTTTGGTACCATTTAGAAAAACAGTTTCAAATCTGGAAAAGGGCGTTGGATATTTTAGCTTACTTTGTTTGTCTCTGATATTTTATTTCCTAATAGCTTTATTGTTTGGTGGGAAAGACAAAGGAAGCCCATCTCATCGAAAACACATTGGAAGCATAAACCCAAACTGCAATGTAGTTGACGTTATTCAAGGTAAATACTTACATTTCTCCTTTCAGAAAGGATGCAGAAATAAAAATTGTTGAGTGTTAGTTCTCTCCATTAAAACAACTATTTATATCGAGATAAAAATGTTAGGGGTGAATACATGGGTTTGCAGATAACTTTATAATGTTAATTGTGCCTTATGTACAGGATGAATATTTGTTGATGCAATGGTTTGTTAGGCAAAGTATGGTGATACAGTGAGGGTCTGTTTCACTTCAAAAATTTTAAGCCCTATTTTCCCCTTTCTAATTCCTTATTCTAGGAGTCAAAATTCATAAATTTATTTTGCATCTTTTCACACTTTTTCTGTTTATACCACATATACTCATTCATACATGATTGCCAGTCTTCCATTGTTGTTTTTAGAAAATGGGGTACTCTATGTATATTTTTCCACAGGTTTACAGACATTGTACTGTGTTCAGTACATATGGATATACCCCAGGTTTTTGAATGGCTGTATGGATATATCAGAATATATTAGTCCATCCTCCTTCAGATGCACATATTGTTTGTTTTCATTTTTTTATATTACCAGCAATACTGCAGTGAACATTTTTAGATACGTGCTCACTTTTGCTAGTATTTTGGAAAGGAAGATTCCTAAGATTAAAGATATTTTAAGTGTGCCCAGCTGGTATGGCTCAGTGGATTGAGCGTCATCCCCCTGACTGAGAGGTCCTGGTTCAATTCACAGTCAGGGCACATGCCCAGGTTGCGAGCTCAATCCCCAGTAGGGGGCGTGCAGGAGGCAGCCGATTGATGTATCTCTCTCATATTGGTGTTTCTATCTCTCTCTCCTTTTCTCTCTAAAAAGTCAATAAAAATATATTAAAAAAAAAATATATATATATATATTTAAAGTGCATTTAAAATTTTGATACCACCCTATAAGGTATCAAACAATGAATGAGAGTGTCTTTCCTAAATCCTCACCAACTCTAAATGTTTGTTAAATGTATTGTTTTATTTTTTATTTTTTTTATCCTCACCAGAGGACATTTTTCCATTTTTGTTCAGATAGAGTGGGAGGGAGAGAGAGAGAGAAACATCGACATGAAAGGGACACATCAAGTGGCTGCCTCCCACATGACCCCAGCCAGAGCTGGGGAGGAATTGCAGCCGAGGTACATGCCCTTGACCGGAATTGAACCCGTGACTCATTGGTCCGTGGGCCGACGCTCTAAACACTGAGCCAAACCGGCCAAGGCTGTTGTATGTATTGTAAATAATTTCTTCAGCCTGCTGTTTTTCTTTACTTTGTTTATGGTGTCTTTTTCTATACAGATGTATGTGTGTGAGTATTTTGCTTTTGTTTTTTTGGTATCATATCTGTCATTTTTCCTTTTTGGCTATTAGGCTTTGTCATGTCATATTTCAAAAGACCTTCCCCCAAACTAAGATTATTAAAGTATATTTTCTTCTACAAAAAGTTTTAAAATTTCATTTGTCAATGCTATTGCCATCTTAATGCATGAAACAAATGTAAATTTATTTAATGCTTTTCTTTTGTTTTGATTTATACTAGATGGCTATGAAAATGCTAGGCGTCTGTGTGATTTGTATTATATTAACTCTCCTGAACTAGAGCTTGAAGAACTAAATGGTAAGCCTTCTGTTACGATTCCTCAGTGATCAGTGTCATGATTACCTGAGAAGGAATGAAAAGAATAATTTAGATTTGTTTTAATATAAGAGGACTTTTAATCAACTTTTTCATTGGCTGTGAAAGCTGAGAGAGAGCAGTAATGTTAAAAAAGATTTGTGTGTGTGTGTGTGTGTGTGTGTGTGTAATGTAGTTGGAGTCTTTCTGAAAGACATTTTGACCTTCCACATTTTTTTATTTTTAATTGATAATGCTGATTCTTTGCTTATCTTTGGTTTTCTGGTTAGAAAAAAATGTCAGGAAAATTCCATTTGACTTTTATATGCATGTCAATAATGTAAGGTTTACCCTTGAAGATTTTTATTTCCTGAGTTATAAATCACTTTTTACTGTTGAGGAAGTAAAAAGACTGGAGGTGTAAAAGAGGAAAGAAAGATGCTCATTTATTTGAGAATCTCTTTATCTCTGATGGTCTTTTTTTCCACCCTGACTTAGTGCCTTTTGGACAAAAAAGGTTTAGGTGCCTTGGAAGGAGATATATGAATCTCACTGTTTTTCTTAGAGGTAGGGTAGTTTTAGAAGGGGGAAAGACATTTCCTAAGTTAACATGACCCTTTAAGAAGAATAAAATTAAACAGGCTTTTACTAAGTTGTATTCTGGACAGCAGTGGATGAAGTTACCCAGTTGAAAATAGAATTGCTTGGTGTTTTTCTAAAGCCATATTAATGTTTTTGGTCCATAATGGTACCCTTCAGTAAATGAGAATCACACTGCACAGGTGATCGTTTGGGAACCTGAACTACTGTGTGTAGTTTCTGAATGTCCCACTCATGTTTCCAAGGGGTATTTTATTCAGAGGGGAATCCAGTTTGTTGGCTGCATTAGAATCCTAGGGTATGGTGAGTCTTATTCCTTTGCTCTGCCCAAAGTCTGTTTTACACACTATCTCCCCACAGGCCCACCGGGGTGCTTATTAAATGGTTGAATGTAAAATTAGCATCCCTTGATAAATTGATACTAGCTTAATTTCTTTCTTCAGATCTGTATCCATGGAAATACCTGAAATAAAACAGAAAGCCATACACCTGGGTGAAACATTTTAAAAAAATAGCTTTTTTTTTTAAAAAAAAAAAGAATGTATTTGTGTAAGTTGGACCATGGGATTTATAGACTGTAACACTTCTTTTTGGAGATTAAAATTCTGACCTGAAGGTTGAGTGTCCTTTAAAAAGATTCACCGTCATAGAGAAGAATGGGAAGAAGGGTTGGTCAAATTGTTATGCAGGACTCATGTCGCCGTCAGGTATTAATCTAGGTGAGCACGGGGTTCAAACACTGATACAGTGAAGAACTGGTATGACACTTCTCCCCCAAATGATACTATCCTCCATAGTGAATGTTTTCTTTTCATCACTACACAATATATTCTTTAAAATGCTTTAAGCACATCTCTCTGTACTTTTATATTTTTCTCTTCTGCTCTGTAGCAAAATCACCAGGACAGCCAATACAAGTGGTTTATGTACCATCCCATCTCTATCACATGGTGTTTGAACTTTTCAAGGTTTGTAAAATAGTATTACATAACCTTTATCAGTCCTTTCCTGAGGTTAGGAATCTGCTGTGAAAGTTAATCTACTGGGTTTTCCTCGGTTTAAAAGATGTTATTTCATGTTCAGCATCATGTCACATTCCTGAAGATCAGCCTATTGTCAACACTGATGGGCATCTCAGTGTGGTGGTAAGCTCATACTTGGGAGTCAGAAAGACCTGGGTTTGAATTCCAGTTCTGCCACTTAATTATGTGTGTAACGTTGACCACGTCGCTCAACCTTTCTGAGCCTCAGTTTCCTCTTCTGGAAAACAAGGGTAATACTATCCAGGTTATTATGAAGATTGGGAATAACATACTAAATGTCCAATACAATGTCAGCACATTATAGGTGCTCAATAAAGTTATATTTTGGTAAAACAAAATATTTAGAGGAATGATTCTTAACTTTTCACCCTTAAAGGACCAGAGTCCTACTGCTGTATCTTACAACACATTTTGAAAAGTAAATAAAATTATTCTAGTTATGTTGCGCATACATTTTCCCCCAGTAACAGTTGTTGGTAGACAGCAAAGTGGGTGATGAGGAGTGGTACGGGTCCCTGGGGCTGAAAAGGACACCCTGAGTCAAGCCTGTAGTCTCTCTTTAGTTACCTTGTCTTCAGCCAGCAGCAAACTGGAAGAGAGAAGGAGGTGGCTTTTAGCTTGATAATGAAAAAGAAAAATATACTGAAACACAGAGCAAAACTGACTGAATAATGTCTTAGAACAGCAAGGATTCAGAATGCTCTTTTGTTCTAAGATAGCAAGAAAATATCTAATCCTTCCAAAAATCTTTTAAAGTGATTAAATAAATGATTGGCACTTAAAGGATTAAAACTAATTTTTTTCTTGAAATTTCAATCACATAAAGATCTTATTCCCCATGGTGCTTAATAAATGAAATACTACCATATTATATTAGAGATTTTATATAATGTCAGTAATTACGGCTTCCCTATGGAACCTAATCTTAAGTGGCCTTTGGTAGAGATGATAGAATGTGCTCCTCAGGGAGACTTGGTCCTGATTGGTGCGCCAGGGTCACACTTATTTCCAAAGTCAGTCCCGTCTTTTTACTTTTTTACTTTATCTAGTCTTACCAATTTTACTCCAATGCTACATGTTATCATTTAGTGCTTATGACATGTTGGCCGTGTGTACCCTGTATCCTTTGCAAATGGATCAGAACAGTTTTATAATGTAAATATCCTTAGTTTTAAACTAGTGGTAAATCAGCTTAGTTTCTACATCAGAATAAGACCAATGCTGTTAATAGTACATGAAAAAAATTTTTTTCTTAAAGCAATTTATGACAAATGGTTCTTAAAAAAGAAATGAAACTGTTTTAAAAAAATACGTGTTGTCTGTTATCTATTAAATTATAAAAGCATTTGGATAAAATTTTCTGCTTTAATGTAAACTAGTTAAAAGTGTTGAGACATCTGGTTTTGCAAAATATGCAGAATTTATTTGAAATCTTTAAATCAAAATATCTTACAAGTCCTCCAAAACTGACTTAATGATTTTTTTTTTAAGTAATTCTTTAAATGTGATTATAAGAATTATGATTCTTTGGTATATTTCCAGTGAATTAAAACTTTTAAAATTTCAAATAGTGCATATGTAGTTGAAAATTATAATTTGTTTCTCTCTTTTTTTAAAGTTGTATTTTTAATGTTAACCTAATGTATTTCAGAATGCAATGAGAGCAACCATGGAATACCATGCTGACAAAGGCGTTTATCCACCTATTCAAGTCCGTGTCACACTGGGTAATGAGGATTTGACTGTGAAGGTAAATGCCTTTTCTTCTTTTTCTTAAAAATTGATGTACAGGCATGCACATAATTTCTAGAAGGCATAATTTATTCTTAGGAGAAAGAAATCCTGTCCCTAATAGCTAATAAGCACATTGCTTCATTTATCTGGCCAATTATGGAATTATCCTGTGAGTCTGTTTCTGTTCTGTTCCCTAATTCAGGTGATTCAAGTTCCAGTAAATCCTGGAGACGGACAGTTTAGCAGTAATCATGAATATCCACTTTGATAACCACTTTCATAAATAAAATCTAAAATATTTGGGTATTTGCAGTGTTATGTAGATAGTACATAATTTTTCATTTGCTTATTTTTTAAATAAATATGTTTTTATTGCTTTTTTGAGAGAGAGAGAAAGGGAGAGAGAGATATAACCATCATCAATCGGCTGCCTCCTTCATACCCCCAACCTGGGATTGAGTCCACAACCCTGGCATATGCCCCGACCAGGAATCAAACCAGCAACCTCTTGGTGCACAGGACAATGTCCAACCAACTGAGCTACACTGGCTGGGCAATTTTTCATTTTTAAACAATGCTTTTCAGTCTACTTTTATTTTAATTATTTCATTTGATTCTCATAATGACTCTTTAGTTAGGAGCACAGGTGATTTTATTCTCAAGTTTACAGATAACAAACTATGACAGTGATTAGGTTGTGATTCCACAGTGAATAAATGACACAAGGCATAAAATCAGGTCCTCTGACCCTGGTGCCAGGCCTTTTCCACTGCATTGTTCAGATAGCCTAATTCTCTTTTTTAAATAATCGTTTAAATTTTTGTTTTAAAGTAATAAATACAGAGAGTGTAAAACTCAAATATGTCAGTTCCTGGCCGTTTGTGGGTCACTGCTCAGAGATGGTCTTTTATTTCTTCTGGAATTATTGCTCTATTTTTAAGTAGTACTTTGACATTGCTATTTCTGAAATTAAAAATTTTTAAATGGCAAATATTAGCTTTCTGTTATGGTAGGTGAGGAATTCGCTCTCTTGGAGTACCTCCCCTCCGTTACCCAGTTCCTGTTGCCATTTTCTCAATATTTAAGTTCATACATGGAGTTCTAGATTGAAAATAATAATCTTGAAGACTTTTGAAGGCATCAACTTTTTTTTTTGGTTAATCCTCATCTGAGGATATTTCTCTGTTAATTTTTAGATAGACTGGAAGGGTGGGGGGAGAGAGAGAGAGAGAGAGAGAGAGAGACAGAGAGAGAGAGACAGAGAGAGAGAGAGAGAGAAAGAGAGAGAGAGAGAGAGAAACATCGATGTGAGAGAGACACATCAATTGGTTGCCTCCCGCATGACTCAAACCAGGGCCAGGGATTGAACCTGTTCCCAGGTGTGTGCCCTTAACCGGAATTGAACCCGAGACCCTTTGGTCTATGGGCCAACACTCTAACCGCTGAGCCAAACTGGCCAGGGCAACTGTTTTGTTTTTTTTTTTAAGTGTATAGTTCAGTGGTTTTTAGTATATTCACAAGGTTGTGCAACCATACCACTGTCTAATTTCAGAACATTTTCATCACTCCCAAGAAAAACCCAATGCCCATTAATGATCACTCCCCATTTCTCCCTCTTCTCAGTCCTTGGAAATCACTAATCTACTTTCGTGTATGGATTTCCCTATTCAGTACATTTCATAAATATGCAGTCATACGCTATGTGGTTCTTTGTGACTGACTTCTTCCACTTAGTATAGTGTTATAGCATGTGTCCATACTTTATTTCTTTTTATGGATGAATAATACTCTGTTGTGTGGGTGTAACACATTTTGTTTATCCATTCATCAAGTTGATGGACATCTGGGTTGTTTACATTTTTGGGCTATTATGAATAATGCTGCCATTCGTGTAGAAGTCTTTGTGTGAACATGGGTTTTCAATTCTCTTATTTTATACCTATGAGTTGAATTGCTTTTAGGTAACTGTGTTTAACTTTTGAGAAACTGCCAAACTGTTTTCCAAAGTAACTGTGTCATTTTACATTCCCACCAACAATATATGAAGGTTCCAATTTTTCCCCATCCTTGCTAACACTTGTTATTGTCATTCTTTTTTATTATAGCCATCCTAATGGGTATGAATGGTATCTCATTGTGGTTTTCATTTGCATTTCCCTAATGATTGATGCTGTCAAACATCTTTTCATGTGCTAACTGGCCATTTGTATATCTTCTATAGAGAAATATCAATTAATATCCTTTGCTCAGTTTTTAAGTGGTTTGTCTTTTTTTTTTTTTAAATATGTTTTTATTGATTTTTAGATAGGAAGGGAAAGGGAGAGAGAAATAGAAATATCTGAGAAACATTGGTTGGCTGGCTCCTGCATGCCACCTACTGGGGATTGAGCCTGCAACCTGGGCATGTGCCCTGACCAGAAATCGAACCAGTGACTTCTTGGTGCATGGGATGATGCTCAATCCACTGAGCCACACTGGCTGGGCAAGTGGTGTCTTTTTATTGTTGAGTTGTAAGAATTTACTCTCTCTATATAGGGTGGGGCAAAAGTAGGTTTACAGTTGTGAGTACATGAAACACAGAATTTATTCTTATATTATTAATTATTATATCATTTTCCATATGAACAACTGTAAACCTACTTTTGCCCCACCCCGTATATTTTCTATTGTAAATACTAGTCCCTGATGAGCTGTATGATTTGCAGATGTTCTACTCTGTGGCTTTTCACTTTTTTTTTTTTTTTTTTATCCTCACCCGAGGACATTTTTTCATTTTTTTGTTCAGATAGAGTGGGAGGGAGAGAGAGGAAGAGAGAGAGAGAGAGAGAGAGAAACATCGATGTGAAAGGGACACATCGAGTGGCTGCCTCCCGCATGACCTACCAGGGCCGGGGACAAACTGCAACCGAAGTACATGCCCTTAGCGGGAACCGAACCCGGGTCTCTCTGGACCGCAGGCCGACGCTCTAACCGCTGAGCCAAACCGGCCAGGGCTCACTTTCTTAATAGTGTCCTTTGAAACACAAAAGTTTTTCATTTTTGGAATTCCAACTTTTCTATTGCTTGTGCTTTTCCTGTCACATCTAAGAAACCATTGTTTAATCCAAAGTCACAAAAATTTACACCTGTTTCTTTCTAAGAGTTTTATACTTTTAGTTCTTACATTTAGGTCTGCTCAGTTTTGGTTAATTTTTATAAATGGTTTGAGGTAGGGATCTAATTTCTTTCCTTTGCATAAAGATATCCAGTTGTCGCAGTGCCATTTATGAAAACGCTGTTCTTTCTTCATTGAATTTTCTTGTAAACCTTGTCAAAAATCAATTGCTCATAACTGTATGGGTTTATTTCTGGATTTCAGTTACTTTCCATTAGTCTATGTGTCTCTCCTTATGCCTTGTCTGGATTATTATAGCTTTGTTGTAAGTTTTAAAATTGGCAAGTGTGAGTCCTCCAATTGTTTTTTTTCTACTTCAGGGTTGTTTAGGCTATTGTGGGTTCCATGTATTTGTATACGATTTTAATATCAGCATCTCAGTTTCTGCAAAAAACACCAGCGTTAGTTGGATAGGGATTGTGTTAAATGTGTAGATCAATTAAGTCTTCTAATTCATGAGCATAGGCTCTTTGCACTTAGCCTTCTTTAACTTCTTTCAACAAAGCTTTGTGATTTTCAGTGTATAAGTCTTGCACTTCTTTTGTTAATTTTTTTCTTAAGTGTGTTCTTTTTTGGGCTGTTGTAAATGTAATGTTTTAAAATTTCATTTTAGGATTGTTTATTGCCAGTGCATAGAAATATAACTGATTTTTGTGTACTGATCTTGTAGCTTACAACCTTGCTGAACTCCTTTATGAGTTCTGATAATTTTTTGTGGATTCTTTAGCATTTTCTGTATAAGATCATGTTATCTACAAATAGAGATAATTTTACTTCTTCCTTTCCAGTGTGGACTTTTTCCCCTTTGCTTAATTGGTATAGCTAGAACTTCCAGTACAGTGCTGAATAGAAGTACTGACAGGAGACAACCTTGTCTTTTTCCTGATTTTGGGAAAACTTTCGGTCTTTCACAAGTGAGTATGATGTTAGCTGTGGGTTTTTCATAAATATCATTTATTAGGTTAAGAAATTTCACTTTTATTCTTAGTTTGTTGAGTGTTTTTTATCATGAAAGGATTTAGATTATGTCAGATGGTTATTTCTGCATAGATTGAGGTGATCATGTGGTTTTGGTCTTTATTTTATCACTTGGTATATTAAATTGATTGATTTCTTTGTGTTGAATCAATCGTACATTCTTGGGATGTCTTTTAGTTTAGTTTTTTGTTTGTTTCCGAAGACTTTTGCATTCATATTCAGAAGGGGTGTTTATTGGTTTGTAGTTTTCTTGTGATGTCTTTGTCTGGTTTTGGTATCAGGATAATACTAGCCTTCTAGAATGCATTGGGAAGTTTTCCCTCCTTTTTTATATTTTAGAAGTTTGTGAAGGATTGGTGTTAATTCTCTCTTAAATATTTGGTAGAATCCACTAGTGAAGCCCTTTGGACCTGAGCACGTTGTGAAAAGATTTTTGATTATTAGTTCAATCTCTTCATTTTTTGTAAATCTATTGAACTTTTCTGTTTCTTATTGAGACAGTTTCTGTGGTTTGTCTAACAATTTGTCCATTTCATCTAGGTTTTCTAATTTGTTCATAGTATTATACAATCATACAATTGTTCATAGTATTCCCTGGTAATCCTTTTTATTTTTTAAGATTGTTAGTAATGTGTCTAGTTTCATTCCTGATTTTATTAATTTGAGTCTTCTCCCTCTCCCTTTTTTTTTGGTCAGTCAAGCTAAAAGTTGTCAGTTTTGTTAAACTTTTTTAAAAAAAAACAACTCTTTGTTTTGTTGATTTTTCTCCATTGTTTTCAATTCTTTATTTCATTAATTTCCACTCTAATCTTTATTATTTTCTTTCTTTTGTGTACTTTGGAGTTAGTTTGCTCTTTTTTTAGTTTCTTGGGATGGAAATTTAGGTAATTGACTTGAGACATTTTACAGCTAAAAATTTCCCTCCAGGCACTGCTTTCTCTGTATCCCGTAAGTTTTTTATGTTGTGTTTTCATTTTCATTCATCTCAAAGTATTTTCAAAATTCCCTTGTGATTTCTTCTTTGACCCATTGGTTATTTAGCAGTGTGTTGTTTAATTTGCATATACTTGTTAATTTCCCACATTTTGTTCTGTTATTGATTTCTAATTTTATTCCATTGTAGTCAGAACTACAGTTTGTATGATTTTAATCCTTTTGCATTTATTAAGACTTGTTTTATGGCCCAACATATGGTCTATCCTGGAGAATGTTCCATGTGTACTTGAGAAAAATGTGTATTCTGCTGTTGTTGCACGGAGTGTTCTATAGATAGCTGTTAGGTCTTGTTGGTTTATAGTGTTGTTTAAATCTTCTATTTCCTGTTCTTCTGTCTAGTTGCGTCATAGCCATTATTGAAAGTGGAGCATTGACATCTACAACTATTATTTTGAATACTCTATTTGTCACTTCATTCCGTCAGTTTTTGCTTCATGTGTTTTGGAGCTCTCGTTAAATGTATATATCTTTATAATTTCATATCTTCTTGATGTATCGACCTTTTATTATTGTAAAGTGTCCTTTGTCTCTAACAATTTTTGTCTTAAAATGTATTTTGTCTGATATTAATATGACCATACCAGCTCTCTTTTGGTTTCTGTTTTCATGGTGTATCGTTTCCCTAGCTTATATTTTCAACCTGTTTGTGTCTTTGAATCTAAAGTGTGTCTCGTGTAGACAACATGTGGTTAATCATATTTTTTAATCCATTCTGCCAATGTCCACCTTTTAATTGGAGTTAAATTTAATGTAATTACTGTTAATGTAGGGTTTGTTTGCCACTTTGTCATATATAATTTATATATCCTATGTCTCTTTTGATGCTTTATTTCTCCATTATTGATGCCTTTTGTGTTATAATAATATTTTCTAATGTACCATTTTAATTTTCTTATTTCTTTTATTATATTTCTTTGAGTTATTTTCTCGGTGGTTATCCTAGGATTGCAATAACATCTTTATTTATACAGCTCTAATTCAGACTAATACCAACTTAATTTCAGTAGTATACAGGGTGGGGCAAAATGTTTACAGTTGTTCATATGAAAATAATATAGTAATTAATAAATAATACAAGAATAAACTGTTTCGTGTACTCATAACTGTAAACCTACTTTTGCCTAACCCTATGTGCATACTTTGTTCTTATATAGGTCCTTTCCCTCTCACTCCCCATCTTTTGTGCTATAATTGTCATAAAAAATACATCTTTATACATTGTATATCCATCTACACAGATTTATAATTATTGCTCTATGCAATTATCTTTAAATAAGATAGAAGGGAAACTTTACAAACAAAAAATACACTTATACTATCCTTTATATTTACCTATATAGTTACTTTTCCTGGTGGTCTTTATTTCTTCATGGGGATTTGATATACTGTCTAGTGTTCTTTCATTTCAGGCTGAAGGATCCCCTTTAATATTTCTTGATAGAGCAAGTCTACCAATGGTGAACTCTGTTTTTGCTTATGTGAGAATGTCTTAGTTTTTCCTTAATTTTTGAAGGACAGTTTTGCTGGATATAGACTTCTTGGTTGTTAGACTTTTTCTTTCAGCACTATGACTATGCTAACCCTACTTAACCTTTAGGTCCTGCTTGTATAGAACCTCCAGGTCAGTCAGAGGTGAAAGCTTAGGACCCCTTCAGGTTTTTCCTGAACATGAGCATAGCCCTAGGCATGAACATGACCTTTTGGATTCTCAGACATCTCTGAGCTTTTCTGAACCCCTGAAGACATCTCATTCTCTAGCTTTATTAAGCTTTTTAGTTAGCCTCTTGTTTGTCTTAACTGTTGTGTGCTGCCTCAGGTGGCCCTAAAATTTGTTACCTCTAATTTAAAAAAAAACATTATTTATTAATTTTTAGAGAGAGAGAGAAAGAAACATCGAGTTGTTATTCCATCCATTTATGCATTTGTTCATTGACCCCTGTATGTGCCCTGACTGGGGATCAAGCCTGCAACCTTTGGTGTTATCAGGAGGACGCTCTAACCAACTGAGATACCCGGTCAGGGCACCTCTAATTGTTTTTTTTACAAATGTATCTGATAATGGGGTGTGGGTGTAGGCAATACTTTTTGCATTGGGAGCTCAGAATCGGGTCAGAAAAATGCAGTGGCTGCTAGGCTGCTGATTTAATTCTGATTGCATATTATTGATGGGGGGTGGAAATAAGGGAAGTTAAAAACACCACGAATCTCACTGTTGTTTTTCTTGACTACATGCTCCCAAAATTGCTGCAAGACTTTGGTTAATTTCCAGTGCTGAACAAAGTTCATTCTGACAATTTTTGCCTTTTTCCTGATGCTTTGATGGAGGAGAGACTTTTTTTTTTTAATCCTCGCCGGAGGACATTTTTTTTTTTTTTTTTGCATTTATCTTTAGATAGGGTGGGAGGGAGAGAGGGAGGAAGACAGAGAGAGAAACATCGATGTGAGAGAGACACATCGACTGGTCACCACCCACATGACCCCAACCGGGGCCAGGGACAAACTGCAACCAAGGTACGTGCCCTTAGCGGGAACCGAACCCGGGCCTCTCTGGTCTGCGGGCCGATGCTCTAACCACTGAGCAAAACCAGCCAGGGCAGAGGAGAGACTTTTTAGAATTCATTCTTCCACTATTTTTGCTGACATCATTCTTGCTATTCCTTTTGAGAAGACTTATGCTTATTCCAATTCCCATTCCTTTTTATGTGACCAGTTTTAGTTTTGAGGTTTTGTTTAACCGAACCTTTTTTTTCCAGCTGTTTTGAAATTTCACTATGATATGAATTGGTGTGGGCCTTTCTATTGGGCTGGACCCTTTAGAATTTAGAATTTCTATTGTTTCCTTGGTACTTTCTTCCCTATTGTTTCGCTTTCTGATAGTCATATTCGGAGGATGTTGGGCTTTGTGAAATGATCCTTTCTTTTTTTCTGCTGTTTTTTAATCTGTTTAACTTTTTGTCTATTCTGTGAGATTTCCTTGACTATAAATTCCCAGCCCTTCTACTGACTTTTTAGTTTCACTTTCTTATTATAAATTTCTTTTGTTATTATTCTTTTTTATAGTATTCCGTTTTAGTTTTATCTTCTTTTATCATGCTGAGGATATTAATGATAGCTGTTTTATAAAAAATTAATTTGTCTCTGCGGTCTGCACTGTTATCTCTGAATTTCTTTTTTCTGTTTATCTCTCTTGGCTGTTCATTTAAAAGAGTGAGGCACAAATAAATATGTGAATGTACCATCTGTTTGCTGAAAAAGGAATGTGAATGTGTCACGTTTTTTCCCAGCCCAGATGCTAATGTGTGTCTATTTTTTGGTTAGTTATGTGTCAGCTACTTGCCCTCTAAGGTTTACTTGATTCAAAATAAGTCCCATATGTCTTCTGCTTTGGGGCTTCAGTTATGCTACAGCATGATCCTACTTGTAGCTTTCTCTGCTTCTGTTTCTTGTGCTTCAGCGTCCTGGTCTGCAGGTGCTTTCCATTATTGAGGTTTTCATCACCACATGGATCAAGGTTCACTGGGCTCCTAGGCACTCAGCAGAGACTCGTTCTGTGCTGGTGGATGGACAGACTTTGCTTAGGGAATCTGTCTGTTTGGTGTAAAGAAAGTTTCATAATGACCTAGCATTTCCACTTCTAGGTAAGTATACATGCTGAAGGTTTAAATACAGATTTTCAAGGCAAAAATTATACAAGGATATTCATGCAGCATTATTCACAATAGCCAAAAAAATGGAAATAGCCCAACTGTCCGTCAACTGATAAATGGATCGACAAGATGTGATATATATCCATCTCATGGAATATTATTTGGCCGTAAAAAGAATGAAGCGTTGGTACAGGCTACAACATGGTTGCTGCAGCATTGAAAACATTATGCTAAGGGAAAGAGAGCAACCACAAAAGGCCATATAGTATATGATTCTATTCATATGAAATATCCAGAATAGACAAATATAAAGGGGCTAAAAGTAGACTAGTGGTTGCTTAGGAGTGTAATAAAGTATCCAGGGTTTCTTTTTGAGGTAATGAAAATATTTAAAAGTTGACTGTGATGGTTGCACATTGAGTTGTACACTTTAAATGGTGAATTGTCTGGTATGTGAATTGTATTTCAATGAAGCTGTTACACAAATGTTCGTAAGGGTCTTGAACAGACTGTTCTAGAAGCCCCTTATAAAAGCCCTACCTGTATATTGGGCTCTGCCTCCTCACATCCAAGGTCACGTGACTGCATCTACTCTTGCTATATCTTTATGTGTTAAATGCTTGCTGTAATTTTCTTCAGTAGAGATTTCATCCCCATCAGTCACCCTAGACTTTCAGGATCAAGGCCCCCTCCCCCCACATTCTTTTAGTTTGTTCAAATTACTGACATTTTTCACCTCTGCTGAAAATCCTGTGAAAGAATTGTGGGTTGTTTTTTTTGTCTTAGAGCTCTAGCTGCTCTTTCAGACTTTGTGCTTGATCTATATTCAGTAAATAATGTAAGTGTTAAAGCCACATATCTTTTAAATTAAAATGTAAATGTCTTGGTTTATTCACTGTTGGTGATTTTATAAACTCGACATTGAAAACGATGTCGAGTAAGAGACTTCAGGAACTCTGGGTGAGAGTTCAGAGTTAGTACATTTCCTGCCTCCAGAGCTGTCATCAAGTTAGCAGTGGTTCATTTCCCTTGAACCTGGAATTCACATGAACTAGCCCAGGGAGCCCAGTGTTATGGGAGAACAGGATGTTAAGGATGGCAACTCTTGGTTAGATGACATTGAGAAGTGGTGATTTCATGCACTGAAGAGAAAACTTTAAAAATATTTGGCAATGCCCTGGCCGGTTTGGCTCAGCGGTTAGAGCGTTGGCCTGCGGTCCGGAGAGACCCGGGTTCGGTTTCCGCTAAGGGCATGTACTTCGGTTGCGGTTTGTCCCCGGCCCTGGTTGGTCGTGTGGGTGGCAGCCACTCGATGTGGCCCTTTCACGTCGATGTTTCTCTCTCTCTCTCTTCCTCTCTCTCCCTCCTACTCTGTCTGAACAAAAAATGAAAAAATGTCCTCGGGTGAGGATAAAAAAATAAAAAAATAAATAATTTGGCAAACTTCTCTTCCTCAGCCTTCCTGTTGACATCACCCCCCACCACGTATCTCTTTCATAATCCTTTCCTTTGGCCTAGACTTATATTCCCATGAGTCAAGATTTTTTTCCTTCAAATTATTTTAATCAGAGATTTTTTGTTTAAATTTCACATCACTCGGTATATTTGTCATCAGAGTACCATTCTTCTTGTCTTAAATATATATAGACCCAAACATCTGTCTGTCTCTCTCCTATTATTTTCTCCCCCTCCTTTTCCCCTATAACTCAGATTTTGTGGTATAATATCATCTCTTACAGCTCTCTTGGAAACTCTTTTGACCACTTTAAAAATCTACTTGTTCCAGTTTATTGTGTTTTTGGCTACAAAGCAAAGGATGTTACCTTTATTTACCTTTACCAGTTTTTAACTAATTCCCATGACTCAGTTTACCTCCTTGATCTCTAATAAGAAGACACCTCTCAGAGTTTACCTCTGTCCTTTCTGCCCTTATCTCTGCTTTTCTCATACTCGCCTGTGGTAGAAGTCATTTCCTGTTTTATACCTGCTGTATGCCAGAAGACTAAGGAAAACCAGGAAATATTTATTGAATTCTACCTTTTTATCTTAATATCTATTCTAATATGTTGTTTCCTTAGTTAATATTTATAGAACCCTCACACTTCTTACCGTGTTACCAGGACATGTGCAGGAGAGCATAAAATTAAAGGATGAATAATTAACAAATTGATGTATCTCAGAAAATACCCAGACCTCTTTATTCATCTTACTAAAATAAATCTCTTCACAGGACTTTGAATTCATGGCCAAGAACAATTGCAAGCATAATGCAACAGACGAGTTCTTAATAAAGTCCTTGTATATTTTTATACTGTAATTATCTAATTGTAGATATATCAGAGGCAAGTCTTCAAATGGTATTTCAAAGTGGATTTTTATTTTAAAAATTAAAATAGCTGTGTGATTTTTATTGTGAAAAAAATACATCAGGCCCTCAAATAACATCATTTATTTAACATTGTTTAGTTATAACATTGATGAAATGTCATAGGAATGTATCTGTTGTTTATATCAATTAGCCTGTGGTAAAATTGTTTTCCTTATACATCATTTTACCACAGCTTCAAGAACCGATTGACGACATTAAGCAAGGACTTACTGTATAAACATACTGTAAAAAATTTTAAAGACTATACAAAAACTTAACTAGAAGCCATCTAGCCTATTGACTTTTGAATACGTAGCATTCAGAACTATTTTTATATCTATACCTATATACCTACCTATGTTAAAAGCAGATTTGTTTGTATATGACAACTATGTTAATATTATAGATTATAGAGTAGAATCATTTTAGATTTTGTAACAAAGGAAAATAGCTGTAGTAGATTAGAATGGAAGGTGTACAACAGCTAGGAAAATAAGTCCATGTTAACTGTGAAGGAAAATAAAATAAAGACAATCTGTAAATAAATGATTAAATCCAGTTTGCCATATGATTTGAGTTGGAAAATGGCATAAGCACAATATAAATACCTATGTACCTTATAAACTCTCCAGAAAGTTGTCTGGGAGTCTGTGCTGTGAAGTGGCTGGTAGATGAGATTCTGCAACACAGTGAAGTGGTTCTGTGTTTTCCTCCCTGATGATGAAAATTATACTGTTGTTTTCCATAATAGAAGTAATTGTGAAAAAAATTCAGAAACTAAAAACCCAAAAGAAGAAAGTCATTCATAATTCCACAGACAAAAATATATCATTACAGACTTTTTTATAATTTAATTTTTACAAAATTAGAATATTATAAATGCTTCTTCATAACTTTTTGCTATTGAATAAGATTTTGTGAACATCTCTCATGCCAATACATACAATTCTACATAATATTTAATGGCTAAATAGTGTTCTATTTTAGAATGTACATTAGTTTACTCGAATAGTCCTCTGTTTAGGCAGTAATCCAGTTTTAGCTATTCTCCACAGTGCTGTGCAGAGAGTCTCACACATTATTTGCATTTCTGATTATTTTTTTTAGGATAAACATTGTGGGATTGAAGGGTTTATGCATTTTCCATTTGGTTGTCCAACTGCCCACCATAAAGGAATAATAAATTTATTTTTACATCCAAGATAGGCTTAGTTTATGCCACATTCTGTGCTATACTGCAGTGTCAGTACGACTTCAGTAATACACAAAGCCACCACGTCGGACTTGTGTTATGGTGGAGTTTATTATGTGTTAGACTTCTACGTGTTAGACGAGTCAAGTCCAGCAGTGAGGGAATTGTTTACATTTGCAACTTGTATCACATGATATCACTTTGGAAAGCCATACTCTGAAGCCAGCAGTTAAACTGTGACACTGAGTATATGTCCACATTTGCTGTTTATGGGACTTGGTCATGATCCTTTCTCATCTCAGATGAGTGACCGAGGAGGTGGTGTTCCTTTGAGGAAAATCGACAGACTCTTCAACTACATGTACTCAACTGCACCCCGGCCTCGTGTCGAGACGTCCCGAGCAGTGCCCCTGGTAGGTGATCAGGAGATGATGAAGTGTGTTTTTGTGAATTGCCGGAAAACACAAATCAGTTGCCAAATAAATCAGTGAAGCCATTGTGGAGGGTACACCTCAAGGAAGAAGGGAGGCGCTTAGAAAAAAACACTTTCTCTAAATTCAAATGGCATTAAATTTTGGTTATTTTTTTCTTTTGATTGACGAGCACAAGACAAAGAGTGTTGTTTTGGAGGTCTCATTGCCAGGCTTGACAGTGTCATGTCAGTGGTTCTCATGTGGTAAACTGCATTTTGATATACTATTTCTAATGTGAACACTAAATTAGCAGTTTTACTGGTATTTGGTCGACACTGATTTAATCTTCAGAGTTGATTTTTTTTTTCCCCCTCAAGTACTTATAATAGAAAGATCTCATACTCTAGACTCAGAAAGAAGTAAGACTAGAGTTCTGGTCAATTTAATCACCAACCTGGAAATGGCTCAAATTATAACTGTTTTGCTGGTATTTTTTTATTCAACTTATTAGTCATCTATTTTCAGGTTTAATAAGATTAGCTTCTGAATGGACTCCATCCTTGTTCTCTGACCCCGAGAAAAGCGCTTTGCCAAATCTCCGACCTGTAATTCTGGGAGAACTGTTGTTCTAGGCTTGGAATCTTCTCTGGCATGTACACTGGAGTCACGCTGTGATATGATGAAATGCTGCGTGAGACGGATCTGGTCTAGACTCGAGGAAGTTAACTAGAAGGACTTCATTAAAATAGTTTTGCCTGTTACACAGGACACATTTTGTAGCTACAACTGTAATATGGTCATGTCTTACAAAACGTCTAAAATGATTAATATAGTAATGAGCTTTTCAAATGGAGCTTTGTGGTGCCGGGGTAGGCATCCACGTACCAAGGGGCAGAGGAGGTCAAATAATAAACACGAGCATCTTCTTAGAGTCTACTTTTACTCTAGAAGTAAGGGGAGAGAAGGGATAGACTGCTTTTTTAGTAAACAAATATTGTAGAATTTTCTTGGACAGCAGAATAGCATATTAGTCCAGACTCTGGATCCAAACTATCTGGTTCCGTTCCTGACTTCACTACATTTTAGCTGTGTAGCTTTGGGAAAAGTATGGGCCTTTTAATACCCTAGTTTCTCCAACTTTAAAAATCAAGTTATTGTAAGGGCTAACTTTTAATATATGTGAAAATACCTTTTATAGTGCCTGGCACATACAGAATTTGTGTGAATTTAAATTTTTAAGAAAACAGGAGGCTTGGTATGGCACAGGCTCCCCAATGCGTATATACAGCGTTCCCGAGGGGAAGACGGTTGTTAAGCTCTTCCAGAGCCTTCTTCCTGATGTCAGGAGCACTTTGTAAGTGGACCCAGGAAGCAGGCACGGGGGCAGCTGGGGAAAGACTGCTGACATCCACAGCAGTGGTCATCTGGTCTGCCTGACTCCTGGAGCTGCCTCCGCGGGGGTGCCTGCTGGCGGGCATCTGCATGGGTGGAATATCTTCACCCTGGAAGCCCACTTAGAGAGACCATCCACATTTCTCTGTCCCAGACCTTCTCATGAGCTATCCAATTTCGTTTTCTCCAAGTCCCTGACCAGCCAGCTAGCCTGTTTGCTACCTATGAGTCCATGTAGGTGGTGCACCTCGCGTTCTGCCCACGGGGAAGATGGACTCCTGCCCTGAGAGAGGTTGTAGTGAAAGGGCAGTCCACTTCTGGCTGGTGCTGGCATCCAGTGTAGATCCATCAGTGGGCCAGGCCCATGCTGGTTTTCTTCTCTTCAACTGATCTCTAGGGGAAGCCCCAGAGTCCGTATGTGTGGCTGAGGGATTGGCAGTGATGAAGCAGATCAGGCCATGGCATCTGAGCCACCTGCTTGTGCAGTTTCTTTGGGGCCGTTTCTGGGACTAATTAGTGTATCAGGCAAGGTCCCAACAGAAAAGAGAGCTCACTCAAATTATGATAATTAAGGACGGCTTATTTACAGAGAGACAAATCACAGAGCTATGAGTGGGGCTAGAACAGGAATCCAGGGCCAGCGGCAGTGGAACTGCCAACACCCAGAATCCAGGGCAGAAGGAGGAGAAGTTAGCAGAACCCAGAAAAGGGGAAGGCTGCAGATCAGCTGCTTAGTAACAAGGGGCCCAGTCTGCCCAAGGGAAGCAACCTCAGGCTGAAGGAAGCAGAGGGACTTGACTCCCTCTGAACCCCTACTGGGTTCCCCATTGGCCAGACCCACTGGAGGCAGAGGGCATGGGAATCCATTGACATCATCCATTCAGGTCAGCCTCCCAGGGCAAGGAGAAGTGTGGAGAACAGAGGGTTGATTTGGAGGGTGAACAGACACTCTGGTTAGAAAACTCAAGTAATAAGTGGTGGGGATAGAGAAAGCCAGAGCCTGGATTTGTTAATAGCTCTTTGATTCCTGAATCCACATAAGCTCTTAACTAAAGTGGTATACAGAATGTCATTGAACATCTCATTTGGTGAATAAAACCGTTTTTACATTTATCTAAATGTTTTGCTTTGTATCAAAGAATTGGTAGGATTTATCCAGGTAAAGAAGGTCATTCCAGTTACTGGGAATAGGGGGAACAAAGAGACAGGATTAAAAATAGCATTCGTTTGAAGAACTTGAGAGCAGGAGATTTAGTTCAGCCGGACTGGAAAGTGGGAAGCAGAGACTTGATCTTATCTGGTCTTGAAAGCTCTTTTTAGAAGCTTGGATTTTTATTTCAAGCCAGTGGGTGGGGGATGGGGCTGTGCTTTGAAGATTTTTAAACAGGGAAGTGACATGTAAGTGAGAATTAAGAAAGCAGAGCTGTTATGGATCTCTCCAGGTTCAGAACACAGGCTGGAAGTTCATGGCATGAAGTCATGAGATATATCTGTAAGATTGCAACAAGGCTTTTTCTTTTTAATCCTCACCCGAAGATATTTTTTCCACTGATATTTTTAGAGAGAGTGGAAGGGAGGGAAGGAGCAAGGGAGGGAGAAAGAGTGACTGAGAGAGAAACATCAATGTGAGAGACACACATTGATTGGTTGCCTCCTTCACCCGTCTGACCAGGGCTGGGGATCGAACCTGCAACCCAGGTACATGCCCTTGACTGGGACTTGAACCTGCTACCCTTTGGTCTGAGGGCCGATGCTCTCTAACCACTGAGCCACATTGACCAGGGTGCAACAAGGCTTTTTCTACTCTTGCTCCTAAAAGAGAGAACATGTTTTATTTGATATTGCCCAAAGCAGTATTGGGATACTCTAGAGCAGGCTAATGAAGAAAAGCAACATGCTTTTCCAGATCTCCCCAAGTCATTTTATAATAGAAAGAAGAATGAAGACTTCTAAATGACCAAAGGGGAGTCCTCTAATGTAGTACTCAGCTAGGCTTCAGCTAGATCTTTAGAAATACTTAGGTATTAGCTGGTCTCTTAGATGCAAGCTCTGATAGCCCCGGGGTACTCAGTAGCAGTTGTTTTCATTAGGTAAGTATTTCATTGTGTGGCTTTCTGAATAGAATTTCATTTTTCTTACACAACAGGCTGGTTTTGGCTATGGACTGCCCATCTCCCGTCTTTATGCACAGTACTTCCAAGGAGACCTGAAGCTGTATTCCCTTGAGGGCTATGGGACAGATGCAGTGATCTACATTAAGGTAGTAACTATAGTTTTCTTGAGTGAATGAGACTTCTTTTGATAAGAAGAAAAGATGCCAATATTTAACTGTAATGAAATTTTCCTCTATCTCATTCTAGTAAAATAGAAGTATATGATTTTTTTTACACAGGACCTCATCTTTTTTGACAAATGATCTCCTTGACTCTGGGAAAGAAATTGTCTTATCTGTAATGATCAGGACTATGTTAATAGAAGGAAAGTTGGGTTAAAGTAGGGAGTCATGAAAAGTTTTATGTCTTACAGATTTAATTTTAACACGAAGCACATGAATGGACATAGATCCACCGATCTTTTTTTTGTTGTTGTTAATCTTCACCCAAGGATGCTTTCCCATTGAGTTTTTTTTTTTTTTTTTTTTTTAGAGAGAGAGAAACATCGATGTGAGAGAAATACATCAGTTGGTTACCTCCCGCACAACCCCAGTCGTGGCTGGGGATTGAACCTGCAACCCAGGTACGTGCCTTTGACCAGGAATCGAACCTGAGACCCTTTGGTCCGTGGGCCGACGCTCTAACCGCTGAGCCAAACTGGCCAGGGCACAAAAACCAAGTGCTTTTTTATTTGTATGCTGCCCTTCACAGATGTCTTCTGACTGATTTGACAGCAATCCTTATGTGACTTTCATGAGATTTTCCAAAATATTCAACTTAGTTTTCAAGGAACCCTCCCCCTCTTTTTCAGTACTTTAAGTAATACTGGATTAAATTATGTATTTACAATGACAGATGTAATTGCATAAACAGATTTGGGAATAAGCACAGGTGACTCTTGGTAAGCCTATAGCTCACCTGGTGGGAGCAGAAGCACTGAGCCTACTGGCCTTGGATATTCCGTGTGTTTATGCAGAGATTGGTATATTTTACAGTGAGGGAGAGCCCTGAGCCCCATCAATCCACTCACTGGATTGGTGGCTAATCTGTTCGTAATTATTTAGTGACGCTAGCTTCTTGTTCTGGCCACTAGATGGCACCTATTTTACAGGAAATGCAGAAGACTTTACATTGGGAAAAATACCTTTATCTGAAAAGGTTAAATTCTTTTAAGATAATAATTCTTTCTCTTTTCCTTTTTTCTTTTTAACCATTTCAATTGTAAGGAACTTAAAAAGGGCAACATGAAGGCAATGTTTTTATCACTAAATGTAACATCTTTGATCCAGTCTATGGATCAAGTGGTGCTGGCAGTTCTGGCATATTTAAAGAGAATATGTAGGTGAAAGCTTTTTAGTTCCATTTTGGAAAAAATAGATGACAGGAAGTCTTATAGAGTCATTAAAGTGGTCAACATCAAATACCTTCCTTAGCATTATCAGAATGAAATTTATAGTTCAATATTTTCTGTGTCTTGGGGAATGACAATAGCTGAAGTTTGAAATTCTATCGAAATATCCCAACTTGAAGAAGATAATGAGGAACATAGTTTATTTCAATTTCCAGTGACTTAAAAGAAAGTAAAATAGAACAGTGAATTAATGGTAGTGGTATGTTGGAAACATGAAATTATGCGTGATGCAGAGATACATGTGCTGTAACTGAAATTGATGTCTTTAATGGCAGGAGGGAAAGACACAGGAGCAAACCCAGGGCCAATAATGGTTCATGCAAAAGCCAAGATGCCTTAGGCATAGTTTTATATTTATTGATAATAATAGTATATTGAATTTTTAAAAGTGCAGTGACTGTACTGAAAAAATAGTATTTATTCTAACAAATAATCAAAATAGAGTTCATTAAATGATTGTACCATTACATATATTAAGGTACATGTGTTAATTTTTGTGCTTTTATACTTACATGACTTTTTAAATTAACCAACTTCTGTTCTGGGTCATGCTTTATAAGAGGCATCTATTACACTTATGTAAAATTCCAATCCAGTGGCTTCCAGGCTGGCTGGAGAATTACTACAGGCAACAAATTCAGTCAACACGCACACCAGGCAGTGCTGAAGACTTATCAATAACATGTTTCAAATATGTACACTCTTTAAAAATTTATAGAGATGGTGTTATGATTAATAAAATACAAAGCCAATAAAGTATTGTTTAATTTGTAGTAACCTTTTTGTCACTGTATGTTTTCTTAAATAATGGATTCTAAAAACATGCCAGACTTAGGTCCTGCTTTTCTTTCAGGCTCTGTCAACAGAATCCATAGAAAGACTCCCCGTGTATAACAAAGCTGCCTGGAAGCATTACAAAACCAACCATGAGGCTGATGACTGGTGTGTCCCCAGCAGAGAACCAAAAGACATGACAACGTTCCGCAGTGCCTAGATACACTTGGGACCCCTAGGAAATCCAAATGTGGCTTTTGTATTAAATTTGGGAGGGATGGTGTTCAGAACTACATTATACCAAATACTTCATGTCCTTTTCACAACTATTTGGGTAGAAACTAAATTCCGTTTATGCCTGTTAAATCTCCTAAAGGATGAAATTGTACCTATTTGACACATATTTTCACAGTTAATCAAACATATTTTTAAACAATCATAGTTTTGGTCAACTTTCCCCTTTATGGTAGACTCCAGAAGAGTGTAAATCTTTGGGTTTTTACAGGAAGCTGAATGGTTTTGTAAAATACTTTACATTTTTCATTTGTGTTTGTTGGAAACATTTTCTTAATAATACTGATTAGCTATTAACCATTGTTGTGTTATTTGGAAGAGTTCTGCTGTCCTTTACTTAGTAGTGGAAACTATAGTAAGATGGTCTTCATGTTTACCAGTGACTAACTACAAGTAAAGCAGTTGTCCTGTTAGTATAGAACCAGCCACCTTCAAGCTTCTACCTGCATTGTCTTAGCTCTGAAGTTAACTTATCATTTTAAATCTTATTGCAAAGGATTATAATGACTAGTTCCCTACAGATATAAGCCTAGATCATGGGCAGCCTTCTTTGAATGTGCTTGTGATTAGCTCAAGGAGAAATTTCTATACTAAAATCAAACTAGCAGCTGCTAACATTCTAGAGAAGAAATTGTGGGCAAAGCAGTTAAGTTCCAAAACCTGAACTGTCGATTGCTGAGATTACATGGGGGAGCATTTGAGAAAGAGCTTTTCTGGGTCCTACTCCAGGCATGCTGGATTAGACTCTCTTACAATGCTTCCTAGGTGAGTCTGATGCATCACCTACTTAGGGAACCATTCTTTTAAAGTGAGCAATGATGGTACCACATTTACTAAAGTAACAGATCTTTAGGTTTTGGTTTTCACCTATCTAGGAGAGACAGACTGAATCTCAAGCCTGGTGCAATTAGAAGCATCATTTGAGCAGGAGGCATAACGACTACTGGAGAATAGTAGGTAACAGAAGGATCAGAACCATAAATTCACGTCTTGACAAAAGAACATATATTTGATAAGAAATATCTAGACTTTGTTATCAGGAAAAAGTCATTTGGGGTTCATCACAACAATCCTTTGCATTTGTATGGTAATTTGTAGTCTGCAGATACTCTGGTGTGTCAGGTAACAGATACAGAGCAGGTGTGTCAGCCTGGTGTTGAGACTCCAGGTGCCGAGAATTGGAGCCGGGCCCAGGCTGTGTCTGCTGGTCACCCCGGCGCCGGATCTGGGGGGCCAGGAATTGAGGAGACAGTTTGGTTATACCTCGTCTTCTTTTAAAGTGACAGGGAAATGCATTGAAAATAAATTTTAAAGTAAGATTTTAAATGCTTAAAGAGCAGCTTTACTACTGAAATGGAACTTTATCTGGAAAATACATTGAGTTGAAACACCTTATTCTGAAAAGGATTAATAAATTGAACAATTCTATATAAATTTGTCAAGGGGGGGGATATGTTGAAGGGCAGTTAGTCTGGAACCCGGATTTGAGAGGATGATCCAGGGGTGTGCTTTGCCCGGGCCTTCTTTGCCAATCTGAGCATATGCTGGAAAAAAAAGATCTTTAGCCTTTATTATGGATTTTGTGACAAACAACAGGATATGTTAATAGATGATTTTATTAGTTCAACGTGTTTCGCTTTACATTACACTTTCTGCCGCGGAGGCCGGCGGTGGTGGCAGGGCCTGCTCCCGGCCCGGGCTCGCACGGTTCCAGCTCCGTCCCCACCGCGTCCCACGCAGCGAGCTCACTCCGTCCTGCCGGCCTGGCCCCGCCCCCGCCCTGGCTCCGCCCCCGACCTGGCCCCGCCCTCGGCCTTTGGAGGGCGCCTCCTTCGGGCATCGGGCGCCTCCCGGGGCTCCCTCGCTGAGCTCGCTGCTTCCCTCGAGGCTGCGCGGAAGCCTCCGCCGGAGTCTTGGAGAAGCGAAAAAGTAGTCCGGGGCCCCACCTGCCAACCCACCATCGCCCCCGGGGCCCTAGAAAAAAAAAAAAGACACTTGTAATGATAAAATATTTTAGAATCTTTGACCCAAAGTATCCACTTTCTTCCCTAAACGAGACATTTGTACAACTGACATAAACTTAATGCTTTTACCTATGACTCTTCTTCCCCCCTAATTTAAACCCAAATTTAAAGTTTTCCCTCTTTATTTAGGAGGTAAGAAATGTGTTTGAAAGGAAAAATGAAATCTTTTCCTTTAACTTCTTTTTAAAGTATAATGGCTCTTTATTTTGTTATTGTGGTAATGGACAGACAATTACATAACAAAAATATTGGGGGGTGGGTAGATTTTTGCTAGTTGGTTTTAAATCATTAAAACCTGAAATGTCTTTAGATTTTTTTTTTTACAATCTTTTGCCCACCAGCATTTAATTTGTGATGCTATGTAGATATAAAAATATACTGAAGGATAAGAATTGATACTAAGTGGTTTTTATAACTTGGGCATTTAATGAATGTGCCAACATTTTTTAGGAAGAATCGCAAAATATTCTGCGCTATACTTAAAATGCTGGCGTTAGATATCTTCTACTCAATAACAATCACTTACTTGCACTGTGAAGATGTTGAAGTGGGATCTCCCATGTTATTTTATTAAATGTTTTGTGAATGGCAATAAACTGAAAACATGGATCAAGTCTTATTTTGAAAATTAAATTGGGACAATTTAGGTTTTGAAAATACAATCATGTCTTTTAAATAAAAGTTTTGCATCATCAAGGATCAACATTCTGTAAACATTAAACAAGTTGTAGCTAGTTGGCTGGCACGGAATCTCACTGTCTTCAGTAGAGGAAGTGTTTGGGACTTAGATTTCCAGTGTGTATTATTCTAACGGAGAAAGCCAGAGGGAGAATTGGTATGATTTCAGTTATCCTAGATTTTCATTATCTGAACATCCACAGATGACTAATTGCATGAATGAAGACCTTTTGTGTGATTTTTGAAAGGTTATGTTTAAGTGCTCTTTGAATAACTTTTCACGATATGAGTAATTAGAGAAAAGGTCTTAATGTAATGAGCAATTACCCCTTTGCTTGGACCAGTTGAAAGTTAGATCTAAATCGTTTAGTCAAAAATAGATTCCTATCCTATTTCTGATTGATGGGGTAGGACCACAACGTCCCTTCATTGTTAGAGCCAACAAGTTCCATAACAAAACATCACAGAGAAAGAACTGGGGGCACAAACTCTTAGTGTTATGGTCCCTCTGTGGCTTACGAAGAGCTAATCAGAGAGGAAGCCAGAAATCAGTCACCCAATTTCAGTTTATGTCTTCAATTGCTATGACACGAATGTGACATTTTAACAGATGAGTAATCAGGATTGAGAGAGCTCATTTGCAAACAAGGCTTTTGCTGGAGGAATTTTTGATCATATATGATTAACTTCTGGCCAGAATTACTGACTTTCTTACAGTGTAGCCCAATGCACTTGAAAAAATACTAAAATATGGTGTGAAGGATTTTATGTGTGTCAACAAAGAATGCACCACTGGTTTGTTTATTTCTGTCGTTTTTAAACTACTGCACCTTTTGTTCCATTTACATGTTTGGAAAAATTTATACATTATACTGCCCCCTTTTTTCTAGAGTTTTCACGGTTCTTTAGCCATCACTAACCATAGGCTTTTAACAGCAAAAGACAAGATTGCCGGTTTTTGCTACAAAACTTCCGTCTTTTTTTTTTCTTCTTGTCTTAGAAAAGTGGTTATTTATGTTGAGGAATAGGACAGCTATGTTTTACTTGGTTAAATTAGAGATTTTTAAGCAAAAATATATGATTTTTATTCCGGTAAGATCAAACTTCCATTTGAGTGTTGTCTTCATTTAGGAGTTACTTTCTGAAAGTTTAGAAGTATAATTCCTATAGTTGTCACATAGACTGTTGTCAGAAATACGGTAGTTTTGAGTTGAAATGTTGACATCTGTTTATAATAAATTAAAAATGGTGAAAAATTCCTTTAGGAAACAGTTTATGACAGAGCATTTTAAAATTCAACTCAATATTAAAAGCCAAATAATTTTGCCATGGTTTTATACTTAGATGTCTTCCATGATGGAATTCAAACACTGTGACTAAAAACACAAAAAGATAAGCAGCATCCTCAGGTGGCTTTTCTAGGTCACAGAATTACATTTCTTTTTCCCTGTATTATTTAAGAGCCACTCAGTTGATTGGATTCTATTTTTAGTTAGAAAACGTGGACGCTCATAGATAATGGACATTTGCATAAACCACATTAAATGGTATCATTTTGAATTTCTATAATGAAAACCACGTCAGTCCCAAATCATGGAAGGTTATTGTGACTTAAATCATAGGCAAAACTAAACTTTTTTTTTGCTTCAGACCTATGTTTTCTAAAGGGATAAAGTTAATAATGGGGTTTCTGAGGTAGCACACTGAATGCACTTTTAATTTCCAGTCAGCAGATAGCAGCACTTGATTTCAAATCAAAGAGAAAGTTACAGAGGTGTTCTGTGTACTGCTGTGACAAGGACACTCAGAGCTTCCAGAAAATGATTCTTAAGAGAAAACTCAACACAGTCAAATGGAAGATGCTCTGGTTTTTCTGAGAAGGGGGAACAGTGTGGTACTGTGGTCAAGAACAAGGTAAAACACAGCTTTTACTACTCTTCATTCTAAACAGCTGGCCCTTTTCCTGGTAAGTATCATATTAAACACAATCTGAAATTTTATTTACTATAAAGGAAATAAGATTTTATGTTTTTCTCTAATTTTCCTCAGAAGCATTCTAAGTGAAGTGAATTTGATTTAGGGCGGTTTGCAGGGTTACTGCTTCAGAAACAGCTATCCACCACTCTGTAGGAAATAAAGACCACACCAAAGACATTCTTCCAAACAACCCAAAGACTTAAAAGGAAACATTCCTGGATACCAAGCTGTATAAAATGGCTATGCGCGTTTTCTTAAATGCTCATCATCACAAGGCGTGATCTATCCTGCCTTTTCTATTTGCAATATTGTTCCAAAAGTGACCTGAATTACCCGTTCCACAAACGCGCAAGGCCCTGTGCTCAACCCGCAGTTCCCTGATGATGAGTACAAGTTGCCATCGGCATTCACTTTCAGTTCATCACTTTCTAGCTGAGTCATTTCATGTCCATCTATATCTTTGCTGTGAATCTGTAATATATTAGTTCAGATTTATGTCTATTCAACAGTGGCTCTTCTTGATTCGTCTTCTCTGAAACGGGTTACTGTCACTGATTAGTTGTCCCTCTTGTTCTGTATTTATCACTTAATAGATAGATTGGTGTCCAGTGTGTTTAAGCATCCCAGCCCCACCCCCGATGGACCTGAAGAGCCCTGAGCCCCGGCCACACAACACCTTGGATGTCCCGGCACCAGCCACACAGGTGTTCCTCCTCACACCAAGGTTTTTGTAACATAGCTTCTTCCCCTTCTTCTGCAGCCCTGGATGGGAATGAGAAATTATTTTCTTTCAATTATTAAACTTTGGGTTACTTCACAATCGCCTTTTTGCTCTTTCAGTTTTCTACTATTTGTATAATTAATTCCCTGCTCTAAATCTCCTATTTGAAACGCTTAATTTGTGTCTTCCCTATTAAACCTGATCAATACAGCTGTAAACATTAAAAACACATATCTGAAGTATTATTTCAATACTTTATTGAGGAAGGTTTTTATTCTAGACTCCATGTATGATTTCAAGCAAAACACTTGTTAGGATCTTGGGGTTTTGGTAGCATAAAAATTGAATCATTTACTTTTAAGCTGAAAATTAAACCGATAAAATCAGAGATTTAAGGTGGAAGAAGGAAAAACAAACCCTTCAACACTGCATTCAGCAAAGGTTTAGATTCATGATTAACAATAGTTAAATCCCGAGTATAAGATTCTTTATACTCTATAAGCTTCTCAAATTACTAGTAAGATCTTCATATTGTATGTGACCCTCATTGAATGTTCTCCTATTTCCCTTCAAAACAACCAGGAGGAAAACCATAAAACACCCAAACTCAACCAGAATGAACTAGATAATCTGATTAGTCCTTTAAAGAAACTGTTAAAGAAATCAAATTTGTAGTTTAAGAGCTTCCATAAAGAATCTCCAGGCCCAGATGGTTTCACTAGAAATGTCTACCAAAAATTTTAGGAAATTAATGTCAGTTTTACATAAACTCTTCCAGAAAATAGGAGATGAGGGGACACTTTCCAATTTATTTTATAAGACCAGTATTGCTCTGATACCAAAACCAGACAAATTAGTACAAAAACAAAACTAGAGATCAATATCTCTCAAGAATCTAGCTGCAAAATCTCAATAATTAAACTTAATCTGACAATATATAAAAGGAAGTGTATACTATGACAAAGTGGAATTTACTCCGTATATGAAAGGCTGGTTCAACATTCAAATATCAATCAATGTAATCCACCATATAAACAGGCTAATGAAGAGAAATCCTATGACAGTATCAGCTGGCACAGGAAAAGCATTTGACAAAATCCAACCCCATTTGAAATAGCCAGGGGTGCCTACTTTGGGATCTGATAGTGTTGACTCCAATCTCAGGCAACTTTTCCCATCCTTGACACTCCCCTATATAAGAATAATGCTTTTCATATTTAATTTTGTGAAAGAGTCAGATTTTAAAAGAAATACATGTATGGGAATGGTATAGCAAATAGATTTATTTTATTTTTTAAAATATGTTTTTATTGAATTTTTTAGAGAGAGAGGAAGGGAGAGAGAGAGAGAGAAACATCCATGTGAGAGAGAAACATCGATCAGCTGCTTCCTGCAAGCCTCCTACTGGGGATTGAGTGGAACCTGTGCATATGCCCTGACCGGGAACTGAACCAGGACCTCTCAGTCCATGCTCAATCCACTGAGCCACACCGACGGGGCCAGATTTATTGTATTATAATTTTCCAACCTACATTTAGAAATGTGATTTTTTTTCACATAGAGAAAATAGCATTTTTCTAAATAATGTAGTTGGAAAGTTCATAATTTCTCCCATGATATATACACTTTATGGGACTAAGCTAATAAGCAACGCAACTGTACTGTTCCCAAGATCTACCATTATACATTAACATTTGAATGAATACATTAATTATATAGCCAGGATATCAATTTCCAGATCTGGTGCTAATGTACTTCCTGGCTAAAGCTGAAACTCTTAAGAGCAATTAACTAATTCATGAATTAATATCGTTTAGACATCAGCCCCTAGAACCAAATGGAATAATGTATGCAAAATGCTTAGCACATTTCCTGCTGTATAGTAAGTACTCAATAAATGACAGCCATTAGCATCAGTGTTATAAACTAATGATGTCATAGGTTTTTTTAACATTACTGCTGCAGGAAAATTTTTTTAATGTAAAGCATTTTCAAGCTATTGATAAATTTTTCAAATTCAAGGTCCTATATATGGGAACACATTTATACTCTCATAAATTCAATCACTACTCTCTCAATCCAAGGATTGATGAAAAGATTTACCAATACTTTCCCCTGTAGTAGACTTCAGCCACATGCACGTCAATAAAAACAAGTGCTGCAGCTAATGTTTTCATTAAAGCCCTTGCTACAGACAAGTTGTGCCAGTTGGGTACCCTGGGAAGCAGATGCTGTGACAGAGTTGGTGCTGTAGGGCAACAGATTTATTGAGAGGTAACTGGAACACAACTTAGAGATGAACTGGGGAGGGAAGAGATTTGCACAGGGACAGCCTCAGACCATGATGCCGGTCTGACAGTCTTGGCTAACGTAATGAGGAGCTCAGGAGCAAAGGCTGCCCACGAGGATCCCCATTCAGGACAGAAATGGCGGGGGACCCTGGCTTGCCTTGCTCAGTCTCTGGCTGGGGGCTACTCTGGAAGAGCATGGTGCAGAGCCTAAAGGCACCAACAGATGGAGCTTGTCAGCTAACTCACTCTTGATAGCTAACTGGGAATTCCTTCCTTCCTTCCTTCCTTCCTTCCTTCCTTCCTTCCTTCCTTCCTTCCTTCCTTCCTTCCTTCCTTCCTTCCTTCCTTCCTTCCTTCCTTCCTTCCTTCCTTCCTTCCTTCCTTCCTTCCTTCCTTCCTTCCTTCCTTCCTTCCTTCCTTCCTTCCTTCCTTCCTTCCTTCCTTCCTTCCTTCCTTCCTTCCTTCCTTCCTTCCTTCCTTCCTTCCTTCCTTCCTTCCTTCCTTCCTTCCTTCCTTCCTTCCTTCCTTCCTTCTTCTCACCCGAGGATATTTTTACACTTATCTTCAGACAGAATGGGGGGAGGAGAGAGAGAGAGAGAGAGAGAGAGAGAGAGAGAGAGAAACATCAATTTGAGAGAGACACATCGATTGGTTGCCACCCGCACGACCCCAACCGGGGCCCGGGGACGAACTGCAACCGAGGTACATGCCCTTGGCCGGAATCGAACCCGGGACTCCCTGGTCTGCAGGCCGACGCTCTAACCGCTGAGCCAAGCCGGTCAGGGCTCTTTTTATTTTTATTTTAATTTTTCAATTACAATTTACATTCACTATTATTTTGTATTAACTTCCAGTGTACAGCACAGTGGTTAGACAATCATATACTTTACAAAGTGTGCCCACTGATATTCCAGTACCCACTTAGCACCATACATAGTTATTACAATATTACTGACTATTTCCTATGCTGTACTTTACATCCCCGTGACTATTTTTAACTACCAATCTGGGGGACTGGGTGAAAAGGTGATGAGATTGAGAGGTACAGATGGTAAATTCTTTTTTGAAGGGATATGAGCAGTGTACCTCCATGACTTCCTCAGAAGGAATGCTGGCAAAGACTTAGAAAAGTGAAATTCCTATTTGAGCTTTTTTGCTGCCAATGACTTCACCTATTCAGACTCCTTTGAGAAAGGTGGTTTTAAATCATTCTTCTGTGGGACACATATCAGCTAAAACTATGTAAGAGCCTATTTCTAATTTGGAAACATTTAGACAAAATTCATAAAAATTAAGGTAATGGATAGACAGTATCTTCTCAATACTAAGTTTTCTTCTATTTTCATAAATTTGGTGCCTCATATGACACATCTGTTTACAAGTATTAGTACACAATAGTGACAGGAATAGCTGTTTATAATTTTTCTTGAACATGGTTTTGTGGATATAATTTTATACTATTTACTTACAGTAAACACTTTCTGTTGGAAAAAAAATGACTGCTAGTTTGTTGGAATTAGATCCGATATTTCATGATTTTCTGAAAAATGCTTAATGTTCTGAAAACAGCAGCACTGTTTGCATTGTTCAGTCACTAGAACAAAATTGAGAACTCGTCTGTTGCCATTAGAACTAAGTAACAGAGCTCTTTCCCTGCCCAGCGAGGTGCGTGCGGAGGCGGAGGCTTGAATGCCTTAAAGATTCGGCTCCACCCGTAACCCACCTCCTCCGTGGCTGTGGAAGATACTGCTGCTGCAGGTGTAATGGACATTCATGCTACTTTACAAGAGGTGCTGAAGACGGCCCTCATCCAGAGGCCTAGCATGGGAAATCTGCGAAACTGCCAAAGCCTTAGACGAGCGCCAGCCCATCTTTGTGTGCTTGCATCCCCCCGTGAGGAGCCTAAGTATGTCAAGCTGGTGGAAGCCCTTTGTGCTGAACACCAAATCCACCTAACTGAGGTCGATGACGATAAGACACTAGGGGAATGGGTAGGCCTCTGTAAAATCGACAGTGGGAACACCCCAGAAAGTGGTTGGTTGCAGTTGTGTGGTGGTTAAGGACTATAGCAAAGAATCACAGGCAAAGGACCATCATCCAGGAGTACTTCAAATGCAAGAAATGAACAAATAAACTTTGCCTTTGTTTCTAAAAGAGAAACAACAAAAACAAGCAAACAAAAAACTCACCTAAATAATAGAAACAGGGTACTGCTTCCCCAACGATAACTAATCTCCAAAGTCATCTGTAAGATAATTATATGAATACTTTTAAAAATAAAAAAATCAGTTATGCAAAAGAATCAGTTATCAATCAGTTACACTGAACTGGCTACACAATAGAAGTTATTAAACTACAGGGTAAGGGAAATAGGGCCTGTGGTTCCCTGTGGTTAAACATCTCTGTTAAATGAACAAGTCCATGTCCTAAGTCTTATTTTGCTGTTTGAAGATTCATTCATTCATTCAACAAACATTATGGGGTGCCTGAAATGTATAAGAGGCTGGTTGTGGGTATGTAGCTATGAACAGATGCTTTACAGAAGAAAAACACCTGTGGCCAAATTGTATATGAATAAGCGCTAAAGTTGTCATCCATCATAAAATTTAAGATTATTGAAGTCTATAAGTTTGACAAAGAAAAACTAAAACCTTAGAATGAAATTTTTGAAAAATGCTCAAGGCAAAGCAAGGGGTTCTTTTTAGTTTACTCAAAAGAGGATGTCCAAAAGGTACAAACTTCCAGTTACAAAATAAGTCGTGGGGATGTATGCACACAGCATAGCGACTGTAGTTAATAATACTGTATTGCATATTTGAAAGTTGCTAAGAGAGTAGATCTTAAAACAAAAAGATAGCCAAGGAGACATTGGTCCAATGTTTGGACAATGATGATAAGCAATACAGTAAAGGTTGAAACATCTCATTCCTATTTTGCTTTACTTTCATAATCATTATCAGATAGCAGTAAAATTGGTATCAAGGAACTGAAGCTAAAGGTGAGTGAAGGAGAAAAGTATAACAGTGTACCAAGAACCTCTAAAATAACTTATCTCCAAACCTGGAAAATGTATGTTTGAAGCAGAATGCTGAATTCTCAAGTTATGACCTCAGGTGTGCAGATGTCTTAGGCTGGATTCCCTGGAAACAGAATGGAGAACCGAGTGAGAAAATTTACTGGGGAGAGTTATCAGTAGATGAACGGAAGGAAGTGAGGGTGGCAAGACCGGGCAGAGCAGAAAGCTTCCCTGCAATGTGGTTTTCACTGAGGTCTCAGCCAATCCCGGGAGTTCTGGAACTGGGATGGCTCTTAGCGTTGTCCCAACCTGAGAAGAGAGGGGTGGGCCATTCTACTCTTGCATCAGTCAGGTGCTGGACACAGGTCATCCTTCTGGGAGGGCGCTAACCTTAGGGGGAGCAGTTAAGGACCGCAAGGAGGGAATCTGAGTTAAGTACCACGGTATCCACTACAACAAATAATGAATGCTTTTTCCTTTCTAGCCCTCATTAATCTCTGTTTTAAGGCTTTAGTTTAGCGTGACTTTCACCACCTGTGCTCCTCTCAGGCTCATGGGAAATCATTCTGCCATTCCCCAAGATGTGCTGGGGAAAGGAGGGATTTGTGAGGTTGTCTTAGGTTGCCTCGATACATCATTTAGACACTTCCACTCATTCTGCTCCTTCTGGACATGAGACAACTCTTACGCCTTAAGGGTTTTCTCATGTCTGGAAGGAGCAGAATGTCCACATTCACGTCTGTTCTTGGATTTCCAAACATATTGAGTATTTCTTCTCTCTCTTTCTCCAGTCTGAAGAAATGTAGGTAGCTCAATAGACCACTGGAGAGGACAGAAAGCAGGGGGTGTGACAGGATCAGGAGAAGCTGATTGTGACTACAGATAACAGTTTTTACCCATCTAATTTTTTTTTTTTTTAATCCTCACCCGAGGACATTTTTTCATTTTTTGTTCAGATAGATGGGAGGGAGAGAGAGGAAGAGAGAGAGAGAGAGAAACATCGACGTGAAAGGGACACATCGAGTGGCTGCCACCCACACGACCAACCAGGGCCGGGGACAAACTGCAACCGAAGTACATGCCCTTAGCGGGAACCGAACCCGGGTCTCTCTGGACCGCAGGCCGACGCTCTAACCGCTGAGCCAAACCAGCCAGGGCTACCCATCTAATTTTTATTACCTGAGTTCTCTCTGAGTCTAAGGTCCTCCCCACCAAAGGTATAGGCTTCAGAAATTTATAAGCCTTTTCTTTGTTTTTCTGCTGTAGCAACCTTTTCCCAGTGGCAATGAATGCATTGACTAAATGAGTGAAGGGCAAAGAGTAAAAGAAATTCAGAAAAGAAAACCTTAGGTAACATCTCAGAGTGTTATCCTGCCACATTTACATCCAAGGATCCTAACAGGACCTGTGGAAGAGATCAGTGAAAGTTGTAGTAGTCTTTGATGATTCAGGGAGAAGGGGTGAAAAGTAGATGATCAAAGTCAGGAAAAAGTCTCCATTTATTTTTTAAAGTAGGAAGAAATAGGATGCTGCAAACCATAGACTGGTAACCTTAATGTTCCACGTAGGGAAAATTCCAGACAAAACTCATCTCATTCCCTTTTTCCTTTTCTTAGTTGGTCTTGGTCAGACAAAGGTCTTGAAATAAGGTGCCATATCTGGACTCCAGCAAGTAATTTGTCAGTCTCCTGAGATGTCACTATGAATAAGATGCAAAAATGGGGACCAGAAGATAGCGGTTTGGTAGATTTGTAGTACACTATCCCCAGTGAGATCAAGGACATGGCCAAAGTCAAGTTGATCAAGATGGAGTGGCTATGGAAATCAGGCCACATGGAGAAGGTGGAGAGACTGAGGGCATGAAGCCTGAAGAACAGAAGCCCTGGGAACCCATGACAATCTGAAAGTGAGAAGGTCAGTATCTGTGATGTGTAGGCTAATTCTGTGGGGCTCAAAGGAAAAACAAAAACACAAACAAAAAAATGAGGGCAAATTTCTGATAATTAGAATTTGCCTCAAAAGCAAACAAAAACAACAACAGCAAAAAAGAAAAAAACCTGTATGTTTCGAGGTATTAAGTTTACCAGCAGCATGACATCATGGAGAAGATTCATTCATCCACTAAATGTACAGACTGCCTACCCTCCACTCACAGAGAAGTAGAGAGTGAGACTAGATGACTTCTAAGAGCTCCCGCGGTTCTGAGCAGCTATGATTGTGCACTTTACAAAATGTGAGTGCTAACCCAAAACCAAGTGAATCGCCACTTTTTTATAAAAAATGTTTTATATGATTTACAGAAAAACTAGTGATTCAGAAAGAGTTTTATCAAAGCCCACGGATACACCCAGAGTCGAATTTATGGCTCATGACTGGCAATATTAATGGAAGCACTAATAAAAGTTATGATATGTAGTCATAAAACATCGAAGCATGGACTCATAAATCATATTCCAACAGGATAAGGCAGGCTGTTTTTCCTCTGTGATTTAATACAAAGTAGGTTTTACACTAACCTTAGCTTTCCACAGGAGACCTATAAACCTCAGTATAGGCTAAAGGCTGAGGTTAAACTATGCTGTTTCAAAGATAAAATGCCAATGAACATACAGCTGTGAGACACATGTGACATTCTAGACTTACAAGGTGGAAAAGGTTTAGTCACCCCATTTGATAGCATAAGACCACTGGAGGTTACTCACTGGGTACTCCTGACTTAAGATTCAATAGGTTAACTTTTTCCCTTTCAGCTTTACCAAGATTCTAGACTAAAGCCTGATGAAGAAATAAAAACTTACAGTAGTTTTGGTGACAGCTGTTGTTTTTGCAGCTCAACCATTTACCCCGGCCTTCTGGGATCAGGGCAGCTGTGCTCCACTCAGGAGCTCCTCCCCTACCCGACGGAGCTGCCAATCATGAGCCCTCAGCTCCCCTGCCACTGGGGTGTGATTCAGGCTGGCCAAAGTTCCCTATCCATCTTGTGATGGTTAATTTTAGGTGCCAACTTGACTGGGCTAAAGGAAGACCAGATAGCTGGTAAAACATTGTTTCTGGGTGTGTCTGTGAAGGTGCCTCTGAAACAGATTAGCATTTAAGACTGAGTAAAGAAGATAGCCCTCATTAGTGCTGGTGAGCATCGTCCCAGCCATCGAGGGCCCAAATAGATCGAAGAGGTGAAGGAAGGGCAAATTCTCTCTCTCTGCTTGAGCAGACCTCCATCTTCTCCTGCCCACAGACACCAGTGCTCCTGGTTCTTGGTCCTCAGACAGGACTTATATCACCAGCCCACCTCTTCTCAGGCCTTTGGACTAGGACTGAATTATACCACCAGCCTTCCTGGTCCTCCAGCTTGCAGACTGCAGAGCATGGGACTTCTCAGCCACCATAACCACGTGAACCAATTCCTATAATAAATCGCTATATATGTTCTGCTTGTCTGGAGAACCCTGACTAATACACACCAGGATAGTGACTTGCCCAGTGAGCCCCCTCATTTGACCCAAATAGGCCCAGAATCCTTTTTCGGGCATTATTAAGGATGCTAAGAGAAGGCTTAGGAGAAGCTTATTTCCTGGGATCACAAGCATTAGAGACTGTTTGAGTCTGGATATGCTGGAGACCCATCCTTGTCACCACAAGGAAAGAGCCTCCCTGGAATAAACTAGTACAGAAATCCACCTGTGATTGCTCACTGCTATGGCTAAAATTCAAGTAAGGGCTGAGGTCAGCTGCTCTCCCCCTGCCCAGCTCCAACAGCCAATCAACCAGCTAGCTAGCTTGTGGGTTTACCTTTTACATAAATCCTCTTTCTTTATCCTTTACTGCATTACTGTAGTTCAGCTTTTGTTTGGATTCCAGACAGATTTAATTATTTTCCACACTCACTCTGCAGGAAGTATGATGTTTCTGAATGTTCACTTAATAGCATCATGCTTCTGTTTGTAATTCTCTCCCTCCGGCCTCCTCTCCTGCTCGTCCCTGCCAACCTCCCTGTGCCTGGAACACGTTCCTCTTGTTGCCATAGGACGGAGCCCAGCTCATTTTTCCGAGCTCTGCTTAAACATCCCTGTATTCAGTCAGCCTGACTTGAGTCTCTAGTCTAGTCTACTCAGGTGCTTCTGCTTTGAGCTCCCGCAGTGCTCTTTATTTACCTTGGAAAAGCACTTATGACATCTTATTTAAATTGCTTAATTGTCTGTTTTCCCTTTCTGCATTATAAGCGCTGTAAGGGCTTGTGGGTATTGCACCCCCAGGGCCTAGAGCAACGCCTAGCACATAGTAGGAAATATATTTATGTCACATATACATGTGTGTATATATATGTATATGTATGTGAGTGTATATGTAATATAATGTAAGTTTTCAATAACCTAAGTCAGATATATGCTAAATTTCAGGGTTTTGTTTTTTTTTGCATTTGCTTTGTTTTTGGAGGTAGGGTGATAATAATAATGGGGGTGATGAATGAAAATTAATTTGTGTACTTAAATTTCTGCTAATATATCATTGTTGCCCATTTTCGAGAGGCATGCTTACTTTGCAGAAGAGGAAAGCTCTATAAGGAATGAAATGAAATAATTTCTCTTCTGGCTCTAGTTTGGAAATCCATCTGGACATTACTTTGCATTATTTTAAAGATTCAGTTTTGATATTGAAGTGTCACACATTATTTTCTTGGAGGTCATTCATTTATTTATTAAGTTATTTATTTAAAAAAACAGAGAGGTAAACTAATATACAGAGAGATCATGATAGTGCTTTAGGGAAGGTGCAGGAACATACAACAGTGTCCATTTACTTTCTTTTCAACTTATAAAAGATTCACAAGATCAGCATATATATATATAAAGACCCACTAATCTATTTCTTCAAACTTCCAAAAGGGAGAGGAAAACAGAAAGAGAGAAAATCTGAAAAAGCTTCAAAGTTGCCATAGGAATCAAATCCCAGGCCCAGCCACATGATTATTCAAATCATTTCGGGTTCAGGGGATTAACTGATGCACTCGGCTGAGAACCTTGTGTGAAAGAATAGTATCTAAACCTGCACGCACAGCAGCCACCAGGAGCACCTGTGAATTGTCACGGGCTGTTCTTGGCCCTTGTGCTTTTCAGTTCTCACAGTTTCAATTCAATATTCAGATATTTTCTGCAATACAGGTTTCACAAAGCCTTTATGTTCTTTAGGGAAATACTGGAGTGGAACGTAAAACAGGCTGTTGTGCAAAAGCAATTACAGCTGGTGGAGTTCATAGAAACCAGCAGAGCCCAGTGTGATGAATTATAAGCATGCTTGTGTTTAAAGCAAGCACTGACATAAAAGAGGCAACAGAACACAAAATGTGCTTCTATTTAGCTTATAAAATATGCACAGTATCAAGAAAACCATAGATAGTGATTAGAAGATCCAGGAAATTCAGGTACCAGGCTACATTTTGATCCCATCGCCTTTGGACATGAGGTGCAGAGGGTTAAGATAATCATTCTTCATTGATGGTATGTTATCATCACTCTTCTTTGCAGCAGGCCTCTCTCTTTCTCCCTTTCATCCCTGCTCCTCAATCTCCACCCCCACCCCACCCCCCAGCTACCAAGAATAATATGCTTGGTATTTGTCCTTGGATATGTAAGCATCTTTGAAAAATACAATAGTTGCTGTTGAAAACATTCATTAATAGGATTACACAGCACATTTCAATCTGTTTCTCGATTTTTTTTACCAAACACTAAGTTTTTTGTTTTTTGTTTTTTTTTTTTTTGATTAGGCAACAGACATTTATTCTTATAGCTCTGGAAGCTAGAAGTTCAAAATTAAGGTATTGGCCATGCTCTCTCCAGAGCCTCTAGGGGAGGATGCTTTCTGTCGTCTTCTAGTTCCTAGTAGCCCAGGCATCCTTAGTTTGTGGCAGCATAACTTCATTCTGTGCCTTCGTTGTCACATGGCCTTTCTCTGTGTCTGTTCTTATGAGGACACTAGTCATATGGGATTTGGGCACACTAATGGCTCCATCTTAATTTGATTACATTTGCAAGACCCTGTTTTCAAGTAAGATCACATTCACAGGTATTGAGGGTTAGGACTTAAACATATCATTTGGGGGACACAATACAACCCATAAGATCATCTTTTCTCCTATATCTTGACACTTTTCCCCAGGAAAACCATAGTTACTCTTTTCTGTTTCTGTAGAATTATTCCCGTGCATCTCATGTATTTAAATCCCTAAGTTTGAATTTTTCGATTTTAGATTGTGCCTGTCAACTCCTAATGATGACAGATGATCCTTTTTCTTCATCTTTTCAGGTTTCTTTTTTCATTTTGCTGGAGGAATTTCTTTCTTTTTTATTTTTTTAACTTACCTTTATTGTTCAATGTATTACAGATGTTCCTCATTTTTCCCCCATTGCCCCCCTCCTCCCCATTCCCACCCCCCTCCTGCCTTTCCCCACACTGTTGTCTGTGTCCATTGGTTATGCATATATACATATAAGTTCTTTGGTTTATTATTTCCCATCCCCCAAACCCCCTTCCCTTTGAGGTTTGTCATTCTAACAACCAATTTGTACTTCTTAATCCCTTCACCTTTTTCACCCATCCCCACAGCCCCCACCCATCTGGTACCCAACAAAAGTTCTCTGTATCTATGAGAATGTTTCTGTTCTGCTTGTTCATTTTGTTTGTAGATTCAATTGTTGATAGATATGTATTCATTGCCATTTTGTTTGTTCCTATTTTTTTATCTTTTTCTTCAAGAAGACCCTTCAACATTTCATATGATAATGGTTTGGTGGTGACGAACTTCTTTAGCTTTTCCTTGTCTGGGAAACTCTTTATATGGCCATTGATTCTAAATGACAGCTTTGCAGGATAGAGTAATCTTGGTTGTAGGTTCTTGCTTTTCATCACTCTGAATATTTCTTGCCACTCCCTTCTGGCCTGCAAAGTTTCTTTTGAGAAATCAGCTGACAGTCTTACGGGAACTCCCTTGTAGGTAACTAACTGCTTTTCTCTTGCTGCTTTTAAGATTCTCTCTTTGTCTTGAACCTTTTGCATTTTGATGATGATGTGTCTCGGTGTGGGCCTCTTGGGGTTCATCTTGTTTGGCACTCTCTGTGCTTCCTGGACTTGTATGTCTGTTTCCTGCACCAAGTTAGGGAAGTTTTCTGCCATTATTGTTTCAAATAGGTTTTTGATTTCTTGTTCTCTCTCTTCTTCTGGCATCCCCAAGATGTGAATGTTGGCACGTTTGAAGTTGTCCCAGAGGCTCCTTACACTATCCTCATTTTTTGGGATTCTTTTTTCTTTTTGCTGTTCTGATTGGGTGTTTTTTGCTTCCTTATATTCCAAATCAATGGTTTGCTTCTTGGATTTACCTACTCTACTCTTGAATCTGTGTAAATTATTCTTTAGTTCAGTTAGTGCCTCCTTCATTTCTGACTGGTCCTTTTTTATGCTCTTGAGGCCCTCACTGAGTTCACTGAGGTTCTCACTAAGTCCATTGAGCATCCTTATAAGCAGTGTTTTGAACTCAGCATCTGTTAGGTTGCTTAACTCCATTTCACTTAGTTCTTTTCCTGGAGTTTTGTTCTGTTCTTTTATTTGGGACCTGTTTCTTTGTCTCCTCATTGTGGCTGCCTCCCTGTGTTTGTTTCTATGTATTACTTAGCGAGAGGTATGGGGCTAGCTGAGACCAGATGCTGCTTGTTTGAAAGAATTTAGGAAAAGCTGAAGCAGGATCCAAGACAAGCCAATCCTATGGTCAAGCAACTGGCAACAGCTTGGGTGGGTCTGAAAGTTGAGTGGGGCGGGGCCTCAGGGAATCACCAGGGTGGGGCAAACAGTGTGAGCCAGGTTGCTGGAGTCCCAGATATGGCTGCCATCTGTCGGCCCAGGGAAGAGCTCACCAAAGGAACAAAAGCCTCTGATAGCACGTCTGTCCAGGAGAAAGCTGCCTCCCCAGCCCTCGCTCCAATGCCAAACAGCTCAGTTCTTCCTCATATGACTCTGGTGCCTTTCAAGCTGCCTCCCACATGTTGGAGCCTGGAGGGAACGAGTCCCAGTAAGTCCATGCGCGGGCCCTTTAAGAGGAGCTGCCGCCTCAGCCTCAGTTCCCGCTGGTTTTTCCAGCCAGAAGTTATGGGGACTTCTCTTCCTGGCACTAGAACCCTGAGCTGGGTGCCTGGTGTGGGGCAGGGACCCCTCAGTCCTCAGGGAGGACCTTCCCAGCCGAGGTATCCTCCTAATTTTTATCCGCCACATGTGGGTGTGGGACCAGCCTGTCGAGCCTCTGCCCTCCTACTATTGAAGGCCACTTTAGCTTTAAGAAGGTTAAACAGTCTCTGTGAGCTCCTTTTGAGAAAAACTTTGTTCTGCAGGGGTCGCCCCAACCCTAAGTCTTTGCACAGATATGAGAACTATGTAAAAGGGAGGGAGGCACACAGTAACCTTGCCTCAAGATAAACAAAACTAGGGAGACATGCAGTAACCTTGAGAACTGTTGAATCTTTCTGCCAAGTTGCTAATTGCTAACCATGATATGTGCTTCTGTACGTGCTTGCTTGTCATGGACTGCAAAAACCCTGCCCTTTATAAGCACCCCCCTCCCTGAGCCGGGACTGCTTCTCTCCTCTGCGAAGGTTGGGAACAGGCCCTGCGCAGGTAATAAAGCTCTTTCCATTTGGCCTATAGTGGAGCCTGAGTGTTTGCTTCTCGCCGGTTACAACACTACCAGTCTCAATGCGGCTTCTTCTTTAATTTCATAGTTGTAGGACTTCCATTCAGCTTGATTTCAGGCGGTTTTGAATGATGGTTGTTCTGTAGTTTAGTTGTAACTTTGATGTGGTTGTGGGAGGACGCAATACCGTGTTTACCTACGCCGCCATCTTGACCGGAAGTCCCAAACACTAAGTTTTTAAGCTCTGTCTTATTGCTCTCTGTAGTTCTGGTTCATTATTTCTGACTGCAGCAGAGTATGCCATAGCATGCCTTCACTGCATTTTAATTCTCCATTTCCACTATGATGAATTTATATTGTCTCTGAATCTCAACCATCATAAACAAAGTCAAGATGGACGTCTTTGAGCATGCACCTTCTTGATGACCTGTGTATGAGTTGCTTCAGGGAAAGTGAGGTGGATTGATGGGTTATTTGCTATACACACACTTAATTACCCCAGATTGTTTTCAAAAGTGACTGCTTGAATCTACCCCTAACCTTCAGCAGTAAAGGAGGGTGGCTTTTCCCCAAAGCCTCACCAATACTTGGTGTTACATGACTTTCTAACTTTTAGCAATACATCTTATGATTTTAATTTGTATTTCTCGAATTACTTGTGATTTTAGATCCTTTCATATAATTGCTAGCTGTTGGGGCTTCCCATTTGTCAGTCTCTTTATATTTTTCTATTGGGGAATCTTGTGTTTTTCTTGTTGATTTGCTAGAAGTCTTCAAATACTCTAGTTCTGCACTGTCCAATAAGGTGACCACTAGCCACATGGGGCTATTTAAATTTAAATTAATTACAATTGAAAACCTAGTTCTCAGTTAAACTAGCCCCATTTCAAGTGTTCAATAGCCTGATGTGAGTAGTGACCACCATATTGGAGAGCACGGGTACAGACCATTTCCAATATCACAGAAAGTCCTATTGGGCAGCACTGTTAAATATTAACCCCCTGTCAACTTTTAATATTGTAAATATGTTCTCTCAAATGCTCAACTGACTATAAATCTTATTTATTGTGTCCTTTATTGAATACAAATCTTTAATATTCATGTGGTCATATTTATTTTTTACATTTATGGAATCTTTAGAAGTCCTTCCTCACCCCTAAATATTCTGCCACTCCCTATACAGCTTAACCTTGCTCATGTAGGTCTTTTATCCATTTGGAAGTCATCTTTATATATCATATAAAGTTTCAATTTTGTTTTTCTCTATACAATGGACCAGTTTTCCAAATACCATCTATTAAACAATTCATCGCTTTCCTGCTGATTTGTGGGGCCATCTTTATCAAATAACAAGTAATTTGAGAATTTCATTCTATTTTTTTAAAAGTTTTTATATTTTTAGTTGTTATATACGTTTATACATGAAGCATCTTTTTATATATTTTTATTTTTTGTTAATCCTCACTCGAGGATATTTTTCCATTGATTTTTAGAGAGAGTGGAAGGGAGGGAGGGAGAGAGAGGAACATCCATGTGAGAGAGACACATCAATAGGTTGCCTCCCACAAGTGCCCCAACTGGGGTCGGAGATTGAACCTGCAACCCAGGTACATGCCCTTGACCAGGAATCAAACCCGAGACCCTTTGGTCCGAGAGCCAATGCTCTAACCACTGAGCAAAACTGGTCAGGGCTCAGTTTGAAACATCTTTCTCTATAATCTATTGATGCTCACTGTCTTGGCTGTTATTCTTTTTAAATTAGATCTTTATTGTTGAGAGTATTACAGATGTCCCCCCTTTTTCTTCCTCTATTGCCCCCCTCTTCCTGGTTCTATTCTATTCTATCCCATCCCTTCCCACCCCACCTCACCCCACTCCACTCCACCCTACTCCACTCCACCCCACTGCATTCCATCCCAACCCCTCCTATCTGATCCCATCCCATCTTATTCTACCCTATCCTATCCTGTTCTGTTCCATGGTCAATTTGTTTGACTTGTGCCAGAAGTACACTGATGGTTTATTTGGTTGTTTGTTTATTACTAGAAAAATAAGTCCTTTCTTTTAAAAAAATTTTTTTTCCTTTATTGATTTTGAGAGAGAGAGAGAGAGAGAGAGAGAGAGAAACATTTATGAAAGAGAACATCGATTGGCCACCTCCTGCATGCCCCACACTGGGGATTTGGCCTACAACCTGGGCATGTATCCTGACTGGGAATCGAACTGGTAACCTCCCAGTACATGGGTTGATGCTCAACCACTGAACCACACTGAACCACATAAGTCCTTTCTTAAAGCAGATTTTCCTAACTATGTATTCAGTATCCATTCTCCTTTAACAGACCTCCAATTTTATTTGGAACAGCACTATGCCCAGTCACAAATACTCATTTTCTCATCTTCTTGCAGCAAGTGTTGGCCATGTGGCACAGTAATGAATAGTGAGGTGGAGCCAAAGTCCCCAAGGACAGCCCTCCCCGCCCCCCAAGTTAAAAAGATCATCACAAGAAAGCCATTCATCTCTTCTCCTCTTTTTCTTGCCTAAAATGTAGATATGAGGCCTATAGTACTCTGAGGTGACAAGCATGGGGTCAAAGGTCTATATATTAAGAATGGCAGGACAGGAAAACTTTCAGTGAGAGCCTGGGTCACTGATAGCATTGTTTAGTTGTCAATCTCAATCCTAGACTGCCTCTGGGCTTAATGTACGGTTCAAGGCATCCTCTGTGGTGTAAGCCCCTCCAGTAGGAGTTTCTGATACTGCATTTGTAAATATAGTTCTTACTGATACAGCCTCTCCCATCCCCTTTCCCCCCAAATTTGCTTTACTTACACTTTAAAAAAATTTTTTTATTAATTTATTTTATTTTTTTTCTTTATTGATTTTAGAGAGAGAGGAATACTGATGAGAGAGAACATTGATTGGCTGCCTCCTGCATGCCCCTCACTGGGGATCTGGCCCACAACCTGGGCATGTGCCCTGACTGGGAATCGAACCAGCAACCTCCAGGTGCATGGGTCAATGCTCAACCACTGAGCCACACCGGCTGGGCTATTAATTTATTTTTGTTACAGATGTTTCTCCTTTTTTCCCCATTGACACCCTCCTCCCCATCCCCCCACCCCATCCCCAGCTTTGTTGTCCATGTCCATCAGTTATGCAAACATGCGTATAAGTTCTGTGGTTTATCTCTCCCTCCCCACCCCCTCTTCTGAGGGTTGTCAGTCTGTACCCTACTTCCACATCTCTGGGTCTACCCTGTTCCCCAGTCTGTTATGTTTTTTATATTCCACAAATAAGTGAGATCATATGATATTTGTCTTTCTCTGCTTGGCTTGTTTCGCTTAGGATAATACTCTTGAGGTCCCTCCATGTCGTCTCAAAGGATAAGAGATCTTTCTTTCTTACAGCTGCATAGTACTCCATTGTGTATATGTACCACAGCTTTTTTATCCATTCATCCATTGATGGACACTTGGGCTGTTTCCAGATCTTAGCTATTGTAAATAGTGCTGCTATAAACATGGGGTTCCATGTATTCTTTCTGATTGGTGTTTCAGGTTTCTTAGGGTATATTCCTAGAAGTGGGATCACTGGGTCAAATGACAAATCAATTTTTAATTTTTTGAGGTAACACCATAGTGTTTTCCACAGTGGCTGCACCAGTCTGCATTCCCACCAGCAGTGTACTAGAGTCCCCTTTTCTCCACACCCTCGCCAACACTTGTTGTTTGATGATTTGTTGATGGCGGCCATTCTGACAGGTGTGAGGTGATGCCTCATTATTGTTTTAATTTGCATCTCTCTGATGATTAGTGATGTTGAGCATTTCTTCATATGTCTCTTAGCCATTTGTATGTCCTGTTTGGAGAGGTGTCTGTTTAGTTCCTGTGCCCATTTTTTAATTGGGTTCTTTGTCTTCCTTTTGTTGAGTTGTATGAGCACTCTATATATTTTGGAGATTAACCCTTTATCTGATGTATCATTGGCAATTATGCTCTCTCATACAGTGGGTTCCCTTTCTGTTTTGATGGTTGTTTCTTTTGCTGTGCAGAAGCTTTTGAGTTTGATGTAGTCCCATGTGTTCATTTTTTCCTTTGTTTCTATTGCCTTAGGTGATGTATCAGTGAAGATTCTGCTGTGTATGATGTCCGAAATTTTGTTGCCTACATTTTCTTCTAGGATTTTTATGGATTCACACGTCACATTTAAGTCTTTTATCCATTTTGAGTTTTTCTTGTGTATGGTGTAAGTTGATGGTCTAGTTTCATTTTTTTTGCATGTAGCTGTCCAATTTTCCCAACACCATTTATTAAAGAGGCTGTCTTTTTTTATTGTATGCTCTTGCCACCTTTGTCAAATATTAATTGAACATAATGTCTTGGGTCAATTTCCGGATTCTCTGGTCTGTTCCACTGGTCTATATGCCTGTTCTTGTGCCAGTACCAGGCTGTTTTGATTATAGTAGCTTTGTAGTATAACCTGATATCTGGTATTGTGATCCCACCTACTTTGTCCTTCTTTTTCAAGATTGCTGTGGCTATTCGGGGTCTTTTTTGGTTCCATATGAACTTTTGAAGTATTTGTTCCAGTTCTGTGAAATATGTCGCTGGTATTTTGATGGAAATTGCATTGAATCTGTAGATTGCTTTGGGTAATATGGACATTTTAATGATGTTACTTCTTCCAATCCATGAACAAGGTATGTGCTTCCACATTTTTATATCTTCCTCGATTTCTTTTTTCAATGTCCTATAGTTTTCTGCAAATAGATCCTTTACTTCTTTGGTTAAGTTTATTCCTAGGTATCTTAATTTTTTTGCCGTGATGGTAAATGGGATTGTTTTTTTTAGCTTTACTTACACTTTTATTTATTTCATATACACTTTAGGATAAGTTTTCAAGTTTCTTAAAAATCTGTCCTGGAATTTTTATTAGAATTGCATTAAACTTATATAGTAATATGGGGAGAATTGGAATCTTTACACTATTTGGTCATCCCAATCACCATTTATTTAGGTCTTCTTTCATGAAAGAGTTTTAACCAGTTTTAGTAAATTTTCCCAGTAAAGGTCCTGCACATTCTTTATCGGGTTAATTTGGGATGGGAGACCCAGACCATTAGCTTATTACATTTTGCCAATTCTAAAAAATACTTTGTTTTGTTTTGCTTTACTTTTGAAAGTTTGCTTTACGTTTACATAATTGCAGTCTGGATTCACTTTTAGATTGATGACATCTAACAACTATAATTGGCAATATTCCCCTCCACCTTGCCCTCTTATTGGTACATAAAATAATGGAATACCATGGTTGTTTCTCATTCAAAGAAATTGTTACTTAATAATTTTCATTTGTTGCTTTTCTTCCCTTTTGGTTTTATTTGTCCACTCCCTTGGAACTTCCAATTGATCAAAATCAAAACTGAGTACTGTTTAGAAACACTCATTAACTTTCTAAATTATTACATGCACTATTTATTCTAATAATTTATAATACTAAAAGCATTTTACAGTTTTTGCATACAGAGCCAATCTATTTTCTTGTTTTGTTTATAGAATTTTTAATGAAAAAATTTGAGAAGTGTCATATAACTAACTTCCACAAGCCAGCCTCCCAAATGAACAAATGCTAACATTTTATATTTGCTTGAATTCTTCTTTTCTTTTTAATAATAAAATTTTATTTTATTTATTAATTTAACTTATTTTACTTAGTAACAAAATAATTATTACAAAGGTAAAATTCTCTTCTTTTCCCTTTCCATGCTCACTTTCCACCCTCCCCTGAGACAACCACGCTCTTGAATTTGGAGTGCAGCCATCTGCATTTCGTCTACTTTTATTACACACAACTGCATCCATAGGTAGTACATGCTATTGTTATGTGCATTTAAAATTTTTACCTGTATGACATCTGTAGTACCTGCTATTTCTGCAATTTTCATTCAACATTGTTTTTTAGTTCTTGCTGTGTTAGTACATAAAGATTTAATCTATTTAGTTTAAGTTCTGGATAGTATTTTATAAATTCCTTTTTTGAGAGACATTTGGGTTGTTTCCATTAATCATTTTTATAATCAGTGCTGCAATAAACTTGGAACCTAGTTCCTTCTTCATGTTCAGGTGCAAAGAATTTCTTAACCACAACTTCTATTTCCTCAATACATGCAATCTACTTTAAAAGAAAAAAAAGATGTTATTTTATTCTTTTCAAAAAGAAAATATAATTGATAAAAGCTCTAGGGATGACTTTCCCCCTCTTTGTATGAAATAATTGCAGTGTGTTAGTGTATTGTAATGAAAAGATGGTCTTTGTAATTACATTCCATGAAAGAGCTCTTATCACAATGTTAACTTTACTTCATTGGAAATTATTTTAAAAAAAACTTCCTGTGTTTTTTGCAAAAAAAGCAAGTATAACCTAGTCATTTTTTTATACACTTCCTTTGGCAAATATAGACTTGCAACACTATTTCATCAGAAACATCGAAATCTTGTTATATGTGCTTGAATCTACAATATGACTGCATTGTTTGATATGTAAATCTAGCATATATATCTGTCTGAGCATTTATATTACACCATTTCTATAGCAACAGGGCAGATTTACACAACTGTACATGTATTTCATAGTAATGTTAAATTATAAACAAAATGGTACATTTCATCTGCAGAAAGTGTACTGCAGTGTCCCCCCAATCATCTTTTTTCCATTTTTAAATTTAAAAATAAAAATGCATATAGGAAAATAAAATCAAATTGTGCCAAAGGGTAAACAGTGAAAAGTTTACTCTGCTCTATACCTTAAGTTGTCCAGAATTTATGGCTCAGTTTATAATATGTAAGCTGTTTACATAACAGTTTATGATATTCAATAACAGGAATTAAATAATGGCTATCATTTAAATAGTGTTTATTTAAATGATGGTTATTTGGCCCAGCCAGTGTGGCTCCATGGATCGAGCGTCGTCCCATGGACTGAAAGGTCCCCGTTTGATTCCCAGTCAGGGCACATGCCCGGGTTGTGGGCTCGATCCCCAGTAGGGTGGATGCAGGAGGCAGCAGATCAATGTTTCTCTCTCATGTGGATGTTTCTCTCTCTCTCTCTCTCTCTCTCTCTCTCTCTTTTCCTCTCTCTCTAAAACAATCAATAAAGTGTGGCCGGTGTGGCTCAGTGGTTGAGCATTGACCCATGCAAGAGTAGGTCGCCGGTTCGATTCCCGGTCAGGGCACATGCCCACGTTGTGGGCCCAGTCCCCAGTGGGCAGCATGCAAGAGGCGGCCAATTGATGTTCTCTCTCATCGATGTTTCTCTCTCTCTCTCTTCCTCTCTCTCCCTCCCACTCTATCTGAACAAAAAAATGAAAAAATGTCCTCGGGTGAGGATAAAAAAAAAAAAAAAAGATGGTTATTTGCATCCGTTCTGGAGCTTGCTATTTAACACGGTGTTGGAGTATTCATGGTGTCACCCCTGAACATCCACTCAGTGCATTTATTCTGCCAACCTCCCCTTCATAATAAAATTTAATTTTATTTATTAATTTAACTTAATAGCAAAATTATGATTACAAAGTTAAAGTTCTCTGTTTTTCTCTTTCCTCGCTGATTTGTCTCCCTCCCCCGAGGCAACCACTCTCATGAATCTTTCCTTTCATCTTTACATTAAATGGCAAATAGAAAACATCATGACAACTGGAGAAAAAGACTATGGAAGAAAAAAAGCTTTTTATGTTAGAACCTCTAATGGCATCTTTTAACTGTTTTTTGAGCAAAGGGCCCCACATTCCGTTGCACTGGGCCCTGCAAATTATGGAGCCGGCTGCCGGGTTACAGGTGTAAATGTGCACCTGAATCCTGAATGGCACCCGCTCCCAGTCCCCACAGGCCCTGGCTGATAAGGTCCCATTCTCCCCGAGGCTTCAGAACTTGACTTTCCTGTGTCCCCTTGGCTCCTACCTGTGTGCCTGAGATCCCTGTAGACTTCCTTAATCCGAGACAACCAGAGTTCTCTAGTCTTTGCCTTAAAAGCATCGAACCCAAAAAAGCACAAAATATGCTATGATTTTTATTTACTAAATTATGTATAATCGTTTTCACTAAAAAAAAATAAGTGATGGTAACTCAAGCATGCTGTATTGGTAAAAAAAAAAAAAAAAGATTTTTATTTAAAATAAAAATGATTTAGCTTGAAAACTGCATGAAAAACTGTGCGAGTGGAATATTTGTGGACTAAAATCCTCTATGAAAATCAGCAAAATGAATGAGGAATCTGGTCCTTTCATCAGACTTTTGCCCTGAGGGACTCCTGTGTGTGTTAGGGACACATCTGGCGTGGCATGATCACAAGGCTTTGGTCCAGGTAAACGGCACAGCCAGCAACACAGGCCGAGTCAGCGGTGACATTTGCCTTAGCAACAGACAGTTGAGTAGAAGGAGCAACAAATGTGCAGGAAACGAGCCAGGAGTGGATTGTGGAAATCAGTGGGCGCCCCTGAAAGCTTGAGAAATATCCAAGTGTACAATGTGATAGAGGCCACGGACTTTCACAGAAGATTTATTTTATTTTTAAAATTTATTTTCATTTTTATGTATTTGTTTTTTAAATAAATTTTCTTTATTGATTTTAGAGACAGAAGAGAGAGAGAGAGAGAGAGAGAGAGAGAGAGAGAGAAACATCAGTGAGTGAGAACATTGATTGGCCGCCTCCTGCATGCCCCCCACTGGGAATCAGGCCCACAACCTGGGCATGTGCCCTGACTGGGAATCGAACCGGAGACCTCTTGGTGCATGGGTCGACACTCAACCATTGAGCCACACCAGCCGGGCTAAAATTTATTTTTAGATGTTTTTCTTTTCTCTTTAAGAGGGGTAGACAGGTACTGGAGAATTTAAACATTTTAGTAAAGTTTAAGTTATGGGCTGTCTCTATCTAGTGCACAGTGTACAGAAATTGAGAATAGTCCGGCCCCATTATATGAAACTTGAACCTTCAGTGTTCCCATTATTGAGTTCTGTGGGTGCCATCTATGAAGAATGGTTAATATCAACTAGTGTGACAGGTTTATGGCAAAGTGAACTTGGAGAGCAGCCCTGGTAAAGATAAGGCACCCAGCTCTTCTGTTCACAACAAGCACCTGCCATAGGTAAGACGAAGGGAACTAACCATGGACAGGCAGGAAGAGAGACTTGGAAAATGTACCAGAAAAGAACTTGAAGGAATATAACACAGAGTTGGGCTGCTGGGATATAAAATTAGCCAGCACCTTGGCATGGAGCGTGTAGGGACTAAATAGGATAGCGCAGTGGTTAAGAGTTCAGGCTTAAAAAACACATGCCTGTGGCTTGATAGTTATTAATTATGTGATCTTGGGGAAACAATTGTTTTAACTTCCTCTGTGCCTTAGGTTTCCCACATGTAAAATGGGAATAATAATGGTGCCTATCTTATAGGGTGGTTGTGAGGATAAAATGAAATGGAACACGTGGAAGGTAGAGTGCCTGGCACATTGTAAGCACTCAGTAAAGGAAAACTGCCATTATTATTATTATTATTATTATTATTATTATTATTATTATATTAGCCCTTACAAAAATATTTGCCTATTGGAATAATAGGCAAAGTTTCAAGTGGAAAGCAAACTCTTCAATGAATGGATTCAGCTCTGAGACAAAGGATAAACGCAACCTGGACCCAGGAAGGAAAAGGCTTTAGTTCTCACAGACGAGGGAGCAATGGTTTCATGTTCCAACGTGAAGAAAGTCAAAACCCAGAATGCTTTTGGCTCATCTGGAAAGAGTCAAATGGGAATTTTAACAGCTCTTCATCTTAATCACATCTGTGAGGGGAATATGTCAGTCAAATTTACATATGTAAATTCAATTTTTAAAGTAGTACTAGCCTCTGTCTCCTGGAGCCCCAGGTTTTCATCCCAGCTTTACCATGTAATGCCTGACCCTGAACAACTTAACTTCCTTGCGCCCTTGTTTTTTTATCTGCAAAATGGAGATAATATAATGACAGTTCTAATGCGACATATCTTGTGAAGATGACGTGCAGCGGTGTACTGGTGTCGGCTCATACCCTCTTGATCAAGCCCATTGTTAGATACATTTTCAGGATTTTTGCAAGCCAGTCGTTAAACCACTAGGTAGCTTGAAATTAGCCCTGGTGGGAGTATTTCTGCCACAAGATCAGCAAACACTAGAAATCAGGCTCTTTTCCCCCTGGAGAGGTATTTACCAGCACAGCACTGATTACATTCAGTAAACATGTAAAGGGCTTAGCACTGTACACAGCACAAAATAAGAACTAAAATTAAATTAAATATTCTTAAGTGTTTACTGAGCTCTTAATCTGTGTCTGTGTCTGTTGTAGGCACTGTATATGTACTACCAGAAGAGGGTAGGTTGTGCGCATTGGCTGTGAGAGAGAACTGCTCAGACTGTGTCTAGACAGGGCCAGGAGAGCTGTGTCGTCGCATCAGAACTGGAGCCGTGGGTCCTGCGACCGTCTCCATCTCCATCAGACTTCTTTATTCATCTTTATTTCCCCCAGATTTTGCACAATTCCTGGAAGAATGGATGTCTATTGGCTACATGGTTGAATACATCAGTTTGATCATGCAGTAATAAAATAATGTGTATAATTGGTTATATATCACATAAAAAGTGATTTTTAAAGGATTTAACTGACTGGTTGAGTCAGGCTATTGTGGGCAAACTTGCCCAAATACCCGTTATTATCCTTTCCTTTCTCTCTAAGCGTATACCTTTAACAATAAAGCAAATAACCCCTAATTATAAAATACTAAATAAAATACCATAATTGCACAGTGGGTACTGCCTTAACTGAATTATTATAATTTACTTCAGGGTTTGCCGTAGATAGATAATAATGTACACAACTGATCATTTAAAACACAACAGGAAAGAGGCTTCTTATATACGTCTGTCGGAGAATGATTCTCACTGTACAAAAGGAGTTTAAATGACAACTTAATTCCCATATATACTATGCTGTTGTTTTTTGGCATTGTTTCTTCTGTGAGAGGGACACTGGAAATCAGAAGAAAAAGGAAGTGTTGCTCTGTGTTGGAATATCTGCACCAGTCTTTGCAAACAAGGATCTACTTTTCCCCTCTAATTTGACAGCTGTATAGAGGCTCAGAATCATGTGTTTGGAACAGTTTGGATGATACCCAAGAAAAAGACAGCACTGGATTATGGGACTCTTTAGGTAAACACATCCCGGGTGTGTGTGTGTGTGTGTGTGTGTGTGTGTGTTTAACTTGAAGCAGTTGCTTTAATTAGGGTTTAGACCAGAGGGTGGAATTGTGCTTGCCTGCCTGTGATTTTCACCAACTACAATATAATATATTTGCAGTGCTTCTCACACTTCAGGATGCATAAGAATCCCCTGAAGGGCTCAGTAACATGCTGATGCCTGGGCCCTACCCCCGGAGATTGAGAGGGGCCCAAGAACTTGCATTTCTAACATGCTCCCCGGTGATGCTGATGCTGTGGGTCTGTGGACCACACTCTGAGAAGCACCTCAGAGGCCAATAGCAAAAAACTGTGCCCTTTGTTTTCCTTAGGAGGAAATTCTAGAAGAAAGGTGTGCATACTAGTAAGTCTTTAAAACATCTCCCCTGATAAACTGGAAGCTCCATGTGGGTGGGATTGTGTCTGCAAGTTGATCCCTACAGCCTCAGTCGTTGGCCCAGTGTCTGACATAGGTGCACATTCAGTGCGTATGTGCTGAACTTGAGAAGAAAAGAGGAGAGGTTGGTGTATTAGTTTTCTAGGGCTGCAATAACAAAGTACCACAGACTGGGTGGATTAAACAACAGAAATTTATTGTCTCACATTTTTGGAGGCTAGAAGTCTGAGATCAAGGTTTCAGCAGGGTTGGTTTCTTCTGAGGCTTCTCTCCTTGGCTTGTAGGTGGCTATCTTCATCTCTCTGTGTCCAAATTTCCTCTTCTTACAAGGACATTGTAAGTAGACAATGTGGTATTGGAGTAGAACCCCCCACCCCCAATGACCTCATTTTAATTTAGTTACCCCACCCCAATGACCTCATTTTAATTTAATTAGCCCCACCCTAATGACCTCATTTTAATTTAATTAGCTCCACCCCAATGACCTCATTTTAATTTAATTACCCCCACCCCCAATGACCTCATTTTAATTTAATTTCCTATTTAAAGACCCTATCTCCAAATACAGTAACATTCTGAAGTGCTGGGGGTTAGGACTTCAGTATATAAATTTGGGGGGGGGGCACACAATTTAGCTCATAACAGTTGAATTGATTGCCATGTAGGCTGGTGGTAAGTTAGAGCCAAAATGGATGGATATCTTTGGAAAATAGAATAATAGATATATTTTTTAAAAATATGTTTTTATTGATTCTTTAGAAAGAGAGGAAGGGAGAGAGAGAGAGAAACATTGATGTGTGAGAGAAATCAATCAGCTGCCTCCTGCATGACCCCTACTGGGGATCGAGCCCACAACCCAGGCATGTGCCCTGACCAGGAATTGAACCAGGACCTCTCAGTCCATAGGACTATGCTCAATCAACTGAACTACACCAGCCGGGCTAGAGCAATAGATATATATTTATTATTATTTTTTTCTTGATTGATTTTTACAGAGAGAGGAAGGGAGAGGGAGAGAGAGATAGAAACATCAATGAGAGAAGACATCAATTGTCCACCTCCTGCATGCCCCCCACTGAGGATTGGGCCCACAACCTGGGCATATGCCCTGATCGCGAATCGAACTGGTGACCTCTTGGTGCATGGGTCGACACTCAACCACTGAGTCACACTGGCTGGGCTAGAGTAATATATATTTAAAGAGAGATGCTGATAATGGGTTGGTAAGATTGACGTTAGTGCAGGAAGAGAACAGTTATATTATTTTATCTGAGTGGAGAATTAATTCTTTATTTCAGTGTAGTTTAATGAAGAAGAAAAAAAAAACTCCTATAACTTCCATTTGACCCAGTGATCCCACTTCTAGGAATATATCCTAAGAAGCCTGAAACACCAATCAGAAAAAATATATGCACCCCTATGTTCATAGCAACACTATTTACAATAGCTAAGATCTGGAAACAACCCAAGTGTCCATCAGTAGATGAGTGGATAAAAAAATGTGGTATATATACACAAGGGAATACTATGCATTTGTAAGAAAGAAAGATCTCTTACCCTTTGAAACAACATGGAGGGAACTGGAGAGTATTATGCTGAGTGAAATAAGCCAATCAGAGAAAGACAAGTACCACATGATCTCACTTATTTATGGAACATCATGAACAAAATAAGCTGTGGACCAAAATAGATCCAGAGTCATGGAGGTAGGGAACAGACTAACAAACCTCATAGGGATGGGGGTGGGAGGGGTTGGAAGAGATAAACCAAAGAAGTTATATGTGCCCTGGCTGGTTTGGCTCAGCAGTTAGAGCGTCGGCCCACAGACCAATGAGTTGCGGGTTCGATTCCTGTCAAGGGCATGTACCTCGGTTGCGTTCGTCCCCGGCCCTGGTGGGGTTGTGTGGGAGGCAACCAGTCGATGTGGCGCTATCATGTTGATGTTTCTCTCTGTCTCTCTGTCTCCCTCCCTCCCACTCTATCTGATGATAAGTAGAAAAATATCCTCAGGTGAGGAATAGAAAAAAAAGTTATATGCATATATGCACAACCAATGGACACAGACATTAGGTTGGGGAAAGCAGGAGGGGGGTGGGAGCAGGGATGAGGGGGTCAATGGGGAAAAAGGGGGACATCTGTAATGCTTTCAACAACAATAACAACAACAAAAAACTATCAATAAAAAGCACAGTCTTGAAGGGCTTATAAGGTCTAGGTTTGATCTCAGCTCTGCTATTTATTTGTCATGTTCCTAAGGGCAAGCAAAGGACTTTACTTTTACATAAATCTTCCTCAACTCTAAAATAGAAATGGTAATGCCCGCTCCACTTCCCTCAAAAGGTTTCTGTAAATTGATATGAAAGTACCCTATAGAATGCAATAAAGCTTCACAATTTTATAGACTTTGATAAATAATGTGTTTATTTCTAACATGAATATTTTTCCTTTAAAAGCAAAACAAAATAAACAAAAACAACACCCTGCAATATATGCCATTAATGCCCATTTTAGGCTTGTTTTTGTTTGATTTTATATTTATAGAATTAAATCTAATATATTGATAATGCTAGTTATACACACTTAAATGGTTTATAACAGGAATGGCTTATAATTTGAGTAATGGGCAAGAAGCTATCTGTATTGAGAAGATGATAAACCAAGAGTTATGCTACTACAATAGTAGTGATTTAAAATAGTTTTGTTTTCTGACGTTAGCCTGGATGGTTGCCAGTCAATAAAAAATCTTCACCAAGGTTGGTCGACATCTGGTTCCAGCCTGCAGAGCAACTATGCAATGAGGCCATAATTTCCTATGAAGTGAGAGTAAGATGAGAGACTAAAATAATTATTAAACCAACATTTTAGACACGTTAATATCCAAGCTTCTATCTGTAGCTAAGCAGCAAGAGTAGGCCACTTGAGTTCAAAATTAAATCATGAAGGGTGTATACAGTTTATTTAGTTGGAGAAAAATAATAATCACAGAACTGAATCACAAGGTTTATGACTCACAGATAATTACTGTTTTGTTATTGTTCTAGAAAGTAGAGATATAAGTGGCACATCTGGGAACTAATAAGGGTATGACCTTGAAGATTTATTTGTGTCCCTCCGACTTTGTTGTGTTGCTAAAGAGTAGGGAGACCATCAGCTCAGGGTGTTGGGATTTTCCTAACTGCTCTAGCAGCAGCTGGCCTGCAGTTATTATTGGTGCTTAGGAGACTACCAAGCGTCTAGATTTCAATCAGGCTTGCCATGATTCATCTTTGAGAAGAATTCAATAGGATACTGAAAGTCTGGAAATCAGAAGTGGAGAAAACTCTTCCAGGAACTTTCCTCAAATTCCCCAAAGTCCGTCCTTTCGAATAGGCTCCTGATTTATGACCAGAAGTGAGATGATTTTTATCTGAAATTTATTACTTAGATTTTTGCAAGAGCAGCTGCATAGACCATGATCTGATTGAGCATTTGGAAAACGTATTGCTTATGCATTTTCACAGCTCTGTTAAAGCATTTGGGGGGAAAAAACGTACAAAAATATTAAGCAAGTTTTTAAAAGGGGCAGTTATTAACTCCAGAGGAAGTAAAAAGTTATACAAGAAAGAAAACAATGTCACAGTGAAGTATTTGGCTTAGTAATGAAAGATACTTAGATGATTAAAACAGGATAAATATTGGTTATGAATTTAATCCAATATTACATAGCTAAATTGGGAGGATGGATTAAAGGGAAAGTGGAGGGTGTCAAAGTGCTCAACTACCATGACTTGGGAAGGAAGAGATAGATCATGATGATTCATTTTAAGTATGGAAGTCTTGTAATTATCACACAGAGACACTTTGGAGAGGGAAGGAGACCACTGGTAATAATTATGCCAGACAACGGGTGTAAACTGAAACTGATAAGCGAACTGGGTATATGGTCACCTAATTATAGGCATATTGTTTTAAATGTAGAGATAAAGGCCAGATAAGACAGCTAACCAAGTTCAAAGTAGCTGTTTCTAGGAAGTGGGATTGGTAGTGGGGAGAGAGTAGGACAAGATAATGCTGATTTTTTATTTTAATCTTTTAGTAATATTTGATTTAAAACAATGACTACCCCTTATATTGATCAACTTAAAAATTAAATTTTAAAACAGATTAGATTAGTTTTGCCTAATGGTTTTTTATATGAACCAAAATATTCCTTACTGTCAGTAAGAGGCCATATCTGAGTTCTCCTGTATACTTATTACATGTGCTATTAATTTGATGCTTTCCTCCTCTAAGAAAGGTGCAGTTAGATAGTAAGTCCTAGGTTCTGTTTATCTCTGCAATGGGGCCTTGCACAAAGTAGGCGCTTTTAAATATTTTTTAGTGAGCCCTGGCTGGTTTGGCTCAGCGGTTAGAGCTTTGGCCCGCGGACCAATGAGTCGCAGGTTCGATCCCAGTCAAGGGCACGTAGCTCAGTTCCTATTCGTCACCGGCCCTGGTTGGGGTCGTGCGGGAAGCAGCCGCTCGATGTTTCCCTTTCACGTCAATGTTTTTCTCCCTCTATTCCTCTCTCTCCTTCCCACTCTATCTGAACAAAAGTGGAAAAATATATATATATAAATAAATATTTGTTGAAGAAAAGCAAGATTTGGTAATATTTTCCAAGGACGAAGAACCATCTAGAAACCAGGTTTATCAGGACAGGTGTAATGGCTAGTCAGGCTTATCCTGAGTGTGTGGTTCACCAGAAGGGGGTCCTTTAATAAAATTTTTTTCTTTATTGATTTTTAGAGAGAGGAAGGGAGAGGGAGAGAGAGAGACAGAAACATTGATGAGAGAGAACATCGACTGGCCACCTCCTGCACGCCCCCTACTGGGGATCGGGTCCACAACCTGGGCATGTGTCCTGACCAGGAATCGAACCGGCGACCTCTTGGTGCATGGGTCAACGCTCAACCACTGAGCCACACTGGCCAGGCAGAAGGGGGTCTTTTAGGCAAGCTGCAGGATGGTGTTTACAAAATTTAGTTCTAGAGCTCAGAATGTAAAATTTTGACACTCCTTCAGAGATATTTTAAAGACAATTATCCTGAAGTGATCATTAAACTTTTTTTAAAAAAAAAAAACAGTGAAATGTTTATTTTTTTATTATATATTTTTCTAACTTATCTTTATTGTTGAATGTATTACAGATGTTCCTCATTTTTCCCCCATTGCCCCCCTCCTCCCCATTCCTGCCCCCCTCCTGCTTTTCCCCACACTGTTGTCTGTGTCCATTGGTTCTGCATATATACATATAAATTCTTTGGTTTATTTCTTCCCACCCCCCAACCCCACTTCCCTTTGAGGTTTGTCAGTCTAACAACCAATTTGTACTTCTTAATCCCTTCACCTTTTTCACCCATCCCCACAGCCCTCACCCATCTGGTACCCAACAAAAGTTCTCTGTATCTATGAGAATGTTTCTGTTCTGCTTGTTCATTTTGTTTGTAGATTCAATTGTTGATAGATATGTATTCATTGCCATTTTGTTTGTTCCTATTTTTTTATCTTTTTCTTCAAGAAGACCCTTCAACATTTCATATAATAATGGTTTGGTGGTGACGAACTTCTTTAGCTTTTCCTTGTCTGGGAAACTCTTTATATGGCCATCGACTCTAAATGACAGCTTTGCAGGATAGAGTAATCTTGGTTGTAGGTTCTTGCTTTTCATCACTGAATATTTCTTGCCACTCCCTTCTGGCCTGCAAAGTTTCTTTTGAGAAATCAGCTGACAGTTTTATGGGAACTCCCTTGTAGGTAACTAACTGCTTTTCTCTTGCTGCTTTTAAGATTCTCTCTTTGTCTTGAACCTTTTGCATTTTGATGATGATGTGTCTCGGTGTGGGCCTCTTGGGGTTCATCTTGTTTGACACTCTCTGTGCTTCCTGGACTTGTATGTCTGTTTCCTTCACCAAGTTAGGGAAGTTTTCTGCCATTATTGTTTCAAATAGGTTTTTGATTTCTTGTTCTCTCTCTTCTTCTGGCACCCCCAAGATGCGAATGTTGGCACACTTGAAGTTGTCCCAGAGGCTCCTTACGCTATTTTCATTTCTTTGGATTCTTTTTTCTTTTTGCTGTTCTGATTGGGTGTTTTTTGCTTCCTTATATTCCAAATCGATGATTTGCTTCTTGGATTTACCAACTCTATTATTGAATCTGTGTAAATTATTCTTTATTTCAGTTAGTGCCTCCTTCATTTCTGACTGTGCATCCATCATTTCTGACTGGTCCTTTTTTATGCTCTTGAGGCCCTCTCTAAGTTCACTGAGGTTCTCACTAAGTCCATTGAGCATCCTTATAAGCAGTGTTTTGAACTCAGCATCTGTTAGGTTGCTTAACTCCATTTCACTTAGTTCTTTTCCTAGAGTTTTGTTCTGTTCTTTCATTTGGGACCTGTTTCTTTGTCTCCTCATTGTGGCTGCCTTCCTGTGTTTGTTTCTATGTATTACTTAGTGAGTAATACATAGAGAGGTATGGGACTAGCTGAGACCAGATGCTGCTTGTTTGAAAGAATTTAGGAAAAGCTGAAGCAGGATCCAAGACAGGCCAATCCTATGGTCAAGCAACTGGCAACAGCTTGGATGGGCCTGGAAGTTGGGTGGGGCGGGGCCTCAGGGAATCACCAGGGCGGGGCAAACAGTGTGAGCCAGGTTGCTGGAGTCCCAGATATGGCGGCGTCTGCCATCCCAGGGAAGGGCTCACCAAAGGTACAAAAGCCTCTGATAGCACGTCTGTCCAGGAGAAAGCTGCCTCCCCAGCCCTCTCTCCAATGCCAAACAGCTCAGTTCTTCCCCATATGACTCTGGTGCTTTTCAGGCTCCTTCCCGGATGCTGGAGCCCGGAGGGTGCGAGTCCGAGTAAGTCCGAGCGTGGGCCTCAGCCTCAGTTCCCGCTGGTTTTTCCAGCCAGAAGTGATGGGGACTTCTCTTCCTGGCACTGGAACCCTGAACTGGGCGCCTGGTGTGGGACGGGGACCCCTCAGTCCTCAGGGAGGACCTTCCCTGCCAAGGTATCCTCCTGATTTTTATCCGCCACACGTGGGTGTGGGACCAGCCCGTCGCGCCTCCGCCCCTCCTACCAGTCTCCTTGTGGCTTCTTCTTTAATTTCGTAGTTGTAGGACTTCCATTCACTTGCTTTCAGGCGGTTTTGAATGATGGTTGTTCTGTAGTTTAGTTGTAACTTTGATGTGGTTGTGGGAGGACACGATACCGCGTTTACCTACGCCGCCATCTTGACCGGAAGCTCTTTTTTTTTTTTCTTGATGATTTGGGTTTTAATTTTGTTTTTATTGCCTGACAAAATACAGTTATCTGATGGTTCCTCAAGTATGTTATTTTAATAAAATAAATTAAATGTAGGCTTACTGGCTGTTTCTTCCTTTTAGAGTAACATTAAGCTCACAGCTTGAACTCTCCGTTTGTTCATCCCTTCTGGAACGGGACTCAAGAAGCAGGAAATGGGCCCAGAGCCTCTGCTGGGAGTGAATTTGATTCAGCCTATGCCTGTGCTCTTTGTCACCCTTCACTAAAGAGTTAACTATAAAAATTATGCATAAAGCACTTCTAAAGTAAACTCAGGTAAGAGCAGACCTTTTTCTACCCACACTTTAATGCATTTTACAAAATATTTGATATCTACAGCTGTTTATAAAAATAGTTAATTCAGGCTTAGATAAGTGAGTTTGTTCTGATTCACAAGATTAGGCTCCTTCAATTAAAATCACAGCTGACGACAGAGTCATGCTCAGGACCACTGCTGGGTCAGAACCAGAAATTTTTTACGGGTAAGTCTAGATGGCAAGGGCAGGAGCGTGTAAGGTGTACCTTCATGGATGAAAGTTTTTTTTTTCCCTTTTTGTCTGCCTGTTACTTTGTATCTTTCCCCAAATTTTCATACCCAAAGAATCTTTTCTTTCTTGTCATTTAAACAACAAGATGAAATCTTCGGAGAAAGTGTTTTCAGTTTTCCCTTTCTCCTGGAGGGCTTGGATCAGTAACTAGTTCAGAGTATTTGCAGTAGAAATAGGGCCAATAGGTCGTGAATTTGCTGCCTATTTTTGCTCAATATATTTTCCCTCTAAACTGAAAAATTGGGGAGAAAAAAATGGGAAAAAAGGGGAGAGGAAGAAAATTGAGACTGAAAGTAAAACAAATCAGAAAAGAAAATGAGGACAATAACACAGACGTGTCTATGGAAACCAGGTTGAACTCAGCATACCTACTCTGATCTGATTAAATTATTTAAAAGGAGAATTCTCTGCCAAAAAGAAATACAACAAATATCAAAAACACTCTCCTTATTCTGAAACCATTTTTCTCAATGGTCAAGAAAGCATCTATATTAGGGGTCCATTCTACCAGCAGAGTAACTTGGTGTGTTAGGGGGGCCAGGGGCTTCTCCCTCAGTCACAGCCTTTATCAATCATATGTGACTGTCTGTTTGTTTGTCAGCATCTTTCACTAGATCACACAGTTTGGGAAGGGGCCACTCTATTGTGTCATCACTCAGTGCTTGGCACACTGTGGACACTCAATCAATATTTGCTGAATACACGAGTAAATGAATCATGCTATTCCTTTTCACTTTGCATCTACAGGAGCCCGTGTCTGTGCAACAAGGAAGGCTCCTGTAGACTTGACTCTGACAATAAATTTGTGAATTTGGCAACCATCAAAACTCTCCAGCCAGAGGACACCAGACAGTGAGTATTTTAACAGCTTGCAGGCATTTTCCTGGCTTAGGAGAGTTTAAGGCAGGCCTCGGGAGCAACTACAGAGGGCCCAGGGCTAACTAGACAAAGGAAAAGCCTGGGATTAACTTCAGGCATTGACATTTCTCTTTCTTGTCAGTGACTGTTAGCTCATTGCCTAAACTGTGAAGCAACTCAGGGGAAATATATAAATTACAGCAAGAAACTAACATATTTTTCACCTGACAACACACTTAGTGAGTCTGACTTATTTCTGAGCTGGAATGTGCTGCCTGCATACTGTGATCTCTATTGTTTCAGACTGTAACGGTCCCGAGAGGTTTTCATTCTCTTGATAAGAGGTTGGCAGCAATCATTTAGGTGAGCTGCTGTATTTAACATATTGGAGAAGGAGGTGGTGGCTACAGAGGAAAGGTGTCAAAAGAAGGGTTAAGTGATGCCCTGAACCAGGGACAATGTCCTTATTTATTACATAATGTGCCCCAGTCCCAATGAAGGTGACACCTCTGGTCACCAGTAGCAGACATGTAGATTATTTAATTTTGATTGTTGTTGTTGGAATGGCAAATGTGCTTACACTTGTTATTATAGGACAGTAGTACACACATTCTCCTTTGGAAAAGTTATCTTTTATTTAAAAGACACTGAATGTTCAAAGAGAAGCCTCTGATTTTAAAGCTAAGATCTAAGATGTTATGTGATTATAGTGTCTATTTTAGCTGTTTTACAATTGCAAGTTTATTTGGATCATGATAGGTAGATAAGTTCAGATCAACAAACATTGGTGAAGTTACCCCTTGGATTGTTCTTAAATAGATAGCTAGATTTTCACCTGAACACACACATACACACACACACACGAAGCTTTGGTAAGAGTTCTACATTGGAGCACTGAAAGGAGTCAATGACACTTCATAACCCGCCCTCCCTGCTCAGAGGCGACCGATACTGGCATTCAGGGTTTTGTGACCTGGGGCCGGTGGAGAAGGATGTACCTGGGGATAAGCACACAGGGCCTTTAAGGCACTGGAAATAGTCTATATCTTAATCTGTATATAGAGATATAAAATTTGATTTTATTATTTTTTATACCTTGTAGAAGTTGTATGTTTTCATATTTATGGAGAAATATATCATAAAAACAAGTTTTGAAAAAGACTCAACTACAAGACACTGGTAGTTCTAGAATCTCATACTAGTAACCCACAACCTCTTTGTTAGCCACACACTCTCAAAATTTAGACCTTCTTGCAGCCCGCTTGAAGGTTGATCAAAACACACTCAGCAAGTCTGCAAGACTCACAACACCATCACTGCTTCAGTGCGACAGCCTCCCAGAGCCTGCACAAGCCTCCACAGCTGTCCCCTGTTCTCTGGATCGCCCTTCAGCACCCATGGGGTGGTGTCCGATGGAGTTGTCTGCTGTCCTGACTGGATCATTGCCTCAGGCAACCCAGGACCTGCCTTGAGGACCAGCTCACATCACAGTGAGCCTCTTACCTTCCACTAAGTCCTACTCTGCCCTCCTTCAGGCCCATCTGGCATATCACTGTGGTGGTAGGAAAAATACATTTCACACATGAGTCAGAATGTGGACATACCCTGGCACACTGGCTGGAATTATTGTCTCAGAAGCTCTCGAGTCATTGCTTCAGTGTCTGTGCAGAAAGGCTGTGGAGCACAGTGGTTAGGAGTATCTGCTCTGAACGGCACTACCTAAGTTTAAGCTCTGACTTCGCCATTTGCTGGCTGAGTAACCTTGGGCCAGACACTTGAATGTGCCTCAGTTTTCTTCCCTGTAAAGTGGGAATAGTATTAGTAGATCTACCTCATAGGGTTATTGTGAGAATTGAATGAGTCAATACATGTAAAATGCTTAGAAGGACCTGGTGCGTGCTGCTCTATGTTGGACTTTCTGTTCCTGTAGCATTAGAGCAGCTCCTCCCCGTGTGTCACATCTGCCCAAATGGGACAGAGTCCGTGTTGGGGAAGAGCGTGGAGCTGCCTTCCCCTTTCTGTGCCTTGACGTGTAATAGAGTCTGACTCCATTTTGGCTGCTGATAGCTGCCAAGCCTCATCCCACATCTGGACAAACTAATAAGAAAGCCCACATACTGCCTTTCTTGGGGACTGCAGAAAGTGTAATCCACATAACCCACTTCTTACATAGGAACTCTTAGCTCAGCCCCACCCCCTAACCACAAAAAGCCCAAGTCAGTCTCCCCTTCTTCCTTGGTCTCAGGCCAATTTCAGACCTACTTAGGAGCCTGCCCTGCTCTCCCAAGAAAAACTCATCACGTGAGAAATAAACCGTTTCATACTCTCTTGATGTTGGTGCAGTATCACCAGTCTGAACATCCAAACCAATTTTGGTTGGGGGGGTCCATCCCACCTCTGCGGGGTGACCAGAGCAGAGAGGTATGAGGCCGGGAGACAGGGGAGCATGGAGGGGTCTAGCCAGCTGCTCCTTCTCTTTCCTTAACTCTCTCTACCCTCAACTATAGGAAAGGAATTCCCCAGTCTCCAAAGTAAAACGTGTTCCTAACCCATCACCCTGAGTTAAATTATATTCTGCACTACCTTTAAGTATCCTTCACCAACCAAAAGCAATAAGTAGTCAGATCAAAGGAGATCCCCCAATAATTTAAGAATTTATGATCCTGATCTTGTTTTTTGACAGAAGACGTTACAATCATGTTTCTTCAAGGAACTAAATTTTAAAAAAATGCAAAAATAGGAAATAAAAAAATGTTCTAGCACTGTGGGGCAAAGGGAGGAGAGAGGGACAGAGGAGTTAACTGTCGTGCACCGAGAATTTATCGTTTGTCAGGCCCTGTGTTCTATTCATTTAAATGCCACAACTGCCTATGGCTAGAGCTTTTGGACTCCGTGGGCTCCTGCTTTGCAGATGGGGAAAATGAAATTCGGGCAGGTTTAACAAATTACCTGTGGTGGACAGTCTCCAAGATGCCCGCCCTCCCCCTCAACCATGATCCTGCTTCCTAGTGCTCAAGTTTTTGTGTAATCCCTTCTCCTTGAGTATGGACAGTAGCTGGGATTTGCTTAGAGCCAACAGAATATGGCAAAGTGTCGGATGCCACTCCTGATTACGTTCTGTCATGTAAGACTCCGTCTTGTTAGCCGATTTACTCTGGAGCCTCTCCCTGCTGCTCAATGGAGAGAGCCGCCCCCTTGGGAGAGCCAGGTGGCCATGGGCTACAGGCAGTGGCCGGGAACTGCTGGTGGCTTATAGGAACTCTGAGCGGCAAGAAGAAGCTGGGGCCTTTAGTCCTATGGCTGCAAGGACGTGCATTTTGTTCATAATCCGAGTAAGTGTAGAAGAGTATTCTTTCCTAGTCGAGCCGCCAGGTGAGAGCACAGCTTGGCTGACACTTTGCACACTTGTGAGACCCTCCACAGTGGACTCAGCTAAGATGTACCTGGACTCCTGACCCAAGAAACTGTGAGATAATACATTATGTTGTTGTAGGCTGCGGATTGTGTGGTAATTTATTATGCATTAATAGATAGCTAATACATTACCCAATGACAAAATAGATTTTTAGCATCTTCTAATATTCATTTTTTAGTGATGTAGAATTCCACACAGCCTACAAAGTGCTGATAAAGGCATCTTTGACTGTGGTCCATTTAGATTTAGTTGCTCTAACAATCTGCTCAAAAGGTTGATTGTTGAGGAAAGTACACAATGATCATACTATGTTTTAATGTGATCAGATGAGATCATTGGCATATTAAGATTTAATTTTATCCTTATTGATTTATTTCCTTCCCATTCATACACTCCAGCTATCTGTAACATTTCTTGAATTTCTATACAAAAAGCAAATTTAATTTTATTGTTTTGTATTGTTAAAATTCTTTCAATCATAAGGAGTCCTATGGAGTTTCTCAATATCTTCCACAAGACTACTTATTCATGACATTTAAATATCTTTGTATGTCTGGAATTATTCTAGAGTATCACACACCTTCTAATATAAAAAATATATAAAGGAGAGAAAGAGTGGAGACATTTTTACCAATCAACCCAAAATTCACAAGTTATGTAATATATTCTACATTATTCCTATACCTCTACGGCAATTCGTATTTTTCCAAGTTTCTTTCTTTAAAAGCACTTACTTATTAATATAAATCCACTTATCCTATGCTTGTTACCAAAGATGTTTAAGAGCATATTGCTCAGTTTATCCTGGCAATAACATCACCCTGAATAGAGAGAGCTTCTTTGTGTTAATGCTACTCATTTTCTGCAGTAAGGAAATCTAGTTCTCTCATTTGCAAACTTCAGCAGGCAAAAACCAATGCGCCCAAATCATCAAGCCAACAAATAATTTTGTTTCCAGTTCCCCAAGATCTGTGATTGGTCCTATCTGCATGGTCCCAGAGAAACACCACAGGATTACATACTGTATTTAGTTTTAAATTTGCTGGCAAACTATCCAGGTAGATTCCTGCCATTATTTTCTCCTGCAAATATCTGACTTTAATGAATCTCTGTGATTTCAAGAATATTTCTTCTGTGGATTTGATTATACCAAGTACAGCACTTACCATATTAATCTTGATGGATGGAGCAACCCTCCTCCTTATGTTTAGAATATGCTGAGCTCTGATGCTCTGGTCCAAACTCAACTCCAAATGTCTCTGCTAATTAAAATAGTCTTCTGAGATAGACATGTTAATTAACCCTATGATTAAATTAGGTTCTCCCCAAGATTGAGGAATCCACTTAAACACAAATAGTGTGACCTTAATTTTCCAATAAATATGTGTAATTTTTGTCGTGAGACCAGATGATGGAAGAAGTGTCCCTATTTCCAAGATACTGGCTCTACTTAACAGGAATTGGACTGCCTTTATCTCATTCATATTGTATGTTGCCACAGTTATTATTTTATTTTTTACTTAATTTATTTTTGTTACAGATGTTTCTCCTGTTCTCCCCATTGACAACCTCCTCCCATCCCGCCCCCCATCCCCCTCCAGCATTGTTGTCTATGTCCAAAGAATTTATATGCATAAGTTTATCTCTTCCCTTTCCACCGTCCCCTCCCTGCAGTTTTTCATTCTGAACCCTACTTCTATGTCTCTGAGTCTATTTTGTTCATCACCTTATTTTGTTTATTACATTCCACAAATGAGATCATGTGATACTTGTCTTTCTCTGACTGGGTTATTTTGCTTAGCATAATGGTTTCCAGGTCCTTCTATGTTGTCTCAAAGGGTAAGAGACCTTTCTTTCTTACAGCTGCATAGTATTCCATTGTGTAAATGTACCAGAACTTTTTTATCCACTCATCTATTGATGGACACTTGAGCTGTTTCCAGATCTTAGCTATTGTAAATAGTGCTGCTGTGAACACAGGGGTACATATATTCTTTCTGATTGATGTTTCAGGCTTCTTAGGCTATATTCCTAGAAGTGGGATCACTGGGTCAAATGGCAGTTCAATTTTTAATTTTTTGAGGAAACACCATATTGTTTTCCATAATGGCTGCACCAATCTACATTCCCACCAGCAATGTACTAGAGTCCCCTTTTCTCCACACCCTCACCAGCACTTGTTGTTTGATGATTTGTTGATGGCAGCCATTCTGGCAGGTGTGAAGTGATACCTCATAGTCATTTTAATTTGCATCTCTCTGATGATTAGTGACGTTAAGCATTTTTTCATATGTCTCTTGGCCATTTGTATGTCCTTTTTGGAGAGGTGTCTATTTAGGTCTTCTGCACATTTTTTAATTGGGTTCTTTGTATTCCTTTTATTGAGTTGTATGAGTACTCTATATATTTTGGGAATTAACCCCTTATCTGATGTAGCATTGGCAATTATGCTCTCCCATATAGTGGGTTCCCTTTCCAATTTGATGCTGTTTATTATTTTTTTCTTTTTTGCTGTGCAGAAGCTTTTTAGTTTGATGTAGTCCCATGTATTCATTTTTCCCTTTGTTTCTCTTGCCTTAGGTGTATCAGTGAAAATTCTGCAGTGTGTGATGTCTGAAACTTTGTTGCCTACATTTTCTTCTAGGATTTTTATGGATTCACAAGTTATATTTAGGTCTTTTATCCATTTTGAGTTTATTCTTGTGTAGGGTGTAAGTTGGTGGTCTAGTTTCATTTTTTTGCATGTAGCTGTCCAATTTTCCCAACACCATTTATTAAAGAGGCTGTCTTTACTCCATTGTATGCTCTTGCCACCTTTGTCAAATATTAGTTGAGCATAATGTCTTGGGTCAATTTCTGGATTCTCTGTTCTGTTCCATTGATCTATATGCCTGTTCTTGTGCCAGTACCAGGCTGCTTTGATTACAGTGGCTTTGTAGTATAACCTGATATCTGGTATTGTGATCCCTCCTACTTTGTTCTTCTTTTTCAAGATTGCTGTGGCTATTCAGGGTCTTTTTTGGTTCCATATAAACTTTTGGAGTGTTTGTTCTAGTTCAGTGAAATATATCGTTGGTATTTTAATGGGGATTGCATTGGATCTATAGATTGCTTTGGGTAGCATGGACATTTCAATGATGTTAATTCTTCCAATCTATGAACAAGGTATATGCTTCCTCTTTTTATATCTTCCTCTATTTCTTTTTTCAATGTCCTGTAGTTTTCTGTGAACAGGTCCTTTACTTCTTTGGTTAAGTTTATTCCTGGGTTTCTTAATTTTTTTGTTGCCATGGTAAAGCGGATTGTTTTTTTTAGTTTCTCTTTCTGTGTGTTCATTACTGGTGTATAAAAATGCCAATGATTTTTGGATGTCGATTTTGTATCCTGCTACTTTGCCAAATTCATTTATTAAATCTAGTAGATTTTTGATGGAGTCTTTAGGGTTTTCTATGTACAATATCATGTCATCTGCAAATAATGCCAGTTTCACTTCTTCCTTTCCAATTTGATTCCTTTTTATTTTTTCTTCCTGTCTGATTGCTGTGGCTAAGATTTACAGTACTATGTTAAATAAGAGTAGTGAAAGTTGACATCCCTGTCTTGTTCCTGTTCTTAAGGGAAATACTTTTAGATTTTGCCCATTGAGTATGATGTTGGCTGTAGATTTGTCATAGGAAGGAAGTAATAAAAATCAGAGCAGAAATAAATGACATAGAGACTAAAAAAAAAAAAAAAATACAAAAGATCAATGAAACCAAGAGCTGGTTCTTTGAAAAGATAAACAAGATTGATCAACCTTTAGCCAGACTCATCAAGAAACATAGAGAGAGAACCCAAATTAATAAAATCAGAAATGAAAGAGGTGAAGTAACAATGGACACCACAGAAATACAAAGGATTGTAAAAAAATACTATGAACAATTATATGCCAACAAATTCAACAACCTAGGTGAAATGGACAAATTCTTAGAATCATATACTATTCCAAAACTCAACTGGGAAGAGTCAGAAAACATAAACAGACCAATAATAATTAATGAAATAGAAGAAGTAATCAATAAAATCCCAGCAAACAAAGGCACTGGTCAGGATGGCTACACAGGGGAGTTTTACCAAACATTCAAAGAAAAACTATCACCTGTTCTCCTCAAGCTATTCCAAAAAATTCAAGAGGAAGGAAGCCTTCCAAGTTCTTTTTATGAGGCTAGCATAATCCTAATCCCAAAACCAGATAAAGACAATACAAAGAAAGAAAATTACAGGCCAATATCCTTGATGAACATAGATACCAAAAATCCTCAACAAAATCTTAGCAAATCGAATCCAGCAATATATTTAAAAAAGTATACACCACGACCAAGTGGAATTTATCCCAGGGAGGCAAGGCTGGTACAATATTCATAAATCAATAAATGTGATACCCCACATAAACAAAATGAAAGATAAAATAATGTGATCATAACAATAGATGCTGGAAAAGCATTTGACAAAATCCAGCATTCATTTTTGATAAAAACTCTCAGCAAAGTGGGAATAGAAGGATCATATCTCAACACAGTTATTATTTTAACAAAATCTGTATAGGAGGACCTCACCATGTGCTACTTGATAATGAGGAGAATTTAAAATACTGTCCAAAGGGATTTACCAACTTGGCAACTCTCAGACTGCCTCATTGGAAAGCTAGAAACTCTACAGAATGACCCAGAACTTCAGCATTTGTTCATTCTGAAGTACAGCCTACACATGAGATAAATGACCCCATCTCTGCCACAAGGGACTCCAGTCTACTACATAAATTAGAGAAAAAAAAGTCAACTGAGTCTCCCCTACACAGGTAGACAAACTATTTCCTAAAACCAGCCAATTTAATTTTGCATTCTGTTAAGTGTAGCTACATGCAGGTATGGATGGGTGCTCCCCACTTTGTTCTAACACACTTTTGGGTTCCTCAGTTTCATGCTCACCAGTCTTCTGATCGTTTTCCTGCTCCTTCCTTTTCTCTCTCCCAAGACTCTCCCTCACCTCCTGGCTTTGTTCTCCCTCATTCCTTAACTCTATTCTCCTGACAATTCCTGTTTATATTCTTTCAATTCTAATCATTTGAACTGTACTGTGTACCTGAGTCACCTGCAGGGCTTATTAAAATGCAGATTTTTGGCTCTGGCCAGTTTGGCTCAGCGTTTAGAGCGCCGGCCTGCGGACCAGAGTCCCAGATTCGGTTCCCGCTAAGGGCACCTCAGTTGCAGTTTGTCCTGGACCCCAACCGGGCTGTGTGGGTGGCAACCAGTCGATGTATCTCTCTCACATCGATGTCTCTCTCTCTCTCTTCCCCCCTCTCTCCCTCCCAGTCTATCTGAAGATAAATGCAAAAATGTCCTCGGGTGAGGATAAAAAAAAAAAAATGCAGATTTTTGGGCTCTATCCACAGCATTTTGGATTCATTGGGGTGGGTGGGCCTGAGGGTTTGCACCACTAACACATTTCCAGGGGATGCTGATGGTGCCAGTCCAGGGATTGCACTTGGAGAAGCACTGTTTTAGGCAATGGTTCTTAACCCTGCCTGCATGTTAGAACCACCTGTGGACATACTAACCAACACATGTGACCAAGTAGATCAGAACCTCTTAGGCATGGGTCTCAGGTACTTTTTTCTTTTAAAAGAAGCTCCCGGGTGATTCCAATGTGCAACCAGGGTGAGAACTGACACCATAAGAGAAGCTGGTGCTAAACAGAGATTAGAGTTGGAGTGAGATTTCAAGAGAAGGCTTTGACTCCAGACCTCCTCTAGAGAGTTCGTCTTTTATGAGAGTAATGCATATTTTAATATTTTAGGAACATTTAAAATATTTCAAAAGCCATTACATCCTAGGATATGCTTCACCCCCTGAAATTTGTTGGTATTCAAATATTAAAGAATTATAGTAGTTATAATAACAGAAACATTTCATTTGTGGTCGCTGCAATTTGATGGCTAGACATTTAAATATGCAATTTTTATGTCAAGAAAAATGTACCATTTTTCTATGAGAGAATAAGAAGCAGGATACGAGCACAGTAAGAACTGAATAAATGGCACGAAATCCTCATTATTGAGAGTAATTATCAGGAGGTTCAGCTGAGTAAAACAATAGCTTCTCAGTGAACCCGAGTTATAAAATAAATTTGGGCTTGGAAACACGTCTTTCAATTCTTGCAAATAGTCAATATTTGTGTGTCAAAGTCCCTCCCAAAAAACGGATAGAAAACATAATCTGCCTGGCCCGTGTGGCTCAGTGGATGGAACCTACTGGGTCAATTCCTGGTCAGGGCACATGCCTGGGTTGTGGGCTTGGTCCCCAGTAGGGGGCGTGCAGGAGTCAGCCCATCGATGTTTCTCACATTGATGTTTCTATATCTCTCTCCCTTCCTCTCTCTCTAAAAAATAAATAAAAACATAATAATAATAAAAAAAGAAAACAAGCTACTTTGATTTAAAAAAATAAAAAAGCTGAAGTTAGTAGAAACTCATCAGGAAGTTGGCACTTGTCGAAATGAATTCAGTCAAATGTGTATTTGAGGTTGTACAGCATGTCCTCAAACCACCTAACTTCATTCAATATTGTTTGGTTATAACGTTGATAAAAAAAATCAATTCCAGTCGGGGCCACTGTCTGTGCCGAGTTTGCCCGTTCTCCCTATGTCTGTGTGGCTTTTCTCCGGTACTCTGGTTTCCTCCCACGTCTCAAAGATGTGAGCGTGAGGTGCATCGGCACGTCTGTGGTCCCAGTCTGAGTGAGTGTGCGTGAGTGAGTGTGTGAATGCACCCTGTGATGGAAGGGCGTCCTGTCCAGGGTGGGGTCCCGGCTGGTGCCCAGAGCTGCTGGGAGAGGCTCTGGCTGTCAGTGACCCAAAACTGCGTCAGTGGATTGGATCTTACTTGTTTTTATTAATATTTCTTAAATATATGCATAGCATACGTTTATTTCAATGTTTAATATTAGGAGTGTTTTAGGTCTTTATTTAGAAGTTTGGTGATGTTTTTGTGACCAGAAACATGCCATAGAAACTCAACTCTTGTTTCTATCCATTAGCCTATAGTAAAATTGCTTTTGTTATACATCCTTTCGCTTAAAATCACAGTTCCCAAGAACCTATCCACGGCGTTAGGTGAATACTTACTGTATGGTTGCTGCGGAGGAGTTGGTCCTGATGGGGTGGTTTAGGGAGGAGCTAGCAGGTGGAGTCTGGCAAGGACTGGAGGAGGTTTGTAAACCATGAATATGTGGGGTAATTGCTTTGGAACCTGAGGAGAGGCTGTGTGGTGTGTCCTTCCAGAGCACAAGTCCCAAAGAGCTTCTGTTAAAGGAACCCTTGGATATGTTGACACTGACAGTGCAAAGGATAACATGTTGGAAGCAAATCTAAATTTAGAAATTAGCCTAGGCATAGAAAAGATGCTTTTTTCCTATTGTAAGTTCTATCAAGAGAAGGCAAGCACTGTTCACAGTCCTCTGGATACATTGTTTTCACAAAGAAATAAAACACTTTAACTCTTAATGTTTCTAATGTTTTAAATGATAATGTATTAAATCAATTCTAACTTTACTATTATTTCATTTGCCTATACACTTATAACTGACAGTAAAAAAAAGTTTAAAAATTTTGACAAAACATTTTGAAGATATGGAACAATCATAATTTTCCTGTCAATGATTAAGGCTGGTTTGCAGTTTCAATTTGCATGGCCATTGTTACGGTCCCTCACGACCTGTGCGAAGTGAGGACTGCCTGTAAAGGAAATTGAGAAAGGCTTGTTTCCTCTCAGTTCCCTATACCTGCCCGCCCTCTGCTGGAGGTGCCAAAGATGAGTGCAATGGTCCAAAGACTGTCACACTACATGTAAGTGGTTCTTAACATTTTATTCTGTCCTGCCCTATCCTTCACTTCCACCCTCGAAGGATGAAAAGCATCCCCATCAGAAGCAAGAATGTTCTCATTCTCAGTTGGTTTGGTTGTGATAGCCACATTGTGGAGGAGACTCTGAAGACATTAAGCAATTATCATCCACTAACTAAATTCTATTCATTTAATTCTGTGCTTGGAGTGTAACCTTCTGATACAAGCCTGTTGTTGGAAGAGGTACTAGAAATTATCTAGTCCACGTGCTGGCTAAAGCCAACACAACTAAAACTTTTACTTCTACTGCATAGCTAAAATTTTTCCCATGTTATAAATGTGAGCTCAGAGATCATCATCTTTAGGCCTAGACTGGGTTTTTTGCTACCAAATTTCATTGATGTTTTCTTTTCTTGTTCAATTTCTGCGACTGTCTTCACTGCCTGGCCAATTACTCCCAGAAATATTTAGTATTAATCGCTACCTCAGGATGTCTCATGTGACTGATATAAAGAACGACACAATCTCTCAGTTTCTTTCCAGAACTTCCAGATCTGCTTCAGGACTATTTAGTTCCAAGAACTGCATTGATCTCATCTTTCACCCCCAGCCTGACACCCCAGCTCCACAGTTTATATTCCCACATAACAATACAAACTATAAGACAATTATTTGGCACAACTAGGTCCACAGGAAATGCTGAATGAATTTTTTGTTAAATGTGTGACTAAACTAATATATCTCATTCTCTTAAAGAAACTGAGTAATAGAATAAGAATTGAGGTTCAAGCATATTAGGTACCTATAAACTTATAAAAGGTAGTTAACTCTGCTCAAAAGGAGGGACAGAGATTATAGAAGCTTTAGAAAAAATTTTTAAAAATTCTTCACTGTCTATCTTATATTTTTGTTGTTGTTGAAAGAATATATATGTGTTTGTTTATGTGAAATATAGGCATGTTAGAACAGCAAAGGGAATAGGTTTCAAAGATAAAGTTAGGAGCTATTGTCTCAAAGTTCTGAGATCATGAGTTATCTCTTTTTGCTAGAACCCTTGGACAGTGGCTAGTCATTTATTCTTAGATTCTTCTGTAATAAATTCTAACAAATACAAAAAAAAATCAAGGTAAGTGTAAGTTTTTATTTTCAACTCGTCAGTAGTTTACATGTAACTCAACATACAATGAGGCTTACTATTACACGGGGTTTTAATTGTGGGAATTTTAAATCTCTTCTTTCTTGAAATCATACAGCTGAGACACAAACCAGTGCTTTGATCAAGGCAGCTCCCCTATAGGCACTTACACCCCGGGGCCAGGCCCCACAGCAGGATTCCAGATGAGTGAGAGGTTGGCCTTTATTTCATGACATGCAGTGAAGGTGACTGACTGGGAATGAGGAGCTGAGAAAGAGACCAGGCTCAATGCCTTGATAAAGCACATGTTTTCAGGCAGATCAGATTTAGGCATGAATAATATGGAATTTGAGGACCTGGAAATTAATCCCCTTTAAACTATTGAACACATTCATCTTCCACAACTCCCACACCAAGCCAAGTTTTGAAGACTTTTATAGAGACCTCTGGGATCCACAGTGTATTTTAAATTTATCTAACATTTTTAGGAAGCCTAGGCACACAAAGCCTGGCTAGCAAGTTCACCAGGCTATTCTGTGAGAGACCTTCATATAAACTTGAATCATTATGTGACAACTGCCTTCCTCACGGAGCTGCGGCCTTTCCAACTGCATACTGAACCAGTGGGGTAGGACACAGGGCAAACAATGATGGACAACTACTCAGACTTTTCATACTTTTCCATCTTTGAGTGAAAGTTTATTTCCATAAGGAATGAAAAAAGAAGAAAGTTGTTATATATGGACTGGCTGCCCAACAAGAAGTATAAGAAAAATCAAAATGTAATGGGAAAATTCAGACAAAGTCATAATCATCTTAAAATTGTTTTAAGATCCATTGAAGGGCTGGACTTCAACTGTTACCTGAGCATTCTTTTTAGCAATCTAGAGATGAAATAAATAAACTTGTCATGCTGTTTTCTAAAGTATTTAATAAATGTGTATTACAATCTAGAGTATCATCATTGTGATTAATACTTTTTAAGGCATTAGAGAACATTTAATTATATTATAATGATTTTTTTAGCTGTTTTAAAATTGCCACAAATTTATGAAGCATTATATTTATATGTTTTTTGAAAAAAAGAAATCCAGTAGCAAAATAATCAAAATTGACAATCTGCCCTTGAGATTTAGGAAATGTAGAAAGATGGATGTATAAATGACACATCCATTAATAAGAAGGTAGAACTATGTTAGTAATAGAGCTTTGATTTCTAAGTGTTTATTTGGCCTACACATTGGCCTTCATTTTTCTCATTCTATACCATTTCTATATGCTTGACTAAAATATGCACTTATTACTAAAATATCTGATTGGGTTGGCCTAATCTTCTGATTTTATAAACCATTTATTTTCCTATTGCTAGAATTAACATATATGCATGTGTTCGAAGAATGTGCTTTTCAGATTTAGTTATTACCTGTGATAATGTTAAATGAGACTTTATTCACATTCATCATTTGAATAAATCTAAAATACAGAGGTAAAAATAGACATTGGATAAACTGTGATTCTGAGTACAGATAGCTAACGTGATATTTCCATGTTGTTAAGGAACAGTTTCTATTTAGTTGGAATAGAACTTCATCAGTGTTTTCTGTTCCTCTCAGTTCTATGACATGATTATTTACAATTCAGTGAAATTACAACCTGAATATGGATTGGAGTACTTGTATTTATTTACAGATGCAGAGAGCCCTGCCCGTGTAGCCAGCCTCCAAGATGGCACCCAATAACCTGCAGTATGGAACTGTTCTAGTGTTTCTCCTTTTACTTAGCATAATACACTTGAGATTTATCCAAGTTGCTGGACATATCAGTACTTTGTCTTATACTGCTGAGTAGTTTTCCACTGTATGGCTATACCACACTTTGTTTATCCATTCACTGATGGATGCCTTGGTAATTGGTTGTTTCCAACTTTTGGTGATAATGAATGAAGTCACTATAAATGTTTACATACAGGCTTTTGGATGAACATAGATTTTTCTTTTTCTTGGGTAAACAGCTAGTAAAGGGTGGCTAGATTATATTGCAAGTGCATATTTAACTTTACAAAAACCTGCCAGCTATATTCTAAAGTGGCTGTATCATTTTGTATTCTTATCAGCAATGTATGAGTCCCAATTGCTCAAAATTCTGACCAACATGTGGTATAGTCAGTCTTTTTAAGTTTAGATGCTCTAATAGGTATATAGTAGTATCTCAGTGGGTTTTAATTTGGTGTTGTATGTAAGAAATCTTTGTTTATCTCTGTTTCATCTTGCTTTATTTCTAGAGCTTCCATGAGATGTTTTCTTATAGTTTCATCTCTCCTCTGAAATTTCCTATTGGTTGATGCATTGTGTCTACCTTTTCCACTAAAGCCTTTTGCTTATTAATAATAGTTATTGCCCTGGCTGGTGGCTCAGTTGGTTGGGAGCATCATCCTATACACCAAAATGTTGTGGGTTCAATTCCTGGTCAGGGCACATACCTAGTTTATGGGTTTGATCCCGGTCAGGGTGTGTACAGGAGGCAACCGATCCATATTTCTTTCACATCTGTGTTTCTCTCTCTCTCTCCCTCTTCCTCTTTTTCTAAGATCAATGGAAACATGTCCTTGGGTGAGAATGAAAATAAATACATATATTTAAAAATTACCCATCTGATAGTTCCGGCATCTGAGTCATCTCTGGGTCTAGTTATTTTGATTGCTTTATCTCATGACAGTAGATTCTTTTTCTTTATCTTCTTATTTGTCTCATTGTTCTTGATTGAACACCAGACATAGTGTGTAGAATGCCAGGGACTGAGATAAATGGCATTTATGCTGTAATTTATGTATGCCTCTTTTTCTGCTAGCCTCTGTGTGTGGGGTTGACTTAATCTAGTTAGCTGTTGAATTGGTTTTGTTGTTGCTATTGTTAGCTTCAGTAGACCACTGGCTTCAAAGTCTGATAGTATTAACTTGTACTTAGGTTGGGACTTGGGTACCAGAGAGTTTTTCTCAATGTCACTGCTCTACCCTCAGCTTTTAGTCTTTCCTATGTACCTACATCACAGAATGGGTGGTCTTTCTCCATACTCTTGCATATCCCCAAGGATTAGACTGCTATTGCTTGTTACTCAGTGTGTTGGGTGTTGTCCTGTCCCAACTTCAGTCTTCTTGTATTCCTAAGTCTTAGGGACAAGGTTCCTAAATGATCCTGTTTCTCCTTTCAATGGCAGCCAAACTGCTTTATATCTTTGGTAAGTCTTGCATGGGACTTTACATAGTGATAGGAGACTTCTGATGGTACTAGTATAGGATTGTGAATCCAGAACTGTTCCCTGCATCTCCAAAATGATAGGGTTGTTTTCTTTTACCCCTTCCTTAGCTGCAGTGGGTCTTCATCTTGCCCTGAGGGTACAAATTTCTGCCATTCCCCCAGTGGCTTGAGGTATTTGTTCCCTAGGGAAGTATCTAAGCTGGGCTTTGTGAGTTTCTCATAGGAACTAGACTCCCCTCCTCCAGGCCTGCATCAATGGGGAAGACTCCCTCTTGTCCCTCAGCCTGACCTTAGTTTTCCTCGTGAGCATCCAGTGAAGGTCTGTGGAGAACAGCTTGTGAGTTTGTGTGAACTCCCCTTGTGTCTGTGGCTCCCAAAAGTTCTCAACTGTCATATTAGCCCAAAGTCAGATTCTACAATTTGTTAGAAATTTTAGCTGAATTCTTCTTACTTGTTAGTATGGCAGTTAGCATCTCTCCTTCTGCCAAAGATGAGCCAGAGCTCACATATTACATTTTTAGAGAGGCGCTGGATTCCAGGCTACCTGGTTGCCCTGTGGCCTCAGCTATTTGATGGGTTCAAGAAAACTGATGATTTTGAATTTTGTCTGTAGTTTTTCTCATTTCTGTGGTGGGAATAATGTTCTTGTTTGTTTTCTACATCCTAGGTAGAAGTGGAACTCTTACTGTATCTTAAAGATATCCTAGAGACTAAAATTCCACAAATTTTTCAGTAACACATTGCAGGGTTAATAATGTTCACTATCACCAATTTTATCTTCACATCAGGCTGTCATAAACCAACTGGGAATGTGACAAGGCTCAGACAACTATTATGTCTGACATACTGCTCGGTGCACTCTAGCGCTATCACCATTCCCCTGTCCTACAAGAAGCCATGAGTTTGAAGGAAAAGTACTTTTTTGTGGGCAGAGATGGCTGACTGGCCACCAAACATTTATTATGCTCCCTTTGATGGTATAATGCCACTGGGGAGAGTTTTCACAGCCATAAGCTACACTTTCCAGCCCAATTTACAGTTAGATAGAGCCATGTAACTGTGTTCTAGCCAACAGACTCTTGCAGTGTTGTTGGGAGCCACTTTCAGTTTTAACCAGTAAAAGCCTGTCACACGGCATTCCTCCATGCTCTTTCTCAGCAAATGCCCACAGTAATCTGGAAAGTAAGGTGTTTAAGATGGCAGAGCCTCCATCAGCCTGGATTGCTAATGGCCCGGATTCTTAATGGCTGTGCAGAATGGAGCTCACATACCCCCATCCCACCAACCTGGAACCAATTGGATTATTTCATAAGCAAGTAATAAAATTCTATTGCCTTTCAGCTTTTATCTAGATTGAGGTCAATTTGCCACAGCAAGTAGCCAACCCTAACAAACACATTCCCCTTTCCTTCTCTTGTCCAGTCACCTTTTCAACTTTCTCTAATTATGAGATTATTTTTTTCCTTTTTTTTTTTTTTTTTTTGGTTAATCCTCACCCAAGGATATTTTTTCCATTGATTTTTTAAAAAGAGAGTGGTGGGGGGTGGGGGTGGGGGTGGGGGTACATGTCCTTGACCAGAATTGAACCTGAGACCCTTCAGTGCACAGGTGGACATTCTAACCACTGAGATACACCAGCCAGGGCTGATTATGAGATTTTTTTTTTAAACCAGGTTTACTAGTTATCTGTATATCATTCATAAGAAATATTGTTCTAGGCCCTTGCCATTCATGTGCCAGTAAAGTCGAGAAGCTAAAACCTAGATGAGATTTAGAAAAATATTCTTTTTTCTAGTTAAGTGTTATAAAAATCTTATCTGATGCATGGACTCCAAATTATGATTAATGGCTGCCTGTGGTGCTGTGTTGGGAAATTTTCTGAGGCAATGTCCAGGCCAATAGAAAAGAGCGCTGTGATTAATTAGCAATAACTGTCCTGGGCAAGTGAGGTAAGAATGATGGTTTGATTTTTAAAAAACTTCATCATCGCTGGAGTTAAGCCAATGCCCTTGGAAACATTCAGTAGGCTGTTCCTAGAAATATAACCCAGATCTGTAAGTCTCAGCTAAGAGGCACTTACCACTCAGGCAACATCTTCGCCATGGCTTTCATTTATATGAGTTGTGTGATTTATTGGCAGCCTTGATAGGCCAAGTTATAAATGAGATTGAGGTTTCCTTCTGCTTGTTAATTCAGAAATCAGGTATTTTCAGGACTTACAACTTCTAGTTTTAGTAAAACAATTTTAAAGGCATACATACTGCTGCCTCCTGAGCAGTGGTGAAGCAGGTGATTTCATCCTCTAGGATTGGGCCCTGGTCTTTTTCTGACCAACTGATTCCCTGTTTGGCTGACAGACGAACCTAACGAATACAAAGAAACAAAGAATAGGAAACATTCCCTTAACATGGACAAGCCATAGGTGTTTAAAAAGACAGACCCCTACTTCATGCTGTGGGGAATTAGTTATTTACAGTGGCTCTCAAGCACTTAGATTTCTTAAGCTACTGTTCTTAGTTACTGTTTTCTAGATGACAAAATGATTAAGTTCAGAGACACATACCTGAGTCCAGCTAATGCTGCACCCAAACAAAATCTCAGATTAATCTTTTAAACAAACACATCAAGGATTTTCTGTTTTCACAAGGCATGGAAAAGAATAACATATTTTCAACACAAAATAAGATTGACAAATTAGCCAAGAAACTCAGGTAATTTCTGAGCATGAGAAAACAGACATATCTAAACTAAAAAATATTGTGGAAAATAACTGGCCTGGAGTCTTTTAAATATGTCAATGTCATGAAGGAATTAAAAAACAAAACACTGTTGAGGGGTTGTTTAGGATCAAAAGAGACTAAAGAGGCATAACAACTAAATGCAATGCATAATCTTCTACCGAATCTTGGATAAATCCAACCAAACAAAAGACAAAAAAAAAAAAAAGATGAACTCTGGCTGGTTTGGCTCAGTGGTTAGAGCATCGACCCACAGACCAATGAGTCGCGGGTTTGATTCCGGTCAAGGGCACGTACCTCGGTTGCGGTTTGTCCCTGGCCCTGGTTGGGGTCGTGTGGGAGGAAGCCACTCGATGTGTCCCTTTCATGTCAATGTTTCTCTCTCTCTCTCTCTTCCTCCCACTCTAACTGAATAAAAATGGAAAAATGTCCTCAGATGAGGATAAAAAAAAAAAAAAAAAGATGATATTTTTGGTTTATTGGTGAAATGAATGTAAACTTTATATGACATAATAGGATTATATCAATGTTAAGTTTCTTGAGTGTGATAATTGTAGGAAAAGGTAGAAAAATGTCCTTGTTCTTAGAAGGTATGTGCTGTAGTATATAAGACCACAGTGTCAAAATGTCTGCCACTTACACTCAGATGATTCAGAATAAAATATCTCTGTGTATTATACACAGAGAAATAAAACAAATGTGGCAACAGCTGGTGAATCTAAGTGAAAGATATACAAGCATTTATTGATCTAGTCTCATAACTTTTCTTAGGCTTGAAGAATTTGAAATTAAAAAGTTGAGAAAAAAATGAATTGAGTAAAATTAAGATAATTTATATTTTCTATTTTATGAAATTTAGTGTCTAAGGTAGGGATAGCAATTGGTAATTTTAGATGTTTTAATTAGAAAATTTGGGAAGTAGGGAGGGAATTTACCCATTACTCTATTATTATTATTATTATTATTATTGTTATATTTTTACTTTTATTAAATTTTTTTTTCTTTATTGATTTTTAGAGAGAGAGGAAGGGAGAGGGAGAGAGAGATAGAAACATCGATGAGAGAGAACATCAATTGGCTGCCTCCTGCATGCCCCTCACTGGGGATCGGGCCCACACCTGGGCATGTGCCCTGACCAGGAATCAAACCAGTGACCTCTTGGTGCATGGGTCAATGCTCAACCACTGAGCCACACTGGCTGGGCAATTATTATTATAATTTTAAATCCGCACCTGAGAACATGCTTAGAAAGAAGAAGGGGAAGGGGAGGAGAGAGAGAGAGAGAGAGAGAGAGAGAGAGAGAAACATTGATTGGTTGCCTTCTGTGTGTGCCTCATTGGGGATTGAACCCGCAACCCAGGTAATGTGATCAGACCAGGAATCGAACTGACAACCTTTTGGTGCACAGAGCAGTACTCAACCAATTGAGCCACTCCAGCCTGGCTATTACCCTATTATTTTTAATTTAGATATTATTCTTTTCTCTTTCTCTCCAATAGTTTCCCTCTGTGCATCATAGATGACACTACACTGTAACATTTTAATCTAGTTTTCCACTTATTATTATGCCCTAAGCATTTCCTATAATATTATCTCTTAAGCACTCACAATGACCACTTTAAATAATTTCTTAGTGTTCATTTAAAGGAATATGTATTTTCTTGAATAATTCCATAATTTGGACTTCTAATCTTCAATGAGTATCTTTGTGTGTAGCTTTTTCCATATTTGTAGATTCTGATCTTGGTATAGGTTCAATGGGTGAGGTTGCTGGCTCAAATGGCCATCTGTGGAGGAGTAGAAACACACTACCATGATTTATTCTTTTAAACTGCTAGTGCAGCAGTGGGAGCTTAATAAAAGTGAGCCATTTCAAACAGTTACATTTCTTTAGCCTGAATGGTTTTAGATTTCTAACAGCCCTTCCTTGTCCCCCCACCTCCTACCCGCCACCAACTAGTTGTGGGACCTTGGGTCTCTCTTTGCCACCATCTCTTCCTTTAGATGAGTTTTTTCAAACTGAGATCCTGGGCACCAAGAGGTCAGTGAGAGTGGTAGGGGGTCTTTAATCTTTTCAATATTTCACCAGCCTAACAAAAATCACACATGAATAAGCTTCATTATGTGAGGGAGCTTAGAAGTGCAGTCTCTGGCCCCAGTTGAGCCTGGCTATGACTACAACCCTGCAACCTGTGACCTTGAACCGGAACCCAACTAAGCTGCTCTCAGGTCCCTGACCTTCAGAGCTATGGCAGATAATGAAGATTTATTATTTTTAGCTGTCTAAGTTGTAGAGAAATTTGTTATGCTGTAATAGGTAACTCAGATTTTGGAAGTAAGATGTGGTCTTAACAAAACATAAAATGGCATGGTCGGTGTGGCTCAGTGGTTGAGCGTCAAGCCATGCACCAAGAGGTCACCAGTTCGATTCCTGGTCAGGATACATGCCCAGGTTGTGGGACCGATCCCCAGTGGGGGGCAATGCAGGAGGTGGCCAATCGATGTTCTCTCTCATAGATGTTTCTATCTTTCCGTTTCCCTTTTTCTTTCTCTCTAATCAATAAAGAAAAAAATTAAAACAAAAAACAAAACAAAACAAAAAAACCCCATAAAATATGGACAAAAGATTTCAACAAGTACTTCATAAAATGATAGCTAAGTGATCAATGAGCATATGAAAAGGAGCTCATCTGGAAAATGCATATTAAACCACAATGAAATACCACTACACACACACCAGAAAAGCTAACATTAAAAAGATTGACAATTCCAAGTGTTGGTGAGGATGTGGGGTAACTGGGACTCTCATGCAGGGCCCACAGGAGTATAAATTGGTGCAATCACTTTGAAAAACGTATAGAGTTAACATAAACTTATCCCTGTTTACCAGAAAGCACACACCTAGGTTTATACCAAGACAAATTATTGCGTATGTCCAAAAAGAGAAGAGTAGATAAATGTTCTTAGCAGCTTCATTTATTATAGGCTTAAACTACAAATAACCCAAATATTCATCAGCAGGAGAATGGATAAACAAATTGTGACATATCCAGGCAGTGGAATACTATGCAGCAACAAAAATAAGTGAACTATGTATTAATATACAGCAACTTGGATGAATCTCAGAAGCATTATTTCTAGCAAAAGCAGCAGATAATATATGGTTCCATTTATATGATATTCAAAAACAGGTAGCCCTGGCCGAGTTGTTCAGTTGGTTGAAGTGTCATCCATACACCAAAAGGTTGCGGGTTTGGTCCCCAGTTGGGGTGCGTACAGGAGGCAACTGATCGATGTTTTTTTTTCCTCTCTCTGTCTCTCCCTTCCTCTTTCTAAAAATCAATAAATATATCTTCAGGTGAGGATTAAGAAAAACACAGGTAAAACAAATCTATAGTGATAAAAGTGCGAGTAATGTTTACCTCAGGATTGGTAAGTCGTATTGACTGGAAGATGTGCGGGAATTCTCTGGGTGAGGCAATGTTCCATGTTTGATCGGGATGGTGGTCACACTGGGCTATACATATGTATCTTCATACATTCAGGTTGTTGTAACAAAATACCAGAGACTGGGTAGCTTATAAACAACAGAAATTTATTTCTCACAGTCTGGTGGTTGGAAATATGAGATCAGGGTGCCAGCATGGTGAGGGCCCTCTTCTGGATCACAGACTTCTTGTTTTATCGCCACAGGGCAAAAGAGGGCAGGAGAGAGCTCTTTTGGGCCTCTTTTATAAAGGCCCAATTGTTAAATACCTGCCCTTGTGAGCTAATCACTTCCCAAAAGTCCCTCCTAATACCATCACCTTGGGGGTTAGATTTTAACACATGAATTTTGGGGTTCACATTCAAAGTATAGCAATATGTAAAAACAATGTATAAAACCATACCCTTAAGATCTGTTCATTTAACTATTATATGTAAATCACATCTCAATAATATATTGTTAAAAAATCTGAAGTCTTTCTGTGACCTATAAGGCCCTGGGGATGGTGTCTTTGGCTCCCTGTCTGACTTCTTCTCTTGACATTCTTCCCTTTATTCACTCCCCAAATACGCTGGCTTTCTTTCTGTTCCTCTAATACATCAAGCATGCTGCCACCTCAGGGCCTTTGCATTGACTCTTCCCTCTGTCTGTAACCTCTGTCCTCAATTATCATCCTTCACTTTATTCATAGTCACAGTTCTCTGGAAAACAGAGCCTCAGGCAAGGACTGTTAGTGCTTTAATGGGGAAGGTACAATCTACCATATCCGGTCACTCAGTGTATTAGTTTTTAGGACTGTTGTAACAAAGTACCACAAACTGGGTCGCCTAAAACAATGGAAATGTATTGTCTCACAGTTCTGGAGACTAGAAGAAATCAAGATGTTCACAGGGACATGTGCCCTCTGAAGGAAGGGGTCCTTCCTTGCCTCTTCTAGCTTCTGGAGTTGGCTGCAGTCCTTGGTGTTCCTTGGCTGGTCGATGCATCACTCCAATCTCTCTCTATCATCACATGGCCTTCTCCCTGGCTGTCTCTGTCTTTTCTTCTTCTTATAAGGACCAACCTAATAACCTCATTTTAATTTGATTACATATAAAGACCCTCTTTCCAAATAAGGTCACAATCACAGGGCTAAGACTTCAATATGGTTTTGGGGAACACAATCCAACCCATAACACTCAGTAAACACACAAGTTTGGTACATTGGTCAACTCCAGACAGGGTGTATGGAGAAAACTTGTACCGGAACAGTCCATCAGAGGGAAAAAGGGAGAGGAAGTCTGTCTGCCCAGTATCCTCCGATCTCCTGTCACCCACTGGTCAAAGTTCATTCCAGGGGAATTAAATCCTTTGCATTTCTGGATTGTATCATTCAGCCCCACTGGCAGTTGCTCAGGAAACAAGACCCTGCAGTTTGGCATTTTAGCTGAGTTTGGGGAGACGCGTGGAGAAGGAGCCAGCTATTCTAGGCCTGTGGCTGGTGAGTCTCAGGCAGGGAAACCACAGGGGCTGGCGCATGGAGTCTGCTAGCAGCCAAGGAGGAGCAAGTGGCTCAGGATGGATACGTGGTGTGTAGACAGGACCCATGCTAGGCTCAAATGTCACCTTATCACGGAGGCCTTTTCTGACTAATTGGCTTACCTGTTCTTCATAGCATTTATCCCCACTGGACAGATGATATACAGGTTGGAGCAAAAGCAGGTTTACAATTGTGAGTACAGGAAGCAGTTTATTTTTGTATTAGTTATTAATTATTGTATTATTTTCCGTATGAACAACTGTAAACCTATTTTTTGTTGTTGTTAATCTCCACCCAAGTATATTTTTTTCCACTGATTTTTAGAGAGAGTGGAAGGGAGGGAGTGGGACAGAGAGAGAGAGAAACATTGATGTGAGAGACACTAGGCGACTGGTTTGCTCCCTCATTCGCTGTGACTGGGGAAGGATCGAACTTGCAACCCAGGCATGTCCTCTTGACTGGGAATTGAACTCGAGACCCTCCCACAGGCGACGCTCCAACCACTGAGCCACACTGGCCAGGGCTGTTACCTATTTTTGCCCCACCCTGTACTTAGGTGCTTATTTGCTTATCTCTTGTTCCACCGCAGCAATGATCCCTGCCAGTAGGAGACTTGTTCTCTGCCCTTTCCTCTGTGTCCATCACAGTCCTTGGCATGTGGTAGGAGCTGAAATATTTACTGAGTTGAATGACCAGATGAATTAATAGAGATGTAAAGAAATAAAAAAGGCCGAATCTCCATTCTGTTCGGGAGTTAGCTAAGCGAATGGCAATGGAGATATCTTAGGCAGTCCTAACGTAAGTAGGTCAGGGCCTAGGCTCATCTGAAGAGAAGGCTCCATTTCCAGGGTTTAAACTGTGCAGCAACCAGAGGAGGGCAAGAGCTGCCAGAATTAGGGCAGCGAGGCCTCTGGGTCATCCCGCAGAGAGGAAAAGAAGGCAGCGGAGGAATCCCCCTCAAGTGAACTTGGAAGGCTGACGGAGTGTGGGCCCCCTTGCCCTGCAGAGACACAGCGGGTAATAAATCAGGTCATTGCTTCTTGACCTCTTCCTAAACCTCCTGAGTTATTTTCTGCCTCTGGAACCCAACTAATACATTTAATCCAGAAATGCCAGTAAATGTATCTTCCTTAGTAGTGTGGCACTATTTCTGTGAAAATTGGTTCCACCTAAGCAAAAAAGCTCAACTCTTTTTTATTTTATTGCCTATACATGATTTTATATCTGTCTCATGTTATTTATTTATTTATTTTAAAAATCCTTACCTGAGGATATTTTTTCCATTGATTTTTAGATAGAGTGGGAGGGAGGGAGAGAAGGCGGGGTGGGGGGGGGGCGGGAGGGGGGATTGAGAGAGAGAGATTGTTTCCCACACAACCTTGACCTGACCAGGGCGGGGATTGAACCTGCGACCGAGGTACATGCCCTTGACCGGAAATCGAACCCTCGACTCTTTGGTCCTCTGGCCAACACTCTAACCGCTGAGTCAAACCAGCCAGGGTTATCTGCCTCACTTTAAAGGACAGTTCTCTGTTTTACTGCCTTCAAGTTCTGCACGCTCTTGGTTTAATATAATCAAGAAGATTTTTAGTCATATTCTCTCCCTCTGTGCTTATTTTCTCTGTAGAATTACTATATAAAGTAATCTATTTTTGAAATATGTAGGAGCCCATATTGGGTTACAGATGAAAAGGGCATTGTAACAAATGCTAGGTGAGTATAATTTACTCAAAATTGTTTTTTATGGCAACTTTCTGTATTAATGTGAAAATGTGATAATAACACAGGTAGAGATTTTGAGTTGAGTAATATACTATGCTCCTCGCACACAATATAAAAAAGAAATGGCAGCTTGTTATTTCACCAAAATAGATATACTCCACTAGAAAATAGGCTTAAGACTGATGCAGTGACATGGTGACATTTTCTCACCCCAAATGTTCATTACTGCCACTTTACCAACCCAACTTGAAGAAGCGGCAGACGAACACTTTCACCTGTGGGGCAGCCTTCCCTGCAGTAAGGAGGACTTCAGCACAGGTGGGGTGTTGAATGTGGTTAGTCCTGTTACCTAGTTTGGATCAGAGTGATTTGCATATCAATGATCTTCCCCACTCTTGGGCCCAGAGGAATTGTTCCTTCCGGAAAGGTGGCTGATGAAGCATTTAAGCTTTCTCATAGCCAGCTCCTTGCTGTCAGAGAGTTCATGTGTTGTATGAACTAACACAAATAACCACCACTTTTCTTTACAGAGGTCAGTATGCTTCTCTAGAATACAATTTTACCTCTGGAGCAAAAGATTTTTTCTTTTCTTTTAGAACTTGCTTCCATAACAAAGTCACACATTTTAAGTCTAAATAATTTTTCCAGGGGGGAGAGGTTCATTTTAACTCTGCCTCTTGACTGTTGAATTTATCTTTCTGAAAAACAAGGGACTCTAACTGCATCTGGCCTCTTTACAGGGAGTATAAAAACTGACAATAATCCTTTGTGAATCTGGAATTTAGAAGGCAGCCACGAGATAATCCCAAACCTATTTTGTTTGCTTCATGATATTCTATTGTTTGCTTTAATTCCAGTGCCCCCAAATTAAATATGTCTAAAGTACAATTAAAGCTCCATAGCTCTCCTGGCCACTGTGGCTCAGTTGGTTGAGCATCGTCCGGTGCACCAAAAGGTTGCCAGTTTGATTCCCAGTCAGAGCACATGCCCAGGTTGTGGGTTCGGTCCCCCATGGGGGTCGTGCAGGAGGCAGCTGGTTGATGTTTCTCTCTCACATTAATGTTTCTCTCTCTCCCTTTCCCTTCCTCTCTCTCTAAAAATCAACAAAAACATATTTAAAAAAATAAAATTACACAGCTAATTCCTCTCATTGTATTTTACATGCCATAATGATACAAATACCAAAACAGACAATTCTGCCCCTAAAACTCACAAAATAATGTAATAATACCTAATTTAGTAATGTAAGTATTACAGTTCTAAATATGGGTCATTTGTGACTTTGCCTTATCAATAATATTTTTTAAAATTATGTTACTGTAAACAAAATCTTAGTTACTTTCCTATCTCCACTTACTGTTGTTTTAAGATTTTAATCTAAATATAAGGGTGGGGCAAAAGTAGGTTTCCAGTTGTTCGTATGGAAAATACTACAATAATGGACAATAATACAAGAATAAACTGTTTCGCATATTCCCAACTATAAACCTACATTTGTCCACCCTGTATTCTCCCCAAATAGACAGCACTTCAAAGTTTTAAATCAAAACCACAAAGTTTTTTTTTTTTTACTATAACCCACAAATTGAACTTCTCTTGATCATGTTTTTAATTAGGCATTTCTTCTTTAGAAATCTCAAGGGACCACGCGAGCTCTAGCCCTTTCCTAATGAGTGTGGTTCACTCCCATGTGAACAGCCCTGTCTGGTGAGGCAGTTGTCTTGATTGAATAGGAATCAATGTCGAAGGTATGGAAAAGGAAGTTGACTTGATCCAGTTTTCACTAGCCTGTCACAGATGCTAAATTGCAAGTTTCATCTGAGGGACCAAAATAGAATAGTTTTGAAATCCCAAAGTGATATGTCAAGATGCAGACTTTCAATCAAAATACCAAAGACCAGTTTCATGAGTCTAACACTCCTTACCCAAGGGAGGAAATAAAAATGTCTAGGAAGTGGACATGAAGGGAGGATTTTCTTGATAGGAGCTGCACTGTGAGCCCCGCACCAAGGGTGGGGAAGGGAAGGCTCAGTGGGCCACTCAGAGAACAGTACCTATGGTCAGGGGGAGAAGGGGATTGATGTCTGTTTCCAGCCCTGGAAATGTAAAGATCAGGATAGAGGGACTGTGAGCTTCTTGGCAATGAGAGAAGGGCTGTTGTTAGGACTAGTCTGCACTCTCAAGCTTATTGGAGCAAAGTGAGCATGAGTGTTTCTATGGACCAGGTGTGGTACACACAGGACAGAACTTTCTGGCAGCCCTTTTAAGTCCTGTTTGAGAAGACAGCTGGGTGTGATATAGTTAGACAGACATGAGCAGTGTAGGAATGATAGGCCAGGTACAGAAGGTCACCAGGGTGGAAAATCCCAGAGGCCTAGCAATGGGCAAAACTAGGGTGGGACCTCAACCCTCTGGGTGACCTTTCCTCCCCTAGCATATCACTGGTCATGCCATTTAGGATCCCTGACCTTTCAGATCATTGGTCATGATGTGATTCGGACTCTTCCCTGACCTTCCTTCCCCTGGCATATTGCTAGTCATGTGGTAGACTCCCTTAGAGGAGGAACAAGGATGCTGGAGAATAGCCTCGTACTATTCTCATCTAAGCCCTTGTACGACCACTCCCTTAAGCATTAAATCCTCAGGACAACAAGGTTCTGGCCTGCATCAAATAATCTTAAGAACAAAGCCCAGGTCTCTGGACCACAGAGACAGAGTTTTGGTCAAACTAGAGATAACATCTACGCCTCAGTTATGTTTCAGCATCAGGCCCAGAAAGCAGCAAAACCAGAGGAAGCCATGCCATGGCTGACCTCAGGACCAGCTGCAATGACCAATGACCCCTACCCTACCACTGACCAATCAGTAGAGACCATGACGCTGAAAGGATACACCTGGAAAGCTGATGAATATTCCACTGAGATCCTCCCCTGAGACCTTCCCTAAAATCCCTGCCTTTGGAAACCAGATAAAAGCCCTTCAGACAAAGGACCCAGGATGCATGTGCTCATGTGCCCTCCACCCCACTCTGTAGCACAACTCTACCTTTTCCCTCTCCTTTCCCCAAGTGCATATTCTTTGCCTTTCTTTTTCCTAAGCTCCAAGGGCCTTTCTTTTGCCTCTGTAACTTGTTTTCTGAACCCACGCAGCCCAACTGGCTCACTTCTTCTACCTCTGTGACTTTCTAAATAAACTTTTGCTTGTATTTGAGTCTTGGCTCTGAATTCTTTCTTAGCCAAAACTCAAGGACCAAGGTCTAACATCTGGTGCTGTCAACAGGTGTGGTAGAGGATAAACTGGGTCTCCTACAGGGAGACAGTTTGGAGGGGACCTCAGGAAAACCAGGTCTGAATGGGATGCAGTTAATCAAAAGAATAGCACTTGTCTATATTGAATGGCCAGCAGGGAGGCTGCCCAAGAACACCTGAGAGCACCCATGGAGCAAAAGCTGGCTTGACACCTTTGCCAGGCCTGGAAAATATCGCACTATCTTACAACTGCCAGTCAAGTAAGAATTTTCTCGCCTCCCGTTTCTCTCCCTTGTTCCCTACTCTTCTGATCCTGGAAGGATAAAGCCATCAGGTATTAAGTAGGGGCAGAGACGAGCAAGGAAAAGAGAAGCTGACCACGTCCTCTTTCCTAAGGTCTGGAGACCTTCTCTGATCAGCTCTAGATGGGGGAGGAGGAGAAAATTCTTATCTTTGAATAAAGATTGATTTGGTAATATATTGGTTTGGATATTCAAATAGAAAGACTCTAGTGTTTTCTATTTACCTACAGGTGACCAAAAAAGCTATATCCAGGGGTAGAATTATCCCCACTGAGCAAGTTTAAAGGAACAGTGAGAACAAAACATTAAAATTGCCTTTATAATTTCAGTTTGGGAGTACTGTTTTGTCAATGAATTGGTTATATGACCAGCAGGAGCAATGGATGTGATTTTATAACCCACCTTCCAGTGAGGTACCTAAAACATGGTGAATCTGGTTCTCTCCACACACAGATATGAGTGAATGGTAGAATTCATTCTGGAATAGAATTCCCAGGGATGGAAAAATGTAGGGCCCTATCCTGCTTGATATATTGAATAACTACCCAGTGGTATGTATTAATACTTGTAGCTCTCATATGAAGGATGACAGATCTAGACATATGGTAAACAGAGAAAAGATGTTGAGACTAAGTCTCAAATAGTCTTTGGAAAGATCTATTGTTTCTCAGGGAGGCAGACCCATCCGTTATATCCCACACAGTCAAAACGTGCAGTTTACAAACACCAAGGCCATTTAATGTAAGTGATTTCCACAGGTTGTCACCAGGTCCCTGTGAAATGCAGAGGGCAGATACTATTTACCTGCATTGTACAGAGAATAATAAGAACAACAGTAGCTAAGAGTTATTGAGTACACATTCTATATCTGGCACTTATGCTAAATGTCCTATAAACATCATATTCATGTATTGTGCCATTAATTTCTCCACTTTGCCGATGATGAAATGGAGTCTTAGGCTATGTAATCTATTTAAGCTTAAAAAGTACAAGATGAAGCTGAAACTTGAACTTGGCCATCTATCTCCAAACTCCTAATTTTGAGCCTCTGTTCAGATGAAGAAAATGGAACTCTGACATGAAGCTAACTCATTCAAGGTTCTACAATTAGTAGTAATTGATATTAACAGACCTGGGTCTTGTAACTTCTTGTCCTCATCTCATTGGAAATCTTCAGTGGAGATCTTTCGTTCTCAAAGAGAGAGAATTCACTAAACTAGAGGAAGAAGATTAAACAAATGTTTTTGCCAATGAGAAAAATAGGCTTCAAAATATAGTTTACTATAGTTAATGATACTGCATTGTATAGTTGAAAGTCATTAAGAGGGTAGATCTTATAAGTTCTCAACACAAGAAAAAAATTGTAACTGTATGTGGTGATGCATGTTAACTAGACTTATTGTGCTGATCATTTCATTATATATACAAATATCGCATCATTATGTTGTATACCTGAAATGAATATAATGTTCTATGTCAATCATATCTCAATAAAAAGATAGTTTAAGTAAATCATATCCATATATTATATTATGTAGCCAGTAAAAATATTTAATGAGGACTTTTTAAACATATAAAGAATTTTTACATTCCAAGTAGAAAAGTAGCCTATAAAATATTAATGCTTTCAAGTCTGTATGAATACAGTAGTCCTTCCTTATCCATGGGGGATAGTTCCAAGACCACCAGTGGATTCCTGAAACCATGGATAATACCGAACCATGTATATACTATTTTTTTCCTATACATCCATACCTATGATAAAGTTTAATTTATAAACTAGGCATAGTAAGAGATTAACAATAACAATTATAACAACATACTATAATAAAAGTTATGTGAATGTGGTCCACCTCTCAAAATCTTCCTATATTTGACTCACCCTTCTTGTGATATATGAGATGATAAAATGTCTATGTGATGGGATGCATTTGCACTTTAAGGTATGACAGCAAGACTAGCATGAATTTCTTTTTCCTTCTTCACAATTTCATGGATAGAAGATTCATTCTTACCATAGATCTTACCAACTTCAGCATACAATTTTTTTCTTATGAAGTCAAGAACTTTTACCTTTTCACTTAAAGGAAGCCCTTTATGGCTTCTCTGTGGCATATCCGAATTGCGTGCACCTGCATCACTACTCTGTGCTCTGGAGCCATTATTAAGTAACATAACTTGAACACAAGCACTGTATACTGCAACAGTAGATCTGATAACCAATAGGACCACTAAGAGACTAATGGACAGGGAGAGAATACAGTGTGGATACACTGGACAAAGGGATGATCTACAAAGGAAAGATCTGGACAATCAAGATTTCATCATGCTACTCATATTGGAGTATACTTTAAAACTTAGTAATTGTTTATTTCTGGAATTTTCCATTTAATATTTTTGGAATGTGATTAACTGGGTGACCCTGGGTGACCAAAACTGCAGAAAGAGAAACTGTGGATAAGAGGGGACTGCTGTACAGGTATTTAAACAAAACTATACATAATTGAATGTAAGTAGTTATAAGTATGTGTTTATGGCTGTATATATGATTGTATCTTTTTAAAATAGAAAATGTAGAATAAAATGCACTAATATAGTAGCAGTGATATCTCTAGGTGATGAAATTATGGGTAATTTTTTTCCCTTTATTGATTTTAGATAGAGAGGAAGGGAAAGGGAGAGAGAGAAACGTCAATGAGAGAGAACATTGATTGGGCACCTCCTGCATGCCCCTCACTGGGGATCGAGCCTACAACCTGGGCATGTGTCCTGACCAGGAATCGAACCGGCGACCTCTTGGTGCATGGGTCGACGCTCAACCACTGAGCCACACTGGCCGGACTTTACTTTTTCTTTTATAATTCTCTTTATTTCCCCCCTAAAGATCAATCAATACATGTTCTCCCCCTCAAGACAGGTTTATTATTTTTAAAATTATTATTTACTTTTTAACAGTTTTATTGAGATATAATTTGCATACTACAAAATTCACTCATTTAAATCTATCATTTGATGATTGGTATTAAAGTTAGTATTAGAGTTGTGCATCATATCACCACAATCCAATTTTGGCACATTTCCATCACTTCAAAAATATTCTTTGGGCTCATTTGCGGTCATTCCCCATCCAACCCCCACTGAGGCTCCCAACCCCTGAAAAGAATAAATATTCTTTGGTTCTTTGCCTTTCCTATCAAAATCAAACAAAATCTCATGTTTTCTTCTTCTTCATCATAGGATAATCATTAACAGCTGCCCCTTCTGTAGTTCCCAACCAACGATCAAATCCTTTTCAGTCTATAGGAATAATTTGTAGAACAGTAAAACTACTTCTGACTTTTCAAGGATCTCTTCTATCCTTATTCCTCTCAAGTTTCCCTGTGAGCAAGGTATCAACCTTCCCTGAGGCTCATTGTCCTAGTGAATATATTGGGGTTACAGGAACCTACCTCCAGGGATGGATGGGGACATGTGTGGGTTCTGGGTAACTAATGATTGTTGATGCTCTTTCCAAAGGATATTCTTTTTTTTTAAATTTATCTTTATTGTTGAAAGTATTACTGATGTCCCTCCTCCATCCTCCCATTGGCCCCATTTAAATAATTTTCAACTTCTATTTAGAGGAAAGGCAGAGTAGTCACACAGCAAAACAAAGACCTTGTAGTTCATTAGACCTATGCTCCTGAAAATGCGTGTTAGACATCTTGAGTGTTCACTCCCATTCCAAGCAGCTCATTGGCAGCTTTCTTCCAACCTAGTCAACACTCTTCCCAAAAGTACTGATAAACATAATTTCCTGCATTTCATTACCTTTTCAGAGATGTTTGTCCCTTTTTATGGAGTAGTACCCTGGACACCTGTCCTTCTGGCTCTGCTTCATAGACTATTCTGAAGATTAAATGAGATAACATGTAGAGAACTCCACATGGTGTCTGACACTCAGTGGATGTCTAATCCATGGTGACTATTATTAGTATCATAGCCAAAAAATCTATGGTAACTCTGAGGCTCTGGTAATGACAGGTCATGTGCAGTCCCTTTTCCCTCTAGCTCCTTACCTATATGCATTCTCTGAGTAAAGGAATCTTGAGAAAGCATTAGGTGACCTTGAAACATTAAGAGTTCTTTGCTATCTTTATAAAAGAATCTCAATAAATATAGGAGACTCATTTCCTCCTTTATATCTCTATCACTAAAAAAGGAATGACATAAATGTCTTTCATAATCTTTATATAGTATAACATTTTAAATGTTATTCACCTTAAACATGATAGAAATTAACTGGATGGAGGTCAACTGGGGGACAAGCACTGAGCAGGGAGGTGTTTGTTGCTGAGGGAATGGTGGCAGGTCTGAAAACAGATCCTGGCTATGGAGCAGAGGGAAAATGGCAAATTCTTTGGAGCAGTTTTATTAGGGTAAAAGCATGCCAGAACACACCTGCTGTTTCATTCGCTCCAATCTCCTTAAACCTCCTGTAAGCAGGACAGTGAGGGGAGGGGAGGAGAGAAAACAAAATAAAAACAAAAACAGCCCTGGCCAGTTTGGCTCAGCGGTTAGAGCATCAGCCTGCGGACCAGAGTCCCAGGTTCGGTTCCCGTTAAGGGCACGTACCTTGGTTGCAGTTTGTCCCTGGCCCCGGTTGGGGTCATGTGGGTGGCAACCACTCGATGTGTTTCCCTCTCTCTCTTCCTCCCTCTCTCCCTCTCGCTCGATCTGAAGATAAATGCAAAAATGTCCTCGGGTGAGGATAAAACAAAAACAACCCCCCCCAACAAAACACCCAAAATAAAGTGAGGAAAGTAATGCTGTGTCTCCATCCCCATTGTCTATCCCCAGATGAACACCATAATTATCAAACAGTGCTTGGTACTAGTTCAAAAGATTTAACTTGTCCCCAAATTCCTAAACAGCTGTCAGAGCATAATTTGATTTTTGGCAGAGTGTAACCAAATACCTTCTAGGTATTGGGTTTGTTGTATGCTCCTACCAGACAGATGGTAGACAGACCATTCAACACTCCAGCCATGTAGAGAATGGCAGGTGGGGCCAACCATCCAAGTTAACAACCCACTACTTTGGGATCTTGGCCCCCAATCCCTAAACCTCAGTTCTGCTGTGGCCCCACCACTCCCCATTCGTTTGTGTTTCTTTTCATCATGCAAGTGATGGAAGCCCAAGCTGGTCTAAGGTTCAAGGTCCTAGACCCGTTTGTCATCCCTTCAGTCACCACTGGTCACCATCCCTGCCCGCTAGCCTCCCCTCCCAGCTTCCAGCCATGCCTGTGCTGCCTCTCGCTCCATCCCAGCCCCGCCTCACCCTGCAGGAGAAGTTGTCGCCTGCATCCCGCACTCGGAGACACTGTGGGCGTTCCCATCCCAAGCCTTGGTAGCCCCCTTTCCATGCCCTTTAAAGGGGGGAACAGGAAAGGTGAGCAAGAAACCACCAGCAAGTTTTGACAAGCTGCTGAGGAAGACTAATGGGTTTCTAAGGAAACGGAGACGCAGCAGCCATTTTAGTGGCATTTACTGTACGAAAAATATATAGGCAGTGACCCCCCCCCGCCCCCCCACTCTTGGCGTTTTCTCTCCCTTCCTGTTTCAGAGGCCCCGAGGTGAGAGGTGGGGCCCAGGTTTCCCTGAGATGCAGTGGCCACCTGTCGCAGGTGTTCGGCCACTCAGGTCACCACAGCGCCCTCCCCGCAGCGGGCGGGACCGCCGGGCTCCCCACCCCCGGGCGCCGCAGTGCAGCGCGGAGGGCGGGCGGCTTGGGCCCTCCCTGTCCCCTCGTCCCGCCCCTCAGGTCCCCTCCCTCCCACCGCTGGGCAGGCCTGGGCGGGCTGTCACAGCCGCACTGGTGGCAGGTGGGCGGGCGGAGCGGTCCAGGGAGGAGGTGGGGTGAGCGCGGGAGGTCGCTGCAGCCGGGGACACGGCGCCGCTGCCCAACATGGTCGCTGCGCACGCTGCCCATTCTTCCTCCTCCACCGAGTGGATCGCCTGCCTGGATAAAAGGTAACTCGGAAGGGTCCCCATCTGCCGGGGCTCTGCGGTGCTGCCCCTGCCCGACACGGTCCTGGGGACAGCCACCCAGAGCCGCAGCCCACACCTGGGCTCAGGCTGCCCGGCTGCGGGAGGAGGGTCCAGGAGCGGGGGAGGGGCTGAGGGGCCTCGTCCAGGGTGCACGGGGACATAGACCTCTGCTTGGTGGGAGCTGTGGGGGTGGCACCCATCCGCACGAGATTTTTACGTGAGGTGGAGAAATGCAGTGCGGTGCGGAGGTGGGGGCAGAGCACCCACCTTTCCAGTCCCCGCCCGTCCCTCACCTTCTCGCCGCCTCCCCCGCAGACTCCAGGCTCCACTCCTGGGTGGGGGATTATTTTCTCTGGGCATCACTGGACAAATAGATCCATACCTTCTTCCAGCTGTTCAGACCACTAGGAGTAAATGTAATTTAAGTTTTAAGGAGGGGTCGGGGGAGAGGCAGGTGTAGAGCAACCTTCTTTTTTTCTTGAAAGCAAAGTGTGAGGGACTCAGTGGAGCTGTCCAGTGTCTTCTACCCTGTGCCCCTGCAGTCGCTTGCTTGTTCAAGGTCTGTGTTAGGAAGGTCATGCAGGAGACTGCTTTCTCTTAATACTTGCTTCTCAGGGAAAAGACCCTTACTCTAAAGAAATTAAAACCATAAAGCATTGTAACTCCCGACCACAGCTCTAGAGGAGTTGTTGTGTATAACAGTGGACTGCAATTTTTTCCAGGCTCTGCCAGGATAATTTTCTGTTTGTCTAGATTGTGGGGTTAGCAGTAAACATGACACAATGTATTAGCAATTACAGTTTATTACTCTGATTAAAAGGTGATGCATCTGAACTTTTAAAAACTGAGCAAGAAATCTTGCAGAGTGAGTGGCCTCTGCATTTCCAAGTTTGATGCAGCAGGGCAATGATTCATGTCTTGCAGCTATCTGCATGCTATCTCTATTTGCTTTTGGGTGAAATATTTTTCGCTCTGCCATATTGCAATTTTTACAATTAGCAGATTCGTAACCAGATCAAACTTGAAAATCTTAAGTGTGACATACTCTGTGTACTTTACTATTATAGGCCTTTGTTGAAAAAAATTAAGTAATTTGAGAAAAGCTAAATGTGACTCATTTGAATAACTTAATATGTCTGAAAATAATCTTTACTTTCAGTCACCACACAGTAGCAAGGTTTTTTTTTTGGCAGGCAGTGCCCTATTTATGTCTAAAATGATATGTACTGATATTAGAAGAGTTACATGCAATAAATAGTAAGAGAATTGAAGTAATGGTTAAATCATACAGAATTGTGTAGAGGAACTAAGAGCACGTTTAAGGGAAGAGCCTGCTAATATGGTAAGTAATCAAAATTTAATAGTTTAGGAAGATGAATTATAAAAGAAGAGAAAATCAAGCCTCTTGTACTTAACCTATAAATAATAGCACTTCCTCATGAGTGAATTTTTTAGATAATAAATTATATATCTCTATTTGCAGAAACGCATGGCAGGCCATTTTTTTCACAGTCAGTAATTCACTGGAAACCCTTTAGTCAATAAGTACTTATGGCAAAATCATACAGCAATACTAACACAGTGGGCATATTTGACTGTCTTTTCGTAATGGGTGTCTGCTTAAATGATTTTGTTTGGAGTGGATTTTTAGAATATAGTGCCACAATCTAATACCACCATTCATAGTGGGGGAAAAGTCTACCAGGGGGAAGAGAAACCCAGCCCTCCACAAGTACTGAGCCCAGCATTCATGGAGTTTGGGAGAGTGGACAGATCAATACGTTCAAGTCTTTAGGTTCAGAGCTATCACCAGCTCTCATCTTGGACATGTCATTTTTATTTACTTTTAGTATCTGAAAAATGAGGATAGAACTATTTGTCTTACTGAGGATTAGTGGATCAAATGGAAAAAAAAATGATGAAATTTCTTTGAAAACTGTGAGGTACCATTGCATTTTCCGCAGCATTGATGGTGGAATTCCTTTGAAGATGGGTTTAGGACTGGCAATCTCATTGTAAGAGGGCCTTATTTTGAAGTTGCATTTTTACTTAGATTGTGTATTAAATTTTTAGAGGAGAAGGAAGATTAAGGGTGCTGATGGAAGTGGGCTGGGAAACTCCCCTGAAGTCACTCCTTAGTGGCACACTGCCCTCAGTATTTCTGAGAAATGCAATCTTGATACCCTCGTCCAGACACTGTGTTGGGCATTGGGGATGCAAGAAAAAAAAAAGAAAGAAAGAAAGAAAAAAAAGAGCCCTGGTCAGTTTGGCTCAGAGGTTAGAGCATTGGCCTGTGGACCAAAGAGTCACGGGTTCGATTCCAGTCAAGGGCATGTACCTCGGTTGCGGTTCAGTTCCCGGCCCTGGTTGGGGTCATGCGGGAGGCAACCAATCGATATCTCTCTCTCATCGATGTTTCTCTCTCTCTCTCTCTCTCTCTCTCTCTCTCTCTCTCTCTTTCTCTTTCTCTCTCTCCCTCTCTCCCCACCCCCACTCTATCTGAAGATAGATGGAAAAATATCCTCCGGTGAGGATTATTTAAAAAAAAAAAGTAGCTCATTCACTTGCGTGTCGGGGTGTGGGTTGGGGTAGGACAGCTACATAAACAACTAAGCACATTGCAATCATAAGTGCTTTAATAGAGATGTATGAAGTGCTTTGGGAATGCAGAGGAGAGATTTGGCAGCTCTGCTGGGATGCTTCCCACGGGTTCCTGCCTGGACCTTGGAAGTTGAGGGGAATCTTATCAGGCAGAGAATTGGGGGAGGGCGTGCCAGGCAGAGGGAGCAATGTGAACAAAGACGCACAGCAATGGCATATAAATACACTAATTTCTTCCCAACCACAGATTCCTCTTGTGGCTAAATCTAGTGTATAGGAATACATGCTCTATTTCTCTCAAACTTTTGATTATGTATCTTTTCAGACATACACACAAAAAAGAGGGAATGGTACATTGAACCTCTGTACTATTTGGGACATGATGCTGGGACCTTTCACATAGCTGGAAATATAGTTTGGATACATGCACCATGCAAGCAGCAATTGTTGGGGACAGCTAGAAAAAGAGGGCACGGGGGTTGGAAATGAAAATGGGAGTTACAGTAGAAAGTCTGCAGGAGTAAAGAACTACGCAATGAAACAAATAAAATAAGGAAAATAAAGCCTTAGAAATGTTCGTTAGGCGTGCCTAGAAAGTTATCGTAGACCGGACAATACTATATAAACTCCCATGTGGGAGAAAGGGTTGAGGAAAGAAAATCCAAAGCTTCTTATGTATCAGGCATCCAAGTTCTTGGACTATGGTGGGGTTGAGGAGATGAGAATGTACAAATATTAATCTTAAAATCAGAAAAACATTGAAAAATTGGATGGATAAAAAGACATTGGAAAAATTCTCAGCAGAAACATTGTTAAAGCAAAATAAATTGACCACTATCTCATAGATTTTACATTTTTTTCTCTGAGCAGGGATGGTACCTAGAAACAAATAACATAGTAGTAGCCACTATTTGAGATTTAAAATATGTAAAATGTCTATTTTTTTTTTACTGTGCTGACCATTGCTTAATTTTAGTGAAAATAGTTTTCATCATAAGATTTTGTTTGCCACCAGTGAATTTAAGAACCACTAATAAGTCATAATTCTCAAGGTTGATAAGGGAGTTTTATGAAGGGCCCACACATACTCACACACATATAGTGAATCATTGCCGGTGTCTATTCATGTCTGTGGAGCAGGTTGGCAAACTGTGTCCTGTGGGTCAGATCTGGAAGTGTGTCTCCTGAGCTGAGAATGCTTTTTACATTTTGGAATGGTTGGAAATAAAACCAAAGAAGATTAATAGTTCATGATCCCTGCAATTTATTTGAAATTCAAATATCAACAGAGCCACACTCATTTGGTTATATGTTGTCTACGGCTACTTTCATGCTACAGGGTTGAATAGCTGCAACCAATGGAGACCGGCCCACAGAGTTTAAACTATTTACTCATGGGGACCTTTGAAGGAAAAGTTTGCCATCCTCTGTTATAGATGAAAGAATCTAGCTAAGTGATTGACAGAGAAACCACTGGAGATGAAAGAAATTATCTTCATCTGGGAAGGAGTTCACAGTGTTTTGGTTTCTTGCTCTTCAGTGAGAAGCATAGATTGGAGGGAGGTCCTCAGTTGATTAACTTATTTGAGGACCACTAGTGATCACAGGCCAAAGCAGAAAAAGAAATTAACATGGTATGGATATGTAAAAAAGGTCGACATTTTTCAAAACAGCTGAGGAATTTTAAAACTTACTAATATTTTTTAAAAAAATGCCTCTAACATAATGCTGTTGCACCTGACTTAATCCCCAAACAGATGTTGAGATAGCTATTTTGATATGATTGAATGAGGGTCAAAGAAATCAAGGAAATGTGTTAAAAACCGAAATGCTTTGTAGCAGACATGGTGAGAGAGGATGACTCAGATATCAAAGAGGCATCAGACACAGTCCCACCCTTGAGGAACAGGGATGATCAAAGAAGCATGCAGAGCAGAAGGGAGGCTGGGGAAGGCTGGTGTCTACCCAGGCGGGTCCCAAGGGATGACATGACTGTGGTGAATCTCAGGGTTCAGGGCTAGTCTTGCATCTCAGAATCCTGATTTGTTAGCACATCAATAATTAATACATTGTTCAGATACAGATCCACAGGCACCAAACGCAGGGACTGTAAAAACCAGAAAGACAGGTCATGAATTTGAAAATAACATCAAAGAAGTGAACTCACATTCTTTGGCTAATGTATTCCTTCTCTAAGCAAGATGTATAGGAAACCCAATTATTACGAGAAGTCAGTGTTGTGCATTTACAATGAGAAGCAAAGCTGCCAGGTCAGGGCACTTACAACTTCTGGCCAGTTTGTTCTCTTTCTAGAGTGACAGAGCCCAGGAATTGAATTATAATCAGAATGTAGTCTGGGGAATCCTTCAGGACAGCTTGGCTGCCACCTCTTACAACTAGATGCCTTTACACGTACTCCCATAGCACACTTTGACCAACACTGTAGTAACATGTCAGACTCCACTGCAATTGCTGGGTTTTTTTTTTTTTTTTTTTGCATCATTTGATGACAATCTCTATATTTTATTCATCATTTTATCTCCAGCTTCAGTGCAGAGCCCTGACTGTAGAAGGTGCTTATGGAATTAGGGTGAGACGGCCAAATGCATCTTTCTCCTCAGGGATGGAGGCATCAGTGACCTTGTAGGCAAGTCTTTTCACGGGTCCCTTTGCCTTGGAACATCTGCCTCTGCTGCTCCTTTCTGTGTTTCCTTGGCTGACATGAATACTTTTTTAAAAAATGACATTGCACAGCTCTAGTCTAATCTATTATTAAAAAATACTTTTATTGCTCTGGCCAGTTTGGCTCAGCGGTTAGAGCGTCGGCCTGCAGACCAGAGAGTCCCGGGTTTGGTTCCTGCTAAGGGCACATACCTCGGTTGCAGTTTGTCCCCGGCCTCGGTTGGGGTCGTGTGGGTGGCAGCCAGTCGGTGTGTCTCTCTCACATCGATGTTTCTCTCTCTCTCTTCCTCCTTTCCCTCCCGCACTATCTGAAGATAAATGCAAAAATGTCCTTGGGTGAGGATAAAATATATATATATATATATATATATATATATATATATATATGTATGTAAACAATACTTTTATTATCGAAAATTTCAAAATGTACAAAAATAAGAGAGAACAGTATGATAATTCTGTTGTACCTCCCTCTCCCCCTCCAATAATCATCAATTCACAGCCAATCTTGTTTTATTTGTATCCCATTTACCCCCATGACCCCCAGGGTCATTTTGACACGAATCACAACCATAGTATTATTTAATGTTTAAATATTTCAGTATATATTTCTGAAAGGTAAGGACTTTTTATAAAAAAAGTAGTATCATTTTCACACATTAAAAATTTGACATTAGTTTTCTAATATAATAAAATATCCAAGTTCAGATCCCTCCATTTATCTCATAACTTTTTCTTTAAAAATTTTTTTTTATTGATGAGAGAGAGAGAAACATTGATGTGAGAAAGAGACAGTGATCAGCTGCCCCCTGCACGAGTCTTGACTGGAGATCAAACCTGAAACCTGGGTATGTGCCCTGACTGGGAACTGAACCCGCCCCCTTTTGGTGTACGGGATGATGCTCCAACCAACTGAGCCACACTGGAAGGATCATAACTTGTTCTTTTCTGCAGTTTGTTTGTATCAGGATTCAAATAATCCCGATACAAATTTTATGTCTTTAAGTTTTTTAAATCTCTAGGTTCTTCTTGTAATAATTTGGTTGAAGAAACAGGTATTTTTTTACAGTCTGAATTTAATACTATCCCATGGTGTCTTTTAATATGTCCCTTTGTCTCCCGTATTTTCTGTAAATTGATATTTGGATTTAGAGCTTAATCAGATTTAGATATGATTATTGGGGCAGCATTACTTCACAGAAGTGTTATATATACTTCCATCCTGAGGCACATAACATCAACCGATCTCTTTTTGTGATGTTAGCAATAGTTTTAAAGTTTAATGCTTGGTGACTGTCTTATCTGCAACTTCTTGGGAGATATCTCATTGTAACCCCAAATACATGGGAGCACATAGCACGTATTTGAGGAGCAATTAAAAGAGAGCACAACCTAATATGTAATCAGGGTTAAATTTTGTGGTGCTGATTCTACCTGCCCTAGGATTTTGGGAAAGGAAAGTTTCAGCCAGAGCTGGACCCCCTCAGATTGGAGGCACATGGATCAGGATGGTGCCCATGGAGCAATGGGCCTGAGAGAGGGTGCCTGGTCCACCACACCCTTGGCCCTGCAGCCTGGTCTTGTGAGCACAGCCTCAGAACCTGAAGGCGTCTTCAGAGGAAGGAGTGGGCAGCAAAGCAGATTCAGCCTCCTTGTCTTAGTTTGGGTTTCCTCAAATGGACCTCTGGCTCCTCTAATGAGGGGGCAGGGGAGGGACTGGAAGATCCCTTCCTATGAATTTATAAGATTTCATAGCTGCTGATTCTCCTAGACCACCTTACCAACTGCAGGGCAGCTAGTTTTTGTTTAGTCAGATTTAAATCCATCTTCATGCATCTTGGATAGTGGCAGTGAAGAGTGAGCTTTCCTTCCAGTACTTCAAGTCACAGATGAGGGACAGGGAGAGGAGAGACTGCCTTGAGAGACTGAGGAAAGAGAAGAGGATGGAAAGAACTGGGTGGGGATGATGACAGAGAGAGACCCAGTCAAACATAGGAAGCAAACTGACTGGTTGGAGTGGGGGCACCTGAGTACTGTGTTTACTCAGCTACATCCATATGCATCCATTTACTTCCCCTGCACAAAAAGAGAAACAAAGTGCTGTTGCTACCCTCTTTTCTCTTCACATGTGTTCTTTCTCGGAACACCCATCCATTTCCTGTGCCTTAATTATGCAGATTATTCAAACTCTGTATCCTTGTTTTATCTTCTAGACCAGATGCTTTTTGTTTCTCTGTTGGATATTCCCACATCAACATGCCATTAATATTTTGGGGGCAGACTTCACATGTCTTTGCTATAGCCGTTAGAAAAGAAAATACTTGTCTTCCCAGCCTCTCTTAAGGCTAGGTGTCCATGTGACACAATTCTGGCTAATGAGACATAGCAGAAGTCTACTAGAGGCTTTTAGGAAAGTTTTTGCTTTACTAATGAAAGACACATGAATTTGATGTCCTCTTCTTCTCTTGTTTCTGCCTGGAATTACTACGTAAAGCTTGGGCCTATGGCAACAATATTATAATCCCAGGAGAAGAAGGACCAAGAGGAACACAGACTTCAGTTCTGACTTTGTTCAGCTGCTGAATTTAGATCAATAGTTGCCTAACTTTAGATTTTTTGTTCTGTGGAGAAAAATACACACTCTATTTTCAGAAACCACGGATGGTTAAGCTTTCTATCATTTGCTGTCAAAACTATTCCTAACCTAAGAAGTTGATACTCAACTTGTCTAAAACTGACTCCATCTTTCTTAACTCTCCTCTCCATTGGTTTATCCTCCTTACTTTCTTATTTTCTTAATGACACTACTAGTCTCACTCTCAGATTTTTGATATTACCTGTCTTCCCTGTCTTATGTTCCTTTTTATGTCTAACCAGTCACCAATTATTTTCTTGGCTTTTATTTTTACTGTTTCATTTCAGAGCCTTACCATCTGGATCTGACTCTTCTCATTGTTTCCTGCTTCCAGTCTGGAAAACATGATGTTTTCAGATCAGCTTTATTTTCAGGTCAGCCAGACCTGGATTCAAATTCTATTATCTCTACCCTTGGCCATGTGATCTTGGTGAAGCTATTAATTTTTCTGAATCTCGATTTCCAAATTGTCAAATGAGACTCCAAAGACCTACTGTAATGGCTGTGTTTGTGGGTTAATGCAAGTATAGTTGCATGGTCTTCTCTAAGTAGAGAGCATAGTATAGGGCTTAGGAATTTGGGAGCCAACTGTATTGGTTCAAATTCCAGGTTTGATTTTATTAATGGTGTAACTTTAGGCAAGTTATTCAGTTCTCATAGTTGCTTTGTAGATTTCTTGGAATTTGTTAGACAATCTTGTTGTTTGTGAATACTGGCAGTTTTATTTATTCTTTCAGATATTTGTCTTTTATTATATATTTTTCTGGCTTTATTGCACTGGCTAGAATTTCTAGGACAAAGTTGAACAGAAGAGGTGAGAGTGGACTTCCTTGAACCAGGAAACATTTTTTTCCTCTATTTTTTTCTCTCCTTTATTTTTAAAAGATCTGTGTAATGTTGATGTTATTTTTAAAAAATGTTTTATAGATATCATCTGGCTAGAAGTTTCTTGTGGGAGGTTTTTTTGATGACAAATTCAATCTCTAGTGGATAGAGGACTACTCAGATTTTCTATTTCTTCTTGTGTCAATGTTGACAAGGTGTCTGAAGAGGTTTGTCCATTTCATCTAAGTTTTCAACTTTGTTGGCATAGAACTATTCATAGTATTCCCTGCTATCTTTTTAATGTCTTTAGGATATGTAATGATGTTCTCCTTCATATCTCATATTAGTAATTTGTGTCTGCTCTCTGTTTTCTTGATCAGTCTTGCTGGGAGTTTCTCAACGTTGTTAATCTTTTTTTTTTAATATGTTTTTATTGATTAAAAATTTTTTTTCTTCTTCTTTATTGATTTTAGAGAGAGAGGAAGGGAGAGGGAGAGAGATATAGAAACATCAATGACAGAGAACATCAATTGGCCACCTCCTGCATACCCCCCACTGGGGATTTTACCCACAACCTAGGCATGTGCCCTGACCGGAAATCAAACCAGTGACCTCTTGGTGCATGGGTCGATGCTCAACCACTGAGCCACACTGGCCAGTCTATTGATTTTTTTAAGAGACTGAGGAAGAGAGAGGGAGAGAGAGATAAAAACATTGATGAGAGAGACACATTGATTGGCTGTGTCCTGCACGCATCTCACTGAGGATCAAGCCCGCAACCCAGGCATGTGCCCTGACCAGGAATCAAATTGGTGACTTTTTGGTCCATAGGTTGATGCTCAACCACTGAGCCATACCGGCTGGGCTCAATTTTGTTAATCTCTGAAAAGAACCAGTTTTTCATTTCATTTCTTTATTGCTTGAGATTTCCTTGATTTCTGTTCCTCCCCTCACTTTATCCTATTTAATTTGGATTTAACTTGCTGCTGCTGCTCTTCTTCTCCTTGGCTTCTTAAAATAGAAATTTATATAATTCACTTAAAATCTTTCTCTTTTCTAATATGAGCATTAATGCTATGATTTTTCAGGGTCAGCACAAAGAAAGAAGCACAGTTATTTCAGTATTCAGTGTTTACAAAAATCCCACTATTATTTGTAAGAAAAGAACAATTAATCAAGCCAATACTGGGACCTATTGACCTCCTCAACCACATGAAGAAGATACTGTGCAATGTGATGAACATTATCTCAGCAGTGAATTTAGCAAAGGGTTTTATAGGACTCTCAATATATCCAGATAGCTTAATGTCAAAGGGACATTAAAGGAGCTAGGAGGCCAATATGATAGACAGCTTTCTGATGGTCTGATTTAATCCCAGGATATATTTAGAAATGAATGGATTATTTCTCATTCAAGAAATCCTCCATAAATATTGTTTCCCACATTTGAGCTATTGATAAGTATTAAAATTGGGCAACAAGGACTTTGAAGTGATATTTCCCAATAGATACCTGGAGTGCTGCTATTCTGTGTTGTTGTTTAGATGAAGAGTAATATGACTTTGGACTCAGCCTAACTGGGGGAAATTATATCCTCACTTGATAGCCAAGGAAAATATGTACGTCGTAATGGTGGTCCTACCCTTCTCTGTGAGGGTGTGGGTGCAAGGGTTTATTCTCAAGGAGTAATGATGGTGCTACTCTGACAAATGGTGGTCAAGTGTCCATAGGTTATGCCACAGAGCGAGGCCCCTATGGTTGTTACTGTGAAAACCAAGGAACTTGTGTTAATTGTACTGAAACAATATTAAAACGCTATCTTTGAGTAATATAATTTTCTGAAAATCTTTCATGGAATAAAATTGTAAAATGTAAGCATATCAAATAGGATGATTTGTGCTATAGGATTATTATAAACAGGTTGAAAGTTCAAGAACCTCTCTTTTATTTAAATAAATGGGAACATAATCTTTAAAGGCCCCTAGAAACGGCTTGTTAGAGATGTTGAAAACAAATACAAAAGACCTTTGATGTGAAGCAGACATTACTTGTAACTCAATAATTTGATTCTTGATATTGTATGTGAAATTTAAATTCTGCTTAAACCCCAAGTGAAGGTATATGTGTCTTGCCTGGTATTCAGGCTTTGACAGTTTTATCCTTCTAGTCATTGATTGGCTGCTTATTGAACATGTTGCAGAAAAAGTTGAGCGCTTGAATTTTTCATGTTTTCTTTATCAACTCTTTAAACACACTTTTGGGATATAAGAAAGTTCTATTTTCAGTGTCCCTTGCCACTCCTTTGTCACTCCTATCCTGTTTCCTTCTCCCTGCCTCGTGTTCTTTTCCTCCCTCCCCAGCCCAAATGTGCTGTGGGGAAAGGACATGATCTTAATTATCTGCTTTGCTTCAGTTCATTCATTCAGAGATTTTACACTCTGTTTTCCATGTGCCAGACATGCTTACTGGGTGATAGGTTAGTGAGAAGAATTGTCAGGGTCTTGACCTCATGAATTTAAATGCTTTCTTTCAGTCAGTCATTCAAAAAACTATTTATTGAGTAACTACTGGGTGTTGGATACTGTTCCAGGTGGTAAGGAATATGGTGGTAAACAAAACAGGAAAAGTTAGGTGGTAATAAATGCTATGAGGCCAAAGGTAAGAGGATATGGAGGGATGGAGTAGGGCAACAGCCAAGACTGTGCTACAATGTATGAGACGAATCAGACCAATGAAAGAAAACAAAGCAGAGAAAAGGAGAAGAAACTGAGGGGTGGTCTTATTTTAGAGAGGGTGTGCAGGTCTTTCTGTAGAAGTAGCATTTGATCAAAGACCTTGAATTAACTGAGAGGCCACCCAGTATGAATTTAAATCAGTGTTATCCATGCTTTACTAAATAGGCAGATGAGTATTTTAGAGAACAAGTGTTGGGCTAGTGCCTGCTATGAGGACACAGGCTGAATAAATATGGTACCCTCCCCCCTCTTTTTCTGTACCAAGGCCTTATTGGGAGCAAGTGTCCATAATATAGTATTGCTTTCGTGGAGGTAATAGACAAAGGTAATTTCAGAAAATGGTTGAAAGGTATATATTTGGAAATTTTGGTTTTAAACTTTATTTTAAAAAGATATTTAAAATACTGTTTAGTTTTCTTTATTGTAATTTTTGAAGAAAAAGGAAAGCTATTTCTAGAGAACTGATGAGTGCCACACAGATCAGGAAAGGTACTATTATTTAAATGAGGTGCCAAAGATATTGAGCACGTGTGTTGACTGTGGATGCTGATGGCTGACTGATAGTGGTGCCAGCATCCCATCCTACTGATGGACTTTGGTTTTGTATTTAAGCCAGTTTAGTCTCATCAGTGATGAATTTGCCCAGCACCCCTGTAGGATCAGTGTTCTCTAAGACAGACCTCTCAGATGATGTACCAGAGCAAGAAAATGGTCTGGGATACATAGAAATTTCTCATTTTGAGGATTTGTTCATTATCTTAAACAATTTTTCTATCATCATTTCACCATCTGCCTTTTGATAATGTTTTTGTATTGAACTCTTATCATATTCTCATCAACTAATGAAATGATATGGCAATATGTTTATCAACTTTTTTAATGTTAAAAATGGAAGACAATTTGAAAATAGTAATTCTCTGTGGTAGTGTTCCGGTACCATGCATGCAGCAGACTTCATTGTAGGTATTCCCTGCTGGTAGTTAACAATCTGATTTGTAGAATTAGGAGTATTCTAGTCGGTAACCAGGTTTTACTTTTTATTTACTGAAAGGCATTGAAATACTTAAAATAAGAGACCCTGTTTAATTATCCAGATCATCAGAGCATGGATAGGGGAGCCCTCTATTGATACAGGAAATACCAACGGGACCATATAAGAAGGCAGCTTCAGCTAGAAGGCTGATCTCTGAAGCATGGCCAAACTTGGACGCCAACTGGTGGGGTGGGAATGCAATTTTACTGTGCTCTTTCATCTCCCTGTGCTGTCACTGAGCATTATCAGCGTGTGACTGCACCTTATCTTTTCCTCAATTGCATTTTACTTTATCTCTGTTGCTTTGCTTCCTACCTTTTCAGCACTTCATTGGATATTTATCTGAACAATTTTAGAGGTTTATTTTAGAATTCAAAATTCAACAGATTATGGATATCAAAGTAACGCTCATTTTAAAAAAGACTTTGTGTTTAGATGACTAATATTTTTTTGTCTTTATCATTAGAAGTCTTAACCCTAATTATCCAAATTGCCAAACGCGTAATGAAACTTCTCAGAGGAGCTCACAGCAATCAAAAGTGGACGTTACTGAATCCTGGTATTATTTTTGCTTACCTGAAAAAGATCATTAAGTAGTCAAATTGCAAACGGAAATAATTTTAAAATAATTATATTTTATTCTTCACTGTTAGGGAAAGAATACAGGTATTAGGGAGAAGGAAGAGTGAATAGTAATAAAATAAAACAATAGGATGTAATGATTTTTAAAAAGGTTGAAAAATTATCTAAAAGGGAATTTCTTTCCATTTTGGTTGCATTAACATTGATTTTTCTTTAATTTATCACCTACTATTGATTTTTATCTGCCTGTGAAGAGTTTTGCAGTCCAGTTCTTCCACACAAGAATGCCTTCACAAGTAGAATAGCATTTGGATATATTTCTTTTGAGTCTGGACAAGAACCCAGGCATACACTTGATTTTATGTGCTGAAATCTACTTATTTCTATACTTACATAGCATAAACTTTATTGATGAGAGTTTTCTCTCATATGATTTATATTGGAGGAATTAAAAAAGATTTTTTAAAATGAGTAATGAAGGCAATTATAGGGGAAAAGAAAAACATTTTCAGAAAAGCCCACTGATGTCTAAGTGCTAAAACAGTTATAAGAGACAGCAGTTTGGTTCCTTGGCATGACACGTGACACGGTTGCTACCACTCCTTCCCTTTCTCTTCCCTGGGTTTGTGAGAGCTGTTGCTGGCTTGCAGCTGAGCTGACAGTATGCACACCCCCTGCTTCTTTCTGAGAGTGTCACAAGTTGACATGTATTGACATGTCTTTCTCCTTTCCAGAAGGAAATGACAGGAGCTTATCAAAGGTAATGGACTATGATTTAAATTTTATTTTAATTGGAGCCAAACCAAATAATTTCTGGTTTATAATGATTGTATTTCTACAAACCCCATTACTGGGTGTAAATGGTCATAAAATTTTAGTGTGTTTTTCTATAGTATTTTTTCTGTGAGTATTTTTTTTTTCCTGTTTGAGCTCATACTTTAAGACTTCATGTCTCTGAAAACGAACATTATAGGATGATCATCTTCCTAGGTTATTAAAAATTCTTTGTAAATATAATTTTATTGGCTGAAATCATATGGATCATATGGCTTAAGTTTTCCCTTGTTGTTGGACAACTAAGATGTTTAAAAATGATTGTTGCTCTTATCAATACTGCTATAGCCTTTTATATGAAGTTTTTACTGTGTTTTAGATTACTACCTTAGTACAGAGATATCTATAGAACTAAACTAGTGTGTGAAGAGATTTAAGATTTTGACACATATCTTTAAATAACTTTTCATCAAGGCAGTAAGATAGCTGCTATTATTTATATTTTACAAATAAGGAAACTGAGTTTGGAAAAGTTAAATTATTTGTCCAGGGTCACACATCTGTTAAGTGCCAGGGACCAACACGGGGTGAAACACATAACCTTTTCATTGTGTTTCAAGTATATTCCTTGGAATATTAACAGATAGTGCAAGGCCAAAAAAGGCTCATGATAAAAAAAAATTGCAAAATGTCAAGTTAAAATTAAGTAAGATCTTTTCAAAAGTGCTCAGAGCCCTGGGAATTACCATAAAGATGATCTGTGGCTGCAGAACCCTGGAGAACCACGTGCTCCTGCCCCCGTCCTGCAGCCCTCTGCTCTCTCACTGCACTCTACCTCACCCCTGCACACTCTTTGGATACTTGAGTGCCTCAGGGTTGCCAGGTTAGCAGTCTCCTCTGACTCTCACCTTGACACTGCTCTTCCCACTCTGAGTGAGCTTCCAGGGCCATGTAAGGAGCCATTGTTAACCCATTTGATTTGTCCAGATATCCCTAGTTGATTGTGTCTAGTCTCCCTCTGGGTGACATTGCTTCCCTGAGCTCTGTCATATACCTCTCTCAAAGGCCAGTATCTTAAATGGGACAAGCAGGACAGACACCCTGGCCCACACCTGAGCCGGACACAGACTGGTAGGGAGGGCGCTGTCCTGTGCTTCTCTATCTTGCATCTGTTTCTTCAGAGCTTTACGGTCACACACTTCCTAACCATTGATAAAGTCATTAGAGCCAATGTGTTAAAGAGTTTAGTGTGCTATTCCTTCTGGAAATGTTTGCATTTTAATAAAGGATTCCTAGAGCTGTCAAAGTCTTAACCCAAAGGAAATCAGGATGAAATGCACAAAATAAGAATATCTGCTCTTTCGAGTCACATGGCCCAGATGTGTGCCTTCTAACCAAGCTCTCATCCTATCACACCTACCCAGGAAATACCGTTTCCCAAACATTTTGGCCAATTAAAGATTTTCTGTATATGGTTTCCAAATTGTAAGAACCTCAAGTTACCCAGGGAGCTGAAAACCTGCTGAAATCTTAAAGTTGATCAGGCTACTCTGTTTTAGAACACAAGATTAATTTCTGGATACACAACAAACAAAGAGCTGAGAGCCAAACAGTATTGTTATTTGCAGTGAGTCTTTAGTTATCCAGCATCACAGAGAAGTTAATTTCATACACATTTATCCCAATTAATTTTCTAAACTTGGCATAATTTAATAATTCTAGTAGAAATGGTATTTTAATAGTATTTGTAAGTGGTATTTAATATGATTGCTTTTTAAAAAGCATATTGAATATAAATTTTCTTTTATTTGATGATTGGGACTCAGTGTACTGAACATAGATTAGTATCCTGTGTTTTAATATGGTAATATTGAAATATGTGGATTATCTGTTTCAACCCCAAATGCCCCCAGTGTCACACACACACACACACACACACACACACACACACACATATATATGTTCTGCCTGTTTCTGTTTTATTTGCCTGACTCTTTCCTACTGCTCAGAAGCTTATGGCCCTCTAGGTGTCTGTCCTGTCTCCTTCCTTTGTACAAATATGATATCTGCTTCTAATACTTTGGACTTAGAAACCAGGTTAACCAAGTTGGTTGGAGCTTTATTTATAATATGAGTGCATGAATTTTGCCCTTGAGGATTTCTCTCCTGAGTAAAGTATATGAATTTCAGAGTTTTAGTATTTAAAGGCCTTCATTTTGTGAAAGAGTTCAACTAGATGTTTTCTAAGATGGTTCTCTGGAGAAAGGAGAGTGGGAAATAGTGAGCAAGGAGTCTCCTTGCAATAAACCCTGGGTATAGAATCCTCACTGTGCACATGGACAGGAGGGAACATAGGACTTTAGGGAGCTGCTACATTGTAAGAACTGGTTTAAAAACAAGGGATGAAGCTGGATTGTAAAAAATAATAAAATAAATAAAGGCTTTCATTTTTGGTTATACAAAGCCTTTTAAATTTACTTGCTACACGATCTTACTTCTATGATTTTTAAAAAAGTAACGGAGATTTCAAGATAAATATCCTGAGAATAGTTGTGGCATTATCATAATGAGATTAATTCCTTTATTCAACAAATATTTACTGAATGTTTAGGAATACCTTCTGGTGCTTAGGATTCTTCAGTGAGCAAAACAGAAGATCCCTGCTCTCTTAAAGCTTACATTTTCATAGAAGAAATAGATAAAAGACAATAGACATAATTAACAAATAATGTTATATGTTATATTTGAAAGTAATATGTGTTATAGAAAAAAACAACCAAAACAAGTAAAGCTCAGTAAAAGATCAGGAGTACTAGTGGAGGTAGTGAAAATTATAACATTGGTCAATCAGAATATGGGTCACTGGGAAAGTGATTTAAGCAAAGACATGAGGGAGTAACTAAGCATATGTTTGCAATAAGAATATCCTGGCAATAGAAACAGCCAAGTACAAATGCCCTGGGGTTAGTGCATATATGGATTGTTCAAGAAACAGTAAGGAGGCTATTGTCACTAGAGTGAAGTGACCAAGGGAAAGATTAGGAAAGAAAGTCAGACAGAGAATGAGAGCAGATCATGTAGGGACTAGACAGTTATTATAAAGGCTTTGACTTTTACTCTGAGTGAAGTAGGGAGTCACTGAAGGGTTTTGAGCAGAGGAATGGCATAACCTGGCTTACATTTTTACAAGGTCACTATGATAGCAATGTTGAGAAGATGCTATGGGGAGTGGGTAATGGTGGAGAAAAGGAGACCCATTAGGAAGCTATTGCAGTAACCCAGGTAAAAGATGATGATAGTGCCCTGGCTGGGTAGCTCAGTTGGTTAGAGTGTTGTCCTGATACACCAAGGTTGCAGGTTTGATGCCTGGTCAGGGCACATACAAGAGTCAACCAATGAACAAAATAAATAGGTGGAACAACAAATTGATGTTTCTCTCTCTCTCTCTCTCTCAAATCAATAAGTTAAAAAAAAAAAAGATGATGGTGGCTTGGATCAGAGTGATGGCAGTGGAGATGGTGAGAAGAAGTGCAATACATTTTGGAGGGAGAACTGAATGAATTAAATGTGGGAATGTATGAGAAAGAGAAGTCAAGGATGATTCTTAGGTTTTGAGGCCTGGGCAATTGGAAGGATCGTGAAGCTCTTTGTTATGGTGGAGAATGCTAGAGACAGGGAAAGAAGAGTTCAATTTTGAGCATGTTAAGTTTGAGATGTCTATTAGAAACCCATTTGGAGACATTGAGTAGGAAATTGGTGTGTGACTCTGGAGTTTGGAAGAGCAGTCTGAGCTGGAGATATAAATTTGGGAATCTTTAATATATAGGTGATATTTAAAGCCATGAGATTGGAGAACATCAAGGAAGTGAGTGTTAAAGAGGACCAAGGGTTAAGCCCTGTCGTCCTCCAACAAGAGTTCTGGGGTACGGGGAGTAACCAGCAAAAGGAGCTATATAGGAGTAACAGTGAGGCAGGAGGAAAACAAAGGAAGGTGGAATGTGTCTTGAAAGGTGAGTGAAGATGTTTCTAAATATTCAGATAGATCATATCATGTTGACAAACACTGGGAAGAAGAGAGAAGGACCACAATCTGGGTTTGCATTTGAAGTTTTATGTCTTACAGATGACACTGCTAATAGGTCTACTTATCCAGCATGGTTGGCAGTTGGGTGGGTTGCAGAATCTGTGCCAGGTCTTAGAATGTTGTGAGGAAGATAGCAAAACTGAACACAAAAATAAAATTTCTCACACACAAGGTACTGGGCAGATGCATAACCTGCGGCTTAAACTAGAATGAGATCATCCACCTAAAATGTGGGTAAATGGGAAAGTTCAGGTACAGAAAATTGGAAAATCAAGGTATAGAGGTGCAGAGAACAAGAGATAGGATAACATGAATACAATTATGAAAACATAGAGTGTTATTTCTCCATAACAGATGGAGAAAAGAACAGGGAGTCATTATCACCGTGATAAATACTGAACAGCAAGGAAGCGAACTATCACAGCTGAGGCATGCGGACTGCTGTGAAACTCAGAAGTGATATTATCAATAAAGCCAGAGTTGGCAAGTGATTAACAAATAAACAACATATGGCTCATTGGTTGCCATGTCCCTGGAAACATCGCTCAGGAAATCGTGTGCCTCTGTGAATGAGTTTCTGGTTGGTGCACAGTTGCTTTTGATACGTATGACAGTTGTGAAATTGTAACTACCCCATTTACCTAAGGAAAAACGCTGCTAAAAAGATAACTATAGAGTTATATTTCTGGACAAATGGACTTAATTCTCCCTATTTCTCCTTTAAATACAACTGTAAACCCTGGACATTCTGTATAGAACAAACAGAAAAGACTCTGAAAGATGAAGAGAAGAAGGCAGACTGACTTGAAACTTCTCTTTCTGAAGAGTGACATAGTAGTGAGCTCCTTGAATTTTCTTTTTGCCTCAGATATCTCAGATTGGATACTGGAGTAGACAGAAACCCAGAAATGCCAACAAACAAAATGCCTAAAGAAAAGCCTGTTCTCTTGAGGACAAGCAAAGAGGCAGCATAGCAAGATGGAAAAACTTTTAGATAATAACTGCTCTACTTTAACCAAACACCACAGAAAACACTACCAGCTCACTTTTACCTCCATCAGTGAAGGCCAAGTGTGGAGCCTAAACATTCCCCCCTTGCCTGACTGTAATGAAGCAGCCCTTCCTACCTAGATTTTAAAGCAGCCATCATAAAAATGCTTCAGTGAGCAATTATGAACATGCTTGAAACAAATGAAAAAATATTGACTGTCTAAGCAAAAAATAAAGCCTTAGCAAAGAAATACAAGAAATAAATAAGAACCAAAGGGAAATTTTAGAACTGAAAAGTTATATAACAAATTAAATCTGAATGGATGGCTGAACAACAGAATGGATAAGACAGAGGAAAGAATCACTGACCTTGAAGATAAAACAGTAGAAATTACCCAGTTTGGAAAATAGACTGAAAAAAGAGGCCAAGACTCAGGGTCATGTGGGACTAAACAAAAGATCTAATATTGTAGTCCTGGAAGGTGAGGCGAAAGAGAGTGTTGTTGCAAATGTTCTAGAAGAAATAATGGCTGAAAATTGACTGACCAAATTTTCCAAAAGAAAGAAACCTATAGATGCAAGAAGCTGAATCCAAAACAGGATAAACCTAAAGAAATCCATGCTGTAATAATCAAATGTCTGAAAATTAAAGACAAAATACTTAAAAGCAGCAAGAGAGAAATGATACCTTACATATAGGGGCAAAACAATTAGAATGACAGTGGATTTCTCAAGGAGCCCAGAATGAGTTGGAACAACATCTTTCAAGTACTGAATGAAAAGAACTGTCAACCTAGAATTCTATAATCAGTAAAAATAGCCTTCAGGAATGAAGAGGGAAATGAGATAAAGGAAAACAAAGAGGATTTGTCATCAGCTGACCTCCTGTAAAAGAATGGCTAAAGGAAGCTGAGAAAAGAAGGACTATTAGAATACTAGGAAGGAAAAATGAATGATGGAAATAGTGAAAATATGAAGCACAGGAGAGAAAGGAGATTGAATTAAAGCTGCGTAACCTGCAAAACAGAAATACACAAGGAGATCAATGGATACTAGGATGATAACTTTCAATGGAAGTGCCCTCCTGTTTCCACTGTCTTTACAAAACACACTGCTTCCTGCCCTGGCTGGTATGGCTCAGGTGGTTGGGTTTTGTCCCATGACAAGGGGTTGCTGGTTCAATTCCTGGTCAGGGCACGTGCCTGGGTTGCAGGCCGGGCTCCATCCCTGGTTGGGGCGCGTGCAGGAGGCAGCATAAAGCCTGGTATGGTTGTGTGGATGGCAAGGTAAACCTTGTTCTAACTGAATGAGTCAATCAGTTGAAGAGATCCTGGAAGAAAATGAAGGCCTCAAATCCCAGAATCTCATTTCCCACCCATAACTTCTTCAATAATGTACACCTTCTTCTGCATCATCATTTCACCATGCAAACCATTTTTCTTGTCTAAATTCACACAGAAACAAGGATCCTTTATAAAACATTTGCATGATGCATATCAATCCAATAACTGTACACCAAGCAATAGGCTACGTGTGACCCTGATGCTGGGGCTTGTTCCTGAGAATGGCACAGAGAGCATGCTGTTATGGAAGTTACCTGGGACACAGACACTGAACAAGTCAGAGGAGTGTTTGACATATTTTCATACGTGCTGTGGAGGACCTGGTCAGGCTATGAGAACACTCACAGGGGGTCCTGAGGTTGAGAGATCAGATCCGATTTCCCCATGAAAGAAGTAAACAGAAGCAGGGGAAGGCAAGAGAACAGCAGAGAGTCATATGTATTCAATACATTTGATTATTACCTCATCCAGATGATGAATGCCCTGCTCTTGAGAAGCCCCCACTTATCCAGCAATATATAAACTGTGAATTGAGTATTTTGACTCAGTGGTTATATAGATTAGGAAAAAGTGACCCATACATTTCTGTGACTAGATAATACAAGCAGATCTTTTGAAGGAATTTGTTATAAATAATTAATATTGACTCTACCACTTTTATGTAAGAAAAATATTGTCTAGTCTGTCCTTTTTCAAAAACCTTTGTATGTTGGAATATGTTATAAAAATTTAAATGTATACATATTCATATTTCCTTTTCTGGTAGTTTTTGGTCATGCTAAGAAAAAAACTGTACATGAATTATGGAAATACTACTCAATTTATAAAAAGTAACACTACCATTTCATGATTCAAGTCTTTCTTGTTCACCAGTAATCATACTTTATCTCCTTATATACTTCCTACACAAAGTAGGTGCCAAGTAAAATTTTATTTGATGGTTGAATAAATGTGGAACCTGCAGAAGTACCAACCAAAAATCCTGCAGTTCTACATAGGTTGGTGAATTCCATGCCTTTATTTTGTTTTGCTTTTCAATGGAAATTCAGGTGAGATGGATGTAGCAGAAGTAGTTGGAAGATGTGGTCTTATCTGTCCAATAAAAGGGTAGCAGTGAGTCCAGATCCTGTCAGATACAGTTTGGAGCCTTCCGTTTGGATGCCTGTGGAAAGGACCTTAATTTAGAGCATCCATGGCTGGACTCTGGAAGCAGTGACCTGCCTCTTTTGTGGGGACTCCCTTAGGGAGCCATACTCTACTCTATGATGTGTGGACATAGCATCTGTCTAAGGTGCCTCCTCTTGGTCATGGAAACTGACAAAAGGCTTGTTTTCTGTCCAGAGTGCTTTCAGTTTCCTGGAATAAGTGAATCTGAAAACCTGGCACTTGGCACTTTGGCCAGCTTTATCAAAGAGTTGGAGCCAGCACTGGGACTGTGATCTATGTGACCATGTATTGGTTTTCTAAAGCTGCCATAACAAATGGCCACAAACTGGGTGGCTTAAAACAACAGATATTCCTTGTCTCACAATTCTGAAGGTTAGTAGTCCATAATCAAGGTGCCAGCAGGGCCATGCTTCCTCTAAAGGCACCGGGGGAGGGTCCTTCTTTGTCACTTTCCAGCTTCTGGCGGTTGGCGGCGGCCCTTCGCATTCCTCGGTTTGTACTGCGTCGCTCACTGTAGTCTCTGCCTCCATTGTATCAGGCATGTTCGTCTTTCCTCTGTGTCTCTTTTCTTATAAGGACACCAATCGTATTGGATTGAGAGACTATCCTAGTTCAGTATGATGTCATCTTAACTAACTACACCTGCAAAGACACCATTTTCAAATTAGGTCCCATTCTGAGTCCCAGGCGGACATGAATTTTTGAGAGACACTATTCAACCCAGTGTGGTCAGCAATAGAAAAACTCAGAGAAGAGTTGACCTAAACTATTTCAAAAACCTCTGTTTAATATGCTACAAATCCAACTTCTGTTTCAGGTGTCTTAGGAGAAGGAGTTTCACTGTGGTCTTTTTGTCCCCAATACCTTTTCATCTTAGATCCAGAGGATCCAGATCAATCTGGCCCTGGGGAGGCTGGTAGCTGACAGAAAAAATGTTTATGCCCGTGCTGAGTACGCAGTGCTGTGTGCTGAAGTTCTATGCGTATATGAGCCTGGGTCTGCCACAGCTAATGACCTCCTCATATTTTGTAATGACCTGAAGAGTATCAGGTGTGGGCTTGTCTAGCAGAGTCAACCAGAGACCCAAGAGATATTCACCTTTGCTGCTTGTGGACTGGGTTCCCTTCTCTTTAGTTCTGGTTGCCACTATTAGGAGGTAGAGTGGTAGAGACAGCTGAATGGGCTTTGGTTATAGGCAGGGAATCTGCGTTTTATTAAGGAACTTTATATCTTCAGACCTTAGGCTGTGGGTTGTGAGCCTCAGGGGAGGACATGAAGTAGCTGTCAGTTCTGAGCCCTGAGTGTAGTCAGACTTGCAGAAGGTGGGGATTTCCCTGGACTGTGATCAGAGTCATGGTTTTCAGTCAGAGTAAGTTAGAGTACTTCTCCTTTAATAGTGGGCTTACCATTTCTAATTCAACAAGATATTTTACAAACTCATATAGCCAATAATTTTTCAGTTCGATTGAGGAACTGAAATTCTCACTTTTATTTTATATATATGTTTATCAAAAACAGCTTTATTGAGGTAGAAGGCCATACAATAAAGTACACATATCTAAATTATACAGTTTGGTAAGTTGTGGCTTATGTATACACCCATGAAACCATCACCACAATCAAGTTAGCAAACTCTCCATCACCCCTAAATTCTCTAGTGCCTCTTTATGTTCTCTGCCTCCAGCCCGTCCCCACCCCGTCTTATCCCCAAGCAACAACTGGTCTGCTTCTGTCACTACAGATTAGTTGGCATTTTCTAGAATTTCATATAAGTGGAATCACTCAATAGAAAGGAAAGAGTCTTTTGGGGATGGCTTTTTTTTTTTTTTTTTTTTTTTACTCAGCATAATTGTTTTGAGATTTACTAATGTTGTATGTATCAACAGCTCATATCTTTTCATTTCTGAGTCGTGTTCCATTGCATGGATATATAGAATTGGTTTATTTAAACATCTGTTGATGGACATTGAATTATTTCCGGTTTTTGGCTGATACAAATTAAACTACTATGAACATTCATGTAAAACTATAGTATAAGAGACAACTATACCACAGAGAGGTGCAAAAATAAAATGTGTGCATCTAAGAACCCGTACTTTTCCCACTTTTCCAGAGAAGCTTCTCTGGCAAAGGTTACCTGTAAGCTGGTTATTGCTAAATCCAGGTAATATTTTTAGGTCATGATGTTACATGACCTCTGTCGCTTTTGACCTGTTGTTAATCATTCACTCCTGCAGACCTCTTCACCCTCAGCTTCCATCACTTTGTTCTTCTAACTCTTCTCTGGCTAATACTGACTCATTCCCTGTCTTCATGTTCATGCCTGCATATGTGTGTTCCTTTTATTTCTTTTTAGTAATTTCCTTCTTTGGTGTTTCAAATATCTTGTCACAGATTATTGCATTCTCTTTCTCTTTTTCTAGTTTGCGTTTGAAATTCATTGATAGCTGACTTTGAAATAAAATATTAAAAATTCTTACACCTTCCATGTTTATGGATGTGTATTTCTAAGGTGTTGAAAATAAAAAGGAAAAAGGAAACTTGGCAACATGACCACTTATTGTCTTTGTTTTCTGAGAAAGCAAAAAGAAATCGTATTCCACGGGGTTCCATTTCCAGCTTGCTTTTCTGATTAGGCAACTTCCCCTCTCTGAACAATCTTATGTTCCTCATGGATTCAACTGACAGGTGTCTGCTGATGACTCCCAAATCTGAATCTCCAGCCCAGGTCTGCTGACCTTCAGGCTTCCTGATAGCTCTGTTATCTCTTGTTAAGATGTATGCTGTTGAGAGAACAGACTGACAGCTGTCAGAGAGGAGGGGGATTGGGAGACTGGGTGAAAAGTTGAAGGGATTAAGCAAAATAAATAATAAAACCTCATCAACACAGACAACAGTATGGTGATTACCATAGGGAAAAGGGGGGTGGGGGAAATGGTGATGGAAAGAGGGTTGACTTTGGGTGGTGAACACACAATATAATATACAGATGATGTATTCTAGAATTGTACGCCTAAAACTTATATAATTTATTAACCAATGTCAGCTCAATAAATTCAATAAAAAAAGACTTTTTAAAGGTAGCAGGAAAAAAAGATATATGGTGTTGAAAATTCATGCCCAAATTTTATTTGTTCATGTGGTTTTTTAAATCCTCTCCCAAGAATATTTTTCCATTTATCTTTAGATAGAGTGGGAAGGATGGAGGGAGAGAGAGAAAAAAACATCGACGTGAGAGAGACACATTGATTGGTTGCCTCCCGCATGACCCCGACCAGGGCCAGGGACCGAACTGCAACCGAGGTATGTGCCCTTGACCAGAACTGAACCTGTGACTCTTTGGTCCATGGGCTGTCGCTCCAGCTGCTGAGCCAAACCAGCCAGGGCCATGTATTTGTTTTTAACCCTCAGTTACTGTCCATGTGAATATGTTCAATGTATATCATTATAAGTATTGGGGGGAAATAATTTATCTTTCTGCTTTTATCCAACAGCTTAATAAACAGTCATGTTAATTGCTGTCTTTCAGCCAGTTCAACTATGCTTTCTGAGCACAGTACAATTTGTTGTTTCATGGAATTATCTGAGAGGAGCATGTTTTTAGCTTGTCTGCCTCTTTTTTGGCCAGAAGGTTTGGACATAGCTATTGTGCAGTGTTTTTACCACATTTTCTTCTATTCTGTGAGTTTCACCTCTAAGACCACCTTCAAGGAAATTTGTGCATTTTTTTCTTTTCTTTTTCTTTTTTTTTTTTTTTTAAATTGCTCTGCTTGGAGCCAAGTCTACTCTCTTTAGCTACAAAAAAATTCTGGCACCTCTCCTTCAAGATGTGAATAATTGGCTTTTAGATGTTGTTATAAGACTCATAGTTTTGTATAGTTATAGTTCAGGATTTTTCCACTCAAGATATAAAAAGATTTGGGCTCATTTATATCTCCACGTAGATAAAAACCTCTATCTGAAATAAACAGAAACACATCCTATGCTTTTCAGATCTACTTTTGTGCGTACCCCCAAACAAATGTCTGTGCGCTGCGTTTCTTCCCTGTGAGTTCATTGTGGGCAGCTTAAAGGCTGACACTAGGTGCTCTGGTCTTCAGTGATCATGCTGTTTTGAAGCATGGGTTTTTTAATTGACTGGGACAAAATGTATGCACTGCCTGTGCACAGACAGGTCCAAATCTCTACCAGGTGAAATCTTGGGAGCCATTGAAGTCAGGGAGCTCAAGGTCATTGATGAATGAATGCACTAGCAGACAGTCATTCATAGACGAAATGCATTGCTATTGAAAATGGAAAGAGGAAAAATACAGCTATCATTTAAAAGCTCTTAATTTTGACTGTGTTTGTTACAGGGATTTTCACTAAAACTGAAAATGGAGCTCTTTATTTAGTCTCATGCTTGTAAACAAAACATTTGATTTATCACTTTTTTTTTTTAAAGCAATTCCGGTAGGAAGTAGTTTGTGGGAGCCAGTAGATTTTTTTTTTTTTTTCAGCCAAAGGGAAAAAAGAAAAAGCTTCTATGGATTCATCAAGAAATCACACTTTCTGGCGTGAACACTCAGGCGGAAGAGTGCCAGCTGGACTCGCTGGTGACGTTAGCATAATCAGTTCTCGCCAAAGACATTGCTCACTGTTCGGTACTGCAGTGCTGAGGCAGGGGATTCCCATGTAACTCTAAAGTAGCAAATGTGCAGTATTTTACTGCATATAAAAATATTTATGACCTACTGGTTTGCATGCAAAAACTTGACATGGGCCAAGATGGAAACCCAGAACATTCATGTGATAAATTGTTTTAAAAATTCAGAAAGCCAAAACTTTTCTTCTGAAAAACCCTTCCGTAAAACCGAGGCTCTGGGTGGAAGCGTCCGATGTAACCCGCAGCTCCCCTGGCGTTCCCACAGTCCTGAACACCGCCAGGCACAACGCGCATGCGCCCTGAGAAGCGCACACGGGCAAGGAACAGAGGCTTTGGCTCACCTTTTCCATTTCCTGTGTGTAAATGTAGAGCAGATCACGACATTGGGGAGCAGGTAGAACTGGAGGTGGCCTAAGCTGTGAGACCTCAAAGCAATTGTCTTGGGGCTCCAATCTATAAGAGGTTCTAAAAATAAGAGATGGAGAAAATTAACCTTACCTACGTTTTCCAGATAAAATACAAGACATCCAATTACATTTGAATTTCAAATAAGGGACAAATATTTTTTAAATATAAGTATGTCCTGATTATTGCAATGGGACATACTTATACTAAAAAATTCTTCATTCATCATCTGAAATTCAAATTTAAGTGCTGTCCTGTATTTGTATTTGCAAAACGGGCAACTCTAGGCTTTACCACACTCTTCACACAAAGAACGATCTTTAAGGAGATTTACTTTAATAAGGTGCTCGGAGAGTGAATTAATAAGGTGCTTATGACTAGCCACAGATAGTTGAACTCTGGAAGAGGGCGGCACTAATTAAATGCAAGCTTGGTTTTGTTGTTGGTGGTGGTGTGTGTGTACAATCCCTTTTGTTTGTTGAGTAGGGCATGTGAGTCTGGCTCTGGCTGAGCTGCTTGAGGGAACAGAGAGCAGCTGCTGAGGCCTGCCACGGGCTGGTCCTGTCTTCTGCCTCCCCTCCGCTGTGCTCAGCCTCTTTGCTAAGTCAACAGTGAACCAGTAGTCAGAGAAGTTCAGAGTGGCTCTCAGTGATCAGCCTGCCTGGGGCAGTCACACATCTCTAGGTGGCCCCTGATTAAAAATATGGCAGGTGAGAGTCCAGTTCTGGGCTACCTCCACGGACTGTGAGATTGGGTGAAAGGTACTAAACACCTCCAAGCTCCCTCTCCCCATCTGCAGGATAATAATACCTACCTCATAAGGCCATTGTAGGAGTAAATGAGGTAATATGTGTAAAGCAAGTACATTGATTGGCCACTAATAAAAACACAATAAATGCCAGCTGCTATTTTACTATAATTCCCCAAACATAGTGCTTACTGGGTTGTGTTGTAGTTGTTTACCTAAGGGTATTTTTTGTTAGAATATACACAGCTTGTTTATGGCCATACCACCATGAGTGCGCCCAGTCTTGCCAGAATATACACAGCTTGAAGAGAAGGCATACCTCCTGTTCACATTTTATCCACAGCATATGGCATGGTGACATTCAGTGGGCACTACACTGGGTGAATGTTTGTTGAGTTGAAGAATGTTGACATCTATTGTTCCATGGGTTTAGGAAATAAACTCTGGTTGGGTCCTGAGCAGTCACACAGAACCAGTTCTCTGGACCAGGACTTCTCAACTGAAGTGCAGTATTGTTAAATCCCAGAGACTGAGTCCCTTCGCCTTTGGGGTGGCCCGAGCTTCAGTGGTGGCTTGGGGACATGGCTCAGTTTACTCCAGTGATTTTCTCTTACTGCCATGATTTTTAAAAAGATTGGGAGGCACTGCTCTAGGCTGAAATGTAAAATGTTTGGTTGTCACTAAATAATATATATAGTTTGTTTTTGAAAAACAAAACAGGTTTTAGCTAGATAAAGATTGGAAAAATACATATGAACTGATTGTGCTTGAGGAGATTGTAATTGTGGGTGACTTATTTGCCCTAATGTTTTCCCAAGTGCAGTTCTATAATTAAGAGAGGATAATCCTTCATAAGTGTTATTTAAAAAAAATATTTTAATGTTATTTTTAAATGTGAATTTATATATGCACCTATAAGTAACTACACTATCAGCGATGTGAAGTAGATACAGTTGTTGTGAACAATAGAGCAGACTTCAGTGAGGGTTAAATAAAGGTCCACATTTGCCCTGGTCGGTTTGGCTCAGTGGTTAGAGCATCGGCCTGAGGACCAAAGAGTCTCAGGTTTGATTCTGGTCAAGGGCACGTACCTCGGTTGCAGTTCGGTCCCTGGCCCTGGTCGGGGTCGTGCAGGAGACAACCAATAGATGTGTCTCTCTCACATCGATATTTCTCTCTCTCTATCTGAAGATAAATGGAAAAATATCCTCGGGTGAGGATTTAAATAATAAAAGTCCACATTTAATCTGTGAAGAAAAATGTAATTTCTCAAGGGAAAATAAAAAGCTGTCCATCCAGTAGAAGGTAATAACTGTTGAAAATTGGACACTGATACAAAGAAAAATTTTGAATTCAGAGAATAAAAATGAATACATTTAAAATAGAGCAAAAGATTATTTTAAAATTTATTTATAAAATGAATATAATAAATCAGTGCTTCATTGCATGCTTAACATGTTTGTTGAATGAATATGTGAATAACCAAGTACATACTATGTGCCAGGCACTGTACTGGGCAACCAGTGTCAGATGTAGTTTCTGGGCTAGTGTTGCCCATGGCCTGGGGGAAGAGTTAAGTTTATTTTCTTATCAAACATCTTGTGTTCTCTATTTTTTATTTTTTGTACTGGTTGTGTTACCAACCAAGGATTACTAGTTCATCATAAGCACCTGTTTTCTGAATCTGCTCAGCACCCCTGTCTTCCAGGAATAACCAGCCACTCTTCGATCTTTCTTGGATTTAAATTCATTAGGTTGACTTCCATCTGAGTGGCTGGATTGTTCTCCCTTTCATTTAGTAGTTTTGTTCTACTCAGAAATGTGGTGCCACTTTTGCACATTTTCATTGATTTTTAAAGATCATCCCTGTTGGCTTGGCATTTTCTCTCCCATAAACGTCTACAGCTGCCTGAAAAATCCAGATCTTTTAGTGTATAAGATGATGTGTTAATATTAGAAGGAATCAGTAATGTAAACAAGTGATCATGCCACCTGAGTAACAAACCGCAATTATGAACACATATAGAGTGTTTGCTATTATAATCAAATAAAGCTACAATAAAACTCATCTGGCACCTTTCATGATTTACATATTGTTCTTGGACAACATTGTCATTAGGGACAAATGGTTCCTATGATGTTCAAATAAATGACTATAATTAGTATTACTCTCATGCCATCAAGCCACATTTTTAGTTTTCCTGATTCCACGTACCTTTCATCATCTTCACACACCCACTGAAGCTTGCAGATGAGAAAAGACAAAGGTCCCGAATCTTACTCATCAACAGCTGGAGGGAAACCTTGTCCTCCCTCTCTCCCTGCCCAGCCTTGAGAGTCCCTGTGTTCTCTCCCTGTGCCTCCCCTGCCATTTCGACCCCCACTGTTCAACACCTGCCCTGCCCCGCTGTCCTGGAGCTGGGGACCAAGGCAGCAGAAGCTCTAATCCAGAAGAATGGGGATTACCTGGTGACACGGGGAGGGAGACAAACATAATCACCATGCAGTGGTGAGGGAGTGGGCTGTGAATTGCACACATTGGCTCCACACCCCGGATATGCAGGAGAGCTCTTGCAGAACAGTGGAAGGAGAAAGGTTATCTAAGTAAGGTACGTGTATAATTTATTGTTCGAACCAGGATACTTCTGAGAGTGGATAATGGCACTATTAATGATTTCCCTGGGACTGTAGGATAAACCATGCAGTCCCGGGAAAAACTGGGCTTAATGTCACACTACTTCCTAGTGGGCATTGGACAGAGAAGGAGAAGAGTTACGGTTGTTGTCACGCCTATGCATGAGCATATGGATTTTTTGTAAGTGTTATGGAAATGAAGGCTGCATGCTATTGTAAAAAGTATGATATATGGTGCCCTCACGCGCTGTCTTAATTAGTCTCCATACCTTTTGCCCCTTTCTCCTCTAGTTCGTTCCCTGCTAGAAACTAATTCTCCAAAATAATGGCTCTGATTTTTTTTGTCTCCTAAGCTCTCTGCTGACCCACATAATGAACAGGATGCAGTCTATCCCCTCACTGGCTTACATTCCAGCCCTGCCCTCCTAGGGTCTCAATCTCACATCTCAGTTCTCTCCTTTGAGAAACCATTGAACTACTGGCTGCTCCTGGCCTATAATTTCCTACCTCCATGCCTTTGCTTCTGCTTTATCATCTTCTTGCCTGAAAATCTTCTCTCCTCTGTTTGTACTTGTATAATTTCTGCCCACTCTTCATGACCCAGTTCAAATTTCAGCTAAAATGCTGTGGAAAGCTGAAAATTGGAAGGAAAAAGTTTTCGGTAAAGACTTTTTTACTCATTCTTGCTTCCTCTAGCTCTGAACCCCCAGGAGGTTTTTTTTGTTCGTTTGTTTGTTTCTAGAGAGAGACGAAGGGAAAGAGAGATAGAAACATTGATGTGAGAGAGAAACATCCATCAGCTGCCTCCTGCACGCCCCCTACTGGGGATTGAGCCCAAAACCCGGGCATCTGCCCTGACTGGGAATTGAACCTGGACCTCTCAGTTTATGCGATGATGCTCAATCCACTGATCCACACGGCTGGGCCCCAGGAGTTTTTATAGAGACCTCTGTGTACATTTATATGGACCCATAAGACTGCTTTCATCCTTGCACCATCATCATTTAGATAAGGTCTTAGATCCCTTGTTGATCAGAAGTTGTTTTATGGCAGAATCAAAGTCCTTTTCTTCCTGTGACTCTCAAAGAATTTTTAATTGTACTTTGCACGTGGTAGATATGCAAGCCATTTGTTGAATGACAGAGGCTAGTGACTGAAATTCAGAATTGTGATGCTCTTTATCTCTGCTTAGGTGAAGGAATGGTGCGGGACAAAGATATTTCCTGTTTTGTTTGCTCAGAGACTTGGGACTGGGGTGGGTGTGAGCATCTGATTCTTGCTGGCCCTGAGGAGTGGCTTCCTATGCCTCACAGGAGGACTAAGAAGTGGACCAGCTTCTGGCATTTAGGAAGTTTGTTAACTCTCAAACTAGAGCTGTGTCTTTGGCATGGATGGAAAGTCACAATATCTATTTACTAAATGGACCATACATCACTGCAACAAGTTTCCTTTCTGATATTGACTTTGGCCAGCCACTGGCCCTTTAGGGAACTCTGTGTCTAGGCATTTTATTGCTTGGGTAGTCATAATTGCTGGATGTAATAATTCAAACCTTGCCTGAAATTATATGCAAGGACAACTTTCTTTTTATAGCTTTCTATACCCCAGCCTACCTAGCCTGGACTATTAATTCTGATAACTTTGAAAACCAAAATGACTAACAGTAAAAAGAAAGACTGTCAAATTGAATCTTCATCTCTAACTAGTAATAATCTCTGCCATATGTCCTTGGCACAAATCATGTTGCTGCCTGGGGTGTTTCATTCTCTGCAGTGAAGCGTGCTGGAAATTTGTGTTGGTGAAGACTGCTTTTGCCATTTTACACTCTGAAGGGGCATAAGAATGAAATTCAAGGCATCTGTTTTCCCTGGCATTTGTAGTGTTGGAACTACGGAAATGAGATGTCTTAGTGGGTGGGTATGACAAAGGTTTTAGGGTAACAGAAATGTATCAAAAATTATATTCTCTACTAGCCAACTCTAGTTTTATTTAACAATCTATTCATTATTAAAGCTGGGGCACTGTGAAGGAAAAGAAAATTTTATAATATCTAAGAAATGCATCCTACTGTGCTCTAAGTAATCTTTAGTTTACCAATAATCCTTAGCTGAAAAGACCCTATACTGTATAACCTTTAATTTATAGGCCAAAGTCAGTTATACTCTACAAAGAACATCATTCCAACCAAATTCCTGAGTGTATTTTGACTTAGCAATAGATCTGGAAGGTCCTGTTCCATTTTGGTTAAGATATTCAGGTTCTGAACTGCCAAGTAATTATAGAGTAACACTTTGATATAGAACCCTGATTTATTTATTATTTATTTATTTCTCGGCTCCATATATAACTCCTCTTAGAACATAGCCTTTCCTAAAGATGGACGGAATCTTGAAGATAATTTAGCTCCATGGCTTCCTTTCAGGTATGAGGAAGCCAATCCCCGGAAGATTAAGCAACTTGCTTATTAGTAGTAGTGTTAAACATGTCACATAGTTTCCCTTCTATCATATTCTGTTGGTCACAAGGCCAGCCTAAATTCATGAAGAGGGAAATAAGTCCCACTTTGTGATGGAGAAAATGACAAAGCATTTGTGGCCATTTTTAATCTACCCTACTAAAAAAAGAAGTTTTGTTTCATAACATTTTAGACTCTTTTGGGTATTAACTGCCTTTTAGCTGGAAAAACTTTAGCCATTTTTTTTCTCCAAATATTTTTTTCTTCCTCATTTTCTTTCTCTTCTCTATATGGGACTTCCATTTTATGTAGATTAAACTCTCTTGGTATTGTCTCATGGGTCATTGAGTTTGTTTATTATTATTTTTTAACCTTTCTTTGTCTGTGCTTTAGTTTAGATAATTTTTACTGGCTGTATTAAGGTTCATTGATCATTTTTTTCCTGCAGTGCTCAGTCTACTCTTAAACCCATCCAGTAAATTTTTCTTTTCATACTTTTTATTTTTCAGCTTTAGAATTTCCATTAGCTTCTTTTTAAAAGTATTCATTCTTATACTAATCTTTTAAAATCTTTATTTATTTATTTATTATTTTTTTATCCTCACTCGAGGACATTTTTGCATTTATCTTCAGATAGAGCAGAAGGGAGAGAGGGAGGAAGAGAGAGAGAGAAACATCGACGTGAGAGAGACACATCGAGTGGTTGCCACCCACATGACCCCAACCGGGGCTGGGGACAAACTGCAACTAAGGTATGTGCCCTTAGCGGGAATCGAACCTGGGACTCTCCAGTCTGCAGGCGGATGCTCTACCACTGAGCCAAACCAGCCAGGGCATCTTTTAAAATCTTTAAATGTATTTACAATAACTCTTTTTAAAGTCTTTGGTATTTTTAACGTCTGTCATCATTGGGTCTGTTTCTGTTTATTTTTTTCTGGTTATGAGTCACATTTCTCTGTTTCTTTGCATATCTAGTAATTTCTGATTTTATGCTAGACATTGTGATGTTATGATATTGACAATCTGGATTTTGTTTCTTTCTTTAAAGATTGTCAGCTTTGCCCAGCCCATGTGGCTCAGTGGATTGAGTGTCGTCCCATGGACTGAGAGGTCTTGGTTCAATTCACATGCCAGGGTTGCAGGCTCAATACCCACTAGGGTATGTGCAGAAGGCCGCCAATCGATGTTTCTCTCTCACATCGGTGTTTCTCTCTCCCCCTTCTTCTCTCTCTAAAAAATCAATAAAAACATGTTTAACAAAAAAAGAATGTCAGCTTCTGTTTCATAGACAGTTAACTTACTGGCCAATCAGCTTGATTTTTACTAAGGCTTATTTTTAAGCCTTTTTAGGATAGGTCTAAATCTTGGGCTAATGTGGCCTTTTTGGAGTCTCAGCTGAATGTCTAGGGTGATCAGTGAGGTCTGTCTACACTGGCTGTCAGAGATGCTATGTACTGTGTGACCCCTAGAATTTCAATTCAGCTTACACTTTCCTGGAACTCTCCATGAATATTGGTCTGTGCATTTGCAGCTAATGACTCAAGAAGACCCCCTGTGGTAAAATTTGTGGCTCTTTCTGTGAACAGTTCCTTCTCTCTGGTTCACTTCACTGCAAACTCCAACCACCTCAGCATCCCAGAACTCTAATCTCTGCCACACCAGCCCAGTGAGACTGCTATGCTCTGCTTTGATTCTCTGTCCCTACCTGTGTTCCAGAAAGTATCTCTAGGCAAAATATCAAGGTTATTATGTGGATTACCTCTTGTGTTTCTCTTCTTTCTGGGATCATAGTTCTGTGTTAACAATTGTTATCCAATTACTTTATGTATTTTGTTCAGTTTTGAAATTGTGGGAGGATTAGTTTGACACCAGTTGCTCCATAATAGCCAGAAGTAAAAGTTCTCCATCTTTTATATTAGAACAATAGATTTTTAAAATAAGTAGAAATTCCTTGTATTTAAAAAAATATAAATTGCCATTCTACCTAGTGCTTAAGTGACCAATCTAGAGTATTAAATACAGAGATGATTTTGCTAGTAAACTAAAGGTATCGATAGGACTTTCTTTGATACTTGGCTAACATGTGTTGTTCAATCACAGGTTGATGAGCTGTTGAAATATATTCTGGTTGAAAAGCCTTGGTACTAGGTAAAAATGATGCTGACTTTGACATGTTACATTTTTATTTTGTCCTCTCTTGGGTCCTTTGCTGGAAGCCCTGGAATTCTTCTGTTATTTAGCTCTACTGCTTGAGTTCTAGTTCCTCAAGAGGACTGAACACTCAATCTTCCATAATCTCATCCCAACCCCTAGAGACCTGTCTTCACCAGTGTGTCTACATACCAATATTTCTATTTCTATCTGTTAATAATCAATCAAGACAAAATTAAGGCCCATCTCCTCACCCTCATTTGAATATATTTATATCTATTACAAGTATTGTGGGGCAGGAAAGATTAGTTACCACAGGAACAGCCCGATTATCCCCACACAGGAATAATAAACCCCTATGTAGTTGCTGGTGCTGTTATATATTATAGTTTAGAACCATTTTCAGTTTGGGCTGAGTTTAATGGATTTCTTTGAGTACATCTTTTAAAAAATTGTATCTGTCCCTCCTTGTTTTTGGGATATAGCTTTAGAACTTCCTTGTTACCAGTTACCGTATGGTTTTTCCTTCAGAAAAGGCTTAATATATAAATATTTTAATATCACACATTTAAAAAATATTTAGGTTTGCTAAATTAGTCAGGAAAATTAGCATGGACTAACAGGCTCACATGAGGGAAAATATAAATGGATCCTATAAGAAATGTTGGTGTATAAATAAGCTGTCATTAAAAAAATGACTTTTTTCACTAAGAACACTGGTGCTCTGATTTTGTAAGAGTGGTAGAAAACAATAAAAATGTTGCAGTTTTTTAACCAAAAAGTAATCTAATTTTCTTCGAAAATTTTACTAACTTTTAATGATAATACAGTCACAATACAAATACAAAAGTCACAAAAGTATATTTATTCTTTCAACAGTGTTCACTGGGCACCTACTATGTCAGGCTCTGTTCAAGGTACTGGAGATACAGCAGTAATCCAAACAGAAAAAATTGCTGCCTTCATGGAGCTTACATTTTACTGGAGGCAATCATTGAAATAAATAAGTAAATTATTTACTATTATAAATATTATGTTAGGAGGTATTAAGTGCTATGGGGAAAAAAGAATGCTGGGTATAGGTGCTGCTGAGTAGATTGATTTTAAATAGAGAGGTCATGGTAGGCTTCACTGAGAAGGGAATTTGTGCTTAGACTTGCAGTAGGTGAGGGGGTGTGTCTTTCAGATATCTGGGGAGAGAGCATCCTTGGAAGAAGGAATAGATATTGAAAGGACTCTGAGGTGTGGCAGAGGCCTCAAAGTGCAGCAAAGATAGCTGTGTGTGTGGAGAAGAGGGAGTAAGAGGAAAATAGCAGAAGATGAGGTTCCAAAGGAAATAGATGATGGGAATGGGGCATAGGGGCCAGATTATGGGGGAATTTGGGGTTTTACTCTGAGTGAAAAGGAGAGCCACTGGAGACTTTAGAGCAGAGACATGATGTGATCTGACTTAATAAGAAAAGGATCACTCTGGATCCTGCAAGGTGAAGTGACTCTAGGAGGACAAGGGTGGAAGCCGGGACTGCTGTTAGGAGACCGGTGTAGTAGTCTGGGGAAGAGAGGATGGTGGCATGGATCTAGGCAGGAAGAGTATAAATGATGTGTTTGGATTCTGGAAATATTTTTGTGTGTATATTCATTCTGGGTAAACAGGAAAAATTAAATCTCCTTCCCTCTTTTGTATGTCAGTCACTTAGTTCATTCCCTGGAGGTAACCACTGACACCACTTTCCAGTTTTTTGTTCAAATGTCCATGCATTTCTAAAAATATATGTATATAATTCTTCTCTCTGCCACATGTCAATGACAGCACATTATACACAGCATTCTAAACCCTGGTTTTTACTGAATGATTATTGGATTATTTTATATCCATAGAGCTTACACATTCTTTCTAAAGTTTTCATACTATTCCACTGTATGGATTTATCATTATTTATATTCATACATAAATATATTTTATATCATATCCTTATACACATATAATTTTACTTATATACAACATCTGCAAAAGTTCTATAATTGGAATTATTGTATTAAAATATTCTCATTTGTGGCAGATACTATCAAATTGCCTTCCAAGGGTTTGTACCAATATTTACTCCTATATACTATGTATTTCTACACTTTAAAAACATATGGCTTCTTCTATATTTATAGCATCTATTGAAATTGACACTATTCATTTACAGGGTGAAGTCTTTTCATGACCAAAAACATCTTAAGGATGAAATGAGGAGACTCATTACCCAGTTGTGTGTTGGAACCTACCAATGTTTTAGTCATATTTTAATATTGCATATTGTAACATGTATACATATATATATATTTTTCTAAATAATTTTTAGTTCTTCCAAAAAGCCCATCAAGCAGGTTAGTGTTTAATGTCATAGAATAGGGCCTGGTTCCTTGTAAATGTTCAGTAAATATTTGTTAAGTGAGTGAATGAATGAATGAAAATGTGTATTTGATTCCTAAGGAAGCTTTTATTAGAGATACATCACAGACCACACAGTGACTTAATATTAGTGACAGGAATAAGTGTCAATATTCCTGACTTCTAATAAGCACTCTTTTTTTAAAAAAAAATTGTGGTAAGAACATTAGCACGAAATCTACCCTCTTAACTCTTTATTATTATTATTTTTTTTATCATATAGCTTTATTCAGAACTTGGCCCTCTTAACTCTTTTTTAAGTACACAATGCAGTATTGTTAACTATGGCACAAGGTGCTGCCGAGATCTCTAGAGCTTATTCATTTAACAGCCACTCCCCATCCCTGTCCCTCTTCTCAGCCCCTGGCAACCACTGTCTACTCTCTGTTTCTAGGCATTTGACTAATCATGAAGTATTTGTTCTTCAATGACTGGCTGATTTCACTTAGCATGATGTCCTCCAGGTTTATCCATGTTGTCACATAAGGCAGGATTTCCATCTTTAAGACTGAAAAATATTCCATTGTGTGTGTGTGTATATATGTATATGTATATGTATATGTATATGTATATGTATATGTATATGTATATATCTTTATCCATTCATCTGCTGATGGATATTTAGGTTGTTTCCATATCTTGGCTATTGTGAATAACCTAAGCACCACTCTTAAAAAAATTTTTTTTTTCTTTATTGATTTTAGAGAAAGAGGAAGGGAGAGGGAGAGACAGAAACATAGATGAGAGAGAACATCCATTGGCCGCCTCCTGCATGCCCCCCACTGGGGACCCGGCCCACCACCTGGGCCTGTGCCCTGACCGGGTTACCAGTGACCTCTTGGTGCATGGGTCGATGCTCAACCACTGAACCACACGGGCTGGGGTAACCACCACTCTTTCCAATGATCTACTTACATACTACTTTCAAATCAAATCCCTGACTTAGCATTTTTACCCACATATTCTGTAGGTTCTTCAAGCTCTCCTCGAACAGGGGCACCAACACCATGTGCTGAGGCAGAAGATACAGAGGGATGAGGGGAGAAGGACAGAGGAACACCTGGAGAGGCAGCAAGATGCTAGAGGTTTTCCATAAATAGCTAGGTTTAAAATAAATAAGTTAAAGGCCCCCAGTCTTATATCTACAACACAAGTTTATAAACCACTTCCCTCTCTCTTTTTTAAAAATAGACCTTATTTTTTAGAGCAGCTTTAGGTGTACAGCAAAACTGAGTGAAAAGTACAGAGAGTTCCCACGCGTTCCCTGCCACGCACACGCGCAGCCTGCCGCGCCCACGTCTCCAGCCAGAGCGGCGGAGCTACAGCCGCTGAAGCGACACCGCCAGACACAGGGTGCGGCGAAGCAGGTTACAGTTGTGAGGACGAGACACAGTTTATTCTTGGATTATTATTTATTCACTATTGTATTTGCCATACAAACAACTGTAAGCCTACTTTCGCCCCACACTGTAATCATCCCCCAAAGTCCACAGTTTACAATAAGGTTCACTCTTGGTTGTATACTCTAAGGGTTTGGACTAATAAATATACAAGGACATGGATCCGCCATTATAGTGTCATGTGCACGTCTCTTTTAAAGCCAGAGATTTTCAGCCAGCTGACCCAATGAGGGGAAGGAGTCTACAAAACTCCCTGGTACAATGGGCTTCCAGCTGCTGCTACTCTTGAGTTTGTATCCTGGGCTGCAGGTGGTTTGCGATGGATAACAATGGAGAATCGGTGTTCTTGGTACAGTAAGGTGCTTCCCCCACCCCTCAGTATCATTCCTTTTTTTCTCCACTTTCTTTCCCCAAGAATCTCCTTCTTGTTGTCCAGGAAGAGAATGCTAAGAAAAGATTATTAGAATAATCTGACTCAAAAGATTCTTATTCTCTAATCCTTACAATCTAAAGGCCCTAGGACACTCTAAAATGTAGTTGTAGCAGTGGCAATTTTTAGCAGAGACATCTCGAATTTGAGTGTAGCCCTAAGGACGTGGAATGATTTTTCGAGAGCCTCTGCTTACTGGGGTGAAAGTTGCATAGAGGTAAAAAAAACAAAAACCCACACAAACAAAAACCAAAACACCCCACAAAAACCCTTCAGTTCAAACTTACCCAGAAAGCATTTTAAAGAAACATCAGTTATCTGAGTTATTCCAGAAGCCATTCTAAAATTTTAAGGAGCCAGAAGAAATTATGTTTAACTCAATGCTAGTAGAACAACCGTATCACCAGGGAAAATTATGACAGAGCTCTATGTTAGCGGTTTGGGGTCCAGTGAGCATCCTGATTTGGCTGGGTTTGGGGAGAGGTGTGGAGAGACTCACACCCAGCCCGATGATCCTGCACTCAGTAGACACCATGGACAGTCAGAGAAGATTTTTGGAAAGGGTCTGCTAAAATGCAGCAAGACTGTACTTTGATTTTGTATTTTCTTTTTCATTGAACTGGACAAATTGCAGCACACCAAGCCTGGTCAAAAAAGGTTTTTTTCCTCTCTGTTCACTAACAAATACAGGGTCAAGCATTATTAGCAGGGCTATTCTTGCCCTCTGCTTGAAGGTGGGCTTTTTCAACTGTCCACATAACCCTGGGCCCCAGAGCTGGCATCCCTCTTGCCAGGGGACAAATGTCAGTCATTGTCTGTGAAAGGGAGGTGGAGGCATTCTGATCCCTCCTATTGCTCTGCTCAGGGACAAAATGCTCCACAGTGACCCTCAGTCATGACTCTCTTATTTCATTTGGGACCCTGAAGGGGCAGTTTTCTCTTCACTCTTTAAGAGACACAGAAAAGCACGCAGGCATGATTTCTAAACAGGGAGATTAGTGCAGGAATGTACGGACTTCACGTGTTCAGCTCCCTGGTGGCAGATGTGCAAGCCATATTTTGGAAGGGTCACAGAGGTCCTGGTGTGCCTTGTGACAGCCAGTCTCAGCTGTGAGGAGAAAAAGCTGCAGTTGTACCTGGGTCTCAGGATCCCCTGGGGGGATTCTTCTGAGTGTCCCTGAACATGGGCGGAATCAAGAGCTGAGAGAGAATTTTGGCAACTGATTGTGTTGAGGGATGTGTGTGCGCACGTGTGCCTGTGTGTGTGTTGTTAAAAAAAAAATCAGTAACTCTTGTTAAAGATGGTAAGGCAGACTTGACTCAGGACCATGGTGACAGATGTAGGGACCACTGCAACAGGACTTTACAGTGGGGAAGAGAGATTGGGCTCAACTCTGCTCAACTCCGCTTGAGCGTGGGCAGGAGGAATTTATAGCCAAGGAGCAGGGTGGGGGGTCAGAGGATGGAAAATTACTACGAGGAAACTTCAGGGGTAAGGAGGCTTCTGATAAACTGACCTGACAGGATTCTTGCTGAAGACAGGCCAGGGTGATCAGATATCACCTGGGGGTGGGGGTGGGGTAGGGGTGGAGGCTGAGCTACCTGATCAGATATTGGGGGTGGGGTTCTGGTTAAACTGACTTAGCAGGGTTCTTGCTAGAATTAGATTTTATAAGGATGTGCACAGATAGGTTCAGGAGAAGGTTCTGGAGCCTGACTAAAGTTTGGTCAACAAAGAATCTTTGTCAGTATGTATGTATGTGCATTTGTGTATATGTATCTGTGTGTGTATATATTTCTGTATGTGTGTGTATATGTATGTGTGTATGTATGTACATCTGCTGTGTGTGTGTGTGTGTGTGTGTGTGCGTGGTGGGGGTGGTTGGTGGGTAGGAAACTCAGGAAGAGGAGGTAGTGGAACAGGTCTCTAGGGAGAGTGGCCATTTTTAGACTAAATGACCAACCAGTGGTGTTACTGTAGTTGTAAAAAGAGAAATGAGAAAGAACTGATTTTAGGGAGAAATTACAATAATGCCTTCATGAAGTCTTTGTAGAATTTTCATCCGTAAGTGATGTCTGTTCCTCCTCTGAATTTCTATTCCTTTTATTCCTATTTTAATTGTGCTTCTCACCACATTTCAGCTTGATAATTGCTATACATATACAAATCTCCCTAATTCAATTTTAACTTCCTGGGTGCAGGGACCATGCTTTATTTATTTATTTTTATCACTGGATTCTCCTCTCATATAGATACTCAGTAAATATTTATAGATTGAAAGAATGTATTTTCTTCTGAATGTTTTTGATATTTTGGAGAAAACTTGCAATTAGTAAAGAGTAAACATTTCAGTATTCTAAGTGGTTAATAATTATAATTAAAATAACATAATAAGTGGTAAACATCTTGAGTTGCAAAGACTTTAGAAAGATCCATGCTGTCATTGGTGTTATAAATACACGATTTTAGCAATCTTTGTCTTTTTGTAACACTATTAACTTTTCAAGGGCTTTGAAATTTTTGATCAACCTGTTAAATGAAGCAGGTTGCTTCATGAAGCAATATATTTAGTGAACGTGACACCCAATGTTCTGAAAGTGGTAAACATCTTGAGTTGCAAAGACTTTAGAAAGATCCGTGCTGTCATTGGTGTTATAAATACACGATTTTAGCACACTAAAATCTGCGTCATATGTTTTTGTGTGTAGAATGAGGTTCATAAAACCTGCTTCATTTAACAGGTTGATCAAAAATTTCAAAGCCCTTGAAAAGTTAATAGTGTTACAAAAAGACAAAGATTGCCAAGTACACAGTGTTTGAGATCTTACTGTTGTTATAATAGAGAGTAAAACATACATACACACCTATCTATAAAACCTTCAAAAGGCACATGAGAATTCTACTGTTTTTACTCACTTTATTCATTGCTTTCATTAGATACTTCTATAAAAGGTCTTTGAGGCTAATAATGACGTTGATGAAGATGGTGGTACTCTTAATAATTTCTCTAACCCTTTGTAATTTATAGAGTTCACATGTGTTATCTCAGATTTAACAGTTCATTAAGGGGAGACTAGCTCTTTATAACACAAAGTTACTGCTAAAACAATGCAAACAAGCTTGTGGGTTTGATCCCCAGTCAGGGTACATGCAAGAATCAACCAATGAATACATAAATAAGTGGAACAACAAATCAATGTCTCTTTCTCTCTCTCTCTCAAATCAATAAAAAACATCAAAAAATATGAACAAACTGTTAAGTCATTGTAATGCAATATATTTAGTGAACGTGACACCCAATGTTCTGAAATGACTTTGCTGATCTTCAAAAGACATCTTGAAATTTAAAAAATACATTCTAAACTAATGTAATATTATCTGTCAACTGTAATTGAAATTAAAAATTTTAAACTGTAAGGGAAGTAGTTGAGGAAATGAAGGCTTACATACATTCCCTTCAGAGACACTGCTGTGAGGTCTGTACTGTTGTGCACTTCTTGGCCACGTTTATGATCACGGAAAGGCAGTTGGGCAGAGAGCCGTCCTGACTGCCCCTTTCCCTGTGCTTTTCACCTGCTTCCTGCACCCCACAGTTCTGGCTGTTGGGTGTTGGAGTCCATGGTCCCATGAGGACCCTCAGAGCTTCTGCAGGAGTTAGCACTAAATAATAACAGAGCACAAAATAATAACACACAAGCATTTGTGGGAAAAATGTACAATAACCAAAAAATCAACAGAAATATCTCTCCTTGGATAACCTTTATAGGAATAAGATAATCAATATTTGCAAACACTTTGCTGTGGGGAGGGCCACCCCTCATCAGTCAGCTGAGTGAAAGAGCTGAAGAAACCTGAGGAGAAAAACAACTAAGAAAAAACAGTGATTTCAGTGGTTTATAAAAAAAAAATAAGACCCAAATAGTATTTACTGAATGAATGATAGCATCTTCAAGAAGACAATATTTTCATGCATTAAATGTGAAATAATAAAATAATGAAATTAGATGCCAAAAGCATGCTATCATTTGGCTTTCAGAGATGAGAGAGAACGTTGTAAGGAAAAGCTCGCTGAGGGCAGTGAACCCTAGGCTGGTCACAAGCAATTGAGTCTGTGCGAAAAGAGAGCTTCATGCCTGTATTAGTTTTCTACTGCTGTGTAACAAATTACCACAGACTCAATGGCCCAGAACAGCGTACATTTTTCATCTTGCCTTTCCACGGGGCAGGAGACTGAGCACGCTTGTCTGAATCCTCTGCTCGGGATCTCAAAGAACAAAATTAAGATGGAGACTTGGCTGTACTTCTTTTTGGAGCTCAGGGACCTCTCCCAAGCTCACATGATTGCTGGTAGAAATCAATTCCTTGAGGTTGTAGGTATGAGGTCCTTGATTTGCTGGCTGCCAGCCAGGGACCTCACACATTCCTTGCTACGTGGCCTCCTTGCAACATGGCAGCTCCCTTCTTCAAGGCCAAAAGAGTCTCCTACTTCTTCTGTCCTCTTTGAAAGGGCTCACTTCATTCGGTCAGGTCCACCTGGGAAAAAAATCTCCCTTTGGATTCACTAAAGCAGTGGTTCTCAACCTTCCTAATGCCACGACTCTTTAATACAGTTCCTCATGTTGTGGTGACCCCCAACCATAAAATTATTTTCGTTGCTACTTCATAACTGTACTGTTGCTACTGTTATGTCTTAGTGACCCCTGTGAAAGGGCCATTCGACCCCCAAAGGGGTCGTGACCCACAGGTTGAGAACTGCTGCACTAAAGGCAACTGACTAGGGATCATAAACAATTAAAAAATTTTTTATACGGTTTTCAATTACAGTTTACATTCAGTATTATTTTGTATGAGTTTCAGGTGTACAGCATAGAGGTTAGCCAGTCATACACTTTACAAAGTGTTCCCCTGATATTTCTAGCATCCACCTGATAGCAGACATAGTTATTACAATAGTATGGACTGTATTTCCTGTGCTGTACAAGGGATCTTAATTACACCTGCAAAGTCTCTTCACCTTTGTCATATACCTAATATAATCACGGGAGATATCACTCCACTTTTTCCATGTTCTGCTGACTAAAAGCAAATTACAGCCTCTGCCCACACTCAAGGGGATTATACAAGGGTGTGGGTCACCCCCGAATCCTGCCTACCAGGGTCTTATTTTGCAAATGATTCTTTTAGTTGTTGTCTGAACATGTTTTAAAAGTGAAGTTTTTAAAAAAGTGATTTGAAAAGCGGGCTCTGGGTGTCAGATGCCAGGCTAAGGAAAATAACTTGTCTGAAGTCGGAGCTTTTACTTAGGGGACCAGCTGCAGAAAGGGCATGGAGAGGAATGAGTTACAACTAGAGAACCCACCTCATCACTCCGATGCGCTGCAGGAGCTTCCTAACTGGCCTCTTGGCGCCTGGCCTTTCCTCTCCCACCTGCCTCTGCTTGCAGTCAAGGTGCTCTTTCCAAAGCAAGCATCTGATCATGTCACTCCCCTGCTAAAAATACTTCTGCTGACTGGTAGGTGGAACCCACGCGCCCTAGCCTCCTGGGAAAGGGCTGCCATGCCGTTCGGCTTCCTGTCCCAACACAGGTGTCATGTGCCCTTCACTCACACTCAACCCAGGCAGCGACAGCCGGGGTTAAGAGGAGGGGCTGGATTTGAGACACTGAGTGGGGAGAGTTACCTGGATGTGATGAGGGAGGACGAACCTGCTTCGTGCATGGACATAAGGAGTGCAAGTGCACTAGCAGATGTGGGAGAGAAGGTGAGTTCAGTTGGAGGTCACGGCAGAAAATCACACCCGAGGGCATGCTTGGCCCTCTACTGGGTATTGTGGGATCTGTAAAGGAAGTGCCAGGCATAACCGCTGCAGAGATGAGAATCTATGTGGCATTCAGAAATTATGGATTCACAGAGAAGGGCAACAGAAGGATTAGCGCCAGTGGTAGATTGCAGAGGTGAGATAGTTAAGATATTAATAGCTGAGTGGAATTTTCCCCACTCCCTGAAGTACCCAATAAAAGCAATGACAGATAACATTGCCTTTCATTGTTTCAGTGGCTTAAATGTTTAGACAATGGGAAAGATCGTTAGGACCTAATTTGGGGTGTCCAAAGAAAATATCAGGAAGAGAGGTTTCAAACTTTTCCTGGTTATCTCAACTTAACTTTGTTGTTCCAAGTGTCTTTTGTCACTTGGCCTCACACATCATGAATACTGAAAATCTTTTGTGCTCGTTTTGGGCTATGTGGAAGTACCTAGTTTTTCTTCTGCTTTCTGTTTTTTTTCCTGGAGTCCAGTTTCTTCTGAAGAGTGTTGGGCCAAAAAGGGTTTTAAGCCACCTGGTCTGCCTTCCTAATATGGGATGCACTCTAAGGAGAATGAACCAAGTGGGATGCTGCTTTTCTCCTGATGGACGATGGATTCTAATCTCCATTCATCTCTTTTCCTGTGTGCCTAAGTGGTGCCCATCATGTCAATGTGCCGTCAGTTTCCAGCTCGTGCGGTTCCTGTGGTCCCTGCTGAGGTTGTCAGTGCTGCCATTGCTTTGGGCCTGCAGATGAGCCCGCAGTGCTGTGGCAGCGACCGTGGAGTTCACGTGGCTGCTTGTGGTGGCTGGTGTGACTCCTGTGGTGCCGACACTGCTGTCCATGAAGTGTGCCCTATAGACAGTCCCGTCTCTGTCGTTTGCTCGATCCCCAGCATTCTCTCTGGTGTTGCCAACACCGAGGCTGAGGATCAATTCTCCTTTGTCTTTGGGCTGTCATCATTGTTTTTCTACAGCAGAGATTTTTTCCCTCATATTTGGATCTTCTTCTGTATTTTATCTGATTGGCCTCTGCAGGCATTTTTGTTTGTGACCTCAATTTTAAGTAAAATCTGCATTTTCTTGTATCTTATCATACTCTGGTGTTTTTAAGGGATTAAACACTACCCCAAAACATCACCTGAACTCGTGACTCTGAGGTTGATTCCTGCTATAGCATCTGTAAAGGAAAACTCACCTCTGCTGTGTTCCCTGGACCCTCACACTACTGCCGCACTCCCGAGTTTCTCATACCAGACGAGCAATTCTGAGAGACCCGCTGTGTGTCCTAATGTTTAACTCAACTCAACTCAGTCGTGGCTCTGTCTACCTGAAGATAGCCTTAGGTCCCACAGGTTAAGGCCTCAGTCCCACAAGAGTGCCCTGCCCTCCCCCCACACTTGAGATGCCAATCACAAGTCCAGGTTGTCACCTGTGCTTCTGACCAGGGGGCTGTAAGTCTGAGAGGTTGCCACCTCTTCCTCCTCAGGTTTGATTAATTTGCCAGAGAGGCTCACAGAGCTCAGGAAAACACACCCCATTTACCAGTTTTTTTATACAACGATATAATTCAGGAACAGCCAGCCAGACGGAAGAGGTGCAGAGGGCAAGCTGTGGGAAGTGGGGTGCTCCACTCTCCTCAGGTCTCCACGTGTGCCCCAAGCTGCAAGCTCTCCAAACCCAGCAGTTCAGGGGTTTTATGTAGCCTTTATTATGAAGCATGTCGATGAAATCATCGGCCTTTGGTGATTGAGCTCAATCTTCAGCCTCCCTCTACCCCCCGGGGGGCTGGGGGGAAGGGCTGAAAGTTCCAACCCTCTAATGCCTTGGTGGTTCCCCTGGCAACCAGCTACCATCCTTAGGTTCCTTAGGTGCTTTCCCAAAGTCACCTTATTAACATAAACTCAGTTGTAGTGGAAAGGGGCTGGTTATGAGTAACAAGGCATCTGTTTCACCTTCATGGCTCGGAAGCATTTCAGGAACTGAGGACAAAAGACCACATGTTACAACAAAAGATGCCCCTATGGCCCTTACATAGGAAATTACAAGTTTTAGGAGCTATGTACCAAACACAGTGGACAAAGACCAAATATATATTTCTTATTATAAATTGCAATACCACACCGTCTGCAGTAGGCATGATTTAAAATGAACAGCTGACAAAAACTTGGAAGTACTTGTTATGGAGATAGGTAGATAAACCTTTGCAATGAAAAACTTGTAATTGGGATAGCACAAACTTGCATGTGACTAAAATTATGCATATTGACACAAGTAAACCCTCACTAACACAGCCTTTTGTGCCTTGTGTCCCCTTTCTAGACCGCTGGAACGATCCAGTGAAGATGTGGATATAATCTTCACACGGCTGAAAGAAGTTAAAGCTTTCGAGAAATTTCACCCAAATCTCCTTCATCAGATTTGTTTATGTGGTTATTATGAGAATCTGGAAAAAGGAATAACATGTAAGAAACCCAACTCCAATAGTTTACTTTTATGTATGGTTTGTGCTTATTTGTGGTTGTCCTGTGGGGACAGATAGCACATGGGGTATTTATGGGCCGGATGGTTGAGCTTCAGCCGAAGGTACTAGCCTGACATGTCCCTCGACTTTGCTCATTCAGTTTCATGGAGGCATTTTCTGAACTTCTCTGTTCACAGCATGGAAACGGTTCTTCCAGGGCAGCCTACTTTCCAGATGGACCTGGAAGGATATACTGATTCATAGCATTCAGCTGTATCCTTAGAAATTCAAATAATTATTTTCTCTAACCCCCAAAATATGTTAGCCAGTAGTATATTAAATAAAGAGAAAGGGTCACTTAATAAAGAGAAGGGTCAATGCTAATAGTGACGTTCAGAATTAACCTCAGTGATATCATCTGTTCCAGGTGTGAATAAGGGGCAGGGAGAATAAAACAATAGGGTTAGCTGCATTTAAAAAAAGGTATTTTCTCATTTAAAAAAATAATGCTTTACTGTGTGTTGGGACGCTTTAAGCTGCGGTAACAGAACACTCCCGCCCAGCTGGCTTGGACATCGATTACTCACGTAAGAGGAGAATCGGTTACTCGTGTGCCAGAAGGCTTGAGCTAGGACGGCTTCAGGGTTGGTTAGTTAGTGGCTCGGTGACATTCTTAAGGTCCAGGTACCGCTCATCCTTTTGTTTGCTGCTGTGTGCTGTGTGTCTCAGACTTGTCCCAGATGGCTCTAAGACATCTGCAGCAGTCGGAAGCATTACGTGCTGACACAAAACGTCCTGCTGAAAGACTGTTTCTCGTTGTGTCTCTTTTTCAGAAGTCTCCCAGCAGACTTCCTGTTTTATTTATCCTCACCCGAGGACATTTTTGCATTTATCTTCAGATAGAGTGGTAGGGAGAGAGGGAGGAAGAGAGAGAGAGAGAGAAACATCGATGTGAGAGAGACACATAGAGTAGTTGCCACCCACATGACCCCAACCGAGGCCGGGGACGAACTGCAACCGAGGTACGTGCCCTTAGCGGGAACCGAACCCGGGACTCTCTGGTTCGTGGGCTGACACTCTAACTGCTGAGCCAAACCGGCCAGGGCCCTGTTTTGTTTTATTGGCTAGAATTATCACATTCTCATGCCTAAACTAATTGCTGCAAAGATATGGGACCACCATGATTGAATTAGACCAAGCGTTATTACCCCATTGGAGTTAGGAAAGAAACTCTTGCTCTGAGCACTTGGCCCTTGATGGAGGGTGGAATTTATAATGTTCAGTTAGATAAGAGGGCATGATTCTGGGTGGGAAACCAACGGGGTCTGTCACAACATCATTGTAGAAAATCTAGAAGACAAACAAAATAAAAATCACCTGCAATTCCCAAACCCAGAGATTACTATATACACAAACACATTCACATTTCTATTAAAACAACCATTCAAACATACTGTTTTCAAACATATATTATTACTATTATTATTATTGATGTTAGAAACTTCATTCTCTTGGGGATGAGACTCTATTTTCTATTTCTTAAAGCCATTTTCAAAATGAATCTTCTATGATATATAATGTGAATTTCATTGATAAATGATCATGTCTTGGGGGCCAGAAAGTTCATGAAAGGCAAAGCACTGACTCTCAAATAAGTCACTTACAAAGGCTAGGAGCAGCAGTTACTGGAGAGGCAGGCTATAAACTCATCAATTCCCCATCTTAAGCCTATCATTGCACTTGGTGGGATGCCATTGTCATTCTTCTCCTTCCCACAGCACGTCTTGGTCGGAGTTTAGAGCAGCTTGTCGCATTAATTATGGCTCCCAGGGGCTCGCTCTTGTGCCGGGAGCTCGAGCCTTGCCAGGATTCAGCTGTCCCACTGAGCTGTCATGTGACTTCTCATTGAGTCACTAGACCTCCGACTTTAACCGTGAAAAGAATTTAAAAATATCAGATCATTCCATCTGTTTATTCAGCTAGGATATGTGAAAGGATTGTTGGGTTTGTATGAGATTTTTGACCCGGTGTTTCAGAATGACTTTCCCAAGTACTGGTCTTAACATGATATGGGAACTAAGGTTCTACCTAAATATCTAAATGTTTCTTTTCTGAAAGTACAAACGTAAAGCAAAATCAGGTTCAGAAATTCCTGAGAATCATTTCCAAAGAGTAGTTAACTCCTAATGCCTAAAGCAGTGCATTTATTTATTTATTTTTTTAAAAGGACAGACAAGAAAATAGACAATGATAATACAGTCATTAAAACTCTTAAAGCAGATTTTTGTTTTTTAATCATTCATTATTTAGCTTAAAAGGAGCTTTCTATCCTAGAGAACACATTGCTTTTCATACAAATAGACTTAAGAAATTGGGGTGGTGGTCTGGTTTTGTTGAGTCAAATAATCTTGTTAATATGTATCCCATCTAGAATAATAATTTTCCGAGAATTATAATACAATGTAGTGTATTTAAGATAAATTGCACAGAACATCACTCAGTTCTTCTTAAATTCAAAGGATCATGTAGGGTTCAGAGTTATTTGTCCTTATTACTGCTCTGTAAATATAAAAGAGTTATGTTTAAACAGAATTCCACTTCCTAGAATATTGAATAAATAAGATATAGCTTGTTGATAGATGAGGAAAAGAAAAATATGTTCTTGTGGGAACAAGTAGAGGAAGAATTATACTGTTTCTTTTTCAGTATTTCGTCAAGGTGATATTGGAACAAACTGGTATGCTGTCCTGGCAGGGTCTTTGGATGTTAAAGTATCTGAGACCAGCAGTCACCAGGTAAGATACCTTATTTATTTATTTATTTATTTATTTTTGGTTAATCCTCACCCGGGGATATTTTCCCACTGATTTTTAGATAGAGTGGAAGGGAGGGAGGGAACAAGAGAGAGTGAAACATCACTGGGAGAGAGACACATCGGCTGGTTGCCTCCTGCACAACCCTGACCAGGGCCGGGGGATCCAACCTGCAACCCAGGTACATGCCCTTGACCGGGAATTGACTCCACAACCCTTCGGTCCAAGGGCTGACACTCTAAACATTGAGTCAAGTCGGCCAGGGCCTTTTTTCAAAAGTAGGATTTATTATTCTTTTCAAAAGATACATTGTTCCTGTGTCTTCTATGCCATCAACATTCCATTTGAAACCCATTCCCTCTTTCCCATAGTAAGGAGTTTACATGTTTGATGAATTCTTCTATTAAGTTAGTCAAGAAACATAGACATTGACTGTCTTCTCTGATTTGAGTATGGTGCCAGGTGTTGGAACATGGACTCCAGGGACCCATTGCCTGCCTTCCAGAAGCTTGCTGTCTGCTGGGAAGTGCGAACGATTCATTGCAATGTGATACATTGCTGTTGTGTAAGCTGAATTGTGAGCAAAGGGGGAGGAGAAGCAAGTCTTCCTAGGTTTCTCCTTAGAGCCTTCCTCCCTCTGGTGTCCTGACTTTTCTGTGTCCTAGAAGTGATCCCCTGTGGCCTTTCAGGTGCTCCAGCGACGCAGGGGAATGTGGGCAATGCAGCCCCCTTAACATCTCCTCTATTTCCCTACCACATCTTTTCAAATGTGGGAGGGCCAATAATAACATTTTCCCCCTAAAGGGCAGCACTGGCTTCCTTTGTCTTCATTAGTCCCCTCTGAGGAGCTTGGCATCCTAAAAGATAAAACTCGTATTCTTCCCATCCTCCCACCCCTGCACCACATTTGCTAATATTTAAAATTGGCCCCAGAGTATCCTTTCACATCTGCAGTGACCTTTACTCCAGCACTACCCCCGTGGCTGACGTGTACACAACCTTCCTACTTGGAGCCAAGAACCTTAACTCTCAAAAGAGTGGCCACTAGAGACCACCGCCGAGCTACAGTATGAAAATGGTCCGAGTTTTCTATCCACATATTCAGGATTCAAGTTAAAAATGGAGGAAGAGAATTGGCTGATTGTAAAATTGGAAGGAATTGTCACGAAACATCAACGAAAGAGTTGAAGGGACAGACAGCCTATAGCTAAGCAGCGTGTTGATGACAGTGCTTCTGAGCTTTTTTCAGACGCAGCACACTTCAAATGTGAGAAACGTTCATGACTTACTAAATTTGAGATTTAAATTTCGTAGGGACTTATGTGCATATTGGAGTTGTAGGCAATGACTACATAAAAATGGAGAAGTGTCCCAAAGACTGTTGGTAAGGTGGACATTTGGAGTTTGGAATATAGTTGCCTGTGTTATACTTATTGGTATAGATGGTTAGAGTCTCAGGCTAGTGCCAAAGTCCTATTTAACCCATAGTATACTATTCCTATGCATTAATGCATTGAAATTTCCATTAGAAATTGCCTGGAACCTGTACCCCCCAGCCTTGAGGGTACTGTCCCTCTTCCCCTCATTCGCAAGCCAGGTTTCTCTTGGATTTCAAAGAGGGCCAAGGTGAGAAGTAGATTTTGATTCCTATAAACTTCCTCAGTTTCCCAATGGCACTGAGAAGAGCCATTTCTTGGATATCTGCCATGTGCTAGGCAGTGTTCTAAGCACAATAACCCTGTGAGGTCGGTCACATTACCATTCTCATGTTATAGACGAGAGATGAAGACACAAAGGCCCTGAGTAGTTAAATAACCTGCCCCAAGTAAGGTATCTAGAAATTAGGGGAACTGATATTAAAACCCAAGCTGTGTGGCGTCAGGACATGTGCCTGTAGCCACTGCTCTGTGCTGACTCAGAGGACACACGATGCAGCATGCAGTGTCCCTCTCTCTGCCATCTGTCATCCTTTCAGGCTACCCCTGTCCCTTACCTCTGCACACCTTCCACCTGCAGACTGCTGTCCTGGCGGGCACCCTCGGGGCCCCTTGCCCAGAGCTTCTCCTGAGGCTCACCTTGACCTGGCCCCACCTGTGTGGTTGCAAGGAGGGCACAGAGCCCGGAAGAGGCTGATTCCCTTGCTTCTCCAGTGGGTCCTGAATGCATAATGATGGAAAGAGGGAAGAAGTTGGAAAATAAAGGTGAGGAAGAGAGAAAGGGGGAAGAAGATGAGAGGTAAAGAGGAAGATGAGAAGGGAAGGAAAACAGAGGGAAGAGCAATGAGGAAGGAACAATAATCATTTAACAAAGGAAAGCAGATGTACCGAAGGGATGGTTAATCACGTCCGCAGTGATGTGCTGACACCTCAGATGTTAAAGCTAGTGTGAGCTTTTGATGGTATTAAAATAGTATTTGGCCAGGGGCTCTTGGAATACTGCCCTGCACCAATTATCTCTCACCATGCGGTCCTAGCAAAGAATAGCTGAGTAACACTTTGTTATTAGCTGTGTGTGTGTGTGTGTGTGTGTGTGTGTGTTTAATTTTAAGAAACTTTTAATTCTAGAGTTTAGTTGTGGTTTTGACCTCAAACCCAATGCAGAGAACTTTCCTAAGCTGAGCTTGGCCGTCTTTTAAGTTGTTAGGAATTATTAGCTTTGTATCAAAGCTGGCTTCCTGCCTCCTCTGTGTACTTCACCCCACAATGTCTAGTCAGGGTTTTCTGGATTGATCTGTATATTCACTAAGATATAAGGATGATAAAGTGCATTGCCCTCCACATCCTCCAGCCCTCCAGAGAGTGGCCTGAGATAGATAGAGTGCCCAGCCTTGCAGTCAGCGCTGATGGGCAGGGCATCATTTCAGACACATTGGAACAAGAAGCTAAGGAGAACGAGCAAGATGGCTGTACCTCCTTCCATGGCGAAACACTTGAAAAGGAGAAAGAATATGCTATTTCTGTCCAAGCTGGCCTTGTAATGGGCTCTGGGTCTCTGCCCACTAGTGACCAGATCAGGGTGATGGGTTAGCCAATCAAAGTAGTACCTTATGTTAGGATTCTCCAGAGAAATAAAACCAATAGGAGATAGATAAAGATTTATTTTAAGGAATTGGCTTATGTGATTGTAAGGGCTGGGAAATCAGAATTTGTAGAGTAAGCTGACAGGCTGGAGACTCATGTAAAAGTTGATTCTGCAGTCTTGAGTCTAAAAGCTGGAAGCTCAGGTAGAGTTTCTATCTTGCAGTTTGGAAGCAGAATTGCTTCATTTTGGGAAATCTGTTTGCTCTTAAGGCCTTCAACTAATTGGATGAGGCCCACCCACACTACGGAGGGCAATCTGCTTTACTTAAAGTTCACTGATTATAAATGTTAATCACATCTAAAATATTTTTATGGCAAAATTAGACGAAGGAACTGATGATCATCGTTGACATATAAAATTAACCATCAAATACCCCACTGTGGTTGGGTGATGGACCATGGGAGGAGAAGCAAAGAAAGCCCTGGAATTTCTGTCCCTAGAGACCAGTAACAACATTACTAAATGCCTTCACTGTGTCACACTGTGCTAAGGGTTCTGGGAACATTAACTGACTTCATCTTTAGGCATTTATGTCCTATTTTACAATTGAACTTGAAAATAGGGCCCGGTAACATAAGGTATGACTTGCCCCGGGCCATACAAATGTATGTGACCAAATTACGATTTGAATCCAGGCCTGACATACTCCAAATTTCATGTTCTTCCTACTGCTCACATAGGAAAAACAGTGGGCAGGGGACAGTAAAAAGAAGAAGGAGGAGGAGGAGGAAGAAGAGGAGGAGGAGGAGGAGGAGGAGGAGGAGGAGGAGGAGGAGGAGGAGGAGGAGGAGGAGGAGGAGGAAGAGGAGGAAAGCTAAAAGAGACTGAGAATTAAGGAAAGAGAAAAGAGATAGGGCCGTTTCTTGCTAGCCTACCCCTTCATTTTCGTCCCTCAAGTCTCTACCTGCCCTGCATGCCTGACTGCTCACCTGAGAGTCGGAACTCGGAGACGGTGGTGATAAATTCTGAACCTTATCTCTACGTTTCAGCCCCTTATTGGGGTGTTAGCGGAACCGGAATGATGAGATAAGAGCAGGAAGAGCTAACGGGAATGGAGCGCCCACTACGGGCAGCTAAGTGAAAAGCACTTTACAAGCATTATTTCGCTACACTGCCCTCCCCCACGTAGGGCTATCATTAGTTTCAGTTTACAAGTAAGATGCTCAGTCACTTGCCCAGTGTCACTCAGCCAGTCTGTATCAGAGCCAGTTCCTTGTGATCCTAGGACTCAAATTCGTGACCACTTTGGCTGTACAGTTGCCATCCAGCAGGAATAATGGATGTGGGGAGAAGGAGCTTTTCCCTTAGGGCCCCTGCAACCACCCTCCTACACTTCTGATTCCCGCTCAGAGCGCCACACCTTCTCACCTGCAAGCCCACCTCTCAGGTGTTTCCCTCACCTGAGGCGTGCTGTTGGGGATGGCCCACTTCTCATACTCTTGCTGGACTGCCCGTGGGCTCTCCGTCCACCGTCTTCTAGATTAGGAGATACTCAGTGAAATGAGCATATTCCACCCCCTCAAAGGGCTTCTGGGTGGGAGGCTGGGGTGGATCCGTATGGGCGATCAGGGAGGGAGATTGAGGTATGGCATGTGCAAGGTAAAGGTGAAGTGGTCAGAATTGGTGCTGACGGATGTGTGGGGAGCTGAGAGAAAGGGAGGAGTCTGACGTGGAGGAAGAGGTGGGTGGCAGTGCCATTCATTGAACTTAGGAATACATAATGAAGAAAACTCGTCACAGATTCTGGCATGCTATTTTTGTATCCTGTATTTACTAAGTATAATTGATTTGATGGGATTTTTTTTTCTGAACAAAATCACCCTATTTCTTTTATTTAGTGATAGGAAAATATAACTATATATAACTTTCAAGAAGACACAGAGCATAAGTATTTTATTTGGTTCATACATTCATGTTATCTTCCCACCTATTTCAAGACAGTATTACTTCTGTCCCTTCCCACCTTCCCCGTATACTTTTTTGCTCACCGGGTTAAGAAAACACAGCTTCTTCCTCTCTGTAGGATTGGTTTGGCATGTTCCTTTTGAAGTCTTTGGACTCCAGGTCGAGGCCACACATTTCTCGTTGAAGCTATCCCCGAGCACGGAGGTCACGGAGGTCACGCTCAGCGTTCACAGAGCGTTTCACCTGCACACATTTGTTGGAGCCACCCTGTCAGGGGGACGCAGCTATGTTGCATTTTGCTCATGTCACAGGTCAATGGGTGACCTGCTCAAGATGGCCCAGTGGTGACCCATAGAGCTGGAGATCACCATGCTTTCTGGACCCGGTCTCTGCTCTGCCTGCCCCCTTGGCGGTGGCCAGCACCTGCTGCCGTTTGCCCAGGGCATTGTAAGGGGTCCACAAAGGGCACTTGCTCCCAAGCACCTCCAGTGCCGCGGGGGTGGGGGTGGTGGTGGTGTGCTGAACCTTCTTTGCCCCCTTAAACTACCGACGCCGAAGCGTCTAACAAGGAGAGCTATCCATTCCACATTGGAGGAGTATTAAAATACAAACGCCAGTGGTGAGTGGTGATATGAACTTCAGGCAGAAAGGGGAGGATAGAGGAAAAAAGCTGACTGGTCGTGGGGAGCCAGAGGGTTCACTTCCTAGTTGTGTTTGGGGTCAGCCCACTGGCTCAGTGTGCCAGCTGGGGAGGCATGGGCTGGCAGGCTGCCTGCCTTGCCCTGTGGGTCTGCCTCTGGCTCCGGAGGTCCCACAGTGGCACACAATCCCACTGAGCGTGGGTTAGGACCTCCTTCTCTCTCACAGGGTTCGGCCAGCTCTCTGTCCTGCTTCCCTGTCTTCTCTTCAACTAGGTCCCCAACCGTTCCCAGGCTTCATGTATGGACTGGAGGGGGAAGGTCACAGCCTCTGGATGAGCAGAGGGACAGTGGGCCCTGCCTCTTGGGGACCCTCCGAGGAGCTGGTGCTAGTTGCTTTCATTTTTTTCGATACAGCCTGGAAACCATATTTGTGCTAAGAATTCTGAGAAATTATACGTAGGCTATTCTGTTCTTATGATTTTGATGAAATTTAATTAAAGTTATATTTTTAAAAGCCTCACTTGAGGATATGTTTTATTGATTTTGAGAGAAACATCCTTGTGAGAGAGAAACATCGATCGGTTGCCTCTCATACGCGCCCTGACTGGGGATCAAACACGCAACCTAGGTATGTGCCCTGACTGGGAATCGAACCTGCAACCTTTTGGTGTATGGGATGATGCTCCAACCAACTGAGCCACTGGGCCAAGGAAATTTTGATGAAGTTTTAAAGACTGCTATCCCTAAGAAGTACAAATTGGTGGTTAGACTGATGAACCTCAAAGGGAAGGGGGGAGGAAGGGCGGGATGAGATAAACCAAAGAACTTCTATACATATATGCATAACCAATGGACACTGACAATAGTGTGGGGAAGGCAGGAGGGGGGCGGGTTTGGGGAGGAGGGGGTCAATGTAGAAAAAGGGGGGGGACATCTGTAATACATTCAACAATAAAGATAAGTTAAAAAAAAAAAAGCCTACTATCCTTGTAAATTATATTGATTCCACTACTCCATAAAACCAAACCTACTTCAGAAACACTCTTGCTCTGCATCCCTGTGTACTTGACAAAGGTGTGCCTCTCCCAGCTTCCCAGACACTTCTGCCTTGGCCATTCTGTCTTACCCCATGAAGCTCAGACTGCCCAGCAAGAGGGCCTGCTCACAGACCACTTGACCAACCCAAAGTGCCCCAGCCTGGCTCACATACTCACATAGACTTGGACTTGGCAGCACAGCTCCTATTAAGGATTAATCTTTCCAGTTCCCAGTGACACCTGTTCCTACCCTCAGTCCCTTACCTAATACTAACCAGGACACACACGCCTTCAGATGCCCACAGCTGGACGGACGCGTGCACTCGGGCTCTGCCTGTTTGGGCGCCTACTTCACTTAGTGGGCTAAAAGTCAGAGATTTTACATTCCCATGGGAAGGAATACTACTATGAGTGTACATTTTTTGGAGAGTGTACTTTTTTCTCAATAATATGTGAATAGATTTATAGTTAAAGTGAAATTGGAACAAATTATAAACAATAAACTTAAAGACAATAAATAAGCTTATAAACTTCATTATATGAAGAAACAATATCCAACTCTGTGTGTGTGTTTCAGAGAGAGAAAGAGAGAGAGAGAGAGAGAGAAAAGGTCCCGCTTTTCTCTGCATATTTTATAGGTGAGGGGCCTTTTTTGCATGGTAAATATTTAAATCCTAGAAGTATATAAGGTTTTAAATTAATCTTTACACCAAAAAGAATATAATATGTTTCCAGTCATATCAAAGAAAAATTTCTGGTGGCTACTGGGTGAGTAGAAGTTCATGCTGCAAAATAGAGAATGGGATGATGTGTTAATTCATTAAAACTTCAACATCTCTTTAACAGATCTCTTTTAAAGTGTAAAATAATACCTAATGCAGAGCTCAGTGGTTAAAATCAGACTTTTGATGTCATTTCTCTGCCACTTAATTACTGTGTGACCTTGGGCAAGTTAGGTTACTTATAAGATAGGGATAGCCATTCATAACTTAAATGAGTTAATGTATAAAGCATCTGGTATAGAGCAGGGGTTCTTGTGTGTTTTTGTTTCCGTTTTTCCCAGAAAGAAAAGTTGACTGCCCAGAGTCGGGAATGCTGTTGGTTGCAATGCCTGCCATGCTGTCATTTGACCACAAGAGGGCAGTGCTAGCATAGAAAAAGCAGGAAATGTGCTTTGTATTGGAAATGGCAAGACATTAAACAGTATTGTTCAGCCATTTCGTGGGATCAGATAATCTGGGCTGCACTTGGCACTGGTCATCATTTTAAACATCCTCGCATCTGTCTCTGTGAAGTTCTCTGGCCATTTTTAGCTCAGTTTTGAAAAAAGATTTCTTGTGGGTACTCCCCCCAAAGTAAAATGTGCTTTTATTTACCCTCTCTTTGTCTCTACATCAAAGATTTGTTGTTGTTGTTAATCCTCACCCGAGGATATTTTTCCATTGACTTTTAGATAGGGATAGAGTGGAAGGGAGGTTAGGAGGGAGGGGGGGGGAGAGAGAGAAACATTGATGTGAGAGAGACACATCGACTGGTTGCCACCCACACGACCCTGACAGGGCCGGGGATTGAACCTGCAACCCAGGTACATGCTCTTGACTGAGAATCGAACCTGAGATCCCTGGGTCCGTGGGCTGATGTTCTAGCTGCTGAGCTAAACTGGCCAAGGCTCAAAGATGTTTTTAAGCATTACAGTTCTGTTTACAAAATGTAAAGGACAGGCAGGTTTCTCCTTCATATGGGTCTATCTTTCTCTGTCTTTCTGCCTTTGCCTGTCTGCTTTTTCCATTCTCTCTCATTTCACCCTGTTATTTTCAGACAAGGAACATTGTCATCATCGGGAAACATTTTCTGAATACATTTATTGAGCCCATAAAACTTGAAAGGTGCCAAACCCACAGTGGTAGTTTGTAATCTCTTACCACTTGCCTATGCTCAGGTCATGTTATTTGTTCGGAACTGGTCAGCTTATTTAGCATCCTGCATGATACATCTACATACTGTATTTGGTTTGTTGCCACGCAGTTCTGCTTTTGGATGGATGCAAGACTGAGCCATAGTGCAGGACAGACTGGCCCTCTGCTGAAATGGGCTGGCCTTCCTGGTTCAGTGATCACAGTGCTAATGCCAGTCCATTCTGATGGACCCTTCCTGCCGCCAGCTTGCCTGATCTTGTTAAGCACTCCAGGGAAGTGCTCTAAAAGTACCAAATCTCATCTTTGCTATTGGTTAGAAACACACACACACACACACACACACACAAACATGCATTTGACTTAGAACTATTTTCCCTTTGTGCTTGGCAATAAATCCTTTAGATAGCAAATACTGTCTAATGTCTTGACAAATTCAGAGATTAGATTCCATTAAATTTTTATTTTTTAAAGAACTTGGAGCATTCAATAAATCTCGGTAGTAAGTTCAAGCTCATGAAACAAACAGGCACTACCAAACTTAATGGCAAGAATTGCCTATAGTACTAAAATAAAAATTGTAAAAATATTGCTTTGTTAAAATTTGTGTTTTAGGGTCTACACACTTGAAGGACTAATTTGTTCCTTCATGTTAACCCAACATGTATCCAAAAATAATCAAAATACCGTGAATAATATGGGAGTGAGGTAAATACGCATAATTGCACTGCAGAAGAAACCATCAACAGAGTGAAAAGACAACCTATGGAATGGGAATAAATATTCACAAACCACATGTCTGATAAGGGGTTAATATAAAAAATATATAAAGAACTCATTCAACTCAGTAGCAAAAAACAAATAACCCAATTAAAAAATGGGCAAAGGACCTGAAGAACATATATGTACGGCCAACAGGTACATGAAAAGATGCTCAACATCGCTAGTCATTAGGGAAATGAAAATTGAAACCAAAATGAGATATCACCTCACGCCTGGTAGAATGCCCATCACCCAGAAGATGAGAGAGATAACCAGTGCTGGTGTGCATGTGGAGAAGGGGAGCCCTGTGCACTGTCACTGGGATTGTACATTGGTACAACCACCATGGAAAACAGTATGGGGATTCCTCAAAAAATTAAAAATAGAACTACCATGTGATTCAGCAAATTGGCTTCTGAGAATATACCCAAAGGTGCTGAAAACACTAAATGGAAATGAAATCTGCACGCCCATGTTCATAGCAGCATTGTTTACCATAGCCAAGACGTAGAAACAACCTAGGTGTCATCTCTAGAAGAAAGGATAAAGAAGATGTGATATAGCCCGGCCAGTGTGGCTCAGTGGTTGAGCGTCGACCCATGCACCAAGGGGTCGCGATTCGATTCCTGGTCAGGACACATGCCCAGGTTGTGGGCCCAATCCCCAGTGGGGGGCATGCAGGAGGCGGCCAATCAATGTTCTCTCTCATCGATATTTCTCTCTCTCTCCCTCTCACTTCCTTTCTCTCTAAAATCCATAAAGAAAAAATAAACAAATAAAAGATGTGATATATACACAGCCATAAAAAACAAGGAGCTCCTACCATCGGAAAAAGGTGGATGGGCCTTGCAGGTGTTATGCTAAGTGAAATCTGTCGGACAGAGAGAGACAAATACTGTGTGCTCTCACTTATCTGTGGAATCTTACAAAAATACATAATACAACGATCAGAGAGCCCTTGAAGTTATAGAACAATTTTAAAAAATCTTAATGTACTTACCCCAGAGAAGTCTTATGTTCATTTTGTAGATCGTTGGTTACTTTAAACGTCATCAGACTGTAACGTGTGTCAGGTGGATTTTGGTGGATGTTATGGACGTTGTTTGCAAGGCACGTGTTCGTTAGCTTGGATGTCAGTGCACAATCACGGGCTTTCTGAGCACCCGTCCCATCTTCATACTGGAGCTATGTTTGTAATGAAACAAACAAAGTGCCGCAGCCAAGAATGCTGCTTTAAGAAAACCCAGTGTACCATAATTCTGACATACAAAGCAGATAAATTAAGGGGTGATTAGTAGCAGAACGAAAGGATTCTTTGACTTGCAGCAGGAGTCCTCAGAAGGGTTTCTTTGAATACAAGCTCCCCCGGAGAGCTGAAGTGTTTTGCAGATCATTCAAACCACTTGACATCCAGACTGGGGGTCAGAGAAACTTGGCATTTAAGTGCTGAAAAGCCATCGTTAATGGAAGATTAGCAGGAAATGAATATAGAGATTATCTGTTATTTAAATAATAGAAAAATATAATTTGCTTTTAAGAAACTTTGATAAGCTATACATGTATGTAAATATGGCTAAGTCAGAAATAATGCTTCCCATTATTTATGGAGCACCTACAGTGTGCCAGGAACCATACAGAACTGTATATGTATTATTTTATTTCTATCGAATCCTGCTAATAATCTTATAAGAAAGTTTGCTTCCGGTTCACAGACGAGGCTCTGAGGCCTGGGAGCATTCTCCCCAAAGCCACAAGGTAGTAACTGGCGGAGAACAGTGTTGGATCCAGGCGCCCAGGCCTGTGCTTGTCTGTGCTGCCCGGGGGCTTCTCCCACTGCCGTGGAGTGCGTGAGCGCTGGTGCCTCCCGTGTGGGTCCTGATGCTCCCTGCCCCCAGCGGGGCAGCTTGGTTCACTTACCCGATACCAACTTCTCTGAACGGAGATAGCCGGACCCGCCTTGCCCACTGTAACACATACTATGGCAGAAATTGTTCACGACTTCAAGCTGGTGCCTAGCTGAGCAGAAGAGAACCTGGAACCGTGTGTGTGTGTGTGGGGGGGGGGGGCATGTGGAGGTGGGAGTCACCCAGCATGCTCAGGCAGAGCTGGGTCAGACCTGGGCGGGACGCTCAGGGGGAAGGGTGCAGCGGACAGCCCTGGGGGTGTGGACGGTGAAGGGCAGAGGCAGGTCTCAAGAGTGGTGATGCAGCGGAGGATGGCTTAGTAATGGGCAGACCCAGTTTTGGAGATGGGCAGACAAGTAGGGTTAACAAAGAGGCCTGGCAAGAGAAAGGTGCCAGAGGGGAATTGGGGTCCAGGGAGCTGTCAACAAGATGGTCAGCCATTTTTTAGAAGAATTAGGATACTAGGTAGGTTATCAAGGCAGAGACACAGAAAGACTAAAGCTCAGTTTCTCCAGCTGAGGTAGGAACCCTTGTTATCACAGGAGCAGAGTAGGAAAAGCAGAAATGTTGATGTAATGCTCAGTTTCTGGCTTATGAAAGCTTACATTCCCCCTAATGAGTAAGAGGAGTCCCAGCCTGGAGTGGACCGCAACCGGGGTACGTGCCCTTGGCTGGAATCGAACCCGCGACTCATTGATCCGTGGGCCGACGCTCTACCGCTGAGCCAAACTGGCCAGGGCCACCCAAGGATATTCTCAATGTCACATGGGACTCACAGACAAGTTTGGCAAACCCACTCTTTGTTTTGGGTTTCTCCAGAAGCTGACTGGGAGACAACGATTTGGCCATAAGTTGCATTTTTTATTTATTTTTTTGACGTGACCCTAGGAAGCCTTATAAGGGAGTGGGGAATTGAGACAAGAAATGAAGGAAAGCCAATGAAAGTGTGTTGATAAGAGGATTTCCACTGTGGGCAACTGAGCTCACTCCTCCCAGGGACCCTCCAAGAAACTGTGTAGGGTTAGAAAGCCGGGGTATTTCACCCTCCTCTCGTGCTTCTTTGGTGAGAGTGGACCTTCCAGGCACTGCTGGCCCAGGGCCCGCGGGTGGAGCAGAGCGGGGGTGTGAGTGGCAGCCTGGGGGAGGGAGGGGACAGGTGCAGGGGTGGGGAAACCCGGCAGGACTCCAGCAGCCTCGGCTGAACCCACCTTCACATATGGAAGACGCTCAAGTTTTTAAGCCTTCATTTTATATTTGACAGTCCTTAAACTAAATCACCATCTTATCCCAAAATGGGGCATCCCTTCACTGTTGTTAATATTTTATATTTCCGGAGTAGGCGCTGATTGCTTTCTTTAGTCTCTGTGTCACTGTAAATATTTTCTTCCAGGTAGCCTGTCTGAACATCAGTCTGCAAGTGAGCAGAACGTGAAGTAGTCCGAATGGTCCCTGTTCAATCAGTATTGAGGCATAAGCAGATCCTCAGAGTATGTGTAATGTTTCGTTTAGAAACGGACATTTTCAGCACAGGCAAAGGCAGGCATTAAGCACATCGACAGGGTTTCAGGCTTGGACTCCTGACCTCCAGGGATCTGGCTGGATGTTAGTGGGCCAACGAGAGAGTGCTTCTACCACACGACTCGGGTTCTCCTGCTCCTTGCTCCCGCCTTCGGCGTACATCTGAGCAACGTGTGCTGGTTCTGCTAAGTGAGGGGACACTGAATGTTTGTGTCCTTGTTTGGTCGTTATTTTCCAAGCAACTTGCAAGGCCCTGCCTGGAATTCACATGCAAGTAAGGCCTAGCTTCTGTGGACTAAAGACAGTGATTCGTGTTCAGAGTGAAAGTGTTCTTCTTTGGACCTTCTACTTCCCTGGGCCCAGTGATCCCAGTGCCGAGTCCCTACCTCCCAAATCCATTCAGACATCTAAGTTAATTTGTCCTAAAACTACTGCGTCTGCTGAGATTAACCTTTGAACTTGCAAGTAATACATCTTTCAGGGGAGGTTTCACAGTCCTACTTTCAAGGTCATGACTTCTCTGTGTGACTCTGTCCTGAAATGTGAGCGGATCAAGTAGGAAGGAGGAAGTGTAGGAAGGACACACCTGCGCTCCGTTTGGTAGGGGAGTGTGGCTCCTGCAGATGACCCGGGTGCTCCATCAAATGATGGGGGCTGGCGCCTCTCCCTGCAGAGGTCCTGCCCCGTGAGCTGCGCCGAGAGGGCAGCTGGCGATCCTGACACGCCTGCATTCTATTCCGAATGATCGGGCGTGGGTAATGTTACACTCTCCAGGGAAAATCCATGAGTAATTCCAATCCTTTGTCTTTGCTGCAAGGGCTGGTCACTAGCAAGAAGACGGGCTCCTGTGACTTGCGCGGCCTCTGATGTCTTTATTGGTAAACCTTTTGGTGACAAACTACATGTATCAGGGATGGGAGGTGAGAAAGGAGAAGGCTGTTTAATTCATAAAAGTCTACAACCCGCTCATGGATAACAGATCCGCATTGTGCTTTTGCTCTATGCTTTGTGGATAACGTTAGATATTTAAGTTACGTTGGCAGGAGTAACATGTATGATCCATCCCTGTCACGTTTTAAAATAAAACTTAACACTGGAAAGTACAAATTAGGCAAAAGAATCCTTTCGGAAGGGCTCAGATGATAAAATGAAGTAAGCTAGTGGAATTCTCAAGGGGCCCTGATATGCTAGAGAATTCATGAGAGTCTGTGATTTGTCATAATCCACCTTGTGTTTTTACTAGAATTCGAAAATTACTCAGACGTACTGGACTATCACTGACTATTGACATGTCAGTTATGGGGATACATTTCTGACTGAATTTGTTTGCAGCGGACTTTCTGGAAAATTTATTAGCAGGCCGTTCTTAAATTCTCCTCTAGTCTTTTATTCTTTTCTGAGATGTTATTGATTTTTTTTTTTTCCTGGATGCAATTTTATATGGTAATATCTGTGCAGAGGCAATTTGCTATGGTTCAAGGAACTGGATTCTTATGGGCATTTGTCTTAGTAATGTGATTACAGAGTCACTAAGTTGATCTTAATAACATTGGCCTATTATGGTGTATTAGATGCATAGAAGGAAAACTGCTTTCTAACTCGGGATTACCCTTGTGTATCTCCCTTAGTTGGTAATGCCTTGCAAAATTAATGTCCAGGTGATTTTGAGTGGCTATTTGTATTATTTTAAACTAGTTAGAATTAAATCCAAATATTGTCACAATGTTGCATGCAGAGAGGAAATTACTTTTTTAGTATGCCTTAAGAAACTTTGAAATCATTGATTCACCACATTTTATAAACTAGCCATCCTGCACTTAATCAGATAGATGCTGTTTTACTCTGCTGTGACTGCAGGAGGCAGCATGATACAAAAAGCTTAGAGTCTCTAGTCAGAGAGCAGTCCTTAGACTCTGGCTGCTCTACTCATCACACCTGTGTGAACTAGGGCTCTGTGAATCAACCACTCTGACCCTCAGTTTCCTCTTCTCTTCAAGACAGACTGATATAACATATCCCGGTTTCCTACTTAAATATTATACCTGTTCCTCCTCACTAAAAACCTTAGTTTGTTTTTAAGATTTCTCCCTTTCTTCTTAAATCAGATAACAGTCATAGACAAAGATAACAAAAAGACTTGCATGAGATTATTACTAGTAGCTTTATTCATCCTATCCCCAAACTAGAAACAATTAAATGTCCACCAAATAGGAAAAGGAATAAGCAAATTGTAGCATCTCCATGCCATGGAAAACTACTCATCAGTAAAAGAAAAAAAAAATACTGATCCATGCGACAGCTTGGATGAATCTTACAGACATGATGTTGAGCAAAAGAAGCAGACCTCAAAGGGGGCATATTGTCTGAGTCCTTTCACACGAAGTTCTGAAACCAGCCAAGCTCCTTTATAATGATAGAAATAAATCAATTACCTCTGAAGGGAAGGTTGGTTTTTTTTTGTTGTTGTTGTTAATTCTCACCTGAGGATATTTTTCCATTGATTTTTTTTTTTTTTTAGATAGAGTGGGAGGGAGGGAGGGAGAGAGAAACATGGATGTGAAAGAGATACATCAATTGGTTGCCTCCTGCACATGCCCTGACCAGGGCTGGGGATTGAACCTGCAACCCAAGTATGTGCCTTTGACCAGGAATCGAACCCACAACCCTTTGGTGAGCAGGCCAACACTCTAACTGAAGAGCTAAACTGGCTAGGGCTGAAAGGAATGTGTTTTTTTGTTGTTGCAATGTTTATTAATTTATTTTTGTTACAGGTGTTTCTCCTTTTACCCCCTAGACACCCTCCTCCCCATCCCGCCCCCGCCCCCAGCATTGTTGTCTATGTCCATGGTTACACATACATGCATATAAGTTCTTTGGTTTATCTCATCCGTCCCCCTTGCCCCGCTCCTCTGAGGTCTGTCAGTCTGAACCGGAAAGGAAGGTTTTGACAGAAAGAAGCATGAGGGAACTTTTAGGGGTGGTAAAAATGTTCTATGTTTTGCTTTGGGTCAAAATTTGTTGAACTGTGCAATTAAACCAAGTGTTTTATTGGGTATAAATTATACTTCCAATAAAAGACAACTCACCCATCCATTCAATGTTTAATTTTCTAATGACCAGTTTTGGGATTCTCAGGACGCCGTGACCATCTGTACTCTGGGAATCGGAACGGCCTTTGGAGAGTCCATCCTGGACAACACGCCCCGCCATGCGACCATCGTCACCAGGGAGAGCAGTGAGCTGCTCCGCATCGAGCAGAAGGACTTCAAGGCTCTATGGGAGGTGAGCCCCAAGGCTTCTTTGTCAATTAGTGTGGTTGCAGAAAAGAAAAGGAGCTGCCACATGGGTAATGGCGCTGCAGTCAGGTCTGACTGCTCTGTTCTGAGCTGGTGGATGGAATTTAATTTCAAAACTTATTTTTGAAATAAGTGAGTGAAAAAGCCATTTTGACACAGACATCTTTTTTTATTTTTTTATTTTTTTTTATTTAGTGCTTGCTCAATTTTCTGTAGTTTGACATACCTTATAATTATTTCTTGAATGACCATAGAGTGTTTTATGTATTTTCTCCCTCCTATTCCACAGATGTATTCTTAACCAGGGAACAAAATACTTTGACATTTTCTTTTGCATTTTAAAAATCATCATTGACACGTTCCCTGGTAAAATTGAATGAATGGGGTTAACATCTGCTGCATTTAAATGCTTTTAAAAATGATGTGCCCCATAAGGTATGGGAAAGGGGGGACATAAAGATGTCTGGTTACTTGCCAACTTCAAAATGCTTAGGTGGCACAGCAGTGGATGGATGCGGCTGGTCCTGGTGGCTTTTGCATTTACCGCTGCGTACCAGCGTCCCTTAGGGTACCGCGCTCATTTACAGGAAGTGCGGGGAACACATCGTCTTCTGTGCAGTAATGGCGAGTGGAGCACTTAGAAGGGCCCAGCTAAGCCTTGCATCTTTCATGCTCATTCCTTTTCAGTTCTTCAAGCTTCTGATTTTAACCTGCGGTTGTTCCTTGTCTTTGTCCTGGGCTCAGTATGTCCAAGTGTTAACCCATCGCGCTGGCATGCTCCGCCACTGGTCCCAGTGTGGCTAAGATGTGAAACTTGATCTAAAAAGAATTTTGTGTAATCAAATCGTTTCCCCCAGAGCCAAACAAATGCCAGATGCGTTAAGGGAGCAGGCCTGCCGGTGAATGAGTGATGCTTTGCCTTAAAAGTCCTGCAAAGCCTTGGAGGGCCTTGTGGTGGAACCGGTGACTTTTATTCTTGGCAGTAGTGAATAAATTGCGGGGTTACTTGTTTGATATGTTTCTCTTAGAAAATATTAAAGAGCTCCAACTGCTCTGTAAAGTTCAGAGACAAAAGCTAGTTTTAGGCAAGCAAAGCTGAAGTAGGTTTGCGTGAGGTGTGTGCGGGAGGCTTTCTGTCAATTAAAATGGACCAAGCTTGAGGCAAATAAGCCATTTTTTTTTTTTTTTTGGATCTTTCATTTTAAAAGGTAAACTGAAAAAGTCTGTTCCAAAAAGGAAATTCAGAAAACTGGTTTAAGAACAAAAAAGATCCCTACCTGTGATGTGTGTCATTATAGCGGCTTTTTGTCTGTGACGACTGTTCCAAACTGCTGGTAATGATTTGGAGAAGTATTAAAAACTTACTTTAATTAGGAGCCCTCAGGGCTGTGAAGGAAGTTCCTGAGAAGTTGCCACCTGTGAACATTAAAAAAATGGTTTAAAAAATATTCAAACCTAACAGAAAATAAAAAAGAATAATACAATCAACTGTATACCTGCATTCAGTTCAGCAATTGTAAGCATACACCCATATTTGCTTTGTAGTTGTTTTTGTTGTTTTTTGGGACCACTTTAATGTAAATGACAGACGTCATGACGTTTCATCCTAAATATTCAGCATGTATATCTGAAAAATTATAGTATTCTGCTACATACCTATACTATTATTTCACCTATAAAACTGACAATATCCTAGTATTATCGAATGCCCAGTCTAGAGTTCAAAGTTCCCCAGTTGTTCCACAAACATCCTTTATAGCTGTTTCCACCCACCACAAATCAGGCTCAATTAAGGAAGCATATATTGCATTTGATTGTTATGTCTAAGTCAGTCAGTCTGTCTCTCTCCCTTTCTTCCTCCCCTCCTCTCTTTCATTTTCTTTCTCTTTCTTTTTTATTTCCCTTTCTCTCTCCATGGCATTGACTAGTTTAAAAGGCCAAGTCAGTTTCTCCCAAATTCAAGATTTGTCTGATTGTTTTCTCTTGATATCTTTTTTTGTACCCCTACCCCAGGGTTTCCTTAAATGGAAGTTAAGGCTGAAGACTTAGTTAAATCCAGCCAAATGATTTCGGCAGGAAAACCTCAAAGATGATGCTTAGTGCATAGGGAGGCTCATAACGTCTGGTGCCTTACTGTCAGTGATGCTAAACTTGATCCCCCGGTCAGATTTATCTGAGTACATTATAGGCCTGTTTTCCACAGTTATTCCCATTAGAGAAAAATTATTAAATGGGGGTATTTGTTTCGAGGGTGGTCCTTGGTATCCCAAACCCTGCCACATGACACTGCAGCTCCATGGGTCCAACCCCTCATCTGCAGCCTCAGCATGGTTTCTGATCTCCCCTGCCAGTGGCTGAAAAGGATGGATAGAGGGTTTTTTTCATCTTCACCTGAGGACACTTTTCCATCTATCTTCAGATAGAGTGGGAGGGAGTGAGGGAAGGAGAGAGAGAGAGAGAGAGACATCGATGTGAGAGAGACACATTGATTGGTTGCCTCCTGCACAACTCCGACCAGGGCCAGGGACCAAACTGCAACCAAGGTACGTGCCCCTGACCAGAATCGAACCTGTGACTCTTTGGTCTGAGGGCTGATGCTCCAACCACTGAGCCAAATCTGCCAGGGCGATGGATAGAGGTTTTAGTGTGAACTCTTCTTTACTGGTGGGGGACAGGAATCTCATATGAGTAAGAGATTAGTCAGATGCTTCATTTTATTTGCCTATTCATGCAGTGAGGTAAAGCATTCAAATTAGGTGGTCAATCAATTTTTTAACCGGCTAAAATGAAAATGTAAGAAACTCCATTATCTAGCAATCTGTTAGCCAGAACTTTACTAGTGGGCACACTGTGCATGTACAGTACATGACAGTCCTAAGAAATGGTAACATTCTATGTTTTAAATGGAAAAGATTGAATTATGTTCATTCTGCTGTTCATTTATTCAACAAATACTTACTGAGTATCTGCTGTGCGTCAGGTACAGATATGACAGTGAACAAGATGGACAGAGTTCCTGCTCTCAGGGCGGGAGCTTCTGTTCTACTTGGAGGAGACCGAAAACAAACTAGCAAGTCAATAATGTTATTTCAGAGTACAATATACCATTATCATTAAATAAACTTTATTTCTTTCCTTTGAATATGGGCAATCCATTGATAGCATGTATAGCACTCATCTGCTAACAAAGCATTGGATGACCAGAATATCTATTCCTTGGTTATGTCAGACGATAGAGTTTATAATTCAGCTATTCATTACACTGGTAAAAAATATCTGTTAGCAAATCTGTCAGCCAAATGCCAAAAGAGAAAGATTTTGAACAGAGGGATTACAGAGCTTCAGAATTCAGGTAGAAAGCTCACTGAATTATGAGATGGCAGGAAGAAGGAGGCGGAAAGGTAAGCTGGAGAATGCCTCCCATCAGCAAGGGAAAGCGCTCAGTGTTTGGTCACAGGGTCCGAATAGTAAGAAGTAAATAACCTGAATCATGGGTCTAAATTTGCATGTTCACCTCATTAGATTATTTACTTTTGAGGAATGCCATGGTGGGTCCATTGTAGGGCAAGCAATCTTATATTTAGCTTTGTATCCTTATCTATATCCTTGATGTCCCTTAAAGGGGCTGAAGGATAAAACACAAGGACCAGGATTCTGGGTTACTTCCTCTAACTCTGAAAATTATGGTCTCTAATAGTAACAGGTAGCACAGATAAAAATAGCTCTTTAATAGGCTGAGCAGATAGTCTATTTTAAATCTCACACTTGGACTTGAATGGCAACACAAAGCGAGGGAATCCTGCTTCCTTCCCTGACCGAAGGCAGGTTCCCTCTGCTCTCCACAGGCAGACCACGTGAGGTTTGGAATGCTATTCAGTCTCATCCCAAGTACCACTTGGTTTGCAATGTCCTTTTGTTGTAAGTCAAACTGGTGGCACCCAGAGTATTTTTAAAAAATCATCATAGCCCTGGCTGGCTTGGCTCAGTGGTTAGAGTGTCGACCCTCGGACCAAAGGGTCTCAGGTTCGATTCTGGTCAAGGGCACATACTGGGTTGCAGGTTTGATCCCCTGGCCCCAGTGGGGGTCGTGCAGGAGACAACCAATCAATGTGTCTCTCTCACATCGATGTTTCTCTCTCTTTTTCTCTCCCTCCCTCCCTCTCTTCCATTCTCTCTAAAAATGAATGGAAAAATATACTCAGATGAGATTAACAACAACAAATAAAATAAAATAAAAAATCGTCATAACATGACCGAGATAATTATTCAATCGTCTCTATAAATTCATCAAATAACATAAATACTCCCCAAATATGACTGAGGTAGCAGCTTGATGCTTTTCTTTGTACCCTGTATCTCTTCTAATGAAAACTGCTTTCTTTTTTCCTCCGTTTCAATTGCCAATTTTGCATTTAGATTTGAGGGTGCTGGGTTGTTCCATCTTAAAGTTAGGTCGCATTTTCTTAGCTTAAGTGAATTACGGGGAATTTATTGAGAGTTGGTCAATATGCTTCATCTTTTCACACCTCTCTGCTATTAGAACTTAAAAAAATATACTAATCAGCGTATAAAATATGTCATTTTTCAGTAGCATCTCAAGAGAAGGTGAGGGAGAGGGAGGGAAGGAAGGAGGGAGGGAGAGAGGGAAGAAGAGAGGGAGGGAAAAGATAGTTATGTTTCTGGATTTCATTCAGAAGAAATTTAATTTAAAAGTCTTGGAATATCATTTTTAGTTCTTGAGACAATTATAATTTAAACTCTTTCACCCTAGTGACATTGTATACCCTCAGTAAGAAAGTTAAATGGCAAAGTATTTAAGTGTAAGCTTGGGAGTTTTAAGCCTGTTATTAATATTTGATCCAAGATTATGGGTATTTATCATTGTTAGTAGCTCTTGGAATAAATGAGAGCCACTAACATGAATTGTTCAATTCCATGAATTTCTTCTCAGCACATATAATGTAAGAAGGTTTCCAGTGGTTAGAACAACAAACGAGGGGATTTTTTTTTTTCTTCCTGACTTTCTCTCTAATGTGTCTGTATAAAGATGGTTTCAGCTTTGCATCATACTTTGACATCTTTATGTGGACTATTCCAAGTACAGTGCGTTCAGAGAAGTAGATTAGAGAGGCACTCTCAAACAAATCCATAAAAGATACTCCTGAGAGGACCTTGATCTAGTGGTCCACCACCTCTTTCCTGTGTTTCAATTGCTCGAACATCATTCTGGACAAAAGCTTTCCTTTCTTATGAGCCCTGATTGATAATTATATATTATATATGTTCATGAATAAATTGTTTGAAAATTTAAAGACAGCAATAAAATCACAGTCTTTGAAACTAAAAGCAATATTTTAAATGTGTTGTCTGACCCATGTCACAATAAAAGTTGTAATTGTTACCCAGAAACTTCTTCTCACACAACTGTGATTTTATTTTAACCAGGGCAAACCGTATCACAGGGAACCATTGCTCAGGTGTAATGATTCTTTTAATTATTATTATTGTATTATTTATCTATAATTGACTATAATATTAAATAGTTTCAGTTGTACAACATTATGATGGGTGCTTGTGTATACAGAGACATGATCGCCACAGTGAGTCCAGCTAACATCCATTACCCCACGTAGTTACAGTTTTTTTTCTTGTGATGAGAACTTTTAAGATTTTCTCTCTTAGCAACTTCCAGATATACAATGCAGTATTATTAACTACAGTCACTGTGCTGTATGTTATATCTCATGACTTATTTTATAACTGGAAGTTTGTACCTTTTCACCCATTTTGCCCACCCCCTACCCCCAGCTCCGGCAACCACCAGTTTGTGCTCTGAAACAGAAGTAATGTTTGATAAAGTAAGTTTATTCCCTGAATGTGTTTGTGCCCTCAGTAAATATTGTTAACTGACCAAACGTCTGTTTCATGCCCACGAAAATCTGTTTCACGTCTGGCCCGTGGGCCATGTGAGGCCTGCAGAATCCGTACCCCCTAACATCACAGCCTCACCAGATTAGCCTGAACAAAGATAGCAGGTTAATTTTTAAGTTGAGAATTTTGTATGGCCCTCAAATGATGTTATAAATATCCAAATGGCCCATGGCAGAGAAAAGTTTCCCTACCCCTGCATGGGATATAAAGCTGAACGGGGGAAATAAGAAATAAGTTCACGCTTCTGTCTCAGGAAAAGAAAGCAATTTATAAGCAGGGGTATTTCTAAGATTAATGAATATTCTTGAAGAAATATCTTTCCGTCTATCTCTAGCCCCTAATTTTCTGTCTCGATTCTACCAGATGTGTTGGCAGTTGTGGGACTGAAAAGCTTTCTAGTTATTTCTAGTTACTGCCTCTTTTGGACTATATAGGTGAAAAGTCCTTTTCCATTAATAATCTTTTAAGCAACTATGAGAATAGGAGTTATTGAAATGACAGCAGCTTAGTCTTTGCTGACGTGCTTTAAAAACCGTATTAGAATAATATAGCTTTCAGAGGCATCTGCTCCTGCTTGAATAGGCTTGACGTTCCTATCTGTGTTGGGCTGTCAGAAAAATTAAAGCCAAGTACTTAAAACATAATATCACAGAATGTAAAAACCTCAGAAGTCTTTTGGGTGGGTTTTTTTTTACGTCATTTGGCATGCAAACAGTTCAGGTCGTTGCACTTTTACGTGGCTGGTAGGCTTTCCAGGTGGACTGGCATTTCTGGTGCATGTGGAGTGGTCCCGGGTACTGAGCAGGACTGCAGGACGAGCCTCAGACGGGCAGTCCCTGGCCTGCCTGTGAGTACACAGGGACCCACCCGCGCCTGTGAGGGCTCACTGGAGCCCAGAAGCCAAGGGGCCTGTACTCTCCCAAGTCAGAAGACTGTGCTTACTTTGGGCAACTTTGGATCTTGTACTGTAGGGTTACATCCCAGGCCAGAAATTTGCATCAAAAGGCTAAGAAAAATACATCCAAAAATAAACATGAAAGCTAAGACTTCATGCCAGGAACTCCAGCCACACACATCCTGTTGGCTGCTTCCCTGGCCTCTCTCCTCGCAGCTCTGATTCTTTTAAAGCAAGCGGAAGCCTGCTTCGATGAGCTGGACCTTATGTCTGCACCAGGGTCTCCCTCCTCGGTCCTCAAGCTTTTCCACGGAGTGACAAAGTGATTCAAACCCAGAAAGGAAGGGAGTGAAGTTATTAGGAGGGAACTGAAATTGAAAAAATATATATATTTATTTATGTATAGGAAGTCTTTTCCTATTGCCTTTGACTGCCTGCGCTTCCCTGGAGCACAGCAGCACCGGCTTCCTCTCCGTGGTCTGATCCTCCTCACAGGAACAGACACAGACAGGGAATTATCGGCAACGAAGATGCACTCTGCTGTCCACATAAAGGACAGACGTTCACTGGATGTCTGAGAACACTGAGAGACAGAAAAAGAAGGACGTATGCCCTACAAGGTCAGAATGAATTTTTTTAAAAAAAATTCTTTAGTGGGGAAACGTTACATGTCTCAGTTTGCATTTTGGTCTGAGGAGTGATATCCCCTCTAAAGCATCTCTGGCTTCTCTAATTATGTTCCACCAGATCTAAATATGTAGCACAGCACCGACATAATTTGATTTCATTTTTATTTGCCGTGTGTGTGTGTGTGGGGCCGAGTGGCAGCTCATCTTTTTCTGATTGTGAAGGATATGTTTGTTTAGCCTGATAATCTTAACTATGCTTCCAGAAGATAAACCAAGATAGGTGCTCATAACTAGGCAGAGTTACATTTATCACATTAATATTAAATATATGTATTTATCTGGTGATATATTTGAATGGCGTGTATTAAAAATGAATTTGGGGCAAGGAAACAGATTGAGAGCGATGGTATTTCACCCTCTGGGTGCCCAGTAGGTATCTTGCCTGGAGCTTTCAGACTATAGGAAGTCCTTAGTGTTTATGGGAATTCTGTTACATTATTGATGACTTGAAGTCCTACCAGCTCTGCAGCTATGATCTCACAGTTTCTCAGAAGATGATCAGGGGGTCTGCACAGATCAAGGCTCGCCTGGCAGGTGCCAGGAATGCCCAGATGCTGCGGTAGGCCTGTTGACGGGGGCGGGGAGTGCTCGAAACAGTAGTCATTCCTTCTGAGCTGACGCTCCTTTGGGTGTTCATTGCAGGCCCGTGCAGTGGGTACTCAGGTCTTCTAGGAGTTTCTGTTAACAGAGGTTCTGAAACTCCTCCATGGCTGTGCATTTGCCAGCACCCCACTGACGCCTCACCGCACCCTCGTCCCTGCTTTTATCTCACAATGGCCCTCGTCACTCTCTCAGGAGCTGCTCCACTCAGCGTTAAAGGGTGCCACTGTGAGCATTTCATCTCTGAGAAGCTTCTGTCATAGTCAACAAATATACTGGGTTCCCACCACGTGGAGGTGCGAAATGCACCACGTCTGTCTTTCTGGTTCACTGTCAAGCGGAGGAGACAGACAAGCATCGCCCTGATCTCAGGTGAACTGAAAATCACTGTAAGAAAGATCACTGTGCTGAAGGACATGTGGGGGCGGGCAGGGAGAGATTCATTTCCACCAGGGAGGGTATCATTTCATCTGAAGAGATCTGGTTCTGAATTCTTGTGTGGCTAACAAGGCTGTTTTTCAGCTTCCCTAAAGGATTGGGGTCAGTGAACCAAATTGTAGCGTTGGAGGCAGCCGTATCCCAAGGGACTGACCACACAGAAGAGGCATGGCTTTCTCCCTCTGCATTCTGCCTTCTCCTGGGGGGCCCCTGGTGAGTTTGGTTAGGGGCTGGTCTGCCTGCCTTGAGGGTGTCATGTGTAGTATTTCCAAATGCCCCGCTTTGTGTTTTGTTTGTTGTTCAGCTATCATCTGGAGAAAGCCGCTCTAAGGTTTAATGGGTCCCCCAGGCAAAGGCAGTTCTAGTTGGGAAAACTTTAAGAACTTGAGACTTTCAGAAGGAACTCGTGGTGTGGACTGGGGATATTGTTAAGCTCTTTATGTGTAGGAAGCTCTGTGGTCATGGGACTTTCCTACTCTCGTTGGGCCAAATTCCATTCCCGAGAGGTCTCCAGGCCACCGAGGAGAGGTTAGGGCACAGTCACTGGGGCAGGGCGTCTGACACCGAGGAAGGGGCAGCAGGAAATCCTGTCACAGAGTCGGCCGTTCTGAATTCCTGCAGTCTTGCTGTGATTGATCTCTCTGACCTCAAGGTTTTGAGCTGTCTAGCCCAAACCAGTAAATGCAAGACAGACCTTCTAAAGGTTATTGATGTGGTCAGTGGTCTGGCCTGAAATTCTGATCTATTCTTGGTTTAACCTTACTTTTCTGGATGACTGTTTGGAAAGCTCGTCAGCTTCCTGGGCCATCTATTGGTAAAATAAAGATACCTTTATTTAAATCCTGCTTTTCTGACAACAGTGGTCACAGTTAACATTGATCCATTACTTAGGTGCCTGATGAATTGAGAACTACAGTGCCCCCGTTTCGGTTTACAAATTCAAGAAGGCAGAGCCATAAATGATGTGAATGGGAAAGAGCTGTATAGGGTATAGGGCAACAGGTTATATTGTATCAAAATACATTATTTGAAAGGCAAGAAGAACTTTTTGGCATCTTTCATCATCCATAGTTATAGTTCTTAAAACTAGTTCCACATTAGAATTACCTGGGGAGCGATTTGAAAATTCCAATCTGTGGGCCCTCCCCAGACCAATGAAACCAGAATGGGGCCTGGGCATCAGTAGCTTCTTTTTAAAAAAATATTTTTCAATTTCAGTTGACATACAATGTTGTATTAGTTTCAGGTGCACAACATAGTGATTAGACACTTATATACCTTATGAAGTGATTACCCCTAAATGTGTATATAACTACCAAGGACCCCAAATAGCCAAAGTAATATTGAGAAAGAAGAACAAAGTTGGAGAAATCGTGCTACCTGATATCAGACTATACTGTAAGGCCATAGTTTTCAAAACATCATGGAACTGGCATAAAAATAGGCACGTAGATCAATGGAATAGAATAGAGAGCCCAGAAATAAACCCACACCTATATGGCCAAGAATATACAATGAGGTAAAGACAATCTTTTGAATAAATGGAATTGGGAAAACTGAACAGATAAATGCCAAAAAGAAAGAAACTAGACCACTTTCTTAAACCAAATATAATAATAAACTCAAAATGGATTAAAGAGTTAAATGTAAGAACTGAAACCATAAAATTCTTAGAAGAAAACCTAGGCAGTAAACTTTTTGACATTGCTCTTAGCAATGTGTTTTTGGATATGTCTTATTAGTAGCTTCTTAAAGGTCCCCGGATGGATCTACTGGGCAGCCAGCCTGAGAACGCTTGTCTTCTGGCCATGGGCTTTGGTAATCCTCTGCATCCCTATGCACTTGCTGCTCCTGCAAATTCCTGGTTGGCATCATTGCCTTGTATTAAGGCTCTATGATTGAATAATAGTTTGTTCCTTACTAGTTGGTATTAAATCTCTTAGTGTAGTTTTTCTTTTTCTCTTATATACATTCTCCTTCCAAATCTCTGCCAGATTTAAGTGAAAATGGCAATCAGTACTTTAGGGCTAGAGTGAGTGGGGTTTATTTGTGATTAGAGGTTACCTGTGTGGTGTGGTTATTGAAAGTATGAGAATAAGGTGCAAAATCACCCCCTAATCCCACCATCCCACAAGCACACATTCTCCTAGCTGACAGAGCAATGGTATCGTCACACTTCATGCAGCTCCTGGAAAATTCCACTGTACCCTTGTGAGAGAATAAGAGTGAAAATGGAGAGTAATATCTTAGTATTATAATGAAAAGAGGACTGAACTCATGAGCCCTCTGGATTGAGAGTCCCCAGCTGCCCCTATACTATACGTTGAGAATCAATTCTCTAGGATGAATTCGCAGAAAAAGAATGACTAATTTGAGGGGAATGAAAACTTTGATGACTCTTGGTAAATATGATCACATTTATCTTCAATAGCTTTTATGAGCCATCAAGAGTATTGGAGAATGCCTATTATATCCAGCGTTGGCCAGCATAATCGTTATGTAGTCTTTTCTATTGTAATAGGCACTGTTATTGTCATTGTGTTTCTTTGATTACTACTGGAATGGTTGAGATTTTCTTTCTTTTTTTTTTTTTTTTTGCCAATCTATTCTTCCATTGGTTTTAGAGAGAGAGGGAGGAAGAAAAAGAGAAACATCAATGTGAGAGAGACACATTGATTGGTTGCCTTCTGCGTGACCCCAATCCTGGGGCCGGGATCGAACCTGCAACCCAGGTACATGCCCTTGACCTGAATCAAAACCGAGACCCTTTGGTCCTCGGGCCAGTGCTCCAACCTCTAAGCCAAACTGGCCAGGGTGGCTGAGATTTTCTTATATATTTCTTCCTGATTATATTTCCTCTATTTGAACATTTACTCATATACATGTTGACATTTATTTATCAATCTGTTTGAATGCTTTATTTGATCAAGACATTAACCCTTTGTTATAATTTCTACAAATATTTTATCTTGATCTGTTTACTTCTCATTTTTAATAATATTTAATGTACATAAATTCTAAATGCATTAATTTCACCATAGATCTGGCTATTTTGTGATTTTAAAATTTTTAAAGTTTGTTTTATAAAGGTATCATCTTACTTTTCTTTGTAGCTGATTTGAAAAATAACCAGATATAAGTGATAATGTGACTTGAGTGATAGAATAACTTATTTAGTCCATTGGCAGGTAGGTCTATGAGTGGAATCAGAAAAGGGGAATGAATGGTTCATGACAGGTGCTTCTAATCTGAACCAACTAGTCCCGGGGAGTTCATGGATCAACTACCAAGAAATCCAAAAACTTCTGATATTCTTTTAGGTCTGTGCATTTTTCTGAAAATAGGGCCCATCTTTATCTGAAAGGGGTATGTTACCCACCAAAAGATTGAGGACCATTTTTAATGGAATAAAAAAAAAAGATACAACTAAATTCTATAGCCTCTTCTTGCATTATATAGGTGAACATTTCCTCTCAGTTTAATGCATCTTTACAGAATTTGTAATGGTGAGAATGGAGATAGAAAATTAATTCTCATTGTGGCTTTAAGGCCTTGACATGGGCATCCAGAAAATCTTTTAGTAGTGACAAAGAAATCATTAGGAAAAAATGCCAAGTTCCAGACTCAAAACAGAAATGCTTTGCAGTAAGAGATTCTACCAAAGCCTGTTTTTTATTTTTATTTATTAAATTTTTTTAATGTTTAAACTTATCTTTATTGTTGAATATATTACAGATGTCCCCCCGTTTCCCCCCAGTGACTCCCTCCTTCCCAGTCCCACCCCCCTAAAGCCTGTTTTAAAATAAGGATTTCTAGCCCTGGCCGGTTTGGCTCAGCAGTTAGAGCATCGGCCTGCAGTCCAGAGAGACCCGGGTTCGGTTCCTGCTAAGGGCATGTACCTCGGTTGCAGTTTGTCCCTGGCCCTGGTTGGTCGTGTGGGAGGCAGCCACTCGATGTGACCCTTTCACGTTGATGTTTCTCTCTCTCTCTCTTCCTCTCTCTCCCTCCCACTCTATCTGAACAAAAAATGAAAAAATGTCCTCGGGTGAGGATAAAAAAATAAATAAATAAATAAATAAATAAAATAAGGATTTCTAATTTATGGATCCACTGCCCTTCTAAATAGAGCACATTTTGATTTTTTGTACCCAGTTCCAAAATGATTGACATTTAATAACAGGTTTTCACTGAAGTGTGGTTTTGTATTCTGACTTCCTCACGTCCCCCAAAATGGTCCACATTGAGTAATGCCCAAGAAGTTACCTGGACAACTTCAGACAGGGCACTTTTGAAAATTAGCTGTAGAATGAATGGCTCATCATGCAGAGCAAGAACTGTCTTTATTTTTTATTTTAAAGAAATTTAATTTGTTGAGACTAGGTAATGTATGCATTTGGTTAAAAAGAATTTCAAAAAGTGCAACAGGGTGTATGTGATGAAAAGGATGCTTTTCTCCCACCTCAGCCCCTAACCATTAGCTCCCCTCAACTGTTACCACCTTCTTCTGTATAATATTTTATGCAGAGTATTCTCTTTGGTTATTAGTCAAGATTTCTGGAGCTTACATTGCCTCTTTTTCGTAACCTTTTAAGAAAGAAAAAAAATTTAAAAATTTCTTAAGGAATCACGGTCTTCACACAAATTGGGGCCAGTAGACCTACTAGGGTTTAGTTTACTTTCTCCTTTTGCTTTACTATTTCATTAAATATCAGTAACTTGAGTCTCCTATTGACATTTTCTGATGTTTTAAATCTGAGAAACATTATTATAAAATGTGACTATGGTTCAAATAAAAAATTTCAACTAAGCATGTAATATCTTTATAGTATAATTAATTTTAATTTTTAGTTATTAGGAACTAGTAAGTTTGTTGAAAATTCAAAGTATTATATATGATTAGTAATATTAAAAGTATAAGAGGTAAGAATAAAAATAATACTTCCTTCAGCTTGAACAGAGATGTTTAATCATTGTAGCTATGGGATATCATGTTGATACCTTGCTAGTTAATAAAACATGGGGAGTGTTTTTGGCATTAATCTTCCAAGAAGTTATCCCTGTAAATAACTTCTAGATACCTTCCACACTTCCTGAGTGGATTTATATATGTACTACAAGGCAAGCATCCCTTGTGGTGTAGATGACCTTGACTCCATGGCCCTTGAGAATATAAATATTTATGTTGACAGTGCAGCTGTCATGAATTGAGTTCATAAAATTGGGTTTGGGTTTTTTAATCTGACATATTCTTGTTCAATTTCATTGTGCTGGCTATGGTCTAGTGCTATAAATCAGGGAGAATGTTTGCCCACAAAGGAAAAAGAGCTGGAATAATAGTATGAAATACATATGGCCTTTGTTTATTAAAAGTATTTCTTCATTTGGGTACCTGTCTTCTTTCAGCTGTTAGTTTCCTGGATCTTATCATTATTTTTATGTTATTTTAAAGACATATCTTTGATGATTTAAGGTAAGAGATAGCATAAAGCTCATAAACATGAAATAAAAGAGTGAAAGGGGTGTGATAAAAAGAAACCCATTTTTCTAATATACAAAAGTGGAACATATATATTCAAATTCAAGCAGCACAGACAAGGCCAACTGCATAATCTGTGGGGCCCGGTGAAAAATAGAAATGTAAGGTCCCTTGTTCCCCCCAGAGAGAAAAAGTGTTATTAACAGCACTAAAATATAAAGCTTTTTCCTTTCTTCTGGGGTCTCTATCTCAACTCCTATTTCTTATGTGCTATTTAAATGTCATTCTAAGCAGAAAAATAAAAAATTAAATTATTAGCATAAATTTGCTATTTATCTTTCTAGGGTACAATGCCAATTTTAAACATTTTTTTTCTTTATTGATTTTAGAGAGAGAGGAAGGGAGAGGGAGAGAGAGATTGAAACATCGATGAGAGAGAACATCTATTGGCCGCATCCTGCATGCTCCCCACTGGGGATCGGGCCCACAAGCTGGGCATGTGCCCTGACCGGGAATCGAACCAGTGAGCTCTTTGTGCATGGGTCAATGCTCAACCACTGAGCCACACTGGCCAGACTACAATGCCAATTTTAAATGCAAATAAAAGAACATGGAACTGTATGTGGAATCACCAAAATGACGTAATCTGTGTTTTCTAGCTCCACACGTGTGTATGTATTTCATTCCCACCAGAACAGTAGAAACTGGGCACAGAACGAATTGAACTGGACGTAGATTGCAGTTCTTGGTACACACATCTCCACCTACACTCTCTACCTTCAGCTTACAGTTGAGTAAGGACTGAAAGGAAAAGGACAATGGGTTGCCCGGACTTTCTTGTTCCTTTCTGTCGTTATTTGCGGTGTAAGTGGTTGGCTGATCCAGGGAAGTGACGTGAATAAGAAAGGATGTGATAGAGTTCCTCTGTCAAGACCATGGCTCTCTTTGTGTTCAGAGCAAGTTCTGATTGGATCAGAGTATGAGGCCCCTGGGGCTGCCAGCACCTGGATTTACTCGTTGGAGATGTAGCATGCTTTCCCTGTACTTGCTTTGAGTCATACCAGCTCCCATGCATCCTAAGTCGCCCGAATTCTGTCCTCACGAGGACAGTGTGAATGCCTGGTGTAAACGGGCGTCACGGGACAGTGGATGTGCCTGTTGCGCTATCTCCTCTGCTCACACGACCTCCATGTCCTTCTGGACTTTACTTTAAAAAGACAAGTTCAAAGATAAAATTATTAATATTTTTTAAAATATGTTTTTATGATATTCTAGAGAGAAAGGAAGGGAGAGAGAGAGAGAAACATCGATGTGAGAGAGAAGCATCAATCGGCTGTCTCCTGCACGCCCCCTACTGGGGATTGAGCCAGCAACCTGGGCATGTGCCCTGACCGGGAATGGAACTGGGACCTCTCAGTCCATGGGACAACGCTCAATCCACTGGGCCACACAGCCGGGCCTCAGAGATAAAATTATTAAGAATTTCAAGATAGTGACAGCAGAGCATTGAACTGAGCACACAGGACACAAGTCTCATGTCCATGAAGCCAGCCCTGAGTACAGAAATGCATGTGGTCCATTCCAGTGATTTTAACCTTATCAGCTAAATCCCCAGAGAAGTGACTCCATCTCACCCCAACCAACCTCCCAGCTGACTGAAGCCACCTGAATAAGCCCAGGTGCTAACAGAAGAACTAACAAAGAAGCCCACAGCATCGTGAGAAATAATACATAGTCATTGTTTTAAGCCACTAAATTTTGTGGTGGTTTGTAATGAGCAATAATTACATAACTATATATTAAAACATTTAATTTGTATACTCTCACAAATGGAATTACGTTATTCATATTGTCAGTATCTTGCTTTTTTCATTTAGTGTGTCTTGAGATCCTTCCGTATCAATCCATTTAGATTAACTATATTAGGCTGCAGTATTTTCCATTGGCTGGATTACTATAATTTATTTAACCTATTCCCCTACTGACGAACAAGTGTGGGTTTTTGTTCTTAACAACAGTGCTGCAATGGACATTCTTGTACATGTATTCTGGTGTACTTTCATGGCGTAAGTTCTTACCTATGGAATTATATGGACCTTATATGAAATTTAAAATTTGATGACTATTTCCTAATTACATGCCGGAAAGTCTGCACCAATTCACACTCCCCCAACAGTGTATGAGTAAAGTTGTTCTGACACATCTTTAAGAGTAGACAACTTCAAACTTTAAAAATTTTGCCAGGAAGAAAAGGCATCTTGTTGTTATTTTGTTTCTCCAATCATGAGTGAGGTTAAGCATCTTTTAAAATATTTTTTGACAGTTGTATTTTTTATTTTTATTTTTGGCTGATTCATGAGTGGCTGGTTCACATTCTCTGTCTAATGGTTTATTAGGTTGTATCTACAGTTTATAAAATTATAGGCGCACTTTGTAAATTAAAGACACGTGCCCGTTCTGCTATATGTATTAAAATATCTTTCCAAATTTACTTTCTGAGATGTATTTTGTGATCCGGCACTAAGGACTGGAGAGACATTTCCTGACTTGCCTTATGGTTTTCTTTCTCAAAAATATCTTCATTGACTTTTTTCTTCTAATCTCTTTTCCTCGAACTATGCCCTAGTTACCAATCCCTAAGGACATATTACTCTAAAGCAAAACTTTTTTAAAGGTGTTTTGTTGTCTACCACTTCTAGAAATTCCTTTTGCTACTGGGGAGATGCTGCTTCAGAAAGCTAGGCCCAAATCAGTCTGTTTCTGGATCCGTTTGCTACAAAATACAGTTCCCAGTAATAATTCATCCTCATCTATTTGAGGAATACTGAAAGGACGAATGCATTTTAAAATTATATCACATGCTGTTTTTCTTGGCCAGATCAATGGTTATCCGTTCAGTACTTGGTCCCTCATTCTCTTTACAGATCAGATCCTTTTAGTGAGGCTGCCTTGCAGAGTCAGAGCTAAAAACACCCTGGATGCAGAGATGAAGTAATTCCACGTTCGTGCCTGGATCTGATCATTCCCAGGTGCTCGAAGCATTGCCCTTCGGTGGTTCTAGAAAAACAGGATATAACCATGTGTGAAAAACAGCAGAGGCAGTTTTGAAAGCCTCAGGGGAAGGAGACTGAAAGGAGTGTCTAAACTGGGTGTATATATGGAAGCAGAGGAAGGGAGCTACTCTTAATATAACACTTGATTTGGAGACGTAGGCTGGAAAGGTGCTGAAAGATGCTGGTAAACAGCAAAACAGGGTTAGCGAGATCCTCTTCCGGTGATGCTTGGAAACCTCTTTAAACATACAACATTCCCCTTGTAAGTCAACGTTTATTTGTAAACAAACAAACAGCTTTTAATCCACCTCTAAGAGAAATGAGAAGCTCTTCAAAGGTTGGTTTTCAATAAAGGGAAATACTCTTCCTTTAAACATCAAAAATTTCTTCTGGAAGAAATTTTAAAAATTGCCATCCCATTTTTTCTTAGGTAAAATAATTGATTTTATTTTTTTGCAATTTTTATTAATTTATTTTTGTTACAGATGTTTCTCCCCCCGCCCAGACATCCTCCTCTTGATCCCGCCCCCCGCCCCCCAGCATTTTGTCTATGTCCATTGTTCTTTGGTTTATCTCATCCATCCCCCCGCCCACCCCTCTCCTCTGAAGTTTATTTTCATCTAACATAAGGACTATGTCATCCTTACAGGTTTCTGATTTTATTCTGGGCTTAGTTGTGTGTTGTCCTCAGAAGCCTCTGGGCCGTGTGGGATATTTTTGCCCCCAAACTAAATAGCACCAATATGTTACAGAATCTATAGTTTCTTCGTTTTCCCCTTGCTCCAAAATGTCAGCTCTGATTTTTCATTGAAGTCAATACTCTTGTCTCTACAAAACCCTCCTTTTCCCCTTCCCCTGGTGTTTTCTATCTGTCAAAGGTTGGGAAACAATGCAGCCACCCTTTTCGGCACAGTGTCTGAAGTAAGAGTAAAGAGGTCCTGAAGGAGTGATACTCAGTGGTGTCATCCACCAGCTGTGATGTGTGACGTAAATGTCACATTCGTTTTGGTGTCTTAGGTGACTTATTTGCAGCTCTTAATTGTGTTCAGATTGATTAGGAAATTTGAAAAAGACCTCTGGATTAGTGGTGCATTGCTGCAGTGATTTAAATCCTTATAAAACATTACTTCTAAATTGTTTGTCAAGCTGTAAACATATTTCATAATTTGCAAGTTCATTAATAAATAGAGGAGGCAGTTTCTAGGGTGGAAAGCATGTGACCTGGTTGTCAGACAGGCTTGAGTCTAAGTGAGATTTTACTGCTTCCTGGCTGTGTGGTGTTGGGCCAGAGGTTTGTACCCCAGCTTTCTCACCTATAAAATGAGATAAAATATAGCTTGCATGGTAGCAGAGTGTCTGAGTGTCTAGCACATAGGTATACATTGAGGGGAAGAATTTCATTAAATTATATATATATATTAATATCAAGTTATATATATATAACTTGATATTAACTTAAACATGTTTTATGAATGTAAATCATTAGAATATATTCTAATCAATATTTATGGTAAATTAATCTCGTCCCTTATTGATGAATAAATATACAATTATAAATTGCTAAGAAACCCCCCATGCAATTATATAATAAAAATCTCTTCATTATCCATTTCCAATTCGGAAGTCAGATTTCTCAGTGGCAGTGGCAGGTTGGGGTCATGAAAGAGCTAGTCAGTTTTTCGTTCCTCTAAAGTTTTCACTTTCAGATCAGAATGTGGGTTTGGGGCTAGAGAAGATGAGGTTGAGCATCACTTTGCTAAACTGTCCCTAGCCTTAAACTGGGGTGATATTTCTGGCCACTCCAGACCTCCAGAATGGAAGTGGGAGGTGAGGTGACTCCTGATCCAGTGTAATGGAAATATACTCTCCATGCAATTAAACAGGTCACATCTTGGTGTAGATTCAGGCTTATTTTGAAAAAAGCGCAAATTGATAAAGAGCAGACAATCTTGGCAACGAAGACTTTTCACAGAAGCATTCTTTGGGTGCCACAAACTGCTCGTGCATGGATGTGTATGCCTGCATAAATACATGCAAAACACACCCATTCTACCTGCCTGCATTTCGTTCTGTGTCAGTGAATATCACTTCCAAGAGATATGCCAGATTAAACTGAGGGGGGCTTAGGTCCCTGTGCATTGAGGTGAGAGGTTTGGTCAACTGGGTATGGGGTGGGTGTAACAAGCTCTTGGTTGTAGCTCTTTTTCCCATGGTGTCTCAGACGTGCGGTGCAGTGTAAACTCATAGCCCCGATCTTCCTTTCTGATGGTGTGACCAAACATGTTCTGTTTGGGTGTTGTCAGGTAGACGCGAATAACAACACTGCTTGGGTAAGAAGGGTAGTGCTCTGAGGTGTGGCGTCCTTTTGACTTCCTCCCCCAAATGGAGCACTTCCTGCTTTCCAGCTGAATGGTGAGTCATGTGAACAGACGTGAGGATGTGACACAGGACATCAGTCAGCCTATAATTATTTGAATGGCATGGATGACAAATCTGCATGCTGCGCATATCCCATCCAGGTAAAGCCAGGAAAAGCAAGAAGGACTGGAAATAGCTCGTGGCTACATGGCAGCATCTTTAGTGCTAGTGTTTTCAACATCCCAAAGTAGTATGTTTACCAGCATTTGCACAGCAAGTCTGACATTCTGGTGCTTTTTTCTATTGCTTGTGATTTCTGGCAACTGGGAAGCATTTTTAGAGTTAATTCTGGGTTAGAGCTTCATGATATATATGCCTGAGACAGACCTATGTATGTCACACAGAAACACGTGGTAGGGACATCGTCCTGTGGGAAATCTCCCTGGAGAGGAAGGGAAATGGCTCACATTGTGTATTAAACTGTCTTCTCATGGAACATGAGCATTAGCATCCATTATATGTCAAGAACCACGTTAAGGACTTATATGTATTATTTTGTTTAATCCTAAGCATTACCTCTATGAGGTAATAATAATAAACATAAAATTAGCTATATGCTGCATGCTTGCTGCAGGCATGTCATTATGTTAAGTAAGCACCGAATATACATTGTCTCATGTAATCTTCCTAACCACTCTGACCAGTAGGGATTCTTATCCTATTTTAAAACTACAAACACTGAAACTTGGAGAAATCGATTAAGGAACTTGCCCACGGTGCATGGCTAGTAAAATGAAGGAGTTAGGACCGAAACTAGGCTTGCCTAGAGAAACTGTGCTGTTTGTCTCTCATTGCCCTATGATCAAGCAATGTCAGCATAAATCAGCCAACCAACCAAACAGGCAAATAAACCAACGCCACCAGCACCAACAAACCCAGTTTCAACCTCCTTTAATGCAATGTATGTGAGAATTTTTTTCTTATTCATTTGGAGAGCAATAGCCTAAATATGGATTGGTGCTCCATTCTCACCAACACTTATGAAGAAACTGCAATCTATGATGTTGAGTTAAATTCAACAAGCATGGAGTGCCTACTGCGTTAGTCATTGCTTCTTATGACATCCTGAGGTGAAAATCAAGAGATACTTGAGAAAAGAATATCCTCTTCTATAAGAAAGCTGCTGTTCTTATTTTAGCCCTCATGCTACTGCATATCATTTTTCATAAGAAGTGGCCTGTTGGAGGGTCTATCCTCTGAGAGATGAGATATATTGTTTTCTCTGTACAAATCATGATGGGAAAGAACATTCTCCTAAAAAGTGCCTTTCTTCCCCATTTCAACCTCAGCACACTTCCTAGGGAGATCAAAGTCATGGTAATGGCCCCTCTTATCGAGATGATCAAATAATCCATCCTCTAAATGCACTGGGAAATCAGAGTGAAAGATAACCCACCATTTCCCACCTTTGTTTTACCCGCAATTTGTTTTCTTTCTAAAGTGATTTAAATGAACTGAGATAATGTTCTATGAGTCAGCTCTTGGATATTTGATTTAGGACCAAAAGGAAAAAAGAATCCAGAGGCGGCTTTGTCTAAGGATATCTCATGTGTGGTGTAAAGTGAATATCATAAACTTCAGATCTTTCTAAGCATGTTGGTGATGCGTTCCATGCTTAGCTCTTTTTACCACATAGATGTGTTTTTCATTGTAAGATCTCTCTTGGTCTGGAGGCGATCGCAGAAACTTTGTACATATGTTTTTAATACAACTTGAAGATAGTGTGCACCCCAACACTTTTGCCGCTCCAGGCATTTTGTTCACACATGTGCGAGTTTATCTAAAGAATGGTATGGCACACACACAGTCCACCGGCCACGTGGTCACGGCAGGTCAGGAGGAAGAACTGCATGAAACACATGTTGAAGAAAACCAAACTCCATTTGCTGGTAGCATATGTTGTTCTTTCGTGCTCTTATTTTTTCTTAAGAAGCACAAATTAATTTAGCCACTAATTTCCAAAGGTGGGTGATAAGTAAGGTTGTCTCCTAACCCTTTCCCTGGTCTCCACATACCAAGTAGAGAACAGCCCTTGCAGAGAGCTCCATGTCCCCACCCCCAAACTGTCAGCAACAAATGGAGACTCTCCATTTCTACTGTTACTTTTAATGAAAGAAATACATTGTGGATATTAATTATGGTGAATTAGAAGAAATTATTCAGCTTCCTTATAAAGCCAGGTCATTGGTTTTAACACCATCTTAGGCTTTAAGGAGAAATGTCCATTGATTCATTCATAGAATATTTATTGAATATTTAATTGCAGCACATCATCATTCAAATAACATTCACAAGTATAATATATGGGCTTTGGGCCCAAGTAAGCGACTTTCTAATTAAAGAGGTAAGTCATATACATGGGAAAGATTGAGTATTAATATATGTCAAAAATACTAACATTAAGGGGAAAATTAATTAATACTAACATTAAGGAATGATGAAATGATCAATGTCATATTTTTCATCCTCAAGTGCTGAAAACCTGTTTTCTCTTTAGTACTTTATCTTGTATTTCCTCTCTAACACAAAGCTTTCATAAAATCTTCCTTCCTTCATTGAAACCTTTGAGCTTGAGGAGAATGGTCAGATTATACTTGGGTTCAAATTATTCATTATATATCTTATTTTCCATTAAGTACCTATGTTTGTTTGTTTGCTTTTGTTTGTTGATGATCTATTCCTCCGAGAGCTAGTTCAGAGGTTCTGAGCCAGAGTGTAGCTACTCACATGTCTTTGAAGAAAGTTTTCCTCTGGAGAGGGAAGCTATTCTCTTAACTGAGCATGCAGTCTGGTAGGCGGAGGAGCAGTGGAAGCCACCTAACAGGGCAGATCCGCCCAATCAACCTGGTTATCAGTGGAGTATTACGTTCTATTTGATCACCTGCACAGCCCCCATTCCACCCACTGCATGAGAAATCACTTATTCTGTGCCATTCTCTTAGATTTTGATATTTTTACCATCTCCTTTACCTCCTAAACACACGTGCAGTTTGAGCGTGGACTGCTCAGTAATGGCCAAGTCTTAAAGGACTGAGTAGAAAAGTCCATAATTAGTGACTGTTACACTATGGGCATCAATATCTATTATATAAATAATTATAAACACTTAGATATAGATTTTAACCAAAATTAATATTATAGTTCTTTTAGAGGAAAGAAAATTCAATGGAAAAACACCAAGTGAGGTAGCCTTCTCCTTCCTCTTCAGGGCTGCTCTCAGGAAAACTGTCTTGAGATGTCCTGGTAGCTCTGGCGCATCCCCTGTTTTTGCAGCTGAGAAGTCCAGAAGCAGATCTGGACAGCTTGTAAAGATTCCCCGAGGCCACCATGCGACACAGTGGCAGGGCCAGACCAGCCTCCGTATTTCCCATTGCTGGCCCTGGGCTGCCCTTTAGGAGGATATCTGACTGGGAGTTCAAAGCAAATGTGATAAGGTAAAACCCTGGATTAACTGGGTTCCAAAACTATTTTGAGACTATAATAAGAGTCATGGATCCTGTCCTTAGGAAAATGCACATATACACCAAATTTTTTATGTAATTTTGGACATAAACTTCATGAATCTCACCCAATGCCAACTATGTAGGGTTTATGATCCCCATTTTAAGAAGTCCTGAGAGAGATGGCATTCAGCATAGAACATTCTGCCTATATCTAAACCCTTCCACATTCTATTTACACTTGTATAATTACAAGACCATAGAATGTTGATACTTACTGACACTTCTCAAAATGCCCATTTAGAATTCAATGATCAACAAGGGAACAATTCCCAAAGCAAACATCCAAATCCACATGTTGGTTCAACACACACACGCGCGCGCGCACACACACACACACACACAGTCACTCCTGAACATAAACTGTTAACTTAATAAGCATCTACTTTATTCAATCTAAAGAGAGTTTAGACTTGAAAAGTTTAAATTTCCTAATCTTCTATTTAAAAATCATTTTTATTATCTCTTGTTTTCTATCACATACTCCTTTATATTCATCACCTGTCACAGTGTGTGTCTTTTATTCAGTACCTATTGTATACACTTTACTCTGGAGGCTAGAAAATCAGTCATCTAGCAAGTATATGTAGACCATCTGTTATGTGTAAGATATTCTGAGAGATGATGGAAAAGGGTTCCCAAGAAGATATAGGCATTTTTTTTCTCTTGAGTGCTATTCAAGCTTCAAACGAGAGAGAGAGAGAGAGAGAGAGAGAGAGAGAGAAACAGAAATTACTTTTAGGTAAGCTTAACATCATGAAGGAGGTAAGGTCTATACTGAGCTTTTAAAGGTCTATACTGAGGTAGGATGTGAGAAAGGCCTAAACGAAGTGGAGGGTTTATTCTATTACTACATCACCAACTTCCTTAAAATTAGTCACTTAAAACAACCAACTCTTTTATTTTGCTCACAAATAAGCAATTTGGATAGAGCATGGCAGGGGTGGGGTTGGGGGAGAGAATGGCATGTCTCTGCTCCACTTGGGACTGTTTGGGAGCAGCCCAGAGGAGAGCTAGGGACTGGCATCAACTGAAAACTCGCTACCAGCATGTCTGGCAGCTCATGCTGGCTGCCAGCTGGGACCGGCTGGAGCTAGTGACCAGAACACCTGCATGTGGCCTTTCCATGTGGCTGCTTGGCTTCCTCCCAGCATAGAGGCTGGGTACGAGAACTAGTGTTCCAAGAGAACCAGTCAGAAGCTCCTTCAGTTGTGTGACCTATCTTGTAAGTCATCCATTGCCACTTCGGTCACAGTCACGCGTGTACCCAGATCTAAGAGCAGGGAACATGGGCTCACACTGTGACATAGTAAAGTCATATCGACTGTAGGAAGAGCATGGGGGATGGGAGATATTGTTGCGGCCAGTTTGGAAAACAGTCTGCCCTACAGGCCACAGGATTGTAGGAGAGAGGTTGCAGAGGTGGCAGCGTTCAAAGGGGGTCAAGTTTGGGTGGAGCAGAGGATTTGGAGCAGGGGAAAATGAGTAGGAATCTAAGTCAGGGAATCTGGACTTGGTCCTGCTGATGCTGGTGGGTCTTTGGAGTTTTTGTTAAGAATCACAGTGCTTATTAACGAGAATAATCTGGCTGTGGAGTGAAGGGAGAGGTTGGAGGTGGCACAGTACCTGGGACGTTATTACCCGAGTCTAGATATGCTATGATGCGGCTTTGCAGAGGGTGACTGTAGACGGGAAAAAGGTGACAAGTATGACAGACATTGCCAGGAAATAAAGGATGTTAAAATAATTAGATAAAAGGAGTAAAAAAAGAATGAGAGGGATCAGGTCACCGTTGAGCTAAATAAAAATGTAGACTCTATTCTCAAGGACAGGAGGCGATGTACAGTGTCTTTTGATCTGTAAATGTTGATATTCACTTTGTATGAATATTCATATAACTCATTGCAGGCATTGTATGTATTTGACTGAGATGGTAGACCTGAACCCCCATTTATAGGTGAGAACACTGATGCTCAGGAAATTCGCTTGCCCAAGGCTCCCACACCAGCACCTCTGACGGTGAAGGTCCATCTGCAAAGGCCTCCTCTGTCCACCCGCTCAGTCTCGAGCGCTGTCCGCACAAAATGTTGGCAGAAGTCGGTCTTGCTCCGACAAAAGATGGTTGGCCAGCTTATCTCTGACAAGTGCTGATATTTTTGTCATTCAATTATAAATCCCTTTAAGGCAAGGTCTGTGTAGCATTAATGTTATATGCTTTACATGTAGAAGCTTAACCTTTGAGGTTGCATGTAGTTGATATACATATATGTAATGTGTAAGGCAAACCCTCTTTCTTGCACATACCCTAAGTCTGGCTGAACTTTAGGGTTGATCAGTATGCCCCACGGGGTGACTGTGTGCCCTGCGCCTAGTGCCCTGGGAGACTCGAAGCAAGCTCAGTGTCCCTGTCCTCTCTCGGAAACCTCATCTCAGCCTCCTACCCGAGCCTGTGAGACCTCAGACAGGGGCCAGGGTTAGATCTCTAATGCCCATGGATGGTTTTAGGTGCCACACGGGAGAAAGGGCCCTGGAGAGTGAGGCGCCCAGGAAATAAGACCCTTCCGTCTTGGGCTTTCCTACTGTGAAGACAACAAGCTCTGCTTGTCATGGAGAGAAAATGACTTCAGGACCTCTGGCCTCCTCCCATGCCTCCTTCCTCTCCTGCACCCCACGGTGAGTCAGCTGTGTGCTCCCAAGCGTGAGATTCAATTACTTTTATTGTCAGGCTTGGCTATGATTGTCTTTAATGGTCAGAAAATTATCCAGCATCTAAAACACACAATTAAAAAATTCAGCCACAGTGTGTCCCTGGGATTTTTGGCAGTGAAGAAGTATTTCCTCTGAGGAGTTCCTTTTAGACATTTGGTACTTGGTACTTGCTCTGCAAATTTTATTTCACAAATGGAAACCTGAGGTTTTTTTTTTTATTTTAGTCTATTCCATATCAAGCATGTTTTAAGCAATCTCAATAATGGAAGTATCACCTATGAGGCAGAAAATATTTTATAGCTGATAATACTTGCTTTCTATGTACAATATCAATCAAATACGTGAACACGAAGCGTTCAGATGCTGGTTCTAGCCCTAAATGAATCGGTACCCTGGAAAACTTACTAAATTCTTTAGCAACCTGTCTTCTTAATAGGAAGAAGGAAATAATATTTTAACCAGCCTTACAGACTGTCTGATAGGAATACGATACAAATAATCTTGGCAAAGAGAAGTACTCTGGGAGTCATTGTTGATCATAGTGACCTCAGGCATTTGCAGGAGGGTCATGTGGAAGTAATTCCAGGCTAGGCTGGGGCTACTTCAGTTTATAGGGAAATAGGGAGTCCCTGAGCTTTATCCACCTATCGTATTTCTGACTGAGCAGTGAGTGTTTCATAATATGCCTTGGCTAATACATGACAGGAGAAGTCATCACCTCCTACACTGTCAGGGAACCAGGGAGCCACGGTAGCAACACTTAATGATACGGCCTGACAGCTCAGGGAACACCCCTGCCTGTGTTGTTTTGAATGATGCCAGCCAGTTTCAAGTTGGCAGGATTAAAATGCAAACCAAGCCCCAATTTTAAAAAATTAATGTCTGATGTTTGCCGACCAGGGAGATGGTGATTGAGTGCAGCGAACAAATTGCTTAGCGCTATGCTGTCATCTGGACTGACACGTCCTGACACGAGATGGCTGGGGACCGCAGCCCTTCCCTCTGTGGCTACCAGGGAATGGATTTGGCAGATGAAAGGGAAATATGAAAATATTCCTCAAACATGGCCTTTAAAAAAAGTAGACTTAAAAAGTATGGAAAAATACACATAACATGAAATTTACCATTTAACCATTTTAAGTGTATGATTCAGTGGTGTTAGTACATTCGTAATGTTTGCAACCATCACCACTGGTTTTTTTTTTTTTTTAATTAATCCTCACCTGAGGATATTTTTCCATTGATTTTTAAATAGAGTGGAAGGGAGGGAGGGAGAGAGAGAGAGAGAAACATTGATGTGAGAGAGACCCTGAATGACCCTGACCCGTACCAGGGATCAAACCTGCAACCCAGGTATGTGCCCTTGACTGGGAATCGAACCTGAGACCCTTTGGTCCTTGGGATGATTCTCTAACCATTGAACCAAACCCGCCAGGGCCTAGAACTTTTCGTCACCCCAGAAGGAAACCACATACCCACTGACAATCGCTCCCCATCTCCCCTTGTTCAGTCCTGGCCAGCACTCAGCTGTTTTCTGACCACAAGCAGACTTTTTAGGAAAAAGAATGGAAGGCCTTGTGGTTAGCAATTAGGAGATGGTGGGGGGGGGGGGTCTTTTCAAATCTGGGCTCCTGTTTTTGTTTTCAACAACAGAGCAGACTCCCTTAAAGCAGCATGATGATAGACCTATAATTTATGACTCCCCTTGCAAAACTTGTAAAACACCTTTATTGAGGTATATTTTATATATTATAAAATTTACCCATTTCAAGTATACAAGTCAATGAGTATTTTTACAAGGTGGTGCAACTATTACCATAGTCCAGTTTGAGAACAGTTTCATCCTTCAGTAAGATCCCTCGTGCCCATGTGCATAATCCCATTCCACACCCAGCCCCGGGCCAGCACTGATCTCCTTTCTGTCTCTATAAATTTGCCTTTTCTGAACATTTCATATCAGTGTACAGTAATCATATGATATGTAGTTTCCATGTCTGGCTCCTTTCATTGAGCATAATTTTTTAACATTTCATGCAGGGTGTAGTATATGTCAGTCAGTATTTCCTTTTTTTTTTTTTTTTTTTTTACTGCAGAATAGTATTCCATTAACTGGATATACCACTTTTATCTATCCATTCACCTGCAAATATGTTATGGGTCCAGCACACTTTCTCTACACAACTCTACTATTCTGTGCAAACATTTCAGAAGTTTCTTGTCTGCAAATTGTAGAGGATTGGATTGTCAGATGGCCTCTAAGATTCTCATGCTCTAAGATTCTGTCCAAAAAAAAGTTCCAGGGTCAGATCTGAACTCTTGGGTCATTCATTTATTCAACAATATTTGTTGAGCCCTCATGATGCACCAAGCTCTGGGCCAGACACAGGGGATAGGAGCCAGCACTCTTGGGATTTCTGCTCTAGTGGGAGACCAAGCTCTTTTCACACACCGCACAGCTCCCCTTCTGGTGGGTCAAAGAAGGAGGCACATTCTAATGGGACCGATGTTCAATTACAGGCAGCTTTCTCTGACCCTTCCCGACTTTCTTACCGCTCACATGCTCTATGCTCCCTTCAGGTGCTCCCATTCCATTCTGAGTTTACCACACATTTTTTTGTAATTGTTTGTTTGCATGACTCTCCTATCTCTGGAATGTGAGCAACTTGAGGATGGAATGGTGTCTACTTATATGCCCTGAGCATAGTTCAGGGTGAGGCATCTTGAAAGTACCCAAAGGTACTTTGAATGAATGAATGAATGAATGTCATTATGGCAAGTACCAGGAGTGAGTAGAAGAATTAGGGACATCCTGGCCACTCAGGTTTTTTGAGTTCTAGACACTTCCCTCTATAGTTACACAGCCAGCTATGGCATGGTTGCCTCTCCGGAGTGAAGGAAGGCACAAGGTTAGCTGAGAAAATACAGTCCTCTGAAGTTCTCTCTGCTCTTGGAACACAGTTTTGACACAGACTTCTTATCACTGTCATTAGTATTTTGATGGTATCCCTAAGGTCACTCTGAGGACATACTATTTAGGGAAACAATATGAAATGGTCTTGCGTAGCAGAGTGACTGGCCAAGATGCCAGAGATAGTGACTTAGAATGGCTTCTCCAGCCCATGTCCAGGCCCCTCCCTGCTCCATCTTGCCACCACCCGGCTCTGCTCTTAACTTCCTCCTTGACTCCTGCCCTAGATTGTCCTGCCTGACCAGAAAGCGGAGGGGACAGGACGCATCGTGTATATTCCTCTGGGACTCTGGACTACAGGTAGAAGAGGGAAGACCCAGGAGGCTAAACCAGACGAGGTGCTTCATGTGGAGAAGAAAACAGGTGGTTCTATGAGGGCTTTATTGCTTGCCCATGCTGGTGACTGGGGTCTCATCAGAGTCCCATTAATATGACTGGGACAAAACATTAAAAAGGGCAAGGAGGGACATGGACATGTCTAGTCTCAGAGATTACTTGAAGCTTTCAAAATAGACTGTAATTATTTTTAAGGTTATGTTATTCTGTAGGACTAAATACACATGTGTGATCTGCTTTAATAGGACCATGTTTTAGCCTTGTCCATCTCAAGACAACTGGAGGTATCAATCCCTCCATGGCTATTCATTGGGACCTATGGGTGTGGTCCAGTATACACATGTGTTTTATGGGTGATTGGCCATCATGCTAGGTTCTACTAAGAATCACCATGTCCCCTACCCCTTACAGGAGGATTCTTAATCCTTGGATCAGCTATATAGCCTGCCATGTACCATTTCTTAATGGTTGAGAAAGAGTGAGATGCTAGTTGGAAAGAAATTACCTTGGGTTTGGGTTGTCTATTTTTCCTTATTATCTTTATATTTAAAATGTGCTCATGCTTGAGGTACCCCAAATACATTCTATCCATTCTAAATTCACATGCAGAAGTACTTCTCTCTGAGCCAACATTCAGTGAAAATGCAGTGATGCCTGGTCCTAATCTTGTGACTCAAAAGTCAGAGTGTACCTTTTTTTCTCCTCCTTGACACTTTGCCTTTAAAGTTGCATTGAATCTTTTTTGTTGAGTTAGTTTCATTTTTAATATAGAAATCAAGTTTAATTAAAGCTTACTTGAAATAATAATTTGTTTGATTTAGCATTAATTACCTTGAGTAAATTGCCTATAGAGGCTTACCTAATCCACATGTTTGTTCAAATTATTACTGTCGTTTGCATATTTTGAATGAGACCACTTTAATGAAACACTGGGGTGGAGTCGGGCACTTGATACTTTCTGTGGCAAATGCTACGGAGATGGTCCCTCCACCCGAGTCTGTTTGTTCAGCTGGAAGGTTTTAATCATCCTACTGAGTTTCCACAAGTGATCAAAGTTTCAAAAGGTTCAGTGTTGGAAAATCATTAGTAATGAAGTGTCTGGGAGGGAGACATGTAAAAAAATGTGAGTAGCATTCATGTCCATCCAGGGTCTGCCCCTTATGTGTCCCCTTTAGCTTCTAATGAATATAGGTATGCCTCTCCCTAACCCCAGGGTATATTCCTGCAGACTTGAGGGCCCATGTAATGGGATCAGATTTCTAATGCATTTGAGGAACTTACAATAATTTGTTAGAAGGTTTGTTTTTAGTGGGAAAATGTGATGTTGAATAAAGGCAATGCTTTTGTTATTCTAAGTGTATTATTCTCATTAATCAGTGTAAATAAATAACCACCTGGAGGAGAGGGTTTTAGAGAACTTATATTGATAAATAGGCAAAAATGATTTCTTATTTGCGTATCAGTTATTATAGGTTTTACTTATGGATTTTAGCTCATAATCTGTGGGAGTGCTGTATTGGCTGTTCTTTGGGAGCTTCTCTGTTTTAACAGGAATGAAGGATTTCTTTTTTTTTTTTTTTTAATCCTCACTCAAGGATATTTTTCCATTTATCTTCAGATAGAGTGGGAGGGAGACAGAGAGAGAAACAGAGAGAGAAACATTGATGTGAGAGAGACACATCGATTGGTTGCCTCCCGCATGACCCCGACCAGGGCTGGGGACCCACCCGCAACTGAGGTAACGTGCCCTTGTCCAGAATTGAACCCACCACTCTTTGGTCTGAGGGACAACACTAACCACTGAGCGAAACCGGCCAGGGCGGAATGAGGGAGTTCTTTATGGTTCTGGACAAGTTTGTAGGACAACTTGATTAAATCAGTATCTGATTTATTGATTTTAAATAATTGCAGAGCCTAATCATTGGTTTACTTCCTAAACTTTATAAACTGATTTATATTCTCCCTATAAAAATATGATGGCACATAATAGAACACATTGCATTAATTTAAATACTCCCTATTGCCTATAACCAAAATGTGGAAAACGTTCCACCAAGAGCCCTTCATTAGTGTTAGTTACATACTAAAAGCATCTCTGTATGATGTAGCCAGAAGGCATATCTCAAATAGGAAACATTCTCTGTTTTATACTAATGGATTATTTGTAGAGAAAGTGTATATGCGTCTTATGGAACACTAGTAATGAAAGTGAATGAATAACAGAGTCCATTTTTCATGTTTGCACTTCAATTTGGGGCTCTATGATAAAGGCAGAAAGATTGCTCCCTTCCAGACTGGTCGAGCCTGCACCCTAATGTTCTCTCTTTGTTCACAAAGGCACAGCCCTGGTCCAGCATCAATAGGGCATGCCCTTTTAGACTCCCTCTTCATTGTGATGGAAAGGATGCTATCCTGAGGCTCAAGAGACTTGCTGTGGTCACTTAGTAACCCTGTAAGCTTGGACAGGTTACTTCTCTGTACTTCATTTCCTTACATGGAAAGTGGTTGTCTGAATTAGACATTTTCTAAGGTCATTTCAATTAAAATTCTATGCTTCTAGGGGTAATGAATGACCTCTGATCCATATTCCTCTCTGTAGTCTCCATACCTCCAGGGACAGGAGCTGGGGAAACCTGGGGTGAAGCTGCAGTCAGAAGGCATGAATTAGAGGGAAGCAGATTGGCTCTCAGGGGCGCCCAGCCCTCTGCCTAGTCCGTGCTCTGGGTTCTGATGAACCTGACAATAGCCTGGACCTGACCTGGGTTTTCAATTCTCCTTCTCTCTTGGGGTAAGGGGAGGTAGGGATGCTGTGAATGAGCTTAGAGGCAAAAACATCTGGAATATGCTCTTTGTGTCTAAAATAAAATTCTACCTTTGTTTAAAGTATACAAAGGAAGAATTCATTTAATCTTATTTGACTTAGAAAAAGACTCTAAACATTATGACTTTTAAATGTTGATATACTTTTTGCATTAGTAAGGGATTTTCCCCCTTTATTTTGTGTTTTAAATCACAGTGTAAAAGCACTAATAAATATTATCAAAAATTCAAACTATGTGCAAAAAATATTAAGAAAAAAGGAAGTTCTTGCCCAGCCGGTGTGGCTCAGTGGTTGAGCGTCGACCCATACATCAAGAGGTTGCTGGTTCGATTCCTGGTCAGGGTATATACCCAGGTTGTGGGCCTAATCCCCAGTGGGGGGCATGCAGGAGGCAGCCAGTAAATGTTCTCTCTCATTGATGTTTCTCTCTCTCTAAAAATCAGTAAAGAAAAAAAAATAAAAAAATAAGAAAGTTCTTTCCATGACCACTGTCTAGGGCTATCTGCCATGAACACTTTTATCCATATATTTCCAGACATTTTTCTATGCACATATCAATGCAATTATCATATATGCATATCTTTCTGCCTTAAAAATTGTATTATACTATAAATACAATTATGCCAATGACTTTTTAAAAACTTAAATGTCTTCCTTGGCTATTCTGCCATGAGATCATAACAAGGTATGTGTTCATTAAAAACAACAACTAGATTTGTTTGTGTAACTATATAAACATATTAGATCATATATAAAGCAGTAACTCTGTAGAGAGCGCCCCACTAACATACTTTATCCACACACTTCATTGTTCTGTTTTAGGAATGTCAGTGAGAACTGGCTGTTCCCTAGGCTTCCCAGTGTTACCTGCCCTGAACTCTTTCATAACTTGGGCCCCAGAATGAAGATAATCTTATTCCTAAAGGTAGTCTTTACTATTCTGACTAATATATATCTATATTTATTGTCAATAAGCTAACATGTAACCTTTGCAGATTTTATATTTAGATGTATTTTTTAAAATTTTACTTAATGCTTATATAGTGCTTACTGTGTATCAGGCAGAGTTCTAAATACATTTCAAATTTAAAGTCATTTCATCCTTATAACAAGCATATAAGGTAGGTACTATTATTATTCCATTTTAGATCCCTTAAGATTTTTCTATATAATGGGAGTCTTCTTTCTTTCTTTCTTTCTTTCTTTCTTTCTTTCTTTCTTTCTTTCTTTCTTTCTTTCTTTCTTTCTTTCTTTCTTTCTTATCTTTATGCCTTTTATTTATTTTTCCTGCCTTATTGTACTGGTTAGGACCTTTAGCACGAGGGTGAATAGAAGTGGTGAGAGTGGACATCCTTTCTTTGTTACCCATCTGAGGAGAAAAGCCTTCAATATGTAACCATTAATATGATTTTAACTGAAGATTGATGACATTTCCTCCTATTTTTAATTTGCTGAGAGTTTGTTTTTTATCATGAATTAGTATTGAATGTTGTCAGATGCTTTTTCTGAATGTGTTAAAATTCTACATGGTTTTCCTCTTTTATTCTGGTAACATGGTAAATTATAATGATTGGTTTTTAAATGTTAAAACTGCATTATATTCCTGAGATGAACCCTACTTGGTCATGATATTAAAAGGATGATTCTCCTCTTTATGTACTGGATTTTATTTTATAATATTTGCTGAGGATTTTTGTGTCAATATTCATAGATATTAAGCTGTAATTTTCTTTTCTTTTTGTATCTTTGTCAGAGTTTGGTATCAAGGTTATATTGGCCTCATAAAATGAGTTGGAGAGTGTTTCATCCTGCCCCATGTCTGAAAAAGTTTGTGTAGGATTAATATTGTTTTTTCTTTAGATGTTTGATAGAATGCACCATGAAACCATTTGTGCTGGAGTTTTCCTTATGGGAAGACTTTTGATAATATATTCAATGACTTTCATAGATATTGAGCTATTAAGATCTTTAATATCATCTTTTTTCAGTTTTGGTAAATTCTATTTTTCAAGAAATTTTTCCATTATAGTTACTTATTATTATCATTGCAATGTATCAGGATCTCTAAACATATCTTATTTTGCATTCCTGATACTGGTAATTTGTATTCCCTCTTTTTAATTTTTTTGATCAGTCTAGCTAGGAATTTATCAATTTTATTGGTCTTTCAAATAACCAACAATTGGTTTTCTTAACTTTTGCTATTGTTTTCCTGTTTTCTATTTCACTGATTTCTGCTCTTTTTAAAAATTAATATTTCCTCTCTTCTACCTACTTCGGATCTAATTGCTTTTTTTTTTTTCTAACTTCCTACGTGGAAACTTTGGTCATTGCTTTTATACCTTTTTTCTTTTCTACTATGATTAGTGAAAGCAACACATTTCTCTCTAAGCACCACTTTAACTGTGTCACACACATTTTGATATGGTGTGTTTTTATTTTCTTCACAATAGTTTTATGTTTTCTCTGTGATTTATTTTTTGGCCAATGAGTTCTTTAGAAGAGTGTTGTCATTTTCCAAATATCTGTATTTTTCTAGTATCTTATTGTTATTATTTTAAGTTTAATTGAATTGTGATTAGAAAACATATTTTGTAGGATTTCAGTCTCTTGAAATTCATTGAGATTTGTTTATAGCGCAACAGATTGTCTATCTTGGTAAATGTACCATGTACACTTGAAAAGAATGAGCATTCTGCAGTTACTGGGGGCAGTGTTCTATAAATGTCAATTAGGTCAACATAGTTGATAGTGATGTTCAGGTCTTCTGTGTCCTCATTATTTTTGTCTTGTTCTTTCAATTGTTGACAGAACAGACTTAAACTCTTCAGCTATGATTGTGGGTTTGTCTATTTATTCAATAATTCTGTCGATTTTTGCTTCAAAATGTTCTATTATTAGGCACATGTGCATTTGTTATTTTTATTTTTTTCAGATAAATTGCCTCTTTTATCATTATAAAATGTCTCTATGTATGGTAATATTCTTTGCCTTGAAATATAGTTTATATGATACTAATATAACCATTTCCATTTCAGTTTTGTTCGTTTTTAGTTTTGTTTTGTTTTTCTCTTCTTCAGATTGGATAGTTTACATTGTTCTATCTTCAAGTTCACTCATACCAACCCCCTTCCTCCCCAGTCTGTTAGGTTCATCCAGTGAATTTTTTTCATATATTGCATTTTTTAGTTTTAAAATTTCAAATTGGTTCTTTTTGATAGTTTCCCTTTCTCTGCTCAGATTTCTTTTCTATCCTTTAGCATAGTTATAGTAGCTACTTTAAAATCCTTGTCTGCTAATTCCAATATCTGTATCATCTCAGAGTTGTTCACTATGAATTACGTTTTTCTTTTTTTAGAGGATGGGTTACATTTTTCTATTTCTTTGTATATCTAGTAATTTTGGAATGAGCCTCAGACATTGTCAGTCATATGTTACAGAGATTCTGAACTCTGTCATATACCTTTGAAGAGTACTGATTTTCTCCTTTAGCAGGTGGTTAACTTGGCAGCACTCAAATTCAAATGTTGTCTCCCCTGTGACAGATAGCAGCAGAAATCTCTTTAGTTCTTTTTGCCTTAGCTGGGCTGCTTGGAGTCTATTCCATACAAGTATCATATTGGAATCAGTTAGAGATTTGATCAGATTTTATATACTGAGTTTGGGGCTTCCCCTCTGTGGCTATTTTCTCTCTGGGATTTCCACTCTCATTTTCTAGTTGTTATCATTTCCTTGAACCTTATCCTCTGATTCCTCAACCAGTAAGACAACAGCTTTCTATCCGAGATCTAGCTATGCTCTGGAACTGACCAATGGGCCAGCCCTTAGATGAGAAGCTGTAAAAAATAGGTGACTTATCGAGAGCCATTATTCCAAGTGTCAACTCCCCATTAGTTTCTGCCTGTTCTTGGTCACTCTCCAGCTCCTTCAGATAGTTGGTTCTGTCCTTTACTATTTTATCCAGAGTTTATAATTGTTATAAATGAGAAAGGTGGTCTGATGTGAGTCCCTTTTATGACCAGTAGCAGAACTCTATTAGCCCACTTTACAGTTGAATTACACACACACACACTACGGTAAGTTTGAGCACCCTACCCAAGGCCAAACATAGATTGTTTGGTTTCAGATCCTTAGGATTTCTTCCAAGAGGAGGATTGAATGGTAAAAAATTTCAAGACAGTGGCACGAAGTATGAGAAATACTATGGGACTAATGGGGCCATAAGGTGTCAATTCCTTATGCACTGGACCAGTCTCAAGATTTCATTGCTCAATTGATACTTCATGTATCTTTGCGTGTTTACATTATGTTATATACAAGTTTATACACAAGTTGCATGAAAGGACTGTGTTGCTTTCGATTAACTGCAAGGTAGATCTTAAGTTATAAAAAGCCTCATATTTTCAGGGTTCTGTGATATTGGGCTCCTTGGGCCATCTTTCTTAGAAACTGGTGAAGTTTGTCATGTAGTTCTTTTAGTGATTAAAATAAAGAGAACTTCTGAAGAGTAACATACAGTACTTTAATGAATGCATAGGAGTTATTTATTGAAGAAACTCACAACCATAATTATGAGATAGTTGACTTTAAGAAATGTAAGTCTAAGATTAATTTAGCTGATGTGAACAGTAGACCTTGGAAGCATAACAATAGCACCAAGCTTAAGCAATACGTGTTTTAGAGTTTCTGCTCTTTCTTGAATGTTTTCCTTTTTCTCCTCTAGTTTGAGTCAGTTTCAGTTAACATTCATCAAGGGATGAATTTCTTCTTTTTCTTCTTATCCTTTGATTTTATCTTCCCTTTGTATTTTTGAGTCAGACTTGCCTCATGTTGATTTTGTCATAGTTCATAAGCTGATTTGTAAAGTAGTGAGATCTCTTCATGTATGTTACTTTCAAACTGAAGGAAAAGGCCCATCTATGTATTTGCTCTGGGAATTCTCTCAGCACCCCACACGAGTACTCGGATACCAAACTTGCGCTGACTGGCCAGTAAGGAGCAGGGGTTCAATACTTGATGGATTGATGGTTCTGAATCCCAGCCAGTCAGTTCTGGGAAGGTGGGGTTATCTTCTGAGTGAAATAAAACTGAGCCCTTGAAGGCCACGCTAAAGATTTTGGCTTTCATCCTAACGATAACGGGAAGCTATGCGGAGTTTTAAGCAGCTGAGTGAGAAACCCAGATTAAAAATTTTAAAATAAGTACTCTGGATGTTTATAGAGTAGTTTAGTATAACCAAGTTCTATAGTACAGAAATTAACATGCGAAATGTTTAAAGTTTAACCCGGGGGTACAAGATAGAAGAACAGATACTCTGGACAGTCTTCAAGCAGCCCTCCTGAATACTATTTCTCCTGACTGCAATTTTGAAAAAAGTTGAAAAGCTGAAAGTTTGACATTGATTTTTTAAAAATCTGGTCAAGGGTCTGGAATGTGAGTATTTTGTATTCCTGACAAGAGAAATTTTATTTTTTATAATGAAACCTTGAAACCATGCAAATATCAATGAATTAGAACATTGAATATTGTAAAGCTACTAAAAATGGCAAGTCTGTGTTTTATGCCTGTATGGACATGGCCTCTGTTAATTTTCAAAAGCAAAATAAAAAAAGGCAGTATACATATTTAAAATTATTTAAAAATAATGTTTTCTCTTAGCGATGAAACTTTTTATACTTTATTACCCTCCAAATTCTGTTGCTTAACAGCTGTTAAAAAGTTCTGTTGTTTAAAGTGAGAGAAAAACCCTAATATTGTTTCAATAATCATTGGAGATCTGAGTTAAGAGCACTGAGATGCTGCTACAACAGCCACACTTTCAAGAGATTACCAACTTTCATATGACAGTATCCTTGTGTGTTTCCTCTTCCCAAACATTTGTGGAGATGGAGGAAATGTTAAACTATCTTAAAGAAAGGAATTGACAACTCCTGAATTAAATACATCCTTTCACTTCCCCTTCAGCTGCTGTTTGTTGATAGAAGGTTACAGGTTAATAATGATTTGTTTGATTGATTTCCCCCAATTTTTTTTTTATAGAAATAGGACTTTATTCTTCTTGTATACAACTTGCTAAATCATTGCATTTGTATTCCTCATAAAAATGAGCATTGAAACTTGCACAGGTAAAACAAACATGGGTAGAAAAAGGAAGAGATTTCTCAGGGAAAAAAGCCACGGAAAGGTGCACTGCACCCTGGGCAGGAAGTGGAATATCAGGTTCCTCTGTTTTTGTACATAGTGTCAATTCTGTATTCTGGGCTGAAAAACTGGCAAGTGACAGCTCTCTCTAGTATTTCCTGAGGCCATCTGTACCATTTTGGAGAATAAATCATAAATAGACCTTTGAACTGAGACAGTCTCGCCGGACCTATCCTTTTGCGACTGACTTCCAGTCTCAATGGGATATTGAGGGGGAGGCTCACCAGAATAAACAGTGGAGTCCTTGTCCGGGAATGACTGCCTGGCAATTGTTTCATGGAAAACAGGGAGGGGTGGGGGACAGCAACCCTGCTCTGTTCACTGGCTCTTTAATTTAGATTACCAATGATAAAGCCGGGGCTACGTCTAAAGAAAGGTAGGATGCACACGCAGAAACATTAGTGCTAATATGCTGCAGGAAGACCAGATAAATCAGCCTGGCTCTCATACATCACTGAGGGAGAAGCTGATTGCAACTTGACCATGTGCCTGAGTAGTCCCATCAGTGAGAAGAGCAGAACATGGATTAAAAAACACTAGAATGTACCTTTGGGGCTACTGCGGTGCTGGACCTGGGAGCCGTGTCTGGTGTAAGTTTCAGCTTGTTTCAGCCACGTATTTACCGAGGGAGCTTGTTTCTCTTTCTGTGTTTTCAATGGAAGCTTCAAGCATGTTTATTTACAGTCGTAGACTTTATTTTGTACAAATGTAATACCAACCTAATAAAAGTTCTTTAATACAGTTTAGCCCAGTGTTTATCCAGGAGAGAAATGTGCAAAAGTGACGGTTATCATTAATGTCTATAGGACTGCCTGTGGGTGAGTTTTGTTTTTCTGTTTTTTTTTGTTATGTGGGGAGGTGAGGATTAAAAGGGTAGATTTTAAACGAAGCACTCAGTTCTTTTGCCATGTATTTAAAAAAGCATATTGGTAACCCAGTATTTTGCTCCTCCTGTGGTCTTGTGATCTTTTGTTTTGAAAAACTGTGTTTGAATATGTTAGCCAGACTGCTTGAAACACATTATATTTTATGACTGGGATGTTTGTATTGTTTCATATCTGTTATTAGACAAAATAATCATAAAGGATGTTTTCTATGGGCTTTTTTATATTCCAAAATTAAGTACAGATGGTAATTTCCAGCAGTTTTAAAAATTTGTCAATTATTTAATTTAGCATCACTTAAGCATCTGCACAGGGAGAAAGCCGAGATGGTACAAAAACTGAATAAGCATTGATTGCTCGTCTGAATTGCATCTTTAAAGTTTTTGCCTCAAATCTCTGATTTCACAGTTTATTTTTACCAAATTAGATTATCATATTTCACGATCGAGGCTGAATGGGTGGAACTCTCTCAGATACCCTACATTCCCCGTTAGAACGGCGTGCAGAGCGCCTGCTGCTTGTCACTCCCAGGGAAAGTCTCATGCCAGCTCACCTAGCAGGCTGCTGAGATAACGCTGGGCAAGAGCGAGGCAGGAGGGAATTTATGGCCCAGACGCCGAGTTCAGGCTTTTGTTCAGAGGAGGGACTACGTAAGTGTGAGCATATAACATACTCCGAGGCTCCAGAGAAGGGCGTAACTGAATGACGTTAGTGGCCACACGGTGCTGTCCACATGTTATTTCCAAACAAGTTTTCCAACCGTCCATTGAGCCGATAGTATGGCTGAGGGAGGAAGAAAGGGGAAACGTGAGTGTCCATTGCCAACAGAATCCCCTGACTGAAATCCCATCTGACAGACGCAGGAAGTGCACGTTGCCCAGGGAGCAGGATGGCCCTGGGTGTTTGGCTGTTGTAAAACAGCATGGCAGTCGTTAGGGAAGGACCAGCCTTGACCAAACGGCAGCCTTCTATCCACTATGTCTTCCATCTTGTCCTAATTAGAGGATGATGTCTGCTGAATCCTAATCTCTTTAATTGTTGATAGAGCAGGCGTGTGATTTGCTATAAATACACACGAGCATTCATTTCTGAAATAATGGCTGTTGCCAAATATGTTAGACCGACAGGAGAGCTGGACTAGGGAAGGCTGTGCTGAATAGTTGAGTTTTGGAGGTAATGGACCAGTTGAGAATCATTGCACAGCTGGGCCAGCAGCTGCACCCAGTGCTCTGTCAAGTTTGGCCTCTAATTTCCTTGAACTTGTCCTTGTTTGCCAAAATGATGAACGTAGCAAGAACTTGTTTCAAATGAGCCCACTGCCAGCAAAAAAGACCCTTTCCAAGGACTTTTTGTTGAGGTCTTTAGTCAACAGCAGCAGTGGCCAGATGAGGTATTGATTAGGCAACGGAAAGTTTGAATAACCATAAAAATTAAAAACCAAAGACACAGTTGTAGAATGAGGTAAGCTGGCAGGACACCAGAGTACATTAAAAGGCTGCATTGGGTCATCACTGTCCTAACTAAAGGACATATGGAAAAATCCCATAATAATATCCAGCAACAATTATCTTGTAGTTAGGAAAAACTAAATAGGCCTGTGGATTGGAAGGCAGCCCAGTAATCTCAACATCTTTTTTTCCTAACAGTGTATTGTTCTGATAGTCTTTGGGACTGGGTCAGGAGGAAGTGTCAGAGGGTTTTATATTAAGAAGTAACTTATGACTAAACAATGCAATTAGTGCAAGCCAAAATGAGAGAGTAGCAAGGACTCCCCTTCCATTCCCTGGTCCAGGCTTGAGCAAGTATTCCTATAGCACATACTATGTCTCCAGCATGTTCTAGATCCATACTCTAACCAACTGGATTGCAGACACTTGGGTTTATATTCTCTTATATAAATCCATCTCTTGAAAATCATCGGCCTTGATATGGTAATAATTGCAAGTCTATCTAGTTCCTTGATTTTAAAGAGATTAAATATCAAATCTGTTTTATACAAGTTTCTTTCTTTCTTTCTTTTGTTACAACACAGCTGACTCTTCCCGTTTCAGGTTTGAGAGGCAGTGACTAGAACACGTACAAGTTAGGTGATTTTGGACAAAATACATAACCTGTGGGAGAGTTAGTCTCCTCATGCATGAAATGAAGAAAGTAACACTCATGCAGAATTGTGAGAATTAAAAGAGAGATATCTAAATGCATAGGAGGTGCTACCCTGCCCTCACAGGAGATATGCAGTATAATTTACTGTGTGGATTGAGTGTGTGGTGGGGCATTGGGGATGGGAGTAGGGAGAGAATGAGCAGGGGTGGCAGGAAGGCTGTCTAAGAGAGGGTAAAAGAAGCTTTGGTGAGAATATGACCTGAGACAGGATGTTGCCAGTGGGAATACAGAGAAAGGATGAATCTGAAATATGTTTTAAGGGAAAATTGAAAGAATGTGGCAGCTGATTATATTAAAGTTGGGTGAAGAAGAAGAAAGAAGATTATAAAGAAGAAATAGTCATGGTGCTGGGGGAAAAGATTACGGGTTGTGATAATAGCAAGATATGATTTGTGTGTGTGTGCTTGTGTGTGTATTCTTCAAAATCCAAAAAACTAAAACAATACAGTCCTTTAGGACTTGTAAATTAAGAAAACATAAGAAGAGAGAAGAGGACATTGGAATGCCTAGTTAACTATGTAAAGGGAAAGAAAAAAATCATTAATAAACCAATAATATAAGACTTGTTGACAATAGAGTGAGAATTCAAAGGAATTGCTTAAAATGGCAAATCTATGTTTGGAGTTTTTCCCAGACAAGACCCACAATCATCAAATAATAAGGCTGTTCTGCATTCTTGGAGCTTATTTAAGTTTTCCTGAGTTTAAAAAAAAATGTCACTGAGGGGATACAAATAGTGTCAGGGTTGGAAGAAAAAAAGCATGAGGAATAGAAATTCTCAAAATAGCTTGGTTTTAAAGAGGAGGTGGGAGCCCAGAGATGACTGGTTGACTATTATGACTTGTCAGAAAGTTTGGTCACTATTATTCCCTAAATAACTTCCTGGGATTTTTTAGGAAATTCAAGCAGGAATCAAAACTAGATCAAACCCCTAACTGGCAAATAGGTTGTGATCTAGAAGCTCATTTACAAATCTCATATAGGAACAATGTTGTAAATATCTTTGGGCTACTTTTTAAAGTCTACTCAACTCATCCTATAGTAGGAATCATGTCCATTTGCAATAAAAAATTAATAGCTAAAGGACTGTCTATGTTAATAATTAAAGTATAAGCAATAACCACAAGAATGGAAAATGTTTCTAATGCTAGTGCTTGGGGAAATGCTGGTTAATTACAAGATGGTGTCAGCTATGTCTATTTTAAAATTTGTATCTACTTTCACTAACTTTACAATACTTTGAATTTAAAAATTTTGAAGTGTAAGGATTTCCCTGTCCTTATTTCAGGCGTGTCGTGAATTTTACCTTTAATGATAGCGGCCGTGATCAGGATTGTTTTCACAGACTGGAAAGGAAAGGGAATGAGGATGAGTGAAAAGTGGGAGAGAGAGATACCTAAGATAGCTGGGGCAAAAATCAAGAGAGGAGAAAGAGCAGGTTTAAAGAATGAGTAAGAGAGATATTTCATGAAAGGAAATAAGGGAGTTATGAACATAGAAGAGAGGAATACATAAGGGGTGCTGAAGACTCAGAGAAGTTGATTCTTCAGTAGGTGATGCTGCTCATGTGACTGGTAGACCTGGGCAATCTCCTAGGAACATCTGGTCCCCTTTTATTTCCCCCTTTCAGCCCCCTCTTACCTTCATTTCCTTCCCTATACAATTTGGGTGCCATATCATTTCAACCACCCTCTTACCAATACTTTCAGTTCTCCCATTCATCCATTTATAAAGATGTATTGAATGGTTCCTATTTGTCAGTCTTTGTCATTTTGGATACTTAGAAATGAACAAGGCAGACCTATGTCTGCCCTTGGCACTTACCAGGCCAGATACCAACCCTTAATCAATCTAATCCTGTGCTTTCTCCTGCCTCCAACAGATTGCTAAGCACTGCTAGAGAAAATCGTATCACTGTCCAGGTGGATGATGTGATAAATGTGTGACCTCCAGTCTCAGCTGGACTCCTCAGTATAGCCCAGAGATCCTTATGTGCTTTCCTAATACTCTTCTACCACTCCCCCCAAAAACTTATTTGAAAACGTTTTTCCTTTCCTCAAATCTTTGGCCACCCCCCTCCCCCACCTCTTACCAAGCAAGATTTCAATTTCCTGCCACCAAATCTACTACCTTCATAACTTCAGCACAGTCATTTTCCTTGAGGACAGTTCAACACAGTGAAGGTAAAATCTGACTCCAGAAACCGTTAGTGAAAGTTTCTTGAGTCAACGAAGACCAAGAAGGGAGCTAATCTCAGAATACACAGCCAGATTCCCTAAACATTGTCTTCACACATCTTTCTCCCCTAAGTCTGGTTCCTCATGGCAGCAATCAGTTTATTCCCCTCCTCTGTCCTTCTCCCCTTCACCACACTAATTCACTTCATCTTCTTACCCCATCTCCTTTCATTCCTTATAGGTGGAACAAACTTGTCCATCTGGGTGTCTGCCATTTTCCTCCCACCCCTTACCTCGGTCAACACAAGTCACAGATAGTTCAGCAAGCAAATTATTCTTTTTTTCTGAGTGAGAAGAGGAAGGCATTGCAAATATTGATGATTTAATTGTATAAAATCTAAATTAAATAATATTTAAAAAATGAAATCCAAATTAAATAACTAAATTAAGTCTACGTTCAATCTAAATTAAATATATGTTTTAAACATTTATGTTTAAAATTTTTCATTTGTATTCATCTATTCCATCTTTGTTCAGGTTAAAATAGAAGTTTTTCTTTTTCTCATTCCCCCACCTCTGTTCTCTACCCATTCACTCCCATCTTCTTGTGGTGCTTGCTTTATGCATAACTTCCTCTGTCTTTCAACTGTTCACTTCTAGTGGATGGGTCCTTTTCATCAAGTGTACATGGTCTCCAGGCACTCCAATCTTTAAAAAAATAGGACAAAACAAAACCTTCACCTTCTCCACTTTTATGTACTCAACGTTCCCTCTCCTTTCATAGCCAAACTTCTTTATTATTTTTATTTTTATTTTTGTTACAGATGTTTCTGCTTTTTCCCCCATGGACACTCTCCTCCTAATCCCGCCCCGCCCCCCCCAGCATTGTTGTCTATGTCCATGGTTACACATACGTGCATATAAGTTCTGTGATTTATCTCTCCCCTCCCCTCCCTATACCCCTCTTCTGAGGTTTGTCAGTCTGTACCCCACTTCTATGTCTCTGGGTCTATTTTGTTCATAGCCAAACTTCTTAAAGTTTGCTGAATTGTTCTTCTCTCCTGAAAAACCTCCCTCAAACACCACTCCCCACCCCCCCACCCCCACTACCAATTCTGTTGTATTAATCTCTTTGGGGGCTGAAATGCGAACTCTTGAATCTTCTTACATTCTTCCTTACTCTATCGTTTATAGTATGAACTAGTCCCAATTAAAACAAAGTTTTGGAACTCAAAAATCTTTTCTGTCCCAAAGCTGGTTATTAAAATAAAAAATTCTTAGACTTTCTGTGATTTAGATTAAAACAAAACAAAACACCTATTTAGACACTCAGTTGACTTTGTTTCCTTCAGGTCTTTTCATGTCCTTGGGTAATTGAATATCCTGAGGCAATCTGGGGTGGGGGCGGGAGGAGTAGTAAAAGGTAAATGAGTTTTGCCTGTGGTCTGAGGAATCATCCAAGAGAAAAGACTGTTGAACCTAAATATGAAGGTTCAAGGTAACCTCTTTACTTATTGAAACAGATTTCTCATGCTCTGAAATGTACTTATAGCACTTACAACTTTTTTTATCTTTATTGTTGAAAGAATTACAGATGTCCCTCCTTCCCCCCCATTAACCCCCTCCTCCTTGCTGCCACCTCCCCCTCCCACCTTTACCTAAAAACTAGAAATGATTGGACATTTCTAATTTTTCAGCACTTCATGATTAAAATGGATTTATGACTGAGGGTGTGGCTATTTGTTGAGTCTTTATACTAAACTGTGGTGAAAGAGAGAACTAAATATGTCTGTTGGCCTTGTCCAGTTTCATCCTGATTAAATGGACAAACTAATGTCCATCCAGGCCAATCTATAAAGGTGAATGGGGTAACATCTAAGAAGTTGTTTTGAACCTTGGAGTCCTAAGTACATGTTGGAGATGTCTCAGGGGACATGGAAAAAGTCTAGTGATTTGGGTCAGAAAAATAAATGTTTACGTAGCTTACTTAACATCCCTCAAACCATTTTTGTTGAAGCCTATGTAATATATTTGAACTTTCAAGAGAAAAGAAAGTGGAATATGTTTCATATATTCACATTGTGTCATACCTGAGTTGATCCAAATTCCAACTATGAATCAGTGACAGAGAAACCGGAGAAGGTGAGACGTACCTCAGTTGTTGAGCTCTTGTCACCCGGGCGTGCAATCGCATTTTGAACAGATTGGAATCAAATGAACAGATTATTGGACCACCTAACAACACGGCAGCCTAGTAATCAATCTCTGGAATAATAAAAGCATGAATTAAATGGTTTTTGATCAATATTATTTACACAACACCTATCCTTAATTGAAAGAAAGACCTTTGCTTCAAGGTTCATTTGCAATCCACAGAGAACCTGAAATTTGTTTTGACATCCCAGTGCTTCTGGAAAATATGAGTCTTTTTTTTTCTTTTTAATCTTCAGCCAAGGATACTTTCCCATTTATCTTTAGATAGAGTGGGAGGGAGAGAGGGAGAGGGGGAGAGAGAGAGAGAGTGAGGGAGAGAGAGAAAGAGAGAGAAAAAAACATGAATGTGAGAGAGACACATCTACCGGCTGCCTCTCACGCAACACGACCCTGACCAGGGCTGGGGACTGAACCGCAGCCGAGGTACATGCCCTTGCCCAGAATCGAACCTGTAACTCTTTGGTCTGTTGGCTGACGCACTAACTGCTGAGCCAAACCTGCCAGGACCATCTCTACTTTTTTATTCCAAATTTTAATAAGAGAAAACGTAGAGGGGCAGACGGGGGGAGGAACCTCCGGAGTGTGGGAAGAGCCTCCTGTATAATTCTCTCCTGTTGATCGTGCTCGTGCCTTCTTTAAACGTGCCTCTTACACAGAGACCCACACAAGGGGGGCAGCTATTTGTCTGAAGCCGACCCTCCTCGTTAATTCAGAGGACTGAGTTATAGTTCCAGCTTCTTCCTAACTAAGTCAGGTTCTGCAGCTTTTCTCCTCTTCTCAAGGAGAACATGGGAAGTGCTTTGAACTTAAACACACACACACCCGAAATTCTAAAATTCAGTGCTGGAACAATTATAAGTTTCTATGAAGTCACATTTGGAGCAGTGCAGAAGGAAAAATCTGTTGACGTGATCTTCCCAAAATGCTGGTGTCAAGGCCAGTCCACCAGCAGCCTCGGCTCTCTGCCTGCAGCGCCTTGAGGAGCCGCGAAGAGAGGCAACTTGTCTCCACCACCTGCTGTTTCCAGAAACATTTTGCAAGGTTGCAAAATGAGTCCTATGGAATTCGGCCCATGTGAGGCCACTGGTAAGGATGGCAGTTCTTCTGGAGATCTGCACAGTGCTGTGACCACTCTCGTGTGTCACTCTGCCTTTGGAACTGGCTGTGATTCTCCACAGGAGTCTCTGGTGTTTGTTCAGAAGTTGGAGTGTAGATGGCTGGAGAGCCTTACTGCCAAATCCACACAGTAGTTGAGAGCTGGTTCTAAATGTGAATAAAACAGAGGCTGCACTATTCTGCCCCTGATCAACCACAGTTCACAGCAGAGAAACTAAGATCTTCGATTCATTTTGTCATTTTGGGGGCATCACAAACACAGTGTTCCCCAGCTCATCGCGTTAGCCGACTAATTTTTTTTCAGGTGTGAGGAGGGTTATAGAATTTGTTCTGTGAGACAATCCTCATTCTGGGAGGGATTGACTTCAGTTACCCTGAGTGGTTCTCAACCTTCCTAATACTGTGGTGACCCCCAGCCATAAAATTATTTTCGTTGCTACTTCATAACTGTAATTTTGCTGCTGTTATGTCTTAGGTGACCCCTGTGAAAGGGTCGTTTGACCCCCAAAGGAGTCGCGACCCACAGGTTGAGAACCGCTGCTTTAAGTTCTATTAATTTGCTTGTTTTCATTCATTTATTGACTCCTACTGTGTGCCAGGCGTTATTCTAGACAAAATCCTTAGAGCAGTGAGCAAGACAGATTTCTGGTGGTGGTAAAGTATACACCCAAGAAACATCTTCAAAAGGACTTTCATTAACCCAAGAGCTCAATATTGACACTTTATATTGACCAAAGCTTCTGTGGAAAAAGAAAATTTTCTTTGTTTGAGTCATGTACTGAAGAGGAAACAGGAGGTGTTGGATCCTTTGTTTACAAAATCCCCCAAATGCTTCTTCAGTGTGGGGCTACCCAAGGACATTTAAGTGACACAACCTGGATCCCATCCTGGTTCCTCACTCTTTAACATTTGGAAGAGCTTAAGCAGAGTGGCGTACATGAAGAGGAAAGTTCTTCAGTTAATTTTTTCTGAAAGCAGAGCTATCTACTTTTTGTTGTTGTTAATCCTCACCCAAGGATATTTTTTCATTGAATTTTTAGAGAGAGTGGAGAGGAGAAGGGGGGAGAGAGAGAGAAACATCAATGCAAGAGAGACATATTGATTGGCTGCCTCCTGCATGACCCCGACTGGGGCTGGGGATCAAACCTGCAATCCAGGTGCATGCCCTTGACCAGGAATCGAACCCAAGACCCTTTGGTCTGAGGGCCGGCGCTCCAACTGCTGACCCAAACAGGCCAGGGCTGAGCTATCCGCTTTTGACCGAAAAGAATATCATGACTCCTGAGCTTTTGCATACTTTAGGAAAGGCTCGACTTCCTGCCAAAATGTTTCCCAAAGGATGGAGAGGAACTCGAGGCCAAGCACCCAAGCGAGGGCCTGGCGTCTTGTAGGTGCTCAGTAAGTGTTGTGGTCCAGAATCTGAAGCCAACCAGAATCTTAATCAGAATCCAAAGGTTAAGTTAAAAAACAAAACTGGCTTTCCTCCCTGCTCAGTGAATCTCTAGGGCAGTGGTTCTCAACCTTCCCAATGCCGCGACCCTTTAATACAGTTCCTCATGTTGTGGTGACCCCCAACCATAAAATTATTTTCGTTGCTACTTCGTAACTGTAATTTTGCTACTGTTATGAATCGCCATCGGAAATACATGTTTTCCGATGGTCTTAGGCGACCCCTGAGAAAGGGTCATTAGGGGTCGTGACCCACAGGTTGAGAACCGCTGCTCTAGGGTGATTCATTTCCTTTTCTGTAAAGTGTGAATACTAATCCTTACCTTGTGTGGTTATTAGGGGGCCTAAACAGGACAACAGCGGAAAGTTCTTCATAAACAACTGAGTTCTATTCCAATAGAAAGTTTATCATGGAAAAAAATAAAACCAAACGTGAAGCCTTGGTAAATTCTTATGTATGTGTTCTTGTTGAATAGTGACCCATTTAAAAAAGAAAAATTAATACAGGGGTGGGCAAAAGTAGGTTTACAGTTGTGAGTACATGATATACAGTTTATTCTTATATTTATTATTTATTAATCATTGTATTATTTATATGTATTGCCACTGTAAACCTACTTTTTCCACCCCTGTATGTACTACTTTGAACTTCTCAAATAAAAATATTGAAGATCTTTTTGTTAAAAGTTCTTTCCCTGTGGGTAATTTTATACCTGTATTTATTTTTTCCTTTATTGATTTAGAGAGAGAGGAAAGGAGAGGGACAGAGACAGAAACATCGATGAGAGAGAACATCGATTGGTGTCCTCCTGCATGCCCCCCATTGGGGATTTGGCCCACAACCTGGGCATGTGTCCGGACCGGGAATTGAACTGGTGACCTCTTGGTGCATGGGTCGACGTTCAACCACTGAGCCACACCAGCCAGACTATAGCTGTAATTTTTTTTAGGAAAACAGGAGAAAGCAAAGGAAGTCCAACATCTTAAATAGAGTTAAACCAGATTTTGTGTGGTGAAAATCATGGAGAATTTGTTTCTGACGTTTAGGTATCTTCACCCATGTGGCTGTGTGTGGAATATGGGGTAGGGTGTACTCAAAACAACTTGGTCAGGCTGTCAGCCCAATCTTTAAGTCATTTGGCCCCTCAACTGCATTTTGATGATTTCTTATTAAGTTGAACCATGCAAAATTGCTGATATTCATCCACTTTTGACCTACAAACCAGCAATTTTATACGTTCAGCCTGATGTCATTGTATTTCTGTTATTGAATGGGCATTCATTTGTTCATCTGCTTAGTCTGATGTAGACCTGTGGAGGGTAGGGATTGTATCTGATTCTAAATTGAAGCCCAGAAGTCTGAGCTTAGACAATGTAAAATACCTATAAAATGTCTTTTTTAGAAAAATCCTCACCTAAGGATATGTTTTCATTGATTTTTAGAGAAAGGAAAGGAGAGAGAGAGAAACATCAATGTGACAGAGAAACATAGACCAGTTGCCTCCTGTGTGTGCCCCAGTGGGAGATCAAACCCGTAACCTAGGTATGTACCCTGACCAGGAATCAAACCCGCAGTCTTTTTTTTTTTTTTTTTTTTTTTATCCTCACCCGAGGACATTTTTTCATTTTTTGTTCAGATAGAGTGGGAGGGAGAGAGAGGAAGAGAGAGAGAGAGAGAGAGAAACATCGATGTGAAAGTGACACATTGAGTGGCTGCCACCGGCACAACCAACCAGGGCCGGGACAAACTGCAACCGAAGCACATGCCCTTAGCGGGAACCGAACCCGGGTCTCTCTGGACTGCAGGCCGACGCTCTAACCGCTGAGCCAAACTGGCCAGGGCAAACCCGCAGTCTTTTTGACATATGGGACAACACTCCAACAAACTGAGCCACTTGGCCAGGGCTGTAAAAGTATTTTTATGTGAGCTGCAGATACTATTACTGATACTCTTCATGGAGACAATGCAATGGAAATCTTAGGTGGTTAATAGTTGGGGACACCCAAGGAGTGTTCAGCTCAAACTAGAAGCAGTGCTGACAACTCTGTTATCCTGGGCGCTGCACTGCCCGAGTCACCTCCCTGTTCCTCAGTCCCACTTCCCTGTCACGCCCTCACTTCCCTCTGATGTTGTCACCACTGTACAGTTACTGCTGCTTTTCCTGCAGCGTACTCAGCTGACGGATTGAGGGTATCCTGCTCCACTGCTTCCCAAGCCTCATTATGGCTTTACATCAGCACCCTGCATACTATGCAGTGTTACATATATGTCTGAGATATATGTGTGTATGCATATCTTATACATCTATAAGATATGAGATGTATCTATATATCTATATCTATATCTATATCTATATCTATATCTATATCTATATCTATATCTATATCTAATCATCTTAGAAATATATTGCCAGGCCAAGTCTCGATTTGAGAAGCTGTCCTTCATGTCTTTTTCTGGAATGAGGGTCTAATTAAACTTGTGGAGAATGTATGGTTCATGGGGGAGGGAAAAGATGCCAGCTTAACCTTTAAGCTTCTTATCCCTCGTAAGCAGCTGCAGTCGGTATGGGTTTGTCAGGATTTGTTTTCCCATTCCTGTGTTGGAGAGGCTACAACCTTGTGGACGAGTCCCCAGATGGGGCTATGGCTTCAGTACAAAGTTCTGAAACCCATATAATTAATTCTCGGTGGTAATGGCTCATTTCAGTTGCTGTGGAATGTCTTAGAATGACCACGAATGTCACCAGCAATCTGCTGGATACGCATGGATGTAGCCGGGTGAGGTTATTTCTCTCTATGCTGTTTCTTACTCCTAAAATGACTTGATCCTATCTATAAGTTGAGATTTAAGTTTATAAAAAATCCTGTGTAAAGCCATCTAACTGAGTGTAGACTAGGGATTATGCTAGTTGAATCAGTAGCTTGAGAATAGGTTTTGAAATGTTTTGAAAAGAGGCATAGCAACTTTAACTCAATTTTAAAATTTGGTATAAAACTTGTATATTTATTTCTATTAGAATTAAGAAAACAAAACCCCCACTTGCCTGCCTTAAGATTTAAATAACTTTCTTAAATGTGGCTCTTCTATTGGCCCATTGCTTTTAATTCACAGAAAATCACATGTATTTTCGGGGCAGGGGGGGAATAGTTACCTCTCCCTATAGGGCTCCATCATTATCCAACCAGACGGTATCATATTGGAAACCCCACTAATCAGGCAGGAATGAGAAGCATGAATATCAAGACTTTCTTATTGCGGCGACTTCAGAATGGGTTCAGCATGTTGCTCAAAAGGGAAACTTTGGGAATTCACTTGCCTTCCATTTCCCCTGATTTTTGAGGTGCAGAGGCTCTTGACAGAGTGTTGTGATGGGTGATGGCATGCTGTCTGCAGCTGAGAGAGCTGACTCAAGTGAAATGTGGCAATCATAGGACACTTCTGTTCAAGGACTCAGAGCAGTGCCGCGTGGAATCAGGGTGAGGTGGAGTGCAGTGCAGGGCCAGGCACCGCGGCTCAGTGACTTAGCACAGCTCTGACCCATTTATATCCTGCACATCACTTAACCCTCTGTGGCTGTGCTTTTGATTGTATAATGGAAAGAAAGTCCCCATTTCCTGGAGCTCACTAAAAGGGACTTGATACATTTTGACAAAGAGAGGAAATTAATAGTTTTGGGCAATGAGGGCAATTCTGACAGGGAATTGCAACAATATTTTGAGATGACAACATTATTGAGATGAGCAAATGAACATTCAAGGCACATATATATTAAAATAGGGTAAATCCTTCAAATTAAAAAAAATTATTGAGAAGCTACTATATTCTAGACAGTTTCTTTTCTTTTAAGTTTTATTATTTTTATTGATTTTAGAGAGGGAGGAAGGGAGGAAGAAAGGGAGAGAGAGAGAGAGAGAGAGAGAAACATGTATATGTGAGAGGTACATAGATCAGTTGCCTCTCGTACATGCCCAGACTGGGGATCGAACCCTCAATTAGGTATGTGCCTGACTGGGAATTGAACCCACGACCTTCTGGTGCATGGGATGATGCTCCTACCAAATGAGCCATACCGACCAGGGCATAGACACTTTCCAGTTTACTTTTACATGGCTGTTTAATCTTCCCAATAGTGCCAGGTGGCAGTTGGCTATTGTCCTGTTTATGATTTTATGAATAAAGAAACTGAGGCTCAGAGAAATGAATCAACTTGCTTCGAGTCACACAGCAGGGAAGCAGCAGAGCTCAGGTTCAAGTCTTCTTCTGATGCTGGGTCCAGCGTTCTTCTCATGATACATCACCTGCCTTTGATGTGGTGTTAAAAGACAATAGAACTTCTCTATCTAAAATAAGTCCAATATCTGAGGAAACTGAGTAAGTAAAGTATCTATATTTAGTTTCTAAATTGTATCTCAGTTTCCAAACTTGCTTCATTCTTCACTGGATTCAACTATTTCCCTTTAGTGTCTAGATTATCATATTGTTTCAACCTTATTGTTTCTATCAAATACATTTGTTAATTGTTAATGGTTTTTACTGGTACGTTTAGCCTCTGTTAACAAAACTCTTCTGAGGCATATATGTGCACTATTATTATTCTTTTTTAAAATAGATGACTTCTGGTGAATAATCTAGCAGCATTGTTGTGCCTATTTTTATAACTTACAACCTTTGGGATAAGGACATTTTCAAGCCAACTGGACAGCCTGCTGGTTGCCAAGCTCTGGCTGCATGTTCTACTGAACATTTCTGGGGCTCTGGTGCTGCCACGCTGTCCTGCACACACTCGGAAGAGCTGTCGTTTCACCGAACACGCCCTCCCTTCGCCATGAGTTACATGTCGTGGTTTGGGAATCTCATCTGCGAGCATGAAAAGCTGAGCAAACACTTGCTTTTCCTTTCTGGTTCACAAGCAGCCGTGGTACTGCAAACCCACCTCACTCAGGCTCTCGCCTGCGCAGTTCAGCCCGACTGGAATCCATTTACTGAATGCCCACACCGGCGTGCATTAGTCAAATGCGATTGATTGTTATAATATACCTCCAGTCAGGCGAGGGAAACTGGGCTCTTTAATTGACAATGCTACTTTAGAGGACAGAGTGTAAATCATTGAATACCAAGTGCAATAACGTTTTCCCAGTGAATACAGTGTGTCTATGAGTGCATACTCAATATAGCCAGACAGAAGAAAGATCGCTGATATTTAAGACGAGGCATTGGGAGAGTCCTAAGAACCCTTTCCAAGATTCACCCTATTTTCATCTTGTCTTGAAACATGAGTTTCTTACCGAAATCTTGATCCAGAGGGATGCTACTATGTATGTGTGTACATGTGCATTTAAGATTACAATTAAAATATAAGAGAATGTATTAGAGAATACTTTGGAAGCCAAAACATCTCAACTCTCGCATTCATTACAACCTTGGCATAGTCTTGAGGCTGTGTTTTGTAGAAAATACTAGAACAGCTCCAGGTTTTTCCTGCTTGGCCCTGCAGCTGCTAGCCTCTCTTCCTAACCAACAACAACATGTCATCATTTAGCACAAACTATAGATATATACAAATGCAATGATTTAGATAAAGAGTTCCTCGTTTTTGCCATTGAGTTTTTAAAAAGGAGTTTAAAGTCCAGTCCAAGACCTGGATAAAAAGCTGCTCCCTGCTCCAGCCAAGCCTTGCTCTTCCAGGCTTCCTGTTGCACCGCACACATCCTGACCTGACCTCTCAGATAAAAGACCTCTCCCTTCTGCCTTCGCTGCCTGCACCCCAGGAAGCACCTAGCCAGGCGCTGGTCTGAAGCCTTTTCTGCATTACTGCTCTTTAAGCTCGTGGGGAGCATTAGATATGAGGGACCTTCTGCCTTGAGAGAGCCGTGAATCTCCTAACTGTTGAAAAGATAGTGCCATGTGATTCCATACAGACTGAGTATGCAATATGAATAGATCCTCATTATTTTTTGTTCTCTCTAAGATGATTCCTAAAAATAGAGGCAAAGAGACTCTAAGAAACTTTGTCTGTGACCCTTCCATGACTCAGCCAGCATTACTAATTTGCTGTGGGAGTCAGGCTGTAAATCTGTTAGAACAAATTACTGAAGCTGGTGCTCTTTGGATTAGAATTTGCACTTCAGTGAATTAATTCTACACCCACCTTGTGTGAGAAATAAAGCCTGAGGTTAGAGAGGTGGTAACACAGAGCTAGAGATGGGAAAGTGATGCCCTGGCTATTTTTCCTCCATCATTTTTGTCTAGGTCCTTCCCACCCAACCTCCTTGTCTATCAACAAGGTTTTCTCCCCCCTGTCATTTTCTTTTCTCTTTGTCCCACTCACCCAAAAAGTGATGTTGAGTGGTTGCTGAGGGACTCATTCACACGTTCACCTTCTCTCCTACCGCAAGACATTTTAATGTCCACGTGAGGTTATATCCGGAGGAATTCTGTGTGTGCCTATTGCGGGAGACCTATTTCTAGTCTGTTCAGTTTTAGGAAGGACTAAAACTACAGCTGGGGCACATGGCGAGTTTCCAGATTGCAGTGTGGTTATTCCTGTGGTTGACATCCAAGTTTGCATCACCTGGATGAGAAGTCGTACACATTACATTCCCTCTAAAATAAAGAAATCAAATATCAATAAACAAGGAAAGGCCACTAGCTAGAAAAATTGGCAGACTCTATATACAGGTAATTCACAAAAGAAGAAATATAAATGGCCAATAAATATGTAAATATCACTAGTAATCAGAAAAACATAAAACAACAATAGCTAGGCTGTCTTTACCCATCAGACTGGCATAAATGGAAATAATTGATAAATATCAAGTGTTGAGGAGGCTGTGGGGAAACAGATATTCTCATACACTGTTGGCAGGGGTGCAAATATGAATCATGTTTTGCAGCTGACTTGGAAGTATCTATAAAAATTTAAAATACACACACCATTTGGGGCAAACATTTCCAGGTGTAGATATTCACTCTCTGAAATACTGCACATGTTCACATGGATATAGGTACCAGAGTTTTCTTTTCAGTATTGTTTGAAATGGGAATCATTGGGGAAACCCTAAATGTCCATCAGTAGAGGACTGATTAAATACATTATAGTTCATCCATAAGGCTAAGGGACAGCTGTATGTAGTGATATGGAAAAATCACCAAACAATATTGTTAATTCAAAAATAAAGAGCTTCAAGACAACACATATTGATATGATTCCATTTGTTTTATTTTATTTATTTATTTTTAAATCTTCACCTGAGGATATTTTTTAAAAATTAATTTTAGAGAGTGGAAGGGAGAGAGAGAGAGAGGGAGAGAGAAACATTGATGTGAGAGAAAAACATCAATCAGCTGCCTCCCTTACGTGCCCCGATTGGGGATTGAACCCGAAACCTAGGTACATGCCCTGACTGGGAATTGAACCCACAACCTTTTGGTGTACTGGACGATGCTCCAACCCACTGAACCACCTGGCCAGGGCTGATTCCATTTATTTTTTAAATAAGTGGTTTTCAACCGTCCTAATGCTACGACCCTTTAATACAGTTCCTCATGTTGTATGTGGGCGTATCTGCATGTGGGCGGACCCGCCTGGAGACAGATAGAGGAGTGGTGTCTCGGTTCCTAACTCTACACCCAAATATATTTTCATATTTCCGATGGTCTTAGGCGACCCCTGTGAAAGGGTCATTCGACCCCCAAAGGGGTCGCGACCCACAGGTTGAGAACCGCTGTTTTAAATGAACCTAAAGTCGTGGATCTGTATAGATACTTAGATATGTAAATAAACGCACAAAGTTCTGGAGTTACATATAACGAACTGTTAACAGTGAGAGGGGAGAGGAATTGGGGTGAGGGAGTGAAGTGAAACTATTACTTTTTACTCTGCATTCTTCTGACCTTTTGATTTTTATAATGAGAATGTGTTATTTGCGTAATGCGTTAAACATATATAAAAATAGGAAAGTTGCAACTAAGTTTTCTGGGAAAAGCATACTGAATTGTTTCCCAAATACTGTTCAGGAAACCAAAGGTGGGTGTAATGGAAGTTTTCCCTTTTTTATTTTGGTGGTGGTTGGTCTATTTATATAGTGAAACAGCAGAGAGGTTTTTTCCATACTTTTCGGAAAACATACCTGCATAGCCTGTGGATGAGGTAGGCATTCTACACAGCTGGCCCAGGCAGCCTCACCGGCAGATCGAAGAGAGCAGAGGACTGTCATACCCACTTGGTGACTGGAATCAGAGAGTCCATCATTAAAGATGGGTAAACAAATTATTTCTTAGGTCCTGCTGTCCACATCCCTCCCTGCTGTCCCAGAGCTTTGGTGGACTTAGAGCTCTTAGTTTTATTAACACACTCTTATAAAGTGCTACTCCAGGTCCTAACCACTAGGCATGGCTTTGCATCTTCCTGGACACCAGGGCTACCTTCCATGAGTGCACATTGGGTAGTAATTGATTGTTCATACATCAGCCTCCTCCTTTACTCTGTTAGCTACTTCAGGGCAGGAGTCAGGTCTTGTTCATCTCTGTATCCCCAGCACCAACTTGGTGCCTGACACACAGCTGATGCTCAAGAAATGGCTGTTGAACAAATGATGTAAAGTCAAAATTCCAAACAATTGATTTATAAAGGAAACTAGGGTTTGAAAACTAGGGTTTGCCTGTGGTTAGATATAAGAGAAAGACCCAGAACCACAGCTGTTAAAAACTCGTCCAGTTAAATCTTAGCTATATGGCCAACTGGTTCAGGGTTTTGGCTCTGGAGTGAACAGCCTATGTTCAAATCCTGACACCTTCACTTACTGGCTGGCGACTTGGGCAAGTGCCTTGATCTCCCTGTGCCTCAATTTCCTTGTCTATAAAATAGAGATACCAAAGTTAGCTACCTCATGAATCGCTGTTAAAACTCCGTGAGATAGTTCATGCGAAGTTTTCACAGCAGGGTCTGGCAGAGAGACACGTTCATTCATTGTTTATTACCATCAGTTATTATCTAGAAACTTCCAGATATGAGTCATTCTGGTTGTTCAAGTTTTCTGAATACCCCTTTAAACACTGAAGTGTTTCTTACTTAACTAATTTTGAAATATATCTTTTAAAAATGGGTTCCATTTCCTAAGACAATATAGTGAGCATCTTAACCTCGGGAACATGATCGTGAGCCACCGTTACTCCCCGGTGCATGGCAGGAACACTGCCCGAGCTCGTGGAGGTGTGTTTGGTGGTCACGTTCCCCAGCTGCTCTGCTTTTCAGTGTCTTCTGCCCGACTTGCCCGAATGGCCAACTGCCAACTCTTACTCCTCTTGACGGCCTGCTTTCGATACCTTCTCTTACCTTTATGATATTCTTTCCTAGTGTGCTGTCCTCTTGGGAATCAGACAACCAAGCACGTTTTAGTTGTGTATAAATAAGAGTGACTTGATGAGGCTCTTAATGAGCTCTCTAATGAATAAAGTGAATGATTTCTGCAATTTCCATATTGGTTGAATTATCTCCTATTTGGCATCAGTATTCCACGTACGTAAGACAGACAAAGTCTTACCATACGCGAAGTTTTATCCTATTTTCTGTTCTGCAGTTTTAACTGGAATCCAGCATAATGCCCTTGGACTGGGCTAGAGCTTTCGCACTTCCTCTAAGCAGAAGCAGCAGCCTGTGCTGCTGGGCTCAAGTCCTGGGTCAGCTACTTCGTTTCTTCTTCTCTACCAGTGAAAATGAGACAGGCTCTCAGGTGTCACTAGGGCTTACATGAGACAGCATCGTTTAATATAAGTGAAAGTGTTTTGTTGTCATAAAGTGCTAACATTTTATTATTAGCATTTGTATTACTCCAACACATGTTTGCAGTTTTTCTTTTTTTTCTTTTTTCATTGTACTTCCTTGGATTTGGATTGGGAGAGAATACTATGCATGCCTTATCGCAGGAATTCATCAGTGGCTTTTAAATGAGGTACCTCCACTTAAAGCATGTTATAAATATTTTATATTTAAATTTATATTTAAAACATCTGGTGAGTGATGGAGGGAGGTGGGAACTGGGTAATGAAAAGTGCCACCCTGTGGTGCCAGTGAGCTGAGAGGAGGAGAAATCCCTTTTCCTAATAGATTTTGCCAGTAAGCTCTTTTATATGTACAGATGGGAAATCGTTAAATGCAAATGAGGTGTGTTCATGGGTTTTGATAGGGGCTGTTACTAATGAAGTAGATCTAGTATTTTCCTTCTAAATTTACATTAAATTTCCCAAATGAAATATATTAACTTTATTTCTGAACAAACCTTCTGCCCTGCTGTGTACACTATGAAATGCTAGGAGATTATTTAGTTAATGTTCTTTTTCTCAATTTTGAATTTGTGTTAGCTAACACTTTTTCTCTCTCTCATATTCACTTCCTAATCTCTTGAAACCTCTGTGGGTGTCCACTTGAAATGAATTCCTCTGTGCAGTCCTGTGTCCCTTGGGGCTGGCTAACCCCATGGGTGCTTGAGTATGGACCCAGTTTTGCCTTCGTTATAGATAACGGGCCTCGCTCAGGGCCTGTTTAACTCTGCTGTTTAATGGCATGCAGGAACTTTAGAGAGATGTCTAAGACTGCAATCTATGTGTCCGAAAGAGGAGGCTTACTTTCGATCAGAAAGAAGTGGAAACTGCACTTTGAGAAGCCGCTGGAAGAGGGGGCGGGAGAAGGCCACGTGATATGAGGGAAGCATAAGGAATCTGAAATCCCAAGATCTGTTTCATATCTTGGCCCTGCAGTTTATCACTGTGTGAGTCACTTAATGTGCAAGTCACTTCACCACTGAGACTCAGTGTTTTTTATTGGGAAAATACAGATATCTGTGTTGTCTGTATCGTAAGGTTGAGTAAACTTCAAATGATGTAATATGTGAAAGTGCTTTACAAATTGTAAATTGCTAGCAAATGTTATCACCATCGTCATCATCATCACCACCATCATCATTGTCATCATCATCATCATTGTAACTCTTGTTAGAAAGACACACGCTCGATCCCATAATTCTGTAGTACTGGCTGTTAGGAGCATCAGGCTGTTGTCCTGATTTTAAGTTGCTGCGAGTCAAGTGGTTGCTCCTGTTATATCATTACATTTTAAACTTGTTAACTCTGCTTGTCTATGGATTGGGAAGAATGGAGCGGGGGCAAGGTAGCTGAAGGCCAAGCGCACGAGGAGACCAGGACTAGGCCAGTTAGAAGGCAGCGTGTTTACTATGCGTGACCAGCATGTTTAATGTGTCTGAGAAAAGGAAGCCAACTCAACCTCGAGTACCTTGCGGGGATACCTGCTCTGCCAAGCGGTTTTTGTATCAGAGATGATGGATGAAGACTTAAGGGAAAGACCAGCTCCGTTGGACAAACATCTGAAAGAGGAAAGCAGGTAGGGCCTGACGTTAAGAACAAGTCTGCGGGGTAAACATGGTGAAGTTTTACCCAGAAGATGGTTTTACTCTCCGAGAAGATCTTTTTGTAAAGAGTGGGTTTTATGGGAAGCCCGCTCTTGTTAACAGTGTCTGAGCGAGGACTTGTGCCACGGAATCCACCAGGCGTGGTTCTCAGGACCACGGAAAGCCCAGCCCCAATTTATCTTTGGGCAGTGTGAAAATGAGATGCAAACCGTGTTGTGGAAGAGGCAAGAGTATCAGGTCCTTCCTTAATTTGTATTTAGGCCCGTGACAAGAACAAGCCATATATAAGAGTGATCTTTGAGTCGAGAAGGGGAATGATGTATATAGTCAGTGAAGTAATTGGACTCATGGAGTTGGGACAGACACTGTGGAACCAGACCACTTTTTGTCTTCATCGATTAGGCTTCTTCTAGTAACTAAACTGCTGCCACAGCAATTCTGTGACAACAGTGACCTGTGATCACAGTGTTTAAATTCTATTAGACCCATGTAGCTCCACCAGGGAGCCAGCAGTGAGCTGTTAAAATGTATGAAGCAGTTCCGTGCCGGGAGGCTACTCTGACAACAGTGTCTCCAGTTAGAAGCCATGAAAATGGTTTGAAATATTTTGCCTTCAGACGCAAGACCTTAATCCCATGTTGACCTTGGACTGTAATTTGGATAACCAGCACTTTTGTTGCCCGTTTGCAGCAGGGAGGTAGATTGGTTAGAAAACCTGCGTTTGCAGTCAATAGGCGGTGTTCATGCACGGGAGCCTACGTACCTGTTTTGGATCAGTGTTTGCAATGTCAGCGCTGCGCTTGCCCAAAAGATGCGCTCCTCCTTGGAGGAGCCCATCCCGGATCACCTCTGGCTTTCTCGTGCCGTGTCAGGCAGCACTTTCTTACTCACGATGATCCAGCCGCAGACCCAGAAACCTTCCTCCTTACGTGGAAATTCTGTGCTTGCATTTCAGCCATGCTGCTCCATTCTTACTACGCTCCAGGAATATTTTTAGAAAACGTGGCAGGCGGTGTGCAGCTGGTCCACACCCACGCGCTCGGAAAGAGATTTTACAGCCAGGGTCCATTCTGAACGGTCAGCGCCTTTGCTGTCTCGTTGGTTAAGTATTAATATTTTCAACGCGGCCCCTCTGATATGCCATTCATTTTGTCAGATAAAATACATGTAAAACATACTTCAGCTTCGCAGACTTCAGTCTTTGATGTTAAAAAGGAGAAATTCATTCAGGAAATTTGGACAGAATTTGAAAATCATTTGTATTTTTCTTGACTTAATCAACTTTCTGGTGAAATTGAAAAGTTATTTGTAGCAAACCCTGTTGATGCCCAATTCCGTATACCCTTAGCCCATTTCTGAATTCCTCTGTAGCTGTAGTGGCCTGTCCCTGCACTTGTGTCTCTCTGTTTCTAGCTGAGGGTTTTCTTTGGTGCTGAGGGATCTTCACAGTTAACAAATGAGCCAGCTCAAAAGGGTCAGGATGCTCCTGGGGCACCATTCAACAGATGAGAGGCAGGGGTCGGTGGATAAATACCCCTGCCTCTGCCATCCCTCTGCAAGACGATGTCGAGGTGTGTTCTACTCATTTCCTCAGTGGGTCCCCAGTGGCACAGAGCCCTGGATGCCCGCAGCAGTAATCCACCCATTAATACTCCCGTAATTGGTTTTCTCTCTTCCCTGCCTCACTTTCCCCACTTCCTTACATGTGTTCTTCCCAGATACACTCTCTGAACCCAAGACCTTGTCTGTGAGTCTTTCCAGTGGAATCCAAACCAAGACAGAATTTTTCCCTGACCCACCAGTTTAGGTTTCCAGCTGCTCTCCCTACAGGGCCTCTTGCTCCCAACACCTCTAAATTGGTTAGAAAGGCAAATCGATCCCATCCTGCTGAGCTCCAAACCTTACATGGTTTCCTCTCGCCTTAGAATAGCATTCAAGGTCCCTGCCTCAGCTTCAGCTCCTTGAGTGGCCTGGCTGCTTGTGCACTTCAGCTGCCCCTGAGATGCTCTTTGTAAAGTGTTTTCCAGGTGCTTCCACCTGGGGCTTCTCTTGGGTCCTCATCCTGCCCCTGCCCCACGGCTCTGCTCCCTGCACTGCTGTTCCTCTGTCCGGGTCGTTCTTTCCCCTTCCCTTGTGTACCTCCTCCCAGCTGCAGCCTCGCAGGAGCCTTCCTGGACCTTTCCAGCTTAGTCCAGTCACTCAGACATGTGGTTCCTAGGCTATGCTTTTTCTTCATAAAGCTTTGATTATTTGCAATGATGTAAGTTATTTTCAGTGTACTTAATGTCTTTCTTTCTCTAGACTAGAGATCTGCAAACAATTACAGTTTGATCAGAACACAGCCATTGAGTTACTTGTTATTATGGCTTTTGTGCTACAACCAGAGTTGTATTTGCACCAGAGACCATACAGTTCTCAAAGTCTCAAATATTTACTGTCTAGACCTTTACAAAAAGGCTTGCCAACCCCTCCTCTGAACTAGGAACGAATTCTTGAAGAGCAAAGTCTCTTGCGCACTCTTGTGACGTGGCACCCAGCACAGTCCCTGACAAAAACAGCTGTAATATAAATATCTTTGCACTGTCCAACTTGGAACAAAGTTTCTCCAAATGCTGCTCTTCTTCCTTTCTTATTATTTGCCCCTTGTCTTGTGAATTGTGTGTGTCTGTGGCAGGGCTATTTGTAGTAAAGCTTTTCCAGATCTACAGGTGAGTGTGTAGTACCACCTTCTTGCAGCTCTTTATCAGACAGAAGTCAGATTCCTACTCCATTGTGATGTTTACTAGTTTTCTAGGTAATGCTTTTCCTAAAGAGGTAAAGATTTCACTTTTTATTTATTTTTTTTGACCAGGTGTTCAGACCAAGTGGGGACATGATGTACTATGTAAAGTATTTTCCAGATGGTTAGAAAGAATCCCAATTTTATGTTTTCTTGGGAAAGGTGGCCTAACTAGATGTAATCTTAGGATATCAGAGTATAGTGAAGTAAAGAAAGATACTAGCTTTTATTCTAATGCTACAGGGTGTAAAAATGTACATACTCCATGTTGCTATCATTTTTAACATACAAACTTTATCATCTCACTCTTTTACTTAATAAAAAAATTCACATTTCCCTAAACATCTCTGTAAGGCCCAGAGAAACTTACCCAATTTGGTTTTTAACTTGCCTTAATAATCGTATCCCGTGTAATACTCTAGAATAGGGTTATAAAACTACAGACTGCTGCCTGTTTTTATAGATGAAGTTTTATTGTAACACAGCCATACCACTGTCTTCACATATTGCTTACGGCTGCTTTTGTGCTATAATGGCAGAGGTGAGTAGTTGTGATGAGACCAATGGCCTGCCAAAGGCAAGATGTCCCTTTATAGGAAAAAAAGAAAATTTCTTGATCCCTGCTCTAGGAAACCCCTTATATTAACCATGACCAACTATTCTCATTATTTCCTCTGCGTGACAAACTTTTTTTATGCCTCTGAGCTTTTGCACATACCGTTCCTTCTACCTGGAAGACCACTCTTCCCTTTCCTGCTTAGAAAACTCATTCAAGTTCTCATCTCCTTTGTAAAACTTCTGAATTCCCCAAATGTATTTTTTCCTCTTCTGAGTTCCTCCGGCACTTTGGACAGATGTGTATTAAAGCACGTATCATTGCTATTCACAGCATAATTCCTGGTTTTATGTTTATCTCCTGCTGGAGTGTAGCCGTAGAGATGGATTCCATATCACCATTTAATTTGTATCTTCAGTGCATCTCCCAGGTGCCTGGCACCTCGCACACCGAGAAGTGACTGTTGGATGTCGGAGTGCTGCGTGCTAACCCGTGCACGTGGAAGGTGTGGGGTTAACAGGCGCACACAGCAGCTGGAGGAATGATAGAATCTTTAACTGCAAAGTATTTGAGAATTATTTTTTCCTGCTTTTTCCCTGTCCTGTCCTTACAGGTGGTGGGGGGGGGGGAGCTCATGCTCAAAGACGGGACTTGCCCAAGCTGACAGTTCACCCCAATATCAGTCCGTTGCTCTTTTTAATCGTGTGACACCACCTCACAGAAACTCTTTGGTGGGTTTGACTAGAACTAATGTGCTAATTGGAGAGTGAACTGCTTAGTAAAATTGTTAATACTTATTTCCATGGTGAACGAAGCAGAGTATTTATTGGTGTACTGACTTTCAGTAATAGAAAGCAGACTGGAGAAGTTTAGTATTAGCTCTGACTTCCATTTGCAGACAAATGAGTGGATTTTCTATATCCCTCAATTTTTCCTTTTGGAAAAGAGAGATAATTCTCAGTCCCTGATATTGTCTTTTTCTTATCTGCACATTTTATTTTATTTTATTTTATTTTATTTTAATCCTCACCCGAAGACATTTTTTCATTTTTTGTTCAGATAGAGTGGGAGGGAGAGAGAGGAAGAGAGAGAGAGAGAGAAACATCGACATGAAAGGGACACATCAAGTGGCTGCCACCCGCACGACCAACCAGGGCCGGGGACAAACTGCAACCGAGGTACATGCCCTTAGCGGGAACCGAACCCGGATCTCTCTGGACCGCAGGCCTACGCTCTAACTGCTGAGCCAAACCGGCCAGGGCTTATCTGCACATTTTAAATGTTTTGAACATTGCTTCGAATCCATAACAGTCTTTGCGATACGTAGCAGCTTGATGGCCTGGCTTATTACCATCAACTTAATATGTTTCTCCTTTTCTATGAAAGATCAAATTCAAAATGGAAAGCAGCATTTTTCAAGAGTTTCACTTATTTATCTGAGTGATGGCGACTTCATGTTGCTAGAGCCAGGTAACTGCTGGATGCTTCATATTCTCCAGCTGCCTAATGGGGGGAATTGGATCTGGCAAAGAGCCCAGTTGTCCATCTTCCTGGGGCTGGCAACCACTTATGCAGTAATAAGGATGAGCTTTCATCGACTTCCTAGACACCTCTTCACCGAGGGCATGAAGAGGAGAAGAAGAAAGGAAAGAGTGAGTGCTGACAAGCAATTTCTGAGATTGATAGGCAGTTTGGACCTAATTTTAAATACCAGGAAAATCATATTTGTCAAAGGTTTATTTGAATGAGAACTCACACACTAGAATCTCTCTTTTAATATTTATAAAGTTATGTTTTAAGATTATGGCACTCATTTCCCTCCCTGCTACCTATCTGGAAGAGATCACATGACACTGTCCACTTTCAAGTTAATGGGCTTTCATTAACATCTTTTGGGTAATGTTTTATAATGAAAGAAATCCATTTTTGTCGGATTTTCATTGTTCAAGCTTTGGCAACAATACCTACATATAGCAATAATGTCAGTAAAAAGGTCTCGTTTGCTTACAAACAGATTTCAGTTGTTGAGAGACCAAATTATGTCATGTTGCTAGAAACATGGGCAGTGTTTGGTCTCTGTTCGTTGAGCTACTTTGTAATTAGGATCGCGTCCAAATAACAAGTGCCTCTTCTTGCATGCAGGTCATTTCAACTTGCAGTTTCCACTGACAGCACAAGGTTTCATAAGAGGACATGTCTATACACAAGGACAAGCTTTAATCAGATATATATGTACACACACGCACGCGCGCGCGCACACACACACACACACACACACACACACACACTCAGGCTACCAGTACATCTCTAACTGCATCTGGCTTATTACTTCTTCTTTTTTGTTTTAATTTTCACCCAAGGATATATATTTTTTTCCATTTATCTTCAAATAGAGTGGGAGGGAACGAGAGAGAGAGAGAGACAGAGAGAGAGAGAGAGACATCGACTGGTTGCCTCCCGCTTGACTCTGACCAGGGCCAGGGACCAAATTGCAACCAAGGTACATGCCCTTGACCAGAATTGAACCCACGACTTTTTGGTCCTCGGGCCAATGCTCTAACTGCTGAGCCAAACTGGCCAGGGCAGGCTTATTGCTTCTTAATGTCAGTCAGCAAGGAAAAAATTTAAAATATGGATGAACATTTTGTAAAATTAAGATCAAAGTCAATAAATAAACCTCCAGAAGATAAATGGATTCTCCTAGCAGATTTTGTAAAGGAAAACTTACTAGAGCATGTATAACTGTTTAAGGTTGGTCTCTATATCTGAGGCTATAGCCACCAGTTTTGGGGAATGCTCCATGGTGCTCTAGGTTTTGTTTTTGTGTGTGTTTCTTTGTAGCCCTAGGAGAAAGAAGAAATCATTTTCTTAATATTTTACAGCTGTTAAGCTAAAAAGCCACTAGGGCCAACTCCTGCAGAACTGAAAACAAGACTTGATCAACCATCATTATGATAAATAGTGAATTGAGAACATGTAAGTCAGGAAGGTCCAACGTGCACTGAAAGTAATTTAGAGAGTTTTTATTTTGGCAGCTGATGTTCTGACGCCAAATCCCTGATTTTGTCCCAGGAAAGCTGGTGGTGGCATTTGGAGCGGCTCTATTTAAGGAGCGGAAGTTTGATGGCTGATAAGAGCCAAGACGCAGAGTCAGGAATTGGATGACTGGCGACAGCCATTTCCACAGTTGTCCTTGGGGACCATTGGGAGACCTTTCGTTGCCTCTTCTGTTCTTTTTCAGGAAAATAGATTTCTAATCAGGCTGTGTGTACTACAGGAGACTCTGGAAGCATTTCCTTCACAACGAAGTTAGGCTTTATATAAGTGAATCTATGTTGAAGAGTGGTCATTGGTTATTTTTTGAGATATTATTTCCCCAATTCTGCAAATAAGGAAAACAGTGAAGAGGGTTTAGAATCTCATCCATTTATAGTTTTATCCATAAGACTTCCTGCTCTCAGGACAAGATACATAAAAGCCTGAAATTCCCAGTGTGTTTGAACCAAGAGAGACCGCTTCACATGAATCAGAAAGAAGGGAGGGTGTGCTTTGAGAATATCCCTGCAAATACTTGCTATACTTCAGCCTGCAGAGGAAAGCTCTGGTCTCACAATTCCTATTCTTTTACTCAGAACTGAATACATAATTTGCAGGGATCCAGCATAAGATGAAAACTTGAGGCCTTTGTTTAAAAATTATTAAGAATTTCAAGATGGCAACCGCAGAGCATTAAAGCAAGGGCGGGGGCCTTCTGAACACGGGGCCCTGAGTGAGTGCACGGGTTGCACATCCATGCAATCGGCCCTGATTTTCCTTGTTTAAGACCTTACCTGACCTTAACAAATATTGCCCTATGACACCTGCCGGGTATAAACCTTCAGTCATGTGTCCCTGGTGTTTTCTGATTTCTCCCAATCTCTTCTTGATGCATATTTTGTCTGCTTTACTTCCTATTTCTTTTCTTTGTCTTTTTTTCCTTATTTATTTATTTGTTAAAATAAAAGGCACAGAGGTTTCCTGTATGCCTCCTGCCCCCACACATGCACGGCCTTCCCCATTATCAACATCCTGCACAGACTGGTGCATTTGTTACCACTGATGAGACTACACTGAGGCATCATCATCACCCAAAGTCCACAGTTTACATTAGGGTTCTCTCTTGGTGTTGTTCAACCCTTGAATTTGGACAAATGTGTAATGACGTGTCCACCATTCATGATATCGTACAGAGCATTTTCACTGCCCTGAGCATCCTCTCTTGAGCATACTGCTCCTTCTTAAAAGGCATTTTCTTTAGGAGCCAGCTTTGATTTCTGCTTTCATGTCCCTTTTCCTAATCTCACTGCCATGACATCTGTTTATCTCAAAATTCTGGGCCAGTATTAAGCTAAAAGGCTCATGTTGGGAAAGTGCGGCTGATTGCAAGAAACAAAGGGCCAGATTCATCGGCGGTAGTTCTGCACGGTGGGAACAGAAGCAGATGAGAGGCAGCAATGGAGGGTGCACATGCATCGCGGAGTGACGGGCCGGGTGCCTGACGTCGTCCTTACTGACGAGAGAAACAGTGTAGCACAGCAGTTCAGGTAAATAACAAAGGCACTGCAGTTGGCTTGTCCCTTTTCCAGTGAGCATAGAGAATTCTAGTGACAATGAATACAAGGGGCTTGATCAAGTACTTGGAGGAAGCTAAGTAGTATAAGTTTGCTATCATTTGTAGTAGGTTCCCCCAACATATAAAGTAGACAGGAATTCTTTCTCATCGGAGCCCAAGAGGGGAAAAGGGAAGTGAGCTTTAAATAGTTGTATTTACTCAGATCAGCAAGTCCGTTCCCTTCTCCTCTCTGCTGCTCCCTCCACTCATTTCTATAAAATGACCATTAAGATCAGTTTACTTGGTGAGAAGAAGTCACAGTGAGTGTGAAAGGATGTGTGGTAGTTCTCAGCCCTCCGTCTGCCCTGTGAATGGCGGGGATGGAAGGAAAGTTAGAGGGTGGAAGTCAGGGCTGGTTGGGTGGGAGAGATGTATAAATCTTGGATATTACTGAGCACCAGCTGGCAAAGTCACCTCTTCTCCTGGGAGCTCTATCCCCTGGGTTCAGCTAGGACATCCTTCCTCATGGCCCCATTAAGCACTTTCCTTTCATCGATTAATTGACTGTATTTTGGAATCAAGTTTTATATTTGGCTGCATAACCTAGGAAAATATGACGTAAGACCGTCACTATTTACTTTTGTGGCCCTTTCCTTAGCAATCGTTCGTTGTGTGCTGTCGCTTGCCTTCCTGTCAGCTGCAGCTGTGATGGACAGCTCAGTGTGCGTCAGTGCCGCACCTCGACTCTTCCCGGCTCAGCACTTCCTCCGGAACGGAAAGATCTAGCACAACTTAAACTCACGATGGTTGGGATGTTTGGGGAGAATGAGTGCCTCTGGAGGTACCCCTCAAATAATGGGGGATGGGAGTCTGCAGATAAATGCCCCAGACTGATGTGCTTTGGAGGCAGAATTCTGAGCTGCATTCTACAAGGGTCCCCAGTGGGAGAACCAGCTCAGTCACACAGGCTTCACTGTCTTTTCCACTTTCCTCGTTGCAGTTTTCCTGCTCTTCACTCCTGCGTCCTGGGATCACTTCCCAAATGAGCTGCATCCAAGTCCCAGTTTCAAGCTCTGCCTTCAGAAGAAGGCAGATGAAGAGATGCCCATAAAATGAATAGGATGCAGTGTTGGCCAGGCTGACATGCACGTATGCCAGCCTTCCATATGGCTTGGTTTATCTGTGGCATTCATTGTGAGTCTTCAAACTTTCAACTGATAACCAAAAGAGAAAATTAAAAATATTCCTATGTTGCAAATGTTCCCATGTATTGATGACATCTCATTACATAATCATCTATGCAGTCACCTTTCTGAGGTCCCACTCTTTGTCAGGCACCATGCTACAGGCTGGTGCTAGAAAGAGAAATCAGGTATGGCTCCTGCCCATGGTGGATATGGTCCATCAGAGAGAGGGGATGCTAGCAATCTGTGCAGAGTATAGTGGTACAATGGCAGTGGTCATTTGTGCACGCGTGGTTAGGAGTTGTGAAGGATGAGTGGTGAGAGCCAGCAGGGCAGACTGAACAGGGCATGACAGGGCAGGAGGAAGCCTGGAGGCCTGAGCAGCTCGGTCCTGGGGATGAACTGCAAGCAGCTGGGGCACAGTTTGAAGTTTACTTAGAACCAAGAGAGGAAAGTATCTCCCTGATATCCTATGTGAAAGAATAGCAACTACATTTCTGTGGCAGTCTGCCTTTTGCAAACCAGGTCCATGGATTGTTGCCCCAAACCATGGGAGTTGAGTACAAGGCTTTTGACTCAGGATTCTAGCCCTTTTTTTTTTTTTTTTTTTTTATGTTATGACGACTTTGTTTCTGTTTTTTCAAAATAAGTTTTTTGATTGAGTTAGAGTCTCCAGGACATAGGGTATTAACTGTTATATTCAATATGATGCATTTTGTTCAGGGCAAATCTTAACTTTTTGTGTCTTCTTCAGAAGAAAGGGCTCCAGGAATGCCTAACAGGCTTGAAGAAATGTAATGCTAAAACACCTTTACTGAAACTTTATTCAGGCCTCATTGCCAGATTCCCTGCCACCACCAGTATGCTTTTCAGTTGCAAATGCACCTGTAATCTTGGCCTCACTCCTTGGAATATTGATGATTACAGTGCTGAAATTTGATCTTTTAGGTCCAAGCCAGCGGAAGATTCTACCCAAATCCTTGGTAAAGAGGCTTCTTGAAAGTCCCTGTTTTACTTTATTACTCCATGCAAAGACCTCTTCTTCATTCTTGAATTTAAAGACATAAAGAATCAGAGAAAACATTCTTGTGTATCCAAAGGACACATTATGGGCAAGACCCATCACACTTGTCAGTGCTGCATAGTTGCCAGGGTGACGCATAACCTTGCCCCCGTAAACCACTGAACACCTTCTTTCTTCAGTTCTTCCACTGTTCCAAGGAACATGCTCATTGCCTGTTTGACGTGAGCGGCCTGTGGAGAACATTAGAATCTGATGGGTTCCCTACACAGGTCTGTGCTTAGGCCTCTCTAGGTTCACTTGCAACGTCATTGTGGATGCTTTCACGTACCAACAGTCGCCTCACAGTAGCTCACGTCTGGCTGGAGAGACTAAGCTCTTTGCACTGTGCTTTCTTGTAATGACTTCCAAATTCTCAACTTCCTTTTCCTGCAAGGCTTACAGTAGAAAATCAGGACTCTGCTTCATAAAAGTTCTAATTCTAGTTCTTACACTTATCTTTCTTTCTCTTTTTATTCCAGTAGAAAAGTTGGGAGAAAGTAGAAGAGTTATTTTAAGATTGAGAGAAAGAGAAGAGTTATAGATGATAGATAGATAGATAGATAGATAGATAGATAGAGATATATAAATACATAGATAACATAGATTTATAGATATATATAAAGATTTATTTTGGAGGCACATAAAACTGACTCTGTCTGGATAAGTAGGGAAAAAGTAATACTTTTATTTCAATCTGAATGGGAATTTAGTCTGTCATAAGCTTTTAGACTGACTGCAAGAATGAGGATTTAATGGGAAGAGAAAACTCATCTGCTTTTGTGAGAAGTGGGCGCTGAAATCTGTCTGTGCTCTGAGGGGGCATTTCAGAGAACCCAAAATAATGGTATTGAAGTCTTGCCATCTGTTTTTTTTTTCTTCCAGTTTGACCAACCTTTTTGAAAAACACTCATACTTACACAGGCATCTGCACATACAATTTTGGCCTTTGAAGTGGGCAATGAACATTGTATAATAATTATCACAAAATTGGATTTGAACTGTCTTGAACTTTCTGTGTGTTCATTGGTTGATGGGTACTTTGTACACTGAGTATCTTCTAAGAATACCACAGAAGAAATGCTTTTTGAACGTTCTTTAGAAGGCACCCTATAGCCTCTGGTATGAGGAGGAAGGTGGAGAGAGGAGCAATTTGCTGTTATTTCCAGATCTACTTTCAAAGCTCCCGGGGCAGCATCCCGGCAACCCTCCGCTTTAAAGTTTTCTGATTTTTGTTTTCGATCTTTTCGAGACAACAGCTGGATTCTGCTTTTAGTACTTGCTCTTGATTCCTGTCCTATTGTGAGCCATTCTGGTGTTTTGTTTTGTTTTTTGTTAACGGCATGTGGCATCCTACTTTTCCATATTATTTAACTAAAAGTATGGCTTTTGGGCCCAGCTGGTGTGGCTCAGCTGGTGTGGACTGAGCGTCATCCCATGGACTGAGAGGTCCCCGTTCGATTCCCAGTCAGGGCACATGCCCAGATTGCAGGCTCAACTCCCAGTGGGGGGCATGCAGGAGGCAGCCAATTGATGTTTCTCTCTCACATCAATGTTTCTCTCTCTCTCCCCCTTACTCTCTTTCTAAAAAAATCAATAAAAAACACTAAAAAAAAAGTTTGGCTTTTTGGAACATGGCATTGGCAACTGCTAGAAAACAGAGCCAGTGGATATTTCCAAAGAGTCTGAGACCCTCTTTTTTTTTTTTTTTTTTAATATGTTTTTATTGATTTTTTTAGAGAGAAGAAGGGAGAGAGAGAGAGAAACATCAATGTGAGAGAGAAACATTAATTGGTTGCCTCCTGCACGCCCCCCACTGGGGAACGAGCCCGCAACCTGAGCATGTGCCCCGACCAGGAATCGAACCAGGACTCTCAGTCCATGGGATGATGCTCAATCCACTGAGCCACACCGGCTGGGCTGAGACCCTCTTTTGCCCTGGCAACCTCCCCACCCAAGGTCAAGAGCTTTCTACCACCTAACTCCCTGCTTTTGGGGAGTTCACTGTGCATGCTTCACCTAAGGCAAACTGCATGTGTTGATTTGCAACTTACATGAACATGCCCCAAAAGGTATATTTCCTGAGTTATTGTTCACAATTTTCCCGTGATCTTAATTATTACTAAAATGGTTTAATTTTATATACAGCGAATCTACTTCTAACTTGGTCTCTGAGACTGCCAATTCTGAATTTTATGCTGACGTAATTTGTCCCCCAAATATATATGCTCATGTCACCAAGGGCATTCAGAGGTGAATATCTCATTTTTGTATATGGCAAGGAGGGAGTTGGGGAGGGGAGGGATAAAAATAACGCTGTCTCAAAAACACCCAAAAAACCCAGAGCATGTGTCCAAAGCCATTCAGAATGATTGGCTTGTTCAGATTATGAATTTTTAGGATGAGCTATATATTTATGACAATTTAAAAAAAATTAACCACTTTTGATCAGATTTCTCACACTTTCCATTGCCCTAGTATCCTCTTTTATCACAGCTTTATTTTTGAAAATTATAGTGAAAATGGAGCCTTTTCTGGGAAATAACTCAGCAGTGAGAGAGAGAGATCGTTAAAACATTTTCTAAGAAATCAAAGTTTTAAACGTTCTTCAATCCTCCATTTTTATTCTAGATTCTGTGACTGCTGAATTTTACACAGAACTTAACATATAATAAGAAAACAGACCTGTTGAAGCTGTCAAGATTTATCAACCTTCCTTTTGAGGTCTTTGATTTGAAAGGTCCTTTTTGAGATAGCAGAGTGAAATCACCCAGCAAAGGAAGCATTTTAGGATGTGTGAGAAAAGTTATCTTAATCAGTTTTTAATCTTTTCTTCTGAGACAACATAATTTTTCAGGATAAACTGTTATGGCATGCTGAATTATAATCTACAAATTAGAATATAATTGTGCAATTTGTGTTTGATTCTCCTGCTCACATTTTATATTAGGCTTGTTTCTTTGCAGACTTACAGTATTGTGAGTTTTTCATAAACAGCTATTTAAAGCCATTCACATAATCAAAATAATATTTATAGAGATTCAGAAAATGATTAATTTTAGGATTGTGGCAAAGCAGAAAACCTTACTGTGTGGGTTTGCCACATCCTTCCAACAAAAATTCAAGTTTTGGTTAAGTTCCCTAAGTGGGCATAGGAAAAATTAGTTTCTTTCAGAATGATCATACAATTGAAAGACTTATTTAAATTGGGAGGGCACACTGGGCTTGGCAGAGGGCGTTGTGAGAAAGCAAAGCGTAATTTTCCTCCAAACAAAGACAGGCTTGTTGGAGAGCATGCTTTATTGCCTGGAAATTCTATATATATGCAAAGTTGCTCATCAATTCACTGCTGGGTTTTATGTGCTTGGTTTCTCTTTTTGTTGGGAAAAATCAAATGCTGAAAAGTGTCAGCATAGCTCTGCATGCTGTAGGCACCGAGAAACCCACACAGGCCAATTCTCCTGGTGTGCAGTGTTCCTGTGGGGGCAGCTGCCTGCGGGAGGGGTGCTCAGACTTGGGCTTCATGCAGGTAAAATCAGGGTGTGTGCTTCAGCAGGGCCCACCCAGAATTCCGGAAAATGACTTTCTTGCATCTTTTACTGATTACCTCCCTCTGACAGCCAGGTGGATAGATTGGGTAAGTTAGGTTCACATCCTGAACTCCATTCAGTGTTTTCTCTTTTTTAAGGCAGCTTTATTGAGACATCTGCACATACATACAATTTGCCTACTTAAAGTGTACAACTCAATAGCTTTTAGTCTTTTGTGCAACTATTACCATGGTCAATTTTAGAACATTTTTATTACCCCCAAAGACAAACCACATCCCAGTTAGTGTTGTCTGAAGACTCAGATTTAGACAAATTAATTCAATGAGTAGATGGTGAACTTTCTCTAGGCTACTTTCATTTACTTGTCCATTAAATTATTGGGGTAGCATTTATTCAATAACATTATATAAGTTTCAGGTGTACAGTTCTATAATACTTCATCTGCATACCCAAAGTCTAGTCTCCCTCCATCACCATATATTTGATCTCCTTTATCCTCTTCTCTTTCTCCTACCCCCCTTCCTCTCTGGTAACCACCATACTGCTGTCTGTGTCTATGAGTTTGTTTGTTTGTTCATTGTTGCTTTGTGTTCTATGTCCCACATATGAGTGAATCACATGATTCTTGTCCTTTTCCATCTTAGTTATTTCACTTAGCATGATATTCTCAAGATCAATGCATGTTGCTGGCAATACTTCATCATTTTTTATGGCTGAGTAGTATTCCATTGTATATATGTACCGCATCTTCTCTATCCTATCATCCACTGAGGGGCACCTAGGTTGTTTCCATGTCTTGGCCACCGTGAATAATGAACATAAGGGTGCATATATATCTTTATGAATAAATGTTTTCAAAATTTTCAGGTAGATACTCAGAAGATGGATTGCTGGGTCATATGATAGCTCTATTTTTAATTTTTTGAGAAACCTCCATACTGTTTTCCATAGTGGCTGTGCCAGTTTACATTCCCACCAGCAGTGAATGAGAGTTCTTTCTTCCCACATCCTCTCTAATACTTGTTATTTCTTGTCTTATTGATAGTAGCCATTCTAATAGGTGTGAGGTGGTATCTCATTGTGATTTTGATTTGCATGTCCCTTATAGCTAGTGAAGTTGATCATCTTTTTATATATCCCTTGGCCATCTCTATGTCTTCTTGAGAAAAGTGTTCAGGTCCTCTGCTCATTTTTCAATTGGATTGTTTGGGGTTTTTTGTTATTGAGTTGTATGAGCTCTTTATGTATTTTGGATATTATCCCCTTATGGAAGGTATTATTTACAAATATCTTCTCCCCTTTGGTTGATTTCTAGGCTGCTTTTAAATGGGGCTTCTCATCTTTGGAATTGCCTTATTCACTCTGTGTCTTTGTTTCATGGCATAGCAACTACATTCAGTCCTCGTAACAGTACATGGATAGTACTTTACAGTGTGCAGAACACTTCCGGTCAAACTGCCTCTGAGAGGCGTGGCTGGTGGCATGACAGGTTGGGGTGAGAGGTTGTTAGGAGACTGGCCGGTAAGATAGGAACCCTATTTTTTGGCAACATAAGAGGGGTGGGCCTGCAGGCTGGAACCCAGACATTTGAGCAGCCTGAGCATGATGGTGAGGGGTCTGGTCTGCGGTGGGGGTAGCAGGAGAGCCAGTGACCAGCAGGTGGTCCACGGTGTAAAGAGGGATGTGGGTACCAGGAGAATTTCCTTATGGGAGGCTGTGTGGTAGGGGGTCAAAAGCACAATGGAAGATCCTCAAACAGGAGACGAAGATCTAAAAGAGAGGTGGGGATCCTAGGAAATACCCAGGTGGAGATGCGATCTACACCTGAGAAAGCAGGAGCTGGAGCAGGCGCAGGAGAGCCAGCACGATGTCCGAGTGGCTGCTGAATGCTGCACCCTTTCACGCCCTCCACCTGCCCACGCTGGACAGCACCTCACACTCAGAATTGCCCAGGCCACCTCTTTGCTCCATCTGAATAGTTCTGGCCCTTGCTTTTTTCCTCTCCAACTCTCCTTCCCCCACTCCATGCCTTCCTCAGGCGCACCTCACTCTGTGGACCCATCGGGCAGGCTCCTCCGGTCAGCATTCTCTCCGACTCCCAGCCCTCCTCTGGCCAGCCCCTCACACCCACAGGTGAAGGGAAGAGGTGCTGGGCAGGCGCCTCAGCTCCCTGGGGTGTGATGGCTTGGACCAGCCCACTTCTGCTAGAGAAGAACCCTTTGGGGGGGGGGGGGCGAGAAGGTTCCGACAAGATTTTCCCTGGGTCCTGCGATCTTCATTCAGAGTCTTTCACCTGGCCATCCCCGTGTCTGTCCTTTAAGGTGTCATTTTCAGCCTGATGCTTTCATGGAGGGAAGGAGACTTTTGTGTGTGTGTGTCCGGGTTAGCTGTACCATGTGGGAAAGTGGTTGATGATATTTCCTCTCCCAGTGAGACTTCTAAGGAATTTTTAATAAGGCACTCCTCCACCCCTAAAGTTTTCTCCTCCCCAGATGGTTCTAACTCTCTGATGCAATGTGCTTTAATTCCCCCCCAAATTTAAATATACCTTACTGTAGTCAATAGATGTTATTTAAAACCTGTATATGTATAGCCCAGTTGGAGTGGCTCAGTTGGTTGAGCATCGTCCTGTGCACCAAAAAGGTGGCTGGTTCAATTCCTGGCCAGGGCACATGCCTGCGTTTCGGGTTTGTCGAAGAAATCTGTGTGTGATCCAAGGTTAATCCGCGCAGACGGTTGGACTCTTCAGCTCTGTTAACATCTGGCGTCTCTGGACCTCAAGGCAGTGCAGTGTGGGGAATACAACGAAGCTGGAATGCACTACCCAGAAAACCTAGTTACAAAAGCTGTAAGGCTGACCCCTGAGGTCAGTGGCCAACCATCAAAATGACAGTGCTGGAAGAACCCAGAAAAGTCCTACTTGATCCCGGGTGGCGTTGAAACCAAGGGGATTCTCTGGTCTGGTCGGGTGGGGCCTGGAGAAAAGATTTGCCAAGAGGAACAGAACAAAAAATCAGACCAGGCGATTGCATCATGGTTTGGGGTCTGTAAAGCGGGAGTGGTGTTTCAGGCTAGAACGAGAGGTGTAAGGGACAAGAGGGAAGAGGGCCAGGCAAGGGCAAGACAGGCTGTGGACACACAAGGGGTGAAGGCCAGAGCCCAGATGTGGGGGCCGAGCACATGAGGGGTTAGGGGAGAGCTGTGGCTTTTTAGCTCTTTTCACCCCTGCTCCCCTCTCCCCACATGCCAGAAACCTGAGCACATGGCACCCACGGGCAACTCTGGTCCTTCCCTGCTGGTGGGACAGGGCTCCCTCTCCAATGAGGGCTTGCTGGAGGGGCAGAGGCAGCTGGACCTACAACATGGGGACAGAGCTTGTGACTGAGCTGAGCTGGGGAAGGCAGATATCGGCAGAGTAAATGCGTGAAGAGTCATCATTTCAAGTTTCCATTCTGACTCCTTTTCATTTCTTGGTAGCCTTTAATTTTGATATAATTTTAAATATACTCAGAAAAGTTGCAAAAATAGTATAAATAACTCCTCTAGACTCTTTACTCTGAGTCTACCAATTAATTGTGCCCGTTTGTTTTATCGCTCCCTCTCTCTCTCTTTTATTTTTTTCTGAATCATTTGTAAGTTGAGACATTGTGCTCCTTTACCCTGAAATATTAATATTTCGGTGCATATTTCCTCAGAACAAGGACATTTTCTTACATAACCACAGTGCAGTTATCAAAATTAGTAAATCTGGCTCCTTTGATACTAATAATATTCAAATGCCATTCATAAAGTTTTACAGTTTCTGTTCTATTATTTTTGAACTGTCAGGAATTGAAATTTAATTGCATTTCTTTTTCCTTCTGACAGTGCTGGGGAGAGAGCACACACTGTTTTTTCTTCAAATGTATTACATTGGAAGCCTCTGCCAAGTTTACAAAAATACAGTTGGCAGTCAGTGGCGTTACACCATAATGACACCAATTAGATAAAGCCATCAGAGAGATCAAAGAACTTTTCTGAGTAACGTGCCTGCGTACTTGTTTGCCTTGGAATTGAAGTTTTACAGTGTTATCTCATTTTATGAATAACACTGAAATCACCACTGATAAGACCCATGCATCTGATCTTTATCTTTTTACTTTAAACTCAGGGAAGATATTTTGATGATGCAAATTCAGTATGTTTGCCAGATTTACCCCATTTGGGTTTAGTGGGTATATAGAAACAACAACAAAAACGAAGTGTTTAACAAGAAAGCAATGGTAAAATGTGTTCTGATGTCAAAAGCTATCTAAGATACATTCTTAGAGAGAGAGAAGAAAGGATAAAGCAGCATATGCTGTAGGATCCCATTTGTTTAAAGCCGATTGAGATGACATGTTGGTGTGTGCATAGAACATTCTGGAAGTTACGGAAGAAATGAGCATCGGCAGTGGTTAACTTGGCAGTGAGACTGGGTAGGTCAGTAGGTGGAAGGTAGTGAGGGGAAAGAATTATTATTTTTTAACTGTATACACCTTGTAGTTTAAATTTGTTATCGTGTGCTTTTATTTATTTTGTAGTAATGTGTTATAGTGGAGCAGAAGAGAAGAGTAAAAGAGAGAGAGGATAGTAGTTAAAACAAAACCAAAAGGCAAACTTATCAAAAATGGTGTTGTTTAGAAAGGAACAGCAACAGGCAGAATTATGAATAAGTTGGACATGTAAAATGAACCACTTTCTACTTTCAGCTCTTTATATGTGGGTGCCAGTTTTTTTTCCAGCAAGATTCATACATGGGGCTCTTAAAACTAAATATTCACTAATGAGTGTATTTGGGTGCTAATTCTGGTGGAGCAGACTGGCTGATCTATTCCTCTGTACTTCCTTTTAAATTACAAAATTGATTAGTCTTCCTAGACTTTGATGTGTTAAATTTAGGTTTTGTTTTTATCAGTATCAACTGATCTTCATGCTTCTTCTGTTCCTTCTCTGAAAGCAAGGAGCTTATTCATAAGGAGCAAACAAACATCACAGAGATATTTGACCATGTCCATCATATGATTTCAAATAGCGTCTTTCATCATACTGCTAAATCATTAGAATTATTTTTATAGATCTGCATGCATTGAGACTATTTTTCTTTTAAGCATTTTTTTTTTAATGGAAATGTACCCCTTGGCAGAATTGGTATGAGAAGAAATCATGGTGTAGAGGGAATGGGAACCGGTATTCGTTGTGTGCCTGGGTTGTGAGGAGAGTCACATGGGTTATCTCATTCAGCCCTTCTAGCAGCCATGACAGGTGCATGGTAATATTTCTGGTTTATTATTGAGGAACTGGAACCTCAGAGTGCTTAAGAAATTCCTTCAGTAATTCTTTCACTCAACAAACATTCTTTGAAAGTCTGCCATGTCTCAGGCCCTGTGCCGGGGGTAGGTGTGCAGTGGGGGACAGAGGTGTGTCCCCTGCCCTCTGTGAGGCTTAGAGGACAGGGAGACAGGCAGTGAGCCCGCACACTCACAGTACAGAACCACACACGGCCTGGCATGCCGCCGGCAAAGACCTGACACAGGGAAAGAGAGTTACAAGAGACTCACAGAAACGGGGGCTCAGGAGGGACACCCCGAGGAGGCCATGTATAAGTGCAGGTGAGCAGAAGTTGGCAAAGCAAGTGGGAGCACGGTCCAGGCAGCAGGAGCCTACAGGCGGAAGCTCGGGGTGCTTGGGGATCCGAAAGGGGCCAGTGTGGTCAGAGATGAGTGACCAGAGGACGAGCGTGGGAACTGGGGCTGCAGGGGTGGGCGGGCAGCTCAGGGGGGGGGCTCGGAAGTCTTGTTAGCACCAGCGGGAGTTTGCAGAACTGGGTGGAGCTCACATTTGCCTGGATCCCCAAGCTTGTGTCCCCCAACTCTTCCAGCCTCGCCCTCGCTCGTGCTCCGCCCCCGCACACGTGGCGCTGCCGTGTCCTCCTCCACACTGCTTTCCAGGCGGCAGAGCCCACTTTGTTATTGCCACCTCCGAGCGTTCGTGCTGAGAGGAGTGGGGCCTAATCGGCTATTGGTGACATAGACGGGAATTCGAGAGAACGGGCCTGGGCGAGGCCCCTGAGGACTTACTGCAGGGAAAACAGAGTTTATATTATCTAGCGTGGAGAGAGGGTAGAAACCAAGAACTACTCTTGGATTCACGGGGTACAGTACCCCACGATGAACAGAAGCTCCCATAACCACACAGCTATGCGACCGTGATTCCCCAGACACACGCAGGAGGTGTCTGTCTTGGAGCAGGAATAATGGAAATGACAGTGAAGGGACATGGAGAAGGTAGGCACAGACAATGTGTGTGGGCAGAAAAGCTGCAAGAGTTTGGATGAATCCAAGTAGAAAGTCTCCAAAGTCAAGAATGGTTGGAACTAAGAAGTAGCCCTCCCCAGGCTGTTGAGTTCCATCCACGGGCAAAACAGATAAAAGCCACTGCCCTGTGTAGTCTCGATTCGAGTGTCCCATGTGTGTGAATGTGGCAAAAGCTGGGGTACTGGATGCCCACTGGGGGTTCCAGGGTAGGATTGGCGTTAAGGGGCAGGACAATGAGTTTTACATGGATGCTTCTAGAGAAACGTGGTCAGAAAATAGCCAGAGAAATGCGTAGTTTCAGAGTTTGAGAGACCAAAGCAGAAACTAAAAGGGTGGGAAGATCAGATATCTATTTGGGCCGGGAAAGTCTTTCTACTTCCCCGTCTGAGTCCGTTTGGGCTGCTGACACAGAACACCACCGACGAGTGGCTTATAAACAATAGACATTTATTTCTCACAGTTCTGGAAGCTCAACTTCTGAGGTCAGGGTGCCAGCGTGGTCGGGCGAAGGCCCCTTCCAGGCCCCACACTTACTGTGTCCTCCCGTGTCGGAGCTGGGGGGCTCCGTGGGGTCTCCGGTAAGAGCACTGATCCCATTCCTGAGGGCTCCACCCTCACGACCTCACCTCCCAAAGGCCCCGCCTCCTAATACCATCACCTTGGATGTCAGGATTTCAACATGTAAGCGGGCAGCACAGTCAGACCATAGCACCCCCTGGATCACTCCTGCCGTGCCCCGTTCTGCCCACTGCACTTGGCTTTAAAGGGCAAACAGAAAACTTCTGCTGAAGGTTTCCATCTGCAACAGCCTTCCTTTCCCCTCCCTCCTGCTCTTCACACACGGAAGGGTTGTCTGGCTCTGAGATCGTAGGGCAGGGCGGCACGTCCATTCCCACATCATACATCGCACGTCGTAAGAGGTTGTGAAGGGACGCTTGCCAGGAAACAGAAAAAGGGGGCGCAGACGGCATACCCCCGTCCTAAGCTGTCCTACTGCACGATCGCAGTGCTGTCGGAGAAGGTGCAAGCTGTCCGCTGTCACAGGCGGACTCATCTCTAGTACACTGGGCGGGCGCACAGAGGCGGAACGCGTGGGACTTCAGAGCAAGACAGCCTCCTACTCCCGGGACAGTCCCCTCGCTCCTCCCCAGTCCTGGACACTGCCACCACAGGGTCTCTTTAGTGTGTCCCCGTTCTGAACACATACCCCTGACAGGGGTGACAGTCACACCCGTGCCTGTCAGTCATCCTCATGCCTTCCTGTTTTTACTGTTTTTTAGTGCTGATATCCAAGCCCAAGGATACTATTTATGCTTTCCCTGAAACCTGATAATCTCCTGGTGAAAGGGGTGCCACAGGGACAATTGCTGGGAAGCGGTGTCCCCAAAGCTCAGGCCTCCACCTGACTGCTGCTGGCTGTGCAGGAATGCGGTGACAGTCGTGTGTCATGCTGGCCTGCCCCACTGGGACTCCTTGTCTCATCATAGAGGGTCCAGCTAAGATTCAAGCTGCCAGCCTTGCTTTGTCCTTGTGCGTCCTGCTTTGCACGCCGAGACTGGCCTTTCAGACCATGACATACCTCTAGGATGCCTCACCCCCAGCAGACACCACCCGACTTTTGTATTCTGGCTCCTGGGCCATGTGGACCCTCTGTGCCCTTTAGAGAGAGGGGCCCTGCCCTGGTGGGAGCACCCCAGGCCAGGCCAAGGCTGTGAGCAGAGCTGGATTTCTCCCCAGCACCCTCCACCTGCTGGGTGCTCTGCCAGCCTGCCCCCAGCCTCCCCCCAGCCTCCCCCCAGCCTCCCCCCAGCCTCCCCCCAGCCTCCCCCCAGCCTCCCCCCAGCCTTCCCCCAGCCTCCCCTCAGCCTCCCCCCAGCCTCCCCCCAGCCTCCCCCCAGCCTTCCCCCAGCCTCCCCCCAGCCTCCCCTCAGCCTCCCCCCAGCCTCCCCCCAGCCTCCCCCCAGCCTCCCCCCAGCCTTCCCCCAGCCTCCCCCTAGCCTCCCCCCAGCCTCCCCCCAGCCTCCCCCCAGCCTTCCCCCAGCCTTCCCCCAGCCTCCCCCCAGCCTCCCCTCAGCCTCCCCCTAGCCTCCCCTCAGCCTCCCCCCAGCCTCCCCTCAGCCTCCCCCCAGCCTCCCCTCAGCCTCCCCCCAGCCTTCCCCCAGCCTTCCCCCAGCCTCCCCTCAGCCTTCCCCCAGCCTTCCCTCAGCCTTCCCCCCACCCACCTCCCCTCAGCCTCCCCCCAGCCTTCCCCCAGCCTTCCTCCAGCCTTCCCCCCACCCACCTCCCCTCAGCCTCCCACCAGCCTTCCCCCAGCCTTCCCCCCACCCATCTCCCCTCAGCCACCCACCAGCCTTCCCCCCACCTTCCCCCAGCCTCCCCTCCAGCAGGGACCTTGGTGGGGACAATGCATTGGCTGACAGATAGACTAGGTTTCAGTCTTTCTGAGACTGTCATCTTTTGTGTCTTCTCAGAAAACAGCATAGCTGGTAACACACCTCCACCTGGATTAGAGACAGGATCTGGCCTCCTGAGCTGGAGAACGTCTTCCCTACCCTCTCCTCTGGCCTGCGCCCCCTCATTCTGCCTTTCCTCTTCCCTCTGTTCTGAGCACAGGTATTGACTTTGCTTTACAAACTGGCCAGCTGTATTTGCAGATTAATTTTTTAAAAAGGATTCTGTTAATCAAAAACCATTCTGGTGGCTGAAAGGCTTGACTTATTTTTGTTGAATTCTTTCTAGCCTTGCCCTCTTGTGCTCTTCCTTTCTCCTTGGACTGTTTTATCATGTGGAGATAAACATAGGCAGTGTACTACAAAACTATTTAAGAACGTCTATTGTTTAGATTCTTATTTCTCCACAGCCCCATTTAACAGATGGGTCGGAAGATGCATTGTGAGTCTCTCCACTGTGGGCCTAACAGCCTCAGTGTGTGAAGATGTCATGCAGAGAATCTTCTTTCCCAAGGCTGAAGACTCTCTGCTTGGGAAATAGCATCAAATATACTGTGACTAGCTTGATGAGTCCTTGTCTTATTATGTCTATTATCATTATTAACAACCATTTATTAAGGGCCTAATATGTGCTAAGCACTTTTATAGATTTTTCTTTCTAAAGAAAGGTGGGCGTTATTATCCCAGGTCCCTCAGCCAGGAAACGGAGGTAGAAACTCACTCAAGTTCACACAGGTAGCATGTGGGGGGATTAGAATTAAGACCCCGTTCTTGTGTGAGTCCAATGTCTGCACACTTTTCATCACATCAGAGGTTCTTGTTTTTTTTTTTTTCCATTAAAGTTCCCAGAATGCAGATGAAATCAATACATTATGCCCGGATCTAGACCCTTTGTAGCTAGACATAGCCAGCAGCAAGCTCAGAGTTTCTTTGAAGTCTCATGCTTTAATCTTTAAAATGTATGCAAAGTTAGTTTTCTATTTTATAATGTAAAAGTATAAAAATAATCCTCCAAACTACTTGACAGAGAGTAAAATTGAAGGTCAGGAAGAGCTCCCGAGGCCGCTGTCACACACCCGCCTGCCTGCTGGCTGCGCTCGGGGCCTGCGCCCTTCTGTTCAAGGGGTCAGCGTTGCACTCGGCGTGTCTCAGTGAAATCCTTAGGACCCGTGTTCTCGATAAACCTCTCAGCTATGAAGCAACCTTCCCCCGGCCAGTCCACAACCGCAGAAGTCTTCCTAACAGAGAACAGAGTCCCTGATACTTCCTAGACAAATCCTAAATTGGTCTTTGTTGATTCTTCATAGTGATCTTTGAGTGACCTCTGTCTGGCTGGAAGTTTAGAGATGATTCGATCTTGTGATTTGTAAACTTTTGTGTGTGTTTTTTTTTTTAAGCAAAAGACATTTTTCAAATGAAATTGTTCTTGGAACTCTAATTTATAAAATAGATAAAAGTGAAAACACTGTCTGGCCGGTGTGGCTCAGTGGTTGAGCGTGGACCCATGCACCAGGAGGTCAGCGGTTCGATTCCCGGTCAGGGCACATGCCCAGGTTGTGGGCTAAATCCCCAGTGGGGGGCATGCAGGAGACAGCCAATCAATGTTCTCTCTCATCGATGTTTCTCTCTCTCTCTTCCTCTCATTTCCTCTCTCTCTAAAATCAATAAAAGGAAAAAAAAATTTTTTTTTTAAATTTGAAAACACTCCAGTTACCACAGGGGCTGCAGGTTATGTCTACATGGTGCCCTTGCTGGAGGGATTCAGGGTTCTGCCGAAGAGCAAGGGTTCAAACCCTGAGTTGAATCCAGAGCACTCATTTTACGGGTGAGGAGACTCAAGCCAGAGAGCTCGGAGGACGTGTTTGAGGGGACTCAGCTGATCAGTGGCAAAGCCAGGAGCAGATTCTAAGAATGAAGCCTACCAAACTCTTCCAAGACCCATGAAGGCCCTGGTGGTTTTCTTGTCCTGTGAATAATTGATTTCCTAACTGCCCTCAGAGGTCCTGGAGGGCCAGGGAGTGGGAGTGTCGAGGAGTCCTCCAGACAGGGGCCTCCCATGGTGTGGATCAGTGTCCATGGCAGTTAAAGACAGCTCTTTCTCAGTGCATGCGGTGAGGTTTAAGAATGACTGGCTTAGGCCATTGAAGCTATTGAAGTGTTAGATTATGTTAGGATCCAGGAGAAGGCTTTGCATTATCAAAGAGGACATCATCAAGGGACTCAGCCAGGCCACCACACACCCCTGCAGCTGGGGTGGGGAAGGTGTGTAGGGGCAACATTGTGTAATCACCATAAAAATGTGCTGGGTTACCTCTGAGAAACTGTTGACCTGAGGTTTAAGCTGGCCTTGTGCTGACTAAGTGGGGATCTTATTAACCATGGCCTTGGTTCATTCTCTTTAGTTGTATTCTGTTTCTCAGAAAGCTTGAAGTGGCTTTTAAACTTCTATAAAGATATGAACAGCTTCACAATCTAGATTTACCAATACAGCCATCTCTCATTTTCTAATTCATCACTTCAGTGCCAATAAGCCCTATTACAAAGAAGCCCAGTATCTAACTCCCCAGTTTTCCCAGCTCTGAAGGATTTTATAGTCAAAGGGAATTACTTCCATCTCTGCATGTTAAACTAAGAGAGAGCTGGCTTCTCATTCCCTGCTGCCAGGCACCAAGCACATTCAGAAAACTGCCACTGCAGGCCACTGCCGGCCAACCCCCCCTGTTCAGCCTCTGGGCAGATGGACAGTGGGTGATCCCACAGCCTCAGTGTTGGCTCAGTCAAGGCTGAACAGTGAAAACTGAGTCTGTCTTATACGTGACCCTCAGCCACCCAGACCTCTTTCCCAGAGGCAGTCATTGTCACTACTGTTACTACTTTCTTATATACCTGTCCAGAAAGAGTCTATGCACTTACAAATCTTTATGGATGTTCACAAACACACATCTATTCTTTTATCTCCACAAAATGGTAGCATATTCTACACACAGTGCTGTAGTTTGCTTTTTAAAAATTTAACAATATATTATGGAGATCATTCCATACCAGTACACGTTGTGGTGCTTCATTCTTTTTCACAGCTGTATAATATTCCAACACCATCTGTTTTTCAGGGAATAACCCATCTTCATCTACTTCTCAGCAAGTAACCCAGATGTCATCTAGTCCAAATTGACTTGCACTGAGATTGTATCATTTTATACTCCAATAAGCAATATATAGGAGAACCTGTTTCCCTACTCTCACTAATAATGAAACTCCTCAAACTCTGACAAGTAAAACATGATATTGCACTATAGTTTTAATGTGCCTTTGTGTCATGGGTGAGGCTCAGCATCTTTTCATTTGCTATATTCTTTTATAGATTGCTTTTTAACTGGTGCTTGAAGGTGAACTGCTGCCTCAAGATCAAGCATTATGCAAGTAATTTAGAAATTCAGATGTTCTGGTATTGGTTTTATTCCAGTTAGCTGTTTTTATCCTAATTAATATAGGGTGTGCTTCAGAGTGCTACCTAAGGGATCCGTTTTCTTGCTTTAGCGAACGTTTATTAAAAGGTGCCCCATCGCCCTGGCCGGTTTGGCTCAGCGGTTAGAGTGTCCGCCCGCGGACCAGAGAGTCCTGGGTTCAGTTCCCGCTAGGGGCACATACCTCGGTTGCAGTTTGTCCCTGGCCCTGGTTGGGGTTGTGTGGGTGGCAACCACATCAATGTTTCTCTCTCTCTCTTCCTCCCTCTCTCCCTCCCGCTCTATCTGAAGATGAATGCAAAAAAATTAAAAATAAACATAAATTTAAAAAGTGCCCCATCAATTTTAAAAGGTGGACTTTTAAATTTATAGACATAAATATTTTAATCCTGGTTTGGCAGTCTCCACTACACCAAAAGATGTTATAGCAAAACCAGTGTTGTCTTTTTAAATATAATACTTTTTAAATTCAATTCAGCTGTGACATTTATGAAACAGAAATTTGAGTACAACTGGGTGTTATGGAGCTGTTATATTTCTTAGTTGTGATAGTGGTATTGCGATTGTGTTTTGGGAAAAAAGAGTTCTTTTAGAGATTCATACTGAAATATTTTTGGAATAAATGATATATCTGGGATTTACTTCAAAATAATTCTGGAAGGGTCAAGTGATAGGAGTGTAGATGAAATAACATTGGTCATGAGTTCATTGAGCCTGGATGTTAGGTATGTGGTATTCTCTCTGTTTTTACCTGTGTTTGAAATTATCCATAAAAATTCTAAAATTCAACAGATAAGTACTAAGTTTGTGTTATGTGCAAGGTGCCCTGTGTTACATGAGACAGATACTCCACAAGTTCAAGGGGCCTGTTGGCTTGTTCTCTGCAATGAGCCCAGTGCCTGGGACACTGCACATAGTAGGTGCTCAATACGTCCTGAGCTCCAGCCCGCTCTCTGGCTCCCAAAGGGCCTCTCTATTTTCTGTTCCCTGGAGCTGCAGCCCTGATGACGTGCTCCAGAGGGAGCAACAGAGCACGTGCTGTGGAGCTGAAAGAAGGCGGGGTGCCCCCATTCACTCAGGGGTCAGGAAGGTGCTTCTGTGGAGTCCGTGAGAATTGACACTGTGGTGCCTGAGACCGAGAACATCCTCTGTATCCAAAACATTCCCAAGCAAAGCAAAATCTCTCCTTTAATTGAACATGAATGATTTCTTTTAGGAGCCCAGTAGGGAGATGCTAGCACTTAGAGGAATAACTCAAAAGGTTGTGTGTGGAGGGGGGTGTCACAAAACCTTCTTGGAACATATCCGCATCTCCATCTCCTTTCTTTGAACCTGTTTTGTTGTGAGTCCAGCATGATATCACCCCGAGAAATGTGTTTAATCAGTGCTCTCTGGTGAGGAAGAAGAGTAGGTGGTATCATAAGAAAGAAGAGAATCAGAATTGGGAAGTTATCAAAGGAAATGTCAGGAATTCAGGGTGCAAGATGGGTCCTGTGGGTATGTTTGAGTGATTAGTTAACTCAGAGGCAGAGAAGTTCATGATTTCTAATGTTTGCATGCAGGTGTTGGTATAGTTGCTCCAGAATGAGAGCAAAAATGGATTAAAAAATAAAAGCTAGTCACATCTTGACGGAAAGGAGGCTCTTTTGAGAAATCATCAATGTTGCATTACAAACACCATTCAAATATACCGAATGGGCCAGATGGTTGCTGGAGTACCGTACATTGCCAGCTGCCCATTGCTACAGATGAAGTCTTTTCTGCTGACGTTCGTGTCATCCACCAGCACATTATAGTGTAGATTCTTCTGGTGCTGTTTAACATTTGTGTGTCATCATAATTAGAAACCATAAATATACATGATACCATGCAATAAATAAAATCTCCCAGCTTTCATTCTGAAACGGGAGGAGGCTGTATTATTACCTGACAAGAGAGGATGTCTAATACTCATTTTCCATTCTTTGTAAATGCCACTCGGCTCTCGTTGGATGCTCTACATTGCTTTATGCTCACCAAGCCTTATCCCTTCCAAACGGCACAGACTTCGAGGGCTGATAGGTATCTCTGAGCTGCAGGTTTTAAAGCATTCCTGGACCAAAAGTCAGGTGGATACAATTCAGGGGAATCCAAACAGTTCTAAATGAAGCCAGAGTCTTCTATTTGACAACATACCGACAGTTCCTTGGAGGTCACAAAGCGGGCAGGTGTACGATGTAGAAGGAGGTGGGTAAATGGAAGCAAATCAGCTTCTTTCAAAACAGACATTTTCTAGGGATGCATTTCTTTTTGCTTTGAAAGAAAGCAGATTCAGTGTCGTTCACCTATTTATTTGTAGCTGCATCTATAAAAACCAACCCCTGAGCATGTGTTTGCAGGGCAGGAGGTGGAGGGAGGGTAAAAGCCTGCACAGTTCGCTTCCTCAGTCACAAACACACAAAGGAACTGCCCAAGATCGAACCCTCCCCGGGCCGGGCACATTCGGCCTCATCCAGGAAGACCTCTTTAGAATGCAGCATCTTTATTTTAGGCCACGGATCCCAGACAGCATGCTTCAAGGCTCCATAAATACAAGACTCAGATGCTTCCTGACAACCAACGTTTCTGCTTTTTAATGTGTAAATAAATGAATACTCCCAGTGAGCAAATATCTGTGCACTGAGTTTACAATCTTGTCTTTCAGAAATACCGACAGTACATGGCGGGACTGCTGGCTCCTCCTTATGGTGTTATGGAAACGGGTTCTAACAATGACAGTAAGTGAAAAATGTGAACATTTTGTATCTAAAAATACGTTGTGTTTTGTGTGTTTTCATGTGACAAAAAATATGTCCTACGCCAGCTTGACAGATTAAGTTTCCAGACTCTTTTGTGGATAAACAGACCTGCCCGCCCACATGGGTTATTTTTTAAAATTGTGAACATACTATTCTATGGCTTTAGCTGATGCTCTGGTCCTAGTTGGAATCTCAGCATTCTTAGAATGCTTTCTCAGAATCTCTTCATGCTCGAGCAAAATCCAGAGTCGTTTCTGTGCTCTTTTCAAAATGGGTTCATGACCTGTGTTTGTCACTTCACACTCCCGAGAGCCCCACCTCTGGCTCATTCTGATGTTACTGATCAAGGAGAGAAGCAGGGAGTCATTCTTCCTAAATCACAGCCTCTCCAAACTCCAGGCCTTTTATGGGAGACCAGTCCCTGTCTGCTCATAAAGGAAAGGAAGTCTTTCTCTGTGATACACTTTTCTAGTGTGTGCCCACTAGACTCAAAGAAATCCCCTATCCTGAACCTGTCCGTCTGTTTGTGTGAGTCGGAAGCATCTGTTCAGGACTTGCTGCCGTCCCTGGGAGACCCTCCTTGGCTCTCTAGCCCCTCGTGGGCTCCGGCACTTCCGCACGTGACAAGGCGCCAAGCACTGGGTTCGTGGAGCTGTGGCCCGTCAAGGAGACGAGGTGACAGGGCAGGCAGCACCGCCACTCCGGGCACCTCCAGAGCCCGAGAATGCCCTTCGGATCCTCTTCCTCGCTCTTTGAATCCCCGTCTTCATCCCAGACTCACTTTCCACAGGTGATTCTCCTCCCTGCTTGGCCAAGACCTAAGTGAGCTTCCGCCTCCTTCTCTGCTTCACAATTCCTGTGCAGCCAGTGCCCTTCCTTGCGCTCTCTCCTGTCCTCGGAGAAGGGCAGGTCTTTCTTCCCTTTCCTGTGCTCCCTGTTTCGATTTTTCCCTCCTGACCGATCGAGGCATGACCGGCGCATGAGGAGGGCCTGAGCTGAAATCCCAGCTGTGCTGTCTTCTAGCTGTGTGACCTTGAGCAAGGCACTTCGTCTCTCTGTGCCTCTGTTTCCTCGCGGGATTTTTGTGAGGATTAAATGAAGGGAACCGTGTCCAGCGTTTAGAAGGGTTCCAAGCATATAATTAGCACCCAAATGATGTTAGCTATTATTTCCTCACCACCGGTCGCTCTTTAACCCCTCCAAGTCTGGCTCCTGCCCCATACTTCTTTTTTTAAAAGAATATGTTTTTTATTAATTTTAGAGAGAGAGAGGAAAGGAGAGGGAGAGAGAGATAGAAACATCTGTGAGAGAGAGATATCAACATTGATTGACTGCCTCTTGCACGCCCCCTGCTGGGAATCAAGCCTGCAACCCCGGCATGTGCCCTGACTGGGAATCAAACCAGTGACCTCTTGGTGCATGGGTTGACGCCCCACCACTGAGCCACACCGGCCAGGGCTGCCCCATACTTCTTGATTCAAACCACTCTGCAGCCTCCAGTGACCACCAATAACCAGCCTCAGTCATCACCACTCCCCATTCTCTCTGACTTGGAATAAGACTTTCCGTGCCAAGACTCCATTCAGGTTGCTTGCATGATCCTGGTTTCCCTGTATCTCTTAGTCACTTGCATGTTTGTCTCTTTCCCAGGAATTTCTTCCTTTCATTCAGAGGTTTAAGTCTTCCCCAGGAGTCCAGCCTTAGCCGTCTTCTCTATACTTTCCCCTGACCATTGCATCCTTTCTTGCAATTGATATCACTACTTCCCAAACGAATACCTCTGATTCCTCCAAAGAGCAGCCTCGCTTTCCAAATGACTGCTGGTTCTTTCCATCCGGATGTCCTGCTGGCTTCTGAAACTCAAAATATCAGTTACAGAACACATCCTGATGCCCACGAAATCGATCCTTCCTCTGACAGTGCATTTCCATTCATAACTGTGCTGTTGTCCTCCACGCACCAGGCTCTAACCCAATCATTCTGGAGCCTCCTCTCCCTTCACCTCCGCCCGCTGAGGTTCGTCACCTGTGTGTCCCTTGCTCCTTCCTTTGTCGTGTTCACATTCTTCCATTTCTGTTCCCTTTGAAGCCACCTGGCTGAGGGCCTCATCACCTTTGACCTGAGGGCAAAAATGACCTAGCTGGCTTGGAACTTCAGTATCTCACCCTTGGTCTACCCTCCACCTACCTGACATATGCAGAACTTTTTAAAATTTACTTTCTGTTGTGAAAAGTTTCAAACATACAGAATGATACAGTTAACACCCATGTTTTCATCACTTCAATTTAATTACTATTTTAATATTTAAATAGATTTGTTAACTTAATGTGTATTTTAAAATTAATATTTTGCCATTATTCTTTCTTGTAATCATACGCATCCATTTCACACCAAATACTTCAATAGGTATTTTTGAAAATGAAAACATTTCCATATATAACTGTAACACTCTTATCATACCTAGTAACTGGTATGACTTTCCTTAATAACATACTACCTAGTCCATAGTCAGATTTCCCAACTGAGTATCTTTATAGCTCCTTGCTCAAACTGGACCTCAATCAAGGACCCTCCCATTGAATCTTGTTATTTTGTCTTAATGTCTGCTAATTGTGAACAGTCCCTTCCCTTCTTTATCCTGGTCATAATCACTCCATTGCTGAAAACCACTGAATAATTGTGCATCACTTGCAGTGGAAGGTGAACGCCAAGACTGCTAATGCCTTAGCCCAGCTCTCAGGTTTCTGCATGGCCCCAGATCACCTTGTCAATATTATTTCTCTGCAGAGACCCTAACTTCCAGCCACTAGTTATGGTGATTTATGCAACTGTGTATTTGTCTTATTACACTTCCTAGAAAGTAAGCTCCCGTTGCACCCTGTATCTCCTCATTCAATCAGGTCCAGTTTTTTCAAACAGTTGTTAAATGAATGGGTGGGTGGGTGGGTGGGTGGATGGATGGATGGATGGATGGATGGATGGATTCAGGACGCGTTTCAGAGTGCTGGCATCAGGCCACCCTTACTGCTCTGACAGATCTGGGAAGTGACGGCAAGCCCATAAGTAGGCTCTGTTTATGTCCTGGTGCTGTCCCAGGTTGGGAGCCAAAGTTTGATTAGGGACTGTTTCCAAATAGTCTCTTCCATTCTTATCTCCCCTGCATACTGTACTGCTGCCCATTGGGATGGGCATCCAGTTATTTTCATGCCAATATTATAAATCAGGTAGGCCTGTGTTGAACACAGAATGTTCTGTTTACTCAGAATTTGGAAGTACTATATTTTAACATTGCAAACCACCTCACACTGCCCTGGTGGTTCGAAACTAAGTGGAGGCCACACATGAAAACCACCTGTGTTTCTGTCTCCTCAATAGAAGGCCACCTGTGCCCCTGTCCTGAGGGCACTAAGCTCTGCTGGGGCTGTGGTCCTCCAGGATGACCACCCTTACCATGTCTGTCCGAGCAGCAGCCCCAAGGGAAGAGCCGAGGACCAGACCTGCCTGTAGTAGACGCTCATGAGATGTTTGCAAATGAATGAACAAAAAAGTGAATGGATGAATGTTTAGCTTTTTGCTCAGAAAGCTGAGCTATCCCTGGGAACAGCCACTGCCCTTCTCAGCCTGACTTGGAGACCGCAGGAGTTTGCTCTGCCCCAAATGGAAGGTGTGTTCTAGTGGGTCCCATGTGCAGCCCGCCCCTAGGTTCAACCCCCCCGGGACAGTGTGAGGTGGTCTCAAGTGTAAAACTACAAATGTGCCCCTTACACGTGGTGTATCTGTCGACAGTTTTGACTGTTCTGGTGCCCCAGACAGAGGAGTTGGTTGTTCACATGGTGTAAATGAGTCCAGGATAAATGTTTACCCCTGGAAAAGTAGGGCGTATGGTAGAAAAGCCAAGTCAGCATGAGATTTTGCTGTCCGCTCTCAGCCCTGCTCCTGATTCATTGGTTCATTTATGTCACAGATTTGATGGGTGCTGCTTTTTTTTCTAGGCAGCATTATGTAGTTTTGTTTGAAAACACCAAAATTTTACTTGGTTTGATTCAGCAAAAGATTTCAATTCCATTTTACAGGTTAATCTTACAATTCATGGTCTCTCTCTCTCCTTTTTCTCTTCTAGGGATTCCCGACAAGGAGAACGTGAGTAGCTACTCTCTCTGCCTAGCTTCTAAAAACTGTCAAAAGGTAAAAAATAATCACTGTAACCTTGCCAGCAAAGAGAGCTCTTTATCCACAATCAACAGAGCAATAAATATTGTTCTAATCTTATTCTGGCATCTTTGGTGGGTCACTTTCAAGTATAAAGGGGAGAAGGTCGATCGCTATGACATGGGCATCTCACGTCTTTGACCTTAGGTAGTCTGAAGAAAGGTTATTCTGGGGGCAAACAGTCCAAGTGCTAAGTGTTTTCTTTTTCCCATGATGCATACATAACAGTAGAACAAATCATTGGTTTAACAGCCTACAGAAAAGGTGTTGTTTTTCCTTAGTAGAAATACAAAATATGAAATTCAGGGTCAGTGTTGAATTTGCCTAATTCTATCCAAGTACATTAAAGCCATTATTTCTCTTTGGAAGCTGAAAATAATTAATTGTTATAGTTGTTTAGGGAAAACAGGTGAGAAAGTAGAAGGGTTAGGACAAGCCTTTCCTGAGGAGTGGTACCAAGCCTGCGTTCTCGGGATGGTGGGGGTGCAGTGGCACCGTCTCTGCGTGTAAGTGGCATCGTGACGTCAATTCTATGAACTGGAATCTAAATGTAGACAACACGAAGGGTTACTGATGGAAGCATGTAGTGATTCGCCTGAAGTGGTGCTGGGTGGCTCTCCATGGACCGGCTTGCCATTGTGTTCCCTGATTGCCGTACCCAAGTGGCAATGTTACAGGACTGTCACCCTTTGCTTTCCCTGCTTTTGGTCCTATGTCTGCAGGACATTGTCTTAATGAAATCCAGATGATCTCTGTCTTCCTTTTCAGACTCCAGCTTTCTTCAGGTCCCCCTGTTCTCCTAACCTTGGTTGTAGAGGGCTGGGCGCGGAGTCTGGTCCACAGCTGCACCACTGCACATTTGGGTCCAAGACCCAGTGGTGTTACTTCAAATGTCACACCAAAATTTTACTGGGCTGGGTTCAGCGAGGGGTTTCAGTTCCTCCCTGTGGGGCCTTGGGCAATCTGCTTGACTTCTCCAAGCATCCCTGCCTCATCTTCAAAACGTGGATATTAGTCTGTGGAAAACTGAGATACTGCAGTAGAGCTCAGTAAATGTTAGGACTCTTATTATAATTATTATTTTCTCAAGGCTTCTATCATTATCCAGCTATCTTTCCTTCTTTGAAAATGTCTTACCCTTTATAAAGTAACTGGTGTTGTTTTTTGTTTTTTTTTTTCTTTATGGCTCTCCTTAAAAGGCCTTTCTTCAGTGGGCCGTTCTATTGATTATTTGCTATAAAAAAATATCCTTAGACACAGACAAGAGTATCGTGATTACCAGGGGGAAAGAGGGGTGAGGGGAGGCAGAAGAGGGTAAAGGGGGGATAAATGGTGATGGAAGAAGATTTGACTTGGGGTGATGAACACAATACATTATACAGATGAGGTATTATAGAATTGTACACCTGAAACCTATATGATTTTATTAACCAATGTCACCCCAATAGATTCAATTTTTAAAAAATCTGTGTGTGAGTAAAGCTGTAGATAAACAGGTTCACGGAGAGTCTGAGGCCATCGCCTTTAGAGCCGAAAGTAACACAGCGATTCTGCCACCGTTCTGGACATGGATGTCCCAGAGCACACCATAACAAGAAATACGCAGGACGTTAGCCAAGTAAAGATGATGGAAGGGCCTGCTGCTTCCTCACCAGGGGACGATCAGTGATGTGGAGAGCACAGAATGGCCTCACCCCAGGGCGTCAAAAATGTTCTAAGCTTCAAAAGGAAGCTTGTCTCTCTTAGGCCCCTGGCGACCTTTAGTTTGGACCCCCCTGCAGTGGGACAGCAGACACAACCTTCTGGGCAGAAAGTCTACCAGCTGTTGCCATGTAGCTCACTTTGTGACAAAAGAGGAATTTGAAGTTTGCAGAAAGTTAGATACAGCGACTTGGGGCTGGCCCGGAGGCCTCCCCTCCGTCGGTTGTGGTGTCCGCTTATGTGCGTTTGTTTGGGCCGGTCCGCAAAGGGAAAAGCACACGGTTCCTCGGTCGGCACACAGGGTGGGTGTAATGTCACCCTGTGCTCTTAGGAAACCTCTCGATGCCGTCAGTCAAAGTAAAGCAAATGAGATGAGAGACCTTCATGAGCAGAGTTGAAGCTCTAGAGAGATAAAAAGAAGCCTAAGATCCTTAAAGTGGTGTTAATTGAAGTTTTTCCTTTAGAAGAGACAAGTTGTGTTGCGATGGTTTCTTTCAATCCGTTGCCTCCTTTAACTGCATGCTGCGCAATATTGTATTCCCTTTATATTTCTAAATAGCAGTAATATGCCTGTGACTGAAATAAAAGCACTTAACTATTGTTTCAGTGTCCAAACAGAGTCTTTGTGGAAAGAAGGTGTTCCCCTTTCCAGCTCCTACTCTTGATTTTGCTAATCACCATGTTTAACTTTTAATCAAATATGCAGACATCAGTAAGTGGTATTTTTACCTGCCTTGCAAGCTATATTTTATTCCCAGACCCAGGCGTACCTTGCCTAAAAAGAACTTTCTTTTCATAAATTGCACTTTCGTAGAAACAAATGGGCTGGCAGTTAATTTGCTGGATTATTTTGTTTACTACTTACTGTAATTGATAGGGATTTTTAACTTTAGGTACCACAGGATACTGGAACCTATAAAATAACTGATGAAAATATTAGAAAAATGGTCATTGAGCTAATAAAGCCAGTAGACTATTTTGGTAGGGCTGTGATTGTTTGGGGCTGTTGGTTTTATGAAGAAATTCTTCTCTTTGAGCTGTTTAAGTTGTATTTTTTCTGTCTTCTCTATGTATCACACCTGACTGACCATGTTGTTTAACAGAGAAGCTAAAAAAAAAAAAAAATCACAGTTAAAGGAAAGTTTTATAGTTGAATATTATGGTTGCCCTTTGAAAGAATGAGCTTGTCTACAATTTTTTGCTACTTATGTAGATTTTGTTGTCTACTGTGCTGTATCCTTTTTTTTTTTTTTTAACCTTACCCGAGGACATTTCTCCATTTTTTGTTCAGACAGAGTGGGAGGGAGAGAGAGGAAGAGAGAGAGAGAGAAACATCGATGTGAAAGGGACACATCGAATGGCTGCCTCCCGCATGACCCAGCCAGGGCCGGGGACAAACTGCAACCGAGATACATGCCCTTAGCGGGAACCGAACCCGGGTCTCTCTGGACCGCAGGCCGACGCTCTAACCGCTGAGCCAAACTGGCCAGGGCTGTGCTGTATCTTTTTGAGAGGCAACTGCTATGGAGTTTCGTAGTCTTAGACGTTTCTAGTTTTCTTCCTAAGTGTGCAAGAAGCCAGAAAATAGGCTCAGGAGGAGATTACAAAATAATCCCATTTCCTGACTTACAACATCTTGTTTACAAAAAGGTCATTTGAAGTCTTTATTTTTTTAGGCAGTTATAGTATTGATAGTGTTGCTAGCAAGCTTCTTGCTAAATATGAAAGAGTGCTTTCCCAGAATAAAACACTGTCAATGCAGAGGTGAAAGGTTTTCAAAGCACTGGGAGAACCGATGCTAGCTATTAATAACGAGAAAGCTGCAGGTCTTACAGAACTATTTGTAGGCCTCATTAAAGTTGTGTCAAACTTTTAAAATTCACGGGTCATTTATATGAAGAAGAGTTTTCAGAAATTATTATAAAGACAAAAGGTTTTAAATGGCAAAGGGTAAGGAAGTAAGCTATTCAGTTTGTGAAAATTCTCATTAAGGAAAGGGTAATAGAGTAATAATAAGCAAATAACAATTAGGGTTAAAAGATTAGGAATTTTAGGAATGTTTAGGGGCTATAATAGCATTTATCTCTATTGTTGTTCTTTTTCCAAGGTTAGAGAAAACAAATGAGGCTATTTTCCACCACTTAAATGACAACATCTTATTTTACCATTATAGATTGGCTATGATTCTGGGCCAGATGAAGCAAAAGGAAGGTGTGTATCCTGATACAAACTTAAAATGTAAAAAAGTTAGATGATCCCACAAAACCCTGTAAAACCTTTTAACTTCAACTTTGGAGCACCTACTGGAGTCAAACCAACAGTTTTGTGCAAAACACAAAAGTCTTTAACATCCTGCTTTAAAATAGAACTGATATCGTCCCGAGCTTATCAGAGTGTCTTGGCTGGAGTCCACGGGCTTACCCAGCAGCCATTGCCCTGTTCCTGGGTGAACATGGTCACTGGTGCCGACACCACCCTGAAACAACATGCATGTCACTGGCTGAGGGTGCAAAGCTCTGCACAGGAGAGCAAACCAACCAAATGCTGCCGGCTTAGAAAATACTGAGCCTGCTCGTTTTGGTTTCGAAGGACAGATTGCTTATCGCCCGGGTGAAGATTAGATGTAGGGTGTTGCTGGCCCCGCTCTGCGCGGTGTCCAGTGTGTAAATACTCATTTCTTCGGCTGGCTGATTGGAATGCATAGCTCAGGGAGCCAAGGCTTACTTTGCCCAACCTCCTGGAGAACAGTGACAATGTCCAAGGTGCCACGGACAATTCAGCTCTCTGAAGACATGTTGTTTTGTGTTTGTGAGTTATGCTTTTCATGGGGCAGAATGCCCTTGCTGAATTGCTTTCTGCTCTTTATTCCATCTGTTCCTCTCCTCTGTTGTAAAAGCTGACCGTCCTGTGTCTCTCTCAATTCTGCAGCGGTGTATTGATTGAATTGTAATGTGTAGTTGTCTTTCAGCTAAACAGTAGATAGCGCATGCAGGTAACTCTCTAGAAACCTGATCTTGTGTTGTCAACTAGACCTCGTGTTCGTCGCCTCTGAGTGTCCTCAGCCACACTCACAGGACCTGCTTGCCGGGAGTTTGCTCGGCCAAGGGGCACATATCGGGGTGTATTGGGGTGGTGCCTTGTTAACATATTTTAGAATTATATTTATAATATTATGCATTGCCTTTGGTGATTGTTTTAATGTTCCAATTTTGGCTCCTTTACATTTAAAAAATTTCATTATGAGAGAACTTTCTAATGTAGCGGCCAGTAATGATGGTTTTTTCGGGTTGCCACTGATGTTTTTCTAGGGTTGCTTTGAATATATTCTCTCAGTCGTTTCTGTCATCAGAATTTCACTTGGCCAGATATCACAGAGAGAACCTGGATAGCATTTAATAGCTAAACATGATAATGATAAAAGAAATGAGATCCCCCAATCTCTCTAGCCAACAGCTTCTCCAGCTCTCACTTTAGAAAAACAGGACAGCCTTGAAGGGAGCCTGCTCAGAATTAGCTTGCTGCGGAGAATTAGTTCCACTAACAGCAGGGACAAGGAACATAATCTCATGTTGATAATAATGTGCTCTACCGCTGATTCCAAAGTTACAGGAGAGTGAACTGTTGTCTTCCGAAATATTTCATCTTGTGCTGCAGGTAATTACGCTCATCACCAGTGACTCTGGGCTGCTAGCGCGTATCTCAACGGATTGTTAGAATAAAACATACAGTATCATTTATGTTTGATGAATTTGAATTTTTACTGTTCTTGTTTTGAGAAATGGAAACCAAATTATTTGCAAAATATGTCTTATGTTTAGGAGAGAAGATTACAGTGTTCTCAGATCGGATAAATTAATCTAGTGATTACATGTCATTTAGGATTTGGGTTCTTTTCTAATAACAATTCTACGTCACACAGGCTCCCCTGAGTCCATAAGGTTAAAATATTCTGTAGTCATTCTCTTTAGGTAAATGAAGAGAGGTAGATGACAGACACATACATCTATGTGCACATACACATACATACAGGTATAGACATACATATGTTGGATTATATAAATATAGTTATATATATAATTTTTTATTCTTAAATTTTTCAGGAAAGGAATTTGTAAAGCCACCTTTAGTAATATGATCTGGCATTCTTATTGCCAGTTTTTATGAAGGCATAAGTTCTCTTCACTTCAGCTTAGTTTTATTTTCTATTTTCCTTCAGTCAAAGAATGATTCAGAAATACCCATAGAACATGCATCTATTTGCTCAAAAACCTTTCATTTATCGCATGTGTATTGATCCATCCCAGGCCCATGTGGGGCTACGAAGATAAAATATGGCACCTTCAGGGATCTGCAGTCAGCAGATGGAGGCTGACATATGAACACAAAAGCACTGCACACATGGGCAGAGAGTGTGGCATGAGGACGTGGCATTAGGAGCTCTTCAGGCTTGAGTTGAAGTCCGCTCTGCCACTTACTACCCATGTGAAGGTGGACAAGTTAGTTAGCCTCCTTCGTCCTCTGTTAGCTCACCTCCAGGAGGATTGATGAGATGATGCATGCCAAGTGCTTAGCCAGGCTGCGGTCCACAGTGTGCTCTCAGGAGACACGTCGGGGTCTGCGCATTCTCCGGGAGAAGGGGAGGGGCTCAAGCAGGCCTCACGGAGGAGGACAATGCCTGTGTGCACTCTTGATGGAGAGTAGATGTTATCCAGGTGGAAAGGAAAGGAGCACATTGAATGAACAAAGGAACAGAGTTCCAGAACTTTCTCTCTCGAGGCTGATTTCATCAGATCTAAGTTGTTCATTATTTTGGACGCTGTACTTTCTAGGATCCCTTTCAAAGGCATCAAAATCTATCTTCCAAGTTCCAGGCATTTCCAGATCTCAACAAAACACCATATTCCCCCCCCCCTTACAACTTGATCTGTTTTTAATGTAGATGGGGAAATAGTCTGAATTTCCCCCATTTGTACCTCCCAATATCATGTCTTCTTTTTAAAAAATGACAGATCTACATGGCTGATGCCTTAGAAGCCTATTGTTCCCGCTGAACCCCAGCCCCTTTTCTGCTCTAATTGCCCGTCAGTGCTCCCTCATTGCTGTTGTTCTCCTTTGTGCTCTTTTTTCCCTTCTCTTGAACAAATCACTCAGCAAAGCTTTCTATTGAATCTTGCCCTCTTTTACCTTTTCCACTTGTCAAGGTCATTTTATATTTCATTCCAGTTCTTCCAAGTGCCAGCCACCCCCACCCAGTTGGGTATCATGGTCAGATTTAATAAGAATGCTTTTGATTCTATATTCAAGGCATTAACCAGCATGTTAAATCTAGCAACATTCAGCAGATGGCATAACCTTGTGGAATTTAATTTGTTTGTACTAATTTATTTGTACACATGATAAAATTACCCCATCCAGATAGGGGAAAAAAAAAAACTTAGGAAAATATACCATGAGAATACTGGATAAAAAACCAGGACTAAGTCATTAAATCCACTTCTGTCATGCTTTTCACTCACTTGTAATTTGAAGGAAAAAGAAGACAATAATTTTCTTTCTATCTCAGGAGACATTAGTATGACTGAATTCAATATTCATTCATTTTTATAGTCCATGTTCCCAGAAATGCATTAGTTTTTGTCCCTGGCAAGTAATAGCCAGTGGCATTGTACAAGTCACTTACCTCCACGAGTTTCAGATCCTCATCGATAAGATGGTGATCCCTGAACTACCACAATAAAAGGATTGTTGGGGGATCAATTAAGGTAAAGCATGGGGAAAATCCCCAAACGTGACCCTGCTCTCAGAGAAAAACACACGTTGTATTAAGTTCCCTGGAGTTTAATTCTAAATAAGATTGCACCCTTATCTGTTGCCTCAGCCCACAGACAGCTTTCTGGCCTGAGGGATCACTGAGGTTGGCCAGTGGGTTCTGGTTTATATGGAGATTGGATATGGGAAGCTTTAAAAAGTTGCTCTTGCATCCTGTTGGGACTTGGTCCAGTTCTAAGTTCTGGGAAGAACTTAGGATGCCAAATGAAAAGTCATTCATCTTGATGTCCATACAATTTGGCTCAGCCAGGAAAATGAAAAATTCCCCAGTCACACCAAGCACTCACTTGGTGCTGTAATTTGATAACCCAATCCCAAACAAAGTGAGGAAACCACACCCAAGGTTCACTCCAAGGATGGACCAGGATAGAGTCAGCAGGAACATGAAGATAAGCTGGAGAAGGCGCCTGGATTGTTTGGGGCTCAGCAGAGAATCATGGATATTATCACGGCAGTCCCCCCTGGACCTTCTAGTTTTAGGGTATGTGAGATTTTTTTGAATATTATGTTTAATGAATCCTCTTAAAGTGTTCAAGCATTGCAGTATACAACTGTCTAGCAAAGGAATTTGTAACATAAATGCAAAAGTGGCTCTGTCGTTCGACAAGGCATTCTTTTAAATGACTGAAGCAGGTAATGGTCCCTCCCCCACGAACGCCCGCAACCTCCTACTCCCTCAGCTTCATATTTATTTGTGTTTTCTTCCTCGCTTCTGTCTGGTATAGTCAAAAAACACTTGGACTCCCTCTGGTGGCCATTCCGATACTTCCACATGCCTAACCTTAAAGCTGAAGTTTTAGTTACAAGACAAAATTTTTGGATGACAGTGGAAGTATTAATAGTAAATGTTATTTTCTTTTGTAAGATGTCTGGTATATGGGCACCTCCAAATTGGATAAAATAATCATTCATTCAGTCATATGTCTTCCAGTCTAATATGCTGTTGATAGTTGGCTTTCCGAAATGAAGGCGTATTTAGTCTGTAAGTCCATAGAAAGATATTTAATTCCAATCCTCTGTCAAACAAATTTTCTCAAGTAGTGATTCTATTAATAAGCAAGTTTTTATAGAATGCTTCCTGTGTATTAAACCAGAGTTAGGCATTTGGGAAACAATTTGTTACTTACCATTTAAAAAATATATGAATACACTCTTTTTTAATGGTTGACAATGTTATATTATTTCTTTTTTCTTCTTTAAATCAAATCATACTCGCATTCTACTTTCCTCGGAATATTTTATCCTATTAAATTAAAGAATATTTTCTAGGCCAGATTACTTTTTAATTGTGTCAATGTATTAGTTAATGTACAGATTCAACTACAATAACATAGACACAAACATAAAAGTCTCTTAAATAAAATAGAGGATAGTTTTCCTTTATGTTAACTGTCCAAATGTGAGCCGTCTAGGGTTAATATGGCACCCCGTATTGTAATGTATTTTTATGATTGAAAGTATCGTCTTAATTACCTTATTCTTATACTTTCATGTATCAAAAATAAGCATATAAATTTAAATCTTATCATTTAAAAATTTCTTATGACTATAAATGTCTATTCTTCTGGATTGAGTTATAACAGTAGTAGTATACAGTTGTCAAAACGAAATAAATATTTTATAGGTTTTTATAAATAATTATTAAAAATTAAAGTAAATTATTATTGAGAATGCATTATTGAGTGACTTGGGTGCTCTTTAAAAATGAATTTGTGATCTATATGCAACAGGGGTTTAATGTGAGTTCTACTCCCCTTCTTGGATTTTAGATAAGTAAGTGCTGGGTAAGCAAATGGGGATGGCAATAGTTTTAAATAACAATGTCACTAAATTCGTTGACTCCTAGGCAGCTAGTGTGGCCCTTCATGGAGAGACAGAGAAGATGGTACAGTCGCAGTGGAGATGACAGGAAGAGTTGTATTCTAGGTGGATTTTGAAAATGGATTTTCTGGTGGATTATATGTGAGGAGAGGGAGAAAGAAGGGAGTCGGAGAGGACGTCAGGGTTTGGGGCCCGGCCACACGGAGGATGCAGCTGTCAACTGCTACAAAGGGGAAAGCTGAGTTTGGAGACCTAGTCTGAAGGTCGATGGACTAGAATGAGCTGCCATTAGACTTTTGTTCTGTATGTCCTCGGTCCTGTCAATAGTTAATAATGATAAACATTAGTGAGAGTGATAATGAGGTTTGACGTTGGGAATTTACTGAGTAGCATGTGCCTGGGGCATGAATGAAATTAGAATGTGCCTGAAAGAAATAAAAATAATGAGACAAAAATCAGCAAGAATTTTATTAGGTTTGTCACCTCCCTCTGTTATATTTTGTAGATTTTAAGAGAATTTATGTTTGTAAGTAAACTCTATGTGTAACTGCCGATGTCACCTTTTGAATTAATAAAAGGTTGATGTATGGAATATTTCAAGTACAAATAGCAAATGAATCAAGCTAACAAAGTGTAGCTTAATAGACATCCTCAGGGACCTAATTTAATGAATAGGCAGAGGGATATTATTTGTAACTTAGTCCACAAATTATTTCTGTATGAACCGGTGATTTTAAAGGTGATGGCCTGCTGGAAACAATTTGTTTTCTTAATTAGTTTAGTCATTCTCTTTATAGTTTCTTATACTACTAAATGGGGTAATAACCTCTTTTTCTTAAATAAATTAATTTTTCTATCCTAGCCACAAATTTCCAATTAATAAAGTTTGAAGGAGTGAAGTACTTTCATAATAGGAGGAAAAATTGTCATATATTATTTAATACTTTTAAAATCAACTAATATTTATTAAGTGCCTATTACATGCCAGGCAGGCACATACTTTGGCTCTAGAGACACCAAGTCCAATAAAACGAACCCTTGACTTCAAAGAGCAAACAACCTCATAGCCTGAACAGTCTAGGAGAGAGATAGGCAAATGGATAGTTATATCAGAATCTGGTCCTGGGAGAAATTAGAGTCAAGTGCTGAAAAACCTCACACACTGCAAGAGCCACATCACTTAAATCCAAAGGATTTCTAAAAAAAGAATGTTTCATTACTCACACCCACCCCAACATTCCCCCTCTTCATGAGAATGCAGTTACTGAGTGGGTTACTGCGTAACTTCACACTACATAGGTTACAGGTGGCAGAAACCCATATCAAGCCACCTCAGAAACAAACAAGAGTAAGTTGGGGACTCACAACCCCAGTCCACAGTAAGAACAGGTGTGGAGCTGGCCTCCAGCTAACAGAAGCCAAGGGTTCTACTTATTTCTTCTCCCTCAGCCTGGAAGCATAGCCACCAACAGTTTCTGGTTCTTCCATGGCAGGTACAGTGAGAAAACCGTGAGGAAGGACACTGACTGATCTAGTGTGGGTCATGTGGTCCCTTCACCCCAACCCTGAGACAGCGTGGGCTCAGCCCTGAAGATGGAGAGAAGGTCTGTGCCCAGAAAAATGGGGACCAGGAAATAGTAGCTGTTTACCACTCTTCCCCAGTGAGCTGACTACTAAAAAAATCAGTCCCCTTCCTTTTGTGTACTGAGATAACATCACAATGCAATTAATATCTCATTTCAGGGTAGTCTTCATCCCGTGTTTATGAAGAAGTAGGACAGAAGCACTTATGAGAGGAATGTTGACATCCCATTTTGCAGTAGCTTTGATTGCAATAAGCATTGTGCTTTAGAAATTCCATGCATTCTATTCAATCAGAATCAGAATTTTTTTCACTGTCTTCTCAACATGTATGATGTGGAAATTAACAAGATTTGATCTTGTTAAGTATTTTGAAATACTTAGATGTGAATTTTGAGCCAGTAGATGACATGAGCAATTCTATTTGTCCTAGATATAGGCTTTTTTTTTTTTTAATCCTCATCCGAGGATATTTTTCCACTTATCTTCGGGGGGGGGGGGCTGGGAGGTGGGGAGAAAGAAAGGAAGGAAGGAAGGAAGGAAGGAAGGAAGGAAGGAAGGAAGGAAGGAAGGAAGGAAGAGAAAGAAAGAAAGAAAGAAAGAAAGAAAGAAAGAAAGAAAGAAAGAAAGAAAGAAAGAAAGAAAGAGAAAGAAAGAAAGGGAAACATTGATGTGAGAGAGACACATTGATTGGTTGCCTCCCGTATGACCCCGGGACTGGGGCAGGGGACTGAACTGCAAACGAGGTACATGCCATTGACTGGAATCAAACCCACAACTCTGGTCTGCAGGTCGACACTCTAACCACTGAGCCAAACAGGCCAGGGCAGGAATTCTTCTTTTCTATCTATCTGATTTTAAATCTGTAAAGTCTATGAGCCAAATTTACATTCAGATGAGTCATTGAAGCTTATGTTATGTGCCTAAAAGGAAATGTTTATGCCAAGAGTCTAAAATGAAGTCTAGCAAGACAGTAGATTTTTTTTTACTTATCTTTATTGTTAAATGTATTACAGATATTCCTCTTTTTCCCCTATTGACCCCCTCCTCCCCACTCCCGCCCCCCCCTCCTGCCTTTCCCCACATTGTTGTCTGTGTCCATCGGTTATTCATATATGCATATACATTCTTTGGTTTATTTCTTCCCACCCCCCCACCCCCCTTCTCTTGGAGGTTTGTCAGTCTAACAACCAATTTGTACTTCTTAATCCTTCACCTTTTTCATCCATTCCCCCAACCTCCCTCCCATCTGGCAACCAACAAAATGTTCTCTATATCTATGAGAATGTTTCTGTTCTGCTTGTTCATTTTGTTTGTAGATTTTTCAATTGATATGTATTCATTGCCATTTTGTTTGTTCATATTTTTTATCTTTTTCTTCAAGAAGACCCTTCAACATTTCATATAATAATGGTTTGGTGGTGATGAACTCCTTTAGCTTTTTCTTGTCTGGGAAACTCTTTATATGTCCATCAATTCTAAATGATAACTTTGCAGGATAGAGTAATCTTGGTTGTAGGTTCTTGCTTTTCATCACGCTGAATATTTCTTGCCACTCACTTCTGGCCTAAAAAGTTTCTTTTGAGAAATCAGCTGACAGTCTTATGGGAGCTCCCTTGTAGGTAACTAACTGCTTTTCTCTTGCTGCTTTTAAGATTCTCCCTTTGTCTTGAACCTTTTGCATTTTGATGATGATGTGTCTTGGTGTGGGCCTCTTGAGGTTCATCTTGTTTGGGACTCTCTGTGCTTCCTGGACTTGTATGTCTGTTTCCTTCACCAAGTTAGGAAAGTTTTCTGTCATTATTGTTTCAAATAGGTTTTCAATTTCTTGTTCTCTCTCTTCTCCTTCTGGCACCCCCATGATGTGAATGTTGGTATGCTTGAAGTTGTCCCAGAGGCTTCTTACACTATCCTCATTTTTTTGGATTCTTTTTTCTTTTTGCTGTTCTGATTGGGTGTTTTTTGCTTCCTTATATTCCAAATCGATGGCTTGCTTCTTGGCTTTACCTAATCTACTGTTGAATCTCTGTAAATTATTCTTTATTTCAGTTAGTGCCTCCTTCATTTCTGACTGGTCCTTTTTTATGCTCTTGAGGCCCTCACTAAGTTCATTGAAGTTCTCACTAAGTTCATTGAGCATCCTTATAAGCAGTGTTTTGAACTCTGCATCTGTTAAGTTGCTTATCTCCATTTCGCTTAGTTCTTTTCCTGGAGTTTTGTTCTGTTCTTTCATTTGGGACCTGTTTCTTTGTCTCCTCATTGTGGCTGCCTCCCTGTGTTTGTTTCTATGTATTAGGTAGAGTTGCTATGTCTCCTGGGCTTCCTAAGGTGGCCTATTGTAGTAGGTGTCCTGTGGGGTCCAGTGACACAGCCTCCCTGATCTCCCAGCTGGGCCCTCGAGGTGCACCCCTAGTGTGGACTTTACACCCTTCTGTTGTAATTGAGTCTTGATTGCTGTTGGCACATCAATGACAGGGTTTTACTCAGGCTGATCAGCTGCAAGGACTGGCTGTGCCCACTATCCACCAACCTCTGACTATCTTGGATGATCAGCTGTGCAGGGGCCCACCACATGAGCAAGACTTACTTCAGCAGGGCTCTGGTACCCACTGAGTCCATTCCTTGAGTGTGTCATTTGTGGAGGTGGTTGGGTGGTGGTGCTTCACAGTGTTCTGAAGCTGTCCACTGGTGTGCTGGCTCTGGGGCCAGGTCAGCCACTGCCTGTGTTCTACCCAGGGCCACCAGGCATAAGCTACAAAGCTGTCTGCAGATGGCTGCTTCTTGTGCTGGGCTTGGAGGTGTCCAGGCAAAGCCAAGTTGTGAAACAAGGCTGGCTGCTTCTAGTGCCAGGCCTGGGGCCACTTAACGAGAGGTATGAGGCTCGCTGAGACCAGATGCTGCTTGTTTGAGAGAATTTAGGAAAATCTGAAGCAGGATCCAAGACAGGCCAATCCTATGGCAAAACAACTGGAAACAGCTTGGGTGGGCCTGAAAGTTGGGTAGGGTGGGGCCTCAGGTAATCACCAGGGCGGGGCAAACAGTATGAGCCAGGTTGCTGGAGTCCCAGATATGGCGGCATCTGCCATCCCAGGGAAGGGCTCACCAAAGGAACAAAGGCCTCTAACAGCACGTCTGTCCAGGAGAAAGCTGCCTCTCCAGCCCTCGCCCCAATGCCAAACAGCTCAGTTCTTCCCTGTATGTCTCTGGTGCCCTTCGAGCTGCCTCCCCCACACTGGAGCCTGGAGGGTGGGAGTCCGAGTAAATCTGTGTGTGGGCCCTTTAAGAGGAACTGCCTGGGGCTCCAGCCGCCTCAGCCTCCCTCAGCCTCAGTTCCCGCTGGTTTTTCCAGCCAGAAGTTATGGGGACTTCTCTTCCTGGCACTGGAACCCTGAGGTGGGCGCCTGGTGTGGGACGGGGACCCCTCAGTCCTCAGGGAAGACCTTCCCTGCCGAGGTATCCTCCTGATTTTTATCTGCCACACCCGCCTCCAACCCTCCTACCAGTCTCGATGCAGCTTCTTCTTTAATTTCGTAGTTGTAGGACTTCCATTCAGCTTGATTTCAGGCGGTTCTAAATGATGGTTGTTCTGTAGTTTAGTTGTAACTGTGATGTGGTTGTGGGAGGACGCGATACCGCATTTACCTACGCCGCCATCTTGACCGGAAGTCAAGACAGTAGATTTTCAAAACAAGGGTTATCTTTTCCTGGTCATAAATATAGTAGAGCTTATATTGAATATTTGGAAACATAAAACTATTTTAAACATCTCCCATAAATGTCACCACGCAGAGCTCTATGTATTTATATGTTTAATATATAGAAATAAAATTTAGTTTACACTATATATATATATAATTTCATAGCCTACATTTTTCAATTAAGTTTTTAAAGGGCTATTTTATTATTTAATATTGTTTCAAGCATTTTGGAGAATGAATTTCCTCTGCAACAATTTTTTTCAAACAATATGTGTCTTGTAACTTTTGTTAGTTTTCACACCACCCCTTTCCCATTTTTGGAATTATTTTTGGTTACATTGCTGTTCTTCCTTCATTTCTGACATTCTGAGTTTTCCTCTGGTATTATTTCCTTTATGTGTGAAAAGCTGCCTTTAGAAATTCCTGTAAAACAGGTCTGCTAGCCACCAATTTTCCTAAATTTTCATTTATCTGGGAATGTCTTTTTTTTTTTAACCTTCATTCCTAATGGGTATTTTCTCTGGATAGAGAATTCCGGGTTGAAGGTTTAATCTTTCAGCATTTTTTATGAGCCATTATTGATACATTATCATTAAAGTCCACTGTTTACTCAGATTTCCTTTCTTTTCACATGCTGTCCTTTTCTATCCCAGGATCCCATCCAGGATATCAGTTTACATTTTGTGGCCCTGTCACCTTAGGCTCTTGTAGGTGTCTCAGACATTCCTCGTTGATGACTGACAGATTTGAGGGATACCGATCAGGTATTTAGGAGAATGTCCCACAATTATGATTTAACTGATTTTTTTTTTTCCATTGGATTCAAATTATGGGCGTTGGGGGGGAAAACACAAAGGTAATGTACCATTTTTATCACATCATATCAAGACTATATATTATCACTATGATTTATCATTGTTGATGTTGGCCTTGATTGCCTGGTGAAGGAAGTATTTGCCAGGTTTTTCCACTGTGAAGTCACTCTCTCCCACTGCTCTTTCCATACTGAACTCTGGAAGGGGGTCACTGTGCCCTGACCACACCTGAGTGTTACACTCCACCGCCTTGATAGTGAAGATGTACATAGATTATTTGGAATTCTTCTACATGAGAGATGTTTCTCTTCTCCCGCATTTATTTATTTAATCATTTATTTATATCAGTATGGACTCATGGGTTTTTAATTTATACTTTGGGTTATAATCCAATACTACTGTATTTATTTTTGTTGCTCAAATCATTCCAGCGTTGACCATTGGCACTTCTTTCCATTGGCTGTGTTTCTTTGACATCCTCCCATCATTGGATTCTGGACATGTTCTTGCTTACTGACACAACCAGGTGCTTGTCTAGTCCCTGTCCCCATCTTAGCCACGGCCATTTTGCCAAGGATCTGTGGTATAAGAAACTAAAATACAGGTGGTAGGTGTGCTTGTTTCTACTGGGATGTTATTGCTTCTAAGCCCTTACAGCTGAGAGAGCAAGGAAATACATATAGGTGTACTAACTTGAGCATATATACGTGTCTATAAACATTTGTTTATATATACCTATCTGAATCTACGTTTAGCTAAATATGAGTTCATACTGATTTTTCTAACTCTAATCCATTAATTCCCACTCCCACGATGAGAAATTCCACTCGTGCCATCTGCCATTTATTTATTTGTCGAATTCCAGTATATATGTGTGGTGGTTTTAGGCTGATTACCTGTACCCCCATGAAAAACAAATTTTATCCCTGGAATAGAAGGCACAGTGTTTTTTGCCTTTAGAATTAAATAAACTTACTCATTTCTAAAATAATAAAGTAATCCATGGAAAGTTCTTATTGCCATGGCTAACAAAAATGTAAGCACTTGATAACATGCCTTTTTGGTCATAACTATTATGAAGGCTTGTGAAAAATAAATGATTAGGGAAAGTAGGGTAGAGCTTGTGTTTATGGGCAGAGATATCTCTTTATACAGTGGTCTCCCCCGTCTGCAGTTTCAGTTTCCGTAGTTTCAGTTACCTGAGGTCAGCAGCAGTCCAAAAATAGTAAATGGAAAATTCTAGAAATAACTCCGAAGTTTTAAATTGTGCACCATTCGGAGTAGCGTGATAAAATCTTGCTCCATTTTACCCTGTCCCTCCCAGGATGTGAATCATCCCTTTGTCCAGCGTATCCATGCATACGCTCCCCGCCCGTTAGTCACTTAGTAACCTCTCAGTTACCAGATGGACTGTCACTGTGTCGCAGTGCTTGTGTTCAAGTGGCCCTTATTGTACTTAATACTTCCACACTCACACGACTTTTATTATAGTATGTTGTTATAACTGTTCTATTTTATAACCAACTATTGTTGTTAATCTCTTACTGTGCCTAATTTATAAATTTAACTTTATCATGGGTACGTATGTGAGGATAAAACCCAGTGTGTGTTACAGTTTGGTACCATCCACGGTTTCAGGCATCCCCTGGGGATCTTGGGAAGTGTCTCCCCTGCAGATAAGGGGGACGACTGTACATCTGTGGAAACTGTATTAAGGCAATAAATATACCGTAAGAGCACACCAACAGGGAGGCTGGAGCCAGGCTGCTTGAGTTCAGGTGTTGGCTCTGATACTCCTTAACACTGAGCAAGTTATTTAACTTCTCTAAGACTCAGGTTCATCATCTAAAAAACGGGCTGATGACAACAGCACCTCCCTCCCAGGTCTGTTGTGAGGATTCAAGAACACACGGATCCAGTTCACGGGCCTGGGCCTGGCGCGGAGAGTGCAGGAAGCAGGGCTTTAGTCTTCTGATTATAAACCAGTTAAAGCTGATTTGCCTCATTTATATCTCTAGTAATACATTTTTAAATTCTCTTAGCCCAAACTCATAACCACCATCTCCTTTCTTCCTTTCTAACATGGAGATTTAAAGACCGCATTCACATTTTGTGCTAAAGGAGATAACATTTTTGCTGCTCTCCTTTTCCCAACTGGTTTCCACCATTTATGAGCCTTTATTATTTCAACAATTCAATTTAAGCATGCCATGCCAGCTGCTGTCCTCAGCACTGAGCACCAGGGGGAATAAAACAGACATCAGCTCCCTCTTAGATCTCACAGTCTGGTAAAAACGTCAGATAGCGGTGTGTGGTACCTGGAGGACGGCCGGATGCCCGAAGGCAGCCCTGTCCAGCGGAAATGTAACACAGGTCACACACGTAATCTAAAATATTCTGGCAGCCACATTTAAAAAGTAAAAGGAAACAGGTAAAATTAATTTTAATAATACATTTTATTTAACCCAATATATCCCATTTCAACATATAACCAGTATAAAACATTATTAGCACTATATTTTCCTTGTTTTTCCTTGTACTTAGTTTCGAATCCGGTGTGCATTTCACACGTGCATCTTAGCTCAGACTGGCCAAGTTCAAGCGCACAGTGCTCGTGTCCAGCCGGTGGCCACGATACTGGACACTGCAGCTCTAGAAGCATAGAAATAGCGGGCCTGGCACATTTGGCCGAGACTTGAAGGATGAGGAAATCAGGAAAAAGGAGGGGACACATGTGATAGGCAGAGGGAACAGGCTGGGCAGAACCTCCGAAACAAAAGAGTTGGGCACATTTGAGGGACTGGAAAAACACTCTGAACAATTGTCCAAGGGGGAGCACGGTGGGAAATGAGGCTGGAGAAGTAGGCAGGGGTGAAATTCGGAAGAGCTTTTTAAATAGTGTTAAGAAGTTTGGATTTGTTCCCAGAAGAATGGGGAGCCATTGAAAAGTTTTGAATAGAAAAGTGGCACGATCAGATTGGCTCTTTAAAAAAAGTCACCCTTCCTTCAGAGAGGAGGCGAACAAGGGCGTTTTCCATAGAAAGCAGTACAGGGCTGGTGTGCCAGAGCTGCTGCTTGTCAGCTACATGACCCTGGACGCGGGACTTACCCTCCCTTAGCCTCAGTTTCCTCATCTGTGAAACGGGAATAAGAGGACCTGCATCAAAGTGTTGTTGTGAGTGTTCAATGAGATGATTCACGTGAAACCCTTAGCACACACCACTTAATAAGTGTTTGTTCTTATCCTTTCCTGAGCCTGGAATATCTTTTGTAGGATGACTCCGCAAACCCTCCTTCCTTCTCCCCCTTCTTTTCTGGACCTATTGTAAAGCACCCAAACAGAGGAGGTGAGAAATGGAACAGCCTCCCCTCGCCCACACCCCCAAATCAGACAGGACAGGAAAACCTCTTCCACCATCTTGCCCTTCACCCCAGTTTTTGTCTTTGTGTGTATCTGCTCTTATGTCCCGAGAAAGTGTTGATGTGGACGCTAGAGTCTCAGAGTTTTCTCTGGTCTATATATTTATAAGGATTCCCACTTGCTCCTCCTCTGAACATGCGGTAAGACCACTGAGGTGTAAACCCTAACAATAATTAGAGATAAGGTGTTCTCAAAATGGCTAAAGTTAGAAAAAGCAATGATAGCACCAACCAATAACAGACCAATCATTTCTGGTGCTTTCTTTCTTTTTTTTTTTTTTATCCTCACCCGAGGACATTTTTCCATTTTTTGTTCAGATAGAGTGGGAGGGAGAGAGGAAGAGAGAGAGAGAGAGAGAGAAACATCAACGTGAAAGGGACACATCGAGTGGTTGCCTCCCGCACGACCAACCAGGACCGGGGACAAACTGCAACCGAGGTACATGCCCTTAGCGGGAACTGAACCCGGGTCCCTGTGGACCGCAGGCCGACGCTCTAACTGCTGAGCCAAACCGACCAGGGCCATGGTGTTTTCAAGCATAGTGATTCACCCAGGGCATTTCACTTGTGAAATTTGGCAATAAAATAATTTAATACTAAGATTAAATCACACAGAGAGTGTTTCCCTCACTTCTAGCCAAAATATGTTGAACACCTGAGATTGTCCCCTCCCTCCCTCCCCCCCCTCCCCCCTCCCTCCCTCCCTCCCTCTCTTCCTTCCTTCCTTCCTTCCTTCCTTCCTTCCTTCCTTCCTTCCTTCCTTCCTTCCTTCCTTCCTTCCTTCCTTCCTTCCTTCCTGTTCCTGGTAATATGCCCTCCTTTGCATTCTGGAGGGAACCCCATTGTGTAAGAGAATGAAACTTCTGAGTTCTCAAAAATTCTTTTAGGTTTAAGTGGTAAGACAGTAACATTTGAAGAGTTCAGTCTTTATTTTGGACAGAGGTTTACTTTAAAATGAGCCCAGCGTTTCTTTCGGTTGAAGCTGCACAGAGCAGAGATTTGCAGTGTTTCCAACGCCAGGAAGAGGTAGAGACAGAAAGCAGGAGAGCAGCAGAGTCCCCTCTGATTACTGCTGTGGGTGCCCAGAGGGGGCCCCTGTCACTACATCGGTCATGGCTACCTTCCCACACCTGGGCTGTTTATTTCATGGCTGCACAACCCACCCTCCCAGAATCTTGAGCCTCATGAAACAAGCAGTTGGGAATGTGATCCTTGGTGCTTTCTCTGAAAACAGCCTGTTAATCACCAAATCGTATAATGATCAACCCCAGTCTGGCTGATAGCTTTCATCAAGGGACTGTTGTCGTTTTGTTACATGCAGCCAAACATTTCTCCTTTCTCAAGACATATTGTGAAAATCTGTCCTGAAGATGAGCTATCATCCTCATCTTATTTCCAAAAAAAAAAAAAAAATTATGTCCACAGTTTAAGTTTCTCATCAATAAAAGAATACATCTGAGTCCTTCTCATTGTGCTTGCAGACGGTTCAAGTGGTCCTAAAGCCTTTCAATTACTTTGAGTAAAAAGATTGCAGCACAATCTTTGAGGTAGAAGCGCCAGGTTTCTGAAGGATGCCGTAGCCTCCATCTGCTTATTAGTCCTCTGGTAACAGTAAGGCTTTAAAAAATCAGGGGAGGGAGGTTCTTATGCACTCTCTAGAAAATGAGAAAAATACAGAAAGGGGAAGAAAGAAAAATATGAGTGTAGTCACATTTTAAAAGTGTCATATGTCACACTACTTACTTCTTCGGTTTTTAAGCTAGGCAGTGTGTACATCTGAAACCATCACCTACCCAGTACAACTTGGCGATTTAAAAAAAGACTGGGTTTAGGAAACCTGGCTTATGAGCCAGCTGTGAAATGAACTTGGTATCTCAAGTAGCAGGCGACTTCTCTACCTTGTTTTCATATTTTATATGATATGCCTTTTAGGACTTTGATCATTTTTGTTTTGATGAGCTTTGTAAAGGCTTAAAAGATTTCTTGAAAACATTAATAGGATTTTGCTATTTCAGGAATTTTGCATAACAGAGATCAAATATACAACTACTGTCAGGTTCCTGAGTCCTTAAAGATTATCAAAGTCATCTATTTGAATGTTCTTGTCTGGAATTGGTACTAAAGTTGTATTTATTGCAGCTTTTGCCTACTAGGTTGTTTGAGGCAGGAAAAATTTTTTTTTTAAATTTTCAATCAATACAGACAAATACACCTCCATGCAGAAGACTGTGCAAAAGTCAAGTGAGTGCATGATTTTCAATTCAAAGTAGAGGACAAAGAACTCTTTTTTTCATAATAATGATTTTACCTTTCCCAACGGGAAGTTACTATGCTATTAAAATAATGGCTTAGGGCATTGTGCAAAGCATGCGTTAAAAGTTAGGAAAATGTATTTGTGTTTTCCTGTTGGAAATTTTCATCTTAATTGATTAATTTGTTCCACATTAATATTTATTAGTCTTGGTACAGAAACCAACAGCATCATCCAAGAGGTCAAAGATAGACCATTTTCCCAAGAGTTTATTCAGAAGAACTGTCCCATCCAAATTGCCTTCTATTTAAGCTTCATAATTTATCAATATGCGTCAAGAACCTGAACCTACCCCAGCTGCTGGGTGGCTTAGTTGGTTGGAGAGGCATCCCATGTACCAAAAAGGTTGCAGGTTCAATTCCCAGTCGGGAGGCAACTGATTAATGTTTCTCTCCCACGTCGATGTTTCTTTCTCTCTCTCCCTGACCCCTTCCTCTCCCTCTAGAATCAATAAACATAGCCTCGGGTGAGGATTAAATCAAAAAAAGAAAAAGAACCTGAATCCATGACCTAGGCATTCTAATTCTGGGTATTGATTCTGAGAAGATAACTCCAAATATGGGTGGGTGAGGAGAAGGTTTTGCCTACATTCATAACATATTTATACTAGCAAATTATTAAGTCAACTTAAAGGTGCAACCACAGAACCCTTAAATTATGTTATATATGTTTAATGGAATTTTAACATGGTTACAAAGAATTTGTAGTAATATGTGAAATTGTTTATAATTTAGTGTTACATAAAAAGGGAAGATACAACATTTTACCCAGAGAATTATCACACTTCAGTTAAAAATAAAAGGAAACCAACACTTAGACAAAAGAGATTAATATTAATATTCCAAAATAGTAATCATAGTTATCTTTGAGTGGTTTATATGATTAATATTTTTATACTTTCCAGTGAGCATGCATTATTCTGTGATGAAAAAACCCAATAACTAAGTATGTGGCTTTATTACAACTGATATTCTGACTTTCCAGTATCTTCTTAGCAAGCTGAAACTGTAGCTTCTTCCTGTACTTTCTCCCCTTTTCCAGCCAGCTCTATGCTACAGCGAGACTCGGAGACTCAAAATACTTTAAACCCCCACCTCTGATTTGGGCTCCAGCCTGCACTACACTCTGGCCTTTAGGTCCTTCATCCTCAAGGTCCTGATCGAATCCCGCCTCCTCGGGAGAGGCTTCCTGGAGCCACCGTGGACAATGTTGCTGTCCCCTTCTTTCGACTCTGAAGCCTCATGATCTGTTTGTAGGGTTCGGCTAGATGTGTTTTTCATCTGCTCCTGCCTGTCGACAGCCGCACAGGCAGCCCTCTGACCGTGTGACCCCACCTGCTGATTAATCAGTGCTGACCGCCTAGAAAAGTGTGTGTGTGTGTGTGTGTGTGTGTGTGTGTGTACGTACTGTCTGGCTGTTCGTCATCTTAAAAAATGAGTTGTAGAGTTTCCACAACATGTAACATGAAATATGTGTCACTTATTTTGAATTTAATACATTATCTAAAAGTATATGTGAGAATTTCTGAGACTTTTGATGGCATCTTCTTATATCTTCAGAAACATATATTTGGCTGTAAAAAACTGCTTTTCGCTTTCTCGAGAGTCAAATCATTGGGCTTCTTAAGCATAATAGCTGAGAAGAACGTGACTGTGTTGCATTTACATTGATATTTTATTAATATTTATATGATCTGCTGGAAAATGTATGTTTTGCCAGGTATAGCAAATATTTAAATGAAATAGCTGTAAAACATTTCATTATATACCGACTTTAATACTCTTTTTGTTTTAATTTTTCATGTGTTTACACATCTTTGAGGGTGTTATTAGTGTTTAAGCAGTAGATACTTGACATTTGCAATCAGTATTCTACATTTGTTTCCAGAATTACTAAGTGAATGACTATGTGTAAAAATGCTAGGTGATCATCTAGGCTCCTTCTCTCACCAAGTGTCCTCCTCCTGAAGCCACCCTCTGTGGAGGTTGGTGGTGGTAACGATTTTGCTGGGTGCTTTCCATGCATACAAACATACATGCATTCTCTTGTTCCTGTTGAGCCACCCTCAAAGAAAAATGGAAGGTTACAAATTGCTGCCAGCTGGGCCGTGTCAGGATCACATATACCTAGGTGCCACTCAAATGTTAAGTTTCAAAATCCCAAGGTCTCCGTTACTTTTTTTCCTAATGGAGGGTTAGTAAATATTTTCTTTCTTTTTTTTTTTGAAAAGGAGATTAAATTTCTTGTTCTAACATAAGATTTTTCTTTTAACTTTTCATTAAAGCTTAGCATATGCATGTAAAAATGTGCACGTCATTTAGAGCAATACATTTTCACAAACACACTCATGTAAACCACACCCAAATCAAGAAACAGATCATCACCACCCCAGAAGGAAACTCATATTTTCCTCTAGCCACTCCTCCAACTAAGGGCAATCTGTTTTTATACTTCAGAGAAATGAACTCACCTAGTGCACACCTTCTGTGCCCAGCTCCTTTCATTCAATGCTATGTTTGTGAGGGTTAGCCACCTTGTTGCTGCAGCTGTCAATTGTTTTTCTTGTTCTATTAATATTATGGATTTACTATAATCTATTGTCTGTTCTGTTGCCGGGCTATTATGAATAGCTGCGCTCTGAACATTCTAGTACATGTCTTTTGGTGAATATATGCACATATTTCTGTTGGGCTTTTTTATATATAGTGGGGTTTTTATATAGTTAGAAATACCCATGTTCATATTTAGGATCTGTGTATAGACTTCAATAAATTTCAGTTACCCCTGAAATTGCAAGCAGAATTTTGGATACACATACGTATGTGCATCCTGAGGGTACCATCACTGGTATGAATTCTCAAAACTGTCCGAAAAACATTCAGAAATACTTATCGAAACAGTGGAAACTCAAAACTCATCTTGTGTCTATCACGAGAAAATAAGAGAAAGTCAAGATGATGGAGAGGAATGGTTTCAGGTCTCTGGGACCATCTGTTTTTGAGCACTTCCTTGATCTAAAGGAAATGAAAAAGTGTCCGCTTTAAAAGAATGTTTCTTCCTTTCAACCTTAAAACACCTTATTACAGATATGAACTGAAGAGAAATGTTATTCTTAGGAAGGAAGAAGCAAAAGTAAAGTAGTCCACAAATTATTTGCCAACATCCAATAAACTGGGCCTTTCCATATCTAACCATGAAGAGCAAAACTGAAATTTCAGAAATGAAAAGAGGAAAAATTTTTTCCATTCTTTTTATACCACTTCCAGGTAAAAAAAAACTCCCCAGAGATTTCTTCACATATTAGTCAAGTAAATGTTTAATGAATAACCTCTAGGCACAAAGCACCACAGGTATTCTGAGATAACAAGAACACAGTTTTTTATTTTAAGGAGCTCATGTTGTACTTGGAGAAACAGGTAAACAGCTATGACACAAGTAGTGAAATATTTGTAGTAATGGACAGTCAGGAAATGCAGAGAGGCCGGAAGGTCAACTCAGGCACAATTGATGTCCGTAGGAAACATTCTATAGGTCCCTCTAAATAAGAAATTCAGGGCTACCCTTACCTGATCGCTAATCTCCCCAAATGGTTCTTTAAATTATTTCATCTGATGTATTAATTATGAATCTTCAAAGCACCAAGGATGAGAAAAATCATTTGTTTTGGGCTGTTTTTTAAGGAGTTTCTATAGCTTCTCAGATTGTGTCATAGGGTGTGTCTCTAATTGGGCCAATATCATTTTAAACATTTTGTAGCCCCAACCTAGCATTGTAACCCAAATTTAGCATCGTTTACCAGAGTAATCCCCTTTGAATTCTAATAAATTAACTTTAGCATATCACACAGGACATTCTCAAATGTCCATGGAATAAGTTGATATTTACATATATTTTTATTCAAACTAGAATTAAATAACATAGTAACTCATTATTATGTTGACTATTCTGGGTCTTTTGCCTCTCCATATAAACTTTAGAGTCAATTTGTTAGTATTTACAAAATAACTTGCTAGGTCCATTTTTAACGTCTAGCTTTTGTTGGAGTGGAATCTGAAGAGACTGGCTGGTGGTTCCAGCACTCGGTAGGGGGGGGGTCTGTCTTCTTCCACTCCCACCCCTCTGCTTCCTTCTCTGCTGCTGGTCCGTTGGGGAAGGAGAGAGAAGGAGGACGTTTCTTTCTTAGAGTTTCTACCTCTCTGCTTACATTGCCCAATATATTCTTGCATAGTGTCTACTTTTTTATTAGTATTATTAATGGAATACAAGTCCATAGTTAACATATTAATCATGGTTCATTTAAATTTCCTGTCTGACAATTCCAAGCTCTGTGTCATATCTGAGCCTGGCTCCGATGTGTACTTCGTCTCTTCAGACTTCGTTCATCCTTGCCTTTAGCGTGCCTTGTCATTTCTGGGTGATAACTGGACGTGATGTTTTGAGTAAGAGGAGCTGAGATAAGTAGGCCTTTAGTGTGGCTTTGAGCTGTGTTTAATGTTTGTTGTAGTAATAGATGCCGGAGGCGGGAAATTCCCTAGTGTCCTGGTGTTTGTCTCCTAGGTTTTGTTTGGGCTTCCCTAAGAACGCCTCCTTAGGTAGGAGTCTGCATTTTTCCTTTCAGTTTTGTTTTGTATTGATTTCCAGTGTACAGCTAGCTGTAGACCAGCAAATACTTTCCATAGTGTTCCCCTCAAGGTTTCCTGAACCCCAGCTGGCACCATACACAGTTATCGCAATATTATTGACTGCATTCCCTATGCTGTACTTACGTCGTGATTATTTTGTAGATCAGAGTCTGCGTCTCGTAGCTCTTTCGGCTGTGATCCGTGACTTTTACACTGGCATGGCTGGGGCATGCAGGGGAAGGGACGTGTCCTGTGATGTTATAATTAAATCTCAGTCATTTATTGGGCATGTGTCCCTGCACTGTGACCTTCACGATGATTTCTTAGCGTCTTTTTCCTCTCTTGGGTGAGGCAGGAAGGCTAGAGGAGACCAGAGTCAAAGAAATGCCCTTCCCCCAGGCGGGATAAGACTCCAGTAAAGTCTTTTCCCTGGAGAGTCTTTTCCCTTTTTCAGAGAGAAAGCTCTGGGTATATTTCATGAGGCTTTCTCGTCCCCTCCCCCTGCCAGAACCACAAGATCTTCTTTGGCTTTTCATCAAGAAACCTGATGGGGTTCTAGGAGGCGAAAACCCACTAACGTGTCAGGGTCCACCTAAGACTGCCCTCCGGGAGCTTCTCGCTCAGGCTACTCCACGTTCAGTCTCGAGCGATTCATCAAAATCACCACTGTTAAAAGATAAACTGAGGCATATTAAACGTTTTAAATTTATTTGAACAAATATTGATTTGAGTCTGGCAGACCCTAACTGCAAGCGGTTAGGAGTATTCCACGGACAGGAGCTCAGGGAGACACTTTTATAGAGAAAAGGTGGAAGCAAAGAAGGACATTAACTGGCTATAGCTTCAAGCCTAGGTGGCTGTTTGTGGTGGGTTATCCTTAGGTTTCCATATCATAACCTTGAGGCATTTACAAGCTTAGATGTGGGCTTGCTTGCACAGGCCTTAGGAGCCGTGTCAGTCCAATGGCTTCCTTGGTTAATGAATTTAACACTATGAAGCGTTCCTACCAGTGTGGGTCCTGTTCCAGGGAGCCAAATCTCAGCTGTGAACTCAGGATTCCCTTGTCTCTCCAGCATTCGGGACGCAGCTTCCTCTGAACCCCCATTCTCTGATGGGCCGAGACAGGTCATTATTTTCACTGTGTTCAGCTTCTTCTTTTTGTAAGGATGAGAGTAACAGCTTTTCATCTCTATACATGTGGAGGCTGAGATTGGAAATCTATAAGCCAATTTTGAACTAGGAAAGACTTAAAAAATAAAAAGCCTGCAGATAGAAGCCAAAGAGGTCTATAGATGATTTTTCCATCATCTAATACATGGAAAAACTTACATAGTTATTTCCGAGTGTTGACATCTGTCTATGAGTCTGACTTAGTCGTTACTTTAATTTCATCTGGTCAACCAAAAAGTGATGACATGGATGATCGTTATTACGAGAATGAGGCATAGTTTTCTCAGACCTTCGTTGTGTTATTCCAGAATGCCAAAACATGGGAACGTCACTCCTAAAAGTCTATCTTTTTCACTAAAAACATTGAATATTATTCTCCCCACTTCCTAGAGATGTTCTCACCTGAAACGAGAGAGAGAGAGAGAGAGAGAGAGAAAATTTGAAATCCAGAATGTCGTTGCTTTGATTTGACTCAGATTGCCTCACTAACTGCTTCGCCCGTAGAAGTTCTGCTCTCCCAACAAGATCAAGGGCTCACTTAGCCGGGCACTTGATCAGTCTTCCCCCTCTCGTAGCGCGCTGCTCTGCACGCAACAGGCCTTCGTTAAACGCTTGAAGGACATCGGATGCGGACTTGCAGGACTTTCATTGCACTGGGTTGCCAGAGTTCTGCCATGAGCTTTGTGACCCAATCCAGCTTGTTATTCTTATCACTTGGCTTAAAATGCTGTGCCTTGCAAAAGGCTGCTGTGAGCATGTACTTGAGTAAAAAGAATCACCCGCTTTCAGAAAGGCCTGCCTATGGTTTTTCCCGAAGCCTATTACAGTGCCTTATACCTCATTATAATCTACTGGGGGGTTATTGTGCATCGTGTAATGGAGGCTCAATTCGTATTTTTCACCACCTGATTAGTATTTCTGAATTGGCTCTGGTGCCGAAAGGAATATTTTCCCGTACTGTTTCTCCTTTTCAGTAGTAATAGAAACATAATAAAAAGCAGTAGAATGCATCTGTTCTCCAGAAACAAACAAAAATCAATTACGGTCGATCCTGAGGGAAGTCTTCAGTGGAGAAAGCCAAGAAAAGCAGAGCGCTGAATACCTCTGCCTTTATCTGTTCTCTCTGCTTAGCTTTTTGGGATCATATTTTCATAGCCCAGTTTGGATTCATTCATGCCTAGGTAAGAAGGAAGAATTTTTATTCTCAATGCATGATTGATGTGTTGAAATGTATGAAATTTAATTGGAGAAGGGTCCATTCCTTTTTAGGGCCCATTGCAATATGTGTTTTCTGGCTATAGGTCAGAACATAGGGCCACCCTGGAAAACAAACCAAGGAAGCATTAATGAAGGCTCCTTCTGTGCTCGCCCACTGACCACCTTCCCCATCTGTAGCCCAACACAAAGAGTGCCTGGGGGATATAGAATTGTGAGAGGGTAACAGGACTGAGAGGTGGATGCCACAGCCCTGCCCCCACTCTGTGGCCACAGCAGCCACCCTGCTGTGCAGTCCTCCTGAGCAATTCTTCGCCCTCCCTGTGCTCTCGCATGCATTTCAAGGCAGGCCAGTCTCTGCAGAGTGTTTCCCAGACTCCTCCGTCCTTGGTTTTGCTTTTAAGGCTAGTTTTCTTGTTTTGATCATCTCACTACTATTACCAGTCTATGACTAACCTAATCATTTATACAATGAAGTTCTTTTCCTTATTTCTCTGGCTTCTGGCTGGAGGGAAGTTTTATGTTGGCAGTGCCACGTCCTTCTCAGCAGTGGGTAGGTAGGCAGCATCCCTCGTGGTGGCTGCACCTCTTGGGCCTGGAGGCTCCCTGGGGTTCCAGCTTCCTTCAGGAACCTGGCTCAGGTCCCAGTAATGCCCCCTTCTCCTTCCTTTCCTCTCCCCGAGGCTTCCTGCTTTGCTAACATCTGGGTTACATCCAGTCACCTGTTTGGCTTAGCTCTTCCATCACCCCCAAAGCCAGCTGGGGCATTAAATTCCCTCTGTGGGAAATACTGAGTGGCAGCCACTTTCTTGCTCAGACTTTGACTGCTACCCATGTCCCTGGTGTATTTGTCTTAGCCCTAGTTGCTTTTTTTTTTTTTTTTTAATTGATTTTAGAGAGAGAGAAAGGGAGAGGAAGATAGAAACATCGATGAGAGAAGAACATTGATTGGCTGCCTCCTACGTGCCCCACACTGGGGATTTGGCCCACAACCTGGGCATGTGCTCTGACCGGGAATCGAACCAGTGACTTCTTGGCTCATGGGTCAATGTTCAACCACTGAGCTACACTGGCCGGGTGGAAAGTTGCTTTTTAAAGAGTTAAATCATCTATTCATCCATGGATGGGTATTTGGGTTGTTTCCCACATACCGTAACTATTGTGGATAATGCTGAGATAAACATGGGAGGAGAAAGATGTGGGGCATATGCACAATGGAATATTATTCAGACGTGAGACAGGAGGGTATTCTGCCATTTGCCACAACATGGATGAACCTTGGGCACATTATGCTGAGTGGGATACAGTCAGACAGAGAAAGACAAGTACTATATGATATCACTTATATGTGGAATCTAAAAAAGTGAAGCCTGTAACAAACAGAGAGTAAAATGGATATTACTAGGAGGTGGGGGTGGGGGAGGGGGAATGAGAGGATGGTGTTTCAGGGTGCAAACTTGTAACAAGTAGTAAATAACACATGGAGACCTAATGCACAGTACAATGAATATGGACAGTAATATTGTACTGTAGTTATGTAAGGTGATAAGTATCGCTGTATCAGCAATCTTAGTACAGTTTATAAATATGTCAAAGTAACATTGCTGTACACCTTAAACTCACACAATGTTACATGTCAAATTTATTTAATTAAAAATGTAGTTAATTCAGACCAGGCATGATACATGGTGCTATCATCTCAGTAGGTCACTGTATTTACTGCTGAAAAATTTTAAGATCAAGTTTGATATCTGATAACCTAGGAGGGCTTAAATGCTTTTTCCCTCAATGAACGTGAGTGAAACAACACAAATTCTTCCAACGGGTGAGCAAAGTCATCTCTAGAAGAAAAGAGCAGGTGGGGTGGGGTCATTGGACCCGCAGCGCAGACATGGGAGTGGGTTCAACCTCCAGCTCTTCCAGTTATTAGCGGGAAGCTCAGTCCCTGTGTGTCTCTGCCTGTCGTTTTCTCAGTAAAATATGAAGGTAGTAATAAAGTAAGGGATGACACATATAAGGGCACATGTGCAGATCACGTGTATAAAGGGCCTGTCACAGGAAATGCTTGGTCTTGCCTTTAGGGCTGCTGTCCTTGTCTTCATTCTCACGAATATCACCAGTCCACTTCTTTCCCTGGCCTGTTTAACCTAATCATTTATAAAATGAAATTCTTTTCTTCATTCTTTAAAGCACAGCTAAGCTGAAATTCTCAAAGGAATTTTACTTGAAAGCCAAGGGAAACCAAAAAGGAAGTAAATGAGCAGATACAAAAGCAATGAAGTCACACTCATAATGGAAGAGTTCCTGAACAGGCTTTAGCAGGCGACCGCTTTCCAGGGACCTGGTCTACCTGTCACAGGTGCCCTCTGTCTGACAACGCATGGCTGCTAGGCACCAGCATCGTTCTTAGAACACAGGAGCTTGCCTAACTGAATAGAGTGTCCCTTCGAAGACAAATTTTTATTCCCCCAAAATAAAACTTCCCCTGCTTTCACCCGGCATGTGTTCTTTGGAGGTTTTATTCAAATAAAGGGACCGAGCCTTCTCAAAGCATCCATTCATTATGTTGCCCCAAACCTAAAATCTTTGAGCCAGGGAAGGTTCTGAGAATGCTGCCTTCATCAGATTAAATAGCCCCCAGGTCCTGGACCCGGTACTAGGGTTATCTAGCTAAAAGACGACCTTGCGTACATTTTACCCCTTTAGAAGCTGCAGATCAAAGGAACCATTCTGGTTGAAGCCTGATGAGTCCCCCTGCCTGTGTCATGCTTCCTTTTCAGCGTTCCAAGGGACCGACAAAATAAACTAACCTAGGGACCACTTTTAGCATTTTGTTAAAATGTAGCCATTTCTGTAGAAACAAACAAAAACATGCAATTTTCAAATAATGTTTCATTGCACCTACTGACGAATAATCCTCAAGCCTGGGCATCTTCTCTGCCTCTATATCAGCCAGCCTCTCAAAGACTAGTGCAAAGGAAAGTAGCTTTTTGTTGTTGCAGTTGTTCATCCTCACCTGAGAATATTTTCCCATTGAGTTTTAGATAAAGTGGAAGGGAGGAGGGGAGAAAGAGAGAGAAACATCAATGTGCAAGAGACACATTGATTGGTTGCCTCCCACATGATCCTGACTGGGGCCAGGGATCTAACCTGCAACCCAGGTACATGCCCTTGACGAGGAATCTAACCCACCACCCTTCCGTCTGAGGGCTGACACTCTAACCACCTAACCACTGAGCCAAACTGGCCAGGGTGGAAAGTAGTTTTTTTTTTATAGGAAAGAAAAGATTACCTCAGAAGTGAATCCCACATCCATCTATTCTAGACCATATGTACCTGCACCTCTTTCTTCCAAGACAGGAAGAAGAAATGGGTTTCTACTACTGTTTTCAAGAATAACCAGCCCTGGCTGGTGTGGCTCAGTGGATTGAGCACCGTCCCATAAGCAGAAAGGTCATCAGTGGGATTCCCGGTCAGGGCACATGCCCAGGTTTCGGGTTTAGTCCCCAGGGGTTGGGGTGCGTACAGGAGACAACCAATTGATGTTTCTCTCTCACATTGATGGTTCCCTCTCTCTCTCCCTCTCCCTCCCCCTCTCTCTAAAATCAATAAAAACATTAAAAAAAAAAAAGAATAACCAGAGGCTTCTACAATTTGGATACATAACCAGGCACAGTCCTAGACATAGAAACCAACCTGTGTAGTGTAAAGAGGCAGAAAGCATAAGTACTGATAACTCACAACTTGGAAATAATCAGCATGCTTTCACAATGCACACTCCCAGAGCCCTGCTGGTCTGGCACTGCTGAATATTTTTTCGGGAGGTTTGGTGGCACAGAAGTCTCTCTGTCGTCTTTGAGGAGGTGGTACAGGCACAGGAACTCCTTAAGCTCGTGGACCCTCTCCCATGGAAAGGTCTGTCTATCATAACAGAGCACAGGTTATTGCAGGGCCAAGTTGGTCTCTGTTTAAAGCTACTGTTGATTGGGACCAGATTGACTTTCCTTGGTCTATGCTGGTTGCAAACAGCATGCTGCTAAAATACTATAATATTGCTTGACACCTGTGCTCTCGTGATTTCAAGAGGAAAAAAGTCGACTAGATGTCGGCGAGGTGATGAAAATGTTGCAGTTCAATGAGATTTCAATCATGCTAAATAAACCTGTGTCTCATCTATTCTTTTCTTAAAGCTTAGTAGTCTTTTCACTTTTCCCTTAATGCTATTATAATATTGAAAGCATCAACCCAACTGAAATTCATAAAAAGATAGGTATATGTTTATCCATGTCTATTTGTATTAGGAACATAAAGTATTTTAAATTAATGTTGATTTTTATTTCCCCCACTAATTATATTAATACAATCCTATATAAAATAAGGATTAGAGTGAAAACCTACCAATTTATTTTCAGTGCAATGGCTTCTATTTGCAAAGTGCATGGGGTTTTAGTATGAAGTACAGTTATCTCTGTATTAGTTTTCTGTGACAACTGTAACAAATTCCTGCAAGCTTATTGGCGTCTACCAACACAAGTTAATAACCGAACAGTGCTGTAGGTTAGAAGTCGGAAATGGGTGTCACTGAGCTAAAAATCAAGTCAGCCGGTCAGTTCCTTCCAGAGGCTCTGGGGCAAAATCCATATATTGTTTTGCCTTTTCCAACTTGTAGAGGTTGCCCTCATTCCTTGGCTCTTGGCTTCTTCCATCATCAAAGTCAGCAAAATCGGGCTGAGTCCTACTCACTCTGCTATCTCTCTGGTTCTAACCCATCTGCCTCCATCCTCCACCTTTTAAGGACCCACATGATTACCTCGGACCAGCCTGGAAGCCCCAGCATAATCTCCCACCTTGATCCTTAATGTAATCCTATCTGTAGAGTCCCTTTTGCCATATAATCTAATATCTTCACAGGCCCTGGGGATGAGGACGTATCTTTTGGGGGACCGTTATTTTGCCTACCACAACCCATCAATAAACCTACTATCTTTTCTTAGCTTCTGGAAGTGGTATTCATGGTTTTACCACCAACTTTGACTGAATCTGTCTTTCTCCTCCTTTTGGAAATGCCATTAGCAGATATTTCAGAGAAATAGAAGGGATTTCAGCGGACTGGGGGCTCAGTGTGTAGCAAGTCGTTTCCCTGGGATTTTGTCATCTGAGGAATGCAGATAACGATAGAAGCTTTATCTAGATCCAGAGCTGTTCTGACAGTCCCAGAATCCTGAAAACGACACTACTTTGCAAATGAAAGAGAAGGCACAAGGCTGCCCCACTGGGTGCTAGGAACTTGAATGCATGCAACCATCAAGAAGCATTATTTTACAATTAAGACTTTTTTTTTTCTAAAACTTCAAATCGTTGAAAAAGAATCTTTACTACATGATGGAGGATGGAATTGCTCATTTCCATCCTAAATCAATACTTTATCCTTAGCCCCTGAGATAGGTCATTTTAATTTCTATTCATGTTTTTCTTGCTTTGCTTTTGCCTCTGCTCTGACGTTTTTATGCTTTGAGTAGATATCAATTCCCCTCTCATTAAGCCTGCAAACATTAACCATTCTTATCTGTTTGCTTATTTCATTTTAAATAATTTATATTTAAATTTTGGCAAATTGAATGGTCTAATTTTGCCCTTTGAATGCCTATGCATTCAAGTTCCATAGGCAGATTTTAGCTCTTGTTTTTGGTTTTGTTTTTATTCTATTTTGAGTTTTAAAATGGATGTTTCTTACTATCCCCCAACCCATAATTTTCTTTGGTGAACTTTTTGTTTAATTTTCTTTTGCTTTAACGTTTTATTTTTCAGACACCTCTCATTGAACCTCACGTTCCTCTTCGTCCTGCTAACACCCTTACCAAGGTAATGGGATGTAGGTGGGTTGAGGAGCCATCAGTAACCACTGGAGGTGGTCCATATGTCAGAGCATCACATCAGGCAACCTCAGATGCATTCTGCAGAGATGATAAACATTCAGTGTGTCTCGGTTCTCAACATAAAGCAGTCACACGCGTGAACATTGTACATGTATGAATGAGTTGTCTTTTTCAAGCCAGAGTCAGATTGAAAAGTGATTGGAGGATTCATCTGGTTTGTTTTGCTTCTATAAACTCTCTTTCTTTCTCTTCCCTTCCTCCCAACTGATTAAAACCCAGGTCCCTTCAGAGAAGATCCTCAGGGCTGGAAAAATTTTGCGAAATGCCATTCTTTCTCGAGCTCCTCACATGATAAGAGATAGAAAGTATCACCTCAAGACATACAGGTATGTGCAGTAATTCTGAAGGCTGTGAGCCCTCAGGTTTGTGAAATGGAAACAAAGTTGCATTTCCCTGGTTCTCATGCCTGGGCAGCATGTTTTACAACCCTCCTGGTCCTGGGAGACCTAAGCTTGTCTTGGATCCTGCATACCTTGAATTATCCTTAATAGTCTCAACAGTTACTCCTAAACTAATTTGCTTGGACATTGGTTTAATTGTGATGAACAAAGAAAACTTCTGTATTTCTGTTTACTAGTGTGGTGTTTTTTTGTTTGTTTAAACTAAAACTACTATATTTAGATGAATCAACTAATTTTTACTGAGCATTTATTTAGGCTGAAGCCCTGTACCAGGTCACTTTCTATACATGATCTCGTTTTATCCTCCCCATAACCTACTAGGTAGGTGTATGACCATTTTTCAGATGATAAAACTGAGGCTCAGAGAGATTAGTTTTTGTTGTCCAAGCCATAAGTCTAGTGAATGGCAGAGCCAAGATTTAAACCAAGGTTGGTTCAGTGATCTGTTCATTCACTCTATCATTTATTCATTCCACAAATGTATTAAGCACCCACTGGCCACCAGTTACTACTGTGTTCCAAGTCCTGAGGGTACAGGAATGAAGAAGATATATACAATGTCCTTTACAGATTTTACTTAGAAAGTAAACACTGTAGATTTTATTCTATTATGCATATAGTAAGATATACAACACTGGCACAGCTATAATCATATAGAATTAAGGACTCATTATAGCTTCCACTGGAGTTAAAAAATAATAATAATGACTGGAGCTGCATGATTTAGCTAAACCTTCTGGGATGACTGAGCCATAGTGAGTCAGATAAGAATGTATGTCTAATCTTTAACTCTTGATTTCATCAATTCAGTTAAGGTTTAGGAATTAGAATGGCCTGTATATGGCACCCAAGCCTTCATGCTGTCTCCCTGCACCCATCATTCAGACCCACAGCCTTCTTCCATCAGTCAGTCAGACTCGCTTTCCCAGTTAGCCTAGACATGACCTCAGAACCCATCAGACTTGGCATGAATCAAAACCCATTTAATTCACATGAACCAAACTCATAAGACACAGTGAAGCCCTGGCTGGTTTGGCTCAGTGGTTAGAGCATCGGCCTGTGGACCAGAGAGTCCCGGGTTCTGTTCCTGCTAAGGGCATGTGCCTTGGTTGCAGTTTGTCCCCGGCCCCAGTTGGGGTCGTGTGGGTGGCAACCAGTCGATGTGTCTCTCTCACATCGATATTTCTCTCTCTTCCTCCCTCTCTCCCTCCCACTCTGTCTGAAGATAAATGCCAAAAAAAAAAAAAAAAAGACAAAGTGAAAAGCTAGAATACACATTTTAAAGTCTTTCTAATGACTATCAACTCTGCTAGGACCTGTAAATTTATACCTGGCTCACCCTATAGCAAACCTTCAGGTATATGTGCCTCAAGATCCGGTCTCTTTCCCAAGGACAGAGATGGTAAAACATTGCAAATTCTTCCTCTTGGGTCACTTTTTATGCACTCCACACAAACTAACACTCTTCTGCTTGCATTGGTCATTAATGTGTTTTATTTATTTATTTTTAGTGTCAATTACAGTTTGCAGTCAATATTATTTTGTATTACTTTCGGGTGTACAGCCTAGTGGTTAGACAATCATGTATTTTTCAGTGTTTCCCCTGATATTTCCAGTACCCACTTGGCACCATACATAGTTATTATAATACTGTTAACTGTATTTCCTATGCTGTACTTTACATCCCCATAACTATTCTGTAACTACCAATCTGTACTTCTCAATCCCTTCACCTTTTTACCCAGACTCCCAACCCCCTCCCCTCTGGCAACCATCAATCTGTTCTCTGTATCTGTGAGTCTGTTTCTGTCTTGTTTGTTTGTTTGTTTGTTTATATTGTTCTTCATATCCCCATATGTTTACAAGACCAAAATGGACAGTTTATTTGTTACATTTAGATTGGCCTCTTTTTGATAGAATTTTTGAAATGAGACGGAATTTGAAAAACACTTCAGTCTTATCAGTAGCACATTCCTCTTAGTACACATTCCATCTCCTTAGACAGATTGTTCTTCTAACCCTTTTAATGTCGATATTTACCATTTTGGATGATTACATTTGGAAGTCCTCTCCTCCACCCCTGGAAGCTCATTCTTTGGGGAGTCCATGGTCCCTACAGGCTGCTATAATTTTAAGAGAAGTAAAGGTTAAAAAGGAATTGTGGTCATATGACCCAGAGAGGGTTTAACCTCTTTAATTCATTAAGCAGATTTTACATCTCATATAGCTAAAGGACCTTTTTTCTTTTTAAAATTTTGTGAGTTTTTCCCTGAATTTAGGATGTGATTATGTTTTCCCAAGTGTTGACTTGCGTTAGGGAAACTCCATTAAAATATGTCATCTTTAGTGACAAATAATGGAAACTAGAAGTCAGAAACCATAATCGCTTTCTTGCTCCATGGTACCAAGATTTTAAACCCCTGAAATATAGGTGTTATGTCTATTCCCCACCCTATGACACAAATTAATGTCTGTCGGTAATGGCCTATGGACTCAACTGGAAGCCAAAGGCATGATTTCTTTTTCCTGCAGCACAGTCTGAGTTCCTTGTTCCAGATCTTGTTCCCAATTCCACCCTCCCTCTCCCTCCTGCTCCTCACCCATTATTTCCCTGCTGCAGTACTAGGGGGTTGAAGTCTCCCCGGATGCAGTATCTTCCCTAATGATCACTGCACTAGTGATCTCCTGTCAATCCCAAAGTGACTAGGGCCAATTAACAAAGGAAACCCAGTGACTCCATCAGCTACAAGTGGCATGCTGGGTGTCTTTGTTCTGTATTCTGACTGCAGGATTCTTGTGCCCTGTACCGGGGCCAGGTGATCTGGGATCATCTCAATTCCATGTGCTCTTTTTAGTCAAGGTAATCATTGATTTCAAAACCACACGAGATGATTGTTTTTTACTTTTACAAGACTTTGACCATTAATGAATTCTCAAATTAGAAGAGGAATATTTTGACAGATCATATGTTTGGTTCAGAATGAATGGTAACTAGGTACCTCTAGGCCCACTGCAGCGCCATGTGTGGGTATAGACAGTAATCAGAGCAGTCCTGGAAATGTAATGGCCTTCTCAGGACATCCTCCTTGTGAAATAGTTTAGGGTCAGACCTGAATCAGGACATCCCAGGAGCTCTGATAAATTTCAGTTCCCAGAATATTACAACTGGAAATGGCCTTAGAGGCCACCTTTTCTTCCTCCTTTCTTTTACAGATGTGAAAACTGAGCGCCAGAGTTGAAACAATGTAGTCAAAGTCATGTAGCTAATAAGTCACAGACCTGGCCCTCCCAGGCTAAGCCTCTTCCTAAAGTGCCACACACCAAGAATCTCTTCTGGTTGAAACTAAAGAGTTGCTCCCTGGACTTGACCCAGGCTCGGTGCGCCCTGGAGCTGGTGGCATCCTTAGCATGGGAGGGAGGCCACCAGTAACTCAGACCCAGCTGCAGGCACCCGGCTGCTCTGCAGCTCCCTTGCCTGTTCCGTTGTCCCTGGAGATTCATCTCAAGGACTTACAGATTCCATTCCCTCCCTTGAACCACGATGCCATGGACATCTGCCTTTCTCTCTCACCCCACTGGAGGTGTGTGTGTGTGATTGTATGTTTCCTAACTCATGCATGTAGTTCGCCCGTCCTGACCGACTCGCCGCGGAGGGGCCCCTTAGGGATGAATGTGTGACTATGCAGAAGCATTTGGAGCTCTTCAGACAACAGGCTCTGGAGAAGTGCTGATACTCATTACATGGAACTTATTTCTGAGAGATTTGCATCGCTAATTGCTTGTTTCTCCCAACACCCCTCTGAGGAAGATCAGTAGTATTACTTGAAAATATAAAGTGCTATATAATTTTGCACTTACACAGCGCCTTTCATGGAGCACCTCCGAGTGCCTCACAAACATTAACTCATTCCTCACAAGGCTCCGGCGAAAGAAGTTCAGATTTTGCTTTGCCTTCGTGTTACACGGAGATTCCCTGGGACAGGCGCAGGATGAGAGAGTTTCTGGCCCTGTGATCTTTAGGTTGCCAGATAAGGCTCCTGTCTACAGCCCTTCGGTCTCCCCGGTGCTGCAGCTAGTGACGCTCTTTCGTTGAGGCAGCCTTGCTTAGAAGGTTCTCTCATGAGTGGAGTGGGTTTACTGGTTTGTACAAGAGTTTGAGAACCTGAGGCCGCACCGTGCAGTGCTGTTTGCAGGGAGACCTCTTATGGTAGAAGCACTATGCTCTTTGGAGGGTGTCCTCTCAAAAGAGACATCATCGACAAGGGGGTAAGCGTCCATCCTTTGCGCCCCACCTCCCCACAGACAATGCTGCGTGGGAACCGAGCTGGTGGACTGGATGCTGCAGCAGACTCCGTGTGTTCACTCCCGAACTCAGGCCGTCGGCATGTGGCAAGTCCTGGTGGAAGACGGCGTTCTCAACCACGGTAAGATGAGCCACAAGAAGTGCTAAGTGCATCTCCCTGGGTAAGTTGTTGCTGAACTCCCAAATGGGCACAAGAGAATCATAATCCCTTTCAGGACCATGAGCTAGCATCTTCATTTCGCGAGGCAAATGCAGCGAGGGGGTGCTGTTGATTGCCGTGTTCCACCACAGTGCCTTCCTAACTTGGGAGACTGTATGAAGGAAAATGGAATTGCAGCCCGAGTGCATCAGTTCCAATTATGTTTATTAGTTTGCGTTCACGGTTCATTGACGGTGTGATTACACTCTGAGCTCCGCACAGCAATCCCGGTGCAGGGGCAGAGCGGAGAGCAGTGAAATGTGTGGCTGGGCTGATGACATGAAAGAAAGTAATGAATTCAGAAGCTGCCGTTTAACCCTGGTGTTATCTGGGGCAGCCAATTTGGGTTCCCGCAGGAGGACCACGTTTAAAATGGGGAGCGTGCTCTGCGGCCACAGCCCGGACATCGCAGGGGCTGTGCTTGTGCAGAGGAGCTGCTCCTGCCATTTGTGTGAAGACCATTTCTCCAAACTGTTAAAGCATTCGTGTAATTTACCAGCACCTGGGCACCTACTGCGGGTCTTGCCAGTGTTTCTCAGACTGTAATGTGCATACAGGCCTTCTGGGACTCTTGTTAAAGTGCAGATTCTGATGTGGTGGGTCTGGGCCGGGTCCTGAGAGTCCGCATTGCCTACACTCTCCAGGTGCTGCTGTTCCGGGGTCACATTTAAGCAGCAATGATCTACTGCTTCTCGTTATCTTTTGACAATGTTGATGCTCCAACCCGAAAAGGGGCTTAAAGGCTTTAAGACATGTAGGTGAGGGATTCTGGGCCAAGTTTCCTGACTTGGTCCTTCCCAGATCCAAATCTTTTTGTTTAGAGGGAACAAGAGAAAAAAAAAAAAAACTTTAGAAAATCAGAACTGGAAAAAAATTACCCTAAGATCCTTCTTGGTGTATGTGACCTAAAAGCTTGGTCAAGTTGGCTGTGTTCAAACAATTTTACCCTAATATTTTTAAGTGCAGACAGTTTATAAATAGTACATGTAGAAAGAAAACCATGAATTCTGATCCCAACCAAGTCAGGTTGGTGTTTCTTTTTAAGTCTGTACTTCCACAAACCATTTGAGAGCGGGATCTGGCAGCTGGTTATTTTCCTGTTGGGACATTTGTCCCACATGCTAGAAAATGTCCCCAGGGCAATTTTTGCTCATCTCAGACAAGTTGGCAGGTTGTCATGAGAGAGTCCAAGGCCGGCCCAGGAGCTGGGCGGGTCAGAGGGAGCTGTGAGGTGCCTGAGGCAGCCCGGAGGTCACACCTTCCAGCTGCACAGCCCTAGGCAAGGCAGGGGGAGAGACTGAGGAGTCTCACCCTTTGCCACCACTCGGCTCTCTGGCCTGCCATCATCCATTTGTTTCTGGTAAGTGGGCTAGGAGGCAGAAGTACAGCAGCTGACCCTTGTCTCCATGTTTTCCATAGTGGACCAGGAGCATCATTTCCAAGACAAATATTTATTCTATCGATTTCTGGATGATGAGCACGAGGACGCTCCCTTGCCCACTGAGGAGGAGAAGAAGGAGTGTGATGAGGAGCTGCAGGACACCTTGCTGCTGCTGTCACAGATGGGCCCCGACGCCCACATGAGGATGATCCTCCGCAAATCGTGAGTAAGCACGACACCCACCTGCTGCGTGTCACCAGGACCGTGCAGTGGGCAGGCACGCCACCTGGGCAGGGGGCGGACAGGCCGGTTTCAGAAGTCCTGGCCTCACCCAGGGCCAAAGGACAGACTCTGAAGGGTGACACAGCAGCTTGTCTCTTTTCTAATTTGTTTTTGAGCCAGATCACTTCATTGCCCTTTTGTACGAGTTTAAAATATAGAGGTGTTTAGTGGTAGGCTCAGGATGTCAAAACTGAGTCCACATATTAACCAACCTTTGGTCAATGACAAACAAAATGCTCTGTTTGTAGGCCAGGCCACCACAGCCCCTTTCTTCCTAATGCGATAAGGCAGGGGCTGTCAGAACCACAGCCCTCATGCCTGTGCTTGTATGCATTCATTCATTCATTTAGTCCGTCAGTCCTTCCGTCATTTACTCAGCACATCCTTTCTGTCTTGTTCTGAACCGTCTGCTCCTTAGCTTAGAGACACCTGCTAAAGAGAACCACACTGCTTTGTTACTGCTTCGAGGCCCCCATTCAGCCAGTGGGGCTCTCTGTGCTTCTGGGGGAGGCCGTGGGAATGGCACCAGGTGTTAGACCAGTGGGGTCAGACGGGACCTGCGTTCAGCAACCTCAGTACTTGAGTTCTGACTAGGAAAGAATTCAGAGCCAAGACTCAAACTATAAGAGAACATTTATTTGGAAAATCACAGAGATAGAAGTAATTCACAGAAGAAATGGGCTTAGGAAACAAGTTATAGAGGTAAAGGAAGGGCCCTTGGAGCTTGGGAGTGAGGAAGGTAAAGGTGACAAGCTTGGGGGCAGCGGGAGGGGAGGGAGTGGGGAAGGCACAGAAGTGCTCCGGGGAGGGACATTGCTCTGGGTCCTCCGTCCTAAGAGTTTTAAGGGCGGAGATCTTAGGGGAGTCCCAGGAGAAGATCTCAATACACTATTCAGCAGCTTCCCAGGTGTGTCCTTTCAGGGTCAGGGTCTCCACTGATTGGTGGGCACCAGGGCAGGTGTTCATTATCCAGTGCAGCTGGTCCTGAGGTCAGCCGTGGGGTCCCTTGTCTGGTTTTATTGCTTTTCTGGGCCTGGAGCCGAAATACAACTGAGGCCCAGATGTAATCTCTAGCGAGGAAAGGTCAGGGGTTCCAAACCACATGATATGCTCGGGGAGGAAAGGTCACCCTGGAGGTGAGGTGAGGTCCCACGCTACAGTTGCCCTTTGCTAGGCACCTGGGGCTCTCTACCCTGGTGACCTTGTGGCCCATCGTCCTTGCTCTGCTCGTGTCTAGCTGCCTACCACGCCTCCTTCTCAGCCAACACCCACCTTGCCTCCAGGCGCAGCCCAGCAATTGAAGTTGAGGACTTCAGCTGTTTAATCAGCTCAATTCAGAGTGAACGGACTGAGCCCCTCTTCTGTTCAGGGAGCTCTCGTCATTGGCACGGGGCACACACAGAAGCATTTGCCACGGTCCCCATGGCAAACCTTTCGATAAGAGATGGCTTGGCACTTGGTTCTGAAAGCACCACGCACAGGCTTATGATTTTCCTGCTGGAAACGAAAGTGTTCTCCACCCTGCAACCGGTGCCAGCCGCTGTGGATGTCAGCTCTGAGTCACGGGCTTGGCCGACCTCCACTTCTCAGCGGGTCTCCACGAAGGGGCTGGACTTTACATGTCTTGTGTGTCCCCTGGGCACTTTCCAAAAGTGAGGTGTCCCTCAGACCAGCTTCCTCAGTGTCTGCCCCTCCCACCAGCTCACAGGAGCCTCTCAGCTCCCCTTTATGTCCTCTCCCTGGGATCCTTCCCTGTCCCTTGCCCTTACTCAGGGCTGCACAAGGCTTTCCAACATACTTCATGTTTTACCACACCATGTCCCCTTTGTCCAAACTTTCTCTTGGGTCTGAATTTCCTCTACCATGTGTGTGAGGCCTTCCCTCATCCCAGCTGGCACCATCAGCCTTAACTCTAAAACCCTGGTGTTCAGCTCCTTTAGCCTCACACGACAAAATTGTGGGTGTGTTGTTTTTTTTCTTTTGCCTCAAAATTTTATTTCTTCAAACAAAAATTTTACTAGAAGAATCCCCAAGAGCAAATAAAGAGCCAGAGTGTCACAGACCTAACCACAAGTAGCATCCCAGAAACCTTCCCGGCAATGGCGGCTGGGGGGACACAGGAGATCCCCGGGGCTTGGAGAACTCAGATGAACACCAGCATGCTAAACCACACCTTCTGTCCTGTCAGACCACTTCCCCTCTCTCTCTCCTCCACACCCCCTCTTCCCGTTTTACTTCTTCATCATTTCCTGGCTCCGTCCCCTTCTGGCTGCTTTTAAATTTTTTTTTATCCTCACCTGAGGACATTTTTCCATTATTTTGGGGTTTTTTTTTGTTCAGATAGAGTGGGAGGGAGAGAGAGGAAGAGAGAGAGAGAGAGGAAGAGAGAGAGAGAAATATTGATGTGAAAGGGATATATTGAGTGGGGGCAAACTGCAACCAAGGTATGTGCCCTTAGCGGGAACCGAACCCAGGTCTCTCTGGACTGCAGGCCGACGCTCTAACCGCTGAGCCAAACCGGCCAGGGCTCTGGCTGCTTTTGATGTCACTTTCATTCAAGCCCACACCAGGCAGGGCTTCTGAGTCAGAGGGGGCACAGCCCCTCGGGGGTGGGAAATGTCTCAGTGCATGAGGAGCACTCTGCTGGCATCCACTGGCCCGTGACTGGGACCAAGGGATGCTAAACGCACCTCAGTACCTAGAACCCTACAACATAAGGAGCTGTGTGCCCCTGTTGAGAAACATCGCGTGAACTGTGAGTTTCTTAAAGACAAAATAATTTTACTTCATGTGTTCATGTATTCATGGAACCAATATTTATTGAACAGCTATGTTGTTCTAGATACTGTGTTAGTTGCTAAGGCGGCAGCATTGAACAAGAGGGTGGCACTTCCTTCCCGGAGCTTTCTTCTAGTGCGGGAGACAGACCTTGAACAACCAGTGAGGCAAGCAGTCATTTTTGCAGCTGCATTGCACACCACAAAGGAACATGTAGTGGCTGTTGGTGGAATATAAGGTGGAGAGAGGGTTCGACCTGGCGTGGAAGTTCGAGGCCATGTCCTCATGAATACACAGTCCCAGCTAAGGTTCCCTCAGCTCTTAGTTGCTTCAGAGGAGGCAGAAATGCCATTCTATTTACAACAATTTTTTAGTATGTACCAAAGAGGTTTAAAAAGGTAAAAAAATGGTTCCTGCCTTTGGGGAGCTTATAATCCAATGGGAGAGACACTCTCAAATTAGATTCAGATGCAACAAACACTTAATGAGTGCCTGCCGTGTGCTAGGCACCTGCTAGGAACATTCACGCTAATCACCCCCACAAGGGCCTGCAAGCTGGTTCATGAACCACCCTTAGAAATGGGATTCTGTTCTTGTGCTTTGTTTTCCTGCTCTACAGCATTGAATTGCATAATCCTTCCCAGCCCAAAGATTCTTCAGAGAAAATTACATTCCGAGGATTGAAATTTCCCAGCCTTTCGCTGGCTGTTCAGGTACAAGTTTCATCAGAATTCCACATTAATTCGGGTGTCCTTGGGATTTTCCCAGATTTTATGAAACTGCAAACATTGGAATTGGGCTGGTAGTTCCTTTTTTGAGTCTGTATTCTTGGGTTTTCTTTCTATTGCAAAGACAGCCCCCAAGAGATGGGAAACTGAAAAAGAAGAATCTCATTTAATGAGACAGACTTGCGAACTCTACACACACCATTTTTTTAAAAAATATGATAAAATCTTTGGAGCTTCTACCTTATTTTATTTAAGTGGAAAGAAAATAAGCTTAGTTGATCAAGAATTGCTAGTATCGCTGCTGTCCTTGAAGAGACCAGCCGAGCACTTTGCTTCTGGAATCCTGAGGGTGTGTTCACAGGTCCTCGAAATGTTGACTTTTTTACTGCCCAAACTGCCAAGGCGTTCAGAAATGTGGAGGCGTGAGATGCATTGGCTCCATTTCGACCGGAGCAGGACCCCCTGATTTTTAACTCGGCACAGCTGCATTCTCTAACAGTCACCACTGCCAGAGAGGTTGCAGAACTCTGCTAATTACTGGGAAAGAAATAACACAATATTCTTTGATGAGAAGATTACTTTGAGAATTTGATTGTATAATGAAGATGTTGCTTTGAAAGGTACTTCCCATTGTTCTGGATCTGAGACTCGCTAGCAAAAAAAAAAAAGTGTTGCTTGTTTTGACAAGCTACTTGGAAAAATTCTCTGTTTATTACATTAACTGCAGCATTTTAACTGTCAAACTATGAAAGAATGTTCTGTAGTTTAAAAAACAGAATAGAGCTTCAGGGGAAATTTTTTGGCACACTCTTGTTGCTATTGGTATTGAAAAAAAAACATACATTCTGAATGTGAAATTAGCTTTTTATGTGGTGGCAGGCAGAGTGACTCACAATGCCCATCCTGGTTTCACAGGTGCAGACCTGGATGGCATTTGGGGGCAAGTGCCACAGAACAGTGACAGTTTGACGGTGCTGTTGCAGCTCACAGACGGGCCATCAAACCTCAAATGAGCTCTCGGAGCTTATTGTGTTGATTTTGCTTTGTTGACAAGCCTAAAAACAAGAGGTTACCCTCCGACGAATAAGTACAATGGAGACCCTCACCAGCAGAAACATGTATTACGGTTCACTTTGAGCTGATACTCTGCAGAGGGGCCCCTGGGCAGAAAGTTGTGGAGTGATCAGGTCAGCAGAAGGTCCACTGGATGAAAAGAGGCTTCAAGGGGACAAAGAAGGCCTTGCCATACAGTCCTCCCAGCCTCTTCTTCCAGGAAAGTAAGCTATAATGCTCCACTATTTAGAATGGTCTCTGAGAAACCAGCCTGAAGGTGGGAGAGAAATGAAGTAGATGCCGTTTCCCAACTAACTCTGGGTAGGTCTGCAATTTTGAAGTTCCCTAAAAGCCTAGAAGCTTAAATAGTTCAGAAAGAGATGAAGTCCGTTAGACCTGGGCAGAAGAAATATGAATATTTAATATATCTATTATTATATATTAAATATATGAAATAGGTATGTTTATTACTTATATATAACAAGAGAATGGTTGGCAGGTTCTGGAGTCTTTCAAAGGGGTTGGAAATCCAGGAACTTAAGTTCAATTATTTCGTGTGATAAATTAATATTTTCCAGCATGTGCTATGGGGCACCCTGTTGAAAGGAAACAATTCGAGATGACATGAAAAATCCCGGGCTGGGAGGGGAGTGGGAGGTGTGAGTGGGGGGACGTGTTGGCTGTTCCACACACTTGCTCTAGAGGGCGCTTGAGGGGCTGTGTATTTTCTCTTAATTAGCAGAGCCTGTTTTAATAGGGCCTTTATTTGTCCAAGCCATTTTTGAGGATGTGAAATTTGAAATCCTGATAATTATAGGGAAATTTGCTTCCCCAGCAGAACCCAGATTAGCAAGCCTAAAATCAGTGGTGCCTAGGGTTTTGATTTTTGTTGGGATATGCCAAGAGTCTTTTCAGAGTGATCAAGTCCACTCTCAAATGCAAATCAGACGCAAAGAGAAGCATGACTGAAAGAGCCTAATCTTAAGGAAATAAGAAATGCGCTGTGAATCTTTCCCTTCGCGGCATGACAAACTTCGCCATTGTTTTTCCTGGAAAGAGTACCGTGCCCTAGTGAAAGCTTACAGAATTTACCAGAAGAAATGATTGCATTAAGTGGGCCATTTCTGGGCGTTGAGTCTGCCTCGCCCCTATAAAAGCAATGGACCCTCATCCCTCCTGTTCACGTGCCCAAGAAACCAAGGGTGGGATTGCTGCCATGAGGGTTCAGACTTGGGAGAGGGAAGGGGGATGGAGCGGCCCATTTGTAGTTTAGGGCTCATTATAAGATTACCTCAAGATTTCAGTGACTTTTTATTGTTCAAGACAATCTGTTCATTGTAGAAATTTTGGAAACTGAAAAGAGCTACAGAAGAATAAATGGCACCTGTCATCCCACCTCCCCGAAATAATTATTATTAGCATTTTGGTGTTTATCCCTCTGGTTATATTTCAATTCCTAACTTTTTACACTTAAATATATCATGACATTCTTCCTTAAACTTAAATATTCTTTAAAGATGGTATTTTATAGGTGCATAGTAATCTGTCCTCTGAATATTCCTTAATGCATTCGGTTTGTCATTGTTGGGTGTTTCGGTTAATTCTCAAGGCCTTTCTTCTTTACTTTATTATTTTTTAGATTTTATTTGTCAATTACAATTTGCATTCAACATTATTTTGTATTAGTTTCAGGGGTACAGCCAAGCAGTTAGATAATCATATGCTTTACAAGTGTTCCCCCCAATATTTCCAGTACCCACCTGGCACCATGCATAGTTGTTACAGTGCTGTCGACTACATTCCCTGTACTTGACTTTATCAAGCCATTTCTTCTTAACAGCAGCACAACATAGTATTTTAGTGCTCCTCTTCTCGGAATAAAGAAAGAACTCCCAGCCTGTGTGGGAACCGGCTGGTGGGGCGGGGGTGCAGACTGTTGGCAGGGAAGTCCCACAGGGAACAGTAAGCTGTTTTGCACTGAAAGGCCCAGACCAGGAGTGCTGGTAAACGTGGCTGGAGAGCAGGACGAGGTCAGCTTGAAGGGGGTCTGCTACCTCTCTGTGTACCTGTGATATTATTGTAAGCCACTTGGGGCACCGTTGAAGTTTTAAAGGGAAGTGTGGTATGGTCAGCTTTGCAGTAGGTGGTTTCTCTGCTGTTTGTGGAGAACGGGTTGGAGGCGTCAAGACTAAAGACAGAATGCCAGATACTGAGTTTTATGAGACTAAAATGAATTATAGTTTGAGCATTACATGACAGTGTATGAGATACATACATTTGACTCAAGAGTCTGCTAAATAAAAAGAAATACTAAGCACAAGAGCCCTGGATTCTATTCTTACCAATAAATCACCCAACATCTCCAGACTACAAACCTCTTAAGCTATAAAATGAGTTTAATAATATCTACTTACCCTCTCCCAGCATCACAAGGGGATTGTATTTAATCACAGCCAACGTTTATTGAGCTCATGTGTGCTAGGCACTGTGTTCAACAATTATCTACTTCAATTCTTTCAACAGAACTATTCAGTAGTTACTAATATTATCCCCCTTTGATGGACTAGAAAGCACTTGCCTGTGTTTATCCCAAAAGTGGTGGACTCAGGATTTGGTCCCGGTCTGTCTGACCCCGGAGCCTGTGTTCTTCACTATGCTCTACCACCCGTCCTGAGCCAACGATGCTTCCAAAAGGCCTCCTGGGTTTGTTCTTTGAGCACTGAGGAGGAAATATGTCATGGAAATCTGATTTCAAAATAATTGTTACAGACAAATTTTTTCTCATTCCATTATTCCCGTGCAGACCTGAATGGAGTACAAGCGTGCCGCCGACTGTAGAAAAATAGCTACATCCGCCCACTGGCCAGAATGCCAAATAAAATTTAATAATTAATAAACGAATCACACTATAGTTTATCGTGACCTCACATACACCACCTCTTTGAACTTCAAAATAGCTCTGTGAACTGAGTAGGCTTTATTATCCAAAATTTACAAATTAAGACATTGAGCTTAGTAGATGTCAATCATGTACCTTCCTTAACATCTGAACATCACACCGTGGCGTGTGTGGTCGAACCAGGAACCGAGCCCAAGTCTGCTTCTCCAAATCTAATTGCACGTTTGTAATGTCTAACATTCTTTCCTGTCTACCAGGTTGTCTCAACTTTGCCCTCTCTGGTGGACTTACTAAACAAACAGTGGAATCCAAAGAAATTTTTACAAGGAAAAAGCAATAATGCACCCTCATACCTCCTCAAAAAAGTTTGCATTTTCCACCCGATAAATATAGATAGATAGATAGATAGATAGATAGATAGATAGATAGATAGATAGACAGATAGATATGCCTCACACATAAAGGCAGGTAGCTGTACTAGCTGGTTCCGTCCAAATTTGTCTTTTTTCAGCTTGCTGCCTAGGTGTTTTAGGAAATATTTCTAGTTGCACCTTAATGTTAAACTAGATCTAGCATGTCCTCGTAGTAAATACTTTTTCTGGAAGGGTGAGAGGCATATTCAGTTTCTAAACATGAAAAAAATCTCAAATCATATTGTTCTAAAAACACTTAGCACTCAGAAGCCCTGAATTATGGAACCCTTCCCCCATGTCCTGATGGGGATGTCTTTATTTCTCACAAATACTCATAAACCATTTTTCCTTTATGACAACTATAAACTGTATTCACTTCTAATTTCACAAAGATAGAAAGAATCCCTGTATACATAGGCTTTGCTATCAAAACTAAAAAAAAATGCCTAATTGCATCTGATAAGATGTTCTTTCCTGGGTTAAAGTAAGGTGAAGGAGTGGTGTCATGGCAGGGAGGTGAGCCGACAGAGCTGGGCAGGACACTTTAATATCGAGTCACCAGGCTCCTGGAATGACTACCACGTAAGATCGAACTCTTAAGAAGCAAGGGTCCTGGGGGGTGAAGAAAGGAAACACAATTTGCTGCTTTGTTAGACAAGTGAGTGAGAAACCACACCAAACTTACCGGTTAGGGAAGGGAAGAAGGTGCGTTGTCAAGATCTTAGGCGCGCTGGAAAACGATCCAAGTTTGAGAAATGACTTGTAAGCAGAAGAATCAGGTCGGATGAGGTGGCATGTTACAATACAATAAAGCATTCTCAACCCCAGAAAAATATAATGAAGCATTTCCTTTATTTTTAAGCTTGACTGTGGCTTACGTAGCAGGAATGTTGACTGTTCTGGGCATTTCCCCCATGCACCAGGGAGGAGAGCTAAAGGGACCGGTCTGAAGCACGGGTTACCTGCTTTCTCACCTGCACATTTTACCCCGCGCCGTGTCAACGTGCTGCTTGGTGGCTGAATGAATCCCTCATTTTACCCACGTTCCAATAACTAAGGATCTCTGTCTCTGACCTTGATAAATTCCTTGATAAAACTGTATTTACCAGCAGCTTCCAATATCACCTGGGCCCTCCCACCCTTTAATGTATAAACTGCTTCTCCATCCATCCCCGTTTATTACCGTGTCTGTAACTAGATGTTGCTGCCAGAATGCGTCCCCTGCAGAAACTAGGCCTTTCCACAGCGGGATCCAACAAATCCACATCAATGTGGCACCACGCAGATTTGTAAAGAAGCAGGGATGCCTAATATCTCTCCCTGTGACATCTGGAAAAGGACAAGTAAAGACCAGGTACATTCACCAGCTGCCACTCAGAGCAGCCGGAGAGTCAATTCAGTTCCTAGCCTCCTAGGCTCCTCTGAAGGTGCCTGGGAGATCCCTCCTCCTGCTTGGGGCACAGTGTTCCCTTGACTCTTGAAAGCCAAATTGCCTTCAGTCCTTGGGACCCTTTCATTCCTGTTTGAACAGGCTGGGGGCTGATTTGCAGAATCTCTTCTCCATTTTTTCCCTGTCATCCCCGTAAAGACCAAAGCAGGAGAGGTGTTTCATGCCACTGTTTGCCAGGAGAAACCGGCTTTGAAAACGCGACTTTGTTCCGTGATTGTGGCGGGGAAGGCTCCGTTTTAGATTTATCGGGTGCTCCTGGAGGGCAGGGGTGGAGAACCTTTGTCTGATGCCAGAGTAGAGAGGCGAGTCTTCTCTGAGACACTAGATGGCACAGCAGCTCTGAGCTGCTGGCCTCGGGGGCGCCTGGGCCTGTTCTCTGTCACTGGGGCCACAGACATGAAGATCCCCCCCACCCCCAGGGTGGGAGAGGGGCTCACATTTTTATTTACTTCGGTGCCACAGGTAGGCTGCACTTGCTTTTGCTCCATCTGGCCTCTTCCCTGGGACTTCCATCAACTTTCAATCCTAATGACATGTTGAGGGTCCTGGGCAACAGAGAGTCTGCTGATAGTGTTGTAACGTGACAGTGAGATAACCAGAGACGCACAGCCGAATTGTAAAGGAGCACTTTATTCTCACCGGCGGGCTGCAGAGGGCATAGTCTACCCTCAGATCAGCAGCCCCGATTCTTCTTGCTCGTCCCATTTTAAAGACAGAAGCCTCATCCCTCTTTTGCCCCCCTCCCCAGGGGACCAGTACAATAGTGGGAGTGACAGAGATTACAGAAGTCAAAAGTAACATTATTCACCTACAGCACAAGTACTTGCAAATACCTGCAAATACCTATACTCAGGAAACTGCAAATGTCTCCCAACACATGGGGCAACTATAATCTTAGGCAAAATTCCTTTACTTCTAGGGGTAATTAACCTATTATTGGAAGAATATCGAGGAAGGTCTATTGATGATAAAAATGGAGTCATTTAGTCGCCTTAGCCAAGGGGCCTACATAAAATGGAATCTAGCTGCCTTAGCCTTGGGGCCCAGATCAATAGCATTTTTCATGAATGCTTTCGTTGCTTTGCTGGGAATATACACATTTTTTAAAGTAAGTGTCTTCACACCTTGCAGTGCTGACTTCTCTGACCTCATTAAAATTTTGCTGTAAACAGTACCAAAAAGTTCAGGGCTACCGGGGTGGATTGCCAAAGGGCAGTGGCCTGCCCTGTGATTACTCGACCACTGTAGACCTCAGAGTTATTTTTTTTTCCCCTTTCGTTTTGAATGTTATTTAGGACTCAGAGACTAAACTGGTTTTAAGCTTTGTCCCATTCTGCTTCAAACAGCTACCACAGCTTTCCCCACAGCATCCAGGGAGTCCCGTGGAAGTCTTTATTTCTCCAAAGTGGTTACTGATGCACGAGCACCAGGGAGTAGAATAAGCCCAGTGGGTCTCTGGGCAGGCACGGTGGTCTCACCCCCACAGAGCCAGCCCTGGAGGCTTTGCTTTATGAGAGGCACAGGGGAGCAGGCAGGCTGAATGCCCCCTTCCTTCCACTAGTTTCAAAACTAAGGAGGATTTCCCAGGAATGGAGCCCTTCTGGGTACTTCCCTCCTGGAATCCTGCCACTCCTTGCCCTCCTCTGTGTCCCGCAGGAGGGCCAGGGCTTTCACACGCTCTGTTCTGCTTCTCCCTCAGGCTCCTCGCTAGGCATCGCCTTGGAGAGCAGGCCTCGAGCCTCAGCCTGGCAGCAGACTCTCCACTGCCTGCTGCTCAGTGAGGGGAGGGGAGGCCCGCCCGCCCGCCCGCTGACCTTGTGATGAGCCTCTCTGACCCTTTCCTGCCCTTGTCTTATCAGCCATGCCTCTCCCTCCCGTGCTGGTTTTCCTCTGAGTGTTGAGCTGTGGCTGCTTCCAGTTATTTCCCAGACATTTCATTCCTATCTGCTTTCCGTCGTCCAAGAATGCCTAAAATCTCTGATCAGCTGATGCTACTGTTTTATGGTTGGGGGTGGTGGCGCTTGTCTGGTTTCAGTGCTGTTTTGGATTTTCAAGTGTCTTTCCCATCAGACCTTTAGCATGGCAGACAAAACTCTGGCCACAGAAGGGCCCAGTCCAACAGGTGCCGCTTGGTCTTTGGAGATCACCTCTGCCCGGGCCCCGCTGGTCTTGCCTGAGTTTGTCTAACTTCAGCTGGTCTACCATGGTCATTTCATCCTCGCAGCTGGATGAATAAATCTATAATCTTTTAGAAAATGTATCTTTTCCACCATGTAACAGGATTTGGAATAAGAGGTGAGGTCCAACATCTTCATCCCCTCCCTTCCCTCCATTAATTATTTGCCATGACAAATGTGAGTTGTGCGTGGCCACCTTGTTTTACTTGACCTCGAATAGGAGGGATAACAGAGTGTGAGCCCCCATTTTTCTCAGGCCACCAAACAAGAACTGGTCTGTGGTCTTGCTGCCGCATATCCTTTGGGCAGACCCTGCATTCAGCACCAATTGTGAGAACTGATGTGTGTTCGTCTGATGAACTATTGAACATCCGCCCTGGTGATAACTCACCCTGCATGTGTGCTGTATTTCCAGTGTATCATGCTTCCTGTGTGTTCACTCATTCGACCTTTACAACAATCCTGTTCATTATTCTCATTTCACAGATGCAGAAACAAGGCATTAGGCCAGTCGGGCACCTAGGAAGTTGAGGATGTAGACCTAAGGTCCAGTTTCTGCTTCCAGTCCAGCGCCCTGTGCACTCTCGGATGCCGCTCCTCCTGAGAAGAGCAGCGTAGGGTTATGGGCATTTAAGCAAATAGCATTCTTCACACCATGTTGTGATGACCGCGGTGTAGGATCACGTGCTGTGGAGGAATAAAGGCTGGAGGGCCAGTTTTCCCTGGGAGAGATGACGTCTGGGCTGGGCTTGAAGCAGGAAATACTATCCTAGGCGTAGAGAGAGGAGCGTGGGGAAAGTGTTGTATGGTGAAAGAGCATAGCATGTTTGAGGGATGGAGAGATGTCTGGCACGGGTGGAGCAGAGAACAGAGCCAGGAGGGGAGGTATGAAGAGAGGGAGGGAAGACGGCCGAGCCTGCAGGAGTCACCTGAGATCTGCTTTCACAGAGCCTGTGTGCTGGCCAGGGGGCACCCGGTCAGGCTGAGCTCGTGGGCTTGTGTGCTGTCTGGGAAGAGGTGCCCAGGAAGCGCTCAGAGCTCAGGGAGGACCTCTGGAGATAACGACTGGGGTCTTAGCATTGTATAGATGAAAGATGGGGGTTTTCCCAGGGAGAGAAAGCAGAACCAAATGAGAGCAGAGCTGAAGGCAGAACGCTGGGGCACAGCACAATCTCTGTTGAACAACAGACCCAAAAAGACATTGGGCAGAAACGTTTGGGAAGCAGGAAGAGAGCCGGGAGGGCAGCGTGGGAGAACGGGGAGAAGAGCGCTCCGTGGGTGCTCCGCGGTGTCGGCAGGGGAGCTGAGCACTTTCAGACTGGCTTGAATGTCACCACCTTTGCCTGTCTTCTCCCGCCTTTGGTGCAGGTCCTCAGACTTCCTGTGCTGGCTCAGAGGGCAGCCTTGATCCAGCGATGCCAAAGTTTTGTTTTGTTTTGTTTTTTTGCATTTATCTTGAGGGAGAGAGGGAGGAAGAGAGACAGAGAGAGAGAGAGAGAGAGAGAGAAACATCGATGTGAGAGAGACACATCGAGTGGTCGCCACCCACACGACCCCAACCAGGGCCAGGGACAAACTGCAACCGAGGTACGTGCCCTTGCAGCAGTTCTCAACCTGTGGGTCGTGACCCCTTTGGGGGTCGAACGACCCTTTCACAGGGGTCGCCTAAGACATAACAGTAGCAAAATTACAGTTAGGAAGTAGCAACGAAAATAATTTTATGGTTGGGGGTCACCACAACATGAGGAACTGTATTAAAGGGTCACAGGCAATAGGAAGGTTGAGAACTACTGCCTTAGTGGGAGCCGAACCTGGGCCTCTCTGGTCTGCGGGCCAACATTCTAACTGCTGAGCCAAACCGGCCAGGGCAATGCCAAAGCTTTAATATGCTACATTGAGGATCTCACAGAGTTCTTTCTCATATGTTTTCATTATTGGACAATACATAATCATTTTGAGTATAATGTGATGTGTGGATTCTAATGGCGGCACTTTTTTAAATCTGTAAGAGTTGATTAATATGAAAAAACTTTTAAAAAAAAGAATCAATCTGTAAATTGGAACAGTAGAGACAAAGGGTTAGAAAATAAGAGAACATAGAGAACAGATTGAGATCTAAAATGCGTTTAAACTTGAGTTCCATAAAGAGAGAAAACAATTTGGGATGGTCAATATTTAAAAAAAGACAATGACTGAGAATTTTCCAGAATTGCTGAAATGCAGGAATTCTCAGATTCAAGAACCACCATGAATCCCGGGAGGGATGAATAAAGTGAAGTCCATACTTACATAGTCAAATTGCAAATTATCAAAAAACAAAGAGATCTTAAAAGCAGCAGAGGAATAAAGAAGATTACTACAATGACATGACAATTAGATTGATATCAAATATGTCAACAGCAAGCTGACAGGCCAGAATTCAGGGATAATCTTCAATGTGCTGATAGAAACACCCAACCTAAAACAATCACACAACAATGAGGATGAAAAAGATAAAAATTTAAAAAGCCAAGAGAATTTACCAACAATAAGTTAGATACTAAATGAACGTTTAAAGCATATATTTCAGGGCCCAGGCTGGCTAGCTTGGTTGGTTAGAGCAGAGCATCCTCCCAAAGCTGTGAGTTCAATCCCTGGTCAGGGACATACAAGAATCAACCGATAAATACATAAATAAGTGGAACAACAAATCTCTCTCTCTCTCTCTCTCTCTCTCTCTCTCTCTCTCATCAATAAATGAAAAACTGATAATAAAATAAAGCATATATTTCAGGAGAAAAAAAAAATCCCAGGAAAAAAAAAAGGAATCAGTTAAACCACTCCCCAAAAGGAGTTGATCAATATGGATTTCATATTGATATTATGTAAAAACACTCTTCCTAAACTCATAGAGATCTGCTCCCCAAATTCCAAATTTGAACCTGTTAAGATTTTAGAGTTAAATTCCAGCCCTTTCTTTTCCCAGCTGAGTTTCCCTCCTCCCGCTGTAACAGTCCATCCCATGGAGGCGAGGATGAGACTGGGCGGCGGCTTCTCTTTGCCAGGCTTCGAGGAGGGTCCGTGTGATTTGCAGCTCATGTCAAGTAGCAGGAACAGCAGGGCAGCCCCTTGTGCTGAAGAGCCATAATCCTATTACGCCACCTCAGACTTTCACCTTAGCTGCCTCTGTCATTGTAGATGGACTGAGGGGACTGTGACTTTTAAATCCCCAAGGATCCTCGTTTCAAAATCCCATGCGTCAGTCAAGTAGTAGATTAGGCCCCCTGCTAAGAAGGCCTGGCTCCTTCAGAGCCCTGTGGCCATAGCTTTTTCTTTGGTGCGTGTGGGTCCCATACTTTGAGTTCCTCCTTTAAGAACTGGATGGATGCACAGCGGTGATCTTGGCAGGAGGTGAGCCTGGCTGGCATCTCCCTGGGTCATGGATTTAGTACCTGTCTTTGTATAGTCAAGATTAGGAAATAGATCTCCGCCGACATTGGAAGAGAAGCATGCCGTCTTCTTTTGTTCCTATTCAGGCTGTCCTTGAGAAGGTGATGGGCAAGGGTGCAAAGAGTTTACTTGCTCCATCAGCCCCACTCGATCCGTCCTCTACCCCATACCACGAATGGCTGCAAATACATTTAATCCAATTAACTATTTGGAATGTTTGCGGTTTGTTTTGATTGCTCAGAGTACTTATCTGTAATTAATTAAATTTCAGATGTACCTTGCTGGCCCAAATGTTGTGTTTTGTCAGTTGAACCTCTTACGCAAAGGTTTGAATTTTGAATATCATCCTGCTGGGTATTTTTTTCTTTTTGCACTTACACAAGTACATATGCAGGGACTTTGCATTCGCTGCTTCCCTCCGCTCTCACACCTCTCTCAGGAAGGCATGTCCCAGTTTACAGATGAGACTGAGGCTGGTGTCCCATGGCTGGTGAGGGCTAAAACTATCTTCGGCCTGGGAATCCAGTGCTCTGTTCAGTACACCAACACTCCCTGAATTTATTTGACCTAGGGTCACCTTTTTTTTTTTGATCCTCACCTGAGGATATTTTTCCATTGATTTTCAGATGGAGTTGGAGGAAGAGAGAGAGAGAGAGAGAGCGAGAGAGAGAGAGAGAGAGAGAAACATTGATGTGAGAGAGACACATCGACTGGTTGCCTCCCACACGACCCCGACCAGAGCCAGGGATCGAACTGCAACCAAGGCACGTGCCCTTGACCAGAATCGAGCCCTCACCCTTTGGTCCAAAGGCCAACGCTCTAACCACTGAGCCAAACCGGCCAGAGTGACGTAGGATCACTTCATAAAAATAGAATGTAGTTAAGGATGGAACACCATCTGTAGCTCACTAAGGTTTAAATGTTTAATAGACAGTAACATTGAATAATAACATAAGTTATCTAAATTTTAGGACAAAATGTATAAAAGAGCATGATGATTATGTAGTAGGTAACATGCATGACTGCAGCAGTTAGCTGAGAGCAAATGCTGTCCGTCAATGTGGATGGAGCTTGACTTCCTAGCACGCTCAGGATTAATTTGTTTTAAAATTTCAATAACATATTAGTAAGGGTTTCTTATATTGCAGAGAGCAGTAGAATATCTAAATTACTGACCAATCATATGTTCTCATTGATCTATAATTAAACATTATTAGTGATTCCAGAATAATTATAGACATAAAAGATGATTAGGAATCTATTCTGACCTCCCATGCCAAAATGTCCATAGCATCCACATACCCTATCCTTAAAGAAAGATTGGATACTAGTTTTATAGTGAATTATAGGGGTTAAAAGTTAACTAGTACACTGATTAACACCTCATGTTCATCCATGAAACAGAGTTTGGGAAATGTAAGTATATGCTTCCCTTCTTTCCCTTTTTTCCTAATCCCAGACACTACTATTTGCCTTTTGCTCATCTCATGCCCTCAGCTCCTCAGGGATAGGCAATAAAATACTGAGTCTCTATACATCCTTTATCCAAGGCCTGTGGTAGAAGCATATTATCTAACCTGAAATACAGTGACAGCAGCGTTATTATTCTGTGAGGCTAAGATATCACACAGGATCCCAAGGAATTTGGATCAATCATCCAGCTGATGAAATCAATTGTTTCTAGTTGTGTTTTTGTTGATTAAGATGGTAATGAAAAGCAATTTTTAGAGCAATCATCTACAAAGTGAGAGACAGATTAGCAACTACAGTGTGAGCAGAGATGTTCTTCCCTCTGAGATTGGAAGGGAGGGGGACTCTGTGCACACGCTCCCATTCATTTCAAAACTTCCTTTATAATGGGATTATAGTGGCATGATCTCGCCCTCTGCCAATAGCTGTTTGTAGAGAGAACGTCTCAGAACTCTGTGAGCACGTTACTGACCCTGAATCCACTTCTGCAGTTCAAGCTTTAGGGATGACTTTTTTTCTCATTATTCCCTTGTTACTTTTTTCTCTGTAGACCTGGCCAGAGGAATGTGGATGACCTGGAGATTATCTATGATGAGCTCCTTCACATCAAAGCCTTGTCCCATCTTTCTACCACCGTAAGTCATCTCCTCTTGCGCATGGTCGGGGGCTCGGAATGAAAGCACTGTTAGGACTGCAGGAGCACGTTATGGCGTGGAGGGCAGGAATGTCTGCGTGCTGCCTCGTGAATCCTCCTTCATCTTTCGCATGAGGCGCTCAGCACGTCATGACCAAGGACAATCACTGGATGGGGTCGAGTGCGGTCACGTCATCAGCAGTCACCAACGTCCCTAAACCCCAAAGCAGTTTGACTTGAGTGGGCATGGGACATATCTTCATCCTTCCAAGTCTGAACCTTGGCACCTGCACACTTAGGCAAGAGAGCCAGGCCCTCAGAGGGGCTCTGAGACCCGTCCGCGAAATGCAGAGCCGGGAGGAGGAAGGAGGGAAATCGAGTGAGCGGTCCTGCCCAAGTGGCCAGCTTTGCCCAGGTTTGCTGCCCTATTGAGGAAGGACACAGAAGGTTCAAGAGAGTGTCACTTCAGATGTGTTAGGGCACAACAGCAGTACTAGGAGTGAAGAATGGCTCAAGGCTGTGTCTGACTCCAAACTACGTGACTAGGATATTTAGGAAGGCAGTGGACAGAAATTAAGCCTCTAAATAAGGACAGAAATACTCCTTCCATAGAAGGAACATAGGAACAGGATTTCCAGGCAACACAGGACTCCAATATGCTAATAATTCAATAATAACAATAATAATAAAAAGAAGTTGTTTCAATGTTCACAGATTATATACCGAGGCCCTTTAGCAACACCTACCTTCCTAATTTGCCTTCCCAGCTCACTGGGTGATGGTTATGCTATCATATGGTAGCAGCGTCTCTGCTCCCTGCTCTGGTTGGTAGGCTTTGGGTCTCTGAAGAGAGCAGTGAGGCATTTTTCACAGCCTCAAGCAGAAGAGCTCCAAACCCTACACCCTTTCCAGTGGTTCTCAACCTTCCTAATGCCACGACCCTTTAATACAGTTCCTCACGTTTATGTGGGCGTATCTGCATGTGGGTGGACCCGCCTGGAGACGGTGTCTCGGTTCCTAAGACCATCGGAAATATGTGTTTTCCAGTGGTCTTAGGCGACCCCTGTGAAAGGGTCATTCAATCCCCAAAGGGGTCGCGACCCACAGGTTGAGAACCGCTGCTTTAACCCAACAGAGCTGCCTTCCCAGGCCTACCCCCTGCTCTGTTAGGGGTCCAGAAGCTTGCTCACCTACTTGGAGACACCAGGGGAATGGTCCAGCCCAGCCTCCCCATCCGCCCACCACTGCCCTGTCATCCTCACTTCATCCATGGGTGCAGGGAGCCTTGCCTGGGGAGCCCCGCAAATGTAAGCACCACGGGCTCTCACTGCAGAGGAAGCGAGGGAAGACCCCGGTCCCCACCTGGGCTCCAGGTCCCCAGCATGCCCCTGCTCTGACTCCCCAGCCCTGATGGAATTGAGAGGATTGTGGATAGTCCCTCTTCTTCCGTAAACCACAGGAAAAGTCTCAGGTTACTTGGTTCTTAGGGAGATAGAGCCATAATTTGGGACCATAATTTGGAATTAAAATTTTTTTCTTAGCTGTCTTGGAATATAAATCTGCTTACACATTTGAGCTTAATTATTCAACTTCAAGACATTGAATCTTCCAACATGTTTGCAGTGAAGCATTACGTGTGATGCAGGGAAGAGCCTCTCACAGCAGCAGAGTGGGGTGCTATTGTAGATGCCCTCACCTTCCCACCCAAGGCTAAAGCTAGGCAGTGCAATGAGCTAGTGCATGCCTTTGAAACCATCTCCAGGGCAGTTGTCTTGTATGAATTCGCTTATACAGTAGCTTTTGTAAGAGCTTCAAGAATCTAATGGCAAATCTAGTGAACTTACATGCATCTATGCATAACCAATGGACACAGACAATAGTGTGGGGAAGGCAGGAGGGGGGCAGGAGCGGGGAGGAAGGGGTCAATGGGGAAGAAAGGGGGGACATCTGTAATACATTCAACAATAAAGATAAGTTTAAAAAGAAAAGAAAAGCTTCTAGATGGATAAAAAGTTTTAGAATATGAAGAAAGTGAATGCTTAGGGTAATAATTAGCATTTATTGAGCAGTTAACATGTGTCAGGCACTGTAGTAAATGAATAACCTCACCTAAATGGATGTCTATCCTGTGAGTTAGGAAGTGTTAGTCTTGTTTACAGCCCAGGGAGCCGGAGCTGCGAGGGGCGAGTGATTTGCCCCAGCTCCTGACTGGCAGTGCTGGGATTCCACGTTGGATAGATCTGAATCCAGAGCCTGTGTTCTCAGCATCATGCATATAATTAGTCATAGCTTTCGTTCATTTAATTGTGTAATCTGACAATTTTACAAGCAAAATTATTACTCGGGGTACATAACTTTGTGTTTTATTCTGTATAAAATAAAGTGTACTTGAAGCTGAATAAAAAAAAGAACGTGGTTCTAGACCACAGTAGCAGTGAGCAGCGTCAGGACGGGCTGTGTGGGAGGAAGGGCACAGGTGGCACCCTTCAGAAAGGGACCGTGTCCCTCGCCTTCCCCCGCAGAGCTGGCCTTTCCACATTCTTTCTCTTTCTCTTTCTTCTAGGTGAAACGGGAGTTAGCCGGCGTTCTCATCTTTGAGTCTCATGCCAAAGGAGGCACCGTGTGTGAGTGAGAGCTGCAGCCGGACGTTGCTGGGCCTGGCTCGCCCCCTCCCGAGCACGCAGCGTGGGAGCCTGGCTGCAGATGCTCCCCTTCCTTGGGCCCGGCTCAGACTTGGCAGAACGTCCTGTGTCGCGTTGTTTTTCCGGACCTGTGCTCATTCCAGCACATGTTCGTTATTCTGCAGCACGGTGGTCTTCCGGGACCAGCGCGGAGCAGTCGCCAGTCTGAGTCTGCTCACACCCTCCCTGCTGGCTCAGGCAGAGTCTGCGGAGGGCGGGCTGAGATGCTGCTCTTCAGGCCTTTTCGCTCAGCTGGTGGTTTTAGGGGAACTGATCCATCTCTTGAGATTGCTCGTTAGAAGGATAAACTATCCTGTTTTCTTTTTCTGCTTCCACTTCCACTATCAGCTCCAGTGAAAATGTCTTTGACCCCAATATACAGTATTTAGGATCTCTCCAGAATCCAGGTTGTGATTTAGTTCTGTGATTATATTTGGTAGCAAGAAATTGAAATTTGATATCAGTAAATGTGAACATTATTCAGGCTAGCATTGCCCACTCATCTGCAAAGTCCTTGAAAAGCAGGGTTAATGGTGTACTGGGGTCAGGAAATGCCGCCTTCTCGACTCTCTCTTGGAGAATCGTATGCCTTAGCATGCAAAGGTTCTCTGAAGTTCTGTAATAAAAACAATGTTAACTCCATGTAGACTCACACGTCCCAAACCCAGTGCAACACAGAACACTTCTTTAATGGACACCTGTTAACGTCAAGAGACATTCTTTGAAAAGTCTTGCTCTTTCTTCAGACTATGTGTTAGTCAAATAAGCAGGAGGCAGGAATTGTAAAAGCAAAAGGAGTTGTAAAAAATTATATTTCAAAATGTTTTTCAGTCATCAAAAGTGATATCTCTAGCCCTGTCCAGTTTGGCTCAGCGATTAGAGCGTCGGCCTGCGGACCAGAGAGTCCCGGGTTCAGTTTCCACTAAGGGCATGTACCTCGGTTGCAGTTTGTCCCCGGTCCCGGTTGGGGTCGTGTGGGTGGCAGTCACTCGATGTGTCTCTCTCACATCAATGTTTCTCTCTCTCCCACTCTCCCTCCTGCTCTAACTGAAGATAAATGCAAAAAAGAAAAGAAAAAAAAGTGATATCTCTAACATTGACATTTATTTTAGTAAGAATGTCCTTTCTTGAAATTTTAAAGGTTTGCTTTAGTATTTAAAAAATTGTTATGATCACTGGTGATTTACAACTTCTCTTTTATTCTTTTCATTCAAACTTACTGATTGTTTTCATTTTATTATGAAATACTTAAATATTTCAAACAAATAATAGAGATTATTACAAACACCTTTTAAATCTTTATTAAACACTAAATGCAATATTTTTTCATGTTTTCAAAGAATGAAATTATAGTTACAATTGAAGGCCCCTTGCTTCCTCCTTTATCTTATTCTTCTCTTTCCCTCTCCAAGGTAATTTCTACCCTATATGTAATGGTTATCATTCCAACCCCTTTAAAAATATATATATATATGTAGATATATAGCCATAAACAATAAGTGGTAGTGATTTGCATATTTTCGATTCACATTACTAATCAGATTACTTTTTTGTTGTTGTTAATCCTCACCCGAGGATAATCCTCCATTGATTTTCAGATAGAGTGGAGGGAAGGAGGGAGAGAGAGAGACAAACATTAATGTGAAAGAGACACATCAACTGGCCGACTCGTGCAGGACCCTGACCAGGCCAGGGATCGAACCCGCAACCCTTTGGTCCTCAGGCCGCCGCTCTAACCACTGAGCCAAACCAACCAGGGCTGGTCAGATTATTTTCAAAAACTATTTTCTGTAGCATAATACGTTTTGATGAACTGAGGGTGGAAGTGTATTTCTTGATGGGCTGTCTTGCTGGTGAATTGATGTCTCATGCACACAGCTCTGTCAGGGCCTAACCAGTAGAGCGATGTTTCTATTCCTTTTATGATCTATAGACAAGGAAAGAATATCCCACCTGAATAAGTTAGTATTTACTAGTAATTTTTCCCCCTTCTGGAATAAATGTGTAATTCTGGGAACTTAAAAATGATGGTTTGATAAGCTGTAATTTATATTGATGTGCTTCTGTTCTTGTCATAATTCTTTTCATCTTTTTGTATCTAGTGTTTAACCAGGGGGAAGAAGGTACCTCCTGGTACATTATTCTGAAAGGATCGGTGAATGTAGTCATTTACGGCAAGGTACATACATATACATCCTTTTCTTTCCCAATCTTTATTATGCTCCATTTACTAGTGCGGCTCTAGGTAGTAACAATGTAGTGCTACAATGAAACTGCAACAACATTGTTACTCTATGTAGAAATGTCATTATAGCATGTCTAATCATAAATTATCTCAATTGTTATACTCAGAGTAGTATTGAACTTTCTGGGGCTCGTCTCCTTATAGATTATAATGTATACATTTAAGTTACTCCATAGCCCATATTACTCAATAAAAGAAAAATGAAACATTATAATTTAATTATATAACCCCTCTTTGGCATCCCTGGGTACAGCCCATTCATATGTACAGTGTGTTAGGGAAATGGGGTCTTGAGGCATGAGGTGGGTGGATGCTGGCTCTGTTTTAGGGATCATCTCCATCTGAATGTTTGTTCTCTTCAGGGTGTGGTCTGTACCCTGCATGAAGGAGATGATTTTGGCAAGTTGGCACTAGTGAATGATGCCCCGAGAGCTGCCTCTATCGTCTTACGAGAAGATAATTGCCATTTCTTAAGAGTAGACAAGGAGGATTTCAACCGGATTCTGAGGGTAAGTCCAAGGCAAAGTATGGCTGAAGGGCATGCCATTTTACCTTTTGCCAGAGAAGAAAAAATTTGAGTATTGTGTTAATGGAGCGGTACTGTGATTAAAGAATGCGCCAGGAACAAAGAACCTTGGTCACAGACCTGGGATATTCAGTGTGCTGGTGTGCATTCTGGGGCCCAGAGGGGAAATTCCAGGGAAGCTGCCAGTGTGGCATGCTGGCTAGATCAGACCGCTTTGCACACGCCTGAACCGGTCCACCAGAACAGAAGACATGGGGGACTGCCTTGGCAAATGTCAAAGCTAGATGTTTCTCTGCAATCCTAGGCTTCCACTTTTGTGCCTTCCCAATCATGTCTTTTCTCTATCCCAAACCTTTCTAGTCTCCACCTCCAATCTCTTCCCAAATCTGAACCTTTTTATGACATCAGACACTCTCTTGATTTATTGAGTGATTACGTTTTAGCGGGACTTAATGTTAATCATGGTTACTCTAACCAAGCGTTTTTATTTCACGTGCTTTATGTCAAATTGATTCACACTAAAGGAATTTCTGACTTTGGCAAGTAGGTGAAGAACAATTACATTTCAAGCTGGCTCTGCAAATGGGCCTAATCTAAGCTTGTTAAAGTATCTGTGAGGGTGGGTGTTCTTTAGAAGAGATGGTCCCTGGCCTTTCCCCACCATGCAGCCCCTGGTCCCTTGGGAGGAACAATCCAGCTTTGGCAGGTAGAGGCCTGATTATGGACTGCTGGGGATGATGACAATGTCCCATCACCCCTGGCCTCTCAGGTGGCCCATACTCCATCCCTCCCTAGCTTGAGTTCACCCGGAGATACGGTTCCCTCTAGATCACTCTGCTCTGTTCCCTACCCTGCTGGCTCCCAGAGTAGACTCTCTTCTCTGCCTCTGCCACCCTTAGCATCATTGTCCATCCTACCTGAAAATCCAAAACACAGCTTCTATATGCTTTTTGGTACATTTAACATTATTTAATGGCTATTTACAATGTCATTCTTCATTCCTTATGCAGGGACACCTATCACTACACAGCCTTAAATACTTGCCTTTGGTGGCACAATTTCTGCACCAAAGTTTATCTTAGGAGTGCTTCTCTCAATGCAAAGAAAGTTCAATTAAAAGCTGTCCCATTGGCCCCGCCAGTGTGGCTCAGTGGATTGAGTACTGTCCCACGGTCTGAGAGGTCCCGGTTCAGTTCCCGGTCAGGGCACATGCCTGGGTTGTGGGCTCTACATCCATGTTGTTTCTCTCTCTCTCTCTCCTGGCCTTTCTCTCTCTTAAAAAAAAATCAATTAAAAAAAATAAAACGCCATACCATTGAATATTATAGAAGAAAATACCACATGGAATTTGACTTGCTTCTTATCTAATCTCTTTTAAAATGAGGACCAAATGATGAGAAAAAGCACATGAAATTTTAAAAATTAATTATTTAAAATGACATTGAAATTTAGAGGTAAACTAATTAACTCTTTGAAGTTTGCACATACAGAGTTTACATTTAGCCAAGAAATTATTTGCTAGAATCACATTAGGACCATGATTATTGATGTAATTTATAAAATTATTCAAAACAATTGAAAAATGTTTTAACACATTTCAAACTGACTGTGTAAAAATAAACAGTCTTAATTAGAAAAGTACCACTCCTAAGAAAACTAAATACCCTCAGAAGAAAATCAGAATGAAAGAACTTGGTGGAAGCTGAGTGTATTTGCCACATATTTTTATAGAGAATAAATGCTTTGCTCCTTTGTCTCCCCGCCATACCACCCTCTCTCAAAGGTTTCCCAGAGCACGACCACACTCCTCTCTACTTTGCTGACTTTCTGAATCAGGGGTAAAAGCAGAGCTTTAAAACTACGCGCCTAAACCTCAGCTGGTCCTCCTCTGGCCGTTCCAGCCCTTGACTTTGAAAATGACTTAATTTGTAGACACAACAATTAGCATCACAAGTACCAAATGAGTTTCTGAAGCATTTGAAATTTTTTTCATTGTCTAAGCAAATGGCAGCATCTGTATGTGGTGTGATTTGTATTGCAGGACGTCGAGGCGAACACAGTCAGACTTAAAGAACATGACCAAGATGTCTTGGTGCTGGAGAAGGTCCCCGCAGGGAACAGGGCTTCTAATCAAGGAAACTCACAGCCTCAGCAAAAGTAGGTTTGCATCCACCACTGCAGTGCCAGACTGTGATTAACCTTTTCACATGGTATCATCATCTCTGCAGTAGTATGTTCTCCTTTTCTGTGGAAGACTGCCGTGTGTGTGACTTCTCTCTCCGGACTAATCACACATTTTGTGGGGGATAATGTATCCATTTCTGGCACTGTGTTTAGCTTGGTGCTGCCTAGAGTAATTTGGGGTGGGGAAGGGGCGGAATATTCCCCCCTACTCTAAAAGTGCTCTCTGGATACAGTGTTCAACTGTAACAGCTTGGGACAGAAGGTACTGGAGGGAACAATGGAAGTAGGAATGCCAGGCAGTTCCAAGGACTTGGAGGCCCTAGGTGATGAGAACCTTCGGTATTTGAATTTCATATGGAGGATTTCTCAAGAAGTGTTTTCATCTTGTTTCAGAATGAGCCTCTTTGACAGAAACCCAGATTTCAAATATAAGGCAGGCTGTTGATTGTAGCCCGGAAGCATCCGTTTGGCCTTCTCCATACTTACTCCTGCTATTGTCAAAAGGGTACTTTCTTTTCAGGTCCCTGTTTAACTTGGGTCTCTACAGTATATGTATGTTCAGTTCCATCTTCTGCAGCAACTTCCTACTTGAGACTTTTTCATCAAATGTACCAACATTTGAATGGTAATACAGGAGCATTAGGAAATGTAGCTCCAAGAAATTGTAGAAAAATCACAGAATCTCATTTTGAAAATAAAGATTAATGTTCAGCCTTAGGATAATAAAAATAGCAATTCTGTAGCTAAAGAAATATCACCAAATAAGATGTTGAAGAAGAATGCATGCCGTAGTTTTCCTTTGCTTGCCATGTAGATGGGTATTCTCTTTCCTCCAGACACTCTCCACAGCTGATGCATATTTATGGTTTAGACTAAAAGCCTAAGGCTCAGATATTTTCATCTGGATGAATCAATATATTTACAAGGAAGGTGGGAAGAAGTATAATATTACTGAGTAGCCATAATATATTTCGCATACATAATCCCTTATTACAACCCTTTCAACAGATGAAAAAAGTTAGGCTCGGAGAAGCAAGTTACTTGCCCAAGATTACAAAGCTTATAATGGTAGAGCTGGGATTCAGGTCCAGCTTCATCAACTTTCATGCCTTTTCTCCTTTAGCCTCACAGATGACTATAGCAAACCATGTTGTATAAATACTGTATCCTCAACACTATCTAGTAAACCTTGCAAACCAATATATTTCAAAAAGACCGACATAAAATGGACTATATGAGAAGTATCCTTTCCCTTGCAAACCTATAAATGACCATCCAGAAGTCTTTTTCTTTTTCACTACTATCTATTCTTGAAAATGTTCTTGCTCAAGTGTTTTAACAGTTGTCCTTCCAGCCCACAGAGGATGAAAATTAAGACCTTTTTTACATGAAGGTTGGGACTATCCCCCGGTGATTTTCCTTGGTGCTCTTACATATAACTACGCCATTTTATAGTGATAATCTGCATTCTTTAATAATGCTTCAGATGTCTCAGGAAAATTTTGTGACTTTAAAAAGCCTTGAAAATTCTCCTTAACCTTGAAACATTCGACCAGGAGGTCCGCTTCCTTCGCCTCTTCATTTTGATCTTCATGTCAGAATGATCAAAAGCATTTGCTTGTTACAACATCTTCCATTCAGAGCACTTTCCAAATATACATATTTTAATGAAATCAAACTAAGGGGAACAGAGAAGGAGAGGCCATGTATATTAAACTTACTTTAGGCCTGCATCTGATTTGTGTTATATCTCCTTATTTGTATCCTCTAGATCAATCCAAATTTTTATATAATTCTAAATCCTGTGCATGTTCTCAGCACACCATTTAAGAAATATCAGTGAGTACAAAATAGTGTACCATGCAAAGTCAGTTTCCTGAAGAATAAAAAGCCGCTCTCTTCAGGGGTTGTTTTTGATGTTGAGCTTCCCCAAGCCAGACCAGAGTTGAAACTGGGAGGCTGTCAAGTGAATTTTGACCTGATATTCGGGATAACTCTGATAACATGGCAGCAATCATGTCTATGGATGGACTTAAAATTTAGGAACCTTTAGGGCTTCTATTTCCTCAGAAATTGTCCTTTTTGAGCTCAGGAAGGGTCACTGTTGGTGCTGACAATAATGTTATTTTCTGATTCCCTTTTCCCCTGAGAAATCCAGAGAAGTTTCAGAACTGCCTGACTCTGCTCAAGCCACTCACTGAGTGTAATAGGAAAACGTCAATTGCTAGACAGTATTTCTCATGATGGATAAACTTTATGGAGCCCTCAAAAATTTACCATTTTGGTTATCTTCTGCTCTGTGGTTATGTGGTTTTAGTAAGAAAGAAAGAATTTCAAGTGACTCTTTCTGTTTTAGTTACTGTGTTGTTTTTCCTTAGACTCTCAACCACCCTGTTCAACTCCATCCTGTTTGCAGAAAGATAGTCTCTTTGAGGCCTCCTCCCACCACCCCCCACCACCACCTCTGTTTTTGTTCTAGGTACAGATGGAAATGTCTCTTTTCCTAACATCATTTCCAGACTTGATGTTAAGAAAAGATTTTCTGTCACAGGTTTAAAACCTCACAGCTTGGATAATGTGACCATTGGAGTTCTCGTTAACTTGGACTGAAGCAGCTCCTTTGTGCAATAAACTGAACAGAGCTGTGTTGTTTGGTCTTCAAGTCCCTCGTTTAAACAGAGGTCAAGCAGTAGGCGCCTGGCAGTGTCCAGCCTGAAACAAAGCAATAACATGATGTGTCAGCCAAGCCCAGAGGGCTGAGTCTGTCTGGCTGGAAGCTCCCTGGCCTCCCCTCTTTAGAGTTCCCAGCCTTAAAAGAATGTCGACGCCTGAACAGCCTTCTGAGGGCACTAAGAGCGAGGACGGGCAAGGCAGCCACAGCATCCGTACCACTAGAGGGCGCCCTCGGCAGCCAAAGAAAGATCCCTTGGTGTCAGATTGACCGGGTGGGCCCAGTTGAGAGAGACCACTTCTCTTTAGTGAGGTGATAGGATACCTGGCTCGCCGTCCTGGTCTTGATTCTTTTTGACCAGACATAATACCCCAGCTAAGGGATGTCCAAACAAGAACACCATAATGTGAAGCCAACCTTCTATCAGTTAAACTTTGACAAGGGAACCCGTTTCAGTCTGGTGTATCCGTCCTGTAGCCAGGAATGCAGCTTCCCAGCAGCAGCTGCCCAGTGAGTTACAAGTGACTGGTTTGTAATGCAATATGTTTGCACTCTAATTTAAGTAGAACTCGTTTTCAGAAGCAAGCAAACAAGTTTTCTTCAGAGGGGTTTTTCTTTGCACGGCAGACTTCCCGCTCAGAATGAGCTCCAAGTAGCAAATGCAGCGTGTGCCCAGAATGTCTCTGCGCAGGCGCACAGTGCATGAGGCTCACGCTTGCGCTCTGCCCCGGGTCACAGCGGAGATCTCACACTTACTGTGTGACCGTGGGCCTGGTGCCTCCCCTTACGGAGAGGTTTCTCCACCTGCAGAATAAAGATAATATTTAACTAGCAGGAGTGAACATGAGGACATTGTTCAGGGCCCACCTTGTTGTCTGGGGCACAGTAAACATTCAACAGATGCTGAGCGCCCTCTCCAACCCCAATTCATACGATGTGGCCAGATGCTGCTCCCTTTCCAGCTCATCTGCGGAACACTGTCAAAGAATCATGGCTTTCAGGAGTCACTGAATGAACTCAACAATTTTCTCCATTTAAGTGTTGAAAGTCATTTATAGAGATGCCCTCTCTTTTCCTCAAATATTCATTGCCTACAAGGGGAAAAACCATTGTCTTCTATCTTATTTACTTTGAGAAAGGGGTCATGCTTTTGAGATTAAGATATTCTTTTCTATTTCCCCTCTTCTTCTCTAGTCTCCACAGCCAGGTTTCCTCAAAGTTTTAACTCCTCGATTCTTTTTGCCCCTGTGTACGTGCACACATGTGTGGACGTGTACACACACACACACACACACACACGCACACACGCACACAGAATAGTTTTAGCTAATGGTTGCCTTCCAGGTAGACTGCGTTACCTCATTCAATACCAGCGTTGCTTCACCCACTCTTTGTTTTCACATGCAGAGGGTCATATGTTGAACTGCCTCTTCTTCAATCCCTCAGGCATGAGGTTAAGACCCTGAGATTTAATATGTTAGGGAATTTTTTGGAATCTCAATACACTACCTCCCAGGTCTCAAACAGGCAAAGCAAAGGTGTTGGTAAGAAGGCAAACAAATCTAGGTTCTCCTAGAGCCAAGTTCTACCACTGCTTTCTGGACATAAGAGAATTTTATTTTCATTGTTGTTTTTCTTCCCTATCATTTTGCTTTAGGTGAAATGCCAAGCGGAAAAGCAAAGTCTGAGTTTTGGAATAGGAGCCCCATATCATGTCAATGTATTTATTTATTTTAATTTTTTTCTTTATTGATTTTAGAGAGAGAGGAAGAGAGAGAGAGAGAGAGAGAGAGAGAGAGAGAGAGACATTGATGAGACAGAACATCAATTGGCCGCCTCCTGCATGCCCCCTACTGGGGATTTGGCCCACAACCTGGGCACGTGCCCTGACCGGGAATCGAACCAGCGACCTCTTGGTGCATGGGTTGATCCTCAACCACTGAGCCACACCGGCCAGGCTCATGTCAATGTATTTAGCCTCTAGTGCTCATTCAGTGTCTTGTTACCACCTTGAATGTGACTTTGAAATAACCTACATTCAGTTTTAAAATGAATCCTTTCATGCTGATTGAAGAGCTGTATGGGTGGATCTTCTGAAATAATGACTAACCCCCCCCACAAATAATATATGTTTGACATTGAAATAAATTATATGAATTTTCTGTTGCTGATTTATTTCCTATTCAGATGCTCTTGGAGTTTGCTTGTTTACTCATTGGTGTTTGAGTTTTGGGTTTTTTTTCCTCCTGTTTTATTCTTAGCTGTATTTCCAAAGCACATGCCAGTGTACAGTCGGGAAAGACAGAGCATTCCAGAAATAGGCAGGGGAATCCAGTGTGGGACTGAAATTTCGCTACAAGTAACCCATATATGGGTAACCTGGTTTACTGTCCCTTCCCCTTCCAGCTCCCCTGCCTGCCCTGAACTGCCCTGGGATTCACATGTTTCTTTTCATTCCTCCTGGAACAAGGCTGGAGTTGCTCAGTTCCCAGCCTGCTAGAGACACTCTCCAAGAAAGTCACTTGAGTTCCATATAGGGGAAAAAGAGTCACGTTTCAGTAACTACTTTAATTTGTGTTTTTTCCATCATTTTCCTGTATGACTTTGGCAAGGTACAAGGTCTCTCTTACTATAAAGAGACGATAGGCCATAAGGTAAGTCAAAATGGTTTTCTGGGATCCCCCCCCCAAAAAAAAAATCTTAGATATGTGAAAAGTTATGTATTAATGATTTGCCCACTTTTGAAAGGCTAACAATGTTTTTATTTTTTATCCAGGTATACTGTGATGTCAGGAACACCTGAAAAAATTTTAGAGCATTTTCTAGAAACAATACGCCTTGAGCCAGGTTTAAATGAAGCAACAGGTAAATACCCAGAACAGTTTTTGTGTTCACTAAATCCATGCAGAGCCCTGTAAAAAAAAAAAAAACAAAAAAAAAACCATGAATTCATTCTCAGCATGTGTAGCCAGAAGAGTTTTAGAAGGGGCTTAGGTGTATTTACATTCTAAGAGCATCCCTGGGTGGCCCACTCAGGGACGGTCCTTCTGACCCTCTGCCCCCTCCATTCCTGGCAGTCTCATTCATACACACTAGATTAGCCTTCCATAGGCATCTCTTAGGTTATCATTTATTTTTAATCCTCACCCAAGGATATGTGTATTGATGAAAGAGAGAGAAAGAGAAACACATTGATTGGTTGCCCCTGTACATGCCCTGACTGGGAATCAAACCCGTGACCTTCAGTGTACGGGATGATGCTTCAACCAACTGAGCCACCAGCCAGGGCTCTTAGGTTATCATTTAAGTTCACCTTTACAGGCATCTGTTAGGTTATCATTTAAATTCTACCTGTTCTCATACAGGACTTGCTGCTGCCTATACACGAAGCACAACCTTGCTCCAAGAGGAGCAGAATGGTTCTGTCTGTGGCTGTAGATTCTTGGGATGCCCAGAGTGTAACTAAACACCACCGTATGAGTTGGCTGGGCTGATGTATCAAAGTACCCCAGCCGGGGTGGCTTGAACAACGGCAGCGCATTGTCTTATAGTTCTGGAGGCTAGAAGTCTGAGATCAAGGTGAAGGCAGGGTTGGTTCCTTCCAAGGGCTGAGAGGGAGAATCTGTTCCACGCCTCGCCCCTGGCTTCTGGCGTTTTGTCAGCAATCTTCAGTGTTCCTTGGTTTATAGATGCACCACCATGATCTCTGCCTGCGTGGTCCCATGTTCTCCCTGTCTCTTCACATAGTCTTTCTTCTGTGCCTCTGTCTCTGCTTCCAAACTTTCTCCTTTTAAAAGCACGTCAGTCACATTGGATTAGGGCCCACACTAATGACACATCTTCACTTGACAACACCTACAAAGACCCTATTTCCAAACAGGGTCACATTCTGAGCTACTGTGGATTAGGACTTCAACATGTCTTTGGAGAAGGAAAAAATTCAACCCATAATACTGCCTTACAGTGAACCAGTCTTATGAACTAAGACACAGAGGTTGGAGGGTGAACGAGATGACTCTCCTGTGAACTGAGTGTTCAGTTATACTATCGTTCTCCACTCCAGAAACCACCTTGCTTGTAACTTTGTAACAGACTACATTCAACTTAAAAAAATAAATCCTATGCTTCTGGCCTGTCACTCGGAATAAAAGGTTAATATTTTAAGCAAACTGAGCTCCATGGAAGATTTCTCACTGAAAGAAGTTCAAAGATTGCCCTGGCCGGTTTGGCTCAGCGGTTAGAGCGTCGGCCTGCGGTCCAGAGAGACCCGGGTTCGGTTCCCGCTAAGGGCATGTACCTCGGTTGCAGTTTGTCCCCGGCCCTGGTTGGTTGTGCGGGTGGCAGCCACTTGATGTGGCCCTTTCACATCGATGTTTCTCTCTCTCTCTTCCTCTCTCTCCCTCCTACTCTATCTGAGCAAAAAATGAAAAAAATAAAAAAAATAAGAAGTTCAAAGATTTATAAAAAACCTAGTGGTAGTTCCAAGTCCATTTCCATCATCTTTGCAGTGTACTCAAGGTGAAGTTATTATTTTTATATACTTCCTCAAAGTATTTTAGCACTGATTATTTCTTATTTTAGCTCTTCATTCCAGTTTCTCATTTTATAAATAGATTATCTGAGATATTTCTTTATATATCTAATTAATTGGGAAGCAGTTGTCATAGAGCCAGGACCTCCAGCTCCAGGGCTGTTACTTCTGGTTCAGTATTTGTTGGGTGTCTCCCTGGGCACTCAGCTGGCTGCTTCGGACTAGGCACTGTGAACAGGAAACCGCTCCCCGTCCTCGGGAAGTTTATCAGCTCCTAGAGGACACAGAGGCATGTGCAAATGGCCGGGACATAAGGCAGGATGTGGTCAGTGCTTCAGCAGCACTGACTAGTTGAGGGGACCAGGCAAAGTGTCGGGGAGAATATAGCCTTAGAAGTGGCCCTGAAAACAGGCTGGTGCCTAGTAACCAAAGACTGGGAACAAAGCTTTCCCTACTGAGGTGCGTTAGCACCGACACAGAAGTGGTCAGGGAAGGTCAGGCAGCTTGGTTTCGCTGGGCTGTCGTATGCGTAAGTGGGAGAAGGAAGGTGAAGTCTGAGCACTTGGCTACAGATCTGGGAGCACCTTAAATGCAAAGCTAAGCAGTGGGGAGTAGCTGAAGATCCCTGGGCAAGGAGAGTGCAGTGAGCCTCATGATGAGAAACTAAAGGAGACAGTGAAGTAGGAGACCCTTGGCATTGATAAATTCACAGTGCAGTGGGAAATACCAGAGTTAATAGTGAAACTGGCTTACATCACAGAAATGAACACCTCTGGGTTTGACAGTACATTTTCTTGATTTACCAAAACATCTACTTTCTGTCTTGGACCTATTTGTTTCCTAGACTTTTAGCTTCTAGGAGTAGCATTAGTCACTGAGTGACTTGGGAAATTATTTTCTAGTAGGAAATGATTTTTAAAAATCGGTTCTTGCCCTGGCCGGTTTGACTCAGTGGTTAGAGTGTCAGCCCAGGGACTGAAGGGTCACGGGTTTGATTTCCGATCAAGGGCATGTACCTGGGTTGCAGGTTCGCTCCCTGGCCCTGGTCAGGGTCATGCAGGAGGCAATCAATAGATGTGTCTCACGTTAATGCTTCTCTCTCTCTCTCTCTCTTTCTCTCCCTCCCTCCCCCCTTCTACTCTATCTTAAAAAAAAATCAATGGAAAAATATCCTTGAGTGAGGATAAGAAATAAATTTTAAATTATAAAAAGTAGTTCTCAAGAATATTCAGGAAGAGAAAAGGAAGCTGCAGTGAAATGTGGGTGCTGGGGAGTTGCCAGGCCAAGTAGCCGCTCCTCAGACTTGGAGTTCTCTGCCGAAATCCCCGCATTAGCAAAACGTGGACCCCCCTAGAGCACGGGCCTTCTGGGGGCCTCATCAGCAAGCATCACCTCCCCTCTCCTCAGGGAATATCTAAAACATAAACGAGACCCTGGATGTCAAACTTGCAAGTTCTATACAACTTCTGTTTGTATCTTCTCTGGTTCAGTGTGATGACTGAAATGACTGGTAACACCGAGCAATGACAGGGAGACAGCTTGGGATTACACTTAGCCCTTATATTTAAATGAGCAGAATGGTCTTACGTGACGTGCTAGAGCTGTTTGCTAACGCCACGGTGGTAATCACATTGCACTATCTAAATGTATTACATCAACACATTGTACACCTGAAACTTACATAATGTATGTCAATTACATCTCAGTTTTTTAAATGAGTATAATGATTAAACTTTTGATCACGGATTCCAACTTTGCCAATATAAGTTAATTTAAAACAGACATTAATATTTATCTAATTTATATAGTTAAAATTTCCATATTTCTCACTATTTTCCATGTGAAAAATTATGCGAGTTTCAAAATCTCAGCCAGTGTCATTCATTTTTTCATTGAAAATCTCCGTGGCGTCTGGGATTCCAAGTTTCACCAGGTGCATTCCACAGGCTCTGAGGCCTGTCTTCACGTGCTTTCCCTCCAACGCTGACCAGACAGTGTTGTCTTTGCAATGAAGACCCAGCATGAATTCACAATGAAGCAAATGAAGCTTATCTGTGGGGCTGGCCTTGTTTCCCTGCTCACCTACCTACAAAACAGCTCGAATACAGGACAGTCACGTTTTAATCTACTCGGGAGCTCTGTTTTGCTTCAGTTGCTACTCACAGCCTTTATCTTTCCCTTTTTTCCTGCTTTTGTTTCCCTCACTAATTCTCTGCTCTTACCACCTCCTTTTTCTGTAATTCCATCATCCTCTCATCCTTCATTGCTCCCTCTGGAAATAGGTGAAATAGAGATAAAGAAAAAAGTGATATTGACAAAAGACATATGGTGTAAAGTTGACAAAGAAATGACCATGTTTTTCTGCATATATGGTACTACCCAGGGGCGGCTCTTTAAATATATATACATATGCATGAAGTTACTTTTATATGCAGTGCTTCTGTGTACAGTGAAACCACAGTACTCCCAGCCAACGTATGAGAACCATCGGTCAAGAACCGATGAATAGATACTCTTGCTTTCCTAAAGATTTCTGTAAGAACCTAATTGCCTTTTCTGCTTTGCATTTTCTTTCCACCTGCAGATTCTGTTTTAAATGACTTTGTTATGATGCACTGTGTTTTTATGCCAAATACCCAGCTTTGCCCAGCCCTGGTGGCCCAATATCCTTTTACTGTGAAAAGTCTCTATCCCCTTGAAGACACCCCACATGTACACGGCCATTGTCTCATCCCAGCCTCTGCAGGTAAGTCATGGCCCGGGCAGAGCTGTGCTTTCCCGTCTCACTGAAACATCAGCTGTGCCCTGTGTGAGGATTTCTTCCTCATTACCTGTGTAAAATGGGAGCCAAGTCCCCTCAGGAAGGAGGTACCAGATAGAAGTATATCTACCTGGGAGGTAGGCTAGGGACCTTTACGGAGAAGAATCTAGGGGTGTTATTAGGGATAGTTCCCTAAGCGTGGGAGGCAGACTGTGTGCCTCTGTTCGGACACCTGGCGGGTTGGGTGGTGGACTGCATGCCTCCTCCAAGCTGCAGTGCTGGTCAGACCACCAGCCCACGGGGACAAAGACAAGTTGTCACTGTGGGGCAGTGTTTCTTTTACATTTGTCCTGGTCCATCCTCTCCTCTAGATACCGAAATGTATCCCTTCATTGCTGTTTTTGTTATCATTACATTTACTTACATGAGAGATATAAAACTTGAAATCCTAATGGCAGTTCTTCTCGGCAGCTTGAAAGCTGAGTTTGTTTGGAGCAGCTTGTCGATAGGCTATTGAATGGACCACTTGGTAAACCATATCTGGCACAGAGGGAACGTTCAGAAAATGGAAGTTGAATAAAATAAGTAAATATTATTAATGAGTCACATCCTCAACTTTGGGGGACATGTGAAAGTGTATTTTCCAATTCTGCTTTATTTTTAAAGCAACAAAAATTTAGAACCAAAAACACTTTGGCCTTTTGTGAGCAGTTAAATATACCGAAGGAGAATAGCTTTCTTTTATTCTGGGCAATCCAATCAATGTTGGGCATGCTTTCTTTTTTCAGAATTATAATTGCCCTACCTGATTCTCATTTTCTTGTTCTCCCATCATTCTCTTTGAAGTCAATAGAATGTGTGAGGATAGGGGATTTGAGTTGAATGTGTTATTCAGAGGGAGCTGCAAGAGTGAAATTTGGGTGTTTATTTGCCTGGCAACTATCTTTCTACGTAAAGACAGCTTAATGAGACTTACATGTTATATATTCTTTCTGGCTCATATTCAGTTTTTCTCAAGTAAAATGAACACACTCGGGATCTCTCTGTGCTCTTTTAACCCTGTGCATGGTAGTCACGACTAGATCCTTAAGATTTGTTGGCAGGAAAAATAAAAACCACCATTGAGTTTACAGTAATTTTTTCAACAGCAGGTTGATAAGCTTAAGGCAAACAAACCCAAAAGAAGAGTGAGTGACAAAGTACAGTGGACCAAGTCGTATCATCTTTACAACTCAAGCCCCAAACACTCAGCTTATTTTTTATTTTTATTTTTTGCAAATTCTGATTTGTTCATTTATTAGCTTGTTCTCCTTCAGAGTTGTTTGAGAACATTCGTTATCACTGACCTCTGTTTTTAAACTAGAAGCTCTGAAGTCCTTGCCATCCCAGGTAGGGAGGTCCGGCAGTAATGATGTCGGGGGGAGGAGGAGGAGACAGAATCGAGAGAAATCTGTGTATCCAGTCCCCGTTTTCTCAATAGATGGAGGGAGCCCAGGGTGGCTAGGCATCAGCTCCACCACCCTGTACCCTCAGACCCCCTTCCTCACACCTGGCCTGTAGGAACCTAGAATCTCTTCACTGCTCTACATGAAATCAGTTCTCTATGCGTCAGGCACCAGGCTAAGGGCATTGACCTGTATTCTACCACTTATCCTTACAGAGTCTATTGGGTTAGTATTCGCTTTATTCCACAAATGAGGATCTGAAGTTCAGCAAAATGGAGTGGCATGCCCAAGGCAGCGACAGAGCCATGATTCATCCAGGTCTCAGGATTCCAAGCCTGGGTGTGGTGGCTTTTTTCTTTACAACTTACTTCTTTAAAAGCTTATCCTTTAATTACCGTTTAGGAACATTTCTTAACAAGGTATTGCACAATTGAGGTGGCTAAAACCACAGTAGACCTAATTTGTTGCAACCATATAGATGAAGTGACCAATAGAACATTTGCAATGGTGGGAATGTCCCATATCTGTGCTCGCCCAGTAGCCACTAGCCTTGAAATTGGCTACTACGATGGATGAACTGAATTTTTAATTTTATTTAATTTTTATGAATTGAAATAGCCACCTGTGGCTGCCATATTGGACAGCCTAAGTCTGGTCCTTAGATACTGGGAATAATAAGAGCCTCAGACAAGAGTGAGGTTGTGTGAGGCCCAGGGAGGGCGTGCCTGGGAGGCCGGGATCATATCCTGCTGTGTGCAAGCAGGGAAAGGCTCTATCCCTGAAGGTCATATATGTGTAAGGGCTTCTATATTGTGCTAAGGACTCAATGTATAGTCCCGTTCCCTCCAGGGAGATGTTGTATAGGCGCCTTATATAAGCTACTTTATTTTTTGCATTTGTCTTCAGATAGAGCGGGAGGGAGAAAGGGAAGAAGAGAGAGAGAGAAACATCGACATGAGAGAGACACATCGAGTGGCTGCCACCCACACAACCTCAACTGGGGCCGGGGACAAACTGCAACCGAAGTACATGCCCTTAGCGGGAACCGAACCCGGTTCTCTCTGGACCACAGGCCGATGCTCTAACTGCTGAGCCAAACTGGCCAGGGCATAAACTACTTTTTTTTGTTATAAATAACATAAAGCAATTGTGACTGGCTAAACGAACATAGGCTATGGGGTAACTCAAAGCACTGAAGGAATCTTTGAAGAGCCCAGGCCTTAGAAAGGGGCCTTGGGGCAGCAGCTAAAGGCCGTGCTGTTGGGATAAGTCTGCTCCGAGCATCCTGGGCCCTCGCCTCCCTTCCGTCTCTCTGGGAAGGCAGGTCCCGTTGGCCTAGCTTGGGTCACTGCTGACATGTTGGTCAAGGGAAGGCAAAGCCCCCTACTGGACAGACTGCCTATGAAGAAAAACAGAGACAGTGCAGACATAGATGATGGACAGGCAACAACAACATACACATAAACTGCATAATACCACATGCACACGCCACAGGAGATACGATGTAAAACCGAAGAAGTGAGCTAACTCCCATGTTTTTAACACGGGATGTAGGGATATTAAAACACTTAACCACGTTCCCTTAAAGCACCCATGCTGAAGTGAGTCGCTCTGGCTGAGTGTTTTCAAAGTACTTAATATGGGACTTTCACAGAAGTCCTGTGAAGAAGTCAGTATTTTCACTCCTCTTTTTCCAAATCAATAAACTAGGATAATGAAAAACTGTGATTTGCTCAGAGAAAGGTAATTACTGGTACAGAAAAGATTTAATTCCTGAGCCACTGACACTTATTTCTGTCCTTAATTCACATCATATGTCTCCTACACTTTTGCTTTTAGCACAGAGGAAGGTGGTAGAGCTCTGTTTAACATTAATATTTCAGGCCTTTTATGTGCTAATGAGAGAGACTCTCTATTCATTAGATACGCTCGGGACATGATTTGACCTGATGAATACAAGTGCTTTATAATGAGTTTTTAAAATTATATTTGTTCAATTTCTGTACTTTTCATCCCTAGTTTTTTAAATCTTTTTAGAATCTGCACTTAAAATTCAGTTCAATCTTCCATTAGTCTTTAAAAGGAAAATTAAAACCAACTATAACCTTACCAGGTATTACTATTATTAACATGTTAGTATAGATCCTGCCAGTCTTTCTTTTTACACATATAGATTTATTATTATAAATATAAGAATGGGATTACACTATAAATAATTGTGTATGCTTTGTCATTAAACAATATTTTATGAATATTTTTCTTTGCCATTAAATACTCTTCCATACCATTTTTCTAAATGTAGACAGCTTTGTCATTCTTAAAAATCAAACATTCTCACCATAAAAAAAAAAAAAAAATTTCAATTTACAGAAAAAGAGAAGAGACCAAAATTCATCTGGTATCTCACCACTGTTTTATGAAAAGCCTTCCAGAAATTTTATATAATTTCATATAAGTGAGATCATGTTATATGTGGGTTTTTTTGGAATATGTTTTTTCCTCTTTTAAAAAAATCCTCACCTGAAGATATTTTCCCATTGATTCTTAGAGAGAGTAGAAGGGAGGGAGGGAGGGGGAGAGAGAGAGGGAGAGAGAGAGACATTGATGTGAGAGAGACACACTGATTGGTTGCCTCTCACATGACCCTGCCTAGAGCCAGGAATCGAATCTGCAGCCCAGGTACATGCCTTTGACTGGGAATCGAACCCGAGACCCTTCTGAGCCAAACCGGCCAGGGCTGTTTTTTCCTCTTAATGGTATGTTGTGGATAGCTTTTCAAACAAATAAATATAAATAAAACTACATCATTTTTTTCAGATAATTCCACAAGCATTTATTGGGCCATTATAATGTGCCATACAGTCTGGGCAACGAGGTGACAGAGATGCATGAGAAAAACACATTATCATTTTTAATGACTCAGGATAATATATGGTAGACATGTCGTAATTCATTTTCTTAGCCTCTTCCTACTGGATATTTAGATCATTTTCACATTTTTTTCCTGTAACAAATATAATGGGATGAGTCTATGTCCTTCCAGCTAAATCTTTGCCCACATAGATGATAATTTTCTTGCTTTAAATTTCTAAAAGTAAGCTAGGAATATGTAATATTTTAGCACATTGGGTGTTTATGACCAAATTGCTCTCTGATTGTCTTAATTTTTGTGGTTTATGACTAAACTCTGCTATATTTTTATTTGTACAAATACAGGCAGTCCTTCAAGTCAGTAAAGGATCACAGCTAAGTTAATATTACTTTGAATTTTAATAACTGTATCCTTGATTCAGAGCCTTTTTGTATCATTTATTTATCATTCTAATACCCAGTCCCCACATGTGAGACAAAAGAAGAACCAGTATGATATTTACTTCATTTTACATGCAGGAGAAATCAAGGCACGTGGAAGCCAAATAATCACCTGACATTCCACATACATACTAGTGGAAACTCGACGCAGCGCTTGTGAGATTCTAGTTGCAGTGGACATTGTACTTGACACCCTAACATCACTGTGGTCTCGCTTGGTCATTCTAGCTACTTACAGTAGTTGGCTGCCCTTGCCCATGACTGGTTCTCAAATTGCAGACCCAAGGTAGACTGGAACAATGAGATTGAAAGAGAGGCTTCCCAGGGCTTCTGGGTAAAAAGCTTCCTCAACATTTAAGAGAGAGAACAGGAAACCTGTAGCCCCAGTGCCAGTCATTCTACAACTGTTAGGGGAATGAGCCCTATGCCAAAGCTGAAATGAGTTGGGTCAGGAAATAAAATGGAGTCTATGATGACATCGTGAGCACTTGGACTGAGCCTGCTAATGAATTCTGTGTTGTGTCAACAAATGCAGGTCTCTGTTGTTTAGGACAGGATTGTTTAGGATTGCTCTTGTCGCTGACAGAATCTTAAGCAACAAATGGCTCATATTTAAATTTATAAAAATTTAAATACAGCAGTAATTTTGGTCAGATATTTTCTCTTACTATCCTAATTTCTTTTGACTTAGTAGTCAATACAAATTCTATGCTTTGGGTATGGAAAAAATTGTTAGGTTTTTGAATTAAAAAGAAAAAATAGAATATAGATTTGTTACTAAGTTTTAGCTGAAACAGTTTTTATATGTATTATATCCCTTATACAGAAACAAAATAAGCACAATAGCTTTTTTTACCGAGGAGGCAGGGTCTCCATCATTTATTTCTCTGTGACATTGACCTGGAGATATTCTCTTTAGAAGTTGTCTTGGGTTGTCTAACAAGAACATTTTTCAAAATTTGCTTTTCTTGCTGATGAAATCTTTAAAAATATTTTTCAGGTTTTTATTCTAAATGAAGGCAGAGTTTTAGGAGTAGTTCTTATATTTCTAAGGAAAAGCATCATCTTAAATTTTGTGGAAGCCAGATTTTACCATCGTAGCCCCCACTCAGTTCTGAGAAGGGTTCGGCCCGTAAGTCACTGTCAGATACGCACGTTGAGAGTTTGTTTCCAATGAGGAAGGAAGATTTGGTTTGATGATGATATGAACATGATATGCTCTTTGAAAAAGAATGACTGAGGTGCGGCTGGAGGAAGGCATGAGCCGTGTGCTAGGTGTTTGTGCAGCCCTGCAGTGAAGATTAGATTGTAGGAACAGAAAAATAGAAGCAATGTTTCGAAGACCTGTATTACAGGTGCTTCATAAATTTGTAAGACATGAGTCTGAAATAGTAAGCAGCTTGGTTCTTGAAAGATCTCTGAATCGTGTGCAGTTGCTTGGGTGAGTGGGTCAGGACCCTGTCATGAGACAGGTGGAAGGGAAAAACCCCGTCACAATATTTTCTCTAGCAACCAATGAGATGTGGAAATCAGGAGACAATGAAGCATACCAACTTGGTGACGTCAGTCAAAATACAACATGGCACAGAATTTCAGAATTCTGACCAGGCCTCAGAGATGTGGCATATCAATACGTGAAAAAGGGATCTTGAATTTTTGTGGAAGGGCAAGTAGACTACGGCGAATACATGGATAAAAATAATGTGAGGCGACAAGCAACAACAATCATAGCTGATAACATTATATTTCTGAGTGACCAGACAAAAGAGAAGGCATAGAGTGGACCATTCTTCTTCGGCCAGTGTTTGGTACAGTCTCATTTCCGAATCATGTATAGTATTTATAGTATCTAAGGACAATAATTAAAATATTCTTTTATATAAAAAAAAAAAGAAAGAAAAAGAATGACTGTTGTCAGTTATTCTGGCAAGTGTTTTATATACATTTTCTCAGCCTCATGTCAACACTTATGCGAGTATACTCTTTTTACAATAAGAAATGAGACTGAGCAGCTAAGTAATTTGCCCCAAGTTACATAGCTGGTAGGTGTTAGAACAAGATTTGAACCCAGTGGGGGAAAAACAAATCTAAGCAAGAACATGAGAGGCATCTGAAGAAAACAGCGGCACAGGAATTGCTTCTGTGAGCTGAGTTAGTAGGAGCACACACACACAGAAGCAGCTGTGTTGGTAGGAATAGCATCACAGAGTTAAACCCAGAAATGCTAGTTCTAATGAAAAACTCCAAAACCAACCATTTAAAGGATTTTAGATGATTTCCAGAGGTGGATCTATGAATCATGATTGCTAACTTACTGAGCACTTACTATGTCTCAGATACAGTTCTGCATGGTTTACTGATAGTGTCTCATCTCATCCTTAAGAGCAGTCCTCTGAAGCTTGCAGATGAAGAGACTGAGGCTCTAAATGGCTCATTAACTGACCAAGAGGCTCACAGTTTGTAAGTGGGGAAGCCAGGGTAGGAACCCAGGGGGTCTAATTGCAGGACTCGCACAAGGAAGGAACAGGCTCCTTGCTCAGGATGATAGGATGCTCCACACCGGCAAGCAGGGTAGGCAGCAGGCCCATCACAGTGGGAAAAGCAAGAGCTCCGAAGTCAGAAGACTGTGCTGGAGACTGTGTCTTACAAGCTTTATCACTCGGCAATTATCCTTAACCCCTCTGAACCCTGCCTAAATGACAGGGGCAGTTGTACCTGTCCTACCCTCCTCCCCAGGGTGTTGTAAAGATCAAATGAGGCCATGTGTGTGAAAGCACATCATAAACCTTAAAGCCCCTTATAAATATATTGCCCCATATAAATAAGTGACTGTCCATCATGAGAGGTGTGTGGCATAACGTAAAGAATACACAAAAGCTTTGTCTCGTCAGTGGGCATATGACCCCCAAAGTTTGTTTTCAGCTGCAAGCAGGGATCTTGTATGCAAAGCAGGGCTTTAAAAAACAACAACACTGAGGAATATCAGTATGAAGGTTGATAAGTGTTTTATAAATAGCTGCATAATTAGCATATACTTACTGCAAAAAGTATACATAATATTTTATTCCCTGTTGTAGGCTGTAATGAATCTGCTGCCTCTACATCCTAGGAGGTTTGCACTTACTTTCCCCCTGATAATTTTAATACGTGGAACCATTATTAGCTGAATTAAGAATAAGTAAATGAGCAGTAAAAAAAAAAATACAGAAAAATTACAGGTGCCTGTGGTGAGTAAGATAATAAGTAGGTAAAAATATATGAAATAATTACAGTGTTTGAAGGCAGAGCTGGCATGAGGAAAACGACTCCGTGGAATATTAAGCCTGCTGTCGGCAGGGTAGAAAGACCGCAGCCCGCGCTGTGGACGTCACCTCTTCTGACTCCAGCCTGACACCCCACTGAGAGCGGGTCCGGTCTGTCCTCGGCCACATCTGCATGAGGCTGAAGGAGCCGATCCGACTCGGTGAAGACTTAGTTGCTCAAAGTCTGTGGTACTATAGAGTAAAGACTCGATAACTAAGCGGTTCTGTTTAAAGGATGTACCGGGCATTTTGGTGTTTGTGTAGACTTAGTCAACCCGGAGACACTGAGTATGATCTTGTTTAGAATGTATCTGTGATCTTGTTGACATCTCAACAAGATGGGACTTCAGATAATTTAGAGAAAGGGTTTTAAAGAGCTGTGGTGAGTAAGATAAAAAACAGTCTTTTATTTTTTAGAAGATTGCATTATATATAGCACTCATTCACAGTGTGATTGAATTGTTTAAGGCAAGCAGTCAATCAACAAACACTTGAGGCTTTTATGTTTTCACATGCCCAGTCCTTGACTGGGAAGTGTAGGTGCAGAGTGAGTCTAACGCACGGTTCCTGTGGTTAAAGTTCAGGTTTAGTGCCGCCAGCTGGGAAGGAATTTTACCACCATACCAAGAGAAACCTCAAGTTAGGATTTGAATGGTCAGTAGGTTTAAGAAAGTTTAGTTAGTAGTGGTGAGTCACTGCTTTCTAAATCGCCAGATATTGGACAAGAGAACTGGTTAAAACTATAGCAGAGAAGATCTAGTTCAGCTAAAATTTCTATCAAATTGTCAAGGCTGCAACAATTAACTCGTATCTTGCATGCACTTAGTTGTCTTTGAGAATTTGTGGGGATCAATTTCTACATCTCGGTTGGATTTCCCTGTTATCTAACCTAACTCAGCTGTATAATATATAGGGTGTCACAAATTCTATGATTCTGTGAATCGTCTGAAATGAACCCAGCGTCAGTGATGACTTTGGCCACTTGGACTATTATGGCCTTTTTAAAATTGTGTTTAAGCCCTGGCCGGTTTGGCTCAGCGGTTGGAGCGTCAGCCTGTGGACCAGAGAGTCCCGGGTTCGGTTCCCGTTAGGGGCACGTACCAAAAAAAAAAAAATTAAAATTGTGTTTAAAATAACAACTCAGTGACTAATTCTAGATTCTCTTACAGACTTTTACATAGCACTTTATGAGATGCCAGCACTGTGTCATCTTTCCGTGTCTCTTTCCATATTGAGACACGGGACTCGGTGGGATGTTCTTTATTCTTTGGCTGCTATCTAAAGAGTCCATAGTTTGTTTTTTCTCTCCTCACCATTTTTGTAGGAATTTAAGAAAATCAAATCACGTAAATCTTCTAAAAGCCCGAGAAGATTGTTATGGGAATAAGTAGAACCCCCAGCACCTCGCCTGTAACCATTTCGGGTATAATCAATTACATATAAAGTCTCCTCTGTGTCCCTTAAGAATCCGATTCGGCAGACTGCTCAGGAATGGAACAGTGTGTCGCCTGGGGAGGGGCAGCATCCTTGAGCACGTGCCTGGACTCAGCTATAAAAGTAGTATTACCTCCTCCTCTGTTTTAGTAAATGAACACCTATAAGGGGAAAGGCAAGGCTTTGGGAAACAAATCAGTGCTTCCTTTTGTTTTTCCAAAGGCAAAAACACTTAACTTTTATGAGAAAATGGAGAAAGCCTCTTCCCCCAGATTCGGTCAATTCTAGCTCCTAGGGGGCTAGGAGCTACTACTCATGACAACCAGCAGGACTCAGCTCTGGTTCAGGTGCCCATCATGCTGAGTCAGCTCCAGGAAACTTGGAACTTCAGCAAAAAAAAAAATTTTCCATTAGGATTTTTGCTTCCCAGATACAATTATTTAATAAATCCAGGAACCCAAGCACTAATGTCTTATCACTATAGCCACTGTAAGGAGCTTTACTGGTCTAGATTTGTAAACCCTATCATTACTCACTGAACAGCGCTCCTCATCTGTAAATATTTCCCCTTCATATTTGTGGAGAGTATTATGTGATCGTGTGAGCACATTAAGCATATTTGTTATAAATTGTCAAGCTCTTTACATATTTGAAGTGTTAAGCTAATCCTTCCAATCAGGTATTCTATCTTACATTGTTGACAGTAGACAGATTTCCCCAGCAGGAAAGAGGACAAGAAAAACCTTTGTCTTGACCTGCAGAGACATGTCGATTTAGTTACCATATATGAGGTCCCGAGAGGTTACCACAGGTGTGTTGCTGATACCGCTGTAGCCAACACACAGTCGTCTGTATTGTCTCCTGGAGTCCCAACCAAGGTAACCTGGAAAGTTAGACTGACAGCCTCTTGACATCAACTTGAAATTTCAAACTGTTTCAGCCCCGTACAAATCGGAAAGACTCTCTCTTTTTCTCACTCACTCTTGGGTGAGCCAGTTCATAGTTTTATAATCTGTCAGGAATTATTCATTTGGTAACCACCATGTACCTGACTATTATGTTGCTAGTTACCATAAAAATAGTCATAAAATGTAGTGCCCAGCGTTGCAATTCTTTGGGGAAAAAAACCTGAGTTATGTGTGCACACAAGCAAGAGACCAAAGGGTTAATCAGAAAAGAAAGAATTTTCACATAAAATGATCTTTCTTCCTTTTTTTTTTTTTATTGTAAGTTCAGAGAGAATTGTAGCAATACAGGTTGAGCAATTTTCTTTTTTATGAATCCCGTGCTCAATTTATGAAAGCCATTTTGCAACACATTTACATGCAGGACACCTTTGCTTTAAGGTCTGTCATTTACCTTGATCATGATTATTTATGTCCTTTGGAAAAGGCCCTGTGCTGGTGTAGTTCCCAAGCGCAGTCTTGCCTCGGGGCAGTTTTCTGCTGCTTTGAAGTCAAGGTGGAAAGCCAAGGCCGGCCGCAGCAGGCAGCTCTGAGGCGTGTTGTGTAATGGGGCAGCTGGAATTAGGAGTCTTGGATTCAAAACCAACTCTACCTCCTCGCTATGTAACCCTGGCCATTTATGCTCCTTTCTTGTCAGTGTGCTCCCTGTAGAAAGGGAACGAAACTTCCATCACAAGACGGTCAAGCAGAGCTTAACTGTGGTACTCTAGGTGCAAGCCACCATGTAAATTATGATGAGGAAATTATTCTGTGAACTAATGAGCTATAACAGTCACTGAAAAAGGAACAGTCTGTCGAGTCTAAAATCTTTCTTGATCACATAGATAGTCTCCTTACTGTAACCCACATGGGGATGCACACCGAGAGCGGTCCTTTCTCTGACACGTACAGTGGGCACTCAATCGAGTAGCTGTATTAATAAATAAATACAATTTCTCTATAACAGTCACTGTGCTAGGCATGGTATAGAATACAAAACAAATGGTGTATCGTCCGAAGCCTTAGAGAGCTTGGAGTTTAAGATAGCTAGCCATAAGAGCACAAAGGGCCAATATGAGTTGGTTGTTTAGACAGAAGAAGGAATGGTACCAAAACTGTCTGAGTCCCTCACCAGAAGACCAGTCAGCAGGAACTGTTCCTCTCCCTCCTACTGGGTGAGCTTATCTTCCTCCGGCCTTACTCCTCCCCCGCCCCAACCCCACACACTCCTGTCCCAGTCATGGTTTCAGCAGTACTGGATGAGCACTTGGAACGGGGTAACTGAGATGCGTACAGCAAAGGGGGTTAAAGAGATGTGGGCAGAACTGTGGGAACCAAGCAGAGTTGGCAAGGCACCCAGAGACAGGGGACAGTGGGAAGCATTACCAGCCCTAGACATGAAGCGTGAGCTGGAGGGCAGGCAGGAATGTCTACAGCCCGGTGAAGGCAGAGGTAGGCACAAGTCCAGGTGGAGCGAGCAAGTCGAATTTCTTGGGCAACTATCAGTCAAGGTCAGCAGTCATCAAGAAGGGTTTGTATTCATTTGGTCCAGAACTTTCGTGTGGGTGGAGATTTTCTTGAGGGCCTACGGGAAGAAATGAATCCGTTGAGAGGCTGGCTGTCTGAAGCTGGGGTCTGTCACGCTCTGCCCTTGCAAGTAGCACACATGAGTGTGACGGTCGATGTCCTCCTTGACTCCCCGGAACCTACCACGCACAGCCTTCGCAAGGCACCGAGCAGGAGAAAATGGATTATGCCCTCAACAACAAGAGGCGAGTCATCCGCCTGGTTTTGCAGTGGGCTGCCGTGTATGGAGACCTCCTGCAAGAGGACGACGTGGCGATGGCTTTCCTGGAGGTATGCGGGGTCCTCCTGAGAATACACCTTTGTCCTGCAATACACGGACGAGCAATAGGCAGGGCAGCCTCCCTGGAGAGACTGTGATCGCCAGTTCTAGACTTTGTTAACATGTTCATTGACCAGAAAGGTGCTGTGAGAAAAGTAAAGAAACAGCATCCGTTATCCCACCACTCAGATTCAATAGCTGGTAGCATTTTAATGTGTTTTTATTTAGTCTCTTTTTCTTTGTATATTTTCCGTAGAGTAGCCATCATTTTGCAGGCTGCTTATTCCACTTAGCATCATGTAAGGATTTTTCCATATCAGTACGTTCTTTCTAAGGACCTTGGAGTGGCTCTGCCACAGATATATTTATTTGTTTCTGTTTTGTTGAAATTTACATCATTTCCATTTTCACCTTCCTAGAATAACACTTTCATGCATGTGGGTCTGTCCTTGGTTATACTCCTAGACACTGGATTACTAGGTCAAATGAAAGATTTGAGTGGAGTGAAGCAACCACTCGGGTCTCTTTTTTTATTAATCCTCACTTGAGGATGTTTTTTCCATTGATTTTTAGAGAGAGTGGGAGGGAGCGGGAAGGAGAGAGAGAGAAACATCGATGTGAAAGAGACACATCGATTGGTTGCCTCTCACAGGGGCCCCGACCGAGGATTGAACCTGGAACCCAGGTACGTGCCCTTGACCAGAAATCGAACCCTTCAGTGCACAGGCCAATGCTCTAACCACTGAACCAGGCCAGCCAGGAATTACTGGGACCATGAGGTGGTTCTGAGGAGACGTGATTTATTTTGTAAACACTGCTTTTCAGCTGAACGTCCCTTTTCTTTCCCAAGGCTCCAGCCCCACAGCGGCTTGGACCCTGGTTCAGTCCTTGCTGACTCACTCCGTCCTCAAAGCTAGATAAGGACCTTGCTTCTGTGCAGGCAGAACACAATGTGGCTTCTGTTTCAACCTTTATCAGTCTGTATGTTCAAGAGTGAGTTATCCAAAAGAAACATACCCCTTATCTTCTTTTTAATCAGATCATTTGTCAGGCAGAGATAGGTGAGGAGGGAAGGAAGGGTGGACCACAAGAGTCCTTTAAAGCTGGGAAAGGAAGTATTTTGAAAACGTGAAGGGATAACAGTAGCTTGGAATCATGACTCGATGCACGGCCTCTGCCGGTGGTGTGAAGGCCGAGTGTCGGTTAGGCAGTTGGGTGGCTCGGCGGTCCAGTGGCCCGGCCACAGCTCCTGGGCAGAGCCGGGCACAGCCCTGCCACGTGGTCGGGACAGCTCCAGGACCTCAGCAGAGACCTGAGTTGGTGGCACAAACTCAACATAAATCTAGTACAGTGCTGAAGACCTTGCTTGCCTTTTTAACCACAACAATTAACTACTACTAGTGGTAAATATTAAATAAACAACAAATACCAAATATCAAAATAAGTGTTAAAATTCCCCTGAAAAAATATTGAGGAGAAAAAAGTGTTCTTAAAAGATTGACTCTGAAATTACCCATTCCAAAACATCGCATTACATTGCCTTTCATAGAAATATCCTATGAACATTTCATTAGCAATTAAATTAAAAAAAATTTTTTTTTGGTCATAAATTATACCCAACATAAAATTTGCCATTTTAACCATTTTAAGTGTACAATTCAGTGGCATTAATTACATGCACAATATTATACAATCATCATCTCTATTTCCAAAATTTTTTCTCACTTGCAATTTTGGCTTTGAGCATATTTTAACATTTTCTTTTTTGTCTCCAGTCCATGAAACCATGGTCTGGAGATGCTAGTGAAGCAGATGACATGTCTTTATTGCTCTTTACAGAACTGTGATCCTTTTGCAGTTCTTGTTAAAGCCTGTGACCTTTGCCAATTTCAGGAGTTTTATGTGTCTGTGTCCGATGATGCCCGGATGATCGCTGCCCTCAAGGAGCAACTGCCCGAGTTGGAGAGGATCGTCAAGCAGATGTAAGGAGGGGCTTGGCTTTGGGGTGCGCTTCCTCACGAAGGGCCTGCTCTCCATCAAAACATCTTCACCAAGTCCTCTGTCCCCCAAGAGGTGAAAGCTGGTTTTTCAATAGCCATGCCATGTCCTGGTTTGAGCAGACGGGGCCTCAGGGGCGTAGGTGCTATGATAAGGCCAGAGGAACAAAAGGACTGAGATTCTGCTCAGCTGCCTCCTAGGCTGGGGGGATGCCACGAGAAAGCCTGCAAAGGAAAATATCCTTCTTTAAGGCATCTGACTCAATAAACATGGGTCCCTTTGTTTCAAAGCAGTGAATGCAGTCATAGAATGGTCAGTGGCATTTAAAGAAGGTTTGAGGGGAATTACTTACATGGAAAATTCACTTTCTGCTGCCAAGGCTGTTGATGGTGAATATTTGTGTCCTGTCAGTGAAAACATAGGTTTTTGCATGCTGTTCCTCAGCCATAGATTGAATACTGGAGAGAGTGTATGCTGCTAGATTTTGAGAGCTAGAAACCTGGGTTTTTAACATCAGTTCTGCTAGGGATCTGCCTGTGGCAAGTTCAGCTCTCGCTGAGGACTCTCACATTGCCTCCTGAAAGGATGCTGTGATTTCATTTTCTAACATAAGATTAGAGTTATATGCAAATAAAGTAATTTCAAATAATAGTACCAATGGTATTAAATAATGTGCTCTCTGTTTCTCGTAGTTCAGAAGATGCCAAGAATCCACAAAAGAAGGTAAGTGGCGATGGATTAAGATTCTCTAATTGTCTGTGCCTGGCAAAATGACAGTTCTCCAGAAATGTTGTATTGCAACATATAAAAGGGATGCTTTCATCAATACAAAACATGTTTTCTTCATTTTTTGACTCTGCTTCTCAGGCATGTTTCCTTCGAGTTGCAAATATGCATTGGTACCCACTGTCACTTTAAAACCATTACTGTTATTATTTTTACAGCACAAAGTTCTTTTGCAACAGTTTAACACGGGCGATGAAAGAGGCCAGAAGCGCCAGCCTATCCGAGGCTCTGATGAAGGTGAGATTCTCTCCCAGCTCAAGATTGTTTAGATTGTTTGATTAAAATCTTCTGGAAATCGTCACCTTGGACCCACAGAATAGCTTTCCTTGGGGTGCCCCTTTGCACCCCAAATGGGTTGCTTTGAGGTGCCCTTTTGCATTGTAATTACTTTTGTTCTTGAACTCTGTGCTTGGAGCTGAGGTGCTCATTCACACTTCCCTGATTCTGCCTCTCTCCCACTACCACCTGTCCTTGAAGGAAAGAAAGATCATCTCAGGGACCAGTTGTCAAGGTTGCCCACCTCTGGGAAGAGCTGGCAAGAAAGTAGCTGGCTCTTCGTAGATAACTAGCAGAAGTGGGGTGCCAGGGTCATTTGCAGAGCAGGGCTCCTGCCCAGGAGAGTGCTCTGGCCCTGAGCACAGTCTCGTAAGCAGCCATCGGGGAGGTGCAGATGATGGCCGTTATTATTTGCTTCAGATTTCTCTAAAAAACCAAAACCAAAATGAAACGAATAACAATGATACATTTAAAATTTTTAAGCCACAAATGAACCTTGTAATTTAGGAGTGCCTCTAAACCCAAGAATTACGGTAGCTAGAATTACTTCCAGGATTTGTGTGTTCAGAGGTGAGCCTGTGGGTGCCACTTTTGTATCTGCTGACTTAAACGCCTTCCAAGCTATGTGGCCCAGCCCCAAAGTACACAAACCACTGAACAAGAGGGCTGGAGTGTCAGCATATACGGCCCCAGGCAGGAGCACTCCTGCTGCAGAGGTGTTAATGTTGGCTCCCCGTGGCCACACCACATGCAGCAGTAATCTCGTCCTCAGCCCTCACACTCCCTGCATTGTGCAAGCAGACAAGGACAGACTCAGAAAATTGACCGAACCATGCTTCTCATTTTTTCCCCATGATCTGTGTGTGGGTTTTTCACAAATAATCTGTTGTTGTTTATTTTAATTGGGAACAACAGTCATGGGTGCACCTATTCTTAGACCAATGCTAAGGACAAAGAGCTTCAGTAGGGGATAAACAGGTGTAGATGAGCCCAAATAAACACAGTATAGTAAGAATGGCAAGATGATGCAAGTTTTGGAGGATGTCTAAGCATTTGCATAGCTTATGGTTTTCTTAAGAGCTCACTAGACTAAATGACCACATTGCTACTGCCTTCCCAATAGTTCTGTTCAAGGTCTATTGCATGGACCACACCTACACAACCATTCGGGTGCCGGTGGCCGCCTCGGTGAAGGAAGTCATCAGCGCAGTTGCGGACAAGCTGGGCTCTGGGGAAGGCCTGATCGTCGTCAAGATGAGTTCCGGAGGAGGTAAGAGTCTTACTTAGCACTTCGAGCTTCCGTAAAATGGGATATCCCATCCAAACAGAAACCCCACCAGGAGCTAGTGTGGCCCTTCCAACCTGATCCAAAGGGACCAAGCGGTGCTGTGTGTCTTGCCATGAATGACAGAAATCATAGGGTTAGAGGTGAGCTGGGTAAGTACCCACTCTGCAGCAGAAAGAGGTGACGCGATCTATCTGAGGCAGCTGGAACTGAGGACTCGGGTGTGGATGTCAGCCTGGAGTTCCTTCCAGATAAACCCTAAAAAAATGCTTAAGGCCTTGAAGCTCTGAGAAACACAGACACCAAGAGAGCATCTGACATGACAAGCTAAAGTCTGACGTTGGAGGTGGTCATAGGCTAGTTCTTCTCAGCTGATGACGGTCCCCTCCTTACACAGCAGAGAACGCCGGCACCCAGGTCATCAGACGATGGAAGGAGTCTTTTCCCCATAGGATTACTTGCTTACTCTGTGCTTTCCTGAAATGTCATTTATTCATTCATCATAAATTTGCTGGTCACTTAGTGGGGCTGTGACCGGAGAGGATGACTGGACGTAGCCCACGCCCCCAAGTTGCTCCCAAGCTGGTAAGGAGGTAAATAGTAAATAAACCATTACCATCCATGCCAGCGAGAGCTTAGGAAGGGACAGCAGGTGTGGCACTGAGAGCCAGGAGGAAGGAGCAGCAAGGTTACTGTATCCAATAATGATTCAACAGCCATCTGGGGAACCTTTCAGGATCAGGTGAGCCATTTCTGCCACGTTTGGAGACAAACAATGCCACTGATGTAGGACCGTGGAGTGCATGCTGGACTCTCCCGAGGCCTCTCTTTCCGTCTCTATCGCAGTCATGCAGGGCCCAGGTGTCTGCCCTCCTGGCCCTGGTGTGTTCAACCCTTCACTATCCCGGGTCCATCCCTCTCTTCCTTAGGTCTTCACCCAAATGGCCGTGTCTCACTGGGGACCCCCTCCTGATCTTGATTCCCTTTCTAAAATTGTAACTTTCCCCTTACACATGCTGCCTGGCCTCCTTCCCTGCTGTCTTTCTTTCTCCTCATCACTTCAGCTCTAATGTATGTATCTTGGTCACTGCCTCCCTCACTATGATGTAAGCTCTTTTTGGACTGGGTTTGTTTTTTTTTTTTCTGCTCTGTTCCCTTCTGTATCCTCATCGCCTAGAGTAGTGTCTAGCATGTAGTAAAAAGTCTAAATAAATATTTATTGGATGAATTAATATTTACAACATAGAAGGCTTAATGTAGGTAATGCAATTGCCCTCCAAATTAAGAAATAAGTGAAAAATAATAATAAAAGTTCCCATCTAAAGTCATATGGGACCTCAGAACCCCCTGCCTAAGTTTTCTAAAAGTGATCTTTCCAGCTCCAAAGGGCTGGGTGTGATTGCCATCTGGAAAGATAACTTGTTATATAAATAGCAAGTGTGTTTTGTATGTAATTACAGTTGCAGCACAGAGCTGGGTGAATTGACCCTCGGGTATTTGCAGACCTGTTTTTGTGGTCCTTTCTGATGGCATCCTGAGTGTCGTGTGCTTGTGTGAACGCTGTGTCTCTTTTATTCAGTGCGCCCCTTCAGCGCTATATTTTATGCAGTCGCTCTGCATGTTTCCGTAATTCACCGAGCTGGCAATTTGTTGGTGTGATTAGGGCAGTGCAGCAAATCTCAGATGCATTTAATAGGCAATCTCATGCTTTTTATGTTCACAGAAAAGGTGGTGCTCAAACCTAATGATGTTTCCGTGTTTACGACGCTCACCATTAACGGACGCCTGTTTGCCTGCCCGCGAGAGCAGTTCGATTCACTGGTAGGTGTGGGTGGCCGCCTCAGAGCAGCGTCTGCAATCAGGAAAACTTGTCTGGAGCTTCACTTGGCACTCATGGCGAACCTAGTTGCTAAAAAAGCTCGAATGCTACTTGTTTTTCCCCTTTTCTGCGGTCTGTTAGGTAAGCCTCAGGTGTTCATTTGAGATGATCTGCGCTTAGGTTTCCTTTGTGGAGGGAGCCCACGTAGCACCACTATTGGGGCATAATTCAGCTTGCAGAACTCTTTGCAGTAATTCACCTCCTTGAAATGTCCCCAATTTAAATATTAATATTAAAAATATGAATATAAAAATAATTTTAAGACAAGCTATTGTGATGTATCATCTTCCCTAGGGGGATGCAGAAATACACTATGGCAAAGCCCCTCTCCAGTCTACGAAAATGCTGTTCCCTGGAAGTGTTCTGTCTTGTGTAGGAAATACCAGGGGCCAACAGTCTTCCCCGGGTCTCCGAAACACTTGTTCCCAGCCACACAGAGCTCTCGGGGAATACAGGATTAATTGCCCCATGCTAATAACCGAGTAGCCTATTCCCTTTCATGCAGGTGGTAGGGTTCATCTCGGTTTATTCTATAAAAATGAGGCTCAGAGGTGAGTAGCTATTAAAGTACCTTCGAAAGCCTGTGGGGCCAATTCAGAGGATAGAGGACCCGTTTTTTCCATCTTTGAACACACAGAGGCTAGAGGTGAACGGCACTGCCTTTGGGGGGAGCGTTTAACTAACTACATAAGTACTGCATGATATGTTCAAGTTGAATCCAACTGGACGTTGTAGGTAAATCAAGATTTCCCTCCTTGGGCTTTTAGAGCTTGTTTTCGCCTCATCATAATTCTGGTTTTCAGGTTGGGGAGAACCGTTGTGTGCACGCGAGCACAACTCCGCAGATTTTTGCAATATCTGCAATTCACCTGGAGAGGAACAACTGCACAGCCTTAGTTATCTTACCACCCCTCCTCCATCGTGGCCCATGAGCACCCCACCTTTCCTCAGCCACCAGCACTACGAGATCTGAGTCTGCTCACTGTCCTTTCATATATTTTTTTAGTCATCCACATTCATTGCTTTCTAAAAAATAAATATTTCCTGTTGAGGGACTGGGAAAAATAATGTTGTAAATGAGTCATGCTGCCCTCTCCTGGAAATAAAAACTGTCAAAACCCGGCTGAGTGCCGCACATAGAGGGTGATGTGTGTGCCGCATGGCGCTCAGGCCTCTCCTGCCAGCTGGTCCTTGGCCACTGTGTGCAGTGCTGCGTGCGTGGAGGGAGCCTGTGGACTGTCTCCAGCTCCCTGTGGGGCAGACACTAACGTTTAAGCCTCTGTTTATTTGCACATCATCCAGCAGCCTTACAAGTTCTGAGTCCTTGCGAGTCTTCCATTTTAAGGCCTGAGCCATTGAAAGGAATTTATTTTGCAACAAGTACCCGGGACAGGAACTTGTTTAACTTTCCCTATCGGGCGTTCCTCCGTTCACTGGGCGGCACGTTATGTCATCATACTAAGGAGTGGTCAGACCTTACCTGAGACAGGCAGCTCCTTTTCTGGCTTTCTAAAGATGTCTTTAAAGACAGGCCTTCTAGGAAGAGGCGTACACAGGATGACTGCTGTCCGTAATGTCGGCCAGAGCCCGGGCGCATCAGTGCAGACTTGGGAAGTATCTGTTTTGCGCTCCGTGCTGGGCTAGCTTCTGTGTGGCCCTAGACTGGCGTCCCTCATGACAATCACAGTCAAGTTAAGGAGACGAGACAAACACAAACAGCCTGGAAGAGAACAGGCTGTGGTGCTAAATTGCATTGCCTAGAATTAGCAGAGTGCCAGCGATTTAGCACAGTTGGTTCAGGGCTTGGATCCTGGAGGGAGTTTTGAAAGTGCTTGACGTTTTATTGAAGCATAGCTAGTAGTACACAGCAAATCATGATAAGATCCATTACACTGTGATTTGGTTCTGCTTTTTTTTTTTAATCCTTACCTGAGGATATTTTTCCATTTATCTTCAGTCAGAGTGGGAGTGAGGCAGAGAGAGAGAGAGGGAGAGAGAGAGAGAGGGGGAGAGAGAGAGAGAGAGAGAGAGACATTGATGTGAGAGAGACACGTTGACTGGTTGCCTCCTGAATGACCCCAACCAGGGCCAGGGACTGAACTGCAATCAAGGGACGTATCCTTGACCAGAATTGAACCTGAGTCTCTTTGGTCCGAGTCTCTTTCTTAACCGCTGAGCCAAGCCAGCCAGGGCTGATTTGGTTCTACTTTTATCCATTCACTGGTTCCTTCAACTTTTACTTAGTGCCTACTGTATCGTTCCAGATATTGTAGATGGTTCTGGCTCTGGGATGGTCTTGAAGATGAATCCACTATGGTCTTTGTGACTCAAGGAACTCACAGTGTGGTGAAGGACACCAGAGTGGAACGAGAACCCCGTAGACAAATGTCCTGGCAGAGCGAGGCACAGGGTGTGGGAGTATGAGGAGAGAGGGACGCTGGGGTGGCAGCTCACTCTGACCATCTCCTTGTCACTGACAATCCGCACATCCTCTTTGTGTCTCAGTTTCCTCCTCTGGAAAGCGGAAGGGTAACAGTGCTATCCTCTCAACCACCGCCATCCAGGCCTAACAGAGAAATCAGCTCTCAAAGAAACAGCAGAGGAGAGGCCGGGAGTCCTGCACCTCTGTGCAGGCAGTTTCCAGATCTGTGTGTGCAGGGCAGACCCTACACAAGCTCTGCTGTGCCTCATCCGTAGGAGATTTCCACAGGGATATCAGTGTGAAAATGGCCCAAGGAGATGATTCTCTGAGGCCCAGGGTCAGCACGTCCATTCCCGCTTCAGACGAGGAGCCCCCGTGGCTGCTCACATTGCCACTCGGAGGAGACTCGGGGAGCGAAGACGTCAGCCTGCCCTTTGTTGAAAGGGAGGAGGCTTGGTGAGCCCTGCCCACTGAAAAGAGGGAGAATAACAGGGCTTTCTGTGATTCTATCAAAGGGATGCAGGAGTGATAGCCCAGTATCCACCAGTAAAAGGACTCTATATACCTCTTTCTATGGGCATCTTCCCTGCAGTTGTTGGGTTAACTTGTCTCCTCTATGAAAAGCCCTAAGGCCTCAAGGGAAAGAGATGGAGAGCTGGGCAGACGGAAGAGAGAGCAGACCCATGGGATCAAGCAGAAGGGCAGCTCCGCAGAGGAGCAGAGGGGCAGTTGTAAGAGGGAAAGGAGAACATGGAGGGACAATCTGGGCCCAAGAGGGGTCCTCAGACCTTGCATTTAAAAGCTTCCCCAACTTTTCTCCCTAAGACCTACCCTGCTGGAAACCATTCTCCTTATTTACTTCCATAAGCTACTTGCCTATCAGCTTCAGGTTTGCTGAACCTGGCATGCCTGCTTGGAACGGCTTCCCAGGGAAGTCGGAGGAAAAAGCCTTCAAGAACGTCTTACTTCTTTACCAGAGAAAAGGAATTGTTTCCAGGGAGCTCCCAGGCCCAAGCAGAAGAGACCCTCCACAGGCCACTCTGCTCTGAATCTTCCTTGTCACGGTCCACGTTTTTCAGTCAGTGAAACTGATTGTGGTGCCGATGATGACTCTAAAGAGGGCACCGAAGTGAGTGAGCGTTCAGAGTAAAGGCATCTTTCCCCTCTGGGTGAAATCAAAGTTTCAAGATACTCCTGAAAGCATTTCCAGAATCCTTTCCCCTCAGCAACTCGTTAAAGCAGTTAGCATTAAGTGCTCGCCTGTTTTGAGATTCTGATATATTTTTGCATGATTATTCATAGACTCCCTTGCCAGAACAGGAAGGCCCAACTGTCGGAACAGTGGGAACTTTTGAACTGATGAGCTCGAAAGATTTAGCATACCAGATGACAATTTATGATTGGGAACTCTTCAACTGTGTGCATGAGGTAAGCTGCTTGATTGAGAGCATTAGCGGGGCCCCAGCAATCCTGGGCGAGACCTGCTGGCACTGCTCAGCTGCAAATGTTAATGTGTAGCGCAGTGTGCAAACCACATGATCGTTTCTTAAATATTGAGTTTATTACTAAAGCCTGTCAGAAAGTCTTTGAGTGTTACAGAAACATCTTTATGGCTTACAGTAAGCTATGTCTCCCTGAGTATATTAAGCCAACAGCACCTAGTTTATTGTTAATAGATTGAACCAGCCTCACTGAAGCCCTTCAGGCCTGGAGTCCAGGTCGAATCCTGGTCGGGGATTATTTTCACATGGGGCGACCAATGTCGATTTGTCTTGACAGAGAGAGAAGCCTCGCTGGTGATTCGATTGAAAAGCAGAGAAGTGAAATTGTTTTCCTTTCTCTTCTAGCTGGAGCTAATCTATCACACATTTGGAAGGCATAATTTTAAAAAGACCACGGCAAACTTGGATTTGTTCCTGAGAAGATTTAATGAAATTCAGTTTTGGGTTGTCACTGAGATTTGCCTTTGTTCCCAGCCCAGCAAGCGTGTTCAGCTCTTAAAAAAATTTATTAAGATTGCAGCCCAGTAAGTATCGTCAGCTCGGGAAGAGAAACGTGTTCGAGCTGCATTTTCATTTTGTTCTCCCAGACTATACCTTAAAAAGAAAAGCAAGGCACAGGATCAACCTCCTTGTGCACCAGGACCGACCACAGGGGCTTCAAATAACCAACCACACTCTTGTTTGCAAGAGATGAATTTCATCTAGTGTTTGTAATATTTGACATCATGATGCAAATGAACATCTTCCAGCATTGATGCCGGAGCCAAAATCGTAACCTCTTTCTGCCCCGAACTACACAGACTGTGTGCCCCCTTCAGTGTATCCTTTAGCAAAGTTTCTGTTGTAGGAAGTTCTGTTTTCAGGAGGCTCCTGGTGTCAATGTCCAACATGACACATTCTCACCAGTAGAGGGCAGTGGGCACACGCATGTACAGCAGCACTTCCAACTCAGCCAGAATAAAATCGGTAAAATGCGTAACGGCGAGCTAACCTGGTACATGAAAATCATCTCCATAAACATCAGAAAAAGCAAGCATCTTATAAATATTCTATTTAACAGCACTTCATGGGAAACAATTTATTTGCTGCAGGGGCCAGTTAGATTTCTCCTTGACATGAATTTAATCTTCTGCTATTTAGATATGCCTGACAACCTCCTGTTTACGTCCGTGTTTTTGGTATCACCACAAGGCTAAAAATAAAATGCTAAATGCGGCCTGTGGCTGGGAGACGTCTTTCCTTTCTAAATGCAGGGAGCTTGAGCGCAGGAAGGTGGGGAGCACAAGTGACCCCAGCTAGGCAATTTTCTTGAGCCAAACAGTTTAGATCCCATACAGAATCTGATTTCCAGAGCTAAACAAAGAAGTAAATGCTGCTTGACGTTGCATACATGTCGGCTTGCCAAAGGCTTTGAATTTTTTGCACAAAATTTGCAGGTTCCACAGGATATCCAAATCCCTTGGATTCAAATGCTGGTGTCTCTTAATTTGGAAAAGCTTCCCTTTTGCAGAAAGATTCGGTAAAAGGTTGCCTGTGAATTTCTGGTTCAGAGTGTATCCACTTTCCCTCGGAGCCTGAATAGCCTTGTTGCAAGAGACAAATGCCTTCACATATTTGGAAGCTGATTATGGAAACTGTGACAATATGTGCCTTCCTGTTACAAGGAGCACGCTGTCTCATCACCTCAGCCTGGCAGTGCTAAGAGCGACAAGGGGGCTGGAGAGGCAGGCAGTCTGCACCCAAACACGGGAGACCAGGCCCCGTGAGGGCCCCACCCTGGGACTTTACAAGGAAGCCCAGGAGACAGGAGCTCAGGAATTTTAAAAAATATTTTTGCCTTTCTTATCTCTCCTCCTTCTTATTATGTAAATGAGTAGGTGGATTTGGCCTTGGGTTTTAATTGGCTTGTACTACTTGACCATTATTCATCTGTGCTGTCCTGCAGCGGCACTGTTCCCACAGCCCAGCCAGAGGACTGCCGACGGCCGCAAACCCAGAGCTCAAGGCTGGGTCTAACCCAGCGGCATAGATGTGCTGTCTGGTATTTTTAGAGAACTTCAGCATATTCTGTTTCAGCTCTTGGACCTGCCCAGAACTTTCTGAAGTGGGGGATCCGAATCTTATCCATCCCCTTTGACAGGGGAGAGACTGAGGCTTAGAGAAATGTCCTGGCTTACTTAGGGTGATAAACTCAGTTGGTAACAGTGACCAGAAAGGCAAGTCTGCAGTCCTGCCTGCTTTCTGTTGTGATCACGTGGACCGATCCAAGGCACACATGTATGTGTACATGACCATACTCACTGCCTTCAGCCCTGGGGGTCTCTGAAATCGCTTTCAGCCCCTGTCCTCACACAGCAAGGGCCTTGCTCGATCTGTCACCGGTGCGATCAGATACACTGAAGCGTCTCCAAAATGTTTCCCATTTCCACACACACCATTTAAGAAGCACTCATTGTTATCTCTGCAAGAACAGGGGCAGCAAATGCAACAAGTTAATTAGCCTTTTACAGAAATGTTAATCCAGACAGGATTAATTATGACATAGTCAATTTAAATAACCACATGGATTTGGGGCAAGGGATTTGTGCTCACTGCAAAATGAATTCTTATTTCCCTTTTCAAGGAACTGGTATGAGGTTGAGGATCCCCCCACCCTTTTTTTTAAATGAATCCAAGTACCTCGGTTAAATATTGCCATTCTAATAAGAATCTGTGGTCTTGTCCCTCACTGTTCTTATTCTTAAATATATGTTTATAAAAGCTAATAGTGGCACAAGTACAGATTCAAAATGATCAGCTTCATTAACATCAGTAAAACACAGAGAAAATAAGATGTTTTGTTTGTTTGTTTGTTTGTTTAGGTTTTTTTCTCGGCTTTAAAACTCCTTGAGTTCATAGGGATCATGACAGGCACACTGATCCTTTTCAACAGATTAGACGCATTTGCATGGCAGGTGGGAGTGCGGTGGCTGCAGCAGTGTGATGTCCCTGTTCCCCCTCGAGCTGCCCGTAGAGGTGCCCAGCTTCTGCTGAATGTCCCGACGTCAAGGACATTTGCTTCCTCTCTTCCCGCCCCATGAGTCGTTTCCCTCAGGGCCCACAAGGCTTTTAGTGAGCTTTGGGGTCCTAATCACAAACCCTAGGGTAGGTGTCTTTAAATTCCGTCTCAAAACCTGGACTGAGCTGGCCCACACCACCGCCTTCCTAAAATTACAGTGAGAAATCGAACCGCAGAACGCGGTCACCCAAGTGGAACCCGCAGAGTGTTAAATCTATCATCTCCCGTTCTCATCAGGAGTCCTGACGAATATTAATGACTATCAGAAAATAGGACTCTAATTTTTCTTATTTCGCTCAAAAGTGGCATTTTATTCAAACACATGCCTCTTGTGTTTCAGCTGTAAGGAGTACAAAAACCTGAATTCCTTTTTCGCCATCGTCATGGGACTCAGTAACGTTGCTGTGAGCCGCTTGGCACTGACGTGGGAGGTAAGCCTCAGCTGAGAGCCAGCTGTGACTTTTGCCTTCAGGATAAAAACACAGCCTCACCAGTGAGCTTTCTGTGCAGAAATATCATTCACACTCATGTAACAATGGAAAAGGTGGGACACTCGGAGGGAGGTGAAATGTCTCCTTTTTCTAGTTGCCTCGGAGTGTGAATTTAAAAAGGTATTGTCCTTTCGTGTATGGAGGGGGTCTCAGCTTCTTGTTCTATATGATGTAAATAATAATAACTCTAGTTCCTAGGTACAATGTGAATCAACATCATTGCTTGGATGACTTCAAAGGTTTGGTCATAGATTCCTTTGTTCTCTGGAATGTCTGCTTGTTGCTTTTGCCATAAACCTTATCTATAATTAAGAGAGGATAGAAGACCCTTTTTTTTTTCTAAGTAGTCATTTGTTTCTGGGAGAATTAGCCAAAAGGCCAACTGTTTAGCCCAGCCAAGTATCTCTTAACCACCTGGCAGACCTCTCTGTGTGGAGGAACAGCCGTCGGCTAGTAGTCAGTTTGGGGCAAAACTTATGCGGGTGCATTACACATTTCTGCAGCAAATATGATTAGTGGTTTGTTGCTAGTTGGTCATTTGTGCTAGAGAACATCCTCATTTTTCATTAGCTAAGTACTCAAAACGTGCCTGACCCCTTACATGTGGTATATAGTCAAAGAAATACTAACCTCTAATAGAGCAAACACACAAAAATAGACTCTTACTAAAAATACGATGTATGTGTAAGTGGGACACAGAGAGAGGGCAAGAAGTGGATAACCGAGACCAAATGTGCACGGGTGTTTACAGGCAGCTGATCGCATCTCTAAGTGTGTTCGTGAAACATGTCCTTCCCTGTGTCCTTCTTGAAACTGTTTTCTTCAAGGGAAACATTGTTTATAGGGCAGGTCCTCACAAGTCCTTCTGCCCTGGTTTTCTCTTAAAATTCCAGGCAGATGCAGCACACAGCAGCTCATCCCCCGAATATAGGAATGAGGGCATTGGCGAGGCCCACGTGCCACGCAGCTGTATCGTCTTCCAGCCGGGAGAAGGGCAGTTAGTGCTGCCAATGGGGCTGAGCAGTGAGGCCGTCGTGCAGGCTCACCTGTCCTGAGCCGGCAGCTCTGGGACTCTGGAGACCCAGGGGGTCTCCTCGGATACTCTGCTTCCCCCAAACTGTTTCCAGTTTCCAACCCTCCTCCCCCAGAGTCCACATGAGTTGGTTGGAATAATCAAAGAAGTATAAAGCCTCATAGGGGTCCAGGAAGGCCCGGTGTAGGTACTGCAGCAGCCAGACATTAAGGCTGTAGTGTGTGGGAGACACGGTCAGTCCCCTGTCCTGGTCTGCAGAGGCCGCTTGGGGGGAGAGGGGTGCAGTCAGCAAAGGCAGAGAGCTTCCTGGCCAGTCCTTCCGTCTCATGGGAAATAGGAAAGCAGCCTCATTCTGTGAGCTTCTGTTTTCATCCTTGCAAGTTGCTGAAAAGAGATTAACCTTCCATCGTGTATACGCCTTTATTTTTTAAGGTGAATATAATTATATCATTTGGCAGAAAGATCTTTGATTGGGTTTATCTACCTGTACTTGCCAAGTACCCCTCAAGGGCCTCCCATAGCAGCTCCCGTGAGAACCGTGATGAGCAGGGTGGGGAACGGTACCTGGCCCCCAGCAACTGCAAAACCACATGAAACGGTCCGTGAACAAAACAGCCAATCAAGTTCAACTGCGTGGCAAAGGAAATGGATCAGCACAGAAGGGGAAGGCCAGTCTGAGATAAAGCCAATGGGAATGATAGCCTGGAGCAGGTCCTTGGCCCCAGGAGTACGACACTGGGGCAGGGTGGTTCCCTGAGGGGCTGTCCTGTGCCCTGTGGAGTGCTCGGCAGCATCCCTGGCCTCTGCCTACTGTGTGCTCGCTGCACCTGTCACCTCACCCGCCAGTGACAACAAAAACTATCTGCAGACATTACCAAAATTCCCTGGGGGAGGGGTGCAAAATCACTGCCAGTTGAGAACCACTGGTCTGGAAGCATGGGGTGTGGGCAGATAATAGACTCACCACATTTTTTATTACCATATGCCCTCCTGCCTTTGACCCAAAGCCGGAGAAGTCAAGAAAGAGAACTAGTATGACAAATCTAACCAAAAAATGTAATTCACTCCTGATTTGTAAAAGGGTCTGTGTCATGGAAGGTTTTCAATGAACATTTGGACACTCCACGTGGGATGAGATCCTTGCGTCTCTTGATGCCCACCCAGCTTTCCTCCTCTGAAGGTTCTCTCTAGCTAGGGGATCACGTTTCCCTGGTGCCTAACTTGAAAACAGGGGCTGGGAAAATGAATTTGGCTTCCTAGACACAGAAATAATATTTTTTACAATGTTTAAGGGGGAATATTTAAACCGATTGAGATATGAGGGGAAAAGAAGAGAGGAGCTTTTCTGTGGGTGGCAGAGGCCTGATTGGTGACTCGGTTGTTGACGTCCCTGTCAAAGCAGAGCTGAGCTGGGCACCTCTGAGGCCTGGGACTCGGCACTGCTCCCATAGTCTCAGGATGGGGACATGTCACACTGCTCTCTCGTGATGTGGCCCAGTCAGAGTTCAGCTTTACTCACAGCATAGAACCCAAGCAGAGCAAGACCCATAGACTGAAACATGTTTCAGAATCGGCCTTCTGCTGCGGACACATAGGTACAGTCAGTGGTGTTGAATCATGTGCCGAAATACAAACACAAGAAATGACTAAACTGTTGGAACTGTCAAGTTTTGTATCATAGCGGGGCAGAGAAATCACGTGGGAGAAATGCCCGCGTGGACAAGCGCGGCTCATACGAGAGAGGCAAGAGGAAAGGAAGCAGGTGGTGTGAGTTACTGAGGCGGTGGCCGTATCAGCCGGGGGACTGGGCATTTCATGTAAACTGTGAGACTTACTTTCTTCCATGTATAAAACTCAGGTTTAATCCAGCCAAATAAATATTTATTGAACATCTACTATGTTCCTGACACTTTTGGGCACTGAGGATATAGCAATAAACAAAACTGATGAAAATCCCTATTCTCAAGTAGCTTGCTTTGTAAGGGGGAAGGGTTAAAACAGGAAATTTCTAAAATTTTTAATTCCAATATTCTCTGGTCTAAATTCCTAATTATGAGAATCAGAGGGTTTAATTCCAAAACACCTGTAATCTGGGAATGTAGTCGTCTTTGCGAATAATCCATTTCAGAACACATTAGAAAAGCAGGAAGACCGAAGCATCCAAGGTTACTTTTGGTCCATCTAAGTTAAGACTTTTAAAAAGTGAGTTCTCTGCACTCCGGAAGATCATCCTCAAATGACAAGACAGATTACAGTCTGGCCTGTCCTCGAGCTATCGTGATTAAGAGCCAAAAGAAATGCATTTCCCCTAGAAATGGTAACACGTGATACCCATCTAGCTATTGAGTCTGACACATGGGTGTGGCGTTTGCGTTTCATTCACAGAAACTGCCAAGCAAGTTCAAGAAGTTCTACGCGGAGTTTGAAAGTTTAATGGTAAGTGACGGTGGCTCCTTCATTCTGTTCACTGTCTGCATTAGTCCAATTTCTGATGAGCTGAATTGAAGTTCTCATTGCAGAAATTTTATCTGTCCTTGTATGACTTTAAGAAGTTTATGATCCCGTTTTAGTGCTGCTAAAACAAGCATGTCTGACTAATGAATGGCACCCTCGGGAACTAACTTAAAGAGGACTTATGTCCCACATAAGGTCAATTTGTGTAACTAAGAAAAGCAGTGTAATAAGATCCTTTTCATCTAGCACAGGTTGGCTATGGGTTGGAAGTTGCATTTTTCTTGGCTTGCCAAAATTATTTTTCCCCACTGGCTGGGAGGTGTTAACAGACAGAGAAGGAGCGAGTGGGACTTGGCAGGAGTGATGGGATGGATGGTGTCAGACAGGGCAAGTCGGGACTGGCTGTGCGCAGCAGAGAGGAGGGTGATCCGAACGCCCGGGGAGAGCGTGCTTCCGGAGAAGGGACCTCCTGCTGGGGTTGTTTTACACCTTTTACATTTGCGATCAAAGGAATCTCTCCCCTTGATCCTGATAGGCAAATCTCCCTTTCAAACAAGAAAGGAAGCCAAAAGCAAAGTATTTTCATGTCACATAAAGTTGTTTTAAAACACAAATCAATTTGTTTAACTAGGTCTACCTTTTCCTGGTAGCTACGTTTGATTCCATGCTGCCCGCTGGCGGGGTGACGTGGCTGGGTGTGTTAGGGGGTGCAGCTAATCGGCCTCTTTGTTTCTCTGAAGGATCCTTCAAGAAACCACAGGGCCTACAGGCTGACCGTGGCGAAGCTGGAGCCCCCGCTCATCCCCTTCATGCCTTTGCTCATCAAAGGTAAGTCTGAGGACGTGCAGGCCACGCGGGGATGAGCGTGTGGGGAAGGAAATGAGTACGAGCCCAATCAGATTGATCTTTGGGGTAAGAATGACCCCATCCTTCCACCCGCTTCCTCATGCCCTCCCAGTCCTGACCTCTGAAAGGGATGGGAAGATTACTGGAGGAGCAGGAGCCACACTTTGGAAGACGTGATAGGAACACAGAGGGTTAGTGGGGAGATTTTACTAACCTCAGGTAAAGTGCTTTAGAAAGTTAAACACCTAACATAAAGGAACTATTGTCAGCCCTTTTCCCGCCGCAGTGTTATGCAAATCCTCCAGCATAATCGAATGGTGCTATTATGGTTTCTTAGTGTGACATATTTCCGTTAGTGATTCGAATGTGACTTTTATTTCTTTGCAGATATGACATTTACTCATGAGGGGAACAAGACGTTCATTGACAACCTAGTCAACTTTGAAAAAATGGTATGTGCGGTATTATAACCCTAAGCACAGTGTTGTTTTTTTAAAAAGTAAAATTTGCATTTGTACTGATAGAGCAACTAATTTTCATATATGCTGCCATGCTAAAAAGGTAATTACACATAAAGGAGTTTTGAAATATTTGGTTCAAATTGGCTACTACTTTAGTCTGTCAGTTCTCTTTTGTGAGACGGAATGGTATTTGTGCAGGGCCTCAAGCAGCCGCAGCCTTTGCGCTGTGTGCTGGTCCTGGGCCGTGTGCTGGTCCTGGGCCGTGTGCTGTCCTGGGCTGTGTGCTGTCCTGGGCTGTGTGCTCGTCCTGGGCCGTGTGCTGTCCTGGGCCGTGTGCTGTCCTGGGCCGTGTGCTCGTCCTGGGCCGTGTGCTCGTCCTGGGCCGTGTGCTGTCCTGGGCCGTGTGCTCGTCCTGGGCCGTGTGCTGTCCTGGGCCGTGTGCTCGTCCTGGGCCGTGTGCTGGTCCTGGGCCGTGCGCTGTCCTGGGCCGTGTGCTGGTCCTGGGCCGTGTGCTGGTCCTGGGCCGTGTGCTCGTCCTGGGCTGTGTGCTGGTCCTGGGCTGTGTGCTGTCCTGGGCTGTATGCTGTCCTGGGCTGTGTGCTCGTCCTGGGCTGTGTGCTGTCCTGGGCTGTGTGCTCGTCCTGGGCTGTCGCTAAAACACAGAATGCTCCGGGGACTCCCGTGTTGGCTGTACGGTGGTGGCTCAGCCTGCCCAGGACGCCTTTGACATGTTTATCTGCTGAGCCTGACTTTACTGCATGTAGGTAAAGGCAACTCTATAGCCCATCTTTATTAGGGACTGTTCTTCTAAATGTGCATTGTTTATTCAAATAAAGTTCACTGAAGTTCAGAGAGGGAACTTGAAAATCTTTATATCCAAAACCAAAATTTTTATAAATAACAGATGTGGAACTGGCACATATTCTGTATTTTCCAATCCCCACCCCCCAACCCCGCCACCAAAAAGCTGTGTTTTCTGGCATGAGTTACTTTGTAGTTTAGTTTCTTATCTTCTGCAAAGCAATAAAGTAAATCATGCCAAAATTTTTATTTAGCTACATAGTGCATGTTAATGGAATGCTCCATTGTCTTCTAAATCCTTTGGATGCAGCCTGGATGGATGAGGTGTTGCAGGGTTATATCTGTGGGTGAGCATCTGCCCCGGGCCATGGTTTGCAGTTGTGAATGTGGTTCTTACAGGAGAAGCTCGGGGCTTGGAGTTTAGGACACATGAGGTTCAATTCTCAGCTTCATCACTTTGCAGCTGTCCCTTCTCTGCAGGTCAGTTTCCCCAACAGAAAATGGGGATCGTGCCTGCTCCATCTACCCCTGTAGCTTGTGGGTGGTCCAGAGTATAGAAGCATTCCTGTTAGCTATAGAAGTCTTATCAGAAACTGTTCTGTTTGTTTCTTGAAATCCAGCTAGCCTGTATGACTCCAGGAGAATTTGAAACACCTCTGGGTAACCCTGTGAGGCTCACACCATCCAGCTTTGGGAATGAGCTGATTGCAAAGCCCAGTTTGGTAAAGAAGTGCAGCAGTTGCTGGGCACTAGGTTCCCATGTCTTAAGCTTCTTAGGAAATAGCACAAGAGTCCATACGCCTCAAAGACAGTCTACGCTGAAGGGCAAGTCTTTTCTCAGCAGACTTCCCCTCCAGCCCTCCTTACCAAGGGCAGGGTATGAGCATCTCTATCACTGTGTCAATTTAATAATTCTTTGATCAAAGTAAAAAAGCCTTCTTTGCTCACTTATTAGCGTGGAGAATTAAACACATTTTCCTGATTTCTCAAAAGAAAACGTGTTTTCCAGAAATGAAAGACTTAGCCAATAGGTAAAGAACCTTCCAGATCACGTATGCAGAAATGCAGACTGGGGTGGCTAAGCCAACCACCTGAGTGTAAAATATGTGCACAGAGGCATAGAAGTCCAGGTTTCCAAAGAGTTGAATGAACTTTTTAGAACTTTTGATCATTGAAGTTAACTAACCAGAAAAAAAGCGAGAACAGCAAAAATATCCATCAAAGGGGATGAAAGTTGTTTCATCTGGGTTTTTATTTTTATTTTTAATATGTTTGTATTGATTCTTTAGAGAGAGAGAGGAAGGGAGAGATAGAAACATCCATGTGAGAGAGAAACATCAATCAGCTGCCTCTTGCACGCCCCCTACTGGGGATCGAGCCAGCAACCCTGGCATGTGCCCTGACTGGGAATCAAAGCGGGACTTCTCAGTCCATAGGGTGACACTCAATCCACTGAGCCACACTGGCCAGGCTCATCTGGGTTTTTAGATCTTGGTGTTGCACCCATAACCCGTAAAGGCAAAGTCAAGATCGCATTCAATGAACGTTAAGAATGTTCCCCTTCCCCATTTCTGCACTTAGGCCCATGGCCGTGGATTCTTACATGCCTAGCACTGAGGAGAGAGGTCCTTTGCCCCTGATCTCAGAAAGAGTCCACTTTTGCTTAAAAGCTACTGAATAGCTAAGGTAGATAGCAGTTCAGCTGCAGTAACGGAAACCTAAATTAACGATGGCTTTGGCCAGATCGGTGTGTTTCTGTCTCATGTTACGGGCCAAGCCAGTGTGGTGCTGCATTCCGGGAGTCGTGGTTCCAGGCTTCTCTCTTGCTGTTTCACCCTCCACATCCTCCAAGGTGGTGGCCACCAGGACCCGTTCCAGCCGGAGGGAAGGGGAAAGGCAGAGACATGCTTCTTCCCTGCAAGGATCGGACCTGGAGTTGCACTCACCACTTGGCTCACATTTTGCTGATCAGAAATTTAGTCCCATGAAAGGGAAGGTAGGATATGTAGCCCTTATGTGGGATATGATGTGTCCCACTAAAAATTAGGGGGTTCTATTATTATAATACAGAAGGGGAGAAAGACTACTGTTAGTTCTCTGTTCCCACAACTATAACTTTTATTTCATTTGATGTTTCGTACCATGACAATGTTTAATTTTACAGTTGCCCTCCCATGAGCTGGATGTTACTGGAAAACAAAATAGAATTTCAAAAAGGGTTGATCATGTTTTTCAAACCTGGCTTTGACCAACCTGGCACTTGTAGTAAACGTTCCAAGTCCTTCTCTCCATGGACTACCCACCCTGCCCGTGCCACCCCACTGCCACCTACAGCTCCCACCAGTGGCTGCTGTGATTACTGTGTGTCTTCCGGAAGGATACAGCTCCCTTTCCAGGCTGATGTGCATGCTGCTTCCCTGTCAGTCGTCAGCAAGGCCAAGGTGATGAGCAGAGCTGGCAGCCTTTGTGGGGCTGGGAGGCTGTAGCCCCAGAAGGAGCCCCTGCCAGGGCAGAAGTCACCCTGGTAGCCAGGAACACAGGTGCCTTTTCTTGGTGGCAGCATTGTAGTCACAGCAAACTACCGTGCCAGCCCTAAGTATTTTTATTTTGAACCTCTTCGCCCTCGAGGTACGAAGTGAGGATTAGAGAATTTGTGGCATATTGGTGTTCAGGATTTATGAGTATGAACAAAAGAGAATTCACACTCTGATCCTTATGCAAAAAAAAAAAAAAAGGCAGATATTCTTTTATTTGGGGGGAACATAAAGGAGTATTCAAAAAAATGTTTGAATAAAGCCCTTTGTAGCTTTCCGTGGCATCCATGAATATTTATAGCATTTAGGAGGTAGACTAGCAATGGATTAGAGGATAATATGCTGGCCGGCTGCCACTCTCCTCTCCCAGGCTGCATAAAGCATGCTGATAGCCACAGTTGCTACTGTATTAGGAGGTTGGTTCTATTTCAGACGTACCCATATTTAGGTGTATTTATTTATGAATGTTATTTTAAGGTAGCCCTTTTATTTGGAATGAGAGGCATGGGGCAAAGGTCTGTACTTCTGGAAACATTAACAGAAGCTAATTCATGAAGGAAGAGAAATGTTTTGAATCCTTCTATTGTGGGGGAAGGGAAAATTACCCCCTTCCACTCTTGGTGCTTATGGCTGGTAGAATAATTAAAATGACATAAGGCAGATTAACAGGAGAAAATAAAATTTAATATATACATATGGGGAATTCACATAAGCATGAAGAATCCAAAGACAGTAAAGCAAAATGAGGTTATATATCATCCCGGACTAGGAGATGGAGATAAGGGTCTGGGACTTCAAAGGGAAATAAAGCAATTCACAGAAAAGAGTTAATGTTTAGGAAAGAAATGTTTGCTGGGGCATCTAGAGACAGTGGGACAGGGGGCACTCTGAGCAAACAGACTTTGTGAGTTTCCTCCCTGTGTATCGCACCCAGTTCACACTCAGCTGTACAACAGCAGTTCTTTGACAACATGGGTTACACTGTGCAGGTCCACTTATATGTAGACCAATAAACATACAGCCCGCCCTTCGTACCCCCAGATTTCCATCAGCAGCTTCAACCAACCGCAGGCTGAAAAAGTATTTCTGATCCACGGTTGGGAATCTGTGGACGCAGAGGGCCGCCTGTATGCGTTGTCCTATCATTTTATTCCAGGGACTTGAGCACCCTCGGATTTTGGCATCAGCAGGGCTCCTGGAACCAGTCCCCTGTGGATACTGCCGGATGACTATAGTTAAGTTTGGGGGGAGTCAAAGGTTATACGCAGATTTTCAGCTGCATGGGGGTCAGCATCCCTAACCCCCATGTGTTCAAGGGTCAACTATGGTTATCTATGGTGATAGCTTCTTCCTGGAACGGACTTTCCATCTTAAATTCTTTTAGGTGGTTAGAGGGAAGGTCAAAGTGTCTTCCTGAGCCTTCTGGGCCATAAAAATAACCAGCTTAAAATAATTAATACCCCAAAGAATCATATTTTGGGGTGGCAAACTCTGTTCCCCTTCATGCCATTATATAATTAGCAATAATGTATTTTTCTACCAATGATACTGTTATCACAAGTTCATGGAGAGAACATTGGACAAATATCAAAAAGAATCTCCCAGTAAAAATCTAGATGTTCAAATCTACCTAATTCCCAGTCCTTCCCAACACACTAGAAATCTATAAGTGGACTTTGAAAGTTTATTTCTTCCGTTAGAGTTCACAGACCGACCTAAATGCAGATTTTCTGAAGGATGTGTTTCAAAGCAATATAATATACATAAAGTGTCCAGGCAAAGGATTTTGTTAGGAAGCATAAATAAATCCCCAAAGTAGTCCTCAATCCCTAGGAGATCATATGCAGTTGAGATGATAAAACATAAAGACATGAGCCCTGCCGGTGTGGCTCAGTGGTTGAGCGTTGACCCATGCACCAAGAGGTCACCGGTTCAATTCTCGGTTGGGGCACATGCCCAGGTTGTGGGCCAAATCTCCAGTGGGGGACATGCAGGAGGCAGCCAATCGATGTTCTCTCTCATCGATGTTTCTATCTCTCTCTGCCTCTCCCTTCCTCTCTAAGATCAATAAAGGAAAAAAAAATTTTTTTAAACATAAAGGCATGATAAAGTAAAAATCAACAAAAAATATAAAAACTAGTTCACAATAATGAGAGAGATGTCAAAAAGCAAAATGCAAAGAATGGTAACTCCATGCAGTTGTATCAGAAGAAAATGAAGCCATGTTAACTACAATATCATATAATCAGACTTGTTCTTCTGAGTACCCATCCAGCCTCATCTCACACTTCATCTGCACTGTACTCAATCCAAGTTGGAAAAACCAACCTTCTTTCTTGTCCTTCCCATCTCAGAGCCTTGCACTGGCCGTTGCCTTTGTCTGAAATGTCTTCCCCGAGTCTTCACTTGTCTGGCTCCTTCTCATCATGCAGGTCTCAGCTCATGTGTTCCCTCCTCCAGGTGGTCTTCCCTGACCACCCTTTAGACATCCTTCTGCCCTCCGTACCCTGCAGTGTCAGACAGGTAGCCTAGTGTTCACAGCTGGTTTCACAATCTGGGATGATCTTTACTTACCTCTTCATGATGTGTCTTCCCCATGAGAATGTCAATGTCCTACACCAGGTATCTTGTCTGTTTTGATCACTAATATTTCTTAGCACCCACAAAGGTATTTTTCACATCCTAAGTATACAAAAATATTTGTTGAATAAAACAATAACCCAATCATATTCCAGTGTTGGACTTAGTGAGATAGGACAGTACATTAAAACATTTTTAAAGGACTTACGTAACAAAGATTTAATCCCGAAGTATTTTCTATTCTATTAGGAAACTTGATTGAGCAGAATGTCCCAAGCATTTTGCATTACTGACACTTTATGCGAGAGGACTCCCTTAGCCATCTGCTCCTAAGTGGACATTATTCTGTCTCCCCTCTTCCCTGTGGTGCTAACAACGTCTGTCCTTCAGTGTCCTTCCCTGAGTGCAGACACGCACAACAGTCTGCATGAGCCTGGGCTGCCATGACCCATGGCCATCGTATGTACGATATACCATCATGCATGTTACACACGTGTATCTGTGTGTCACACATCTCTTGGACATAAAAGATCTATGGTCAGGGGACAGGGCACAGGGCTCTTCCTCAGTGGTGCATGTGGTGAGGGCTGGCTCAGCTCCAGGCCTTTATGTTTTATGTCTGGTCCTTACAGTGCACTTACTTCTCCTTGGTGGCTATCATGGGCACAATCTTCGTAGCTGAGAGACTATATATTTCTAGATCTTGCTGTGGAAGAAAATTCTTGTCCCAAATATATGAGGGTCCAAGTGAAATGATCAGATGGTGTAAAGGTGGAATCGTTGACTGTGTTTGACAGGCATACAGACAGGGGCAGATCAGTGTGGGCAGAAACAAGGAAAGAAAGGGTATCTGGCAAGCATTAAGAACAAGGATGGCGCCCAGCCGGTGTGGCTCAGTGGTTGAGCATCAACCCGTGCACCAAGAGGTCGCCAGTTCGATTCCCGGTCAGGGCACATGCCCAGGTTGTGGGCCTGATCCCCAGTCGGGGGCATGCAGGAGGCGGCCAGTCAATGTTCTCTCTTATCAATGTTTCTATCTCTCTCTCCCTCTCTCTTCCTCTCTAAAATCAATAAAGCAAAAAATTTTTTAAAGAACAGGAATGGCAAAGACCTCAAGGGGCAACAGAAGAAAAGACAAAACTATGGAGGACAGGCATTTAGGAGGTCTGAAGTCTGGGCACCGCTCCCCGAGGGGCTCAGCAGCTGGGAAGAGGGAGGCTGTGCCGGCAGCCGCCTGTGAGCGGGCGGTCGAGAGGTCACGGCGCCAGGTGGCACTGCCAGGAGCACCCGCCCATCTGAACTGGAAAAACTGTGCACTGGTTCCTTGGTGAGAATCCGATGAGCAGTCCTGAAGTCCTAACAGGGAGTGGAGTAGATCGGAATCAGTTCCGGTGTGGAGAGGGGGCAGTTCCTGCTGCCTACCGACACCCACTTGGAGTGCCTATCCCTGAATTACAAATCGTCGTTTTAATAAGCCAGTTGCTAATGGGAGTGTGTCCTAAACCTCCATCAGGTTTGCTGAGATAGAAAAAAAGATGAGAAGGTCTGCTTTGGAGTAGCCAGGGATTGTCCCACTGGCACGACAGGAAAGTTGCCCGGCCTGACGAGGCAGGCCAACCTGCTCCGGCAGGACTGGGAAGCCCAGGGGATAATTTTCGGCTTCATCCCTGGTGTGTCAGTGGATAATAAGGTCTCTTCCACCTTAGTTTCTGTCATCCTTAACTGAGAAGACCAGTGACTTCCATGGGAGGATTCCGTGTGCAGGAGGGTAGACAGACTAACAGATGGCTTTTAGTGGAGATGACTCCAAGATCCTTTCATTTGGCTCCAGAATAAACTGCACATCTACAGGGAAGGAAGCTGAGTGCAAACAGCAGCTCGATGACATAGGAGGAGAGATTTAATTCACTGTTAGTTCGACAGATGTCAGTAATGGGACCTTTTCCTAAATCATGGACTTAGATGTGTAGTTTCGTCTAGAGCAATGAAGGAAAGAATTCTTCTGCACTCTGTGATTAGCTTAGTCTGAGGCACCACACTGGAGACTGTCCAGAAGAGACTCAAAAGTTTCTTATGAACAATGGTGGAAGAAGTTGTCAATACTTAGGCTGACCAGGAAAGACGCAGGGCGGGGAGATGTCCATCAGAGTTGTCTTTGAGCATTTGAATAACCGTCCTGTTAAAAAGGAACTAAGCATGTTTGTTGTGGCTCCTGGAGCTCAGAACTAGGTCAATGGGTGAAAAGCAAAGGGAGAAAAACTTTGACTCAATAAAGAAATTTCTAATAGAAAAGTGTCAGCATCGAAAGGGACTTTCCTTAGAGGGCGATGCGTTCCTCCTTGTGGGTTGCTTTTAAAAAGTGGGAAGCCCGGTTGTGGGCAAGTTATAAACCTTGTTGTAAAACCAGATTTAGATTTCAAGTTAAGCTGAAGTTATCTTTGAGTGCAATTAAAAAGGATACGCCAAAATTAAAACCATTGTTAAAATTAATCAAAGATGTAGAAAGGTAGAATGAACTCCAGAGCTGGAAATTACTGATTTAAACAATTGTTCTCACATTTTAAACTACATAATGAGCTAAAAATTATGAAGCCTCAGAGTATAGCTATAAAGAGTCATCTAAAACTAAAGTCAGAATGAAATGTTTTAGCTTTCAAAACTAAAAAGCAGAACAATTACTCCCTACAAAGTGGTATAGGAAGAGGTTTCTGACCCCTGCTAATTGTTTTATTATTCTTCAGAGGGGCATGCTGGCAGCATTTCCCAGGATTTTCAGTAATTACACTCCATTCAATGTCTAAAGAATTACAATAATTCTACATGGAATATACTTGTGCCCTTCAGATGCAAAGTCTTTAGAGAAGTGAAAAAACAACTTAAAGTAAATTAGCAGGAAAATTATCATAGTTACTGTTTATTTCAGGGCTCCATAGATCAGAGGCTAATTATACATTGTATGCTATAGTTTCTTGGAGGTATTTGTAATATATTTCTCATGCTGATCAACAGACGTGCTGGTTTTTAGGATCCTTTATGAAAGCGAAGTTCGAACTTTTCCAATTGCCTTTGTGTGTGAGGAGTGATCCAATGCAGATACATGTCACCGAATGCTCGCCAGTCCTTGAAGCTGGGGTGTTCAGTGAAGTACAATGAATGTGCACATATGTGTATTTCTAAAGCTCTGACTCTTCTAGGAATTTTTGTCCTGCCAAATAAGTTGGGTTTTTTTTTTAACATTACATAAGCTCCCTCAAAGTCATTTTCTATATTTTGGCATGCCGAGGGTGCATCAAAGAAGATAGCGAGGAATGGAATTATATAGCCACTCAGAGATTAGAAAGTCTCATTTTGGGGCTGGAGCCTTATCAACTTTCTGCTAGTGTTAGAATAAATCCCCCGTCTCTGCAGGACCCCCTTTGGAGTCTGAGCAGCAGAGGTGTCCTGAGACAGTACACGGAGACTGGGGGCCCAGCTACTATTAAAATACCGTGAGCAAGCCCTGGCCAGTTTGGCTCAGTGGTTGGAGCGTCAGCCCGAGGACCAAAGAGTCTCGGGTTCAATTCTAGTCAAGGGCACGTGCCTCCGTTGCAGTTCAGTCCCCGGCCCTGGTTGGGGTTGTGCGGGAGGCAACCAGTTAACATGTCCCTCTCACATTGATGTTTCTCTCTCTCTCTCTCCCCCTCCCATCCTCCCTTCCACTCTATCAAAAAAATCAATGGAAAAATATCCTCGGGTGAGGATTAAAAAAAAAAAAAAAAAGATACCATGAGCAAGAAACATACATCCTAGATAAGAAATGGTGTTTAGGTCTCACTAATGTTTTTCCTCATGTTTTTGTCCCTTCATTTCTTTCCCCTCCTTTCTTCTTCTTCTTCTTCTTCTTTTTTTTTTTTTTTTTTTTTTTTTTTTACTAAGTTGAGTAAAGTACAAAAGATTTCCTAATAAATTTTTATGGCAAAAAGATTTTACAAAGTAATTAAGATCACTTAATGACAAAATTAACAAAGGTTAGATACATTATGATCCATCCATATGATTGAATGCCTACTCATTTTTAAATGTTTTAAAATGCAGACAGCATCGGAAATAGCCACAATGCCATGTGAAAAAAATTCAAGTTAAAAATACATATGACGTCAACCTTTAAAAAAATATGTTGTTATATATTCAGTTTTAAAGTATTAGAAACAGATACACCAAAACATTAATGAGGTTCCTCTGTGATGTGAAATTCTGAGTGGTTTTTACATTGTTCTTAACATTTTCTGTATTTAAATGTGCATGTGTTCGTGTTATAATAAGAAAGGAGGGAGGGAAGGAGGGTGGGAGGGAGGGAGGGAGGGAGGGAGATTAACACTGCAACACACACCTTTGCTGGGATTGGAAAGGTCAGTAACACGCAGCGTATAGAAAAGGCACGGGCAGCACATCTTGCCTGTGGCGGTTCAGTCGGTATGATCTACTGCCTCATTACGGAGGAACTCGACAAGCTCACCCTTCTCCAAATGTAGGACAGTTACAAATCCTCCTCTAGATCCATAGTGACCTCCAGAAGGTGAGAGCTAGTCCTCAGGAGTTAGGTATCTCAGGAACAACAGACTCCGCTTTGTGTCCTGAGAACCCACAGACAATAGAGTGGAATTCTGCCATCGGTATTCCTCACCTGAAAAATGCCTTGTGCGTGAGTGTGGGTGCCTCCTCCAAGTAATTAGACGGGTCTACACCAGCCACTTGCCTCCAGACAGCCAACATCTCAGAGCAGGCCGTTTTTCACAGGCCCGGGTATTGCCAAAATAAATAATGGTTTGTTTTCCTTTTTGGAGTATACACTAAGCTTACTTGCATTTCAGCCTTTTTTCTTTATTCTTTTTAGCGCATGATTGCAAATACTGCCAGAACAGTGAGATACTGCAGAAGCCAACCTTTCAGTAAGTTCAATGCCGCAACATGGATCTATGGGGACTGAGTCCTTTGTCAATGAGCCTACTGAGGCATTCTAGAGGTCTGGACACTATTTGATTATATCAGAGACGCTTTGGACCATGAAATCCAGGAGCTAGAAGCCTGAGTTTAAGGATCTTCTAGTTGTTCAACTAGAAAATAACCATAGGAATATTATTTTATGAATGAACTTAGAGAGAATTAATTTGCTCCTTCCGGTGTGGCTAGAGACAACTAAGGCATGATTACCAACAGATCCTGTCTCAAGACAACTCTGTGACTCCCTCCCTCGTGTTGGGAAACTCACGTCAACTCTTGATGAGTCAGTTCTGTCGTTTCCAAACTGGGAAAGATAGTATTTATTGTTTTTTGCGGTGTTGCAAGAATGCATTATTGTGGATGGCACCTTTGTAAAAGGTTCCATAGCAGAAGTTCATGTTATATTTCTAGTATTCCCAGGTGAATTTAAGGTGCTCTTCTTAAATCTGAATATACAGCACAATAACTGATGTAACACAGTGCTTTACTATAAAACTATTAGTAATAATAAATAGCAATTTAAAACTGTTTGGAGTTAAGTCACATCATAGCACCAGATCAGCATGCCAGCCCAGTGCTGCCGTTTCCTCTGGGCTGGGACTTTGGGTGGGTGGGTGGGGGGGGCTCTGGCTCCCTCAAATTGGGCTGAGGGTGGGAAGGTGGCCCCTGTGAAGTTGTTTGCTAGCTTCATTGTTGAGTCACTGGAAGTCACTTGGCTCATTAAGTCAACACGATAATTTGACATAAACATGACTGTGAGGCTACCAGTACCATCCCCTACAAGAAACCTTTTGCTTAGAGGCTAAAAAGTTCTCAGTTTTATTCATGAGAGCTATCTTTGCTCTTCTTAGCACAAGACTGGCCAAAGCAAGGGTTTGCTTACACGGGATGCCAGAATCGCTAAATGTTCATTTCTTAAAATGTGTAGCAGAAATTATCTAGGAAAAATAATCTTGACTTGGAGAGCAAATAGACCTTTAAAAATTGATTTAAATGATTGTGCCTTCTTGTCCTTCCAGAGTGAGAATAGTCTTGCATGTCATCAACCATTCCTATATGGATTCTGCCAGTTAAAGTGTCTCACATCTCTATCTAGTAACTTACTGTGTGTATAAAAACACGGCCATAGCCCAGCTGGTGTGGCTCAGTGGTTGAGCATCGACCCATGCACCAAGAGGTCGCTTTCGATTCCCGGTTAGAGCACATGCCCAGGTTGTGGGCCCGATCCCCAGTGGGAGGCATGCAGGAGGCGGCCAATCGATGTTCTCTCTCATCGATGTTTCCATCTCTCTCTCCCTTTCTCTCTCTCTAAAATCAATAAAGAAAAAAAAAAGTAAGACATGGTCATAAAGCAGTTATCCAAGTGGATATGAGGATACATAAGTGATGCCAGTCTACAACAAGGGTTTATAATCTAGGATCCGTGTCCAGGAAATTCCTGAAATCAAACATAAAATTGTATGTGCCTGAGAGGGTTCATAGCCTTGAGAAGGTTCTTATTGAGGTCCAAAGAACCATGACAAAATATGTTTTATTCCATAAGCCTCTTTGGAAGTAAATCCCCATTCGCCCACATTTTCTCCTAGAGCCCATGGGGGGCGGGGATTATATAGATATTCACGGCATTTGTTGACGTTATCAGTAACTGCTGGTAAACAACAGCTGCTCGGCTCTGCAGTCAACAATCTATAGATAAAGCTATAGGAATAGATTCATAAACACTATGGGAATATGTACAATGTAATTACAGTATATTGTACATGTGGAGTACACTGCCAGTGAGAAGCGAGAGCCTTAGAACTGTGGTATTATTTATATGTGATAATTATACTGATGAATTTCTTCTTAGAGCAAGTAGGGGCCTTTGTATCTGCTCTCTGGGTTTCTGTGTTCAGACCTGCAGCACTCCCCTTCACCCCTTAGGCAGATGGCATTCGAATTGTCTCTGGGAGTGGTGTGAGCACCCAGGAAGAGGCCATGAACTGCAGGAGGCACGCACACTGGTGGAAGTACACTGGGGATCCACGGGCAGAGGTGGCCCAAGGACCACAGCACAAGTGTTGGGTCTAAACCAAGCATTTTTTAACCTTTTATTTTAAAATAATGTCACCACTTACTAATTGGGAGAATTGCCAAGGAAGAAATTCAAGTTTCTCATTTCTCTGGAAAAACAGGAAAATCTGGCAAGTCTGGGTGCAGATGAGGAACATGAGGTCTGGAGGGGCCTGTGTTTCTGGGTCGCCGAGGTCAAATTTGGTCTTCCTCGTTCATGTATATTTGATCCTTCTTTCAGTCTGGTTTTAGAGAAATCAGCCAGTCAGATAGCTCTGTTGCTCACATGTTTGGGGAAGTGAATGAAAAAAGAATGGTAACTGGGATTTCAGAACAAGTTGCATCAGAGAATCAAAGGTCTAGCAAAAGTCCTGACTTCAACCTATGAGTTGTTATTTTTTCTGAATGCGGAGATCTCAAAGAACATACAACTTAGGCAGTGATGCTGTATATTGTATGCAAGTAGCGAGGGCAGTTGGACTTACTAGTCTCACTGCCTTGCTTCAGTCAGCCTGGGTTTTAAGTGCTTTTGTTAGGAGCTAATGAAAACTGTCTTTTATCATTAGTCCACATCTGGACCAGAGGGGACAGAGATCAGAGTATGAGACATAGGTGGGGTGGTAGGGGGAAACAATTTTAATGTATAACCAGGGACTATCACGTGATGCTTTCACTTCTTTTGTAGTGCCTTTTTTTTTTTTTTTACAACATGCAAGGCAAAGAAAAATTATGTAAATAGGTGATTCCAGGGAAGAAAAGGGTGAGAAGGAGGACCATCCAAGTGGAAACATTTCAATGACCATGGCGCCATTGAAAAGTCTTGATGGAACCCGCAACCTAAGATAAATGTAATAAGTAGCTGGAGAAAATAAAGTGTATCTATTATCTATATTATGCATATATTACGCAATGCCTATTCTTCTCTTTCCAACAGATCTTGATGCAGCTCAAGCTAATAAGAACCATCAGGATGTCCGGAGTTATGTACGGCAATTAAATGTGATTGACAACCAGAGAACTTTATCACAGATGTCACACCGATTAGAGCCTCGTCGACCATAGACATTTAAAGTGCCCGAACAGTGGTTTGCCTCCAGTCCACAATCTTTCAAAAGTGGCATTTATGCTACTACCAACTGTATTGTCACTAGAGAATTCTACAAAACAAGCAAAGACACATCCTGAGACATCCCAGGGCTGCATTCAGCTTACCAGCGTCATGACAAGAGAAGAAATTATTTGCATCAAGCTTGCACTCTCTAGCTTAGGATTCTCCAGTTTGTAGTCATCTGTTTTCATTTCCAATTGTGCCATCTTCTTTGCTGAAACATAAAGTGAGACCCACATGAAGAGCTTGGTAGAAATACTATTGTCAAGAGAAATATCAAGCCCGACGTTTTTTCTAAGAGTGTTTACACGGTGAGATGTGCTACAAATGGGATTTATTTGGATACATCAGTGGTTGTATAGTTTCATCATTTTTAGCTCAACTTCTTGATTTGGAGCATGAGGTTTTCGGAGGGTGTTGAGGAATTAATATAAATCCAAATTATAGGTTGTATTCTTCCATTTTCATAGTCTTATCTCTGAAGAAATTGAACCTGACTATATTACTATAAAACATTATGGCTATTTATGTATTTTAGGGAGGACCAGTCTGTAATTTCTGAATGATATATAGAATAATATTTATGTTTACAATGTAACTTTTTTAAACTTACAAATCAGGATTACATACATAAGAATTCCACTGAAAAACTCCAAGGTTCTTAAAATTGCCAATGTTTAGATAAAAAAACAAAAGCAAAAAAAACATTTCAGAAGAGCACAATATGCACAAAACATTTTTCAAAATTAAAATATTTTCCTGGGCATTAAAAACCTTTACTATTGGCTAATTATTGTTACCGATTTAAAAAAAAAACATATTTTCTGGACTTAAATGTTATTACAAATATCTTAATTTTCAGCAATCGTTTTGCACTTTCAACTAGATTGTATATAGTTCATTCAATCAATGGTATAGAGTTATTTATTTGCTACATAAAAGATATTGTGCCAAATAATTACTTTTTATTTATTTTATTTAGTATGCAATTTTGGGTACATTTTTCTTCTGTTTTCACAATTAGGCTACATTTAATGTGTAGGAATTGTATGTATGTATATCTTCTGTAAATAACAGCTAGTATCTTCATTAAATACAGTTGTTGACAAGAAATGGTTGTGTTCTCAATTCCTATGATATAGGAGGGATAACCATTCGGTATAGTGGGGTCTTGAATTTTTGAAACTCAAATACAATTCAAATACTATAAAAGTCATTCTTTCAAAGGATATTATTCAGTGGTTTTTGGTATATTCACAAGGTTATACAACCATCATCACATTATAATTCCAAAACATTCTTCTCATTCCTACAAGGAATCTCAAATCTCCTCATTCTCCTCTCCTTCCAGTCCCCGGAAACCACTAATCTGCTTTTTGTCTCTGCAGATTTACCTACTTTGGACATTTTAAAATAAATGGAATCATATATGTAGCCTTTTGTGTCTGACTTCTTTTACTTAGTATAATGTTTTCAAGTTCACACATGTTATTGCATGTATAAGTACTTCATTACTTCTTATGGCTGAATAGTGTTCCATTGTATGGATATATCACATGCTGTTTGTCCATTCATAGTCAATGGACACTTGGGCTGTTTCCACTTTTGGGTTATTAGGAGTATTGCTAGTATGAAGGGGGACTGAGTTTTAAGAGCTACCTGGTAAGGGGCCTCATGCCATTTCTTAGTGATTTAAGCACTTAGTAAATATTTGATAAAAAAACAATTTCCAAAATTCTTCAAATTCCAGACATCTGTATTTTTTAAAAATATGTTTTTATTGATTTTAGAGAGAGAGAAAGGGAGAGGGAGATAGATAGAAAGGTTGATGTGATTGAGAAGCATCAATTGGCTGCCTCCTGCACACCCCCTGCTGGGGATAGAGCCCAAAACCCAGGCATGTGCCCTGACCAGGAATTGAACCAGCAACCTCTCGGTGCATGGGCTGATGCTCAGCCACTGAGCCACACCGGCAGGGCCAGACATCTCTATTTTTAATGTCAGCATTTGCCAGAGTATGTTCCAAGCTATACTAATTTCCCAAGTTCACATGTTTATTCAAAAACAGACACACAACTGCAAAACAAAAAACATAACCAAATGGTATCTGGGAACCAATGCGTAATATACCCCATTCTTAGAAATGATTCTTTCTATTCACTAACGTATTAAAGGCTCTGAGAAGTCTTGCTGGACTTCTTTTTAGCATCCCATAGTCAAGCCCACTTGGAGAAATGCTAAAGCAGGCAAATGCCCTTCTGTGTCAATCACATAATAGTTCAAGGGAGGGCCTCTGGAGCAGGGATTTTGTTCCATGCAGTGTTATGCCTCATATCCCGAGTACAGCACAATGCTTGGAATTTACTAGAAAAAAACAAAACAAAAGTCACTGCATAAATTTTCTTGAAGTCATTATTGTTCAGCATTTCACTGTCTCATAGACCTCAATACCAGCTGTAAGGTTTTCACTTACATATTTTTTCCTTTTCTACATCATTTTAAAAGATGAAAATAATGCCAAATCCAATCCCTTGGACATCCTTGCTCCTACTTACCTTACTTAAAACTGGCATCTGATGTCTGACAGCTCCTCTCCCCCAATTCCATGGTGACTGACACCTTATAACCTTATTTTAATTTAGTTTCTACATTGTTCAAAATTAATACATATTCTTCCATCTATATCCCCCTTGGTCTTCCAAATGAGAATAACTATTGCTGTACTTAATAAAGGTAAGGGATTTTTAATTATGCCTCGCTTCTTTGAAAACGCACTCAACTCCATTATTCAAGGCTAAGTAAAAGAATTCACACTCTAAAAACGGAGAGTAGTAGCCAAGCAACCCTTCCTGAAGCAGGAGCTGCGGTTAATATTTTCAAACTTGCAAACAAGCCAAAAGAAAATGAGATGCCTACAGGGTCACAAGAAGGATAATGAGGTTTGCAGAAGACGTGAGAAAGGAGAAAGAATGTTTTTACCAAAGCGCCTGTAGAAAATTATACATTTAAGTGTTTAACACACCTGCTTAACAAGGTCACTGGGACAGAGTACAGGAGCTAAGCTTTTCCAGCAATTTTTGAATACCATGCAGGTTAAATAGATTTCTTCTGAATTCAATGGCATTTTCTCTGAAATATGAATGCAGATCAATGACTAACAGTGTGAGAAAATTAAAAGAAGTGTCATTCTGGTTTCAAATTGTGCTTTTAATTTTTTAAAAAATCAGCATAGAATATGCAGTGTGGTAAAAATGAACCCCTACCTTCAATAGCTTTTTATTTTTTACTGTCAATCTAAAATGTATTATATCTTTTGTTTCAGAATAATCTTAATTTTCTCTATTTGTCCTACATGGAGAAGAGTGTGCTGTTAGATGAGCCAGTGACAGCATCCCTGCCTTATAAACTGGATGAGAACCTTTAACATCATTATTGTTTGCTATCTTTCTGTTCACTCATTCATTCATTCATTCATTCATTCATTAGCAAATAATGGTTGAGGAGCTTACTGAACGCCAGGCCCTCTGTGGGCTCAGGATTCAATGGCGAAAAAAAGCAGAGGGTCCCTGTTCTCCTGGAGCTTATCCAGTGGGAGAGACAGAGATTCATCAAATAATCAAACAAATAAATATAAAGACATTTCCAAGGAAGGATATGGTTTTGAAAGAACATGTAACAAGGGGATTAAACCTGATTCGAGGTGAGGAAATGTTTCCTGTGGAAGGAACAATTGACCTGAACTCGGAAGAAAGAAAATGCTAACTCAGCAGAGAGAAGAGAAGAGTGTGTTCTAAGCAGGAAAGAACCTTGACAGTGTGGAGGATGGACGCTCATGGTGGCGGAGCAGGAACTGGGTGAGCTGCTCCGAGATGTGCCGCAGACCAGAGACGGCTCAGAGCCTTCAAGCTCTCTCAGGCCTTGAAGGAGCCTCGTCTTTTCCAAGAGCAGAGGGAAGGCATTGCAGTGCTTGAGGCAGGGGGCGCATTGCTAACGGTGGCCCTTGGAGGGCAAAGTCGTTGAGTTATTTTTATTTGCTTGTTTTTCTGTTTTTTTTTTTTTTTTTAAATTATCTTTATCGTTAAGAGGATTACAGATGTAACCCCCCACTTCCCCCTCCTCCCGGCCCCTCACCACCCTATTGTCTGTGTTCATGGGCATGGAAGTTTTTGGCTCATATTTTCCTACTTGTTTTTTAATTTTTTTCTTTAATGGTGCATTTTAAATTTTAAAATTTTAATTATTAATTTTATTTTAATTATTTTTATTTTTAATTAATTATACAATTTTATATTAGTTTCAGGTGTACACCATAGTGATTCAACATTTTTATATACCTTACAAAGTGATCACCACGATAAGTCCAGTGACCATCTGTCACTGTACATGGTTAATATGATGTTACTGACTGTTCCCTATGCTGTACATTGTATCCCTATGAAGGCCACTGCTTTATGATACCACATAGCAGGTGACACATGGTGTCATCCCTAATTCCTTAATTACTTTATTATGCAGGCTTAAAGGTCAGACAGAGAAGATTGTGGATAATGGCAAATATTAAAAGGCATATTAAATTAAAATATTAAGAGTGGTGGACCCAGATACTCAGAGAGTCAAACATTATCACTGCTCTGGATTTAGTCCATGCTGGGCTACATTTTAATTTTTTATTGTAAAATATACTTAACATAATATTTATCATTTTAACCATATTTGAGTGTCCGATTCAGGGGCATTAAGTACAATTACACTGTCGTACAACCATCACCATCATCCGTCTCCACAACTTTTCACCTTCCCAAACTGGAACTCATTACACAGTGACTCCCACGTCCGCCTCCCCAGTCACACCTGCTTTCTATCTCTGGGATTTGGAGCTTACCTCATATACGTGCAATCATACAATATTTGGCCCTTTGTTTCACTTTACACAATGTTTTCAAGGTTTACCCACGTTGTAGCATGGGTCAGACTTTTCTTCCATTTTAAGGCTGCAAAGATATTGCCTTTGTGTGTATACCGCATCTCGTTTACCCAGTCATCCATTATTTAATTTGTTCCCACCTTCAGCCTTGCGCACGATGGTGCTATGAGCAGCACATACAGACACCTGTTCAAGTCCCAGCTTTCAGTTCTTTGGCTATGTACCTAGAATGGAATTGCTGAATTGTATGGTGAATCTAGGTCTAATTTTTTTTTTTTTAATTTTCACCTGAGGATATTTTTCCATTTATCTTCAGATAGAGCTTGAGGGAGGGAGAGAGGAAGAGAGAGAGAGAGAGAGAGAGAGAAACATCGATGTGAGAGAGACACATCCACTGGTTGCCACCTGCACGACCCCAACCGGGGCCAGGGATGAACCACAACAGAGGTACATGCCTTTGGCTGGAATCGAACCCGGGACTCTTTGGTTCTCGAGCCGATGCTCTAAGTGCTGAGCCAAATCGGCCAGGGCTAAATTATTATTATTATTTTTTTTTTTTTGAGGGAATGCCATACTGCCTTTCACAGTTGCTGCACTATTTTACGGGCTACTTAGGACATAGCCTTTGCTTACCTATGTCACCCTGGAGACAGGGTGCCAATGGCACGGCTGCTGGGAAAAGCAGGAGCTAGGGGACCCAGGCTCACTATGTGGATGTTCAAGCACGGAGCAGAAAGTTTTCACTTGTCACTGTGCCCTCCTGTCATGACGGCTCACAAGGCAGTCACAGCCCCAGAACCTTGGCGTGTCCTTGCTGCTCTGTTGGTTAATGTATCAGAGTACTGTTGCCTGTTCCCTGACACTTAGGGATGGAAAGCTGGAGGAAATGTTACTAATCCCGAGAGAACTGTGGCGTGGGAATGGGAAAGCGCCTGCCTTGCCTTGCTCCGCTCCTTTGCCTGTGCTTGTCTGGCAGCTAGGGAAGGTCAAGGATGATGCAACAGGAAGCCAGGATCTTTTGTTCTTGGGCAGTTTAAATTTGGAAAGATTGGGGCCAAAGCTGTGCTCTAAAGGGAAGTGAGCATAGGCACTGTGAGCTGTGGGTGCTGACACGGGAACACCTCCGGACCTGAGGAATGACGAGAGGCGGGCGCCAGGACATGTGCGAGCTGCCTAGTTCTGCACGGGCCTCCTTCCCTCAGCACCTGCAGGAAGCGCTCACACTCTTCCTCGGCAGGGAGATTCAAGCACAGTGGAATTCTACAATAGGAGGACCATCACAAGGGAATACTTGGAGCAAAAGTTGGCATAAAAGCCTTCAAAACAGTTTTTTGCAGCACCTGAGAATTAAAGTGGACTGGAAAATCCTCATGAGATCTCCATCCACTTACCTGGAAGCAGGTGGCAAGAGTCTTTAGTGTGACAACAACAGGGACCTGGCAGGAATGGAGGAGAATTGATGGTTCCAGCAGGAGTCCTAACGTTTGAGGGCAGAGGGACAGATTTTAAGGAGAAAGGCCGGAGGTGAGGAAGCAGCAGTACTGGGGGCAGACGGGTCCTGTACCTGCCACGATGCAGCGGCTTGAGAAGGAGGCAGGAAAAGATAGTTGGCTAAACCACACAAGTAAGTGCATCAGTGGCTGCGTGTATCAGACGGGGCTCTCCAAACAGCACTATAGACAGCACTATAGAATATATATATATTGTTTAGAGAGGCTGAAAAGGCCAAAGTCTGCAGTGTAGGCCAGCAGGTGGGAGACACAGGAAAGCCGATGGTGCTAATGAAATCCGAATCAGTCTGCTGGAGAATCCACTTCTGCTTGAGGAGGTCAGTCTTTTGGTTCTATTCAGGTCCTCAACTGATTTAACGAGGCCCACCCAATTATGTAGGGCAATCTGCTCACTCAGAGTTCACCAATTTAAATGTTAATCCCATCCAAAAATGCCCTCTGAATTAACACAAAAAATGAACCATCACTATGCAGCAACCCACCCCAAAATTAGCACCTTAAAACAACAAAGATGACTCTGTGGGTCAGCTGGGCAGTGCTACCAATCCGGCCAGGCCTGCTGGATCAGGACTGGGCTCGGTCATGAATCTGCAGTCAGCTGATGGAGGGCGGAATGTTCGTCTCCGCTCCACATCGTCTCACCCTCCAGCAGTTGGGCTTGGGCGTTCGCGCATGGGCTGTGAGGTTCCCCGGGGATGAGCAGGGGCTCCTGCGGCCCAGGCCCAGGGCAGGCACACCAACCCCTCTGCTGCACTCTGGCCACAGTGGGTCAAGAGGCCAGCCAACATTCAAAGGGTGGAGAAATAATTCTGTGTCCTGATGTGCAGAGCTTCAAAGTCACATGATCAAGACTGTGGATCCCGGGACAGGAAAACTGCTGCCGCTTTTGCAAACAGTCTGCTGGAGTGAGCAGCACAAAGTGTGAGCGGCTGGAAGGTACACTGCTCTCGTTTGGGGAGATTTGGGGGGCCTGGTGTTGCCAGGTGTTTAAACTGCTTCTCCAGGGCGAATCGAATAACTCTTGAGGAGGTAACATGGACTAGCAGAAAGATAATGAGCTCTAAAGTCAGATAGATATGGGTGTGACTCGATCAGGGCCCCCTCCAGTCTATACAGCACCTTCATGTGTGTTAGGAAAAAGGCAACCCTTTCTCCAGCTGGCACTCCCCGCCAACCCGGTGAGAGGGAGCCCTCAGCAGTGAACCCCTGCCAGTGTCTTTCCCTGTGAGCTTCCGTTTCCACACCTGCTGATGAGAACCACAATGTCTCCACAGTAAAGAGAACTTGAGAACATTCAAGGATGCCTGAGAGTCTCCAGCCAAACCAATTATGAAAGGATGGAGAAGGAAAGAACCTTACATGGTGGCCTTGAGTCACTGAAATTGATTTGGGATGGAGGAGCAGTTCAGGAGTGTTGTCCTTTACCCTCGTCCTTTGCACCCCAAACTTACACCAATTTTGCAGTTTTTGCTGCAGTAATTGAAACAGGATACCATTATCTTGTTTAAACTCTACCTAAAAGTGATTTACAGTGAACGAGAAAACATGTCAAATTACTGAATGAGAGAGGGGAGAGATGAAAATAGAATAAAAGACTCATGCTTCTTACCAACAGATAAAATGTTCATATATGATAGAGTACATCAGAAATTAAGCCAAAGTGTGACACAAGTCATACTCCTATAGGTCACACTAGAACTTAGATTTTCACTTAACCGGGGTGTTCATTTACACATTCAGTCCGTATCGCCTAGAAACAGTTATGCAGTTACACGATTCCTCCTAAGAAAGTAGCTCTTCATTACTAATTCTAATCTCCTCTCACCTGATGCTCACAGGCCATTATAAAATCCAGTTATACTTCTGGCTTCAGAAATGAAATTGAAGGTATGAGCGAAAGTGTGCATTAGGTTGGGGATTCTTGCCTGTGGCACTCTATGTGAGCCAGATGACGCTGGGCCATTTTAATTAAGAATTCGTTTTCAATAACAACACAAGCAAATGAATAACATTAAGTCAACATTGAAACAGTTGCAGGAGGGGTTGTGGGAATAGTGCGATAGGCAGTTGTACTACAGGCTTAATGTGCCGACTTCACTTGTGCATTAGCAAAATCACCTTTGGAGCAACTGAATAGTCTGAACAGGGGCATGGAAATCTTTCGAGCACAGAGAGAAGATGACCGTTAGCGGGGAAGGAAGAAATATTGTACTTCTATTTAAAACTGGAAGAAAAGCAAAGGCACTAAGGAATACAGTGTTTTAAATACAAAGTTTTCTGAATGTTGACTTAGGAAGAGAATTTTCTGGGATATATTGGTTCAGTCATCAATGCTTTTCGATTGTTAGTTCACCGGTCATTTATTGAACACCTACTACGTGTTAGATACATATACAAATACCTAAGAGATGAACAGTCTCGCAATTTACTGATGAGGAAACAACTAGAGAAATGATGTTGCTTAAGGCCACATGCTTAGGTTGTGGGAGTTGGGGCTCCAACCCACGCACATCTAAGTCCAAAGCATGTGCCGTCAAACACAAGGCTACACTTGTCTGCCTCTCTTTTTGTTCCCAAGAGCACTGATTATTAAGGCGTTTGATGCCACAAACTAAAATAACAGAAAAAAAGTTCAGAAACCAAAGCATTACTTAATTTAGCCAAAATATTCTAAGTGAAGTTTAGAAAAGAGATTTGGAGGTATTTTCTATAAAGTTTTGTTTTCAAAATACAAGTGTGTGTGTGTGTGTGTGTGTGTGTGTGCGCGCGTGTGTGTCCCTTCATAAATACCCCAGGTATTATATATGCCATGGGAAGCCTTCGTTTTTACAGGATATAACATCGTCCTGCACTCAGCATAAGGAGTCCCCTCCTGTTCAGGAAGGGTTTCCATTGTAATTGAAATGCTTTATCTCTCAAACTAAGTGGTTGTTTTCATATTATTCTCTATGCCGTATTTCATTTAAAATTGACTCCACTAAAATCATGGACTATGCAGATTCACTGAATATTTCGTAGAAAAGATGAAGAAGGGGTTTCCTTACGGGACCTCACAGTACTTCTTTAAAAAATCCTCATTGGACACACCTTGTCTTCCAAATCTCTCTTCCTTGCTGCCAATAATAAGGTCTCCTATTTCTGTTCCCAGTTCTCCCCACCCCTCCAATTTACCGATCATCCTTGGGGTTTTCTTATTTTCTTGTTTATTTAAATCAGCTCAGTTTTCTGTTTTTTGATTAAAAACGTTTTCTTTCCTTTATTGATTTTAGAGAGAGAGGGAGAGAGAGGGAGAGAGAGATAGGAACATCAATGAGAGAGAACATGGATTGGCCACCTCCTGCATGCCCCCCACTGGGGATGGGGTCCACAGCCTGGGCATGTGCCCTGACCCAGAATTGAGCCAGCAGCCTCGTGGTGCACGGGTCGACGCTCAACCACGGAGCCACACCGGCTGGACATCAGCTTAATTTTCTAATAGCTCTAGCTCCAAACTTGAAAATTTCCACTCTGCTTGAGGCTGAAGATATTGTTTGTCCGGAGCAAACAGAAGACCTTCCTGTTCCCAGAGTCATTCTCTTTAACAGGGGAGTATAAATGACAAAAAATAGTAAAAATGGTTATGACAGAAAATAGGAAACATAGTCTTATTTGAAACCAAAATTAGCTGCGCTCCTTGTGCCTCCTAAGGGTGGGTACATAATAAGCATCAGGGAAAGTAAAGCTTTTGTTTCAGAGCCGAGTGAGGAAAGAAGGAGGGAGGACTGGCACGGCCGAGCCTCCCGTTCTCTGCCTGAGCACACTTTGGGCACGAGGTGCGCTCGCGGACAAAGGAGCCCAGCCTGGCCTTCACCTCTCCACATGCAGATAAATTCCCAGAGCGCACACTGACACGCCTCTTCCTTTCTCTCTCTTGTTTTTAAAAATATGTTTTTATTGATTTTTTAGAGAGAGAGGAAGGGAGCGAGAGATAGAAACACTGATGTGAGAGAGAAACATCGATTGGCTGCCTTCTACATGCCCCCAACTTGGGACTGAGCCTGAACCTAGGCATGTGCCCTGACCGGGAATCAAACCAGGACCTCTCAGTCCGTGGGACAATCCACTGAGCCACACTGGCCGGGCTCTCTTCCTTTTTCTTAAATCCCCTAAGTCACAGTAAGCTTAGGGGAGCGTTTTTTTTCCTGCTATTTTTGACAAATCCTCAGAGGCTGGAGGGATATTTTTAATGCCCTTCATAATATCAAAGGACTTCTACCAATTCCTAATTTGTTCCTGATCTTTCCCTTCTTGATAACTGGCCTCTCAAGTTGTAGCAAACTTTCATTTAACTATCCAGTGGGCTATTCTTCCTGGATATTTTTGGGGTCACCTCCAGCATTACCTCTCACTTTATTTATTTTTTTTCATTAGCCATATTAGGTTGTAACTTCCCAAAATGAAAAAGTTTCAGGCATGAGAGCACTAATTTTACCGCACTGGCTGAGTCAGCCATGAAGGTATGTATTTGAGTTAACTGCATCCTAAAGCTAGCCTGCCCGTCAGCTCGTCTCCCCATGTACTGGAGGCTCCCATCGGGTCTTCCTATTCAGGGAAGTGTCCTATAGGAGAAAAATCTGCTTCACAACAGCAGAGGAAAAATCCATGCCAGCCACTCAAAACAGTCAGCATCATTTTCCATTCTGTGTGTGTGTGTGTGTGTGTGTGTGTGTGTGTGTGTGTGTGTGTGTTAATCCTCGCCTGAGGATATTTCCCATCGGTTTTTAGATACAGTGAAAGGGAGGGAGGGAGAGAGAGAAACATCGATTGGTTGTCTCCAACATTACCTTGACCAGGGCAGGGGTTTGAACCTGCAACTCAGATACTGCCCTTGACCAGGAATCGAACCTGCAACCTTTCAGTCTGCAGGCAGGCACTCTCGCTGCTGAGCCAAACTGGCCAGGGCTAATTCTTCATTCTTAAATATAAACTAATGATCACCAGAAATGTCTGAGAAAACTAGACCATAAAAAAGGAAAACAAGGACAAACACTGACTCCAGAGGAAACAGAACTAATTCTGGTAACTGAGTAATAATTATAATAGCAAATATTTGGCATGTGAAATATGACCCATAATAACAATAATAATATGTAGCATTACTGAACGCTAACTCTGAGCCAGGTCCTGTTCTAAACACTACATATACATTAATTTATTTAATCCAAACAAAAATGCTGCTATGATCCCTGTTTCACAGATGAAGAAACAGAGGCTCAGAAAGCCGAGTGAAATACCCAAGGTCACACAGCTCATAAGCATCAGACCTCAGCCCAGGTCTTCATCCCTATGCTATATTGCACTGAAAGCCTTAATCTTTGAGTTTTATGCATTTTAAAGTCCTCATTAGCATTTGACCCAAGGGACCCATCAACTTAAGTTCTCATGTAAAAGACCACTCAAGTTCCATAGTGACTTGCCTAAAAGTCTGAGAAAGGGTAAGAGATTGAATTTGGTTGCCATCAACATACACACTGGGAGATAAGACTTGTAAATCAGGCCTAGGACTTCAAGAATCTGAGCTTTGTTCTATAACAGGATGTCAATACTAAAACTTCTTGCATCCAGATCCTTCGAGACCAGAAAAATCGGAAAGGCATCTATCTAGAGACATATCTAATGCGACTTCCTCAGAGGCTGGGGATGTTGGTCATGGATATCATGCCGTGGAATCTAACACACTGAAACTTGTTAGAGAGGTTTATGCAATTAACCTGCATGGCAAAATGATCCAGATAAACTGGTTTCTAGACAGGCCAAGGTTGGCCAAGTGAGGTTGAATTTTGATTACTCAACTGAAATAATTCAGTAGAATTTTGCAAATCGGACATAATTATTTTGAAATATCTACCACAAAAATGTGGTAAGGTTTGCTTTATATTAATGAATTGAAACACTACGATGACTATCTAATTATTTCAACTCTTTTACTTTTTCCTGATATCTGGTGGTAAGGAGAATTTTGATGAAGATATTTAAATAATTGAGCAAAAATGTGTTTGTATGCCTGTGTGGGGGGAGGGGTTACAGTGACATGAACATGCTAGATAATTATCTCTACTCTCTTCTTCTCTCTGATAGAACATTTCTTCCTTTGAAGCACTCAGTTTAGTCGGTTCGGGCTGCCACGACAAAATAGCACAGACTGGGTGGCTTAAACAACAGAAACTTATGTTCTCACAGTCCTGGAGGCTGGAGTCTGAGATCAGCATGCTGCTCTGATTGGGCTCTGATGCAGACTCTTCCTGGCTTGCAGGCTGCTGCCTCCTTGCTGTGTCCTCACATGGCCTTTCTTCAGGGCACACGAGTGCAGAGAGACAGAGAGAGGGAGATTTTTCTCTTCCTCTTCTATGAAGGCCACCAGTGGTACAAGAGAAGGATCCCACCCTTATGACCTAATTTAATCTTAATTGCCTCCTAAAAGCCCTGCCTCAAAATACAGTCCCATCGGGTGTATAGAGTCAATGAATTTTAGGGGGACAAAATCCAGTCCATAGCAACTTTCTACCATGTACTATACTATGTGTCTATCACATTGATAGTACATTCCCTCCATTGAAATACTTCCTCTCATGCACATGCAAGTGTTTGATTTTTCACTCTCCGAGGGGAGGGAAAAACCCCACTATATCATTATTGGAGATTAAGACAATTCCTAAAGAAACAGTTGAAAGTGTGGATAATAATATAGAGATTTTTCATTAAATGGAATTGGTACCGAAAAGAATGGAATGTGCCAGGAGGATGAATTAGTGAGGAGGAACTAGTAAAGTGTCTGCTCAAGAACCAGCGCGTTGGATTTCCAAAACGTTACATAAGACCAGTTGCCCTGGATGAAAAATTAAATTGATAAATAACCCAATTGATGTTTTTGGCCAAAGTTCAGCTCTTCAAGACCTCAAAAGTAAGAAAAAGAATGAAAAAGAGTTTCTCATAGGAAAACAAGTTTTACTCTGTCTTTTTTTTTTTTTTATGTTTTGTGTGTGTTTTTGTTTTTAACTCAGAGGTCTACTGTGGAGTTATTTATGAATCAAAAATGTGGATACTTTGTCTTTAAATCTTAGACTTAGTACTCAATTGCATTGAAAGCCAGTTAGGAAAAGATAGCATGTCTTTTGCCATAAAAATGGACATTTACTGAAAGTTTAACATAGAAAGTCTTCTGGAAATACAGATTTTCAACATAGAAAATCTTCTGGAAATTGTTTCTCAATGAAAACAATATCCTGTATTTGCCTTTACTATGTTTCAATGAAAGTAATACCTTTTATTTGCTTTTATATCACTTATAAAACCCTTTTGCATAAATTATCTCCTTTGAACTTGATAACAACCCTCTGAGATGGATAGGTAAGTTGTGAGAGGACAACTCACATACAGGGAAACTGAGATTTAGAGGTTAAATAAAGTTTTCAATGTGGAAAAGAAAAGAGTACCATGAGCTTATACTCAGTTAACACTTTAGGGGGGAAAAGGAGAGAGAGGTATTGTTGATGAGGGGAAAAAATTAATTCCTGGAAATATTATGTAGAAACATGAAGACTAACCTCATGCATAATTATTTAAAATTGCAATATGGGAACATAGTACTGAAATCAGTGTCAGTAGGGAGCCTCATCTCACTGAAAATGAAAACGGGCTCTATAGACGCCTAATGAGTAGGATGATGTGTGACATAAAGTGAAGCAAAGGCTTCATGAATCTCATTCTCTGATTTGAGGGTGGCACGTACAGGTCTATTATAAAAAACAGTCACCCCAGCCCGGTTGGTGTGGCTCAGTGGTTGAGCATCGACCCATGCACCAAGAGGTCGCCGGTTCGATTCCCGGTTAGGGCACATGCCCAGGTTGTGGGCCCAGTCACAGTGGGGGGCATGCAGGAAGTGGCCAATCGATGTTCTCTCTCATTGATGTTTCTGCCTCTCTCTCCCTCTTCCTTCCTCTCTCTCTAAAACCAATAAAGAAAAAAAAAACCAACAACAAAGTGACATTCATCACTTTGAATATTAAAAAAAACAGTCACCCCAGATTCTCTAGGAGACAGGGAGTCAGTGAGCAGATTTATTAGAAAAGAAAATACATATATACCCCATATATATATTACATTTATATATGTATATGTATATATAAATTTAATATTTATTACATTTACTTGCTTTAAAAAAGATCTAAAATCTCTTTCTGTTTAAAATATTGAGAACATGCATAGGAAAATAAAATGTTATGCTTATAAAATAATTTTTAATGTAGAATATTTCTTATATCAGAGAAGGAATATCCACCAACCAAAAAAGACTTGATTTCCTTTTATAAATAGCTATGGATTAGAATACAACAATAGTTCTAACTCTGCTATTGCTGTGCATTTAAAGCCAAGATGATGACTGTATTGAAAAAGAAGGAAGAGAAAATCAATAGACTATTGCTTCAATGAAGCTCACAACAGTGCTGATTAGAGAACACAAATGAATGGCATAATAGTAAAATAACTATAAACTGGGTATGGATTTAAGCCTAGGTTAAGATTATTCTTAACTGCATTGTATCTTTAGAAAACATGCATTGAAATTACAATAGCAAATTAAATCTATTCGACCGCAAAATTTAATACATAAGAAAATAGCATTTATTAATGATCTGGAAGAGGGAGTAAATAGCATGTTAATTAAGTTTGCAGATGAAACTAAATTGGAAGGTGTTACAAACCACAATGGAGACAGGGGCTTAATACAAACGGACCTTCAGAAGTTAGGGAAAAGCCAATGGTGGAAAAAAAAAAAAAAAAAAGCAAATAGAACTTATAAAAATATTCATTCGAAAAAGTTCAACTTGAGACAAATAATATGAAAGAAGTGTGGCTGAAAAAGTGACTGAAATTTGATCTGGATTTTCTGATTATAATGAACTAGTTAACCAACTCTTGAGAGGCCCCGGGCCAGCTGCTGGAAAGTAGTCATTCCTTTACTCCGCCATCCCTCTCTAGGCAGAACAGAACTATACTGCTCAGCTGTAGACTTTTTGGAGGCAAGCAAAATGAAGAAAACATAGAGACCAGGTATATCAATTAACAGAACAAAACAAAACAAAAACACAACACTGAAGAGAAAAGAATGAATAGTAAAGACCACGATTATGTGTTGGTATTATCCAATGGAGTGTTCGTAATGAAGAGGGGCCATGAGTGTAAAATGCTTAGCTCAGCGCATGGCACGTGAGCACTCAGTAAATATTAGCAATCACAGTTATTATCATGATGGTCATGATTATTATTGCTGTTTGCTACTACTTTTACTACCACCGTGAGGACTATTACTCCCTCCTGGAAACGTCTTTACTCAGATATAGAAGAGACTGATTTCTTGAACTTGTTAAATGCTCTTGGGCCTTTGTACTTGTTGTTCTTGCTATAATACCTTTCCTTCCTTTTTGCCCAGAAAATGCTCTTCATTCTTCTTGTAGGGACTTAGCTATTCTGTGTCTTGGAAGCCTTCATTGACCTCTCCAAATGGTTAGGTTCCCTGGTGTGAGTCCCCATCTTTTCCTCTTTAAGAGCACATCACAGTATAAAGGCTTGTGTCTTTTCAGGCTTTTCCATTGCACTCTGAAAACTCCGTGACAGTAGGGACCACGCCTGAGTCACTGTTATAATCACAAAGCTCAGCACAGTGCCTGCCCTTCTAGTAAATGTTTATTAAATAAATCTGCCAAAGTCTCCAATTTCTCTTCTTGCCTTACTGCCCTAGAACACCTAAGCAAATTTGGTACCCGAAATATTCTTGTGAATTTTCGAGTCATCAGGTTAGATGTGAAAACTAAGCTCAAACCATGACCTGGTCTTCATTTGTGATTTTAAAGTAATGGCTACATATCTTAAAGGATGTTTGATTGTGTGCCTTAATATCCCAGGGATTCAGAGTGTTGCAGGAGATAAAGCACAAACCTTTGTATAAAAGGTAGTTAATTCTCAGCTATTATCCAGACACAGACTACTCATAATCTCAGATGGAGAACTGAGATGGCTAGCGAAAATGCTCCTGGGTACCAGCTCTCATCATGGCTCTGATCACTATAAGGGGAGGGAAGGATATACAGAATGCTTTCTTCCTTTTAAGTTCCTTCTATCCTTAATAGAATCTATATCTGCACTTCTCGGATCCACTGATAGCTGGTGGCACTTCCAAAATTTCTATTTAAGAGGAGCTTAGGGACAACAATCTAATTGAATGAGAGGAGGCTAGGAGGCTTTTTCTTTAAGCTAAATTTGCATAGCAAATACACTGTTTTTAGTGTCACTGCATGGTTATTTTGGAGGGTGTTCTTGGGTACAAGTGGGTGCTAAGGACTCCCAATTCAACCCACTCCTGAGAGTACATCTATTTTTAGTATAGAGACAAAAATAAAGAAATAGGAAGGCTTGATAAGAGAGGTTTGACTAGACTTCTTTTGCTATTGCTATTTACGTTTGTAAACCTATATGAGTGAAAAATTAACCAATATGCTTCCAAAAAAGATTTGAAAGGTTGCAAAAGCAGAGTAAGTTATGGGAATAAGCACTAGACTATAGTTGTTAAATCTGGGGCTTAAAGAGATCAGTATAGTCATAAGGAAACAGGCAATTTGACCAAAGAAGAGTCATACTTGAGGCAATCAGTTTATCACACAATTATGTATATATTTCAGCCATGGACACATGCAATAGAATACAAGTTATATCCTCAAGGAGCTTGCAACATAGTTGAGAGTACAAGAGACTGTCTACTGGATTATCACTTAAGCGTGTTTGTGAGACTCCTCTGTAGTGTTCACTGTTTCTGCTGGTTATTCTTAGTCAGTTATAAGGGGGAAATAGAATGAAGAAAAAAATGGATGGAAAGGAAGGGGAATGTGGCTAAAAATATTGGCTCTTAAGGCATGTGCTCCAAATTTAAAGCAATACATTCATAGTTTTAAAGCTGGAACCTGTAGCTATCATCTAATTGGGCCTTCTTATTTTGCAGAGAAAACTGAGGCCTGTCTAGCAAAGTGCCCGCTGATAAGTGGCAGGATTAAGACCAGGAGCCAGGTTCTCTGATCCCCAGTCTAGTGTCCTCTCCACTGCAATGCAGCCAGTGCCTTTGAAGGTCAGGTAAAATGACTGGTGTCACCTTATGCTTGGACCTATGCTCAAGAGCCTTAGTTCTCCCTTTAGTGTTCAGACGGTCATTAGGCTTATTTGATTAGCTACACTAGGAATTTTTTTAGAATGACAGTTTTCATCAATCCTAATTTCTCAGTTATCAAAGTAGAATCCAACAATGCTAAAATTTCTCTTTGTATCAAAGAGAAAATTCAATAATGAACTCGAATAACAGACTAGAAAGCTGTTTTTTGACCTGTATTTACCAATCTGTCCACTTTCACTTCAACCATATGAATGATTTACAATTATATTTCCCTTATGACCTCTTTTCTGAATCTCAGCTTACATTTCAACTGCTGCATCTCTACCTGTTTTTCCTACCATGACCTCAGCTCAACAGGAAGCCAGCTTCTCCTTCCACATATCCCTATTTCTGTCAATGACACCACCGTTCTGCCAGTCACCCAGGTCTGAAATCTTGGCATCATCTCTGACTCTTTCCGTCTTCCCTTCTACATCTAGTAGGTCACCCATTTCTGTGTGGCCTCTTCCTGAAACGTGTCTCTCAATTTCATTTCTTCTTTTCTAATTCCATTTTGTACACTCTTACCCAAGTCCTCACAATCTCATTCCCAGGTAGTGACAATATTTACCACTCACGCTGCTTCCCATTTTGCCCTCCAACTCATCCTACAACCATGTGGCCTGCTCTCTCTCTAAATCACCACTGAAACAAAAGACAAAGACCTATTTGACCGCTTAGATTCCAGCTTTCCACATTTTCCCGGCGTCCATAGATGATAAACTCCAAACTCAAGCCCTTGGGTAATGTTGCCATGTCTTTGCAACATCGTCTCACTTTCCCAATCAACACTTTTCCTTCCCAGTATCTATTTCCACTTTTGCTGACCCCTGGCATGGGTATGCAGTGTCCTCAGCTTGTTAAAGTCCCACGGAGGCAGCCTTCAGCCCTAACTCCTCAGAAATATCTTTGCAGGTCTGCCCCCTTCCTAAGGAGATAATTCAGTCCTGCAGGGCACGAAGCAGCCTCCCATCCCTGGATTGTTTGTTGATAAGAACTGAGTTGACGGGACGCGCGGTGGAACTTGTTAAACACTGATGTGCAGGTACAAAGGGGCGCTGGGGCATAGGCCCTCTGCCCGCGCCCCCCGCCATAGAGCAGGTGCCCCGGCGGAGCGCCCCCGGGGCGGGCCCGCTGCCCAGCGGGTTCCAGGGCTGTGGGGCGGGTGCCCCTCGGGGTGCAGGCCGGGGACCCCGCCCGCCGCCCCCGCCCCGCTCTCCGGGAGCCTGAGCTGCGGCGGCCACGGGCGTGCGGGGCGCGCAGGAGGCCCGGCCGTTCCGCGCCCGGAGGTAGGTGGTGCTGTTGCGGCGCCTGCCTTCCTCATTGGCGCGGGAAGGAGAGGCGGAATGTTCAACTCCTGACTCGGGCGGAAGCGTGGGAGCCGCGCGGGCCGCCGTCCTCTCGCCGCGGTCGCCGCCCTGCCCTCGCCGCGCCGGGCCTCGGCGCCCCCGGCTCTGCTCCGTGCGGCCCGGGAGCCAGGTAAGGCCCAGCCGGCGGGAGGACGGGGGCGAGGGGGGCCGCAGCGCTCGCCGGCGTCCCGGCGTCTCGGGGCCGCGGGCCAGCGGGGTCGGCCCGGGAGCCCGGCCGGCGTGCGGGGCGCCCACAGGCCCTCTCCCCGCCCCGGAGCCCACCGGGCGGCGGCGGGAGGAACGTCCGGGCTCCCGCGGATTCGATCCCGGACCTCGGCCGCGACCACGAGCGGCTCGGGAAGTTTGGGCCGGTCCCACGCAGAAGTTGGCGCCGGGAAGAGCGGGGCGCAGCCCGGAGCGTGTGCGGCTTTCTCGGCCCTGCGCGCGCGGGCGTGGGGCGCCTCCCGGGCCGCCGCGTCCCCCAGCGACCGGGCAGCGCCGGACCCCGGCCGCGCACTGCGTGTCCCGGGCACCCCTCGGGAAACGAAACTCCGGTCTCCCAAGTCAGGGAGGGTGCAGGCCACTTTCCAGCAGAGGTCTGTGCGTGCGAGGGGAAATCACGAACTTCTGCTTTTCGGCCCGGCGGGGCACGAACTGGACCACCCAGAGCGGCCGCTTCCCGACTGCCCAGGGCAGCGTGGATCTGGCACCCACCCGCACCCTGCAGCGCCCCCTTTTCCTTCCACGGGAGCCGAGGGTCACCCCTTTGCAAACTCTGTGGCATCGCCGGGCTCGTGGGCTCTGAGACCAGCACCAGGCCCGGGGTGGGGAGGTGGGGGGAATGCTAAGGCCGTCGCCACGCCTCGCTTGCTCCTGACAGCTTGCAGAAAAACTTTAATACAGAACTGGCCAGAGGACATCGAATTGCCCAAAAAAAAGGGAGGAGTTGGGCAATCATTGTTAGAGTGCTGAGAACGTGTGTCTCTGATGTGCCTAGACACACTTGCATAAGCACTTGTTTATGGAGAACTTAATTACTATTTTGTTCATTTCTTTAATAATGAAAGTAACACAATTTAGTGGCACATTCCAAATGGTATTACAATAAGCAGCTCTCTCAGTGATAATGGTGTACTAGAATCAACTTAGAATTAATTCGAGGATATTTGAGCCAAGGTGGCTGTTAAAGTATATTCATATTTTAACCCTAAAGCTGTTTTAGGAGAGTCTTCTTGCTTTTCTGAACTCAGTTAAATTGAATAGCCAGGATTCAGCGGATCTAAACCTACCAACACGTTTAGAGACAATAATAAACAAGTGATTCAGGACAGTTAACATCTTCTTTGTAGCAGCCCCATCTCCACAGTGAAATTTCATGGTTTTGATTTTCAACAAAATATGTGACGGCTGCATTTTGATTATGGTTTTGGTGGTGTGTAGAGCCTTTGTTTTAAATTCCTGCTACAATAGCAAGAGATTTGGGAGATTGCAAATGAATATGAATTTAGTTTGTTTGGAAAGAGGGAATTAAGATAAAGAAAAATGGTCTTTTTGAGCAATGTGTAATGTTTGTTTTAATCTTAAACAATTTAATTCCCATGATAACTTCTTTTGGAATTGTTTTGGGAGTTGTTTTTTTAACTGGAAAATACTATTGTTTGAATAAAAAGTTTTAGTGCTAATAATTCCAGAGTAGATGACCATAAATTAACTTTTTTTTTTTTTTGGTGGGAGGAGTCTAGGAAAACAAATAGGTGATTGATTTTTTTCTTATTCTTTTAGGGACACATAAGGACACAATGAAGAGAGGGAGAGAGGGAAAGATGGAGAGAGGGAGAGAACGGGAGCCAGAGAGAGAAAGAAATAAGCAAATATTAAGCACGAGGATTTGGATCTAAAAATGGATGGTCAAAGATCTTGGGAACTAAGGGACCTTCTTGCCAAATAAGGAAACTTGGCAAGCTGCACTGTGTATTTTAAGTTAGCACAAGAGTGAGTGTTATTGGCAATATGTTGGCTGGGTGCCTATCTGGAATGAGCAGTGAAACTGACTTTGATAGGGCTACAGAAGTATAAACAGTTATGACAATTATGAGGGGCGTGGAGTGAATAATCTAGCCATCAGAGAAAACACTGGCGAAATTACAATGATGTTTCGTGAAAAGAGGTCAGACGTAGAATGAAGCTATTAGTGTGGCGTGAAAGAGAAGAATGGACAGTTGATTTTAGAGATGGATAGATTCGGAGAAAAGAGAGAAAGAAAAAGAAAAATCAATGATTTTTATTTTTAAACCAGAAAAAGATGTTTGTGGTGATATCGTACTTTTTGATTAAGACAGCCTGATGTCTACAGCCAGAGATGTCGGAAATAAAAATCAATTTGGATCGTTTGTTTTCCATTTTATTTTACTGGGGACAGATTGATAGGGAAGGTGTCATGTACTACTGCAGGGAAGATTTCGGCTACATCTTTTGTGGCTGTTAACCTTGCCCTGCCACACACAAATCAGCAGAGTTCAGCTGTGAAAAGAAAACTGCACCTGTTAAGGAAAGAGAGCTATAAATACGAGAGGTTAGATTGGTTTGACCGATACATGGATGCTTTTGTGTCAGAACCGCCTATGGACAGCTCAAGCATCGATTATGCCCTAATAGCTGTTAAATAATCCCAGCATAATAGAAGATTCTGTGGGAACAAAGCAACCACACATCTGACACCCTAACCTCAGCATCACAATTGTTAATAGGAAGTGAGAGCCTCAGATTGAACTTGAGGTGGATGGTAAGCAATCCAGTAATTACTGTAATAAGAAAAGGGTCTGTTTAAAGAGAAAAAAAAAGCAAATTAGAAGGAGGAAGAAGAATGATAGAGTGGAAAAAAGACGTGGTTTGGTGGGGAAAAGGGTATGACATTGGAATCAGACCTGAGTTTGAATCCCAGTTGTGTCCGTTCTAAGTTAAAGTAGTCGGCTTGGGCAGTTTTCATACCCTTGATACTCAGCTTCCTCATATGAAAATTAGGGACAGTAATACCTGTTTTATAAGCATATGAGACAGCACATGAAAATGCTTGAGCCAGTGCCTGAAACTTCCGCTGTCATAACTGAATCATAGAGAAGGGTGTTTTTTCACATTCTCAAGTGATACACAGAGATGCCTGTCTCACCTCTCCCCAGCTAAGGCTTGCCCTTGGTAGCCTGCCCTGTTCCCAGATCATGCTCACATGTGTATGTGGGGCTAGGAGGTTTTCGTTGCTACTCTCCTGCTTTTTGTGTAAGGATTTCTAAAGCAGCTTTGTGTACCTCTGTTTATATACAGCTTTGTAATATTCTCAGGGGAGAATCTGAAAATTAATGCATTTAAATATCTATATGAGCAGTTTGAAGAATTTGGGGGTTGCATGAATAGAGGAAGGTTATGACCTAGAGACCAAAACCATCTTATAGCTGATATTAAACACAGCTTATCTCCAGGGACCAACATTCTTTCTGGACTTCCCATATAGGAAAACCAAAGAGAGGAGGTAAGAATTGCTGTCTAGCCCTGGCCAGTTTGGCTTGGTGGTTAGAGCACTGGCCCTTGAACCCAAGGATTGAGGGTTCGATTCCTGGTCAAGGACACATACCTGGGGTTTTGATCCCCAGCCCCAGTGTGGGAAACAACCAGTTGATGTGTCTCTCTCACATAGATGTTTCTCTCTCTCTCTCCCTCCCCCCCTCCCCCGTCCCGCCTTCCTTCCTCCTTGCCTCCCTCCCTTCCCCTCCATCTAGAAATCAATGGAAAAATATCCTTGGGCGAGGATTAACAAAACAAAACAAAAAAAGAATCACTATCTAAAGCTCATGGAGTAAATTTTTGCTTATTAAAGTTTGCTACCAAAGTGTCCCATTGTGGGGAAGAATATATTCCTTCAGGGATTTAGATATAGCCATAAATACCCCCAATGTAAACAAGCATCTTCTTTAAAATCTTGGATTTAATCATGAAAATTCATGTGAATTTTGCAGTCTCTTCTGTACTGTTTGACTTTGTTGTACAAACCAACACAGATACTAAGCATGTTTATTCCCCCAGATCGTAAAGTAGAATCAGTGCTGTAGGACCTGTGTTTATTCATACACCTTCTGCACAGAGCTGGGCACACCACCTATGAGAATACCCATGTTTAAGGAGCGTGGGTCTGATCGTTGGTGCTGCGCCATTAACCTTCGCAGCCCAGCCCAATGCATGGGGTAATGCAATTCCATTTTGCTGAGAAAAGAATAGGGGTAGATCATCATCCCAAGAGTTTTCACTTTCTGTGGTTTTACTGTGGCTTTCAAGGTGAAAAGAGCTCTTTGCCTTGTAAGTGGAGGGGAGAGGAGAGGACGTTGTAGGATAGAAACCTGGCCTGTGTCTTCCACCTTCCCAGCCAGTGTGGAAGGAGAACTTGAGAAGGATAACCCAGTCATCTCCATTGTTTCCATCACTGATGTTAATCACTGTGCTCTTCGTGTCAGGTTCATGACTGTCCCTAAGAAGAGAAGAGAGACCATTCATACTCTGTAGTAGGTTAATTAGCCATTGCTTACTTAAAGGGTTGGAGTAGGTTTTAAAAAAACATTCATTCTACTCTGTTAGCTGAAGTGGGAGTGTCTTACTGTACATGCCCACCTCCGCTTGAACACTCTCAGCAATGGGGAACTCACTACTAAACAAATTGGCATATTTTCTTTTACGCAATTCTAATAACCGGAAATTATTTCCGTAGCTTTTGTCAGCAGGTAACTTTTCCTCTGGATCAGTGGTGCCTAATTTAGAGTCTTTCTTTGGTCTTCTCTAGTTTTAAACCCCCCATTTCCTTTCATTTCACATCAAGGTCACCAGGGTTTAACCCTCACATTGACCCTTCTCGGGGAACATTCATTCTAGGTATTAGTCCAAAAATTGTACCTGCTTGTTAGCAGTAACCAGGATGGTCAGATGCTTTCTACTTGATAGAAACCAGGTTCAAGGGTAGAAATGAAAGCTGAGTAGCAGCAGAGTCTAGGGAAGTGTGGGCCTGCTGACTCCACCCCAGACACCTTGGATCCCTCTTGTCGCCAACGTAGAAATATGCCCTGAGTGCCCCTGTACCTCATTCAGAGTCTGGATTGCTGTGCCTCCCGCCTCTAGTCCTGCGACGCAGGAAGGCCCTGCAGGGCCGTGTCACGGCCTGGGCCTGTTCTCGTGCCCGGGTTGGGCCTGTGATGGAGCACAGACACTTCCACACAGCGTGCCAGTGGCACAGGTGCACCTCGCCTTCCTGTCCGCCTGAGCTTTGCCTCTGGTAACGACATTTCTGGCAAAGAGGTGTGTCGTGGAAGTCTGTTTTCATTCATCAAAATGGTAAAGTAAAATAAGACTATTTCTTTTAACTAGCTAATTTTTAGTTTAACCTTTGCTCTAACCAGAGAGTTGGTTACTTATCGAGTAAAGCATAGAAGAAGAAAAAAAGAAAAGCAATAGTTGTTGTATTTTTTTAAGATCCTCCAAGCCGAATTCTCTCAGCCGGCTGGGACTGAAGATCCTGTTCTCTGACCCTGACCGGTTCCTAGGAGATGCTGCTTTCCTCCCGGAGCAGCCCGGGAGGCGGGAGGCGTGCCTGGCAGACGCAGTGTGACTTAGTACTGGGCACATACCTGGTCTCCTGGAGCTAGTATAGATCTGATCTATTTTGAGGGATTGAAAACAGAAACATAGTAGAACAGTAGTCCTGTTCAAGAATAGAAAATTTACATCTTTAACTGTGCTGTTATGAGCACCAAACCAAAGCTTTCCCCAATTATTTTTTTTTGAAGCTACGACTCATAGGAAAAAAAATAACTGCAGAGCCATAATCCAAGTGGTGTTTCACGACACATGATGATAAAGCACATTTTTATTAGTTTATTCACTAATCTATGTTAAGGAGGCTGAAATAATACTAAGTGTTAGGGCAGATTCTCAAATGTAGGTATTAGGATAGCAAGCTTGGCAGAAGAGTTTGTCGAGGACTGTTTCTAAAGCCTTTTTTTTTTTTGTCATATTCAGGTCATAATAAAATTAGTTTTTCTATATTGCATTAAAAGTAAACTTGTAACTCTTGTGAAGAAGGAAAAAGGAAAGTATAAATTAGGGATAGAAAAAGATAAAGGATCTGAATTCAGAAATAGGCCCATATAAACCTAAAAGATAGAAAACTCCAGAAAAAATCCAAAGACCTATTTTGTAGTAACGTTAATCCTTTTATAAAGTAGATTTATTTTTTAAAAATTACGATTTGTAGGTACTTAATGAAGCTGGTTGCAGTTTCCTGAGTCTGTTTGTTATGCAGTAGATAAGATAAGAACACAGTGGCCACCACTGAAAGTAGGTATATTATAGGTCCCTCCCAAAGCCAGTGCTATAATCCAATGATTAGTATCTAGAAACTCTAGTATCTAAAAGAAGTATTGTCTTTTAATAACTTAAATATTCTCCTTATGAAAAAAATGTTTAAAAGAAAATTATAATTACTTACTAATAAGAGAGATCTAGCAAAAATGGCCAAAAGTTAAAAGCAGCAAACAGAGGAGAGAGAAAAATACATAAAGAAACACAGATAAAAAGCATTTAGGGATCAATAGCTCATCTGTCTATTAATAATTGCTCAGCAAAACTAATGGAGATATAATGTAAAGCAATTCTGAAAACGAGAGAGGAAAGCATACCTGACTACAAAGGCTAAAGAAGTAGATGGTTACTTGTGATATCAAGACTTACTCAAATAGTTAGACTGTCACAGTTTCCGTTTGTTGAGGGTGTGTTGGACATTAGGCAAGGCCCTTTCCCAGGATCTCCCCCTTCCCGACAACAATGCGGAATGGGTGGCATTATTGCCAGTGAGAAAACCGAGGTCAGAGAGGCACAGAGCCTTGTCCAAGGCCTAACAGCTGGTAAGTGCAGACTTACTACTAGATCTCTCCATCTGAAAGATTTATCAAAGAAGTCTAATCATACTGTGCGAACTTGATCACTTTTGGACTATCAATTTTGAGACATTTGATACCAGAATGGAAAAGATTTATAATTTCTTATTTACTAGTTCTGGAAATACCATGATCTGAGAAAAGGTAATTGGTTACTGAGAGGTAGAGGCAGAGTTCAGATTCACATCCATCGAATTCTGAACCTTGTTGTGGTTTTTTATGTTAGAACTTAGGTGGGGTCTTCTTTTTGTTGTTTTTAGTTCTGAGCAAAAGTCCTTTTTTTGGACTAAAGGCTGAAAACTTTAAAAAGTAAAATAATACTCCCTTTAAGGTTTTCTACCTTTATAGGGTTTCACTCTTGATAATTAGCCAATGGTGCTATGTTGTGTGTATTTTCAGCAATTAATAGTTAAATTTTTTAAATTTTAATTTAAGAAAATTTTTAAAAATTAAAAAAAACTGTCTTACTACAGTACTCAAATGATTGGATTCAACCACCAAGTTAGTGATTTTCAACATTTTCAGAGTTGTGACACCCTGTTAGGCTTTAATTGTGGTGCTATGCCTCCTCTAACTCACCCTTCAGTGCTGTGTGGGTAGATACTTACTAATATTTAAAACAGCTCAGAGATTATGAACAAAAGGTAGAATGCTATAAAATTAGGACTGGGAATTGTTGCATGGAGAAAAATTGCCTTTTGTGTGTAAAAGCTATTATTTTAACATGGTGGGATAAAGACATAGTATTGGATATACTTGTGTATAGATGGCACTTGCTAAATTCTGGTGTATTTGCTGGAGAACATAATTTGATCAGGTGGCAGTCTTCTCCAAGATGCTGTAAGTATGATTAGTCAGGAGCTCACATTTTTCATTCTTCTGGTCATAAGTTGATCCTCTTAGGATAATGATTTTAAAATGAAAGGAGAGAAAGCTGAAGGGGAAAAATAGATGTATGTGGTCTGACACTCAGTTCGATGGCGTGGGAATCTCAGTCTGGCTTTACGGCTAAATCCATGATGCTTTGCCCTGCTCACTGGAGTTAAAACCTGTTCCCATACACTCCAAAATTGTTAGTCTCTTTGTTAATCAGATGGGACTTAATTTTGTATGGTCTCAGTACAACATTCACATAATTACACAGTTCCATGAATACATAGCCAGTTTCGAAACGGCAGGATGTATCACAAAATGAGTAATAGTGACTCTGGGAAGAACATGACTGGTGCCTCGTCTCAGGGGGTAAAGATTGTGGAGATCTGGGCTTCTCAGAGGCCAGCCTTCCTCTGGTGCCCTCGGGCCAGTTTCAGGTGTGTCTGAGCCTACAGCAGCGCATCTCCCCTGGACCTGCTCTGCTCCAGAGGGGTTAGGTTTATTCGTGCAGCTCTCACCTTGGTTCAGAGCTCTATGCTTATTTTATTTTTTTAAAGGATTTCCCTTCCCCTCTCCCTCTTTTTCCTCCTTCTCCTTTGGGCTCAGAGACACCCAATTCTGGAGGTCCCAAACGTCCGCTCTTCAGTCTGTCAAGAAGCCTAGGTAGCACTTTCCAAACCAGGATTTGCTTCAGAATCCTCTGGGGTGGGTGGGGGGAGAATTGATGAAAACTGTAAGTCTCAGATTGTACTTAATCTGGTTTGAATCTTTTCAGTTGCAAAAGGTATAATGGAAGAATCACCAGAAACTATTTATTTATGTATTTGTTCATTCATTCATTTATTCAACAAATATTTTTTAATGGAACAGGTGCAATGTGCCCGGCTGCGTACTAGGTGCTGGAGATCCAGCTGTAAATAGAAGTGACTTTTGCCTTTAGGGAACTTACAGTGTGGTGGGAGCTAAGGGGGCAATGATGACTGGGTCAAGAAAGAAGGCACAGCAAAAGGAAAATGTAACTGTGCTCATGAGGCTCAGAGCAGCTGGTTGTGGACAGGAGTTTGTTTTGGAGAAACAGGAGTTTTTCTAAGCAAAGACTCAAGCCTGTGCAAAGGTACGGAGGTAGGAGAGAGAGCAGGGTGTGCTGGGAACCGCGCGTGGCTCCTTGTGTGTGTAGGGGGAGCGAGAAGACAAGAAGTCAAAGCGGCTGTCAGTGGTAAAGGAAGAACATGAGAAAATGTCCCAGAGTTAGAAGACAGGAGGTACAGACAGAGTTCACCGAGTGCCCTACCAGTGAGTGCAGAAGACTCACCCCTACGCATACGCTATTAATTTCAGATTCCAGGGATGAATACAAGATCCTAAAAGCTTTCTGAAGGGAAAAGATATGTGCAAAGGATTAGTAACCAGAGTGGCATCAGACTGCTCTGCAACCACATTAAAAACTGGACTGTGAAGTAATACTTCCGAAATTATAAGGCAAATTATTTCCTACCTAGAATTATATACCCAGCCAGGCTACCAATCAAGACATATTAAGACACACAGGTTCTCGAAAAAATTATATTTGCGGCATTCTATTCAGGTGGCTAATGGGAGATGGGCACTGTCAGAACACGAAAGGAAACAGAAAGGGAAGCCAGGACATCCAAGGACATGGCTTCCCACAGAGGAAAGTGGGAAGGAAATCCTTAGGATGATGGTGAAGGGAAGTCCCAGTCCAAGTCGGCCTCCGGAACAACCACTCCCGCCAGATTGAATCCAGATGAAGGGTACAGAAGGACTGTCTCCAAGAAAAAAATAGAACAAAAAAAATTACCTGATGTTTTTACTTTATTGAGAGTAATTTTGCAGTTCTTAGGAGAGTTGGAGGAGGTCAGTAAGTGTTCGATGTGTAAAAAAGCTAAGCAAACAACAAAAACAAAACAACTAATAACTCTAGGAGAAACAAAAAGTTATCCAAGAAAGGAAAAGTTATTGAATTCTGCATAGCACTCCTGGGAATAATATTTACTTTGTCAGACGACTGTAAATCCTGAATGTTGACTTAACTGCATGTTATAATGTAATTGGAAGCTCGGAGAAGTGGGCAAGTGTGACATACTGTATTCAAAGAGGTAAAGGATGGTATGTGAGAACCAAATCCTTATCTTCCACAAGGAGAAATTAATAGATAATATCTAAAAGAGAACAACCAAGGAATAGCAATATAAACATTCTTTAGAAATGTGATAAATATCGGAAGAAAATGCTAAATGAGTTGAAATTAGTTCCCTCTACAGAGAGAATTGCGTGGGGGGAGAGGTGGAGCAGGGGAGTTCTAATTTTATTATACACTTTGTAGTTCTATGTTATTTTTTATACTTTGATCAAAATAAAAATGATTAATAAAAATATACAACGAGCGTCTGTAACACTGAGGGAATCTGCTAGTGGTGTTTTGCATTTCGTTGAACAAACTTTTTAGCTTGCATACTCTGTGTACCTACTTTTGGCACATTCCTAAATTTTATCCACACTTTTTTTCCTACGATTAACTGAATATGAGTTGAAGCAAAAGTCAGTAAGGTAAATTATTGACTCAGATATGTGTATGGGCTGTACCTGGATACTGTGTTTTTTTCTGCCTGTGTTTTCATGTAGACCCTAAGCTCTCTTTCCAACTTTAGAGGATAAAGAAACAGTCTTCTCTATTGCCTTTTCCCCAAAGTAGAGCTGAGCTTGACTTTATGTAAGAAATCAGCATTCTTCAGTGACCTGATGTTCCTAAAATGGGATTGCTAGTCAGCTGCACGTTGAGATCTCAGCCAACTGTTTACATCACTCAGCAAAGCTGCATGCTGTCTATAAAGACATTTTGTCAATTTGGATAGATATAAACTGCCCTCTCCACCTTTTTATTTTGAAAATAACCAAATCCCACAGAAAAATGACAAGAGTAGGAAAACGCCCGTGAACTTTCACCTACATTTGCCAGTTCTTAACATTTTGCCACATTTGCTTCCCCTTTCTCTATACCCACACATTTGTGGGGGGAGGGGAGTTGAATCATTTTAAATTAAGATGTGGATATCATACTTTAGTATGTCTCCCAGTGTATCTCCCAAGAACAAGGACATCCTCATATAAAACCAAAATACCATTATTTGCCATAGAGAATTTAATATTTTCTAATATAAAGTAGATATTCAGATTTCCCTAAAATGCCAATAATACTTTCTGTAGATTTTTTTTTGATCCAGAGTCCAGTGATCACGCATTGCAATTAGTTATCATATTGCTTTAAGTCCTCCTTAGGCTAGAAGTTTCCCTGCATTAAAAAAAAAAAAAAAATCTTTCATGACATTGACAATTGTGAGCCCAGGCCAGTTGTTTTGCAGAGTGTCCCGTACACGTGAATTTGTCTTTTGTAAGATCTGTCTCATTGTATGATTCTGGTTTATAATTTTGGCAAGCATACGTATTCTTTCTTATCCGCCTGCTTTTTATGCACGTTCAGAACTGTAGTGTTCTGTTTTCTTGTTTGTATGTTTTCGTTTGAGTTTCCTGCAAATCTGTGGTTTGGCATGGGGTGTGAAGGGTGGACACTTACTTGGTGCATCGTAAAACACCTGAGACTGCAGAAAATGTCACTATAATAATCTCTGGGAGGGGACATCTGTTCCTCTGGAAACAAGCATAATATTTTTTTTAAACATTCTTGGCAGAGGTCTTTGGATGACTTAATATACTGTAATCAGGGCAAGTTTTCTACTCTTTAATTAAGTCTCTGCTACAGTATACAGTCCAGGGAGCCACTTTGTAAAACACTTGGCCAGCTCTCCTGTCATCCCTAAACTGAAGGTTTTTGCTTTGGGACTCCAAACACTGGCTGTGTGTTCAGTTTGCAGCCTTTTGGCTGTCCCTGGCCAGGATGCTCAGCTGCTTAGGTTATGTATATTTTGTGTGAAGTGAGCACAGCGCGGAGAGGCGGCATGCCACACATGCCAGCAGCGCAATGCAAGCTCGCCCTTGGAGGCACGCTCCTGTGGGTCCGGGCTCCGCGGTAGGAGACCTGGTGACACAGTAGCCTTCGGGCAGAGCTCCTGGGATGCGCAGGAAGTGCGGCTACAGGTTTTGTCGGGGGGGAAATCGGAGCCATTTCTCTGTGGACAGCTGTGCTGCAGTCTGGGCAAGTTGCTGCTGAATTTTGCACGGGCTTCCAGGGTAAGTGTTTTCCTTTTGATTTGTTTCTAGTCCTGGTTTTCCTTCTCCTGCGTCATCAAGGTTCTTTCTGGAAGTTTCACAGGATTTCTTCTACATTATCTAAAATGGGATTCAGAGAATTCATTCCCATACGTTCGTAATCCAACTTTTCCTTCTCTTTCTCTCTGCAGAGTTTGTGGAAGTATAATACTTTGTCATTATGCGATGTCGTCTCTCGGTCCCTCCTTTGTGCAAATTAAATTTGATGACTTGCAGTTTTTTGAAAACTGCGGCGGAGGAAGTTTTGGGAGTGTTTATCGAGCCAAATGGATATCACAGGACAAGGAGGTGGCTGTGAAGAAGCTGCTGAAAATAGAGAAAGAGGTAAGGTCTCCTGCTCTCAGAAGTGCTCACAGTGGCACTTATGTAAGTTTTTCAAGCTAAAGTCCGAGGCCACAGGCTGCCAGGGACCTAGCAGGGCCTTTGGGGCTGATCCACGAGGCCCTTTCCCAATTTCCATTCCGGGAGCCCCATAAATAGAAATTAATGCCGCGTGTGCTTTAGGGTTGAGTTCTACTAGGGGTCACCTGAACTGAGAGGATTTCTTTCCATGGCATGAAAGACCGAATGTTCTCTGAGCAGTCCTGGAGGGGAGGTAAGATTTCAGACCTTTTCTTTTCCCTAAGCAGCCAAGAGGGGTCAGTAAAGAGTAATGTGTCAAGTTTGCGTCCCCTTTCCAATTTCTGTCGGTGGGTTTATGGTCGTCAGAAGTTGTCTTTTAAAAAACAAAAAGCATTTCCTACTGAAATATAAGCAATACCAGTTTTTTCGATTTCACCTCTGCTGGAAGCCAAAGTGATGGACTTTGTTTAACAAAGAATTAGCAGGTGCCGGACAGGGCTGCCCTACTTATAAAACCAGAAGTCTTTCAGCGTCTGGGACATGTGCTGGTCCTTGTCAAACTCAGAGCTCAGGCCCTTCCTCTTTCTCAGCAATGTGCTACAACAGCACCCCCAAATTCAGTTTGGTCCCTTGAGGGGAAGGCTGATGGGAGAACTGGCCTACAGGGGCTCAGTGGCATTGATACGTTTTGACAGCTACCCTCTGGAGCTTGTTTTGGTCATTTCTATTTTTCTGTTTCTATTTCCATTAGTCCTGTTTTGACTAACTATTGTTCTTTTCAGTGTCTTTTTGAAGTGAACTTTTCCATAAATATCCTTTAATCTCCCTGAATTATTTCATTTTTGTTCTCATTAATTGCTGCCAGAGAACTGTGGCAATTGAATCGAGAGGGACCCCAGAAGGCAGCCCTTTGTGGCCTTCCGCCCAGCAGGGCTGTGTGACCGTGTGATCACCAGCCGTGCTTCCAGTTGCTGAAGTCAGGTCAGGGGACCAAGGTGCCTCTGCCTTGGGGTAGCTCCAGGCTGTGGAAAGCTTAGGAAGCGAACACTTTTAGAGCTGATGTGTGCTCGGAACAGAAGGGCGCTATGCAGAACAAGTGTCTTCCTCCTCATTTCCTGATCAACACACTTTAACATAGTAGCCAAATAATAAAACCATTCGTCACTCTGGACTGAACCTAGCCTCTTTTATCTAGTGAACTCTTAAAGCTATCATAGGAAGCATTATTAGACCCTTTTATAGAGTGGGAAATAGAGCTTAGAGAAATGCATTGAGCCTCCCCCCAGGAGGGGCAAGTGACATCCAGGAGATCAGATCCCCTGCTCTTTATTTTTCCTAACTCTGAAGCCTCTAGTTGACCAGGTTAAAGAACAGAAAATAAACCAATTCCATCAAATTTTAGTCAAGGGAGAATATAAGTGTGCTAATATTTTTATACATTGGGTCATGCAACTTCATTACAACAAACATGTCTTTATATGATTGCTAGATGTGAGACTTTATGAGACATGAAACAGATTTTGATAGGAAAACAATAATTGCAACCCATTCCCGCCACCCCCCACCCACACATCACAGCTTTTTTACTACCTTTGAGAGAGCCAGGAAAGTGGCATAGGAAGGCCCGGGGGTGAAACCCGGAGTTGGAACTGCCAGGTCCCACTCGGGGGTAGGTTTGGGTCTGGGTGGGTAGCCTTCTGGAATTGCGTTGATTACAGTAAACTGCGGGAGCGTAACTCAAACGTGTGAGGAGGGAAAACAGAAGTTCTGTTTCAGCTTTGGAGCTTGGCTTAGTCGGTGACTGTCAGTGATAAGGAGACATGGTAAATTACTGCAGGGCAATATTGCATCCCACACTTACTGAATCAACATGGATTTAAGATGTAGAAAATTTTTGCTAGGGGTTGGCAGTTATTGGAAAGGAAATATGCATTTCTTGTGTAAATATTTGTTACAGTTTATGAACTAGGTATGGACTTGCTGGCTAGGTGTTTTCTAAGTGGTAAGATAAAGATAATTAGCTCTGGGTTTTCTTTTAATTTAAAGATTCCATCTTATGTCACTGGTCATTTTTGCCAATGAGTTTTAGAAGCAATGGAATAATTAATAATATGTTCGTAGCTGATTCATGTAATTCTTTAAGAATGATCTGATATCAGATTAAATATATGTTTTGTGAACTTAGTAAAAGATGGAGAGAATATATTCCAAACTCTCTAACTTTGCTTATGTGAGAGGATAGAGGAAGACTATTTTCACTTTTATTTGTAGCCTTCTTTTTAAATGAGCATGTATTACTTTCTTCTGCTTTAGTGTGTATGTATTACTTTTCTAATTTAGAAAATAATGAAAAATGGCATTTATTTAAAATCTTGGTAGTTCTTTAAAACTTTATTTTTAAAAAACTTTTATACGTAGGGAAAAACTATAAGAACAGTACCATGAATTCCAGCATATCCTTCCCCTGAAATCACCACTTGTTAACATTTACTTTTTATATATATTATTCTTTGATTTATATGCATTCATATGTATTTTTTTTACTGAACCATAAGAGTAAATTGCAGATGCTGTGTCCATTTATACCTAAATACTTTAGCATCTTCCAAGAACACAACCATAATACAATGATCAAATTCAGAAAATTTAACATTGATTCACTAACAGTACCTATTATACAGTCTATATTCAAATTTTGCCAGTTGTCCCAATGATGACTTTTTATGGCGATTATTTCCCAGCCCAGCATCTAACCCAGGATCCCATATTGCATTTAGTTGATCTGTTCAGTTTGCTTGAATCTGTGACACTTCCTCTACCTTCCTTCATCTTGTAAACTTTGATGTTTTGAAGAGTGCAGGACAGTTTTGTAGACTTATCTGATTTTAAAACATTTTGAGTTTATCTGATTTTCCCTCCCTCTTGCCTAGTTGAAGGCTGTGTAGTTTTGGTAGGAATGTTACACAGGTCAAGTGTCCTTGGTGTATCTCAGTGCAAGTCCACCCATGTCAGTTTGCCCCATTATTGGTGACATTGATTTTGAACTCTTGATTAAGGGGGCTCACCCAATTCATCCACAGTAAAAACATCTCTTTTCCCTTAGTAATTAATAATTAAGCTGTGGGTAGATACTTTGAGGCTATGTAAATACCTTCCTTTAACAAACATTACCCCATGTTATCAGCATTTGTTGGTGATTCTTGTTTGAATCAAGTATTATTATGATAGTTACTGTGTAGAAAGCAAAATGTTCTAGCATAAATGAGTCTTCCTTCCTTCCTTCCTTCCTTCCTTCCTTCCTTCCTTCCTTCCTTCCTTCCTTCCTTCCTTCCTTCCTCCCCTTCCTTCCTTCCTTCCTTCCTTCCTTCCTTCCTTCCTTCCTTCCTTCCTTCCTTCCTTCCTTCTGTCACTTATTTATTCATCCATTTATTCATTTATTTTTTGTTTCATTGTAGCTGTCTGGATTCCTTTTCAAACTCAACATGTTACAGTCCATTTTATTATTTTTCACTTTCATGATTAAATTGTCCTTGATTTAGCAAGTAAGAATCCCTTCATGTTGGCTCTTGTGTCTTTTTGATATGTCTTCATCATTTTTTTTTAAAGCATTTCCTTACTTTTTGGCACAAAAAGATGTTCTGGGATCATCTAGTTCCTGCCCCTTTCCTGGGGTCAGCCATTTCTTTAAGAAGCCCTGAGTTGGGGGTACATGATTTGGAAGTATGATATTTAGAAGCCAAGATTTGGATATTAGATTTTCTTATTGTAGTCTTTTTTAAAAAAGAGCCTTTGTTCTTTTGAGAGAAAGAATGAGTATAGATAAGTTTTATTTATGGAAGCATTTAATTTAAAATTTAGCATCATACATCTAGATAGCTGTGATCAGTGATACACTCGTTAGAAATATAAATTGGTAAACTTTTTGGAGAACAGTTTAGCAAAATGTATCAAAAAGTCTTAAAATATATACTACCTTTGAGGGAGAAATTTTACTTCTGGGGCTTTATTCTAGGAAGTAGGTAATAATCAGAGATGTGCAGAAAGATGGATGTGATAGACTGTTGTTCATCTTACATGTATGATGGTGAAGAATTAGAAACAACCCAAGTGTCCTGCAACAAGGTATCTTTCAAATGATGGTTCATCTCACACACACACAGAAGGCAAATATGAGAGGTGATGGATGTGCTAATTGTGGGAATCCCTTCACAATATATATGTATTTAAAATCATTGTGTTGTACATTTTAAATATGTTACTATTTTATTTGTCAATTATACCTCAATAAAGCTGAAACAGATTATGCTACATTTTTTTTTGTTGTTGTTCAGATAGAGTGGGAGGGAGAGAGAGGAAGAGAGAGAGAGAAACATCGACGTGAAAGGGACACATCGAGTGGCTGCCACCCGCACGACCAACCAGGGCCGGGGACAAACTGCAACCCAGGTACATGCCCTTAGCGGGAACCGAACCCGGGTCTCTCTGGACCGCAGGCCGACGCTCTAACCGCTGAGCCAAACCGGCCAGGGCAGATTATGCTACATTTATATAATGGAAATCCATTGCATTTGGAAGAGTATTTAAAGAGTTAGGAAAATGCATATAATATACTGCTAAGTGGTAAAAGCAAGTTCCAAAACATTTTAACTCCAAGTGTCTGTTTGGTGTCTGTATGGTGTTTTTATCTTTCTGATATTTCTTTTGTTTTCCATATTTTCCTATGGTGGTCTCATATTTCTTCCATGCCCCCAACATTTTATTATGAAAAATTTCAAAAATAAAAGTTGAAAGGGTTTTATAGTGAACATGTGTATATCTACCCTCCAGGGTCTGTCATTAATATACATATTTGCTTTATCACATATATACCTAGCTATGAATCCTTCCACTCATCAATTTACTTTGATGCATTTCAAAATAATTTCTAGGCATCAATACATTTCCCCTTAAATTCCTTTAAAGCATGCCTGTTATTACCAGAGTTCAGTATGTGTTTGCAGTTTTATTTTCCGTTGAGGTAAAATTAACATACAATGAAATGCACGCATCACTAAGTTTTGACAAATGTGAACACCATGTGACCCGTATATTTACTTTTATAATCAGGAAAAACTCAACTAAAAAAAGTGTAGTTCTGACAATCTGTGGTACTTTCTAAGGTTGTTCAAGTGAGTTGAGTTTTATAAACCTCTTTCGTATGTCACAAATCACTAATTTTCCAATCTCAATATGTGCCTCTAAAATGTTTAGTGTCCACTGTGCCATTGCTTTTCCATAGCAGCGCTATAGGGATGTCAGTGGTAATGTAGCTTGTTTATGTTTGTTGCAGATTTACTTATAGTGCACTATTTATTTTTGTTTTAAAAAAGTTAACAGGAAAAAAAAATATATGATCTGAAGAATATATGCCAAGAATAAACGAAGAAACCATTATTGTATCTTTTTTGGTAAATTTCAGTTGAACAGAGATCAGATCAAACTGCTGAGGCAGAAACTGAAGCAAGGAGTGGAGAGGGCAAAGAAGGACATTGTGGATCACAGTGTCCCCTTCCAACGACTGCTGACCGAGGGAACAGTCCCCACACACCAAGTGCTCACCAGCCTCACAGCGTGGGCTTTTAGGAAGGGTTCCTCAGAACAGCTTCACTCTGCCCTTGCAATATATTTGATGATATGTAGAAGCAGACCTGTCTGTCCATGGTATTTTTTTCTGTCTGAGAGATGGAAACTTGCAGTCATTTGCATTAACTTGAGATTTATTGATATTGAACTGATGGTAGGAAACCAGATTTAAGTATGAGATATGAAAGAAACAGAATTGCTTTTTATTTCCCCAAAAGAATGGAAAGGAAGCAGAATCCTCAAGAGGTAAAATATGAGGCTTTTTCTGCATTTGCCTTGCCTTTCGCAAGGCACCACTCCCTTTATTCCAAAACATTTTTTCCTTCCAAATTTGACTGTTGTGGAAATGTTGAAAGCCATATAAATTCATATCTCAAAACTGTCCCACATTGTAAATATTTATAGATAAAGGGAGAAGATCAAAAATGTCAAAACTGATCATAAGAACAGGAGCTATCAGTAACTTTTTATATGAAGGAGGAAATATCCATGTGAAATAGAAAGCACAAACTTAATATTGACACAAAACTAGGAAAGAACAAAAAATAAAGGCTTTTGTTATACAAACTATCAACAGGACAGCAGTTAGAGCTTTCTAGAAGGCTAACTAATGTTCTTACCACTTTGTTAGTTCATAGGAGACCCTTTTTCCTCTTCTTTGTAGTTCTGTAGCTGACTTTTTATTAATAAATTATTTGCATTTGCTTTAATTGTAGGGATGCTGTTGTAATGTTTTCCCCTGTCCCTGAACACAGTAAAGAAGAATAACACCACACTTACCTTCTTTGCCAATCCTTGCCTTCCTTGCCTGCCTCTCCTGGCTCACAGTACCGTATTTGTTCCTGGATGCTTGGTATCATGTCACAGTAGACTTTCCTTTCGTTCTCATTCAGGAGAGCTCTCCTGTATTTAAGTACCTGCATTTCCTTCATTGACTCTGGAAAGAAGAGAACATGTCTGTCCTTCCTGTGTCGCTGGTTGTGACGTGCATCCAGCTACTTAGTAACAGAACTCTTGGTCAGTGCCTTTGCTTTACCTGATGTTGGATTTTTATAAATGCCTTTGCTTTTGTACCTCTTGGACTGGCATGCCGTTTCCACTTAAAAGAATTTTAAACATTTCCCTGTGCCAGGCTTTGACTCTGTGCTACATGTATAAGTCATCACTTGAGCTGGAGAATAAGCAATTTAAAATAACAAATTATTGCCCTGGCTGGGTGGCACCATTGGTTGGAGTGTCATCCTGTACCCCAAAAGGTTGTGGGTTTGATTCCTGATCAGGGTACATACCTAGGTTGTGGGTTCAATCCCCAGTTGGGGTGCGTACAGGAGGCAACCAATCTGTTTCTCTCTCAGATTGAAGTTTCTCTCTCTCTCTAAAAATCAATAAAAACATATCTTTGGGTGAAGATTTTAAAAAATTAATAAATAATGAATTATTTTATTTGATAATGTATTTATTACACAAACATCTATAATGAACAGCTATCTATCACTCAGCTCTTTTTTTGTTGTTTTAATCCTCACACAAGGATATTTTTACATTGCTGTTTAGAGAGAGTGGAAGGGAGGGAGGAGAGAGAGAGAGAAACATTGATGTGAAAGACACATTTATTGAATGCCTCCCACATGACCCACGACTAGGGCCAGAGATTGAACCTACAACCCAGGTACATGCCCTTGACCGGGAATCGAACCCATGACCCTTCAGTCCATGGGCCAACACTCTAACCGCTGAGCCAAACCAGTCAGGGCTATCACTCAGCTCTTTTTTATGAGATATTTCTGTTACTGGGAGCTTATAATCTAAGACACTCCCAACGTGAACTGCTATAAAGAGATATAGAAAATTGGTGGTTACAAAATAGCCATGGGGATATAAAATACAGCTTAGGGAGTATAGTCAATAATATTCTAATAACTATGTATAGTGCCAGGTGGGTACTAGAGTTATCAGGGAAATCACTCCGTAAATTATATAATTGTCTAACTACTATGCTGTATACCTGAAACTAATATAAAATTATATTGAATGTCAATTGTAATTGAAAAACAAAATGTGAAAACAATACTAAAGCAAAAAAAGTAAAGAGACAGACAATTGGACACATGTTGAACAGATATGGAAGTTAAATGAGTAAGCCTGTGTTATTGATATTTCTGAAGGTGACACAAACCTTATGGCAGAGGAGACTTTATAGTGAGGAAGTACTGCAGGAATGGTTTCTTCTGGGACCAAGGAGGGTTGAGAAAATGACCCGAATTGTAAATGAAGTCCTTACCATGTTATGTGAAGTGCAGTTACATTGAAACAGACATCACTCTATGATATTTTTTAGATTGTTGATATGACCATAAAAAGATTTTATTTGCAAGAGAAGCCCCTGTCCTTTCTTATTTTTGCTCCTTAGTCATTTACAAAATTTTAAATCCTTTCAAAACTTTGTGTAGATTACTTGTTTACTTGTATGTGAAGGTTATTTTTGGCTTGTCCTATGAAGAATTTTATTGCAACTGTTATTTCAGCTTTCATTAAAGTAGTGTTGATCTCGGTTTATTAAGCAATAAACATTTCAATTAGTTAATATTTGTTCTCCAGCCGTGCTCTAAATACTGTGCTGAAATCAAACCAATTAATGTATTGCAATAAAACTGTTACAGCCTGACTAACTGGCGGTATCCAGCGCCGGGCTGTGGTTGCTGGGAGAAAAGTAGTATGAAGCACAAAGTGCATTTCTGAGAAACTCAAAGCCTCACCGGCACACAGTTGAAAAATTGGAGGAGGTGGAGAGCCACCCGTGAATACCTCTGAGAGTTTCCAAATAGGATTTGCTCTCAGCCTTCAGAATAGAATGACCTCACTTGTGTATTAAAAAGGTGCCAAGAATTTTCTTCTCTACTTTCTGGTGTAGACAGGAAGTCGCTGACATGAAATTACCCAAGATAGAGACCATCTTATCAACTTGTTTTCTTTCACACTTGATTCCTACCCCTGGTTAGGACACCCAGTTTCTGTTTGAACACTGCTATTGATAACATGTAACACAGGCTGTTCAATTTTGGAACAGTTTCATTTGGAGGTAGTTGTTTACAATGTATCTTTCAGCCATTGATACTGGTCTGGTCTTCAGGGCCACAACAGAACAAATCTTATCCTCTTCCCTAGATCCACTGCTTAGCACAGAGTATATGTGGTAATGATCCTTGTGTATTCTGAGTTCTGCATTGTACCTGGCCCACCATAAGCAATCAATAAATGCATAGGGCATAAACAAACAAAATAACAAACACAGTGATCACCTTAACTTTCTCCTCTTTTGTACGATTTGTATAAGGTTTTGCTTTTCTGAATCTACAGAAGAGAAACCAGTTTGCCATTCCAAGTCTACTTCAGAGCTTTCTCTTCTCCATGTTTGGCTGAAAAAAAAAAATTTTTTTTTGAGTTCTTAATAAATTAGTTTGTCTTTGAATGAAAGTTTCTATTCCATAGCAGCTGGGAAGGATTTTCCTGGCCATGTTTCTCAATCTGGTTTGTTTTTTAAATGCGTTTCCAAAAAAGGAATCTAAGATGCTTTTTCTTAGCTCTGTTAATATCAGATGTTCACTGATTCATGACCTGAGAAAAATTAAGGTGTCCTAAATGAAATGAGACTTCTGGAATTTTAATGACTTGAAAATATGACTCCTATCCCTGATACTGTTCTTCAGGAAAACAGTGCTTGGTAAAATTAGCTACATTAGAGCAGCTACACTGATAAGGATGAAAATGTCTGGGCAGTGTTTATGCGGGCTGTTTAAGGAGGAGGGGACTGGACGACTGCGATGCTGTAGGAGAGAGATTATATTACGTGATTAATGTACAGAATCAGTTCAACTCACTAAATTTTAAAAGCAAGCAGAAGTGCTTCCTCTAGTGGGAAACTGAAGTCCTGTTATTGGAACTATGGTCATAGAGTCTGCCTTTAAGGAATATGTGTACATTTTCATTTTAATCATTGGATGGCTGTTTTAAAATATAATACATAGTTTACTTAGCATCTAAACTAACTTCTCCAAAACTAGTTAGCTGCTGAGCAAATTTTTAGAGTTGTGAAAGTAGAGAACATTTTCTCCTTAAAATTTCAGGATAGTTTCTTAGCTATAAAATAAGGCCTCTAACTGTAACCTACATTCTTCCTTGGGACAAACTTTATACTCAAAGAAATGAAGAGATTTTAGTAAGAGACCAAGAAATCAATGTTAACTGGATTGGGGGACACTGTGACCCGAACAGATTACAAGGAAACCTCCTTTTCTGTGTTCGGCCATCCCGCAAAGGTATTCCATGCCAGGCACTATTCTCGATACTGGGGCCACATCGGGAAATAAAATAGACAAAAATTCACGTCCTTGTAGAGCTTACCTACAAACGTGGGAAATAAAAAAATTAAATGATACGTTAAAACATTGGGAAGGCCCTTTCCCCTCTTAAATATGGGCTAAACTTAGTAACTATCATCCAAAGACTAGCGTATAGAAAAGGAAGAGGTAGTGACTTTATAGCAGACAAACCTGGCAGCCACCACCTTACCGAGCGAGCAGGGGTACCATCACTAGTGATCAGTCGTGTTGATGGCACATGTCCCGATGTGATGTGATGAGAGAGGAACTTCATCTCCTTGGTGTTCTTTCCCAGAACCCATACCCCCGTCTAGCCATGAGGATAACATCAGAGATCCCAGACTGATGGACATTCTACAAAGTACTTGGCCAGTACTCCTCAGAGCTGTTAAGGTCTTGAAACAGAGAAGGACTGAGAACCTGTCGTAGTCCAGAAGAGGTTAAGGAGACATGACCACCACACAGTGTGGTGTCCCGAAGCAGAGTCTAGAACAGAAAAAAGGACGTTGGCGGGAAAACAGCGAATCCAGATGAAGTCGGGTTGGTTAACGGTAATGTGCCAAGGCTGGATTCTTAGTTTTGACAGATCTACCCTGGAGGTGCAACAGGTTGACATTAGGGAAAACGGTGAGAGGAACCGTCTGCATGATCGTGTGATCTTTTCAACGTTTCTGTAAATCTAAAGTTATTCCAAAATATAAAGTTTATATTTTTAAAAATGCAAGGAGTAACATAGAGCAGAGTAAGGGAGATCAAATGTGCCAGAATGGGGCTGGGTTTGCAAATTTAAATAGGTTAGTCAGTTATAGAGAAGGTGATATTTGGGTAAAAAGTTGAAGGAAGAGAGGGAGCTACACGCATATATGAGGGTAAAACATGCCAGGCACAGGGGTCAGGCAGGTGCCAGCTGGGAGCAAGCATGTCTGGTGTGTTGGAGAAGTAGCCAGGAAGCCATGTGTCAGGATGGAGTGCACGAGGGGAGGAGAAACAGAAAATGGGACCAGAGAGGTAACAAGACCAAATGGTATAGGGCCTTGTAGGCAACCGTAAGAGGTTCTGACTTAAATTGGGAGGAAACAGTGAGCAATCAAATGCTTTGGAGTAGAGAAGTGAAATTGTCTGACTTCTGTTTTAATGCGACCACTCTGGGTACTCTGTTGAGAAAAGACTGTCTGTGGCAGAAAGACCAGTTAGGAATAGAATCCAGGTGAGAAGTGTGTGTGGCTGGGGCCAGCAGGGTCGCAGCGGAGGCAGAAGGAAGTGACTGGATTTGGGCTGTATTTTAAATGTAGAACTAACTAGATTTGCTCACTGGTTGGACATGCTCTGTGAGAGCAGAGTCAAGGAGGTCTCTCCAGGTTTGCCCCAAGGAGACGGAAGGACAGATTTGCCATCACGTGATATGAGATGGGGAAGAACATGGGTGGAGCAGGTTTGTGAGACCGATCAAGAGTTCATTTTTGATATAAACAATGAACAGTTGGAATTAACCATCTAAAAATGACCATTTAGAATGCAACAAAAATATGAAATTGTTGGAAACAACCCAAATGTCCATCCGTGGATGGATGGATAGACAAAACATGGTATATGCTTATAATGATACACACCACGACATGGACAGATCTTGAAAACAGTATGTAAGCGACAGAAGCCCAACACAAAAGGATACACATGGTATGAGGTTACCTATAGGAGGTACCCAGAATAGGAGGATTCAGATGCAGAGGGTAGAACAGTGGTTGCCAGGGACTGGGGGGAGCAGGGAGTTGCTGTTTAATAGGCGCAGAGTTTCTGTTTGCAGCCATGAACCAAATCTGGAAACGGTGGTGATGGCTGCACAGCAACCTGAATGTATTTGATGCATGGTGCACTTACAACGGTTCGAAAGGTAAGTTTTACATGTACCACAAGTAAAACAAAGTTTTATGTAAAAAAAAAAAAAAAAAAAAAAAGAAATACTAAGGGTTAAATTTAATGACTGAACTGTACAAAACTGTACACTGACATTGCTGAGAGAAATAAAAGAGGGCATTACTAACTGGAGAGATTACTGTGTTCGTGGGTCAGAATATACACTATTAAGATGTCAGTTCCCCTGAACTTTGTCAATTCAGTACAATCCCAATCGTAACACCAGCCAGTTTTTTGGGGGTAGACATTGACAAGCAGATTGTAAAATAGATATGGAGACACAGAGAACCTAAAATAGCTAAAATAATGTTGACAAAGAAGAGCAGTGTTGGAGGACTTCATCCCATTACTGACTATAAAACTACAGTTGTCAAGAGCGTGTGGTATTCATGTGTAGATGTGGTTTTCCAGCACAGTGAGGGAAAACCAGAACCAGAGAGTTGATGGATGCAGGGGGAGGATTCCGTGGTTGCCCGTGGAATTGAAGCTAGGTGAAGAGGGAGCCGGTCCGCAGGGAAGGCAGTGGCGCTGAGAAGGTATAGGGACGTGTGATCTTAGGTCGAGGGGTTGTTGGAGTTCAGGTGCTAGCAGGAGGGAGCTGGAAACAGGAATCGGTGGTCAGCAAGTGGGATGGGTGGGTTTTGGATTATGGAGGGTGCCGCTGTTGGTATTGCAGGGTCTAGGGTGTGACCAAAGGAACGTGCCACCAGGGTGTAGTGAAGGATTGGATCCTTGCAGGGGAGTTCAAGGACTTGAGAGGACAAGTGTCAGAGGCTCATTTATAGGCATGCAAATATTCCCACACTATGATACAGGAATAGTAATTGGAAAGATGACAGCTAGGAGCTGAAATAATCAAGCAATGAAGAGGGCCCGGCTGGTGTGGCTCAGTGGTTGAGCGTTGACCCATGCACCAAGAGGTCGCCAGTTTGATTCCCGGTCAGGGCCCATGCCCAGGTTGTGGGCCAGATTCCCAGTGGGGGGCATGCAGGAGGCAGCCAATCGATATTCTTTCTCATTGATGTTTCTATCTCTCTCTCCCTCTTCCTTCTTCTCTCTCTCGAATCAATACAGAAAAAATGTGTTTTTTTAAAAGGAAGGGGTAGCCCTGGCCGGTTTGGCTCAGCGGTTGGAGCGTCGGCCTGCGGTCCAGAGAGACCCGGGTTCGGTTCCCGCTAAGGGCATGTACTTCGGTTGCAGTTTGTCCCCGGCCCTGGTTGGTCGTGCGGGTGGCAGCCACTCGATGTGTCCCTTTCACGTCGATGTTTCTCTCTCTCTCTCTCTCTCTTCCCCTCTCTCCCTCCCACTCTATCTGAACAAAAAATGAAAAAATGTCCTCGAGTGAGGATAAAAAAATAAAAGGAAGGGGTAGGTGCTGGCGGCCGGCCTCAGGAGCTGGACATAAGAGACACCTGGGGAGGAGCATATTGGCTGTGAAAATCTGTTTAGCAACAGCAGAGAGTTTCCTTAAACTTCAGGTTGTGTGATTTGTGTGATCTGGAGTTTGTCAGAAACTCTTAGCAGATAACTGGCTGAGGACAAGGCCATCCTAGAGAAACTAGGAAACTGAAAGTGAGGAAAACGCTCCTGCCAGTATGTCCTTAAAGGGGAATAAATCTACTGGCAAAGATAGCAGTCAAAATATTTACGGTGACTTTTCATTTGCAGGTTTTAGTCAAAGTCTTCTGGCTTGTTGGAAGGGGAGGCCTTAATCCCTAGGACGCCGCGCACCTCGTGTTTGAGCCGGCGCTAGCGTCGGGCAGTGCCGTCTCAGGTCCTGCCTCCACGACTCATCAGCTGTGTGGGCACGGTCCTTAACCAGGTCTTAGTTTCCTCTTCTATAAAACGCGATGAGAATAGGGACTGCTTCCTGAGGATGTTGTGAGGACCAAGTGAGGTTATCCAAGTAAGTGCACTTAACGTGCTTCCTGGCACTCGGTCAGCTTTCAGTATGTGTGACTGTGGTTATTGCTGTTATTTCAGCGACTTAGAGTCAAGCACACCCAGTACTGAGACTCTCTTCTGTGGCTTGTCGGCTTTCGCTTTTTAACACTTTCGTGTACTTTGCTTGGGGCGACGGGCCACAGTGCAGTGTGCAGGTGATGTTGTGTTGTGTTGTACACTTGGAACCTGCATGGTTTTGTGAACCAATGCCACCCTGATAAATTCAATGAAATATTTTAAAAAGGCTTACAGATAACTACTACTTACATCATTCATGTAGGATAATGTGTCCCAGCCTTATAAAACCCATGGTTTCTTTAATATTTTTTCATCTTTTTTATTTTCTCACCACCAACATTATTTTGTCATGAAATTTACTGTATTTTGTGTTATGAAGTAGGACATGTTAACCTTATTTATTTATTTATTTTTTATCCTTACCCGAGGACACTTCTGCATTTATGTTCAGTTAGAGCGGGAGGGAGAGAGGGAGGAAGAGAGAGAGAGAGAAACATTGATGTGAGAGAGACACATCGACTGGATGCCACCCACACGACCCCAACTGGGGTCGGGGGCAAACTGCGACCGAGGTCCATGCCCTTAGCGGGAACCGAACCCGGGACTCTCTGGTCCGCAGCTGACGCTCTAACCGCTGAGCCAAACCGGCCAGGGCGATGTTAACCTTTTTAAAACTACACACGTTCCTTCCCCTTTCCCTGTCCTCTGGAAGGTGGTCTCTTCTCCCTACTGGAGAATCACTGTCCTGTAGGGTCCTTACATCGCATAACAGAACAGCGTGGAGACACTTCCCACGGATGAGACTGGTGGGGTGGAAGGTGTGGCGTCTCAGTGCGCGAGGGGTGGAGCAGGGCCACGCTGGCTTTCGGTGGATGCTGGCAACGGTGGAGGACAATGAATAGAGCAGCCCAGTGACCTGCATCAGTGTTTAAGGAGGAGGGACGGAGAGCTGTGTGAAGTGGTGATGAGGAACAAGGGGGACGGCTTGCTCACCTCCAGGCCAGGGCTGGGGGGGGGTGGGGGGAGGCAGGTGCTGAAAGAGACACACCCGCTGCCTCTTAGAGGCCTGCAGAGGAGAAGAGGGGACGTTTAGGGAAGTTTCGATTTTCACTGGAAGTCTAAAATGGTATAGCCTTCTGGAGGGCAGTTTAGGAGACTGACAAGATTAAAATGAAATGCCATTTGACCCATCACCCTCACTTTAAAAGAATTTTTTCTAGGAAAATAATTGGAAAAATGAACATTCATACGTATTAAGAGTTGTGTATGGCCATGAAAAATCAGAAACAGTGAGCACATGCTACCTTCATAATCAGAAAACAACAACAAAGCTAACCAAGTGCATGGACTCTTACTTAGCACGTAGATGGGCAGAGCATCCTTATAATTTGTCCGTTTCGTATTCATGGGCGGTTGACCCTTTGCTTAGTTTGAAATCATGCAAAGTAGTTTGAAAGTATATTCATATGCTTTTGATATTTTCTGCTTCACCTCTCCTACAATATCACTGATGGCCCAGAATTTTAATCTTCCTCTTTATCTTATTTCCCCCCCTAATTTCTTTGCTGTCACGAAGCTCTGCATACATGTGGTATAAAGTAATCATGAACTCAGCTTGTCAACAGTTTCTCCAGGTCTTCGTTTTGTTAGCTGAAGAAACATCGCAGACGTTTTAAGTTAAATGTAATTGCGTTTCTCCGGGCACGCGGCACCTTCTCCTAGTGTTCTTTAGGAATACACATAAAACATTTCATTACTGACCAGTAAGGCTTTAGAATTTTGCCTTGGTTTCTAGCTTGCGCCGCATCTGGTAATTAATTGTAAGGGAGAGAAATCTGCATTTGCTCTGTGCGTGAAGACCTGTAACGAACACCTAACCCAGTACTTGGGTGGTCATTGAAATAATGTCTTTTCCTTTACTTTGCTGGATTATTTGTTCTTTTGTTTTAGCAAACCCATAAAGACTCTGGAATGTTTACCCACAGCCATTTGTGGGGATGAGTTAGGTAGAAAAATTTCCTTTTTAAGATCTGTATATAAACAGAGAAAAACATTTCACACCTGTTTATCCTAGCAGGGCCTGCAGAGAGGGGGAGGTAGGTTCTCCATGAAGGCTTCCATTTAGAGAGGAGTTTAGAAAAGAGAGCGCCCAGCACCCGTCCCCTTTGGGTAAGGGCCCTCAGAGCCAGGGGAGGGCCCACTGCCCGTGTCTGCAGACGAAAGCCTTTCCCAGGTTCCTTTTTGAGTCCATCTGCAGTTCCTTCAGCTCACCTAGCTGAAGTGTCTGTGTGCACAAGATGCTTCTATGATACGTTTTCAGAAACACACTTTAAGGTTTAGAGTTTTTTTCTTTAGTGACAACTACCTTTAGTTTTGGTCCCCATTTGAGACATTATGTAATGTCTGTCTCATCCTAGCGTATTAGAAAATCTAGTCGGGGGCACGGCGCTGTGGATTTGTCTCCTCCGAAGGAATGTCTGATGACCTTCTTTTAAGATATTATTAATTCCAAAAAAAAAAAAAAAAGATACTGTTAATTCAGTTCAGTAATAAGTTAGATGACATGAGTAAAATTAGTATCTTTTACTTTAAAAAGAAACAAAGTCCTTTTTATACAACTTCTAAATCAAAGTAAATGGTGTCCTCTTTGACCGAATCAGTTCATAAGCCACAGAAGAAAATTGTCTGTTTTTTCATCACCACTCCTCATCACTGACTCTCTTCCCACACAGCTGCTTAACCCCTGGCTGCAGCCTCCTCTCTTCATCTTGCAGACATCCCACCTCCTTGATTTCGGTACCTGCCTCCATTGTGATCTCCATCCTACGTGAATTTGGTGTCCACTGTAAGGACCTCTGAGCTGTCTGCAGACTGGTCTCACTACCACTTCTATGACTTTCAGTTCCACTTTCCTTCAGCTACTTCTGGGTACAACCTTCAACATCTCTTGCCCTGGCAGGTTTGGCTCAGCGGTTAGAGCGTTGGCCTGCGGTCCAGAGGGACCCGGGTTCGGTTCCCGTTAAGGGCACGTACACTGGTTGCAGTTTGTCCCCGGCCCCTGATAGGGTCGTGTGGGTGGCAACCAGTCGATGTGTCTCTCTCACATCGCTGTTTCTCTCTCTTTCTCTCTCTCTTCCTCCATCTCTCCCTCCTGCTCTATCTGAAGATAAATGCAGGAATGTCCTCGGTTGAGGATTAAAAAAAACAAAAACCTTCAGCATCTCATAGCTTAGACCTGTTCTACCTTCAGAATAGCAAGCCTGTGCGTCCTTCTCTGTGTCATTTATCTTACCCTGTCTTCCAACAGCGTTGCCCTTCGGCTTATCCCGGCATCTAGCTTTTATTCTCCACACTCAGCACTCACGCGTCTCCAAGCCTAGAGGTGTCCCACCATGCACTCATTTCAGTGCTTACCTCTTAATCCTATTAAATCCCTTTCTTGTCTCCTTGATCTTCTAGTCCTTGAGGACAGACACAGTGGCTTTGTGCATCTGTATATCACCTGGCTCAGGGGTCATTGTTTTCGTAATGGGCAAGTGAATGTAAACATATCTATTCACAGGTTTAGTTTTAATAATTTTTGCCTGTGTCAGAAATTAAACCAACCATCAGAGGACAAGTGTTTACAACACTAAGGAACCCAACTAATGGAATTACAGGATCTCTAGTTTTAACTCTGGGCTACAAACAGCAATCTGAAGGAGCCAAGTCGGCCAGGTATCGCGCAGGGGGAAGTGGTGAGAACTGGGGGGCCGAGGAGAGGGCAGCCTGCACTGGGTAGAGCCGTGCGCTAGCCCAGCAGGGGTATTGTTCTAACGTGGTCCAGACGGGTAGCTCGTGCGTGCACCTGTCCTGCAGACACCTTCTGTTTGGCCCACACCGTATTTTAATTTTAAAAAATGTGTCATCGACATTTAAAACTGAGATGATTTTGCATGGAAATCCAGATTTTTAGCTTCCTTGAAAAAGACGCACTCTGGATCCCTGTTGTGGAGTGGTAACATCTGACAAGACTTCATTATGAGGGCAAGGCTCCCTTGGAAGTATCCGTTTTAAAAGACTCAGTAAAGATCAGTAGTATTATAATTTTATAATTATGTCTCATAATTTCATTAGTATTTAACAATGCAGTCAATAAAATAAATAAAAGAATTGGTCTTTTAAAAAATTATCTGTGACGTATATTTGAAAGAGGAGGGGATATTAAGCTGAATCTCTTAAGAGTGCCAAAAGAGTTTCTCTTAATGAAGCAGGGTTATGTTCCTATAAACTTGTAAACTTCCTCATTCATTTTATAATATGCTTTAATAAAACATACTGCAGTTTATTCTTGGATGGACTTTTGGCACAAAATTTTCAAGTAGCAATAGAAAAACACAGAACGTAAAAATCTTGAGCCGAAATGTATGTTTAAGCAAGAAGCAGATTTCCAAACTACAGCGATCATGTCCATATTTCCTGAATTATTTCTGACTTGATAGCAGAAATAATTCAGGAAATTATTCCTCACCCTCTGTTCATTTTCCCACACTACAGATATGGGTGATGATTTTTATGTGGTAACACGTTAATGCCGTGATTCTTTTGTTCCAGTCTTACGGTGGCAATAAAGGAATGAGCCAAAAACCAAGAACAGTGATAATGACAAGATCATTGTCTCTTTTTCGTTTTCTTTTTCTTTTTCCACACGAGGCCCTCTCTCCTGTCCTCAGTTTTCTCTGTGAGGAAAGCTACTCTCAAAAAAACAACTTTTCCTGAAAATTCTGGAATGATCAGGCTGTGCCTATTCCTCTTGTTTTTACTGATTTTACTTCTCTGATAGCAAAAGAAATAAAACGTGTCACATTTAATATATAGTAGAAAGTTTTATTGCAGACGTTTCCATTTAAAGGCTTCTCCCCCCGCCACCTCCTTTGGAAGTTTCCCCCAAAGTATAAGGAGTGTTAAGTGCATTGGTATATTTAATTTTTTGTTTATTGAAGACAGAGTATTTTTTAAATAATGAAGCTTGTAACAATAAAAAGATAAAATTCTATATGAACTGACTCCTTGATGATTTACCAATAAATGAAAATCATACCAAGGCTCTTACATACCTCTTCTATTTTGCTATTTATTTTCTTAATAAAATTTCACATTTTAGATTGTAACCTAAATATCCTTAATTGCACAAGAAGAACTGGGTACTAATTTCCAAGATGACACAACACAGAACAGAAGGAATGTTAGGATTCTGTAGAGGAGCACTCGTCTAGAAAATGCCTCTGAACGAGTCAAAGAGACATAAATAACTTTTGGCTACAGAAATTTTTGTTCTCTTCTGGCACCTAATACCAGAGACATTCTCCTCTTTCCACCTAAGGTATGTTAGAAAAACACTTAAGTTGTATAAAGGCCCTCTCTGTTCGCTTAGAGTGGTGTCCCTGCCATCTGGGGAGGTGGGGAGGTGGGGGAGGGCGGAGGGGCTTGGGGAAGTGTGAGGAGAGCTGTGGCAGGAGCCCCTCTGAGGCTCTGGGCCAGCAGGAGACGGCCCTCGGCTGCTCTGCTCTTTCTCGTTACAGCCAGACGAGCTGGACCTGAAGGCGTGTTATCTGAGGCCAGCTATTTGTGCTGCCATTGTTTGTCAAATAGAGAAATCAAGCCATGTAGAAGAAGACCTTGGGATTATGTTTCCTCTCTCTTCTATTTGTAATTCCATTTTCCTCCGGTCAGAGTATTTCTTAGTTTATTGTGTTGTTTCCATTTTAGATAATTCTTTAAATAGATATGCCTGAAGGAATAAGATGTGAAGTTAGTAAAATCAATTAGTCTAGTTGGGGGAGCGAGAACTAACCACAGAGTAGTATGGACCTGTTAATTTTTAAAAATTATTTTCAGGTTCTTATCTCTGTGTTATGCATTTGTGATGAAGGAGCAATTTGGAAAAGCAGCAGGTAAAATAATGTAGCGTGTGAATATTTTATGTGTTGGTTGCTTGCGTTCACTTGAGTGTGAAAACAGATATTTTGCAGTGTAAAGCATGGAACAGAGAATATTGGACAGGGAGACTCACCTGGGTCCCGGAAGGCGCGAGTCCTGAGGTAGACTTGGAAGTCAGTAGTAATTATGTCAGCTCACCGTCATTGCATCTACGTCATCATGGTGTATTGGGCTTGATTTCCAACTGACTTCTTTCATTCAAGAAATTACAACTTCTTCCTGTTATTTCCTTAAAATATTATCAAAATAATGATTTTAGAAGTAGCTGCCATTACGTTGGAAAGATAGACAGTTGGTACAGCTAGTGAATCCTGTCCGATGGGTCATACCATGATACAGAAGACACTTCAGTACGAAACTCTAGATTATATTAGGGCCCATTCACGAGACAGGAACCACAGAAGTAATTTGAACAGTGAAAATTCAATATAAAAATGATGAACTAACAGAAGGTCAACTGCTTTTAACTAGTAAGAGCCTCTAAAGCAGCGGTTCTCAACCTGTGGGTCGCGACCCCTTTGGGGGTCAAACGACCCTTTCACAGGGGTTGCCTAAGACATAACTGTAGCAAAATCACAGTTATGAAGTAGCAACAAAAATAATTTTATGGTTGGAGGTCAGCACACATGAGGAACTGTATTAGAGGGTCGCGGCCTTAGGAAGGTTGAGGACCGCTGCTCTAAAGGACATAGGAATAGCAAATGCAGGGGCAGCTCCCACCTCTAGAGCTTGGAATACAGAGGAAGGAAGACTTGGAAGAGGCCCCAGGCTGAACAGACTTCCCTGGAGAGCATGTGACTGCAGCCTTCTGGACGATGGGTTTGCTGCGGTGTCACGGGCTGGAACTGGTCCACAAGAAGCCACCTGCTGGGGTTCCAGTGGAGTTCCCAGGGGTGCCATGGGCTGGTGCTGATGTGCGGGAAGCCACCTGCTGGGGTGCTGGCAGACTGAACAGACTGAAGCTGGTCCATAAGAATCTTCCCACTGAGGTGCCAGTAAAACACTTGAGGGCGAGTGGCACTGGGTCTCACACATGCTTTGGCAACCACAGCCACTTGGGGGGAAATCACACAGGAAACTGGAAGAGAAGTCTCCTCTGCTGTGCCTTGCAGTGTCCCTCCCGTGCCCTTTGTTGACACAGCCGACTGTTGTGCCAGCTGGCAAAGGGGAAATGTTTATAATGTCCAGCTCCAGTTCACAAGGCAGGGCACAAAACAATAGATAGGGTGCTAAGAGGCAGCACCGTGTGAACTGGCACAGCTCACCCCTTTGCCTCTCAGTGTTTGTATACACCCTCTACATGCATTTGAGCTCCCATATAATAAAGAAACAACTCTGCTTTTACCAGGCAACACCAGCTGTCTCCCATACAGTTGGAGAAGTTCTCACCCTTTCCCTAACACGAGGAGAGGCACCATCCCCACAGGCACTGTGTTCATTGCTGGCTTTGTTCATCTCCCTTCAGATTCTGTCACTGCGCCACTGAATATTCTCTTACCTAAAGACTAAACCATAAAGTTCACCTCTAACAACTTGTATATGAAACGCGGAGGAAGTAGTCATTTTCCCCCAAAGAAGATACGCAAACAGCCTCGTCGTCAGTTTATGTATTTTGTGGAAGATGTGTATGTTTAGTCCGCCTTTATATATATCTCTTGTAGAATCTCATGCACATTACCTCCTAAAGGAAGTACTTTCTCAGTGCAATACATTCTTGTCCCTGCATTTTATTTTCAGATTGTTAATATATCCGTGCATCCTGGGACAGCAGCTAAAGAACATACGTTGTGCCGTGGCTTTCTGTCACGATGAGAGCCCTCATCACAGCAGAACGAGATCTCAGATTACGTTTAGAGCACCTCACTTGCTGGTGTTGCTCTGCTTAGAGCCTCTGCCTCATAGTTTGAAAATAGAAAATGAGCTGAAATTTCAGATATGTCTTTGAAAACAGAACCTTGCATTATTGAATATGGTACTACTAGTATTTCTTGTCTAACTGAAAATGTCAGTAGACTGGGGAAACGCAAGCGAAGGTGCATTTTATGCCAGAGTTTTCTCAAAGACTTTTTTGTTTATTTCCTTTTAATTTCCTGAGTTGAGGGATGTATACTTTGTATGCTTTTCCAATCCTGTTTTCCAGTAAACTGTACACTATAAATGAACAGAAAATTAGACCACTAGAATGATTAAAAACAAGTGCTTTGCAGCAATATAAATTTCTTTACTGAACTTTCTGAATTTATTTTTATTTTTTCCATCACCATTTATCCCCTCTGGCATGCCCTCTTCCACCTCCACCCCCCCCCCCCACACACACACACAAAGAGATACAGATTTATAGATATAGATTAGAATGGGAATAGAGTTTGGGGTTCTACTGTATAGCTGAGACAGAGAAAAGAATGACCTGCACAGGGCAAGCAGATCGTGCTGTAGTATTCCGGTGGTGAGCTTTGGAGGGTGGTGTCTACAGTAACACAGCATGCTTCTGTACAAAGAGAATGTTCATTTCCTGTTCATTGTCAGTCCAGGGAGAAGGGCAGTGGGAACTGCTCAGATGGCAGGGTGCTCCCGCAGACCTCCCGGGCAGTAAGGTTGCCTTAGAAAAGCAGGACCCGCGCTGGGGGCAGCAGCCGCACATCTCCCTCGGGCCGGCCACGGCAGCAGGCACGAGCTGTGTCTTCTGGATTGTGGAAAATGAAACGGAGCCTGTAAATACTGTTCCCGTGTGGACAGCCATGTGGTTTCAGAATGGACATTTATTTTCTCGCCAAACCACAGTCCTGTTTCAGCTGGTTTTGTGGTTTTCTTTGAACATGCCACCGGAAGTAGGGACTGGCATTGTGACTGCTCAGTACACACCAGGGTTTTGATCGTAAAATGAATAAAACCAGGAATAAGAAAACCAATTTCTATTGCAAAGGACAACCCAGTGGTCATTCCCCTCCCATTACCTCAGTGAGTTTAAGAAAGAACAAAAAGATGGATGGATATGTACTGATTACAAAATCTCTGAAGGGTAGGCTCCCATTCCATTTCCGACCTCATTTAAACCTTTGTTAATATTTACATATCATTTACTACTTTCTCACCCCTTTTCTTCTTTTTTTTGAATCTTTACCTGAGGATATATTTTTAAATTGATTTTAGAGACAGAGGAAGGGAGAGAGAGGAGAGGGAGAGAGAAACATCGATGTGAGAGAGAAAAACATCCATCGAACCCACAACCTGTGTATGTGCCCCGACTGGGGATTGAACCCACAACCTGTGTATGTGCCCTGACAGGGAATCGAACCCGAGACCCTTCAGTACACAGGTCGACGCTCAAACCAGCTGAGCCACACAGGCCAGGGCTCACCCCTTTTCTTAAGACTTGTTCCGCTATCCGTAATGGGAAAAGAGATAAAAAATACTCTTATATGCAGTTTGTTTAGAAACAGCAATTTTGCTTCTCTGAAGATTCTGTTTAAAAAGGTGACCATTAGAATTAGCAGCATCTTTCAAATTTAGGATCCCAGCTAAAATCAAACATGTTTACATTTTGAAGAGTTTTTGACGGGGAAGAAAGACGATGGGAACTGGCATGAAATACTAGAAAAAGCTAAAAGGTACTACTTTTACTAAACAAAGCAGACCTTTCTTGGGAAAGCTTTTTAAAAAATTGCCTAATTTCTAAATGAGATGGGCATGGGGATGGGGAGGAAGGTGCTAACCCCTGAAATGTATATGTTGATTTGGAATAATGTTAGTAAAGCGTATCCTAAATTAGGGCAAAAGAATAGATGAAGGCAGAGCCCTGTAATTTACACACGTCAACTAATAATAATGCCTGCAATCCTTTATCGAACTCTTCCCACGTGCCAGTGCTCTGTGCATAGGTAACACCCCAGTGAGTGGGTATTATTACCAACATACAGGTGAAAAAAATGGAGAGAAGTTACCTTCTGTGCCTAAGGGCACGTAGTAAGTGGTAGATGTAGAATCTGAATCCACACCTTCCGGGCTCCCACGTACACATTCTTTCAACAGCACCCCTGTGAACTGAAGCACACCTAGTTGAAGCCTTCCCAAGGTCTAGTTATAAATTTATTTTGACTCTAACAAGTGAAATGAAATGAATTAACTTTGAGACCAAACATTTATGAAAATTATTAAAATGAGAAGAGAACGTTGTTTTTTCTCTGATACTAGGTTTGTCTCACATTCCTCCTGGATGCCTTCTTCGGTATTTCCCATGGTAGCTTTCTAATTACAGTTCCCAAGAAGCTGCCTTGGTTTGGGTTTACGCAGCTGCAGGAGATCCTGCGACAGAGCAGCAGATGGAAAACATTATGGTTACATTGACTTTAATTAAAAGTTTCCATGCTGTTCTTTGCATTATTTCTCCCATAGCTATATGGAGATTTTGCTGTATGGAGATCATGATGTTATTGAGCTGATTCTTTCCTGGAAGTACAAAATAATAGATCACTTTCTGTTCAAATAGAATTTTCTTTAAAGTTCGTTAAACAAGAAACTTTTTTTTAAATCCTCATGTGAGGATATGCTCATTGATTTTAGAGGGAAGGGAAGGAGGGCTGGGAGAGAGAAAGAGAGGAAGGAAGGAAGAGAGGGAGGGATGGAGAGAGGGGGAAGGAAAGAAAGAAGGAAGGAAGGAAGGGAGGAAGGAAGGAAGGAAACATTGATCCATTATCTCCCAAGCCAGGTATGTGCCCTGCTGTGGAGTGGAACCCTCAACCTTTTGGTGCATGGGACAACGACCCAGCGACTGAGCCACGCTGGCCGGGGCCAAGAACCTGTTTTTCCCTCATTGTCAAAAAATATTTGTATTAGTTCCTACTATGGTTATTGTATCATTACTTACCACGTGTGTGTGTGTCCAAAAATTTATACAAGAAAAGAAGGACAATCACCATTTAATTTTTCTGGTATTCAAAGTTTGACACAGTTCACCCAGAAGTTTCCAGTTTTGGTTTGTTTGTGGGGAGGGGGCTCTTTCTTTTATTTATTTATTTTTCCATACCTTTCTATTGGTTCTTAGAATTGTTTCAGCAGCCAGCAAAGAATTTCCTTCCACGGACACTTCTTTCGTGGGCTTCCTAGAGCTTTGCTGGAAAGAGGGTCTTTCTTCACGTCTGCCTTTATTTCTCTTACCTGTTTTACCTGTGCGCCCTCAGGCTTTGCATTTCTGTTCCTGGCAGACCATCTGGTAAGTGAAATGAGACCAGCGCTGACAGGGAACGTCAGGCTGGTGATTGTTACTGGTCCTGGAGTGTCATCAGGTCAGCGTAAAGCAAAAACCTGGACTGCACCAGGATTCAGAGCTTGGCGGTTTTAGAACCTACCAAAATTCTACTGAAGCATATGGCTGTGACTACAGGATGCTTTCAAAAACAGCTTTTGACTTGTCTCTCAGAACCGTTGAACACAATATGCGTGTGAGCTCTTAGGTATAACGATCACTTCACATGGTAGTGGCATTGGTGCAGAGCCTTCGTCTGCCTGGACAGACCCCTCGGCCAAGTCCTCTAACTGGGTGAAAACAGCAGAACCAGCAGCAGCCCAAAGGTCTTAAATCATCCTTGGTGTACAGTCATTTTGTTTTTCTATTCTGGGTTTTACCCACTAGGGGGGATAATGCATTATCTTCAGGGAATTCAGACTATCTTATGTGCCTTACAGAATGTAAGGTAGCTTAGTAATACACACGCATGTAAGGTTACATGTGTAGTAATTGACATGAGGTGCTCCATGAAACAATGCAGTGCCACATGTACCAGTTCTTCAGGACACGTTGCCATGGATACCCAGTGTGATGGAAATGGGGAAAGAGTTGCTTAGGAATTCAGCCATTTCATTTTGAGGTACAGTGGAAAATACACTGTCCAGAAATAGGAACCATTAAACCAGTCATGTAAGGGATACAAATAGTTGTTTTCAAAATTGTCAATTAAAAGGAAAATGTTTCAAAATGAGAATTAATGAAAGTTATTTTATATTGTCTGTTGTTTTGTAAGCCAAAGAGGCTGTGCAAAATTCTTCATTTTAGCTAGGAAATTATGTGGCATATAGATATTCTTAAGAAAAAATACTTTAATCAAAGATGAATAAAACCCAGAACATCCAGTGTAGAAACGCAGAACGTCGACAGCAGGAGAGTAGGAGGCGAGTCCTCCAAGTGTCTGCTCACAGGCCCTCAGGGCTGGGAACCCTAAGGTAGACTTTGGATTGATGACAAAGCAAAGATTTGGGAAAGGAGCAAGTTTTAAGAACTAATAAGACTTGACAGAAGCAGTAATAAGGATGGCAGCTAGTTTGATGTGATGTCACAGCCTCCCCTGTGCCTAGGAGTAGTTTGCAAAGAGGACTAATTCTAATTCTTCGATTTCCTGGAGCTATCCCTGACCTCACCCTCAACCTCCTCAGTGAAATTCTCATCTCTAATCAAGTGAATTCCAAAACAAGGTCCCTGGAATGGAAGATGAGGACTCCTAAGGAAGCGGGTGTTCATCTGGCTGGATTCTCAACCACATGAATTTGGTTGGCAAGAGAAAGATGTTTAGAATTGGTACCCCCTTATCTCCATCTCTGCTTCTTGTAATTCAAGTCATTATCATCTCTCCTTCCAGCACCTGGCTATTTCCCCTTTTTGATCATCTGCCATATGGACAGCAACTTGAAAAAGAAAAACAGATCAGATCATGTAATTTCTACACCAGAAACTTGATGGTTTCCCATTACCTATTGAATAACTTCTAACCTATAATACTATATTAGACCCTTTAAACAAATTTACCCCCAACAAAGCTTTGAACCTCTTCTCCTGCGACCTTTCCCTCATGAGAGGACAGAATATTCTCCCAATGGGCAGTGTGCATTCCTGCCTCCAGCCGAAATGCATTTCTACCAGCTCCCACAGGTCAGAAGGCTGTTGTCCTTAAAATTCCCCTCCTGAGCCCTGGCCAGTGTGGCTCAGTTGGTTGGAGCATCCAGTGCACCAGAAGGTCATGGGTTCGATTCCCAGTCAGGGCACCCACGTAGGTAGCCTTTGATTCTGCAGTTGGGGTGCATACAGGAGACAACCAATCAATGTTTCTCTCTTCCCTTCCTCTCTCTCTAATATCAATTTTTTAAAATTTAATTTAATTTAAAAATGCCCCTCCTTAAAAGCTCTTCCAGCCCTCTGCCACCCCCCCACCCCGTCACAGTGAAATGTTCCCTGTGTTTTCACAGACTGTGTGTACACCTCTCTAGGTTGCTTTTGTGTGTGTAGTGGTTAGAAGTCATGCTCAGCATAGTGTAGGAAGCATTTAGCACAGTGCCTTGCACATAGTAAGCATTAAGCAAATGTGAGAAATACATACTGAGTATACCCTTTATCTCTTCCACTTCCTAGCTCCCAGCAGTGCTTTACACACGGCAGGTACGCAACAATGTGTATTGGTTAAAAACTGACTCATTTCTGTAGAGTCCTCAATAACTATTTCTCTACTAAAGCAGGTAATGGAGATATAGAAAATTTAGGGAGCAATATTTTAAATGCTTTACCTAAATGTTTGTATATTTAAAGAGGGGAAGTATGGTGGAGAATACCTATTTTATATGTAACTCGTGCATTTTAGAAGACAGTGTAGCAGCAAAGCAACATAAACTTCTAAGAGCCCTTTACCCACAGAACTGACGTCATTGTTTTTATCCATGGTAATAAAAGTGGACATGATCTGAAAACAGATTGGGTAACCAGAGAGAGATGACGCACAATTTGGACACTGACTTTCTGGAAGCAGCTCTTTCCCAATAGCACATGGAGAGGACACAGCGAGGGGAGAGGGAGGCCAGGCTGATGTGGGGAGTGAGAGTCGTTCAGGAACCGGGGCAGCTGTGGTGCTTTGGAATTTTAGATATGGTCATAAAAAGAAGAGACAATTGAGAGCATACCTTCATAAAACTGGAGATATTTAAAGTTGAAAAGGACCGACCTCACAAGTCCAGTTTTTCTCATTTTGGCCACACATGAGAATAGTCTGGTTTGTAAAAATGTACATCACCGGCCCAGCTTCCACAGACTCAGATCTAGGAGTCCCGGGTAGTGTCTAGCACAAGTGTGTGCGTGCACATGTGTGTGTATATATGTATTTTTTAACATTTATCCTTGATGTAGCAGGTCAGTCAACTGGCATTTAGGAACTACTGATCTACCCCAACCAGAGATTCTTATATGGGATTCTTTTCTACATCGTCTGGTTATCTGGACACTTGAATACCTCTGGTAATAGGAACCTTAAATAAAGGCACCTTTTTTTTTTTTTTTTGCATTGCCTTCTTTAATTGGCTTTAGTTAGAATTTGCTATCCTTAAACTCTGCCCATTGGTTCTAGTACTGGCCGCTGGAGCCACATAAATTGGGTCTGATACCTCCTCCATCTGGCAGCCTTGAGATATTTGGAGAAGCTTTGATGCCCTTACACCTTCTTTAATCAGGCTGTAGAGCCTTTCCACCTTACTGTGCTGTGGTTTCCCCTTGGTTCAGAAGCTATTTATTATGGCCTCAGTGTGTGCCAGAACTGTGCTGGAACTCGGAGGGCCCACAAGGATCTTACAGTTCAGCTGAGAGAAACCCATTTGTAAATCGGTGTCTTCAGGACAGAGGCAGTGGTTTGAAGTGTGGGTTCTGTGTTGGAGTCCCTCGCTCAGCCGCTTGGTCAGCGTGGTCGTTAGGCAAGCTCTTTGCGCCCTGACAACGCCTTTCTAAGGTGAGGATACTAACAGGACCTACCGCGGAGTGCCTTTGGGGGAGTTACAGGCTTGCAGTATGATGCTTGGCATATAGTAAGTGCTCACTACATTTTGGGCAAAAAATATACCAAGGGTTATAATAGTGTTAGGAACAAAAAAGATGGATTACTATTTGGACAGCAACATTTATCTGGTATTGATAGAAAAATATTGAAATAAAGTTTCCGTGTACAAATAAGGGGAATTTGTACACATTTTTGCAAGTACATACAGAGCACTTAATTCTTGTGGAACTGAATAATTTTACTCATGTCCTAATTAATAATTTAGGTAGCATCTGATTCAATTAATATGATAGTAGGAAAAGTAGTTGACATGTCAAAAGGTACAATAAGAAAAAAAAACCTGAAAAGATTTCAGCAGATTAGAGCAATGAGCCAATAGATGGAAATGAAAAACCTTAGACGCTGGAAACTAAGTGTAGGCAGAAGATGAGGAAGATACGGCTTAACAAAAGGACAGTTTATATTTGGCTTATTATGAGTTAAAATGCGATATACTTGTCAGGAAAGCCATGAATTTCAAGCTGTGATAAGAGAAATTTAGGATCCTGAACGAGGGAGGTCATGTCCCATTCGTCTCTGTTTAAAGTCTCAATCTTCTCCTGCTTTGCTCTTTATTAACTGGTACTGGCATGTTGGACAAGTCTCTGGAACTTAGTTTCTGCCTCTATAAAATGGAGATAATTCCTGCCTAGATATGTCTCCCTTTTGAAATGTAAAGAGCAAATGTAATGAGTGCAAGTGGTATTCATGGTTCAAAACCCTTTTTCCTTGATGTGACTGACATCACTGGTTTTTAGCCATCCAGAATTTTAATTAACAGAAATTTAAATGAACTAAAATCCTAGAGATTGTAGCATAAACATTATTTTTCGTCTTCCCTTACATTCAGTAAAATGTGGGCATCAAAGTGGTTGATAAACGGTGAATTACTTTAGTGTGTATATTCATTTTTAGTTTGCATATTCCCTGACAAATCTGTGTGCACAACTGACCAAGGTGTTTTCGAAGCTGTCCTGAAAACCCTCCCGCATCAGTGCTAGATCAGCAGTGGCACAGACAGCAAGGACCACCTCATTGAATAAGCCTGCGTTCCACTTTTAGAGAAAAGGGATGCTCCAGAATACAGCACAAGAACAGAGTGGTAGTTTCTTTGACACTATTTGCTGCTGGTGGCCTGTGCTTTGGGGGCACGGGGGAGAAGTCTCCTTTGCCCCGTCCTGTTGGTCTCTGTCTGTCTCTTGCTTAATCGACTGTTCTAACGACACAAATGCATAATGTGGAGATCCAGATCCTGCAGATTACAGTTCTTTCTAAATATTTTTTAAACCCAAACATGAAAATTAGAATCCTTTTACACACAGTATGACAATTTTCCATGGTCCTTAAATTGGCATTTTGGATTGTGTTCTCTGAAGTTACTGAAGAGCCTCAATGGAGAAGGAAAGAGACAGAGGGTGAGAAAGAAAGGGCGAGTCTAAATGACAGTCTCTTCCATAGTGTAAGTTCAATCCCTAAAACAAAAGGCAAAATCTCTTTTTCCCCTAAATAATGTGCTCTCCAGCTTCACCTCTCATCCTGAGACACATGAAAGAGAAAGTAAAAGAGGTGACCCAAATCACAGAGTGCCTTTGATAGGAGAAATTCAGCTGTTTTGAACACTTACAATCAAAGGAAGTGGTTTCCCTAATTACATGAACTATGTGAAATCTCTCAGAATAGCTCTTCCACCCCAGGATCCCTTGCACTTTAGAAGTTTGCATAAAAGCTCACATGGAGAATCAGATGCAAAGTGTTTGATTCAGATTTTGTTAGGCAGAAGAGTGCCCACATCCGTCCTGCAGTTTGCCAGTTGCTCAGGTTAGGACCACTGTACCTGGTTTTGATGTTGGTGTCTTTCAGACCTGCAACATTAAGATCTTTGTTCCATCCCTTTCTTGCAAGAGGCACCACTTTCCAGGAGTAGTCGCCATGAAAATATTCAGACTGGTCTTCCCAGTTTCTCTCTCAACCTAAAAGGGATCCGTGGCAGGGTGTGTGGACTTTGCATGGGAGAACGTGATTTCCCGTGTTTGTTGTTAGACCGAATTAAGCTCTTCATTACATGTTTTATATTTTAAATATAATAATGATTTACCATAAACATTGATATGCAGAGTTCCCCATTTACTATCAGAATCTGCCAAAAACACTTGGCCTAAAGAGTAATGGTGATTATGGCTGTATTCAATCTTTTGTGCTTTGGTAGTCGCCTTGTTCCTGAGGCACAGAGTGCAGTGCAGGTGTGTAAAGAAGGGAGTTATACATATCTAAGTTCTCTGGGGGGCAGGCGTCGGTGTGAAGACACAAGAGAAGGCAGAAGCATCCCTTTTAATTAAAATGACATATTGAGAAGATTTTTTTCAGGACAAGTACTTTTATATGTAAGGGAGGTTGTCTAGTAATCAGATATAACAGTAAAAAAGAGGTGTGTGTGTTTACTTTTGTCTCTTTTTTCCTTTCTTTCAGTGAATAAGTATCTTGTTATTACTGTATTTTATATACTATGGGAAATGTGGGGTCCTGAGAAAGAAATGGGAGTCTATGAGCGGAAACAGGAGATTTTGTTTTGTCTAAGTGTTTGCTGACTTAAATTGTAACCCACATAAAATTTCCTAAAACCAGGACTGTTGGCTCTTGGACATCAAGATTTAAGAAAAAGAAAATAAAAGTGCTCCTTCACCAAACCACCCTACAAAAATCTATTTAAGCAATCACCTAGTAATTTTTTTCTATTTTAAAAATCCTCATTTATTCTTGATAAATAGCTTATTTGAAAAGATACATAGATTAATAAATACTTGTGCCCTGGCTGGTGTGGCTCAATTGGATGGAGCGTCATCGGGTACACCAAAAGGTTGCAGGTTTGATTCCCAGTCGGAGCGCATGCAGGAGGCAACCAACCAATGGATGTTTTTCTCTCAAAAGATGTTTCTCTCCCTTCCTCTCCCTTTCTAAAATCAATAAAGAAAAAGTATTACAACAAAGAATTGATACTGTGGTAGGTGATTTCCTTAATGGATAGGTTTGCACATAATTATAAAAAGGTCTGTTATCTTAGAAATCTCATGCAGTACTCAAAACTGAAATTTTAATAGCTATTTTAGTCCAACAATTCCAAACTCCCGTTTTAAAAATCAGTAATTTGAAATTCAGAACAGTTACGTTGGATAGCAGTGAGCTCAGCTGCAGGGCCTAGGCCTTTGGTTCGCCAGTCTGGAGCTCTCGTCAGGAGCACACTGGCAAGTTCCTGCTGCGTCTGTTATTTTTAAAATGACATTCACTGCTACCCTAGGCTTGTCACAAGAGAGAAGGTGAAACATGCTTGAATGATAGGCATTTGATAACATTTTAACATTAACAATAAAAGTTCCTTTTGCTTTTCTTCTTCATGGTATTTCTAGCAACTAGGGATAAAGTGTCACGTAAATCACAATTCGGCTTCTTGATCTAGATCAAGATTCTATCTGAATCATCCCCAGATCCTGAGAATTACACATTTCATGTTAAAATTCCACAGCCTCTCTGGAAACATGGTCTCTATAATTCGTACCATTCAGAAGTCTGCTTAATGGCTGGCTTAAATAAATTCTGTTAAGGTTTTAACCCAGCATCCTTTGCATTATCCTCAAATTATAATAAATAATATTCAGATAGTGGTTTTTTTTTTACATAGTGCATTTACAACGCGCTGTTACTTATATTATTTTCTTTACAAATGCTGAAACAGGTTCAGTATGATTCCCAAAATATAATACTAGAGAACCAGAGCTTAAGCTTAGGTTTTCTGGCTCTGGCTCCAGGCTCTTTACCCTTAGTAGAATCTCAGCTCTGGAAAAGACCCTAATTGACCACATTTCTGCTGCCTGAATCTCCTCTGCAGCATTCCTGCCACAAATGAGCAGTTAGTTTCTGTTCGAATTCTGATTATTAGTGATGGAGAACTCACTAACCTCCTGGAACAATCCATTTCATCTTTGAAAAACTATGATCATAAGAAAGTTCTTCTCCAAGTTATTCTGAGTCTATACGAAATGCCAACAGTACACCTTTGGCCAAGCATAAAAGGGATAATCTAATACTGTAATGTGATTTTCTAAGAACAACATTAAAATGATATTTCTCAGAAAACTCTTACCAAATGACATTTATTAAGTGCCTAATTGTCCCCAACTCATATTTATAAGTAATATGATTCCACTATTGTAGCTTTTTAGTTTCTGTGAAATTTTTAAAGTTTTTTTTCTTGCTTTTGGAATCTCTTCCTAGTATTAAAAGTGACCAGTTCTTGAGTAAAGGAACCTAATTTGGATATAGTATAGTAGTAATAGAAAAGTAGGTTCCTAAATATTATATTTTATTTTATACACTCCAGGATCATGCTTCTTTTCAAGTCCACATGTTCTCTGTGACCCTGCTGTACTTAAAACCAGATGTTTCCATGTTATGTTTGTCTTCCACATTTTATTTGTTTATGTTATAAAAATGATACATGTTCAAACATTACAGCAGTGTATAAAGTTAAATTAAAAAAGCAAAAATTTGCTCCTCCCTGCAATCCTATACTCTAAAACAACAGTTTGTAAAACTTTCAGATTAATCTTTTTCACTGCACTTACAACTATACTAATACTTTCCCTGCCCATAAAACATGGATTATATAAAGAGGATAGCACGAGGGAAATTTGTGATAGAACTGTCCATATCTTCACTGGTGGTGATCACTTGAATACACATATAACAAAAGTGTGTTGAACTAGGCACACACACACGTGCATGTAAAACTGGTGAAATCTGAATAATGTCTGTGGATCTTATCTGTGTCAATTTCTTAATTATGAAATGGCAATATAGTTATGCAAGACGTTAACATTAGGGTAAACTGAGTAAAGATTATATGGGATCCCTGTATACTTCTTATAGCTGCATGTGAATCTACAGTTATCTTAAAACATTGGACCATGCTATTTTATATATGTGTATATAAAATCTTGCACTTGTGTTTTTAACTTAGTATATTGAGGCACCATCTGACTACTTATAGAGCTTCATCATTCCTTTTCATTGCTTTTATATTTTGTGTTTAAATAGTATTTATTTATTTACTCTTAATTTATTATACTAAATTATACTCTTGCCCAGTGTATGATAAAAAATTACTAGACGTATGTATACATATATAAATGTTTCGATGGAAACAGTGAGATGACTCTCATGCAATTAGCAGACAAAGACTTTAAAGCAGCTTTAATAAACATGTTAAAGAACTTAAAGGAAAACATAGGCATAATGAGAGAACAGAATGGGATATTCAGCAGAGAGATGGGAACTAAAAATTTTAAACCTACAAAACTGCAGTCTCTGAAATGTAAATTATTTTAGATAGAGCTTAACAGCAGATTGTGGAAGACAAAAGGAAGCGTTTTGAATGTGAAGACAGACTAATAGAATATATCAAATCTGAGGAAAACACAAGGAAAAAAAGGCTGAAAAAATTGAACACTGAGTAATATGAGCTAAAATAAATTGATCTAACATATGCATAAGTGGAGTTCTAGAAGGAAAGGAGAGAGAGGATGTGACGATTTTGTACATAATAGTCAAAACAAAATTGAAGATGATGACTTAAAATTCCCCAACTTTGGTGGAAACATACACTTATGGCTCCAAAAAGCTCAGCAAACATCAAGCAGGATAAATTGAAAACAAGACACCCAGTCACATCATAGCTAAACTGATAAAAGTAAAAGGTAAAGAGAAAAATATTAAAAACAGCCAGAAAACAAAACAAAACAAAACAAACACATTATATAAAGAGGGACAACAATACAAATTTCTGATAACTTCTCATCAGAAACAATGGAAGCCAGAGGCATCTTTAAAGTGCTTGGGGGGGGGGGGGAAGAACTATTTACCATCTACAAAGGGAGTTATTTTACATTTATACAGGAAACAATTTGATTATATTTCTAATACTAGTAGCAAACAATTAAAACGCAGAATTGAGAAAATAATTTTATTTACAATAGCAAAACAAAAATAGATATAAATTTAACAAAAGATATGAAAAAACCTTTATGCTGAAAACTACAAAACATTGTTCAAAGAAATTAAAGATCTAAATAATGGAAATATATATCATGTCCATGGATTGTAAGATTCACTATTACTAAGGTCACTTTCCCTGAAAAATTGGTTTATAGGAAAACATAGTTGGAGGATTCACAGTACTTGATGTCAAGACTTATTACAATGGTCCAATAATCTAGACAGTGTGGCATTAGCATAAAGACAAATATAGATCAATGCAACAGAATTTCAGACTTAGATCCAAATATAGTACATTCGAATTTTAACCAACATGCCAATACAATTACATGCAGAAAGGAAAGTGTTTTTAATAAATAGTCTAGAATAGTAGAATATATGGACAAAATATTAACCTTGACTTCTTCATTACACCACACACAAAAATTTCTTTAAGATCCATTATAAATGTAAATGTAGAAGTTAAAACTGTAAAGCTTCTGTAATAAAACAAAGGGAATATTCTGTAACCTTATGGTAGCCAAATATTTCTTAGACACACCACAAAAAGTACTACTAATAAAAGCAAAAAGTGATAACTAGAGCTTCATCAAATTTAAAATTTCCGCTCATGAAAAGAAATAGTTTAAAAAATAAAGAAGCAATCCATAGACTAGGAAAAAAATATTTATAAAAGATCTGTCAAAGGACTTGTATCCAGAATATTTAAAGAACTCCTACAAATCAGTATTAAAGAGATAAATGAAATTTTTAAATAGAAAATTTGAACAGTCATCTCACAAAAGAAGACATATATGGATGATCAGTAAGCATGTGTGAAAGTGCTCAGCAGCGTTGGCCGCGAGGGAAATGCAAACTAAAACCACAGTGAGGTCCATCTCACACCCACTAGAATTGGCTAAAATTTTAAAAACCACTAGTACCAAATATTGGTGAGAATGTGCATGAGCATGAGCACATTCTCATGTGTTGTTTAGGGGAGTGTGAAATGACCACTTTGGGATGTTTTTTGGCTATTTCTTAAAAAATTAAATACCTACCCTAGGATCTAGTAATTCAATTTATAGGTATTTACCCAAGTGAAATGAAAACATGTTCAAAAGACTGGTATAAGAATATTTTTATTTGGAAACAACCCAATTGCCCATCAGTAGATGAGTGGATAAAAAAGCTGTGGTACATTTACACAATGGAATACTATGCAACTGTAAGAAAGAACGATCTTCTACCCTTTGAGACAGCATGGAGGGACCTGGAGAGTATTATGCTGAGTGCAATAAGCCAGTCAGAGAAAGACAAGTACCACATGATCTCACTTATTTATGGAACATCATGAACAAAGTAAGCTCTTGATCAAAATAGATCCAGAGTCATGGAAGTAGGGAACAGACTGACAAACCTCAGAGGGATGGGGGTGGAAGAGGTGGGAAGAGATAAACCAAAGAACTTATATGCATATATGTACAACCAATGGACACAGACATTAGGTTGGGGAAGGCAGAGGGTGGGCATGGGAGTGGGGAGGAGAGGGTCAATGGAGGAAAAAGGGGGGCATTTGTAATACTTTCAACAATAATAATAAAATAATAATAAAAATAATATTTTGGCAGATTTATTCATAATAGCCGAAAATTGGGAACAACCCAATGTTCATTAAAAGTAAAATAGATAAACAAACAATATTATTTTTTGAAAAGTTTTTTTCTTTATTGGTTTTTAGAGAGAGAGAAAGGGAGAGGGAGAGAGAGATAGAAACATCAATGAGAGAGAACATCGACTGGCCACCTCCTGCGTGCCCCCCACTGGGGATTGGACCCACAACCTGGGCATGTGCCCTGACCAGGAATCGAACCAGGGACCTCTTAGTGCATGGGTTGATGCTCAATCACTGAGCCACACCAGCCGGGCAACAATATTATGTTGATAAAATAGAATTCTAATTAACAATAAAAAGAATGAACTACTGATAAGTAGTATAACAACATAGATGAATCTCAAAAAAATTATGTTGAGTAAAAAAAATAACACATACGGTATTATTCCATCTATGTGATACAAGAAAAGAATGTAACTCAGAAACAGCCTGACGGAAGAGCTGCAGAGGCAAGAGATCTGGGAAGGGGCACTGAGTTCCATGCCCTGTCCAGTCATGCTGCTCTCTCAGCACCTCCATGTGTTCTCCAACCCAGAACCTTCTAACTCTGCCCCTTTGGGTGTTTATGGAGGTGTCATTACATAGGCACAACTGATTAAATCATTGGCCTGTTGGCAGTTGCATCAGCCTTCAGCCCCTCTCCCTTCCCTGGAGGTCAGGGAGGTGGGACTGAAGCTCCAACCCTCTCATCACATGGTTGGTTCTCCTGCGCTCAGCCCCCATTCGCAGGTGCTTTCCTGAAGTCATCTCATTAACATAACAAAAGACCATTTTTATCACTCTCATCACTTAGGAAATCCCAAGGGTTTTAGGAGCTTTGTGACAGAAACACTGGACAAAGACCAACTATGTATTTCCTATAGCTCACAATATCACATGCTTTATTCCTTTTTTATTACCAAATAATATTCTATTGTTTGTGTATACCACATGTTATTTACCCATTCATTAGTTGATAGACATTTAGATTGTCTCTAGTTTTTGGCTACTATGAATAATACTGTTATGAATATTTGTGTACAGACACGTTTTTAATTTTCCTGGGTGTATACCTAGGAGTAGAACTGCTGAATCACGTGGTAACTCTGTGTTTATTGTTTGAGTAACTGTCAGACTGTTTTCCAAAATGACTGTACCATACAAGTCCCTTATCAGATATATGATTTAGAAATATATTCCCCCATTCTGTGAGTTGTCTTTTCATTTTCTTTATAGTGTCTTTGAAGTACATTTTAAATTTTGATCAAGTCTATTTTATCTATTTTTCTTCTGTTGCTTGTACTTTTGGTGACATATCTAAGAACCAAGGCCAATAACATTTACTCCTATATTTTCTTCTAAGAGTTATAGTTTCAGCTCATTTATGTCTATGACCCATTTTGAGTTCATTTTTTGAGTATGGTGAGGAAGGGATCCAGCATAATTTTTTAATGTGAATAATAACTTCTTTTATCTTAATAGCCAGAATTGTGTCCGATGCCACATTTAGCTGCAAGGTGGGTATGCAGATGAAAGTTTTGGTTGGGGTCATTGCTACCCTAAACAATGGTCATTGCATATACAGTTTTTACTTTTGACTTAAAATAGTGTGCCACCAAACTTCTTGAAGAATTATCCTAACTGCTCGGAAATATAAATTTGATCAAGAACCATTTTATAACTGGCTTCAAAAAAAGTTTTCTGGATTTTATTTGTTAATATGGTTTTCTTGAAGATAATGCTGAAAGCTGAAAGGGCTTGCTATTTATTACAATTAAATAATTTATTTCACTCTTTCTTATGCCTCCCCTAAGCTATTTGCTCATCATCTTTCTCTCCACACATACACATTGTACCTTTTATCCACTAATGTTACATTATATTTAATGGGTTTGAAAAATATATCCTTAAGTGGACATGTCTCTACGAAAAAACAACAGCAACAACCCTCTTAGTATTCTCCCTGGTTTTGGGGTCATAAAAACTTCTGAACGCTTAGTAAATTGTTATGCTATTAGAGTATTAGAGGCAGGGTGTTTAGTGACTTTCAGTACAGGTTCAGCTCCAGGGCTTTTCCTTCATTTTATTCTTCTAAAGCAACTTGGAATATGTGCACTATTTCCTGATCTTGTTAGGATGAGTTGTGTGAGTATCATGGATTCTGGTTGAGCTTTCTCCCGGGCAAGTTAACAAGGTCAGTGAACTGAGGAATAAAGAAAAGCATCTCTTGGCTGCCTCTCCATCACCATCTCCATAAGCTGTGTGCAGATTGTATAACAGAAAATGTGTAGATATTGGTTACTAGGCTGGTTTCTATGGAATAGTCCCTCCTGAATTTCACGGTGTCTCTGGCTGTGTAGCTCTGAGACACTGGATTGATGTTTGACAATGAAGTGAAACCTGGGTGGCTTCTGGGGTTCCATTAATGCCTCTGCCGAAACTCAGTCTTCTTGTCTTTCTTGCTTCCCTAGATTGAGCTGCTTTTACTGACTCATTTGGTTAAAGCAAGGTGTTTTTCAAGATTTGGTCAAAGACTAACTCTGTAAAGCTGACTACAGAGAAAATGAAGTCCATAGTTGTAGAGGAATTCTGAACCCCAAGCAACTGTCGAAGACGTAGCTTGGTCCTAATGTAGGATAGGTGTAAATACTTAGGATAATGCTAATAACCAATAATTTGAGCTTAATGCATTCCAGGCAGTTTTCTTGGTGCTTTACATGCATGAACTCATTTAATGCATTACAATAGTAAATTATATGCTAATACTCCTTTTTATTTTATAAAGTGTTTTCACACTTACTTGATGCTTATCAAAATCCTTTGCTACCGAGGTCAGAGAAGACTCAAGAGACATGACGACTCAGTGCCATGTGGTACCTGGAGTAGATGTTAGAACACAAAGAGGACATTAAGGGAGAACTAGTGAAATGCAAACCACGCCTGGAATTTCATTAACAGCAATGCACTTTAGTAACACAAGATATTAACTGGGTGAGGACTGGACAGGGACTCTGTTATCTCTTTCTTTGAATCTAAAACACAGCTTTTCTCTAAGTCTAAAAATAAATTATTTATTTTTTAAGTTTATTGAATAGTTTTTATTATCCCCATTGCACCTGTTTCTAATGTTTGAAAGGCTAAGACTTGCTGCATAGCGTATGGGAGAGGTGGTGAGAACCGCAGCTGAAACCCTCGTCTGCACTCCTCGTTCAGTGCCAGTGTTCACTGCTGCCCCAGTCAGACCCGTTGCCTTCCATGCCATCCTCCAACAGCCTTTGGAGATTTGGGAGATAATATACTCATTTAACAGGTAATAGGTCATTGTGACCCATGTTCACTATTGGAAAAATAACTCAAAAATATCTTCTCATAGACTCCATGTCTGTAGTCCTTCCATATTAGAGTGGGCTCATATTTTGGGGCTCATTTGATTTAACCAATACAACAGAAACCTCATTATGATAAATGATAGCCAGGGCCAAAGGGAGTTGTTTGGAAAAAGAGTGATGGTGTGGTGTGGTCCTCTGTGATCTCTGACACAAAACTCGAAGATGGATAGAAAATAGAAACGCAAGAGCTGCCCCATCACATTCCGATTCCCCACCCGGTGCAGTAATTGTGAGGCTAATGGTGGTGAGCCAGATTCCTTACCCTGTAAGTGGAAAGGAGAAATAAAGTTCACTTTTTTTTTTTTTTTTAGCGTGGCACTTGATTTTAAAAATACTTGGCCACTTTAAGAGGTTTATTTAGAAGTTTGAAGAAGCAGGCTTAACAACTGTGGTCATCTGGTATATTTTGATCTTTGAGTTTAGAGACTTCCCCCACCCTTGGTTCCCCCCCGAGTATGCAGGATAACACGGGCCTTCCCTCTGTCCCGATGCTGCGTTCACTAGCCTCGCTCTGGGCTGTGGTCTGGTCCTGCCCAGACCTGGGTTTTGGCTTCTTCTCCTCATCGTGAGGTGCGCTGTGCTCTTGCTGTCAGTCTTTGGATCTAACAATTCATAGTTCTGATGTTCTGTATATCTGAGTTCGGTTCTTTGTATCTTTTTGAAAATGTTTTCTTTGCTCACTCTAGGTACAGCTGCTAGCAGCTAACATTTATTGGAGAAAACCATGTGCCTAGCATGTGCTTTCCATGTAAATAAATGTAGTCCTTATAGCTGTTTTAAGTAGATATTGGTTTTCTTATTTTATAGATGAAGAGTGAGCAAGCTCCGTGACACTGAGACTTGCAAGGGCCACACAGCTCGTACGTAATAGAGCTGAAACAGCCCCAGCCAGGGTTGTCTGACCCCAGAGCAGCTAGGCTACAGTTTAGCTTGCCACACAGCCACTCCAGGGGCTGAATCCTGGCTGCACATCACATTCACCTGGGAAGCTTCTAAGATGCGTCCATGCCTGGGCCCCACCCCATACCAGTTAAATCAGATTTAAGTCAGAATGTTAGAGTTGAAGAGATTTTTTAGATCACTCATTCTTTCATGTGGACGTTTTATCAGTGGGTAAGCTGAGGCCCCCAAATCACATAGCCATCAAGTGTCAGAACCAAGACTAGAATGTAGGTCTCTTGATTCTGATTCTGGAGTCCCTTCTAAACTGAGATCAAATAAATGTTAGAATATTTGCTGTGTGCAAAGTCCTAGGCATATGTATAGTCACGGGTGAGTTTGTTTATCTGTATGTAATAAATAGAACTGTGTGTGCATGTGCATCTGTGTACGTGTATAGACATGTACGCCTATATGATTTGCAAATCGATACTCATTTGTGAGAGAAGCAATATTGCATCATGGTTGAAATCATAGGCTTTGTAGCCAGACTGCCTGGTTTGAATCTTGGCTTCACTGCTCCTTAGCTATCTGATCATGGGCAAATTACTTTACTTTTCTGTTCTTTAGTTTCTTAGAGATAAATTGGGGATGATAATAACAGTGCTTACTTCATGGGTTAATGAGTTAATAATATGTGTAAAGTGATGAGACAGTGTTGAAACACAGGAAGGTCTCATCAGTGTTAGCTAATATATGAGTGAGGGTGTACTCAGCTTACAAGTTCTGAAACTCAGGAGTTACCACATTCATTGATTGCAAAAGAATGATAATATTTATGTGGTCTGGTTCATCTGTATCAAATCCCTTTCTCCCAGCCTTAAAGATATCTGTGTACCTTTCTGTAGGCCTGTAACAGGGTCTACACGTTCATGCTTCATAGCCCACAATCTGTCTCCTAGAAAACATGCTGATGTTCTAATTTATGTTCTTCTTTATCTCTGAGCTCACTACTGGACCTCATTATTTAGTGAGACCCTTCTCTCTGGGCTCACTGTTACCTTCCAGCAGTATTCAGCAGTGACTGTCTGTGTGTTTTGTTAATAAATATGTGGGCTTCAGACACGTCGCTGTGATGCTGGTTGGTATATGGCACCAGCCATCTGCAGGCTTATATTTTTTACATGCAAAATGATTCTTGTCCCTTGAGGGTCATAGACAGTTGGTAAGTGGTTTTGATAGAGAAAATCTTGAATTATTTTCTCTGGGACTTTTAGTAATGGTGATAGTCTGTTGTGTGAGAAGAGTTCTACCTAGAGAACTCAAAATAGAAGCTGAGGCCTGTGTCTGATGTCTCCAGGGTTCTAAGCATTGCTACACGAAATCAGAGAAATATGTTACACAGACACGAATGCAGTCAGCAGGCACAGAACAGACCCAGTTACGGTATCATTGAGTACCATTCAGCAAATGCCGTTTAAAAGAGGCTTTTTTTCTTTCTTTCTGCTTATAAGTATTAAGGTATTAAGTAGAGTCACTGTCAAATTAAGGACACTCAATGACTCTTCAAGCAAACAGAAAAGTCAGAATTTGGGGTGAGACAGTGTTTGGAAATGAGATAAAAATCTGAGCTGAAATGGACCCAGCAAGCAAGATCGAATCAGGAACACAGGAAGTTACATAGGTCAACCCGAGTAATTTGAGACAATAGAATGGGCTGTCTTGAAAAGTAGTTTCCTGCTATAGGAGATCTAAGGCTCCCAAGGATATGGTGAAGGCGCCTCCTAGGGAAAGCGGCTCGCTGCCCAAATAGGTCCCTGGTATGGTCGCTTCTGCCCTCTGTGTTCAGAAATTTTGTCTTAAGAATTCAGAGTTGAGTGAACTCAGGATGCTCATATATTTGATTTAAGACTGAAGGATAAAATCAACTTGCTGATTTTTAAACTTTCTATTTGTAGGTGAGTTATATGGAAAACAAACTTATAAAGAGATTGCTTCATGAGAGTGGATGCAGAACAAAAGGAGTCAGTGATGGGATTTGAATATGTTCTGATACTACATTCTGCTGATAATCTGATTAATCTGCTCTTCACCGGGAGGACCTCACTGGGGAGGTTATTATGCCTTCAAACACCCCATCCCACCTCTTCTCCCGGCCAGTCCATATTATCTCTTTATCTTTTACTCTAGGCCATAATGGCTGACCATTTCTAACCACCACTAAACACACATGTGTGTGTGCACGCACGCACGCACACACACACACACAACTTTATTAAATATGTTCATTCTTTTGATCAAGTTATCTCCCATCCTCCAGATTATTTTTACTGTATATTTGTTAGGGTTTGCTACTTTTTAAAAATCAGTAGTCTGGCGAGGGGGGCGGAAAAATGGCGGCGGAGTGAATGGAAGCTACACAGACCATCTCCCAGGACCAAACTGGTATTACAACTAAAATAAGGACAAATCGTCGGGAAAAAGCAACAGAAAAGCAGCTTGCAAGGACGATACAACCAGGGACACTGACTCGATCCTGGTAGGATTGCGAGGGTGCGAGAGGGGGGCTGGGAACCCACGGACAGCAACGGCCTTAGCCCCTTAGCCGGAGCAGCGCCCGCCCTCGGGGTTGGAGTGGCGCCAGCTCCACTGCGCTGGGACGGGGCAGAGAGTGCTGAAATCCACGCCAGCTGCACCGCGCGGGGACGGGGCAGAGAGTGCCGAAATCCGCGCCAGCTGCACCGCGCGGGGACTGGGCAGAGAGTGCCGAAATCCGCGCCAGCTGCACCGCGCGGGGACGGGGCAGAGAGCGCCGAAATCCGCGCCAGCTGCACCGCGCGGGGACTGGGCAGAGAGCGCCGAAATCCGCGCCAGCTGCACCGCGCGGGGACTGGGCAGAGAGCGCCGAAATCCGCCCCAGCTGCACCGCGCGGGGACGGGGCGGAGAGCGCCGAAATCTGCGCCAGCTGCACCGCGCGGGGACGGGGCGGAGAGCGCTGAAGTCCGCGCCAGCTCCACCGCGCGGGGCCGGGACAGAGCGCTAAAATAGCCGCAGCCACTCACCTGGGCTCAGGCAGAGGGAGGGCGGACTGGACTGGAACTGAGTGGGGACACCTGGGATTTGGAGGGCGCTCAGAGTTTTTGCTGAGTTGCGGCCACCCAGGACTGTGGCCTGGTCGTCTTACTCCACCCCAGGGCTCTGGGGAGAGGCTGCAGCCCCTCCCTCGGAGAACCATTCACACCCTAGAGGGCCATTGAAATGCAAACTGAGGCTCATTAACTACTAGCATCTGCCCTACCCCCTGGAAATCCTCTCACACTGAACACCTGAGGGAGGTTTTCATTCAACTGAAAACCCAAGGCTCTACAAGCAACCACAACTAATAGCCTCTAGGCAAAAAGCTAGAGGATAACTTAACCTTTGCTGGGCTTGCAAATATACCCTGGAAAGTAAGACTCCAGGGTGCTGTTTAACGTGGGTCCTCCCACGCTCATCCAAACCCAGTAGAGGGAGCCACAAACAACAGAACACCAACATCCACAGGAAGATTTGGCAGGCTCCAAAAACCACTGAGATAGCCAAAATGGGGAAACAAAGAAACAGAGCCCAAATGAAAGAACAAGAGACCCCTACCGAAGATGAGATAAATGAAACGGAACTAAGTAAGTTAACAGAGCTAGAATTCAGAGCCATGATCTTGAGGAAGCTCAACAGCATGAGTAAGGACATCAACACCTTGAGTAAAGACATCCACACCATGAGCAAAGACATAGAAACACTGAAAACCAACCAAGTGGAAATGAAGAAGCAGCAAGAAGAAATGAAGCAGCAGCAAGAAGAAATGAAGAATGACATAGCAGAAATGAAGAACACATTGGAAGGACTAAACAGCAGAGTAGAGGAAGCTGAGGACCGGATCAGTGAATTAGAAGACAGGGTAGAAAAAATCAACCAATCAGAAAACCAAAAGGAAAAAACAATGAAAAAACAGGAAGACAGCTTAAGAGAATTGTGGGACAACTGGAAACGTAATAATATTCGCATAATTGGAGTCCCTGAAGAAGAAGAAAATGAGCAAGGGTTGGAGAATATATTTGAAGAAATTATGACAGAAAACTTCCCTAATTTGGTGAAGAAAGAAGGTATTCAAGTTCAAGAAGCACAGAGAGTCCCAAGTAAGAAGAATCCAAACAGGCCCACACCAAGACACATAGTAATTAAAATGCCAAAAATTAAAAACAAAGAGAGAATCCTCAAGGCAGCAAGAGAAAAGCAACAGGTTACCTACAAAGGAACCCCCATCAGGCTATCAGCTGACTTCTCAACAGAAACACTACAGGCCAGAAGGGAATGGCATGAAGTAATCAAGGTCATGAAAAACAAGAATCTGAATCCAAGACTACTCTACCCAGCAAGGCTGTCATTCAAAATAGAAGGTCAAATAAAGAGCTTCTCAGACAAAAAAAGGCTAAGGGAATACATTAGCACCAAACCAGCACTGCAAGAAATGTTAAAAGGACTGCTGTAATTAGTAGAAGAAATAGGAAGGAAAGTAGAACCACACTGAACAAAAATGGCAATAAATAAGTACATATCAATAGTCACCTTAAATGTAAATGGATTGAATGCTCCGATAAAAAGACACAGAGTAGCGGATTGGATAAGAAAGCATAACCCATATATATGCTGTTTACAAGAGACCCACCTCACAACAAAAGACTCACATAGGCTGAAAGTGAAGGGATGGAAAAAAATCTTCCAAGCAAATGGAAAGGAAAAAAAAGCTGGGGTAGCAATACTCATATCTGATAAAATAGATTTCAAAACGAAAGCCATTACTAGAGACAAAGAAGGTCACTATATAATATTGAAAGGATCTATCCAACAGGAAGATATAACCTTGGTAAACATATACGCACCGAATATAGGAGCACCAAAATATATTAAAAATCTGCTGGAGGACTTCAAAGGAGAAATTGACAGCAATACAATCATAACAGGGGACTTCAACACCCCGCTGACATCACTGGATAGATCCTCTAGACAAAAAATTAACAAGGACACAGAGACTCTAAACGAAGCACTAGACCAAATGGATTTAATAGATATTTACAGAGAATTGCACCCCAAAACTATAGAATTCACATTCTTCTCAAGTGCACATGGGACATTCTCAAAGATAGACCACATGTTAGGACACAAACGAAGCCTCTACAAGTTCAAGAAGATTGAAATCATATCAAGCATCTTCTCAGATCACAATGGCATGAAACTAGAAATCAATTGGAAAAAGAACATGCAACGACATTTGAATACATGGAGGCTAAATAGCATGTTATTAAACAATGAATGGGTTACCGAGGAGATCAAGGAAGAAATTAAAAACTTCCTGGAAACCAACGAAAATGAACACACAACAACACAAAATCTATGGGATGCAGCAAAAGCAGTTCTGAGAGGGAAGTTCATAGCACTACAGGCCCACCTCAAGAATCAACAAAAATTTCTAATAGACTATCTAACCTCACAACTTAAAGAACTAGAAAGCAAACAAAAAGAAAACCCCAGAGCAAATAGAAGGAAGGAAATAGTAAAGATCAGAGCAGAAATAAACGACATAGAGACCAGAGAAACAATTCAAAGGATCAATAAAACAAAGAGCTGGTTTTTTGAAAAGATAAACAAGATTGATGGACCCTTAGCTAGACTCACCAAGAAACAAAGAGAGAGAACCCAAATACACAAAATCAGAAATGAAAGAGGAGAAGTAACAACTGACACCACAGAAATACAAAGGATCATTAGCAAATACTATGAACATTTATATGGCAACAAATTTGACAATCTAAGTGAAATGGACACATTTCTAGAAACACATAGTCTCCCAAAACTGGACCGGGAAGAGATAGAAAACTTGAACAGACCAATAACAGCTGAGGAAATTGAAGGTGTAATCAAGACTCTCCCAGCAAACAAAAGCCCAGGCCCAGATGGCTTCACGGGGGAGTTTTACCGAACATTCAAAGAAGAACTAACACCCATTCTCCTCAAACTATTTCAAAAAATTCAAGAAGAAGGAAGACTTCCAAACTCGTTTTATGAGGCCAGCATAATCCTAATTCCAAAACCAGAAAAAGACACTACAAAGAAAGAAAACTACAGGCCAATATCCCTGATGAATGTAGATGCCAAAATCCTAAACAAAATACTAGCAAATCGGATCCAGCAATACATCAAGAAAATTATTCACCATGACCAAGTGGGATTCATCCCAGGGATGCAAGGCTGGTTCAACATTTGCAAATCAATAAATGTGATACACCACATAAACAAAATGAAAGATAAAAACCACATGATCATATCAATAGATGCTGAAAAAGCATTCGACAAAATCCAGCACCCATTCCTGATAAAAACGCTCAGCAATTTGGGAGTAGAGGGATCATATCTTGATATAATAAAGGCCATATATGAAAGACCTACAGCCAACATCATACTCAATGGGCAAAAACTAAAAACATTTCCCTTAAGAACAGGAACAAGACAGGGATGCCCACTTTCGCCACTCTTATTTAACATAGTACTGGAAGTCTTAGCCACAGCAATCAGACGTGAAGAAAAAATAAAAGGAATCCAAATTGGAAAGGAAGAAGTGAAACTGTCATTATTCGCAGACGATATGATATTATATATAGAAAACCCTAAAGACTCCATCAAAAATCTACTAGACTTAATAAATGAATTTGGCAAAGTAGCAGGATACAAAATTAATGTCAAGAAATCAATGGCATTCTTATACACCAATGACGAACTCACGGAAAGAGAAACTAAAAAAACAATACCATTTACCATCGCGACAAAAAAATTAAGATACCTAGGAATAAACCTAACCAAAGAAGTAAAGGACCTATTTGCAGAAAACTACAGGACATTGAAAAAAGAAATAGAGGAAGATATAAAAAAGTGGAAACACATACCTTGTTCATGGATTGGAAGAATTAACATCATTAAAATGTCCATATTACCCAAAGCAATCTATAGATTCAATGCAATCCCCATCAAAATACCAGTGACATATTTCACAGAACTAGAACAAATATTTCAAAAGTTCATATGGAACCAAAAAAGACCCCGAATAGCCACAGCAATCTTGAAAAAGAAGGACAAAGTAGGTGGGATCACAATACCGGATATCAGCTTATACTACAAAGCCACTGTAATCAAAACAGCCTGGTACTGGCACAAGAACAGGCATATAGACCAGTGGAACAGAACAGAGAATCCGGAAATTGACCCAAGACATTATGCTCAATTAATATTTGACAAAGGTGGCAAGAGCATACAATGGAGTAAAGATAGCCTCTTTAATAAATGGTGTTGGGAAAATTGGACAGCTACATGCAAAAAAATGAAACTAGACCATCAACTTACACCACACACAAGAATAAACTCAAAATGGATAAAAGACTTAAATGTGACTCGTGAATCCATAAAAATCCTAGAAGAAAATGTAGGCAACAAAATTTCGGACATCATACGCAGTAGAATCTTCACTGATACATCACCTAAGGCAACAGAAACAAAGGGAAAAATGAACACATGGGACTACATCAAACTCAAAAGCTTCTGCACAGCAAAAGAAACAACCATCAAAACAGATAGGGAACCCACTCCATGGGAGAGCATAATTGCCAATGACACATCAGATAAGGGGTTAATTTCCAAAATATACAGAGTGCTCATACAACTCAACAAAAGGAAGACAAAGAACCCAATTAAAAAATGGGCAGAGGAACTAAATAGACACCTCTCCAAAAAGGACATACAAATGGCTAAGAGACACATGAAGAAATGCTCAACATCATTAATCATCAGAGAGATGCAAATTAAAACAACAATGAGGTATCACCTCACACCTGTCAGAATGGCCGCCATCAACAAATCATTAAACAACAAGTGTTGGCGAGGGTGTGGAGAAAAGGGGACTCTAGTACACTGCTGGTGGGAATGCAGACTGGTGCAGCCACTGTGGAAAACACTATGGTGTTACCTCAAAAAATTAAAAATTGAATTGCCATTTGACCCAGTGATCCCACTTCTAGGAATATACCCTAAGAAGCCTGAAAAACCAATCAGAAAAAATACATGTACCCCCATGTTCATAGCAGCACTATTTACAATAGCTAAGATCTGGAAACAGCCCAAGTGTCCATCAGTGGATGAATGGATAAAAAAGCTGTGGTACATATACACAATGGAGTACTATGCAGCTGTAAGAAAGAAAGATCTCTTATCCTTTGAGACGACGTGGAGGGACCTCGAGAGTATTATCCTAAGCGAAACAAGCCAAGCAGAGAAAGACAAATATCACATGATCTCACTTATTTGTGGAATATAATGAACATAGCAGTCTGAGGAACAGGGTAGACCCAGAGACGTGGAAGTAGGGTATAAACTGACACCCCTCAGGAGAGGGGGTGGGGGGGAGGGAGGAGATGAACCACAGAACTTATGCACATGTATGCATAAGTGATGGACATGGACAACAAGGCTGGGGACAGGGTGGGGGGATGGGGAGGAGGGTGTCAATGGGGAAAAAAAGGAGAAACCTCTGTAACAAAAATAAATTAATAAAAAAAAAAAAAAAAAAAAATCAGTAGTCTGGCAGATGTCCCACACATGTCTTTGTCATTAGCTGTTGTTTGAGTATGCTGACAGAACCCAGAAATAGTAAAATCATTAATTTAGTTGAAGAATCCAGGTATTTAAGATCCTGTCTAATTGGAGTCTACAGGATGTGAAAGGACTTTTCAGACTATTTTAAAATTAAATTTGCCTGAATTCTTCTAAATGATTTTGCAGATTTCCATAATAGATGTAGCAAACATTTCTCTTATGGGATGTAAATAATCAAACTCTGTTGCACTGTAGAGTAATATTATAAAGCACTTAGCTAATCAGATTGTGAGAGTCGCTCAAAATTCCTAACCATGTAATTTTTGCTTGGAGAGAGGGCGCCTCATGCTGTGCAATTACCTGTTTTTATTAGCTATAAATTTGGTTGCTGTTATCTGGCCTATGGCCTAGTGACTATGGAGAATTAGATCTCGGTTCTTGACGTGGTCCTGTGCAGTTGAGTGCTAGGAAGGCATGACAGTCTTATAGTGGGGGCAGCGGCTGAGGCCCCAAGAGGGAGTTGATGAGGAATTGTTTCTGATGTTCCTGTAACTAAAGGGAGCTTTGGAATTTTCAAGGCATGTTGCAATTCTAGGATGTTCTATAAACTAACTTCCCATTCTGTATTCAAATTAGGTTTGAAAAGGAAAGTGGGATGGTTCAGTGATTATAAGCAGGGCTTAGACATCACCTACCTGTGTTAAAAACCTCGCTTTGCCATTTACTGTGCTCTTGGGCAAGTTTTTAAATCTCTCTGGGCCTAGGGTTTTTTCCCCTGTGAAAGGGAGATAATAGTAGGCCCAAGCTCATGGTTTGCTGTGAGGATTTAAAGGGTCAATTTCCATTAAGTTCTTGGCCTTCCTGATAGTAGGCATTCAATAAATATTAGCTATTATTATAGAGGAGTCTGTAAATTGGAATCTCTTTGAGCAAGGGCAGCTTTTAATAAAAAATGTGTAGATGAAAGGACTCATATTTTTATTGGACTTTTCCTTTAAAGGAGGGGGGTGGAGAGAACATATAAAAAGAGGCAACGATAGGAGACCTTGATTGAAATTTTATTACTCACATTTACTAAGCTCCTGCAAAGTGAGCTTGAACAAATCAAATCAAAGACCTAGTTTTAAAAAATCTTATATATTAATATAATAAAATAACTTTCTTGTGAGAGTCAACTAAGGTAAGTGCTTTGGAATGTTAAAGTGCTATATTTAGGTTAAAAAACACACACACACCATAAATAAACACAGAAGGTCGAATATAATAAATACACGAAGCTAATTAAAATAAGCAAAACAGCCCGGCCGGTGTGGCTCAGTGGTTGAGCGTCGACCCATGCACCAAGAGGTTGCCGGTTCAGTTCCCAGTCAGGGCACATGCCCAGGTTGTGGGCCCGATCCCCAGCGGGGGGCATGCAGGAGGCGGCCAATCCATGTTCTCTCTCATCAGTGTTTCTCTCTCTCCCTCTCCCTTCCTCTCTCTCTAAAATCAATAAAGAAAAAAAATTTAAAAATTAAATAAACAAAACATGAAGGTGGAATCCACTGCTAGAAGAGATCTGGATTTGCCGTAAGCTTGACTTCACTCTGAATGATAAACGGGTTATAAAAGAAGAGGGAAGCTGTCAGAGAAAGGAAGGAGCATGGGCTGAGCTCCTGGCATTTGCTGGGCACTGCAGTGGGATTACTGTCCCCATCTTACAGAGAGGTTAAGTAACTCCCTCGAAGTCACCTAGCATGTAGAAATGGCAGAGCTAAGCCTCGTGCTGGAGCCTGTTTGACTCCAGAGGTCATCCTAACACACCGTGGTTAATGACCTCAGTTCAGCTTATTGAATATTTACTGAGTACTCATTCTGTGTAAAGTACTGTTAATACCCTTTTTTTTTTCTTTTTACAGAAATGGATAGAAATTTAAAGCATAAAGGAATCTGAAAGATAATTTTATCCAACCAAGTTATTATCTAGGAAAACAAGGTCCAGGGTGACCAGGACCAGGCTTTAGAGTCATCTCTTTTGGAACTAGAATTTAAATTTCCACTCAGTGGAGTTTAGTATTTGATTACATTGTATTGCTATTCAGTTTTTATAAAAGCTTAATCCTTCATTAGTTCGTACTTTAGGACTAATTTACAGGCTTCCGTTGGGGAGGTTTTCCGTGTAATTTTAGCACCAAGTTATCTCTTTGACCAAGTTACCTAAATTGTTTAGTGGAAGGCTGGGATTTTGTGTATGCTTTTGTCACCCAGACGGAATACAGGTTGTTTACAACATATTTGACTTTTTCATATCATCACAGTGACATTCTGTTGTGAACACGAAGAATGTGAAATCTGTTAGCCTTTTGATGATTTGGAGATATCGCTCAAATCCCTGTTCTTAAATCTTTGCTATTGGTTTCATTCGGTTCTAGCCACCTTCCGTCCTGCCAGGTTAGTCTGCCCTGAGTTGGGCATGCACTTAACTAGAGAGCAGCCTGATTTCCTGGAGGGGAGCCCAGGCTGCTCGGAGCGACCACATGCGGTGCGGCTGCTGCAGCCCACCAGGAAAACCATTGAGCAATAGAGACTTCCCAGCAGTGGGGATGTTCGTAATAAATCCCACGTGGCTCCATCCCCCTTGTTCATCGGGAGTGAACGGAATGACTGGTTTATTTTTTTCCTTAGCATTTCTAGCTGTTTTCCTTCCAAAAAAAAAAGTTTTCATGACATGAAACATCATTAGGAATATAGGCTGTTTTATATTACAGAACCTGAATTCAGTTCATTTGCCCTTCTTTATTTCCCTGAACACCTAATGGGCAGCATTTGAAAGAGAACCTACAGAACTGTGAGGTTTGCTGCTTGTCACGTGACTGTGTTCGTGAATGGGTGTCATTAAGCCTAAAGTGACTCAAAGAGCATGACCTGTGTTTGACACTCTGGTGATTAAATACAGGATTGAAAATCAAGCCTACTTTCTAAGTTGTTCTTGTAGCACTGCATTTCTAGGAGAAGGGCTGGTTTTCCATCTTGTCATACATGTAAGAATCAAGTTTTTATTTTAGAAAAATGCCCCTACCATGGTATGCTTGGGGTAAAAACGCAATGAATTAAATAGCCCTTTCTTGTTTTGATTCTGGTTTTTGCGATCTGGTACATATAAACCTTTTGATGACTGAGATTGCGCATTCCGCCTTAGTAATCTTTATGATCAGAGCCTGAAACTACGGAGGGGAAGGGAAGTTCTAGCCACATCCTGCCTGAAAGAGCTAGGTGTTTGACCTTATAGGCTTGTAAACACTGTTTCAGGAGTTCTTAAATCAAGAATGTCCCCATGTCCCTGATAATCCCGCTTCGAAGTGCAGTAGTTCTGGGCTCTGTGGTGACAAAGATAAGACATGCTATACTAGAAGACCTATTGCCTTTTGAACCTGTCCTGTTCATAAGAGGCCTAGTTCAGTTGCTGTGGACTCTTATGATACCGGCCCAGTTGTAGGCAGAGCACTGTCCTTAGTCCATTTGGGCTGCTCGAACAGAAGATGGGATGGCTTATAGACAACAAGCATTTCTTCCTCACGGTTCTGGAGGTTGGGAAGTCCAAGATCAAGGCGTTGGTTTCTGGTTAGAACCCACTTCCTGATTCAGAGAGGGCTGCCTTCTTGCTGTTTCCTCATGTGGTGGAAGAGGCTGGAGAGCCATCTGGGGTCTCCTTTATAAGGGCACTGATACCATTCATGGGGCTCCTCCCAAAGGCCCCAACTCCAATGCAATCACATTGAGGGTTAGGTTTCAACATACCAATTTTAGGGGAACACATTCTGTCCATAGCAAGGAGCCTGCTTGAATTGTAGCCCCACTGCTGAGAATCAGGGCTTCCTTTCTCAGTGCAGGGTAGAGGAGCATCTGCCACAGTGGGGATGAAACTGTGGACTTGATGAAAGGCTGGCTTACCTGCAGAGGTGATTTTGGAAATATATGATAAAATATATTGGGTAGAAAATTGGAAATGGAAGGTGTAAGCCAAAGTAATCCTCTGCATTCTGAATCTGAAAAAGTACAATGCCAAGGCAAGGGCACGCTTGGAGAATAGCCAGAGCAGGCAAAGGCTGTCAAGAAATTGTGCTCCTTTAATTGCCAGGGACTGCAGGGCCTGGGGCAGGCAAAGTCTTCATTCTGAAAGTTTAAATCAGCGATGAGCTAGTGAGCACAAATTTCAAATGTAGCTTCTACTGTGGTTATGTAATTGGTTGACTGTCATTCCTGTGAAGGAATAGCCTTAGCAACCCTTGTGCATGTAAAAGAACAGAATGAATGCTGAAGCAAACCCACACCCACCAGCATTTACTCTTCTCACTGTACTGTTCAGAGTAAACATCTGCTAACATGGCGCCCTACAGCAATTATGTGAACACACTAAATGTCATTATCATTAAATACTGTTTGTTCGTTCCTCCTTCAGAGAGTATTGAGTGCTGTCTGTGTAGAAAGCACCTGACCTTACTCTCTCATGTGGTATTCACTAGACATTCTGCACGACAAGCAAAGTAGGAAAGGCCCCGGTAAAGGGCAGCAGTCCATAGGAGCAAATGTAAGAAGGGAAGAGAACATCATTTACTAAAACACTGAGCGGGCTGAGATCAATCTAGAGTGCACTCAGTTTCCAGCATCTGCAGCTTTGGTCTCATGCCCCTGAGAACCTGTGGCCTTCCCAAGAATAACCCAGGCAAGCACTAGTTTGTTCTGGAACCATGTCGGGAGAAACTCATAGCTCAGAGATAAACTAAACTAGTTTTTATGTGCCTAGGGGTAGTCCTGGGACGGTAAGGAAGGAGTTTTGCTTCTTCCTGATTCAGTCCTAGGGAAAATCAGAATTTTCATGCAAATAAATATTGTTAATTTTGTATTTATATATTCCGGTCATATTTGTTACATATATACAATCATGTATTACTTTTTCTGATCAAAAGATTATGTAGGCCCTGGCCAGGTAGCTGAGCTGGTTAAAGCATCATCCCAATATATCAAGGTTGCAGGTTTGATCCCCAGTCAGGGCACATGCAAGAATCAACCAGTGAATGCATAAATAAGTGGAACAAAAAATCGATCTCTCTCTCTTTCTCTCTCTCTCTCTCTCTCTCTCTCAAATCAATAAAGTTTTAAAAAATTATATAGGCTTGTTATAAGAATTTGGGAATATATAAACATTTAAAATCACTTATGATCTTTCTGCTACCTAGAGATATCCACAATAAATATTTTGTTTTATTTCGTCCCAGTTTCTCTTCTATATGTATTATTTTAATTTTTATAAAATGTGGGGTCATCTCATATCTTCTTGAGCTTTGGGGGAATTGACTGACCCTGGCTCATATTGATACTTTAGAGACAGAGCCGTCTTCGGAGAGAGCCTTTGACCTTGAATGCACAGTGGAATAAGGAGACTGCTTCCTCTGAACAATGGCATGAGCTACTTTTCTTTCTTGTGCTCTCATGTTCTCATGGAATCATAGAGTCTTGGAATCAGTGAGGACCTCAGAGATCAGGGTCCATGGAGTAGTGTTTTAAATACCACACATACCAAAGGGCAAGGAGGAACATTTGATACTTGTGGACAGTACAAGTGTACTGTGGGTTTTTATGCTTACTCTCTTGGTTGTCGGCACCACGTCCCAGGCAGAAGGATGAGCCCTGTGAGACATGATCCTGTTGCTGTGTAGACGGCTGTAGACAACAAGGGAGAAAAGCCTTTTGCTAATATAAAATAGGAATGGGGCCTGCCAGCCTACTGACAGGGATTGTCATAAACTATTGCTTTCACTCTGTAGTGATCAATAGAGTGCTCTCAGTATTTTACTTTGTTTCACAAAAGGAAGTGAACTCAATTTTGTTTTTAATATATTTATCACATAAATAATATAGACTGTATCAGTGGAATATTAAAAAAGTATGAAACAAGTTTTTAAAAGCACAGAATCTTTAAGGATTCTATGGCAGCTCTCCAGAATTAAAAAAACAAATTTTTAAATTGGGTATTAGGTTGAAAAGAGTTTTGAATTGAGGGAAAGGGGTTGCTCTAGGATGAAGATGCTAATTAATTTAAAATCTTGTTATAAAACTGGTGAAAGTAATTTAAAGGAAGGGAATTAAAACTTAACTTCCCTTAAACTTAAATTGATTTGGAAATACCACTTTTTTATTTAGTCTACCTCTGATTATTATTAGCCCGCTTCCATGAAACTAGTATAATAGTACTCTAAAGTACTATGTTGTTTTCATGGTAGTAAATCAAACTCTTAGTTTATTAAATCAGAACCTGAAGTCTTATTCCATAAAAAATGTCTTTTACTTGCAAATTATACTGGAAGAGTATAGTTTCTCTTAGCTGTGAAAAATTAAAATGTGAGCACAGCAATGAGACACAAGGGTTGTTATACTGACATTGGCATAGTCCTACTCAAGAGCTGTTAGACTTGCTTACCAATACTTGAAAAGATCAGTTCTGTCTCTGCGAGGTATCACTTGGCAATCTGAACTGTATACATAAAAACAAGCTGGAATGCTGAAAATCCTATGTTATGGTGAATTTTTAAATCAGACATTCAGAATTCTTGTATTTACTCTTTATTGATTAAAATATTTTTTTGTTTTGTTCTATTTTGTTTGTTAATCCTCACCTGAGGATATTTTTCCATTGATTTTTAGAGAGAGCATGGAAGGGAGGGGGAGAGGGAGAGAGAAACATCGATGTGAGAGAGACACATCAAGTGGTTGCCACCCACACGACCCCAACCGGGGCCGGGGACAAGCTGCAACCGAGGTACGTGCCCTTAGCGGGAACGGAACCCGGGACTCTCTGGTCCGAGGGCCGATGCTCTAATCCCTGAGCCAAACCAGCCAGGGCCAGAAATAACATTTTTAATCAGTGATTAGATAAATAATGTAAATGGATATTACCTGAATCTATTCCATTAATAGTTAAAAACCTCTGCCTTGATTTTATCATGACTACTCATCCAACTGGTAGAGTTCGGTCTTGCTGCAGCCTCCCAGAAAGGACATCATGCAGAAAAAATACATTTGACTATTAGGAAGAGGACTTTCACTGTAAGTAAATATGGTGTCTCCCTCGTCAGTCGCCCCCTCCACTCGCGGTTGTGCTGGCCGGCAGGTGGGCACCTCTTCTGTTGCCATTTCAACCTCATTTCAGTTTTAATTTTCAGAAAGCTTCCATAGACGTTCTTAAACTTTCAAAAATGCTGCTGAAGACAGAGTTTTATCAGCATCACATACTTGTTGAGGTCATATATATATTTGTAAATGTATGTAAAAGAAAATTAGAAAACCTATTTTATTAGATGTTTATAAATGTGAAATTTTTTATATTTCATTTTTATACAGGCAGAAATACTCAGCGTCCTCAGTCACAGAAACATCATCCAGTTTTATGGAGTAGTTCTCGAGCCTCCCAACTATGGTATCGTCACAGGTAGGAACTCATTATTTGGTTTTCTTTCCCCAGTTACCTAGCTTTAGATTCCTTAATATGCTAAAATGTTTAATGTTAGGTTTAGTCATGAATTGTGTGCTACTGTCAGATGTCACTTTTGTTGCTATAAAGCATTAATAAAACTGATTATATCAATATAATTAAGAATGGTGCTTCCACTTCTACCCATGTTTAATTGTGCTAATTATATCTGCGTAAATGCTATTTAAATGCGCTTGCAGCTGCAATACCAATATTTAAAGGTGCCGTTTAACTAAAATTTCATTTAATTAGTTGAAATGAGCGATGTTTTTTGTAACTCTGTGACCTTTTACAAATTAAGATTTCTTGAGCTATTCATGTTATAATTCTTCGCAAGGCATTTTAATCCCATTAGAGCATTTTTTCTGCAAGGTCTCTGACATGAGAACAATATTTTTCAGGTTTGGTCATCTGGGTTGGTAATAACCTTGCTCTAAATTATCACGTAATTTGAAACAGCAGTTTATAACGAATGGAAATGTCCTTCCCAAAAAGGAGCACACAGAATATTTTGCCATGTAAAAACACAGACATATTTTTAAAGTACTTTATACTCATGTTTGTACAATCCAGTCAGCTGCTTTAGGTGTATAATAAGTATATTGTTCAATTTTACAGTAAATAACTTTGATCAGGTTTTTTATCATGGCATTTCTTTTGATTAAAACATACCAAACAAGAAGAACCTTAAAAGATCAGCCCTATCTTCTTTTATTGTAATGGTAAGAACTTGGATTATCTTTATAGAAAATAACAACTAAATACCCTCAATAAAAAGGATTGGATTAGGTACTTCCTTATAAATTATCTCATCTAATACAATAACCCTATGAGATAAGTAAAATAATTTCTGTTTTATAAATAAGAGCCTAAAACTAACTTAAGTAACTTTCCCAAGGTCAGCCAGCTAGTGTAGAACCAGAATGGTAGAAATTTCTCAGATTAATTTTGTACAGAGGTTCCTCTTCTTGTATGCAAGCTATGATTACCCTGGTTCTTAAGCTCAAAGGGAATGGTTGCTATTATTTCCATCTTCTGAGAGCAGGCATTTTAACATGCCTTTACTCTGATAAGTAGAACTTTTACCTAAGTTCTTAAATAGTGAGTATTTTATCCTCAATTAGCTATCTTTAGATCTATGCCTAAAATGAGGTATATATGGCAGTTTTTATCTTGAGCTTATATATTTTCTATTAACTTGAATACCCAGGAATGGGTTACATTGTTAGGGTCCAAAACATGCTTAACCTTTTAGGTCACAAATTTTTTATTTTAAAGTTAAACTCTGTCTCTGACCCAGTTCTCATATTGCTCCTTGTTTCCTACTCCATTGTATTTACTTTTTGCTGGCTGTGTTTACCTTATAAATCTGAGTCCAGTTTTCTGATCCTCATTTGTAGCTTAATTTATTCTTATCTAGCAGATGAAAGTGTGATGTTCCAAAGAGGTTAGAGACTCTGCATCTTGTCTTGTACCCTTTATGTTTAATGCTTTTGAGGATAAGGTTTTAACTTTAACTCACTCAGTAGACTATTCATGACATTTTCTAGTTCCTTTTGAGGTGAGGATTGAAAGTAGTAAAAAGAGACTTGGGTCATGATGTGAATCTTTTTTCCAAGAGTTTACTCTCAGTCCCTAGGAGGATATGAAACACAGTCAATTTTAGCCAGCAGATTCAGACTGGTTCTTCTCATCCAAAAGAGGGAGAAAGAATACAAGTAGTTGGATGAGTATGTTTGATTTTATTTAGTTTTTTTTTTATTTTATTTTATAGACTAGCCAGTCCTTTATTTCATGCATCCTTCTAATAGTCTCTACTCATACCTATACCTACCCAAAATCTTTGGTTATCAGTGACTAGTTCTTTTTAGATCTATATTTATTTACCTGTAAGGCCAATAAGTAACATTAAACATTTCTTTTAAAACAGCACACGCTTCAGAATTGTGAGGTAATAGTAAACTGGGTATTTATAGCTTTTTTTATTGACCTGTGAGGTTGATTTTTAAAGACACCTCTTAAGTCAAGTTTCGATGTTTTAAAATGTATTGATTTGTCTTTGTTTCTAAAGATTCTAGTTTTAATTGTTTGTTTACAAGTGACTACCAAAGAAATATATGAACTTTTCAATCAACCTTCTGCAGCTTTAGGATCAATCCATACTCTGTGCATGGGTTGTAGCACATAACTGAGCCGAGTTTGGGAGACTAGATCGGTTGGGGGACGATAGCATTTATCCTGCCTCTTTAAATGAACATATTGGATTTAAAATGCAAAAATATCAAAGCATCAATGTGTTCAGAGAACCAAAAGAGACTGTTTAAAGAATTAAAGGAAAGTATAAAACAATGAATCAAACAATAGGGAATCTCATCAAATAGATAGAAATTATTATTATTTTTTTAAAAAGGACCCAGTGAGCCCTAGCTCATTTGGCTCAGCAGTTAGAGCATCAGCCCACACACCAAAGGGTTGTGGGTTCAATTCCTGGTCAAGGGCATGTACCTGGGTTGCAGGTTCAATCCCCGGCCCCAGTCAGGGTCATGCAGGAGGCGACTAATTGATGTGTCTCTCTCACATCAATATCTCTTTCCCTCTCTTTCTCTCCCTCCCTCCCTCCCTTTCACTCTCTCTTTTAAAAAAAATCAATGGAAAAAATAACCTTGGGTGAGGATTAACAACAACAACATAAAAGGACCCAGTGAAAATTTTGGAGTTGAAAAAGACAATAATTGAAATTTAAAATTCTCTAGAGTTGAGTTAACAGCATATTTGAGATAGCAGAAGAAAAAAATCAGTGAACTTAAAACTAGGTCAATAGAAATTATTTAATCTGAAAAAAAGAAAAACTTTGAAGAAGAATGACAGAACCTCAGAGACCTATGGGACAACATCAAGTATACCAATTAATGTATAATATCAAAGAAAGAAGAGAAGAAGGGTATAAAAATAGAAGAAAAAAAAAAGAAAACTATTTGAAGAAACAATGGCCAAAAAACTTCCTGAATACTTTAAAAACTTAATGAATTCCAAGTAGGATAAAGGCAAAAGAACTCACCTAGACACATTACAGTCAAACTGTTGATAAAGTCAAAGTGAAAATTCTTGAAAGTAGCAAGAAAACAATAACTTCTCATGTACAAGGGAATGACAATATGATTAATGATTGACTTCTCATCTACAACAATAGAGGCCAAAAGACAGTAGACATTTAAAGTGCTAAAAGAAAAAACTATATCCAGCCAAATTGTCTCTTAAAAATGAAATCAAAATAAAGGCACTCTTAGATAAATGAAGAAAGAATCTCTTGCTAGCAGTCCTGCCTTACCAGAAATACTAATCCTTCAGGCTGAAAAAATGACAACAGTAATTCAAAACCATGCAAAGAAACAAAGAGTACTGGAAATGCCAAATATATGGGTTAATATAAAAGGCTTCATAATATGTTTGCTCTCATTTCTTCTTTTAACATCATTGAAAACATAAGATTGTGTAAAGCAATAATTATAACACTGTTGACTCTGAAGGATATATAGATGTTTATTGCAGTAATAGCATATGGAATGAGGGAAGAAAAGGAGCTAATTTAGAGAAAAGTGATATATTTTGCTGTAATTAAAACCATTAATCTGCTTGGCTGGTGTGGCTCAGTGGTTGAGCACTGACCCATTCACCAATAGGTTGCTGGTTTGATTCCTGGTCAGGACACATGTCCAGGTTGAGGGTTTGATCCCAAGTAGGGGGTGTGCAGAAAGCAGCTGATCAATGGTTCTCCCTCATATTGATGGTTCTATCTCTTTCTCCTTCTCCCCTCCTTTCTCTCTAAAAAAAAAAAATCAATAAAGGTATATTTTTTTAAAAAGAATATTAATTGAACTAGATTGTGCTAAATTAAGATGCATTTTATAATTCCTTGAGCCACTACTAAGAAAGTCTACTCAAGAAATGTAGTAAAAAACCAACCAAGGAATTAAAATGACAAATTAAAAATATCAATGCAGAAGAAGGAACAGAGGAGTGACAAGGACATGAGGCATGTAGAAAACAAGATGGTAAATATAAATCCAACAATATCAATGGTTACATTAAATGTGAATGATCTAAACACCCCAATCAAGAGACAGAGATTATCAGACTGGATTAAAAAAAGCAAGATCCAACTATATACTCTCTACAACAGACACATTTTAGACTCAAAGACACCAGTAATTTCCCTGGCTGGTGTTGCTCAGTGATTAGAGCGTCTGCCTGTGCACCAAAGGGTCCCACCTTCAATTCCCAATCAAGGGTACGTACCTGGGTTGCAGGTTCAATCCCTGGCTTTGGTCGGGGCGCATGCGGGAAGCAACCAATCGATGTGTCTCTTTCACATCCATGTTTCTCTCTCCCCCCCCCCAACCCATGACCTCATTCCCTTTCACTCTAAAAATCCATGGAAAAAATATCCCCAGGTGAGGATTAACAACAACAACAAAAAGACACCAATCATTGTAAAGTAAGAGGATGGAAAAACCTAACCCATGCAAACAATATCCATGAGAAAAGTGGAATAACTATGTTAATTTCAGACAAAATAGACTTAAAAAGAGAAACATTTCTAGAGACAAGTCATTGCATGATGAAAAATTTAACACACCAGGAAGATAATAGCAGTTGTAAATGTATATACTTAACAACAAGTCCTCAAAGTATATGAAGCAAAAACCGACAGAGTTTAAGGGAAAATAGCAGTTCAACTACTTTCAGTATCCTACTGTCAATAATTGATAGAACAACTAGACAAAAAATATCAGCAAGGATATAGAAGACTTGACACTCAACCAACTTGAACCTAACTCACATATATAGAACACATCACCCAGCAAAGAATACATAATCTTTTCAAGTGCACATGGAACAGTCTCCAAGATACATTATTAGTTAGGCCACAAAATAAATCTTATTTCATCTAAAAGGATTGAAACAATGCAATATATATTTTCCACCCATAATGTAATTATGTTAAAAATCAATACCAGAAAGAAATGTGGAAAATCCCCAAATATTTGGAAATTAAATAACACATTTCTAAATACCCAGTGAGTCAAAGAAAAATCAAAATGGATTTAAAGGTATTTGAACATGAAAATGCAACATATTAAAATTATACAGTGCATACGAGAGAAGGAAATTTATAGCTTTACACATCTATTTCAAAAAAGAAGAAAGGTCTGAAATTGATCACCTTAAGAAACTAAAAAAGAAGAACAAAATAAACCCAAAGCAAGCCAATGAAAGGAACTAAAAATTAGAGCAGAATACAATAAGATAGAAAACATAAAAATAACAGAGAAGAGCAGTGAAACTAAAAATTTGATCTTTGAAAAGATCAGTAAAACTGACAAACCTCTAGCTATATTAACCAAGAAAAAAGAAAGAAAGTACCAATTACCAAATCAGGAATGGCCCCTACAGAAACTTAAAAGGATTGTAAGGGAATGTTATGACCAACTTTATGCCAACGAATTAAACAATTTAAATACAATGAATGAATTTTTTTAATGATACAAAATTGTCGAAACTGATTTAAGAAGAAACAAAATCTGAATAGACCTATAACAAATAAAGAAATTTGAATTCGTAATTTAAAATTGTTTCCATAATGAAAGCCAAGACCCAGATGATTTCACTGATGAATTCTGTCAAATGTTTATAGAAGAAAGAAGAAATAACACCAATATTTCCCATATTCTTTCAGAAAATAGAGGAGGAAGGAACAGTTACCAACTCATTCTAAAAGGCCAGTATCATTTTGATACCCAAAGCAGACAAAAACATAATAAGAAAACAATAGACCACATTCCCTCATGAACATAAGATGCAAAATCCTTAATTACAGTCTTATCATCATCAGCAGCAAACTGAATTCAGCCACTCATAAAAAGGATTGTACATCATGACCAAATGGAATTTATCCCAAAAATACAAGGTTGGTTTAACATCTGAAACCCATTAATAAAAGGTAGTATAATAAATAATTAAATTAAAAAAAAAACACCTTTTGACATTCAACAACACCTATTCACAATAAGAAACCTAAATAGACTAGGAATAGAAGGGGATTTTCTCAACCTGATTAATAGCATCTACAAAAACCCACAACTAACATCATACTTAATGGTGAAAATTTGAATGTTTTCCCCCTAAGATAAGGAACAAGGCATTGAGGTTCTGCTCTCACCACATCTGTTCAACATTGCAGCCAGGCAAGAAGAAAATAAGTCATCCAGATTGGTAAGGAAGAAGTACAACTGTCTTAAATGACATGATTCCTTAGGCAATCCCAAGGAACCCACAAAAAACCTACTAAAACTTGTAAACATATTTAGCAAAATCAATATACAACAATATGTTATATTTCTATATACTTGTAATGAACAATCTAAAAATTAAATTAAGAAACAATTCCATTCACAGTAGTATCAAAAAGAACAAAATATAGTTGGGCATAAATTTAACAAAAGAAGTGTAAGATTTGTACAATGAAAGATACAAAACATTGCTGAGAGAAAATAAATATCTAAATAAATGGAGAACCATCATGTGTTCATGGTTTGAAAGACTCAATATTGTCAAGATGGTAATTCTCCCCAAACTGAGGCTATACGTTCAAAATAATTCCTCAAGAAATTCCAGCAGACTTTTTGTCAGAAATTGACAAGTTGATCATAAAATTCACATGGAAATGCAAAATCAGTTTGCAGAATAACCAAATCAGTTTGAAGAAAGAACTAAGTTTGTTTGAGTACTTAGACTGCTTCATTTCAAAACTTACTATAAATCCGCAGTAACTACATAGTTATTATTGGAACGCGTATGGACATATAGATCAATGGAACAGAAATTGAGAATTTAAGGGAAAAATAAACTTACATTGATCATCAGTTGATTTTCCACAAAGGTGCCAAGACAATTTAATAGATAAGGGATAGTCTTTTCAACACATTGTGCTGGAACAGTTAGATATCCACATGTAAAAATTATCTTAGACCCTTACCGCAAACTATACACAAAACACACTCAAAATGGGTCATAGATTCCAGTACAAGAGGTAAAACTAAAGAACTCTTAGAAGAAACAATGAAAGCTTTCATACCTTTGGGTTAGGCAAAGAATTCTTAGAGATGACACAGAAGCACAATCTAGAAAAGAAAAGTTGATAAATTTGACTTTATCAAAATGAATAATTTCTGCTTTTTGAAAGGTGATAAAAGAATGAAAAGACAAGTAACAGACTGAAAGAAAATACTTGCACATCATAAATCTGATAAATGACTTGCACCCAGAATAATTAAAGGACTTTTAGAACTCAATAAAACAACCCAATTTAAAAATGACAAACAATTTAAATAGATATTTTGCCTATGAATATATACAAGGGGCGAATAGACACATGAAAATGTGTTCAACTTCATTAGTCACTAGGAAAATACAAATTAAAAATATGAGATAACACTAGAATTTATACCCACTATAATGGCTGTAATAAAAAACACAGACTGTACCCAAGAGAATGTGGAGAAACTGAACCCCTCATACGTTGCTAGTGGGGATATAAAATAACACAATTTCTTTAGAAAACATTTGACAGTTTCTTTAAAAGTCAAATTTACTATATATCCCAGAATTCTGCTCCTAGGAATCTACCCAAGAGAAATGAAAACATATTTCCACACAAAGACATTGACACAAATCTTCCTAACAGTATTATTCATTGTAGCCAAAAACTGGAAACAATCCAAACGTCTATCAAGTGGTAATGAGTAAACCAAATGTTGTAAATCCATACGATGAAGTGTTATTCAACAATAAGAAGGAATGAAGTGCTGATACTTGCTACAGTATGAATGGACCTTGTAAGCATTCTGTGAAGAGAAAGAACACAAAGAGAAAGAGCCAAAGGCCACATACTGTAGATTCCATTTATATGAACTATCTAGAAAAGGCACAGAGAAAGCAGACTGAGAGTGGTGACTAACTGAATGGGCACAGGGAACTGTTTAGAATGATGGAAAGGTTCTAAAATTGCATTTTGGTTGTGATTGCTTAACTCCATAAATTTACTAAAAATCATCAAATTGTATACTTATAGTGAGTGAATTTTATGGTATGTAATTTATACCTCAAAGCCGTTTTTAAAGGCATTGTCTCACTGTCTTGGCCATTTGTGCTTAATCTTAAGGGCTGTTCTAAATTCTGGTGTAACAAGGTTGATTTCTTTACATTGTCATGTAAACTCTCTGACTTGTGTTTAATCTTATCTATCATATAAGAATAACAGTTTCTAAAGAAACACCTATTTACATGTCTGCCTTGGTTTCAAATACATTCTTCCAACACATCTTTATGTTTCTGAGTTCCATCTAAATGGCTTTTGATTTTTTCTTTGGCTGAAGTGTTGCTATTCATTCTGTTAGTGCTTGTCTTTGACAATTTTCTTTCCAGGATAATACTAATTTTTAGAAACCACAACATGGAACAATTTTATATACTTTTGATGTCTCTTGTTAAGTTCTTTTGTTAAGTTCTTTAATACAATCTCTTCCCAATGAAAATATAAAGTCTTATGAAATGCACCTGAATTTTAATTATATGCTTATCTTTCCATTAAAAATAGAATATGCTTCCCTGGGATCACTGTATGATTACATTAACAGTAACAAAAGTGAAGAGATGGACATGGAACACATCATGACCTGGGCCACTGATGTAGCCAAAGGTAATACTAATGCTTCGTGTATTCTTGCAGAATTGGTGGGAAGCATTTTCCCATCCTGACATGGTAACTTAAGTCAGAAGATTTGTTATTCTGTGTCTTTTAGATGTTCTTCTTTTTTCAGAACAAAGGTAGCAAGAATTCTGCAACTTACTGTACAGATAATATTTTAGGTCATTGGCTTTCCACTCATGCGTTCATTTTCTCTCTTTACTTTTTTTACTTTATTTCTTTCCCTAAAACCAAGTTCCAACAAACTCAGTGGCTCCAGGACAGCCATTTTTACCACATTTTGTGCCATTGTAATTGACCAGCTTGCTTGACACATTAAGTGGAAAGATCATAATCCTATTATTGTTCTGCAAGTCTCTACTTAGACTCAGTATCCAGAAAATGTGATTTATTGCAGGATTAGTTCTACTCATTTTGTATACATAATAATATACTAAAAATAGTAACCACTTGCAAAAAAAGTTTTATTTGTCCTGCCATGTACAAGCAATTCAAATTTTATTTTATATTTAATGTAAACTTGGAAATCACCCTTAGAAATGATATATTTTTAATACACAAAATCCCTAAACAAGGTGCCCAGTTCTTTTTCCCTCATAAATTCCTGCATAGACTAATGCTTTCTGAAGCAATTTAAATACCATTTATTTTTATCTTTTTTTTTCCATTTTCTTAACTGAACATTTCTGAGTTTTATTTATAACTGTCAAAGTTGCTTTGGAAACAACATAATCTAAATAATGAACACTGATAGTTACATTTGTATTTTAGCAACGTCTAGAAAGCAAATGTGTCCACATTTTACTGGGGCAATTAACTCCTTTGAGTTTTGCAATTCCAAATTCTATAAGCATCTCTTTAAAAAGCAAATAAAAGGACATTTAACACTCAATAAGGAGGGCAGCTCCTACTTTGCATTCACTGGGAAGTCATACAGTAATAGTCTTTCCTTTGGGGAATTATCTTGTCTGTTTTAAGTTTCAACAACACCTGCCAAATTCTTCAAATAAATAAAGTGGGGGGAAAAAGTAAGTTTCATGCTAAATGCTGCTGCTGAATGGTACTTCATTACCTTATAAGAATAATAAGCTCTATGTTTAGGATGGTGTACTTAAGGCTTTGGCTGTGTTAATTAACTTAATTGTGTATTCATACATCAAGCCTCTCCGATGAGCCTTAAAACTTCACATTCTTCAAGACATTTTCATGTAACATCATAGACATTTCTCTGCTTGTCAGTAGTACACAGGGACCACCTGTTTGTAAGCAGGGTGATGTGCTATTATTGAGAACTGCCTGAAACACTGTGGAAATACACGGACATATATGTAAATACATATACGAGCAGTCCTTGACTTAAAGCACTTCACCTTACAGACCTTTGCATTTCGGGTGCTCAGCCAATAACACCTATGTTGTTACTTAATGGCTCTTAGGATGGATAGACAACCAGTACATCAGCTGACATCCGTCACACTCTGCTGTGCACACTCTACTTAAGCTTGCCTGGCCCCCAGCCTGAAACCTCATCCCTCCTGGCCCCTTCCCCTGGATAGTCCCTGTCTGAGGGCTCCCTTAGCTCCAGATCAGCTCAGCCATTCCTGGGGTATTTTAAGTCCACTGGCACTCTGTACCAGGAGGACAAAGAAGAGAAGAAACAGGACTAATTAGCAAACTGGAACCAGAGGTAAAGAACAGGGATGGAGAGAAGGGATGTGGACCATGGGACAGTGTCTAAAACTACAAAGTAGTAAGATTATGTTTTTGTGGCTGGTGAATTGATCTGAAAGGCCAGTTCTAATGTGTTTGGCCAAGGCTGAGTAGAGTGAGGCAGAGAAGAGACTTGTTTACAGTTACAAGTAATACTTCTTATGTAAAGTGGCCTATAAAAGGAAGAAGAAATTAATGCTATTGGAATGACTTCAAACCTCTCTGATAAAGATAGGTGTAGAACTTGGAGATTAAAAAAAGTGTTTGATTTTCTTTGATTCCCTTACAAATTCAGCTATGTTCCTTTCAGTTTGACCAGGATTGAAGCCACTATAGCACCAAGATGTTGAGAAATCAAAGAACAAATAATTCATTTTAAGTAAGAGTTGGCTCGTGCATTTGACATAGGTACTGCTTAACATCACTGCAGAAACAATACCTCCTCAAAACCAACAAGATTCTCTTCTTTCTGGGTAGAGAGAGGAGTGGAGGAGACAAGCCAGCAGGTATATCTGATATTTTTGCAAGTCAGTCAGCAAATGTAAAGCAAATAAACCTGCATCCATTCTCAAAATGGTCATTGATTCCAAATCTCTTCTAAGTGACACCAGTGAAATCTTTTTTAGGAAACCTTGAATCTGATGAAGGTATTTTCAGCCTTCTTAATTGTTTGCAATAAAAATAAGGCAGAATTACAGATGGCTCTATAAAAACAAATTAAATAGAATTTTATATGATTGTGATTACTACTGTGTTTATGAACACTAAACATTCTGTGAGTGTATGCTGTGCATTTCATACACAAATAATTTATGCTACTTCTCATAATATCTGCCATGAGGAGGAAAGTGTCCATGTTTAAAGCTTTTGTACTTGAATGATTTTTTTTTTTAATTCTTACTTGTCACAAGTGTAGAAACTAACTAGCTCTACCTCTAAAAGTAACTAAAGCAGTTTTACCTAGAAAAAAAAATCAGGAATTTGATTCTTAAATCAAGAGAGACATAACTATGAAAGAGTCATAAAATTATTAAAAGTTACCCAAATTGTAGCTATTGAATTTTCACAGTTTATAGTATATAGAACTTCATATTAGATTTCCGTTATTCCCATTACATCTTGTTTAAGATAATTTAAATTACTAATACTTTTGTTAGGTTGACTCTTTCAGGAATATCTTTATATGGCAGGAGTTTAATTTTTTTATATTCTTTGTTCTTTTATGATTCTTCAATATGTAATAATCAGAATAGTAGAAAAATAGATTATTTTTACTATTAACCTTTATAAAATTGAAGTTTTCTATATACTTAAAAAAGAACCAAAGCCTAGTTATTAAATTATGTTTAACGGATAATTTATTTTAAAAAGGAGCCTGTCTAATTTGCAAGGGGGGAGCTATTTCTTCTATTACTTGAAAAGACAGCGTGAGAAATAAAGCGAGAGAACATTTTCAGTAGAGATGTTCTTTTTCTTTATTCTAAGGGGGTAGTCAATCCACAAGTAAAAAAAAGAGTCAAACTACTAAAGGGTAAGTGTGAAATACGTGTCTTTCAATGTATAAGTTTTATTCAAAATAAGAAAACTCTACTTAGTTTATGTGTATCAGTTTACTGAAGTGATTTGATTTATATTCTAAACATGTTGAAGAGAATTCTGGAGTGCCTATAAGTATAGATTATCTCAAAGGTTTATTCTTATAAAAAGAATAAAATATTTTTTAACTACTATATATTTTTTCTATCTGAGGATCATAAAATTCTTTAGCAACCACAGCTAACGAATCCAGCCAGTTGTCTGCCCCACCCCCACCCCCACCCCCAGGGTCTCACTGGAATGAGCACTGAGAAAATAAGCCAAGCTGTAACTAACTGGGTGACTGCAGACATCCAAATGAAAACGGAACACCTCGGTCAGAACTTACCGATTTAGAAGGCAGTTGGTAGTGGAATACCTTAGTCATTGGAACAATTCTTCCAGTTGTAACTGTGCTATTTTCGTGCAGACTCCAGAAAATAAGGTGTCCTTATTAGGCATTGTAAGAAGCTAGCTTTACCCACCATCAGATTCAACTGCTAAGAGATCAGAGCACATACATTTTCCTTAGCATATACATTTGCCTTATGTAGATATATCTTGTCGCTCTTTTATTGAATCCTTTGCAAAATATGAATGATAACGCTAATGCTTAAAATAGAAAGGTAACATTGATATGATGTTGAAAAACAGTATTAATAGGCCTTTCTTCCTTCTTGTGTAAAAAGGAATGCACTATTTACATATGGAAGCTCCTGTCAAGGTGATTCACAGAGATCTCAAGTCAAGAAACGGTAATGTAGTCATTTGTTTTTATTTTACCTATTTTATTTCAAGATACATGCGCCTGTTAGTATAGAAATAAGCATCATGCTTTCCATATCTTTTGTAATCTGCTGTTTTGACTAACCACTGATACCATGAAAATCTTTCCATTGTTAATAAATATCAAACTTCTCCATATTATTTCAAGAGGCTACACAGTATTTCACTGTATGAATAGCTCAGTGTGGAAATTCGGGCTGTTTACATTTTTTTCTATGACAAAAAATGTTGAGCTTAATACATTTCAGCAAAGTTTTTCAACACATCCTTAATTATTTTTTTAGAATCATTTTCTGAAGGAGGTATTACGGATCAAAGCACACACTCATGTATTTCTAGTCTCCTATTTTTAGATGGTTCTCTGTACTTAGCGGGTTTGAGTTTTGTTCTTGTTACTTCTGAATTATTTGGTGTGAAGTTTTTATGTCAGTCATATTACCTGGAGTAGTGCCCAAAAGTGATCAGCACATTTAGGAGTTTGGAAATTAAAGCCTTTCTCTTTCTTTCTTCTCTCCTTCAGTACTTTCTACAGTTTGTTTATGATCCTGTATAACTTGGAGAGAGAGCATTTTAAGACAACTTGCAGGGTTAGACGTTGCCTTCAAGCAGGAGTGGAACAGAATGCTTCTCCCGTTGCGTCACGTGGAAGTTAATGGAAAAAGGCAGTGGGATTATTTCACTAGCCAGCACTAGCTGAAGTAAACATGGGAGTTCGCTCCTTTGAAAAAGCATCTTGCTATCAATTCAATTACATGTTTTAATTGAATTATTTACATGCTTTCTAAGCGATTCTCCTAAGTAAGGAGGAAGAGAACTATTTATTTTTAGGAAATAATCACTGCGGTTAAAATGGGTGTGGACTAATAGCGCCATCCTTAGAATGGGTGGTCATGGTAAGTGGAGGGAGAGGAGGAGGGGGCTGGCCAGCTGCCCTTGCTCAGACTCCAGGGCTGCGAGGTTTGTGGGGTTGGAGAAAGAGACGTTGTTGGCAACTGTCACTCATCAGTAGTCCGGGTTGTGCCACCAGTTTGACCTTGCCAGTCGGCTCTGGCTCATTGTTCTGTCCTTTTTCTAGGTCATCACTTATCCTCTGGCTGTTCTTAGACATAAACCTTTAGGAGCTAAACACTTTTGACATATAGCTGGCTAACAGGAAGTCATTAAAAAAGTCATCTGAATCTTGTAGGAAGTATTAGAGTTGTGTGACTTTTCAAGTTTTAGTTGATGCTCAGAATTTCTATCTAAACAAGTTCTTTGACTTCTTTCCTTTTAATCTGCTTTATCTCTATATCTTGAATATCTCATGAGAGGAGAATGATTAAATTACAGGTTTTTTTCGTGCTGTCACTATGAAAACTAAATAATAATGGAGACTGTCCCCATTTTTTAAAACTATAATTTGTGTAGTTATTTGATGGGAAAACACATCCACATTGAAACAATATAGACCTATTTTAACTTTTTTTTTTTCCCTGAGAGGGGAATTAAAAAGACTCTTTTATTTTCTGTGTTATATATATTTTTATAATCTTAGATATTTAAAAATGAACACTTTTAATCGTATAATGAGAAAAAAAGTGGTAGAGGGTTTTTTTAAATAACTGATGATAGTATTATCAATATTTACATTTTTATTTGAAATAGTTGGTAGCTTTTATATAGTATCACATTTACCCTTAGCCTATTTCTATACAGAGCATGCAAAGATGATTTCCCCCCACTTACCAACGTCGTTAGTAACAGCTAATAAGTACTGATCATCTACTATGTTCAAGGCACTGTGCGGCTTACAAAAGAAATGCCCAAAACAGTCAGTTCTTCAGGGTCCTTGTCCTCTCTTTATGTTTTTATTCTCTCTCCCATAAAAACCCCATATACATATTAACACTCCCAAACTTCAAAACTATATATCTATCTGCTTATTGGACGTGCCACATAGGTATTTGATTTGACCCTAAATGTATTGAATCCAAGTTGATCTTTTCACCTTCTCTCTACCCCCTAAAAAAAGTATTCTTGCGTTCTCTTTCTCAGAGAGTGGTAGTGCCAGCCACCCAAGCCAGGAATGAGATGAAAAGAAATTACCATTTGATTCCACAGTTCCTGTTCTCACCATTATGTTATATTGCCTCCGTATTTTATTTCATCCTTGAGTCCTTCCCCCCCACATCGAGTTGTTCAGGCCCAGTTGATTCTGCCTCCTACACGTTTCCTGACTTTGGCCCGCCTCTGGCCTGTGCCGCGTCTCTCCTGGACGAAGGCTGGCACACAGCGGTCTGCTGGCCTCCATGCTGCTCCTCTCGGGTCCGCAGGCCAACGCTCCAGCCGCTGAGCCAAACCGGCCAGGGTCCATGCTGCTCTTCTCTAATGAGCTCTCCCCTCTGCACGTTTGACCATTCACTCCTTCGCCAGAAATCATTCATTGGCTTTCCATTTCTCACAGACGCTCTTCTTGAGCTGGCCCCTATCTTCCAAAATTGCATGCCTATTTCTCTGCTGAGCTTTTGTGAGGCTCTTCTGCCTAGAAAACTTTTTCTCCGCCAGCTCTCCAACTTCTGGTTAATCCCAGTTTGTTCTTCTGGTCTTAGGATACGTGCCATTTCCTCCAGGGAACTTCCTCTGACCTCCTTAGACTTAGATCCCTGCTTGTTGGTTCCATGGCAATCTCTAGGTCTCGCATCGTGGGGTTTATCCCACGGACTTCTGGATGTGTGTCTTACTGTCTCGCCCATCAGACTGTAAGCTCTGTGAGAGCAGAGACCATGCCGGTGTTGCTCACCTTTTTGTTCCAGAATGTGGGACATGGCCTTGCTCAGCAAACATTGTCATGAATGTGTGAATAAGTGAATGAATGAATGAATATTATCCCTGCCTTCGAGAAAATTACTCTTCAGTTGTGAGGAAGAAACATATATACCATGAAGTAATACTGCTAATGACTTCCTCAGTATTGTGTTGGCAAAACCCAAGGAAAAATTTGGTTCTCCTGGCTACTACTAATCTATTTTTTTTTTTTTTTTTTTTTGCTGGACAGTACTACATTTGATTTAAATAAATGTCTTGGAAGCCTATTTAAGCACCTCATGGAATTGGTTTTGATTTGGTTTTGTTTTGGTTTTAATGTCAGCTCCCTTTTCCAAAATCTTCAGTGCAGTAACTACTTTGATTTTACCTGTCATGATGCCATATAGAAAATAGAAATAGAACTTTATGATTTTTTTCAGTATAAGATACTCAAACAAAGTAGATGATTGTCGTAATTTTTCTTTTTCTTTTTTTTTAGTTGTTATAGCTGCTGATGGGGTATTGAAGGTAGGACTATTTCTTTTCATTTAAAAACGTGTGTTAATATCAGATGTAGATTTTTATGACTGCCTTTTTTATTAGCCATTAAGTAGAAAGTTGATACTTATTTCTATTATCTCAGATCTGCGATTTTGGTGCCTCTCGGTTCCATAACCATACAACACACATGTCCTTGGTTGGAACGTTCCCGTGGATGGCGCCAGAAGTTATCCAGAGTCTCCCTGTGTCTGAGACTTGTGACACATATTCCTATGGTGTGGTGAGTTCATTTCTCATTTTTTGTTGCTAAGGGAAATACAAAAAGCAAAAAAAAGAAGAGGTGGGTTACAATAGTTGGACAGAGCTTTAAGACAATGATGTTATTTCTGGTGGAATGCCTGGCACAGTGAGAACACTTTGCAGTTACTAGAACGTTTACTTTGATCACTTTTGTGCATCTGAGCTATTGTGTCCTATGTTGAGAAGAAACCAGTGCCACTTCTAAGAGGCCATTTAGACAGAACCTGAACTGGTGTTGGGCCTGATGCAGTCCTGTGGACAGTGCTTTCCTGGATGGACATGACTGTAGGATATCTTGCTAAGTCGGTGGTGATGTGGATTATCTGGAATGAGACTTCATTATAATGGACTTCACCAGTAGGTCTGCCAAATAGATCCTGTTGATTAACTGGAAATTTTTGAGTGCCAACTATTAAACTGATTAGTGAGTTTCTGGAAAGTACAGAAGAAAATGTACTGAGCCTTTAGCACATGGCCTTGCTCATATCTGCTGCAAGTCTTATAAAGTAGCACTGGCTGTCTGGAACATGAATCTAAGGTATCAAGAATAACAACAGAGCCACACAGTTACAGGAATAGAATACTGTGAGGGCAGGAGGAATGTGCAAGGAAGAGACCACAGGAATGAAGCGGTTACAGAGCAAAAGCTTCTGGAGGGGTTTCAGACGGCTCGTGCTTAAGGAGTAAGTTATGTCTGAATTAGCAGAGAGAAAGAAGTGGGGGGAATGGTAGAAGTAGTGGGGTACTAGGGGAAGATGGGCAGGGTGGTTCTTTGGTGGGGAAAGAATTCATTTTTTGCCCTTTTTTGAGGATAAGTTTGTTATCCCCAAACATGCTGTATATCCTTTAAAAAGTCCAAAATAGTATTTGGAACTCCCTGTCTTAGCATCTCACCTCCCGACTATGCTGCCTACGAAGTAATATCATCAATTACTTCTTAAAAGGATGTTTTCATAATAATGGGGGAAGATGCAGACTAATTTTGGCCCAAATCAACATGCCTCTTCTTCCTTAAGTTCTCTTTGCAACTGAAGGCGATAGCTGGTGGCGCTGGAGACCAGCGTCGTCAAGCCCGTTACTTGTACTTGAGAGTTCGTCAGCCCCTAGCTATTTACTGCTGGCTTCATTACTTACGTTGCAGGCTGGTGTCAGTTGGCCAGCTTTTCTGAATCACAATACATCTGATGTATACCGAATTAATTTAATATAGTGGAGATGAATTTGTTGGTAGTTGGAAAAAATCATTTCAAGAATGAAATACATGTATTGGGCAAAAAGTGAGAATTGTAAAGGTTAGAAGACTAAATATCTGATATAGGCTAAATATCTACTTTCCCTTAATTCTGTGCGTTTTTAAGAATGAAGTCTTTAAACTATGATAGGCAGTGATAAAACAATTCTCATTGAAGGAAAGGGGGGGACCCACAAGTTCCTGAGAAGACTAGGTTCTAAAACTGTTCCCCTAGTCAAAAGTTTCTACAGTCTGACCATCCTCTAATCACTTGCTAGGGAGTCTGAAAATGGGGGGATCTGTGGCAGTGTAAGACATTTTGTGACATCGTTTTTTTTATGAAGTTATGTTCCTTCATTTTTCAGCAAAAATCTCAGTATGTGTCAGGCACTGTGCTAGACATCAACTTAGGGTCATTGAAGTTGGACTTTGCTGCTTCTTGGAACTAGTATCTCATTTTATTCTGTGGAACAGGAGCCAGCAGACTTTGTAAAGGACAAGAGAGTAAATATTTTAGATTTTGAGGGCCACTTATAGCCTTTATTGCATTTTTTTTTTTTTACAACCCTGTAAAAACGTTAGAAGCAGTCTGCATTCTGCCGCAGGCCGCAGTGTGCTGGCCCCTCTGGAAGGGAGGGGCTGGAAGATGAGCCCTGTGGCTGCAGAACAAGCAGTTCGGAGCGATTCCACGAGACCCCAGTTCTCGCTGCTCTCACTTGCCCGTGTGGGTAAATATACGTCAGCGTATTTAGGTGGTTATCGTTGTTCAACGATTTTGCACATGTACAGGAAGGAAGACTTTTGAGGTTCGTTTTAGCACTCCACAAGTTCTCATACAGTGCTTGTATTTTTACAATGTTCCCCACATCCTGGAATTTCCCGAGCTCAGACGTTTTTCACCTGAAAAACACAGCTTTGAGTTACGCATAGAGTGAACCTTTGGTTTTAGTATTATTTCACTTAGGAAAGCAAACCTCATGCACTGCCTCCTTCTAAACCCTTGCAGTGGCCGGGGCTTTGGTGTAAGATGCGCCCACCTGCTCCTCCTTGGCTGAAGCACACTCTTCGTCACAGTAGCCGAGAAAAACCAATCCCTTTTCGCAGTAAACCATAACAGATGCTGAGAGGTGACTTCTGTTTGCAGAGCTCAGGGTTTTTTCCTATACCATTCTAAAATCCCACCCGGCTGGCGTGGCTTACTGGTTGAGCGTCGACCCATGCACCAAGGGGTCGCCGGTTCGATTCCCGGTCTGGGCACGTGCCCAGGTTGTGGGCCAGATTCCCAGTGGAGAGAATGTTGGCCAGTCGATGCTCTCTCTCATCAATGTTTCTATCTCTCTCTCTCTCCCCCCTTCCTCTCTAAAAATCAATGAAGAAAAAATATTTTAAAAATAAATTAAATTAAATCAAATCCCTGTCACTCATTCCATTGACCGCTCATGTTAAACATAGTTTGACTCACCTTTCTGAAGCTGCAAATGTTTATTCCTTTGAACTGACTCTGCACTGCTTTTCAGTTGACAGGCCTGAACATTTCTTTTTGCGAATTAGGTTTCCTGCTTGTTTACTGACCCTACCTTTGTTTCGTTTTGAGGGATTTAACAAATGCTTAATAAATGGTTCTATCAGGTAATCTAACTTACTTCAGCAAACTTCAGGGCCAGTGACGGACCGTTCCCAGTATCGCCCTGCATTTACACACCAGAGGCTACTCTCCAGTCCTGCACCCAGTCACACACGTTTGAATATCAATTTTATGTTCATGTTAGAGTAGTCTTTTAACTGGTGAAGACAGAAATGCCTTTCCACTGAATCTGTTTGTTTTAAAACAGTTTCTGTTTTACTGTATTGAAGAGAGTGCTAGTTATTCTTACCGCATAGCTATATAGGCAGAATTCCACTCAGAAAAGGGTGCATATCCTAATTGAATTATAAATGGAAATTCAGAATTAAAAAAAATTCTGACCCCTTCTCCCATTCTGTTTTAGATAAACACCATTAGTGAAGGAAAAAGCACAAGGCCTGCTTTCCAGAGCCTTTCTGTTTAAACAGTAACAAATTAAAAAATAAAATAAATGAAGAAGATACTACACGTTCAAAGTGGGTATCACCTAAAAGAGCAGGAAAGGACACTTGTTAAGGAGGGACCGTGTTGGTTTCAGAAGTTTGTAGTGTATACATTTTGAAAATGACATCAAGCTAGGAAAGCAATGTGGTTATTTAGAATTTTTTATGTCCTTTCAAAATAAGGCGAGTAGCCAGGACTCATTTCGCGGTAGGAGCATCTCTCTGCTTAAATCATCCCAGAATTTCTTAGCACTCTATTCTGTTCATTGAGCCCCCCCACACACAGCAGTCACAGACAGATGAATAAGACCCTTTTTAAAAGTTGTCCTTTTTAGAAACCCACACCACAAATCTCAATATATTTTTGCTTTTTAGTATTTTTTATTTTTATTTTTTGGACTTGCTGTAGGAATTTAGCCCCCAGTAGTATCCAAGTCCCTAGCCCTCCCCAGCTTGCTAATCCTGTTGCTTCTCAACACATGACAAGACTAACCAGCCCTAAAATAAATGGGCTGCGGGTGCCAGGAAGGGATCTCGTGATCCCTCCTGAGCTGGCACACTCGGCTGGGCAGGCGGTTGTTTCTCTCCGTTGTAGAGACGAGATTTTTCTACCCCCTTCTGAGGACTTCTCTTGAAGGACCAAACCTGAGTGTTGAGTGTGTTACCCCCCCACACCCACACCCACACACACACACAAAAGACTTGAGGAAAGCAAAAATCACTGAAAGAAGCCTCCTGAGAACACAGGCCCAGCCACTCTCCCAAAACAGGTCCGTCCTGAGGACAGTGCAGAAAGCATTACCTTTTTCGAAGCTGCTCAGCCCAGCCAGGTTTGAAACCAGAGTGGCTTCAGAGAGCCTGGCGGCCTCTCGGGCCTGTGAGCCCGGTCCCAGGACGGCGGCTCGGGCGGTGGCTTCCCATCGTCCCGGAGAGAAGCGGCAGGAACAGGACACCGCGCCTGGTCCGAGTTTCTCTTCTGTGAACCGAAAATAGGGAATTTCCTTGCGAACAGTGTAAACGTGAGGACGTCTCAGTATAAAACAAGCTGGAAAATATTTTCAGGGTGAAAGATCACATTTGGCCTGCATCCCCATAACTGATATTTTCAGGCAGAGTTTAATATATTTTTAGACCTCCAGATGACTTCTCAACAAAGTTACTTTTTGTGTGCCAAATGTCATTGTGTTTTGTGTGGAAAAAGCTGTTGTCCTGTCTCATACCATCTACTTTTAATGCATCCCTGGATCTGGGGAATTCATAGTAGGAAATCGGGAGATGGAATTAAACTAAAGATGAAATTAAACTGATACTGGAATTAAACTAAAGACCTCATTTGGGCTTCAAAACCGAGCGGTGAGTGACACCATCCCTGCCGGTTATACCTCCATCGGTGGCTCCCTCAGTTACGGCAGCTCTTTGGGGACACGGAGAGGGCGTCACATGAAACTGTCTTATTTTTCCAGTTAGAACTCTTGGAGGAATACAACCAGGATCTTATTAGATCTTGGACATTTTCCAACTGCATATTTTGGAATAAAGAAGGACATAAATCTTTTTCGGATGTTATTCCCCAAGCTCTTGGTTTTGCGTTTGCCCTCACAGAGCCCAGCCCGTCTTCATGTATGGACGTGTGCAATATATTGTGCGTGTGGCCGGACTCCAAAAGGAGGGGGGCGCAGGGCTGCTCACTGGAATGTTTTGGGGTCTGGTGCATTTGATTTATTTGAGGCTGATTCACTATTCCCATTCTCCTTAGGAATGTCAAGGCCATTAATTTACTTGCTCTTCACATCCCTTCTCCTCTCCAACCCCAACACCAGGGGAGTGGTAAATGCAACAAATTGAGGGGCTTCATTTCCTGCTCAGCCCTCTCGATGCCCCCGCCCCCTCCCCAGCAGGCAGCGTGTCAGGCGTGATTGCATACCTGCCTCGTCCTTCCTTTACACATCCTAGAATCGGCCCCTTCTGGGATGCCCTCACCTTTTCCTAATCTCTGCTGTTACTCACACAGAATTATTCAGTAGCTCCTCGAAAGAAGTACCTTACACACTTGATTAAAAGCCCAAAGAGGCTTCAGTGAATTTTTTTTTCCTTCTGCTTGAGCGACATCTGCCAATTCCCCTGATTTTCCTGCTAATTATCTTCGTAATAGCCAGGATTCATTTAAATGTTATGGCTTGAATAACGTGTATGGCTGGAATATCACTGACTAAGGAAATAGTGGCTGTAGAGCTACGGATTTATAGGATTTGCTTGAGGACAGTCTATGTCTTCAGTCTACATTCTTATTTAGAAATGTTTTTTAGTTTTGTTTTGTGTCTGGAACCAGAGAAATCTACATCAGAACTGCTGACTTTGTTTCTGCCATGGCCTCATACCTGAAATAGGGCATGTCACATTCTCCTTTGTGCTTCAGCTTCTCCTTCTCTAGAGTTACATGGGGTCGAGAGCTTGACCTTCAGGGTGAGACAGCGAGTTCCTGTCCTAGCTCTGCGTCTGGATAACTGAGTGTCTTTGGGCAAGGTCATTTAACTTTCTTAAGCCTTAGTTTCCTCATCTATAAAATGAGGATACTATCTCTCCAGTGGATTGATATTAATCTTGATAACATGTAAAGGGTTTAACAGTACCTGGAACATAATCAATCAGTGAATGATAGTGGCTGTTATGATTATTATTGAAAAAAATCATAATTGTTTTTGCACTTCACGAAGTATTGGTAGACTCAAAGGTTGATGCTCATTTGTGGAAACAGAGAAAGTAACTGGGTGTAAAAATCTCCTTTACTCAGTGTTTAAAGTGAAACCAAAATCATTGGCTGTTTTCAACCTTCCCAGCATCAATTTGCTTTCTTTGTGCCAATACAGAGTTATTAACCATGCTGATCTCAAGGCCCGCAGATGGATGGACACTCACATCAGTTCTCTCTCTCACACACACACACTCGTGTGTATGTATGTATATATATACATATAGACACACACACATGTACATAAGGTAGTCATTACATTTTAGAATATAGTATTAACAAGTTATGTTGTAGGGGAATGAAAATGAATCCCTTAGACTAACTCATTGTGAGATATTTCTCTAAAACACAAAATGTGAATGTTACAAGTTTGCAAGTCCCTGCCACTATGAGGTAAGCAGGTTAGCCAGGGATTAGAATTGGGGGCTTGATTGTTTTTATGATAAGACCACATTGAACCTTTAGAAATATGGTTGAATTTCCAGTTATTATTTATTTTATGGAGAAATGTATCAGAGATTGAAGGTGGAAAGAGTTTTGACTAACAAAATATAAAATCTAGTTTATGGAAAAATACATGAGAATTCTAATAACTTAAGGTAAAGTTAAATCACTTAGGCCCATTGGTTTCTTAAAAATTTAAGTCTGGCTCTACATGTTCTAATTTCTAAACCGGAATTTTTTAATTTTAAAAATGTATGTAATATATGGAAGGAGTCCTATGCATGAATATATACATTGTGCCCAAGTTTCTACAGATGGCATTGGTTGTATCTGGTAATTGGATACAATTAAATGTTAGATAAAGTTTCAGTAATATGCCAAAAATATAAAGTACAAGAATAAAAATTCCATTTTCTTTTTGTTCCAGGTTCTCTGGGAGATGCTAACAAGGGAGGTCCCCTTTAAAGGTTTGGAAGGATTACAAGTAGCTTGGCTTGTAGTGGAAAAAAACGAGGTAAGACTACGATTCTCCATTCAGGTACATAGATCAGAAAACAGTATTGGGGTTTTGCAAAAGACTTTTTCATCTTCTTCAAATTGAAAGTAAGTTCACGCTTATGGAAAGATTAGCAGTAGGAGCTAACACAAAGGGTCAAAGTGATGTTATTCCTCATGAATGGACCCTTTACATCTAATTGTTGCAGCTTCACGTCGTGATGCTGTAGATCAAAAATTGTACAAGTACTGTACTAGTTTCTCAGTCTCAATTGTAAAACCTAGGGGTTTGTTCTTAGTGATGAAAGAAGCCATTGCGTCCAAGGTAGGGGAACAGTTTAACTCCATCTCCTGCGTTTAGGACATCTTTTTTACTGGCTGGGAGTTGATATATCTGTAAGAGACCTTCAGCTACTTCAACTTACCTCTCCCAGCAGGAGTCACTATAGTACAAGAAACTGTCGCTTAGATGAGAATTTCAAAAATAAAAGAAGAAAAAATAGTTTCAAAAAAGGGGAAAAATTACAGTTTTGCCACCTACGTTGAACACCACATTGAAGATGAGCCCCTCACTGGAACTGGCGAGGCTCGGCATAGCTGCTCGCTTCTTCATGCAGGGCCTTTCCATTTCAAAAGAACTTCAGTGGCGTAAACACCGTTTGTGCTGTGTCCCCAGCCTCGCTTTTCTTCTTCCCACAAATTGAGGCTTTCAGTTAGTTGGACCTATGAGCCTACATCAGAGAACATGGTACATTCATATCAAAGAGAGCAACTACGTTTTGAAAGGTTTAAAATTGTGACTGAAACGCACAGCCATGGAAATGTTCAGCATAAGGATGAAGCCTCCGATACCAGGGTATTAGGAGGACTTAGATCATGTCATGGAAGCATGCAGTTGTCTTTGCAATGCAAAACGACTTCATTTCACAAAACTTCATTTCCAGACCTTGTCTGTGCCCTCCACAAAGGGTAAGAGTGTAACCTGAGGATAAAATAATTTGCAAAAGGTGAATAGATAGAGTCCCTTTTTAATGCTTTAAAAGAATTAGATTGATCTGCTCCCCATGTGAGTGCAGGAACAAACTAGATTAATCAAACAGCTGCTATTGACTAAGAGAAACCAAGTTTCCATATTTCAAATCACATAATCCAGAGTTATTAATTTGTCCTCCTGGGCCGTTGAGAATGGATGAAATGTTCATGACAGCTGAACTTGATAGGAGGGAGCTGCCGATTTAAGCAAAATGAAAAGGAGTTACATTCAAGAATGTGTCTTAGTCATTGTTTCACAGGAGCTGCTCTGTTTTAATTAAATGTGAGAGTAATTCCTGGTGTGCTATTACATCAGACCGCACACACAGGATAACTGATGTTTTCATGATATGAGAGCCCACTTGTTTCTGTTCGGTTTCTTTTGCCAATGAGATGATTACATGTTTGGTTCTGGGTTCACAAATCAGAGTGAAGAAAATTATTGACCTTCTGTTGACTTTGGAGCAGAACACTGTGTCATTTTTTCCCTCTACCGTGTTTCAAGATAAACTTTTTTTTTTAAAGCTAATTGGACCCTCCAAATATGTATAAGACAGAGTAATTAATGTTTTTTAAGTAATATTTCATCTAAAGGATGGCAGAATAGGTATAAACTTAAAGCACTTTCAAAACATTGGAGCATCTATCAAGGAATTTTAAAGCTGAAGAGAAAATGAATTTAGAAAGTGTCCTTGGATAGTTGACTTGAGGATTGGGAATCATCCAAAAATAACCTTCAGAATCTCCTCAACAAGTGTACAAGAAGGACATCTCCCCCCTTCTCCCCAGGGATTCCCAAAAGTAAAATGTACTGTTTTAGCCATGGTGTGATCTTACGATCAGCTGGTAACTGATGGAGACTGCTCAAATACATCCCATACTGTAGTTATTAAATATACTGGTAAGTTGGAAAAAACCCACATGGTGAAATAAGTTTTCTCAATTTCCTAATAAACTTCAGGAAAACTGGGTATTACAAAGATATTTATTTGTCCTTATTCTGCACAATATTTACTTGTGAAATTATGGAAATTAAGTGTAGATGAAGTTTCCATTGTCATTCAAGAAGGTGTCTTGGGTTATTGACTTGAAAAGAGAAAGCTATATATATTTTTTGAACAGGCCTCATTTAAACAAAGAATGGTATGTTTAAACTTCAGGGAGACATTTATTTGTTGTTGTTTTTTGTTGTCAATCCTCACCTGAGGATATTTTTTTCCATTGATTTTTTTTTTCTTAGAGAGAGTTGAAGGGAGTTGGGGGGAAGAGAGAGAAAAACATCAATGTGAGAGAAACACATCGACTGGTTGCCTCCCGAGTGCGCCCAGACCAGGGCCAGGGAGCGAACCCGCAACCCAGGTACGTGCCCTTGACCCAGAATCGAATCCACAATCCTTCAGTCCGCAGCCCAGTGCTCTAACAGCTGAGCCAAGCCAGCCGGGGCTCAGGGAGACATTTAAAATGTGAACTAGTCACCCTAGGTTGTACCTATATCCAATTATTAGGGTTACCTTTTTTTGTTAACGTTTTATTCTAAAGAAAGTATAGGCTCACAGAAATTGAAAAATATTATAAAGAATTCCGTGTGCTCTTCACCCACCTTCCCCCACTGGTGACAGGTCGGTAGAGTATAATATCAAAACCTAGAATTGACATGGATGCATTACTCTTAACGAGACTGTAGACCTTATTTGGGTTCACCATTTAAAATTGTTTTTTGCGTCTATAGGAAGATCTGTACTTTCTAAAAATTGTATCTGAAGGCCTTTGCTTCTAAACCCTAAATAATGAAATAAGATCTTTAAACAATAATTTTTCCTAATATTAAATCCTATTAAAACTAGGTACGTAAAGCACTGTTAAACTTTACAAAGCAAACAGTGAACCCTTATAGAAGGCATGAAATTAAAATGGCATTAATAATAAATTTTTAACATGTAACAGATGTGTATAGTTGCCTTTGTAATTAACATAAAACTCAATTAGTGGTCATTCAGAATAGTCTGACAGCATAATTTTTATCTTTATAAATACTAGATTCTCACATAAAATGTGTTTTATTCTAAGTAGCAAAACTACTATTCTTGATTAACGTAGAAATCCTCAAAAAGCTGAATTGTTCTTGACTATACTTTAGAAAAAGATAATAAACTTGACTTAAAAAAATAATTTTTGCATCTTACATAGAAAATGGTGCAAAAGAAAGTATGAACTTTAAAAAATGCTATACCTAATTTAGTAGTTGGGAAATATTTTAATTTTAAATTTGAAACTTTTTATTTTTAAACATTTAAGTGTTAAGTAGTATTGCAAACCTGGTGCTAATATCTGATTAATTCAGAATGTTTTTTTAATGCATTAGAAAGACCCACAGTTATGTCATCAGGACTTAAATTTTTTGGATTTTATTTTAAGGTGCTTTTTAATGCACCAATATAATCCCTTACATAAAGTGTCTGAGTCTAGATTTAACTGATATATGATCATGTCAGATTATTTAAAATAATTGTCTCCTTGTACAATGTCTCAGATATGGAATCTAAAAAGTTTATCAGTAAGAAGAGATAATAGAAATGACCAATATCGATATTCATCCTAGTCACCTTTCAGTTCTTAGAGAAATGTTGAGATAAGTTGTATTGCAAATGTTAGCCTTTATGAAAAATTATTTTTCATTGCACATGAGGTGCATTCAGTTGCATAATTGCAATTACTGTCTATTTTATTAGTTACCACCCCCAACCATCTTTTTTTTTTTTTTAAGTAAACACCTGATTTTTCTTTTGACCTTTATCAAAAGGTTCCAGTTCACATTACAGTAAAATAATAATACAGTTTATTGCATTGTATGCTATTCTACAAAATCACAAGGCTGGAAGTTAAAAAATGTTTAGCATAGCCTCTAACTTGGAGAAGGGTTTTTGATTAAATTTTTTTATTGTTTTATTTTGATTTTAAGAGTATCTGTAATTCCAAATATAGATTGTCTGTTTTCTTGCCAAGGCAACTGTTTTTCTAGTTTTACACATTGCCTCCCCGAAATCCATCTCAGTTCAGTTCTGAGTTTCTTATTTGCAAAACTTCTTTGGCAAACAATACTGTGGAATAAATGTTCTCGGTACTTCCTAGCACAGCAGCTCTCAACTCCAGCACAGCCCGTGCTCTTTCATAACAGCCGCGTTAACGCCCCTCCGCGTCCCTGAAATGAAATTCAGAGGTAATACAACCTGCCTACACACAGTATGTTCTAAGCCAATACAACGCTCTAACTGTAACATAAAGAAGAAAGTAATGAAATATGTATTGCAGTTGCCGTGTGTAAATGCTCAGGCGTGGCCACGGGAGGTCATGCAGCAGTGTCTGGCACTCGCACCTGTAGGTAAACAGACTTCAGTAGCTACAGATGCAGAGCAAAGTTGGGCTAATGACTCCAGCACCGTGCGTGAGCAACACTGTTTGTTGTCTGTGACAGTTTCCAGAAATTTTAGTTAGCTTATGAATAATGCAAAACTCAACCAGCCCTTGATTTATTTTATTTGGTAGTTGAGTTCTTAGAAAGTTCAGTGCATTTAAAAACTCTTCAGGAAATACCTTTTGTTTATTTCAAAGTCAGAGTTAGATTCTAGGCTCAGAAAATTGTAAACCTCGTGGTTTGCTTGTTTTACTTACACGAATGCACGTGGGGCATTTAAAGTTTGATGGACTGTAGGCAGTTCTTAATCATGAAGGACTTGACTGTAAATTGAAGGATGGCTAGCATCCTTGACCTGCTCCAGGTGCAACTCACCTGTTTTTAAAACAAACAAAAATGCCTCCATAGATTTCTCAACAGCCTCTGTCTAGGAGCATCACATGCCCTTTGAGAACCACCACTGTAGAAGGTTGGAACAGGACTGATCCTCACATTATAATCTCTGTTGTGTCAGGTCCTCGCAGTTTATGAGTTTGACTAAAACTAAGCCACAATGAATCATGCATTCAGAATGTCCTATTTACCAAAGGGAGAATGCGTACTTCATTAAAATGATCTCTGCGGTTGTCTAGGGGGGAAATGTTGTCACAGTTGTCCATCCACTGCCCAAACTGAACTGGTTTCCGAGTTGCCTGGCCTGTTTGCATGTGTCACAGTTGCCTATAAAAGTACAGTGATACATTTGTGGTTTTAGATGTTGTATTTAAGTTCATACTTGTCCTCTCCTACCGTAGTTTCTTTTAGACCTGATTCTCCATCCACTGTGACTCCTTTTTAGAGGAAAGTCTCTTTAGAGATTAAATACTGTGAATCTAAATTCACCTGTCATATATTAATCAACGGAAGATTTAAATATAATGCCTTGTTGATGCTCTTCAATTAATTCTTTATGACCCTTCAGTTAGTATTTGCTTTCCTTAATAGTGAGTAAATAAATCCTTGTGTTTAATATTGTTTTGTTTTTACTTTATGGTAGAGATTGACCATTCCAAGCAGTTGCCCCAGAAGTTTTGCTGAACTGTTACATCAGTGTTGGGAAGCTGACGCCAAGGTATATATATATATTTTTGTTGTTGTTGTTGTTGTTGTTGTTGTTCAGAATTCTGACATTTCTCCTGCTTATTTGGCTGAATTTTTAAATGGAGTGATAAATTCTGTGACAAGGCAAAGCTGGACTGCTGTTCCTGTTCCCAGACTGGCTGTTGACATCTGCTTACCTTGATCCCTATAAACTCAGTAAAATGGGCTCTTGCTTACAGCACTTGGACATTCTTGACTCAATAAAGAGAAATTTGTTCCTTTCTTTTTCATCTTTAATGATAACTATTGCACCTTCATGTTTTAAAGATGGCACACAGTGCTTATTATGTGTCAGGCACTGTCCCAAATACTTTATGTATGTTAAGTCATTACCCCTCGCGATAGCTCTGTGAAATAGGTACTGTCATTATCCTCATTTTATAGACGGAGAATCAAGGCACACGGAGGTTAGGTAATGAGCCCAGGTGGTCTGACACGAGTCCCGGCTCCTAACCACTATCCTCTATTTCTATGGCCTTTCTAACCAAAGACTAGAAGTAGCACTTGGAGAGAATCTTGATACGTACTTCCTGTCCAGTTTCAGTGATGTTTTTTAGGCTATCACAATAGAGTTGGAGAAATTCCAGAACTTAGGCTTTCATGTGGTTATCACATTTGAGCATGAATGGCCCGTTTCCTTTCTCTACAAAGAGCATTTTAAAAGACTCTCACATACATGCGGAAATATTTATAGATAAAATGACAAGCTGGTCTTGGATTTGCTTCAAAATAAAGTGAAGGGAAATGGATGGATGGTATAAATGAAATAAGATCAGCCATGATAATCTTTGAAGCTGAGTGATAGGTATATGGAGTTTCATTACATTATTCTCTCTATCATTGTGTATGCTTGGAATTTTCCATAATAAGAAGTTAAAAATAAAGACTCTCACAGATTAAACATTATAATAAGAGAGAATTATACTCCAGAAAGGAACTAAAATTTTATGGTTTGAATTTGTCCAGTATTTTATGGAAATAGATCTGTTGTAACCCAACCTTTTCAATAGAGATCTAAAAATAAAAACTTGAGAATGGAATTTCTTCCTTAATTTAAACCCAGTTCCAGTCTGACCCTCAAGAAGAACGAATGATCACATACAGTCTGTTCTACATGTTCCTCTAGTGGAATAACTCATCAATTGGTGAGCATGGGAACTGTGTTAGTGCAACTCAGGATCCCCGAGGAGTCATATGTAAAGTCTCCCAGCGCGTGGTCCCATTCCACCCGGTGAGAACAGCTGAGCACCAGGGACAGGAGTGCAGCCGGCTGTGCCGCAGGGCCCCCTCCAGGGCCCCCTCCCGCTGGCTGGGCTGCCCAGTGCTTTGCCCTAAGGGTCTGTTGCTGGTTCTCCCCAGCCGTGAGCATTTTTCCTTTCCTCTCGTAACAAACAGCCTCAATCTTTGCTTTTCCTCCTGTTCATCAGACTGCCTTCACCCTTTTTAAAAGTAGAGCCCTATATTTACTTAGTATTGTTTTCATTAAAGAATTAAAAGTTTTTAAACTGTGTTAGTATTTTTATCTAGGCTAGCTATTGTTTTTATTAGTATTCTCTGACAGACTTGCATAGGCTTTGCGTGGTCAGCCCTATCCTTGTTTCGGCCCTATTCTTTTAGAGTGTGATTTTGCAGAATAGGGGGATTTTTTAAGCATTAAGAGAAATGCCTGCGCTTTGCGATTAGTCCACTAGAAACTCTAAGTGCCTGTGTGCAAGCTTGCTCTAGAACATTTATTTTATACTGTTAACATGGTATCATACAACCCTTTTCATACTCTTTCTACCAGTTGTATGTCCATTGTGGCATATACAGAAATTTTGATAGTATCTTCCTCTCTAACATTTAAATAATAATTTCACCTGAAATTATTTGCATTGACTTAGATTAGTGCAACTAGATCTCTGTAATTGTGATTTTTATTTCAGTACACAGAGCAGGTTTTGCATGTCTTAACCAGAAACTCTGTGCTACCTTAATTAAAATTCTAAGAATGTACATTTATGGTGCATTAGTGGAATGACAGTATAAACACCTGACAGCGTGGACGTTAGGCCCGTGTTGTTGCCGTGAAGTTGGCATGTCTTTCACATGTGCCAAGCTGAACTTCCTTAGCACCAAAGGGAATCGTATGTTCTAGCCGTGTGAAGTATAAAGGAAGTTTGATTGATTTTTAGTTCCTAAATCCATGACATTTTATGCGGATAAAACGAATGCACGGCCCCTGTAGTTGCTCGTTACACACTCAGCTGCTCAGCTGCAGCCCACGTTCCCAGTTCTCATCGCTGAACTCCTCTACACACCCCTCCACACCTTCCTTCCCCACAGGCTCGCCCGTCGTTTCTTTCCTGGTCCTGACTGCTCCATCATCAAGCCTCCCTGGTTATTCTGTTTACCCCGGCCCATCATGAGTGTTTCTTTTCCTAAATCACAGTCTGGGCTGGTGCCTTACCTTGTACTGTTTTTTTAAAAACACCTTTTCTTCCTAAATTGATTGCAGGATCTGTAAGGGAATAGAGCTAGTTTCGATATCTGTTTCCCTGTACACTGAGTAAGTAGATGCCCAATTTGGGTTGACTGAAGTAGCCAACCACAGTTTATTTCCTGAGAGGCACATGTTGGTTCTCTGGCTGGAAGTATATAGCATTTCAACCGGAAGTTGGTGCCAGAACTATTCACATATAATAGTATTTAAAATATGGGGTTTTTTCGGTGCTTAGACTTTAGAATATTAACACATAGATGAAAATAACCAGCTATAAAAATATGTTCTTTTGCAACGAGGAGGAGGAAGAAATGTATACAAGAGAAAGCTGGTATTAGGTCAATGTCAGGTCATTCCACTGGCTTGCACAGGTGACAAAATATTTATTGAAGAAAAGAAGGAAGTAGAGGTAGATATCGGTTCAAGTTCTAAAGTGACATTTCTAAATAAGAAAAAAAAAATAATAGAGCCCTGAATTTGAAAGGAAGTAGTATTTTACTCTCACGTAATAAGGCATTTTGAAGCGTTTGTGTGTATCATCCCTGGTTCAGTGATTTGCTTCCTGTGGGACCGGGCACTTTATACTTTTCTGAGACTGACTTTCCTTATCTATAAAATGAAGATAACCAAAGAAATACTGTGTGCAGATGCTTAATAGAGGACCCTAGTTGTGATTTTTAAGTACACAAAGCCTCATTATACCTAAAAGGAAACTAAGTTCCTTCGGAGGAGCTTACATAAGATCTTAGGCCAAATCTTGTCTTCTGCAATCAGTGTACTCAAAAATAGTATTTCCACAAAAGTCTGCATCGTTGTTGCTTTGTTAAATGTTCACTTTGATCATTTCTATCTGAGAGCTTATTCTAATGGTAAAATGAAGATTTTTTTTTTCCTAGTGGTACTTGTTATCCAATTACAAAAGAGTTTTCACCTTATTTCAAGAATGTCTATGTAGAAAAATATTATTCTTTAAAACTTCATTAGATCCTCCTGCTGTTTTTTAATACAAAATGAAAATCCTATATTTATTATATAATTTGCTCCTGTGCAAATAATTAAAATATTTTTTCTTTTGCAACCTGACACATAGTGGTTTAATTTCTGCACATAGTGGTAGGAATTAAAATGGGAGCAAAGTCAAAAGAAAACAAACAATATTTTTTAATTTCCTGCTTAAAGCATTTTTCTTTTTGATTATTAGGCTTGGTGTACATCAGTGACATTTTGCTATTCTTTCCCTCTTCTTACAAACACATACGCACACACACCCTTGAAAGAACTCAGAATAAATACTTCAGTTTTGTACACCTGGGAAATGGCAAAACTGCCTTTCGTAATGTAGGACGCACTCAAGTCCTGAGAGCAGAGCAAACACCTCAACATTGGTCCTTGTTTTTGTGCTCCTAAATTAAAATGCATGTTTTAATTGCTGCAACTGTAATTTATTCAGAAATGGTATAACTTTGAGGCATGATGAAGAGAGGATGTGCCTCATCCTTTTGTTATCTTTCTCCATTTTTGTTTTCATCTTTCTCTCAACCTTGGCGTGAGTCTGAAGAGACAGGCAGTGTCGTTACTGCTGGCTGAAGAAATACACCCAACTCCGGCATCTTCGGTTTCCAGTAAACAGTACCTTAGCGTTTCCCAGCACCAAAGCTGGTTACAATGCAGAATAAACATGGAGTTGTAATGGCTTTAAAACTGGGGGCTTTTTCTGAGCAACTAGTTTAGGAAATTTTGTTAGTTCTGAAAAATTGATAAGTAGATTTTATCCCCTAACATTTCATTATAAAAATGTTCAAACATCCAGAAAAGTTGAAAGAATTTGAACACTGTTATACCTACCACCCATAACTTTTACATGCTTGCTTTATCACATAGAGTTTTAAAGGACTTAACTTTTGCCTTTTAGGAGTCCTTAATCATACCCAAAAGAGAGAATTGGTACTTTCCTTACCTGGAGAAAAACTGTAGTTATTCCCACTTTAGGTCACACAACAGAAAAATGACATGAGTCTATCCTTATGAATAATTACTTGAAACTAAGGAATACAGTTCCATAAACCTGAGTGGTCTGACAGTTGTAAAATAAATCAGGACATTACATCGTATTTTATTTTGCTATGATGAGTTGAGTTTAGTACAATGCTTGTAGATTTTCTCTTGAAGATCTACTGTCTTAATTTCTAACAAGTGATAATTATTTTCTCTTCTTCAGAAACGGCCATCTTTCAAGCAAATCATTTCAATTCTGGAGTCCATGTCAAATGACACTAACCTTCCCGACCAGTGTAACTCATTCCTGCACAACAAGGCAGAGTGGAGGTAGGTGGGCCTCGTCCAGCCTCCCCTGGCTTTCTAGGACCATGCCTGACTTCAGTGAAGGAGAGAACCAGAAGACTAGATGACAATTCCGATCTCCAAGTATAGCTTAGAAATTGGGGCTTTTTGTTTTGTTTTTGCTTTAAAATTTCCTGGAGATTTAATAAGTCCTCCATTTCATATGTAAGCAGAAAAGAGTGTTCTTCTAAGCCTGTGGCCTTATCCTGTTGTGTGAGTATTTGGAAAGAATACTGAAATGATATCTTCTAAGACAAAAGACAGTTGCCAGACATATCTCTGTGTACACTGTGTGTTAGGAAGCTTTGGCCTCTGTCCAGTAAGAAATAAAAATACTGTTTGCCTGGAAATGTGCAGAGAGCACTGTATGTTGATGGAGGAGGTAGGGAGACTATAAACACTTCAGAAAGAAAACTTTTGATGTTATAAATCCTATTAAATTGTGTCAAGTGTAAAACAAGTTTAGTAATGAGAAAATGGTATTGTGTGAGTGGAAGAAGTAAGCCTGGGATGAGACATTTGAGCCAGGTCACATGATGCACGAATATAAATAGCATGTTTGGGAGCTGACATTATTCCTCCCTGACTCAGCAGAGATTTAAGTAACTGCATCTCTGCTCCTGAGATCCGAGGTGGTAATGTGACGCCTTGCGCCACCTGCTGATGCCAAAGTAGTACTGCATGCACTTTGAAACAGAGTTGTTTTCTTGTTATTAGTAACATGCCTTTGCGCTGTTTGGTTGGTGTTTTACAATAACTTTATTTATTTTTATTCTTTTGAAATCTCTGTCAAAGGCCAGTGAGTTAAATGAACTTTTATTTGGTATATGAGGGACTTTATTCTGAGCTGAAGTAATTAACAAATAAGTAATATTTGTAAATAATATTTGTTTCCTGTAATGAGAGTCCATCACAAATCTAAACAGATCACTCCTCCTTTAAATCCATATAGGGGTTTCCATTACTCTAGGACAGAGGCCAAAATATTTAATAAGACTCACGAGACCCACTGTACTCTGGCCTCAGCCGCCTCCTCTGAAGGCCATCAGTCTGTCCTTTGTTTCTGGCTGTCAGTCCCTCGGCAGGTGCATAGTTCTTCCTCACTCAGGCCTTGCAAAATGTAGTTTGTGCTGTTTAAAACTCATCCCTGTTTAGAACAGGCATAGTGTATCAAGTAGATAATGTTATTTCACCTGTCAAACAGGTGAAGGTTAAAAAAGCACTGATAGTCCTCACAGTCTGCGGACAGCGAGGCAGGCACTCGCGCTGCTGCCAGGATTGCGCACTGACGCAGCCTTCCCAGAGAGCAGTTAGCATCAACGGCTTTTAGACTTTTCATACCATTTGTCTGGTAAATTCCATCTCTAGGAATCTATTCTAAGGAAGTAAAGATATGGACAAAGATACGTGCCCAAAGGATTTCACGGTTAAAAACAGAAAGCATCTTCCAGGTCCAACATTGGAAAAATAGGAAATGGTGATAGAAGTGTTTCCTGGTCCCAGACTCGATGAGGCTCCACTTTGTGTGCTCGGAGAGCATCTCCTTCATACCCCGTCACTGCTGCTGGAATTCATAAGTAATTCTGCAGTTTGTTTAATGTGTGTGTCACTGGCTAAAGCAGTGGTTCTCACCCTTCCCAGTGCCGCGACCCTCTAATACAGTTCCTCATGTTGTGGTGACCCCTAACCATAAAATTATTTTCATTGCTACTTCATAACTATAATTTTGCTACTGTTATGTCTTAGGCGACCCCTGTGAAAGGGTCATTCGACCCCCAAAGGGGTCGTGACCCACAGGTTGAGAACCGCTGGGCTAAAGTGTAACAAGGTCAGATCATCTCTTTTGTTCATCGCTGTACCTACAGCATCTAGAATGTGGCCTGATCATAGCAGTTGCTCAATAAACATTTGGGGAAGGGAATGCCATGGTGCTAGTAATATAAAAAGACAATATGGTATTGCACTAGAGAATAGCAATATGCAAGTTAATCTGTTTGCCACAACAAATATCTTCTTACATGCATTCATGCAGCTATTCATTGAATTTCAGTGGGGGCAAGGTGCCCCTCCAGGTATTGGGGTTTGGTGATGAACCAAACAGTCTCAGCGCACATGGAGTGCCCAGTGTTAGACTACTCAGTACAAGTATGCAAATAATTATTTCATTACTATTTTGAGAAGTATTATGTCAGTGAAGTGCTGGACATCTGAGAGCATATAACCATGAAATCTAATCTAGTCTGAGGATATAATTAAAGGATTCCCTGAGGAAATACTGTTTGATCTCTTATCCAAAGAATTTGTAGGATTTTAATGCTACTATTAATACCCTTGAGAGAGGGAGTCTTTTAAATTATATCAACAGAATTAGAAAACTAGGGGCAAGTTGGTTAGTTTTCTATATAAAAATGTCAAACCTCCATATGGCCAAAAGCAATGTCATCCTTCATAAATACAATTCCAAAACAAAGGCCAAACTGCTATAACTTTTTCTCCTGTGTGATAGATCAGCAATTCTAAAGGTTTTGGTCTCAAGACTCCAGGACACTCTGAAAAGTTATTGAGAAAGCCAAAGAGCTTTTGTTTAAACGTTACATCTGCCAATAGTCATCACATTCAAAATTAGAACCGAGAAAAGTGCAAATATGTATTTATTGATTCGTTTAAAAAATAATAATAAATCCTTCTGCATTCAGCTTATGGTACTGCCACATGTCGTGAAGCCTCTGGCAGAGTCTGTACACCCGTGAGAGAATGAGTAGCAAAAGCAAATCATGTCTTAATGTTACTCTGCAAACCAATTTAACCTCTCGACGTCTTTGAAAAGCTCTCATGGGTCCCCGGACTGCACTTTGAAAACCACTGTGATAGACAGAGTTACTGTTGAAAAGAACATTTTAATTAAAATAGCATACTAACGGACATGAAAAGGCATTTCACAAAAGGAGAAACCCAGTGGCCAAGAAATATAGTGTTCAACCTCACTTAGCAATCAAATAAATATAAAGGAACATAATTCATTTATCAGATTGGCAAAAATTTATATTATGAAAATATCCAGTGTTATAAATTTTCTCATACATCGCTGGTGAGAAAAATACCACCTTCTAAAGAACGTATTCCTAAAAAGAATGAGAAGATTATACAAGATTGTAGGATACATCTATCATTAGAATCATAAAACGGGAAATGGCATAACGTGTCATAAAAGGAGATTTGTTTTTATTTTTTGTGTGTGTGGTTTTTAAAATTTGATATCTCCATTCCTAAAATAGTATGGATCAATTCATGATAATAGAGATCTGATAAATTATTTTTTAAATATGTTTTAATTGATTTTTTTTAGAAAGAGAGGAAGAGAGAGGGAGAGAGAGATATAAGCATCGATAAGCTGCCTCCTGCACACACCCTACTGTGGATCGAGCCTGTAAACTGGGCATGTGCCCTGACCGGGAATCCAACCCATGACCTCTTGGTGTATAGGTTGACACTCAACCAACTGAGCTACCCTGGCTGGGCTCAAGATCTGATAAATTATTTTAAAATAGAGGCTACAGTCCAGTATGTTTAGAATGATTCCATTTTTGTAAAATCAACACACATGTATGTGTAGATGTGTGTGTACATAGAGAAAAGTATCAAAAGGTCAGTATAATCATTGGGTAATGAGATTATGGAAGAATGTTTTCTATTTGTGTATCTTTATTTTTTTCTACAATAAACCTGGATTAGTTGAATAATAAATGTAATGTTTTAAATGCTTCAAGATGAAAAGATGAGGGGAATAAGATTGGTAAAACATTCATGTATTTTAGTAAAAGGTGAATAGTTGGGTGGGGCTGCCTCATTGGCTGTCTTTCCAGAACTAGTTAACCCAGAGCTGAGAGAGGATAGGTCTTTACCCGAACCACAAACCACTGCTTGAGGAACAGCAGAGCTGTTTCATCTGAATTTGGGCATTGGTTAAAAACATGGGGAGTGATAGTAATATTTTAACTAGAATAACAATAATAAGCTCAGCTGTCATGTACTATATTCTTACCAGACCCTTATACTTAATTCGGATTATTGTTTTAAATCCACGTAGCAACCCTGACATCACAGATGCAAAAGCTGACGCGTGGACAGGTTGGGTAACCTGCCCGAGATGGTGTTGTGTGAGACAGGGCCCGCGGCGGGACCCCGCTGTCTGGTCCCCAGGCCTGCAGTGGCACACAGGCTGTGCAGTGCTGCTGCGGACGTGTGGCCGGTGCCACAGCCTTCACTGTCAGCATGCAGTGTTCGCTTGACCAGGTCCCTTTTTACCGAAGGGAAATATTACAGGGCGTCACTGTTTGAGGTTACGATTAAGGTAAAACAACTATCTCACTCACTATACCAAGTGTTTTGTCAGATCATCTGGATGTGTCACAAGACAACACATTCAGACCTCTCCTGTCTTCCCCCCGACTTTGCCTGGTGTCTGAAGCCACGTGGCTGTCGTCCAGAGTGTGTAGGACATGGAAGTCACAGTGAGGTCGGGCTCCGGTCCTGCTCTCCCGTTTCTGGCAAACGCTTGCTTTCCGGTCCAGCTTCCTCTACACAAAGACCAGATGGAACATCCAGTTTTAGAAAAGTCAGTGATTATTCTGGAAATGCTTTTTAAGACTAGGTTATCAAAACCCACCTTAACTGCGTTCTTTCCTTTGCCCTGAGAACCCACAAGAAGGAAACCTAGCGCCAGACATCTCCTTGCTCGTCGCGTCTTCGGCTTGTTTCTCCTCCTGCCGGCTTGCTAGCAATAATGGCAGCGAGCATTCAGACAGAAACTGTGTCTCCTGTGTCAGTTTTCCTTCCCCCACGGCACCATCTGCAGGCCGGTGGTAATCTGCGCTCTGGGTGCTCTGATGGAGACTCGGGTCTGTCTCCGCAAAACGCTGTCGGTTGTGGTCTTTCCTGGTGATCAGAATACTCTCACTGTGGCTCAGCTTCTTAAAAACAAACAACAGAGATTTAAAAAAGTAATCTTTGCAATTTGGATATTAGCACAAATCATTTAGTACATAAGACTAAGTATAATATACACATGATATACTTATCATGTAATATATATGTAATAAAGCAGTTTTTCATTATTTATTTATTTATTTTTCTTTATTGGTTTTTAAAGAGAGAGGAAGGGAGAGGGAGAGAGAGATAGAAACATCGATGAGAGAGAACATCGACTGGCCGCCTCCTGAATGCCCCCCACTGGGGATCGGGCCCACAACCTGGGCATGTGCCCTGACCGGGAATCGAACCGGTGACCTCTTGGTGCATGGGTCGAAGCTCAACCACTGAGCCACACCGGCGGGGCATAAAGCTGTTTTTTAGTAATTGATCTTTTATTTCAAAGTAAGTATCTGTCTGATAAAAGAAGATAATTATAGATCACCGCCTGTTTTTAGCATATGGAAAACTGATAGTAGTGGAAGTCAACCTTGGTTAGAGTTTAAGAATAAAGCTGTAATGTTCATCAATTAAAACATTTACACTATTTTTTACAACAGGGGCGGTTATATAAACGCATCCACAGAAACTGGGAGAGTGTCTGTTGCCCTGGGGTCAGCTCCCCTCTATGGCACATGCCCTCGATCATGTCGGGTCCTGGGCGTCTAGAAGAGCAGGGTTTGGAAGCTGGGCTGAGGAAACAGGTTGAGGGAGAAAAAATGTGCTCAGCCCGTTTGTTTTTCTGCATCACAGCTTTCAGCTCGCCTAACTGTTCACCTGTTTTCCAGAAGGGCGCAAAATCACGGTGGGCTCCCCGAGCTAGAACTTGAGATGAATCCTTGGCTTAAATGACAAGTGAAATCAAATATGTTTGGCCATTTAAACTGGTCAAAATGACATCAGTGAGCTGGGCCCCGGCAGGAGAGTTGGGACTGGCCTGGCAGAAGCCGCCATCGCCCCCCCTTCCCTCTCATTGACTGAAGATGGCTCTTTCTTTGTTATGAAAGTTGAACCTAAGGTTTTCCACATTGATATTTCCCCTCCCAATCCTCCACTTGAAAAACGAAAGCAAACTTACTTATGAAGAGGCATAATATTTATGTCTGAAATATCAGGGATAAAATTTGGATTTTATGATACAGTCATAATTCTGGAAGGTAGCTGAGTTAGTGCCTTTCTTTGGGGACTGCAGTGTGACTTTACTGTATTGTTTTATAATTTTCTAAGGGCGCCAGGGAAGTAAAGCGTCAGACCCAAATCTAGACCATCTCAGTAGCTGTCCCCTGAGTTGGGATTTGCCAGTGAATCCCCGGAATCACTTTGTTTTCATCCATTTAGTTCTCATCTGCAAGGGCATTGCGATAAGTTGCCGCTGATTCTGAATTTCCCTGGAAGTAAGAAAGGCGGGTTTTGATTGCATATACTCACTGACTTAAATCTGGGGACCCCACTTTGCGCAGACTAGGGCCCGGCCGGAATGCCGAGTCTGCCGCGGGTTTGTCGTGGGCGCCCGGCCGCAGTCAGCCGGGTCTGCAGCTCCCCTGTTTCCAGCCCTCTTCCCCGCTCTCCCTCCCGCCACCTCCTCTCCTTTCTCTTGTTTTTTCATTACTCTTGCTTTTCTCACGGGCTCTTTAGAAACTCAAGGGAAAGAATTTCCAGCTCTCAAAGCGTACATTTAGACTTAAACATGACAGCAAACATGACAGCCATGAAGGAGGAAAAGGTGTGCACCGAGCCATCTTACCAGTTCCGTGTTCTGTGAAGGACGAGTTTCTGTAACTGGACCTACCGTTCCAAGTGGTGAGGTTGGCCGGCCTGTAGAGGTTAAGGAGGGGGCTTGCTTTCAAAAGCATTGAGTTAGAAAGAACCTTAGACTACATATGGCCCAGGATGTCCTACACTTGCCTGATGGTAAAAATTATCTGGATCTTTTATTCAATAATGAAAATTCCTGGGCCCCATCCAGCCCTACTGAACCATGCGCTCTAAGGAAGGGTCTTCGGAATCTGAGTTTTGTTGTGTGGTTTTGTTTTTTTTTGTTTTTAACAAGCTACTTGGGTAATTGTTAGGATCAGGCAAGTTGGGAATCCCTGATGTAAGATCACCACCCCCCCCTTACAACTGAGGAGTCGGAGTCAGCTTCATCGGTGGAGTTACTCAGCCAGTGAAGAGGCTAAAGTGAATTTACTAATGGTGTGATACTGAGTATCATTTTCCCATCTCTCTATATATGAGATTAGCACCTGTTTCTTGGGACTGTTATAAGGATAAGATGAGATCATATATATTAATAATTGTCCTTGGAAATTGTAAGGAGCTAGATGGATGTAAGTGTTTATTAAATGGCTGAACCAGAACACCAGCCCCGTAGCCTCGGCTCCACCCCAGGGACCCCTCGGTGCTTTGTTAAAGTATTTGAGCTTATTTTTCCAAACTAGAAACTACCTATTGATTTTGAAGGCTATGAAAGATTTGTTATAATCCGATAGTTTGTTGTTTGGTTTAAAAGCACACATTTTAGCCTTGTACCTTGATTAAGCATTCTGATGGACCACGTTGAGACTGAAACCAGTTATTCTTGTGCAGGTGCGAAATTGAAGCAACTCTGGAGAGGCTGAAGAAACTAGAACGTGATCTCAGCTTTAAAGAGCAGGAGCTGAAAGAACGAGAAAGACGTCTGAAGATGTGGGAGCAAAAACTCACCGAGCAGTCCAACACCCCGGTGAGTGTGCCCTCCGGGGTTAACCCATCCCCCACTTAGAAGACATGGCTGAGCATGGCGCATGGCAACCCCCCTGCCTCCCACTGCCACCTCCTCACTTCCTGCCTAACACCGTGTATTAAAGGGCGCACACTTATGCTCAAGTAGAACTCATACCTCACTTCAGTTAACAGAGTGTCAGAAATTTAGAAGATTATCCTATCTCTGGCTCTGCCCCTAAGAACTGTTGTTCTGTCAGTGTGTTCATATATTAGAATTACAAAAATAAAACCCAATGTATATTTCACACCATCTGCTAGATGCCCAGAACATGTGTCTCAATGCTGCTTAACTCTTTAAAGTTCATGAATTAATAAATGTACCACCGAGGCAGCTAGCTGTCTAAGAAAGTCTGTGATGTGTCAGAACTTAACCAAGTTTCTCTTCTCAAAGACAGCTAATTTAATGACAGATGAATGACAAGCATTAATGTTCCTTCCTCAATTTAGCGGCATGATCATGGGCAGTAAAAGGCTGGGGAAAGACTTCTCTCGGGACAAGCTTCCAATATTTATAACTCCTAGGTAATATCTCAGTTTATTCCGAGCCGTATAATTCGAGGACAATAAAAATTCTTTTTTAAGGATTTTGCTATTTATACACTTACCTTGAGCTTATACGTTGACATATATTGAAGTCTAATCAAAGCTCAGCATTCTTTTCTATTTTAAATGATTTATTATTTTTGGAAATGAAGTATAAATTTATTATTGGTTTTTCCAGGGTTTTTAATGGGTCATATTTGTCCACTTTAAAATCACAAGTAAGGGTAAGATTAAAAGTACATTTATTATATATTTTAAATTTATTCTTGATAGCTACTATGGCAACTATACAAAAGAAAAAAAATACATAAATGCCCTTCACTTTGTGATCTTCAGAAAGCTTTTCTATTTTTAAAAGTCTTAATCTTCATTAAGCAGCCAGTGCCCAATTGCAGAGTATTTCCCAGTGTCTAAAGAATAAAATAGTTTGCCTCCTTTTCCAGTTTACGTGGAGAAGCAACCTGATATCCAAAAAAAGGGAAAACACGGTGAAGATAAATGTTTATTAGTGGATTTAACTTTTTCAGAAATGACCTTGGTTACTCAGGCGTCCCAAAGTAAGAACGGAATTGCTATACATAAGACTATCTTGGGTATTAAAAAGGTACCACATTTTATATAAATTCAGCGGATTTGACTTGGCTCCCAAGAAAGAAGTCAGGGGAGTTTCCTGTTCTGGTGGAACTCAGGCGACAGGCAGCCTCGGAAAGCGTCCCCGAAGGATCGGAAGGGAGCACAGCTTTCCCCAGCTGAGGAGAGGCAGACGTGTGGCCATCTTCCTGAGCTGGTTTTGGGTTTTGTGTGTGTGTGTGTGTTTTTTAAATACTTTGAAATCTTAAGCTATAAAGCATTGCATGGCTGGACTCTAAATGTAGCATTGTAAGGACAACTTCAAACCACTTATTAGAGTACGCTTTAGAACCTTTCTTTGGTCTGTTGGCATTCATTTTGCTCAGAAATGATGGGCTGCCTGGCACACATTCTTGCTATTGTTAGTAACAGAGTTGTGTCCTGAGGAGTGGAGCACTGTGCGTGCCCAGCAGGCTGTGTGCTGCACGTTGGCTGCAGAAACTCTCTGCAAAGGAGCTGCTCCGAGGGCTGCCGTCTGTCTCGCCGCCGCGCAGTGTGGCCGTCTGCCCTGTCCCCACTCAAGGCCCCATTGCTGCACACTTGCTTTTAATGTCTCTTCCGCTCAGAGCCGGTCTTTCTGAAGGAAAGAAAGTTTGTGCTCAGGTATTTTATAAGTAGGTATTTTCTTTAATCCTCACATCAGTTTCTAGATGACTTTCAATGAGGTTTCTGAGAGAAAGATAAAATAGACCTTTTAAAAAGGAAGTGGCTGGAGGTTTAAGTTACCTGTAGGTAACCTCGTCTTAATTATAGAAGTTTAACACTGACAGACGTCATTTAAAACTGTAGCATTGGATTTATTTCAAGGAAGGACATTATTTTCTTCCCTGAAATTAAAACACGAGTTAAAGATATTTGGGAAGATGAATTCTCCATACATAAATATGAACGTTTATTTTTTTAATTAGTATCATAGCTTGGTGTAGAAAACATTTAAGAGTAAAAGCTTATTTGAGAGACATTTATTGAGATCTTAACATAATGTGAGGAAGGACCTATGAGATAATAAAATAAATAAGCAACAAAGAGTTTCCCAAGAGCATCTAACAATTGAAAACAAATTTGCGAAGCTGGGGAATTTGACTACAAGAAAATAATGTCCAGTTTCCAGTGTGAGAGGATCTAAAGCAGTTTCTTTCTTCAATGGAATTGGTACTTTTTTTTTAGCTAAACTAGGTGAAGTTCTTATTGAACTAACAACTTCAGAAGTCTTTTCTTAATAGAGTAAAAGATTTTTAAAAACTCAGCTCCAGCTTTAATTTAAAAATTAGAAAATTGGCCCCAAAAAGTATCTTTACACCCAGAATGTAAAGGTCACCCCACAGTAATATATTTGTACAATGTTTGTCATAAATTTACCCATATTTTAACAACACCAAAAATATAAGCCTTAATTTATTTCTCAACAAAAGAGTTAATAACACTTTTCAGAGCCAAACAGTTTTACTCCCAAAACTAATCTGACCAGCATGTATGGAAATAGGTTGATTGTTTAAAATAATTACATAACGTAGAAAATAAATGTCTGTATCCACTGTGAGAAGGAGAATTCCTAGAAGTAAAATTATGCTAAAAGAAGAAAACTGATATAGTCGAGAATGAAGAAAAAAGTAACAATCTAAATTAACAGTAATTTCCTCCCAATTTTCACTTGTATTTATGTATTTGTTTATAACATAAGTATTAGAGACAGAGTCTGGAATTTGTTCACAACTAAATTATTTCATAAATCGAATAATTAGTATTATATCTCATCTGGCTGTAATAAGTAATAAATGGAAACAAGTGAATTCTAGCCTCATTTTTACTTTAGAGTCAGATACTAATCCAGCTAAAAACGTAATTAATGCCCACATTTCTTAGAACTATATTGACTGCTGAGCTGTTTTCACGCTTCTTCTAAGCTTTTCTTCTTTGGTACAAGGTTTCTTGATTTTTACTTGAGATCTCATCTCTACTTAATTCTTTTTTAATATAATCGTTAACTAATGTTTCTCTGTGAAAGTGAAATTGGAAAAAATTAAGAGAAATCCTAAAAATTATCTTGTTTTAAGCAAAAAGAAGGCTTAAAGCTTGCAATTTCCTTCCCATGTGAAATTTGGCTTGCTACAGTGCTTTGCAAACTTGTGGTTGTGATTGATTCTGTCATTTATGAATTATGGCAAATATCCTGGAGCCTAACGTGCCACTAAAGAAATTCTCACATAATTCCCTACATTCATTTATTTCCCTCACCATTTACCTTCTGTGCAGTGCCCACTCATTTTGTGGTATCTGTTTCCTTTATTTAAATTGGTCCTAATCTCTCTTTTTACTTCTGTCCTTTCTTCCCTTGTGATAGCTTCTCTTGCCTCTTGCTGCAAGAATGTCTGAGGAGTCTTACTTTGAATCTAAGACAGAGGAGTCAAACAGTGCAGAGATGTCATGTCAGATCACAGCAACAAGTAACGGGGAGGGCCATGGCATGAACCCAAGTCTGCAGGCCATGATGCTGATGGGCTTTGGGGATATCTTCTCAATGAACAAAGCAGGAGCTGTGCTGCATTCTGGGATGCAGATAAACATGCAAGCCAAGCAGAATTCTTCCAAAACCACATCTAAGAGAAAGGGGAAGAAGGTCAACATGGCCCTGGGGTTCAGTGATTTTGACTTGTCAGAAGGTGACGATGATGATGATGATGACGGTGATGAGGAGGATAATGACATGGATAATAATAGTGAATGAAAGCAGAAAGCAAAGTAATAAAATGGAAAATGTTTGGAAAAACAAAATAAACTTGTTATCTCAGTCTGTACAAAAACCAGGAAGGAGGTAGAAAACCAAGCATTGCATTTGTAGGCCATTACATTTATGTGACAGTCATTTCTTTATTGATTTTACTTTTGATTTGTTTTTGCTTACAGAAAAATGGGAGGGTGGGGGGAGGTCAAGCCAAAAAGGTATATGAATCAGCAAATGTGGTGCCTGATTATAGAAATTTGTGATTCCATATATAATATAGTATTTTTAGCTAATGACGTTCTGGCTTTTTCTTTAATGAATATTTTATAGCTTGTATTTGATTTGATTACTTGATTTCATTTATTCAGTTGCTTAAGAAAACTTACATTTTGAACAAGCACTCTTAACTCCTAATCTTCTTTGACACTTAATTTTCTTGTTACATACTACTTTTTTTTCTTATGGCAATACACTGTACTATCAGAAATAATTGATAGTGACTACAAAATCCAACAATAAAAAAAAATTGAGATGAAAGAAGGTTATCGCAAATACTTCTTCAGAAGTACCTAAAAGCCGAGAATTTTCAATAGTTAATAGCACAACCTTTCAAAGTGAGACCTGAGAGGTGTTCTCCATAGCACATTTGAAGGAGAGAGACTCTAATCTGAAAACAGCAGCAGATATCACAGGCTTTCAAACCAGTGCTAGCCCTGGAAGCTTCCTAACGACGACACACTGTCATCCGAGGCTCACCTTTTCCTTTATACAGAGAGAGATGTGGTCCTGGAGGGCACTTCAGGCAGTGAGGGTTGCGACAGGCCCGCTCTGCACTTCCTGTAAGAGCGTGTGCGTGTTTGTTTTCCAGAGGGTCCTGATGATCTTGGATTCTAAATATATGTATAGATTTTTTTTTTTTAAAGAAGGAAATAAATACTATAAAAGGACTGGCAAAGATAAGTTTTCATTACTTAGGCAAACGTACAAGATGAAGGGTCTTTTGATAGGAAATGTAACCCTCCAGGGCTGTCTGTTTTGAACCCTAAGAAGGATGCTGGTGTCGGAGGGAAGGAGGTGTGGGTGCTGCTGTAAAATCCTGGGCAGCCAGAGAGAGATTCTCCAAATGTTATCACATATTTGTCAAAGCTTGTCTAAACTATAAAACACTGTTTTTAAAAACAATAACTGCAGAACATTTGTAGTTATATGAAAAAAAGGCAAAAGAACAAAGACTTTTTTCCCCCAGCCTGAATTAGAGAGCAGCGCTGTTCATTTGACTATTAAATCAAAGTCCTTTCGGTGATTCTTTTTATGGAAGATTTAAGAAAGGATATCATCATAGATATTATCTAATACTATTTCCTAGTATATTTGATCATAAAAAGCCTCTTGGAATTTGAAGCATGGCGTGCTTCTAATCCCCCATTAAGAGCTGAAAAATACCCACAAAATGATCAGTGCACTGTTCCAGCTTTATTTGGAGAAAAATAACGAATAAAATGTTCTGGGTGTGAGATGTAGAACAGCCTATATAAGTAGCGTGATGAAGAGAGGGATCTGGAGTCTGCTCACGATTCACAGCCCTGGGTCTGCTTGCTGTACAGTCTTGGGCAAATGATTTAACCCCTGTGTGTCTGTTTGTTCATCTCTAACATGGGAATGACGATAGTATCTACTTCAAAGAACTATTATGAGGATTATTACTATTATTATGATGATGATGATGAAATAATACACGTAAAGCACTTAAGTACCACGCCCGTGGTAAACGGTCAGTTAATGTTAGCTACTGTAATTATGCCAGTGAAAAGACACTGAAAAATGCGTGGTTTCAGTAACCTTCTGGAAAACTAAACTATCGACATCAAGTGATATTTGTTTAATATGAGATGAAATTAAAAGTTGATTGCTTTCAGGGAAGAATATGAGCTATATATTAACTTTGTTGTTCTTTAAGGCTACTACCCACAGACTAAGTGGATACGGAAAGAGTAGGTAAGTCTTTCACCTAGAAAGTGGGACCCTCACGTACCCAATCTGATACATAGATACAGAGACATGCACACCACAATATCGTGCTGGTGACAAATAGACACACACTTAAATAAGCATCCTGTCTACTCCCTGCAGCCAGGCCACTCAAGCAGAAAATCTCAGAGTGGAGCAGAAGGGACGGTTTTCAACTCTTGACTTCCCAGCATGCCCTGGGACACTATGGCTTAGCAGCCTGAAGGAGAGAGCCCAAGAGGGTAGTTTAAAAGCCTCTTGCACATTTTACCAGGCAAAGATAAAGCCATTCATTCCACAAACATTCATTGAGCCCCTTCTCTGTGCCAGGTACTGTTCCAGGGAACAACTAGACAACACTCTTTGCACTGTGGAGATGGACACTAAACAAAACTAACATATCTTATGGGATGAAAACCCATGATTAGTGTATGCTGTCAAAGGAAGGAGGAAGGGAGGAGAAGGCCCATGGGGAGTGTTGAGGTGTTTTAATGTGTGGTCAGGAAAGGCCTCACTGATAAGGGAATCTCTGTGGGCTAATTTTGGGATCTGTGCACTTTATGTAAGAATGTAAACCTTGCCCCTCATTTAGGAATAATCAGCAATAAATTCAGAACAGATGAACTTAATGAAACTGACATTTTTCCTTTACATATATATCTATTATGATTATATATAAAGTTTTGCTGCATTAATAAAAACAGCCAAATAGGGCCAAAAGAGAAAGTGGTAGGACTCTGTACCCAGGCCCAGATTTACCGTTAACTAGATACGTAATGCTTCTTTAACCATCACTGCCATTTCCCACCAGTATTCCAGAGATGGTCATAGCTCAATGCTCTGCCATCAAGAAACTGCACAGATTTAGGATACAACAAATTGATAACCTCGGTGATAAGCTTAAAAGTGTTCTCTACCAAGAACTGGGCTGTAGTTCCCACATGGCAGCGGCTGTTTTACTCTCTGTTCCAAAGCAGTATCTTTCCAGGGTTTTGAATGTCCCTGAAACCTGAATCATAGAAACGGCATTTTTTTTTTTTTTTTTTGGCGTTCTTATTGACTTTTATTTTTTTTATTAATGTATTTTTGTTACAGATGTTTCTCCTTTTTTCCCCATTACACCCTCCTCCCCATCCCACCCCCCACCCCGTCCCCAGCATTGTTGTCTATGTCCATGGTTACACATACATATATGGAAACGGCATTTTAAAATGGTCTCACTCTGTGAAGCTTAGAAGACTTTGAACTCTATTATTAGTTTTATTAATTTTCAAAAGAAATGTTTATCAGCCATATGCAGAAAAGCTAATGCTGATGTTAATTGTGCACCTTCCAATTCATTTTTCAGATTAGTTTTTGGAATGGCAAATTATTGGTGTTGAATTTATTTCCAATTATTTGACCTACATTTATAAGAGAAAGAAACAATGAAATTTAAAGATTCAAAATGAGAACTGAAACTTGAAATTGTAGTAATAATTGTCAGAGCCATAAAATTGAAAATATACTATTTTTTCACCTTTACTTATGAAGTTGAGAATTTTTTCTATTTTTTCCTTCAATTTTTAATTTAATTTAATTTAATTTTTTCCATCACCTTTTATCCCCTCTATGCCCTCTTCCACCTCCACCCATCCCCCTCCACTTCCGCAATCACCACACTGTTGTCCATGAGTCCTCTCTTTTTTTTCTTTTTTGCTCAATCCCTCCACCCCACGTACCCGCCCCCCCCCCCCCCCCGCCCCAGCTGTCTGCCCACTCTGTATCTATGAGTGTGTCTCTATTTTGCTTGGTAGTTCAGTTCATTAAATTCCACATGATCATATAGAATTTGGTGGTACCCTACTAGTGGTTCTTAGCCAAAGTAGGACTGTCACCTAATGGTGTTTGGGAGTGCTGGGGCATATTTTTGTTTGTCATGGTGACTGGGGGTGTATTTAGTGCCCTTTGCCAAAAATGGTAACATCCCAAATGCCAGGGACAGTTACACCTAATAAAGAATTCCATCCCAAATACCCATTGTTCCTTCCTCCACTGAGAAACTTGCTAAACTTGGCAGTCTGAGAGTTCCATGTCTAATTTTTCCCCCAAACAAAATCACCCAAGTCAAAAGATGCATTTTCAGAATTACACAATCTGAATTTTGTAGGTTTGTGGCATTTATCTTAAATCCCCACTTGTGGAGATGGTTTCTTTCCCCCATAAGAGTGCTGTGGAAACTTTATGAAACAGCTGAGTTTGCTCTCCTGTTATACTGATGCCACAGTAACGAAAAAGAAAAGCATCACTGAGGTAGCTACAGTTCTACAAAGTAGCCAGGTTCATTTAAAAGGGCCCTTTTCCTGCCAATCGTTTTCGTTTGTTTGGTTGGTTGGTTGTTGTTTTTTTTTTTTAGCAAAATCACAATGTAATATTTTACACAAGTAACAATGGCAAGAGGTTGCAGGCTCGTAGCACTCTTCTCATTGATGTTGTGGAACTGCTGAAGGTCGGGTTTTAGCCAGTGATTTTTAACACGCAGCAGATTAGTTAGACTTTCACACCAGCTGAAGAATTCACTTGATCCCCATTGAAATCAGGGCTGTGGGGGTGGGAGAAGGTTTGGGAGACACCAGAATGACTTCTGTAGCACTATGATATAGATAACTTTATTTTTAGAGTTTTCATTGGAGTGGTAAGAATTTTGTGAAAGATCATTTTAAAACGTATTCTGAGTTAAATAAGGATACTTTCAATATTTTTGAGACACTAGACTTGTTGCAGCCTTTTGAAATGAGCAGTCTCACCAAACCACATATTATAACAGAGCATACATTTTTCTATAATCAGGTACCTTTTGCTGCTTTTGAGTAAGACTGGTTTTCTGCTTAGATTGTAAGCATTGCCAGAGAGAAGAATCTGTTCTGTTCTTTGGTCTGTAGCATAGACAGCTCTAGATGCTGCCTGTCTGTGATGGAAAATGAGTGTCTCCCAGGAAATCTGGAGGACTGGCCACGTTTCCTCTGGCTCCAGCTTTTGCACTCTGCTGCCTGTGAGGAGCTTTCTGGCATGTGATTATTTACTTCAAAGTAGAGTTGCAAGCACCTGCATTAATTATTTTACATCGTGTGCAGAATAATATATCTTTTCGTGTCAGATACAATACACTGCACATATTGCTTTTACACTGTTTTAAAATTTTTGTACTAAATAATAGAAAATATTTATATTCTTTGAGTGTGACCTTTGAAGCTTTGAATAGATGGCATTATCACTTTATTGTGTTTTTTTTTAACAAAGTTTTTTTCTCAACTATTCTATTGCGATGTTATTCTGAGCAAGTCCTATGCCAAAATCTTATGTAATGTTTGTATGGAAGATTAAATTTTACTCTTGTGTGGTAAGACGACTCAGTTACTGACTTCGTGGTTGGAATTTGATATTCCAGCGCAGAGTCCACAGTGTATTCAGAAATCCAAGCTGGTGTCATGAATTTCATCTTGATGTGAACTTTGCTTTCCTTTGTTTCAAGACTCCATTTTACAATAAACATTTTGACAGTAAATCCCTTTGTTATGTGTTACTGTGTATATCACATCTTCGTTAGGTTGGAATCCCCACGTGTCTGAAGGAAACACTGTCACACACTTGCACGGGAGTGTGAGCTTCCTCTCCTGACATCGGTTGGAGGGCATGAATGTGTAAAGGGACGGGGCAGTCATGAGGTGGATTTTTTCTTATCCCCAAAGAGAGACGGAAAGGCTTAGAACTCACCCTACAGCAGATACACTGATATGGTAACAAGGTACAGAAAACATAAAGGCAGTGGTCACGGCTGTGTGGCTGGAGGTCATTAACCCTCACCCCCTGTCCTGCCCAGCCCAAACCGTCCTGAAGTGGTACCTTCCTCTCGCTGGGCTTAGGAGTAGGACGTCCTGCTGGAGCCGCGGGAGTGAGTATCACACCGGACCCGGGGCCTTTCCCGTGACAAGTGCGAGATAACTCTTCTCCCTTTTTGACATGAAAACCAAAGGTTGGTTTTGATTAGTTGTTTCATTTACAACCTTTATTCTAATCAAGAAATACTTATCAATTTTGTTTAGCACAACATTTGGGAGTGGTATAAAAATCAAAGCACTGCCCATCCCTCCCCTCCCTCTAAAAGCCAGCCCTGATGCTAGGAAATATTTCTGTAACTTCCACTGTTGTCTCTTGAACTAATCAGAAGTTTCCTACTTCACATTTGTTTCCGTGATGGGAACAGGAGATGACATGCTTCTGCAGCTGGGTCCAGCTGCCGTGAAGAAATAAAACTTCTCAGGTATTTTCTTTGATGAAGTTCAGTTTTAGATCTTATTCCTCACGTTGTTTTCCTTTCTGCGTTATTACAGCAGGTGAGTGCACGTGACCATTCATTCCTGCACGCACCAGGCATCAGCGGAGGGAAGGGGCAATCCCGAGGGAATCGGAGTACATGGGGTAGCGGAGTATAGAGAGAGTACGTGGGGTAGCGGAGTACGTGGGGAGTACATGGGGTAGCCGAGTATGTGGAGAGTGCGTGGGGATAGCGGAGTACGTGGGGAGTGCGTGGGGGTAGCGGAGTACTTGGGGAGCGCGTGGGGGTAGCGGAGTACGTGGGGAGTGCGTGGGGTAGCGGAGTACGTGGGGAGTACATGGGGGTAGCGGACTACGTGGGGAGTGCGTGAGGGTAGCGGAGCATGTGGGGAGCGCGTGGGGGTAGCGGAGTATGTGGAGAGCGCGTGGGGGTAGCGGAGCATGTGGGGAGTAGTAGTGAGTTACGCACTTGCAACTTACCTATAATACTCAAACTGCACATTCATAGTCATTCTAACCAGTGTTTTTTGTTTTTTAAATTCTGCCTGGGCCCCCAGAGTCGGCCTCATTTCCCTTTCCTCTTGGACATACACGCACTGCACCTGGTGCCCTGGTTAGGCAACCGTGCGCCGTCTTTCCTCTCCGCCCCGCCTGCCGCTGCCAGTGTTTGCCCTGTTGCTTCTCCTCACCTGTTCTTCTCACTGCCCTGCAGTGCCCAAGCTTAGTCTGTGGAACCCTCCCTATTCCCTGGCATACCCATAGACATTGAACTCTCTGCTGGAGAACTTAGCATTTTGGTAAATACATCCTTCAATTTTATTCATTCAACAAATTGTTCAACAAAAAATTACCAGGTATTGTACGCCAGGCACTCTGCTAGGCACTGAGGAAACCAAAATGAAGGTTGCCTTGATTCTCCTGTGTAATTCATACCTCTTTTACCCCATTTTAATTAGCTCCTTGAAGGCAGAGACCTGCCTTTTCTAGCAGAGTTTGAGCATGTGCGTTCAACCTACCTGCAGGTTACAACATTAACTCACCCACCTCTGACTTTTACGCTAATATTAAAAGTGACCAAATTCAGCTTTTTTCCAACTCACCCACAAAAACATGTTATTTATAACAGAGGTTAAATAGCACTTGGCCACAATTGTTTCATGAGCCATTCAACCGTGTGGACACGTTAAGCTGGTTAGAGCTAGTGACTGTAACAAACTCTAATTCAAGTCTCAGGACACCCAGGTCTTTCTCAAATGATGCAGGTGTTTATTATTTAGTCTATGGCCGTGGGGCACACACCCTGAAGTGAGGAGCCGTGTGACTCTGAAAATGGTGCCAACTGAAGTCCTCTTGCAAAGCGACCTCTCATGTCCGTGCCCCTGACAGGGAAGGAGTTTTGAGTTTGGTTTGGTTTTAGTGAGGGCCACTCTGCCACCTGGGCTCCTTAGAACAGTCCCAATGCCACTTGTCCCCCTTCATCCATGGGTCCTAGTATTGGGTTTTCAAAGTATATTGCAAGCAAGACATTTAGTTAAACACTTAGAAATTCTCCTGTAAGAATAAGCATGAGTCGTCTGGTTACCGAATGGTTACTTTGGAATTTTCATTAAAAATCAAATGATCTTCGTGTTGACTGAGAATTCCGAAGGAGGCTCTGGCATCTGACTAATGCCAGGAATTCCTTGACGGCCAAGCCCTGTTGTGGGATATGAAAGGACTCTTGGTGTGCCACGTACGAAGAGAGAAAAATGTCAAGATGCGCTGAGTCTGGCTACGTCAGCTCACCGAGGGCAATGAGCTGTTCTGAGAGGTGGATGCACAGGATGGGCCTCTGGGGGCAAAAGCCCTTGGAGCGCTGAAAAACGCCTCTTAAGGTCAGGAAACTTGTTTTCTACGCAGCCTCACCTACAGGAAGAACAAGCCAGAGCAGCAGCCGAGAGCTGAAACAGACAACGGGATAAACCCGGAGGACAAGGATAATATACTTTTTTTTTAATTCCATTCATATTTCCCATGCAGCTGCTGCCTTCCTTTGAGATTGGCTCGTGGACCGAAGATGACGTGGTAAGCTGCTTTTGCTACTGCCTTGTTTGACCTGGGCAGGTATTTCATAAATTGGCCCACAAGTTAAAAACGCAGCTGGAGGGGCTTGGGCCTTAGGAACTAACTAGAACTTGACAAATTCCATATTCTTCTATTTGTAATGCAGTAATGTTTAAAATAAGGCCTCAAGAGCAAAGCAAGGACCGCTTCAAATCTTACAAGAAGATTTCACCTCCCTATTTGCTCTGAAGGGTGTTCTGGAATACAATAATGAATTCCAATAACGAAAACTAAAGGGCTGGTCCAGGATACCAAATAAACACACGTGGGGAAAAAATGATCTTAAATGTTTCTAAAATTACCAGGGATGGACTCAAACTAGGCGGAGAAAGAGCTGGTAGTGGCAGGGCTAGAGTGACTCCGCGGAACTGGGTTTCCTTCCTACCTTAGGCCGGTTCACAAGTGACAGGTTCCGTTTCCCCGTCTTCACTCTGACTCTCCCAAGGAGGAATGGCCATGAGCTCTCAGACATTGTCTGCAGTTGGAGCCAGAGAAACCCCTTGTTTCTGAGAGAATGTGGGCAGACTAAGTCAGAAGGAAGTCCTGCACCGCACACTCGTGGGGGAGACCCTGAAGGAAAGTCCTACTTAGCCTGTTGACCTCTGCATCTATTTCCTTAGTGAAAAACAGGTCTGAGAATTCTTGATCAGAGACCTCAGGACCCTATGCTCAAGGTATCATTAAATGCAAAAGAAGGAAAACACTGTCATGCTGGCCTTAGCAGGCCCCCACCCAAGAAGGGGACCAGGTGCCCCGGGGTACAGACATGCTACTAGAAGCTCTTGGGAAGGTCTGTTTACCTAACTCACCCTGGTTTCTGGGCCAAGGCATGACCCTTGCCGCCCTTTGTATTGTGAAGTGAAATTGCTTCCAACATTAGCTGACCTCTGGCTTCCCCAGGGAAAGGAAACGGCACCAGCTGCGTCCACATCATCCCATGCGCTGAGTCCCGGTGGTTCCCAGGTTCCTGCCTGCCCTGCTTAACGGGGAAAGAGGACGAAGGATCTCCTTTATTCACTGGCAGGAATAGAATCCCTTTAGCCCCAGCTGCAAAATTGGCACATCTAATTTGAGAAGAAATTTTTTAAAGGTTATTTTTAATCTTTGCCCTGGGATTCAGTGGTTTTAAAACCATTTAAATGAAATTCCAGGATCAAGGGCTTCCCAGAGAACTGGTAAGACTGGGTCTGGCCTCCCTTCTATCTCCCTTGACCACAGTAATGTGAGAAGCTACCAGTAAACATGTGCCATGTGACATTCAAAGACTGAAGGCCACTGGCTCCAACCTCACTCTGTATAGGAAGCTCCTGAGTTAACTTGCCTTGGGCCACTCTGTGACCAGGCGGAGAACAGAGAACACCCTCTACCCATGTCTCCGTCCACCGCTGTGTGGTCCTGCCACTCACACAATTGCTGGGTAAACCAGCACCCTCGACAGCCACAGGGACACAAATGGAAAATCATTGTAAGAACCTTCTTGAAAGGATTTTTAAATATCTCCCAAATAAGGAGGAAAACCAACATCCCTCGTATCCAAGGTCCCCCAAAGAGAGGGATAGCTCCAATTTGAAAGCTTGAAGTTTTAAAATCATAGAAATAAAATTTTCTATTTTACCTTTGCGGTTGAGCCAGGATATTTTAGCCTATTGAGAACTACGGGTCTTACTGTTAAGTCTGGCCACTGACCATGAATGAATCTTCAAAACCGTGTATGTCCTCTCTTTCACAGTATCTTTGGGTTCAGCAGCTCGTCAGAAAAGGCAAGTGGAATAATTTACCTTCTTAATTCATGGAGTTAACTTTGCCCTGGACATGATTTAGTCTGATCTTATTCTGCCTTCTCATCCCTTCCTTCAGACGACGCCTCTGCAGAGATGAGCGTATATGCGAGCTTGTTTAAAGAAAATAACATCACAGGAAAGCGCCTGCTTCTTCTGGAGGAAGAAGACTTCAAAGACATGGGCATTGTCTCCAAGGGGCATATCATTCACTTAAAGGTACCACAGAAAGGGAGAACCACCTGCAGCGCCCCCGGAGCTCCCACGGGGTAGCAGCGCCCCCGGAGCTCCCACACGGGTAGCAGCGCCCCTGGAGCTCCCACACGGATAGCAGCGCCCCCAGAGCTCCCACGCGGGTAGCAGCGCCCCCGGAGCTCCCACAGGGTAGCAGCGCCCCCGGAGCTCCCACGCGGTAGCAGCGCCCCCGGAGCTCCCACCCTATAGCAGCGCCCCCGGAGCTCCCACGCGGGTAGCAGCGCCCCCGGAGCTCCCACGCGGGTAGCAGCGCCCCCTGAGCTCCCACGCGGTAGCAGCGCCCCCGGAGCTCCCACCCTATAGCAGCGTCCGTGTTCTGCGGGTCGTTGGGACAGAACCGTGGCTTCGCTGCTTGTGCTGAGCTACGTCCATACCAGCTGGTTATTGGCTGCTGCCCCTATGGGACCTACTTCTTCCTTCCAGTCCAAGGGTTTCACCTGGATACACCTGAAGATCACCCCCAGGTCCTCAGGAAGCCCCTAGTTTAGTGGAGAAGATAGGTATTGATCACACAATAATGGTAAAATGACAGATGTAAGAAATGCCACACAAAAAAGACGAGGTTGGGGTGAGGAAGGGCTCCTGTGAAGAAGTTATAAGGAGTTAAGAGCTGAGGAACAAGTGGGTGTTGACCAGGTGAAGAGGACAGAGGAAGAGGTGTTACAGGGGTGGAGCGAGTCTGTAGAAAGGCCCTGGGTGGGAGAAAGCTGAGTGTGCCAGAGGACCTGGAAATGAGGTAGTGCGGTGCCTGAAGAACTGGATCCCACCCCAGAATAGCTGGACCCACTTCCAGAGAAACTAGATAGCCATTAGGAATCCCTGGGGATGCCGGAACTTGACCATGGCGTGAAACCTCAGCCACTGCAGGACCTCAAATGATGGGAATGGGCATTCACCTTGCAATTTTCATCATTTTGACTTGCAATAGACACCCCAGATGTGACCATGTGTGTATTCTAATATCCCTCATTTTCTCTGGAAATTCTAACATGGCCCCCAAAACTTTAGTCTTGAACAGTTTCAAAGCTAAACCTGTTTTTGTTGTTGCTTTTTTTGTAGTTTAGCAGTCAGATCTGTTTGTTTGTTTGTTTTGTTTTAGTTACTCAAACCAAATAAGAATTGCTGGCGTCTGTGTGGCATTGTGAGGTCTGTTTTAAGATCTTAGGATAAAATTAAGTTTGCTCCCCAAACCTCCTCAGCCCCAGTGTGGGTAGATGGAGGGATGGGCACAGGTTTGAAAAGAGAGAAATAGAATAAGGAAGGAAATGTAGAAAATCAGCTTCCATCCAAATTCACATCTTCACAAATCCTCAAAAAAACATGCCAACTACTTTTTCCTCCTTATTTTTTTATTTTATTTTTTTTTATCCTCACCCGAGGACATTTTTTCATTTTTTGCTCAGATAGAGTAGGAGGGAGAGAGAGGAAGAGAGAGAAAGAGAAAAACATCGACGTGAAAGGGCCACATCGAGTGGCTGCCACCTGCACAACCAACCAGGGCCGGGGACAAACTGCAACCGAGGTACGTGCCCTTAGCGGGAACCGAACCCGGGTCTCTCCGAACCAGAGGCCGACGCTCTAACCGCTGAGCCAAACCGGCCAGGGCTACTTTTTCCTTTACCTCAGTTAGAGCTCCCGACACTGGCCTTTCTAGGGAAACCCCCCTGCAGTCCAAAGAGAACCTGTCTACTTGTGGGTCCTGGATCCACGTAAGGGGCACCCGTACAGCCTTCATCACCCCTTGGATGATGGCGTAGCCTTGACCTGAATGTCCTTGCCCTCTCAGAAGATGGGCAGGAGACCTCATGTGTACACATACACCTCCAAGGCAGGCATTAATTTAGTCCTGAGCTCTGGGTGTGGCAAGTCCATCCCCAGAAGCTATGCTGGCTTAGATGGGCGACAGCAGGAAAGATTATTTTCTCTAGTACAGAGAAGTGTCAGGCTTCCAAGAGAGAAATCTAGTAAAGCTTATGTTATTTGGCAGCTGCCCAAGAAGATGCTCCCACCTCCCCTGCCCCTCTGCTGGCTTTGAAAAAGGCCCGCGTTCCTTGAGGAACAGTCAGGAAGAAAGGGGGTGGCAAGCTGTGACACCTCACCAAAACCCAGACTTGGCCTAGGCAAGCAGTGGCTGGTTGGTATCATTAAAGCGAGCAGTGTCCAAACGTATTGGTTATTGTTCAGCAAATTCAGCTAATGCCTACTAATCTCAAGACCGGGCCTGAGAAGACAAAAAGAATCCTCCCCAAAGGAATGTATGTCTCGGAGAAGAGATCAAATGTGTACATACAACTTCTCATAATGTAGGGTCTTGGCAGTTCGAAAGAAAGTTGCTGTTTCGTTGCCTTCCCTTGAGGGGGCGGCGGGGGAGACAGAGGGAAAATGTCAGGGAGTGGGTGGCCCTTGCGCTAGCTCCTGAAGGAAGCACAGATGGGGAATGAGACAGGAGTGGGAAAGGAAAGAACACCGATCTGGACAGAGAGAATAAGGAGTGAAGAGAGCAGAGAAGAGAATGTAGAGGAACAGTGTCTCTGTCCGAAGGAAGCCCAGGTGCCGAGGAGAACTCAGCGTACATGTCACAGGAGGGACGTGGACAGCGTACGACTTCAGGCCTGGGGTCTGGGATTTGACCTGGGATCCGGGATCTGTGGGGAGTATTGGAAATTTTGAGAATTGACGTGTTTACAACTTTGCCTCTGGAAGTTGTTGAGTGGATTAGAAAGGAAAGGCTGGATTTTAAAAGACCAGTTCAGAGGTTGTGATATAGAGCATAATAAGCTCACTAGAGCAGTGAAAACGTGAATGGAGAGAAGGAAGGACAGCACAGGTAAGAAAGCTATTTGCAGCCCAGCTGGTGTGGCTCAGTGGTTGAGCATTGACCCATGCACCAAAAGGTCACCAGTTCGATTCCCGGTCAGGGCACATGCCCAGGTTGTGGGTCTAATCCCCAGTGGGGTCATGCAGGAGGTGGCCAATTGATGTTCTCTCTCATCAATGTTTCTATCTCTCTCTCTCCCTCTCCCGTCCTCTCTCTAAAATCAATAAAGAAAATAAAAAGAGAGAGAGCTATTTGCAGGTAGGAAGTAGCACAGGGAGCACAGAATAGTGTCACAGAAGCCAAAGGTTGAAAAAGCTTTGTAGAAACAGGGTCCGTGCCGCAGAGAAGCCCGGAACCCACGCATAGAGAAAACGCCACTGTGGGAAGCTGCCAGATGGGGTCAGTGCAGTGGCCTTTGCTCCGGAGCTCCAACAGAGTGTGTGACCAGCACCCCCTGGGGGACTTAAGACTCCCCTTAAGCTCCCAGATGAGCCCGCATGCGCACATAAGGACAGCGTGTTCTCAGAGGGGTGAGTCACAAAGGTCAGGCATGTAGACCCCCCACCTAACTGCCAAAGCCGTGCTCTAGCAGAGTGGCCCCCTAGTGGGGGCTCAGCCAACCGGCGACACTCCATTAAACTCAGTTACGTGGTGGGTAACTATGACAAGCTTATATGAGAGGGGGAAATTAAGGGAAAAGAGTCATGGAAACGTGCTCTGGGAGGGTCCTACATACACTCTTGGAGTACTGAGGATAAGCAATGTTTCAAGCTGGGCCTTTTGGGATGGGATACTGGATGAGTACCTCCTGACTAGAGGAGCCCTCGTGGTACCTGTCAGAAGTGTTACACACACACACACACACACACACACACTGAGCATTCTCTGCTCTTTCACTGAGGAGGCACAGGCATTGTTGTATACCTTCCCCAGGAGTCTCGGCCCTTAAACGTTGGGCCATGAAGCTGGCCACTGGAGTGGTGTTTCCACCTGCTCTTCTGCTACTCAGTGGCCCCTCTGAGCCTGTCTTGGCTCCCTCTCCCTGCGCCTGGCAGCCCTCCTGTGGAGGGGCTGCGTACAAGGAATGGGGCTGAACATCCAATAAGTGTTCATTACATTGTCAAGTGTCAATAGCTTTCATTTCACTTTATAAAATGCATCTAATTTTTCTCACATTGGCACTTTTTTACTCTCTACGTGATATGTTCAGTTCACAGAAAAGCTGGATTATACCTGATGAGTATAAAAAAGAATCATAATTTAAATTGTCCTCCTTTCCTTTAAGCGTTCTTTATGCTTCATTGGGGAGGGAGTGTTGGACACATACCCATAGAAAAGCCCTCACAATGCAACAAACCCTTCGGTGAGATTTCAGCCTTAATGAAGGTCTCTGGTGATGTATTCATGTTCTTTGTTGTTTTTCCCAGTTACTCAGGGTGACAACTGCATTCTATACACTAGAACATTAACTTGTCACTACTATATCAGTGTTTGAAGAATGGTTTGATTTATTGTTTAGTCTGAGATTTAAAGTCTTAAATATCTTCCTGTTCCATTAAATAATTACAAACTGTGTATAATACTGTGAACAAACAGGTTTATTTTCAATAGATGCTGGATATTAACATCCCCAAGATATTTTATGAACTACATAAATAAAGAATGCCTTTATATGTGCACAATAATTTTAATCCTCTCGGCATTATCAGATCATTAATAAAGTCACGTGATTTTTATTTTTTTTTACAGTCAGCCATTGAGAAATTAACCCATGATTATCTAAACTTGTTTCACTTCCCACCACTAACTAAGGTAAGTACGGTTTTTTTCTTACTGAGAATATGCTAGTTTATTGACGTATGCACCTGCTACCTCCACACCTAAATTTGCCAATGTCAGGAACTGCTGTTTGAAGTGAATTTCATCATATCTGTCCAACAAAAGGCCCTTTGAGTAAAGCTTAGAATGTGCCTAAACTGAACACCCTTACTCCCTGAAAGTTGAAATATTAACAGTACGTTCATGATAAGAACCACACATGTCACCTTAGTGGCTAGAGGATGAAAGTGCCAACCTCTGGCCTCCCGCCTGGCTCTGGAGACCTTTGTCTGACCCATAAGTCACTGAAGGAATCCACACACTAGAGCTCGGGATGGTTACCTGCATTTTGGGGTGGGGGGCTTATTATTTGAACACCATATTAGGATATATGACATATTCTCTTCACTATAGACTAAAGGTATAAGGAATACTTTGTTATAAAATTAGTAGATACTTGCACTTAATACGCAGAATTCTTCTCATTCAAAACAATCATCGTTTTCCATCTCTAAGTCCTAGAAGGCTCGTTTGTCCCTCTGCATGATCCTCCATACCTGTGTGCTCTCGGAACTGTGTAATCCTCTTTGGGAATAGCTTGTAAATATTTTGAGCGTTGTGAAACTCTCCAGGTAAAGTCTCTCGGTGCATCTCCAGGTGCTAAGTGCATTTCCAGGGTAAAGGTGCACAATGCAAGACGCACTGTGAAAATGTAAGCAGGTGACATTCAGTCTGCAGGGCATGAGAGAAATCATTTGGGAAAGTTCTCAAAAGCTTAAGGCATCATATTTCTCTTGCTTTAAGTAATTATAATTTGAAGATTAATCCAAAAATAACCAAAAGTTAAATGATAGATTAGAATGGAAAAACTAGTGCTGAGAAGTCTTTTTTTTTTCACATGCCAAGTAAAAACTAGAATAAGTGGTGTTTGGTTTTCTTTTTTAGGACTCAGTAGGTGAACCTGAAGAAAATGAGGAAAAAATAGTGAACCTTGAACTTGTTTTTGGTTTTCACTTGAAACCAGGAACTGGCCCACAGGTAAATCACAGTTTAAGTCTTTTAGATGATGTTCAACCTAATTTATTCTTTTTCTCTCCTGGAACTCCATGGTTGTATACACGCCCCCCCATCCCCCACCCCACAAAACTGGTGACTTGATTCTGAGTAAATTTATAGGCTTTATAAAATAGACTTTAGCTGCCAGCTGCTCCTGTAATCCCATCTAGGAGTCTTACTCTCTCATCACCCAAACCCTCAAGGAAACAGCAGGACGAGGTGGGAGGCGGTGAGCACCAGAGCGAGTGTTTACGCTGCTTGACATCACTGCTCCTGTTTCCTGTTTCGTAAGGGGAACCAAATTTTAATATCAATAGTGAAGCGCTGAGAATGAAACAGTAGGCAATATGGAAACTCAAATCATCAGCTCTAAATAGGGCAGCAGGACTTTCGACCAGGATTCATTCACTCAGGCTTTCCCTCCATGTTATATTTAGAGTTGGAATCATAATAGGATCGTGTTACTTTGGATTACCCTAAACAGCTGGTAATAATGATAACTTCTAATTGAGCACGTATGACGTTCCAGGCATACAGTACTGAGGTGGCGATGTTATTTTCACCCACTTACAAGTGAGGAAACTGGGGCTCTGAAAGGTTAAATAACTTGCCCAAGGGTTACATGGATGGCAAGTAGCAGAATAAGGATTTGAGGGCAGGCCTCTCGGACCCCAGAACCACGCTCTTACCTACTGCACGATGTGTACCTTTCGTTGGAGGCAGCCCGAGACCTTGTAAGTGCAGCTCCTCCCAGCCCGTAGCCAGTTGCTCTGGTAGGGCTGATGTCGGCTCCGCTGGCCCTCTGACCTTTCACTAATTAAAAGAGGCTGACCTAGGCCATTCCTGGAACGAGTGCTTGGGAATGAATGGAAGTTGTGGCAAGGGGCTGACTTTTCACCCGGGATTTCCAAAGATGCTGGACACCTGACAGAGTATCTTTCCTTCGCTGCTGAGTATACTGATGCTTTTGCTGAATGGAGATCTTTACTTCCCTTGGTTTAGCCACATAACTTGGTTGAGTGAGAGCTGCTCTCATTCTGGGCTTCCTGTCTATGAAAACTTTTCTTTTCCTTCTGCAATGGGTCATTGTCTGTTCAGCCTGTTGATGGAAGCAGCCACAGAAAGGGGGCAGGACAGTAAGCTCCTCTCTCTCCAGCGACAGGCACAGGCCCTTCTGACCCCGAGATTCTGTAGCTGTGGGCACTCTCCATGTCCATCTCATGTAAATGAGTTGCACATTTTAATTTGCCTTCTTTTTTTTTTTTATCCTCACCTGAGGACATTTTTCCATTTTTTGTTCAGATAGAGTGGGAGAGAGAGAGAGGAAGAGAGAGAGAGAGAGAAACATCGACGTGAAAGGGACCCATCGAGTGGCTGCCTCCCGCACGACCCAACCAGGGCTGGGGATAAACTGCAACCGAAGTACGTGCCCTTAGCGGGAACCGAACCCGGGTCTCTCTGGACCTCAGGCCGACGCTCTAACCGCTGAGCCAAACTGGCCAAGGCTTACTTTGCCTTCTTTAGCATCCTCGACCCCATGACACTTAATGCATGAGTACTCTGTGTTTAAACATTTTTATAGCTTGTGGGTGACAAAGGAAGAGGAAAGAATTTTCTTGAAAGAGACTTGGTCAAGAGTAGTCTCAACCAAAAAAATGATTTTCAGCTGACAAATACATGATTTGCTAATGTGAAAAACTAAAATATAAATTTTTTGGTAACTATTAGAAGCGATAAATGATATTTGATATCAAATAGCATTTAAAAAAATTTTTTTTCTTTATTGATTTTAGAGAGAGAAGAAGGGAGAGGGAGAGAGAGAGAGAGAGATAGAAACATTGATGAGAGAGAACATCAATTGGCCACCTCCTGCATGCCCCCCACTGGGGATCGGGCCCACAACCTGGGCATGTGTCCTGACTGGGAATCGAACTGGTGACCCCTTGGTGCATGGGTCGACGTTCAACCACTGAGCCACACCGGCCGGGCCCAAATAGCATTTTGTGGAGGCCTCTTGAGTCATCAGTTATCCACAAGGCCTAAAGTCTCCGCAGTTCCGATATCCTGCTGACCCCTGGTCACCTGTGCAGTGACCATTTCACCCATTCATGCAGCACGTTTCCTGGGACCTCCTGTGTGCCTGGCTGTACGCTAACTACTCAGAATACGAAGTCAGAAAGTACAGTGGTGGCTTTCAAGGAACTCATAGCTTCTCAGCTGGGGCAGTGCCGTGAAAGTGCCATGGGTCCAAGGACACTCTGAGATGGACCCGGTCAGACTTTGTCACTAGCGGGAGGTGGGTGAGGGGTGGGGGGAAGCCAGGATGGTGCGGAGGCTTCTAGTGTGGCAGCAGGGCCGGTGATGTTAGGATGCAAGAGGTTGAGGGGTGACATACGCGATGTGGGTGTAACGCCAAGGTGCTAGAAGGAGAAAGAAGCCACTGAAATGGGTGAGTCTAACCCGGAAAAGCTTTTTTGGAAGGGGTGAATTTTGAAGTGGGGCTTGAAGGGTTCATGGTGTGTTGTTTGCAAATAATTTCCTGAATATAATGTTTAAAGCTTATGCTTAGAGAATCCTTCTTTCTACAGAGCGTAGGTTATTTCATAAATGTCACCTCATGTATCCCCTCGGTGTTTCTGTGAGGTGCGCAAGGTGCAGTGTTGTCACCGCTGGTTAGAAAACTGATAGAAACGAATGTGCTACCAGCCTAAGCTGAGGCGAGGACAGAGCTGAGAGTGGAAATCACATCTTATTATCTCCTCTGTATTCAACAAGTGCTCACTCTCATTATCTGACCCAAGAGTTTGGAGCCATTTGTAAACTTCCATGAAATCATCCTGGAATAAATCACTGTCCAGTTCAAAACCAGCCGGTTATGCCAGCCTGTGCCCTTGCATCATGAAATGTTTTCTCACAAGTCTCTTTAAATTGAAATTCCGATTCCCCACATGAAAACCTTGTTACTCTGACCCTTAAAGGTAGACCTCAAGGAAGAAAGGCACCCTCAAAATCCCACCTAACTGTGTTTTCAGATACCCATCTTCACAGAAAAGGTAAAGCCTTTAGCCCTGTCTCCATGACCAGAGTTGGTGACGAGAGGACACTGGAGCTTTGGAAATTCTCTCCAAACCTGAGTTTGTATATCAGGGAGGTTTGCTTGTCCATTTCACCTTTTCTTTTAACAAATAAAATGAAAGATGCGTTCATTAGATGGCCACTGGGAACAATGTATGACAGTGATTCTGTCATGGAGATAGTGGCTACCTTCTCCCTTTGCATCTGAGAAGGATCACCAGCTAAATGCCACTTAAAATTGGCATGTCAGCTAAGTAACTGACCTACTCAGAGGAAACGATGAAAATATGACTTTAAACACAAATATACAAATATATGTAGAGGAAAAAGCCTTCCACTGAAAGCCCTGTCAACCTTTTGGTCTAAGAAGTCAAACTAAATTATTCTCTTTTTTTAGCCTCGTTTTACAACCAGATGAATTATGGCACCAAAGTGAGGTTGGTTTTGCCCAACCGAGCAAAGCCATCCCCGTACGAGAGCCTGTGCCTGCCACCGTGGTCAGGAGCCACTGTGCTCGCCGTGACCTCAGTCCTCACTGACACAGCCCTCTGGAGAGCCAGGCCCTCCCCAGACCCCAGCACCATGGACACTTCAAGAATTCTTCCACAAATGAAATGGCCGTTTTCCTTTCCTTTCCTTTTTTTGGGACTCCTGGCAGAGAAAATGATTGGACTAAAAGCTTTACTCACTGAAATTTTAAACTAAATTAATAATAAGTGAAAATGAGTTTTAACTATTTACTTGACCTATTTCTAAAGAGTATAATTAATATTAATTTAAATAGCATTGTTGAAGCAGCCTTGAAGTTATGACAATGGAATTGGCAGAAACGGGGTCTTTCTCCGCTGAAGTTACCTGTGCTAGGGGCTTGAAATGCTTATAATAATTATTCTTATTTTATATCTCTGAGAGACACTATGACAACTACTTTGCAAACATTTTTCTCATATAATTTTTACAACCCCCCCAGCACAGGGAACATGATCCCTGTATCATCCTAGGAGGAACCTGAGGAAGGGGAGAGTCGACTTCCTTACTCAGAGTCCCCCCTCGTCAGGGGCAGATCAGTGCAAGGGCTGAACCGTACAGTCATACTACCTCCTTTTGAAAAGTATCATCGTCCCCCAAGATAAGTGTGTTGGTAATGAAAAAGCAAAAATTTTTGGTCAGTTAATACTAAATTACCACTTTGTTTTGTGTGGAACGTGCCTTGTGTTTTGTAATCTAAGGCCTTTGACTTGGCACAAAGGAGCGGGGCTTCCAGAACCCCGGGCAGCTTCCTGGACTCCCCAGGGTGGCACCCACCCTTCCTCATTGAAATATTCAGCTGCATAGAGTTTATTTTTATATCTGTAATACATTCACCAGTCAGGAATATTGATTCTCAGATTGCCAAGGAATAAGTTATTGAATCACCCAGTAGTTTCCTCACTGAGATCTTTTTAAGACTTTGTTTCATAAAAACTCGAGCAGAGTGATGAAGGAACCATTTGGGAAGCCTCGCTCCTTGTTGAGTGCTGGGCGGTCGGTCACACACTTCATCCATCACGCCCTATGTCCTCTTCCCAGTGAGGCAGGGAACCTGGCTGAGGCTGGGCTCCTGTGGTCTGTGCTTACCTGCCGTGGAGAAGAGGCGGGCTGGGGGGAAGCATCGGGAACAGCTGGTCTCTCCCAACTCTCTGACTTCAGCAGGCCCTTGTACAGAGACAGGCTTCCCGACCCCACTACCTCCCGCCAGATGACCGTCACTTCCAAATTTTGAGCCATATTTTGAAGGAGCCAGTGAACCAGGAAGAGATCATAAGAGGAACGTTTTGAAAGAGGGGGGAGTAGAACGAACCACCCCATCGGAGTGAAGGCTTTTCCTGTCCAGCTGTCCCTCGTCCTCTTTGCAACCCATCATGTCCCCTTCTGCCACTCTCCAAGCACAGAAATTCAGTCGTTCTGCCTCTCCTGTTGTTTCATCTATAGGTTAAAAGGCTGCCTTTTACAAATACTTTCCACTTACTATGGTGCCTTTAGGTCTTTATTAGATTGCTTATAAAATGTTGCATTTAATAAACTTAATTGAATCTCCAGGCCCTTTCTCAGAGCACTATAAATATCAAAAATGGTCCAACAGGGCTTTTTTTTTTTCCTATTGTGTAATTTTTTATAAATGGATAAACATGAATAAAATAACAGGGTACAAAGAAAAGGATTTTGTAAGGAAGTAAAAAGCCAACACCTTTTGTAAATTTCAGAATAACTAAAACCAGCACTTTACTCTCATATATCTTGCATTTATTAAAAATTCAGTACAGGGAAACGTATTTCCCATGTTCAGCTGTTTGGGGGGAAATATGTGTGCACACATGTGTTTGTGAGACTAAGTACATACTCTTGCAGTGGAAGGGTTCCATAGGAAATCAAGTTTTAATTGACAGCGGAGGAGCAAATGCAGTTCAGAATTTGGCTACGTGACTTGCTGCTGGTTTCTAATTAGTGTGGAGATAGACTTCATACTGGTTGGGCATATATATACCTAGAGCTGGCCTAGGAGAGGTGCTCAGTACGTACTTGCTGATGGATTGACAGTGACGTGTGGAAATGGCGTGTCAGAAAATGTCTAACAACTGGGAACAGCAGCCCTGGCTTGTAGTGTTTGCAGATTTCCATGGTGTAAATACCCCCTCCAGGGCCAATTTCAAGTTACCAATCTGACATCACTGAATTTGAAGTTGGGAATGGGTGTGAGCACTCTTACCGTGAGAGCGGGCTCCAGCACACTGTTGGATCAGTCTTAGTCTTCTTAATCAAGGTGCTGAATTCCTTTAAAATAGCTAATAGCAAGGAAGTATGCATGATAAAACCTAGGTTTGAACAGATTACAAATGCATCATTGCTGGTTTCCAGCTGTAATGATATGCATAGGGAGCTCAGAGGGAGCTCGAGCTTCACGAGGAATCCATCGTTGGCTTAGGTCTCCTTGAGTCACCACTGGCTCCTATAGATGCACTAACTGTAGTGTTTGAATCAAAGATTAGGATTTGAGTTTGTAAAGAGTAAGAATATACTCATGGAAATAGAGAAACAAAATTTTAATTTGTGATTTTTTTTTTCTTAAAATGTTGGAACAGTCATAGTTGTTGACTCCATGATATTGATAATAGTAGAGGAGAAGTCTGCTTTTCCAAGCAGCTTTTCCAAAGCCTCTGGGGCTCACTGTAAATTCTGCAGAGAGAAGACCTTGACAACTCACAGTGACCTGTGTTTTCTAAACCAACAATTAAGTCTTGAAAATAATCAGCTATAAGAGGGAGAGATGATTTGAAATGAAATTAAAAGCAAGATATTGTAAAAGCAAAGAGGTAGGATGACCATTTCGGTCATGGACATGAGGATTTGGACTGAGAATAGCTCAACTGGTGAACAATGCTTACTAACTAGGCCAGTGTTTTTTTCAAAAATCTATTTCTTGGAGTTACTGCTGGAGTCATGGAAGGTGGAAGGAGAAATTAATATGTAGAAGAGCTGTTTTTATATTTTGAGGGTCCCGGGTAAAAGTTTGTTTGCAGCCCATTTCTCAGTAATAAAAAAGAATTTAAGCAGTAACCAGGTAAGCCAGGCCACCTTCTATCTTGGTTGAGAAACTCAGTCTCAGATAGAATAGATTCTTAATTATTCAAAAATCAGTAGCAAGACTTACTATTCTTTTTCTCTAAGATGAATACCTAGTACCTTTCAATTTCAAATACAGTTTTTAAAAATAAAAAAGCCCTTTTCAAACATGTCAACTAACATCCAACCCGTTTCAGGTAGTCAAGTGTCTAATCCTTCATATGGAAGTATGCCTCACTTGATTTCAGTTTATTCTAACATCATCCCTAAAGCCCCCTTTTCACACATAACTCAAATAACAACCCCCCAAAATGCAATATAACAACCTTATCTCCACTGGTGTCTAGTTGGCACCAATCTGCCCTGACCTTAGACACAAGCCATTGTTAAGGGTATAACGCATTTACATATTTTGCAATAAAACATCAGTTATTTGCATTACTGTGTCAAGTTTTATTTGATTCTTTCACCTAAAAATGACTCATTTTCCTTTCTTGTATTTTAAAAACCAACTACTCTAAGCTTGTTTGAGAATAATCAAAAATTGCCCATTTAGCTAGAAGTCATTTTCTTTTCAAAAGGCAAATGTTATTTAATCTTTCAGCTGTTCATTGTGCCATCATAAATACTTTCTTTTCAGCACAGTTGTGGGGACTGAAATGAGCCCACTAATTGCCTCCCATTTCGACTGACATGTGGTGGTTTAGTGGAAAGAGAACACAGCAGGGAGAAGGAAATAGGAGGCTGAGAAAATGAGAGCTAATTATTTTCACTGCCTCATGTCAGGCTCTGTGTCAGCCTTGTTTTTACAAACTGGAAGGTTTAGCACTAAATAAAACAAACTGGCGTCATGTTTTTATATACTGGCAGTGTCATGGAAGCAGCTGCACATCTCAAAGACAATATAATGCCTGCGTTCGCATGGACACCATCTGACAGACACTGTGAGCCACAGCTAATGAGGACATCACAGTGGTGCCAAGTGAAAGGTGCTGAATTATGTATGATTCTTCATCAGTACAGCAATAGTCCTGTACATCATTATGAGACATTGTTTTGCTGAAGAGATTAAAACATTCTTAGTTCCAGACCCTGCAACCTATATGCGCTGAAAGAGGTTATTAATGGAATTTTTAGGGAGAGTTTCTTGTGGATTTCTTTTTGGTGGAAAAACAAATCTCGTGGGACAAAGCCGTGATGGGTCACGACACTGTATAGATAAAGAAGAGAAGCAAATTAACCATCCTTGCATTATCTTCCTTTTAAAGGCAGCATAATAAAATGGAGTGTAGCGGGGTGATACATAATGATAAATAACCCAGGTGCTATCAAGGGATGTTCCACTCTCCCGCCTTTAAAACAGCAGGTTTCAGCAGCTGAGCTAGATAATAGCAACGCATGTAAAGGCGCCTTCGGAGACCTAAATCATCAACATCTTACTACTTTTAATACCAGCATGACCAACATTTCTATCGTACTTTTATTTCATCTTGCGTTACTTCTTACATTTCGCAACAGTCACCTGCTATGAGACTGTTTCCCTTTTTTCCCCCCTCTTGAATCTTAATAAGTTTATTCCGACCTCTGTGTTTTATATATTTTTAAATGTTTCCTCAGTGCAGGCCTTTGTAAGGTGGAGGGGCCTCTTTGCTAGAATTCTGATCGTTCTCTGATGATTTTACTTTTCCTCCGGTCATGGGGGAGGAGGGAGGCTGATGGGGACTTTAAACACCAATATCTCTACTATTAGACTGGGCACGCCCAGGACTTAAATTCAATTCCAGCGCAGCTCAGTGAACTTACTTGCAAACCTCTACCTTTTCTGAGCCTCAGTCTGCTCATCTGTAAAAGGGTATCTATGAGAGGGTAAATCTGTGAGGATTAAATAATATGGCTTAATCTCAGAAACACTATGCTAATAGTGTGGGGAACAGCTGCATATATACAGCGCATACTGTAGATTTCAGTTTTGTGACATTCTAGAGCAGGCAAAACTAATCTCTGGTCAGAAAACCGGAACAGTGGGTGCCTCTGGGTGCAGAAGGATCAGCTGGGAAAGGGCATGAGGGAACTTTCTAGGGTAATGAAAATAACTTGCTTGTTTGAGTGGTTACATTGGTATATACATCTGTCAAAATTTATTAAACTATGAACTTAAAAATATGTGCATTTTATTGTATGCAAATTATATCTCAATTTAAAAAAAATACATCAAAAAGTTTTTTGTCTGCAACCTTCAGGTAAAAGTGTAGGAGACTGAAAGCCTGATTTGGGGTCTGTTTTCTTCTGAAATGTCCTGAATAATCTTGGCCTTAGGTTTTTAAAGATTTATCTATAGTGTTCATATTTGCAATAAAAAATCAAGATAGAGATAAATTTTCCAAATAGGAAAAGAAATCGAAGGAAGCACAAATATTAAACTTTAAATATTGTTTTAAATTCTGGACAACTTAGAACTGGGCAGGGGGGAGCAGGGATATCTATGTTTGGCATCACTTGTACTAGCTTCGAACTCCAAACACTTTTAAACAGCTTGCAAATGATGTAATAGTGATTTCTCAGTAAGAGGTACTTTAGCATTAACTTAGTGCTATTTTATATTTTTATCTTCACGGTGTTAAGAGTTTCTGTTTTACTTGGCCAGTAATCTTAATTCAGAGAAAAATTTCACACATTGGCAGTGCTGGAGCAATTCAAAGGGAATGAATACTCTCTGTCCTCCAGTAGCCAGGCACTTGCCCCTAAAATCATCCAGGTATTTCAGCAGCTACCCAGATGAATGGCACATATCCTGGGCACCCAAAAGAACTGTCACTTTTTCATCCGTTTCAAATGCAGAAATTCCCCTCTCCTCAACAAAATTCCATCTGTTTCTTGTAGATTTGTTGGGAGGCTGATTAGCTAGTAGAAAGGTTTGGATAACTGTTTTTTGCTTCAACGCCCTAACAGAATGTCCCAGCGCCCCGCTCTGCTCCTGTTGTGTCTTTTCCCTATTGATTAGTAACTAGCATCCGCTAGAAATGTGTGTCAAGATGCAAATATGAACAGTGAAAATGTCCTCTTGTGTGGAATCTAGTTATGAGATTGCAATCCATGGTAGTCAGGACCTGTCCCATGATCTGCTTGTGCAGCTAGATGGGATTGGGTTGTTTCTGGTTTGGAAAGTGGAAGCCTAGCCACACAGCCCTTTAAGCCAGGGCTGGAGGGAAGTGTTTTTGATTCCACATACTGGCCAGATCAGTCAGGAAGGAGCATACAGACCGTGGAATGGCACCACATGCACTTTGAACAATGATGTTTCAACAGTGGAAGGGGAATTGGCTATGTTGGACTTATTAGAGACTCAGTATTTCAATCTCTGCCATGGAGCCCTATAAAGGACTTCATTAAGATAATTTGGACTATCTGTTGACTTTGGAAGATAAAACTCTGTACTGTATGTAGTTCTTACTTTTGTTAAACCCTAACAAGGATAGTTCGGAATTCAGAAAAGACTGAGGGGACACCTGCTCTCATAGCACCAGTAGGCCACCTTGGTTCAATTCTGAACTCCACGGCTTGCTGCCTTGGTCAAATACCTTGTCTCTCCATGCTTTAGTTTCCTCGTCTGAGGTAAGACTCTCTGTCTGTCCATCACATCTCATAGTTGTTGTACCTCCAGACGTCTGATGCTCCTATTGGTAGGCTGACGCAGGAAAGGGCAGAGTTGGTGTTATATGATCCATCTATGTAAGAAGATACAAGTTTCCTCCTTCTTCAATTTATTTCATAAAATCAGTCATTGTTATATTGCCACCTGGCTGCACCTTCTTCTTTTTTCCAGCCTGATCATTCCCTGGCATTAGAGTTATTTAGTGCCCTCTCGATCCCCAAGCTCATGCCCAAGTAAGATGCTCTGACCCAGCCTGCCTGCTCTGGCCAGATCCCAAGTCTAGACACTCTTCGTACCTTCCTGCCTATGAAAGCTCACTACCTTCTGACCTGTTCCCTCAGACTGCTGCTTGATGACGGGCCAGGTAGTCCAGTAACACATTGGAGTTCTGTTGGTGACCAGTATTGGTAACAATAATAATTACTCCTTTTGAGCTCCTTTTTTGGCTCTGGCACAGTGCTGGGAACTTTATTTACATTATCCTCGCACAGCACAACGCGTCATTTGTGAATAAAGAACACTAAGGCTCGGACAGGTCATATAACAGGTGGGGAGGGAAGAAAGTTGGGGGGATTCAAACTCATGTAGTTGGACTTTAGCCTTGTGTTCTTTCACTTCCTCCTGCTGCTCCCCCAGTAATGGCTTAATGTATAATCCTTTTCTATATTGTCTCCATTTTAATAAGAATCCTCAAAACCTTAAACCAAATGAGTGAATAATAGGGCCATTTCAGACCACCAGGGGTGAAACAGTTTTGGAAAAGGAGTTCTTTGAGGCCCCATGGGATCTCTCAAAATACAGAGTTATCTGCTTTTGATTTCTGCCTGTCAGGATTGAGAGTCATTCTCACACGCCCAAAGGGACTCTTGACTGTTTCCGATTCAAAAATCAATCCCCACATTTCTGTCACTCACATCACGCCAGAATCAATAGTGCACCCTGGTAAACGTGAATGGTTTTTAAGACAGAGTCTTCATTCCCATGACCTGGTCCCTGTCACCACCAAGAGACTGAAAAGGTAGCAATTGTGCATGTAAATTTCTATATTGGGCTCATACATATGTGGAATTGTTACTTTTAGTGCTATGACTGATGATTTAATTCATCTTATTTGTATGAAAACCTTTGCAGTGATAGTTGGTTAAGAACTCATTACATGGCACTCCATCTGGAGTTGGGTCCTGTGGAATTCAATCGCTGGTTTAAATCCTGGTGGTTGTGGAGAGTGCTCATTGATACCTATGACTCACTGGGTAACAAAAGTACCAGGAATACCTTAGGGTAATATGAAACTGAGCAAAAGTTAAAGAATGCCATTACTTTGTGAATTCCTTTTCTTAACTAGACAATAATTTAATCATAGATGCCCTGAAAATACCCAAGAATTACAGCAGGGCATTGACAGATTAAGTTAATAATTCAAATGAGCGCTGCATATTTGCTTTCTCTCTCACCCAGCTTGGGAACAAGTAGTACCTACTTTGTCATGAATGGAGAATGCCACCCTTGTCTTATAACTGCCTTGATTAGACTTTTATTGCTTCTGCAGCTGTCTTCCTTTATGGTTCAGGTGAAAGGCTTTCTTTCAGGTAAGAGAAGAAAGGGAATTGAGAAAGTAAAAGTCTGTAACCCTCTTATGTAGATCTTGGTTTCTCCAAGTTGGACTTTGGGGAGCAAAGAAGCAGTTGCCACGGGGGAGGAACGATGGCCAACTTGATTTTTTCTGTTATATTATCAAAAGATCCTCTGGTCCTTCTCCCTCCTGCCTGTTGTCAATAGCTGGTCCCATTGTGGAGCTCCAGAAACCATCCAGCGAGTCCGTCCCGCCGGCCTTCCCAGTCGTCCTTCTCCATGGCCATCTCCAACTGTGGAGCCAGGCCACCTTGCGCTGCTATCATCCGCCTCCACCACTTACTGGCCAGGAAACTCTTGGAAAATTCCTGAATCTGTCTGAGCCCCATTCTTCTCACTCACCTATAATGGGTATCAAGTAAAATAGCACGGCATTTAAGTACCCAGCAACATGCCTCGAGTATAGAAAGCACCCACGGTTGAGTCCTTCCTGCCAGCCGGTCCCACCCCAGCGCTCCCCTGAGCTTGCGCGCGTGGGGACGAGCTGACCGAGGGGTACTTGGGTTGTGAGCAGGGGAGCTGAGCAGAGGGAATCGGACATTTGCACACAGTTCAAGGTCTTTTAACTGTGCTTTTGACTAACTTAATTCCAAAAGTTGACAGGCAAAAGAAGCAGAACTAAATAAACTCGTCTTGTCGGAGGCTTTTTATTCCAGCCGCTGCCTTGCGTCTGTTTCAGAGAAGAGCGAGCAGGACTCTGAAGAGTCGGTATCCGCCCAGTTATCTCCGGGCCCTGTTGCCGGGGCAGCAGCGGCTCCCAAACAAAGACGTGCTGAGCGATTTGTCGATTCTGAGCAACTAGTTTGACTTATGTTAGCCAAGAGCTAGGTTTTCCCATTGTCGAATAGACCTTTTCCTTCCCTGATTGTCTCTCCGGTGGCTGGGGAAAGGGGCCTGGGCTCCTCTTGGTTCTGCAATTCTTCTAGAAGCTTTCCTAAAAGCTCGCAGGCTCTCCCAGCCTCCTGTTGTAGCCAACAGGTTTTCAACACCCTTTTCGTTAGTGCTCTTTCGTAATCATCCTGTCTGGGCTTGCTCAGGAAGCCAGTCCGAGCGCTACGAGAGCATTTTCCAGTTCCAGCATGTAAGGTGCTCGGTACACCATCCTTAATCTCTCAGAATCCTTCATTCTTCAAAGAATATAAAAGAGAAGGTGAATTTTTAGTCCAGCGGTAAAATCTGATGCAAAGACATGAGTTTATTTTTTCTTTTAATTGCACACAGGGTTTACTCCCCAACATATTTATTCTATTTTTCATATGGCGAAGTTGAAAAAGTTTTACAGTAACCATCATACACCCACCTCCACGGCTGTACCATTAACGTTTTACTCTACCTATCACATATCTGTTCATCTATCTGTTAGCCATCTATTAATCCTTATTTTTTATGCATTTCAAAGTAATTTACAGACATCAGGACACTTCCTCCTCAATAGTTAAGTGTGCTAGAGTTCAATGAGAAATGTACACGTCTTAAGTATGCATTTGCTTATGTAATGCACACACCTGTATAACCCAAACCCCTATCAGGAGCATTAGCACTCCCAGAAAGTCCCCTCATGCCTCTTCCCATTCAATCCCCATCTGCAGAAGCAACCGTGCTTCTGAATTTTTTCCACCATAGATTGGTTTGGTCTGTTCTAAAAAGTCATATAAATGGAATTCTTGGTATGTTTTTTTATAAGACTTTCACTCACTGTAATGTTTTTGCAATATATCCATGTCATTGCATGCATCAATAATAGTTTCTTTGTATTGCTGAGTAATAAATGTTCCATTCTATGAATATACCACTGTTTCTCCCTTCTCCTGTTGATGAATACTTGGCCTGCTTCCAGCTTTTTGGCAATCATGAGAAAGCTGATCAGAACAATAGCATACAAGTCTTTTTGTATTTCTCTGGGGTAAACACCTAGGAGTAGACTTTCTGGGTCATAGACTAGGTGGATGTTTAGTTTTACAATAAGTTGCCAAAACTTTTTTCCAAAATGATTGTACCATTTACACTGCCACCAATAATCCAGTAGCTCCAAATCATGGCCAACATTTGATGTTCTCAGTCTAAACCATCTGGTAGGTGTGTAGTGGTATCTAATTGTGGTTTTAATTTAAATTCCCCTGGTGACTAATGGTGTAGAGCACTTTATCATTCCATGGTAATTTTACTGAAAATTCAACATACGCTATCATTTAAAAACTCAAGAGGTTTTGCCTGGCCAGTGTGGCTCAACAGACTGAGCATCGTCTCATGGACTAAGAGGTCCCGGTTCAATTCCTGGTCAGGGCACATGCCCAGATTGTGGGCTCGATCCCCTGTGGGTGCAGGAGGCAGCTGATGGATGTTTCTCTCTCAATGTGTCTATCTCTCTCTCCTTTCCTCTCTCTCTAAAAAATCAATAAAAACACATTAAAAATCAAGAGGTTTCACATAAGAATCCAGATATCCAGCTTTTCATGAAACATTAAAGGACCTTACAAGATTGGGCTTGTATTCCCACATGGGGACAATCAACAGAAGCCAAGTGGTGGCTGTCCTTTAGGGCAGCTGTCCTTAGTTCCCCAGAGTCCCTTACCCTCCCTGTAACTCCCCAATACTTAGTAGGCCAATTATTAATTGTCATACATCATCACATTTGCAGTATTGTTTTCCTTCCTGTTAAGAGAAAAGTGACTCTTTCTTGAACCCATGTCATTATCAATACCACTAGAAAGTGAAAGGTAGATCAAGAGGGCCTTATATTAAAAAAAAAAAAAAAAAGGAAGATCACATCCCTTTGTGTCAATGAAAAAATACTCCTTCAGTGTTCAATATGTAAATTAAATGGGTCGATTTTGAAAGATTATAATTTAAGGCTCTATAATGAAACTGCCTGGCTTTACTCATTTTTATTATCTGCCTGCCCCTTTAGGATTTTGAGTTTGCAACTCCTATAATAGAACACTTAAATTGATAAATTATGTCTCAAGATTGCCCTAACTGGGGGTTATTTAGCTATATAAAGAGATCTAATTTCATGTCCTTTTATTGAATAAGGAGAAAAAAGAAACACTCCAATAATACTTCATTTAGAATACTTCATGTGTTATAAAACATTGAGACTAAAAAAATTTGTTTCATTTTTCTCAGATTCTATAATTTTGCTTTTAATTCCAGGACTGTAAGTGGAAAATGTATATGGAGATGGATGGGGATGAAATTGCAATAACCTACATCAAAGATGTGACATTCAACACTAACCTACCTGATGCAGAGATTTTAAAGATGACAAAGGTAGGGTTCTATTTACGGCTTAAAAGCTTTTTTGAATTCACAGATATCAAACAAAGACATTAAAATACCCCAGCAGTGTGCTTTTGTGCTGTCGATGCTCACATCAGCTCAGCCTCAAGCTGGCTGTTGAAAGGCACATTTTATTTAGCAGATTGAGATCATAATAGTTTTTTGTTAAAATTCCACTTATGCTGTGAGAACTAAAAAGTACTACAGAAAGTGTCATTTAATTTATTTTTATTTTTTTCTACATTTCTTTATGCTTCTTCTGTCATTAAAGGAAAGAACATGCTAAAGATGAAAATATTTACCTCGAGTTTTGGGCCATTTTAAACTTTGAAAAACTTGTAAGGAGGAAGGCTTTCCTGGTTGGGTTCAATTTCTTGAAGGACAGTGATGAGGTTAGTCTTGAGGCACGTGTTGAAGTCTTTAGGGCTTCCTGGAGTTCACGCCTGTGGATTCTTGGAGAGACCAGATAGCATGTTCCCACGTTAGGGTCAGTGGTAGAAACCTGCCCATTAAAACACTGAAGAAAGACAAGAGAAATGCTTAGCTTTCCTTCAAAAAAAAAACCTGTCCCAATCACACTGAAAAAATACATTTGAGACTTCAATTTTAGAAAGTCAACACTGCAGGTAAATAACCATGGCATCAACAGGACCGTCACCCTGACCTTCACATGAGCCATTAACTCTTGTACACTGTTAAGCGTGTGTTTGGTTTCAGTGAAGAAAGTGGTTGGTAGCAAAGCAGAACCACGGTACTCCCACATGGGGAAGTGAAAGAGTCTTTAAAGCCACATCACTAGACTTGCAAATGTGTCCCCTTCCCAGGCACAAAATCGCTCAACACCCAAGTCCTTTCCATTTTTAAGTGTGGGCATCAAGTAGATTGATTTGATATTCATTGTGGGATTTCCCTGAGTTGTTTCATTCGTGTTATTTATCTGTAAGGGTTATGGTCTGGTTGGAACTTTCCTTTGTTTTGTTGGGACATGTGGTTGAGATGTCTTGAAGACTGGACAGGTACTTCTTCCTCCCGCCTGTGCTGTCTCTGGTTGCAGCAGTTGTCCACCACTTCAGTGTCCTTTAGACGCGGGATCCCAGCCACTGCCTGCTAACAGAAGGAAGGTCGCAGCAGAGTAGCAGGGTGGTGGTGTAAAACCAAATGCAGGCCTCTCTGCTACCTGCCGCATATGCATTCCCAAGGAACCGCACAGTCTGCAAAAGCACACACCAGCATTAACAGGGCTTTCAGGGAAAATGGGATTGGGGCAGACCACTCCAAATCTGTAGAACTTTTGAACACCAACAGAAGCAATAACAATTGTAATTAAAACAACAACAAAACCAGACAGAAAAACCACTAGCCCAGTTAAATCTCAGCCGCACTGGCTTTGTACCCAGCTCACAGCCACCTGGAATGAAGGTGGGGTGGGGAGAGGAGAGGAGAGACTCATTTCTAATAATGACCATTTTCATTGAAATTAAAATGGATCCAAAGCACACACTTTTTTTTTTTTTTTTTTTTTGGTACGTGCCCTTAGCGGGAACCAAGGGACTCTCTGGTCCGCAGGCCGACGCTCCATCCGCTGAGCCAAACCGGCCAGGGAAAGGCACACACTTTTTCGTTGGTCCTTTGTTCTAATATAGCGGGGCAAGGTCTCCAGTTTCATTCGCACGCACAGCTCTGCAGGAGAGGCTGATGTGGCGGAAAGCGGAGCGCTGCTTGCCCTCAAGGAAGGCACTTCTGAGTTTCTTATGTTGTGAGGCTTTCTCTTCATTGTGAGAAAGCTTTCTGCTAATGCTCCAAAATATAAGCATGAATGAATGACCTAATGACAGCATTGAGGGACATTCCAGAAAAGAGAAGATTGTGGGATACCAGGACTAGATGTTTGTAAACATACGAAGGATGTCTTCTGAAAACCAAAACCCCAAACATTAGCATGCTGTGAGGAATCACGTGTGAACCAGCGTGACTTCCACGAGAATCTGACATCATGCTTCTATTTGCCGACCATGCGTGGTGAAGCTGGCCTCAGGGGAACACGCTGGAACGGGGCAGGCTGTACCCTGGCCCTGTACCATCCTGACTTTTGTTTTTCAGCCCCCATTTGTGATGGAGAAGTGGCTCGTCGGAATAACGGAAAATCAGACTGTGGAATGCACTGTCACATATGAGGTAAGCTTGGGCGGAGTGGGTGGAGGGGCTGGTGGCTTCACCATCAGTCTCTAAATAGGGATGTATTTGTTCCCTCGGAGTGCTTAAAACTTATTGGACGAGGAACTATTTAACCAACATGAATATGGGAAGATCAGTATAATTACTCTAACAAAGTATTGGGATGGAAAGAGGGTAAGATACCCTTACCTAGATAGAGGCTGAGGTATTTATTCATTCATTCATCAGTTACTCATTCATTCATCACCTCCTGCATGCCACATAATGTGTTAGGTTTTGGGGATCCCAGTGATCAAAACAGGGTGCTTAGAATTTAGGGTTGAGGATAGATCGGTGATTCTTCACAAGGACAGACTCAACTTATATTACCACCTGGGGAGGAGGGGGGTCTATTATCAAAAACATATTCCATAGATTTTATATATGAAAAAATTACAAAAACTTACACTTTAAAAATATGCTATTGACATTAAAATTCATATATTTAGTAAATACCTACTGACAAATACTGTTCTGTGATTAGGATAGACTAAATATAAACTCTTTTTAGGAGGGGAATAGATTACAAATAGGTAAGAAATAAATAAGTCGTGTCAGGGAGTGATAAGTGCTAACAAGAAAATAGTGAGACTCGGAGCATGGGATTGCGTGACCAGGGAAGTTGTCTTCTCTGAGGAGGAGGAAGAAGCAAGAAACAGCAGAGGCAAGGCAAGTGCAAATTCCGGAGGCAAGGAGAACAATGACAAAGCTAGAGAGATGGGCGGGGCTGGAACCTGGAACCTCATGGCCAAGGTGAGGAGTTCGGATTTACTGTAAGCACGGTGGGGAGCCAAGTGCTTAAAATAATCTGATTATGTTTTGAAAATTAGCAAGACTTTATGGCTGATGGGACATACAAGGTAGAGAAACCCTGCAGGAAAGGGGCAGAGGGGAACAGTTAGAGCCCAGAGCCTTGGCACACCTGGGGATAGTAGTATGCGTCTATCATCAGGGACATGCGTTTCACTTGTTCATTGAATTATTCATTCAAGAAACTTTCAATAAGGATTTACCATGACCTAGGCCAGTGGTTCTCAACCTGTGGGTCGCGACCCCTTTGGGGGTCGAACGGCCCTTTCACAGGGGTCATCTAAGACCATTGGAAAACAAAATTACAGTTATGAAGTAGCAACGAAAATAATTTTATGGTTGGGGGTCACCACAACATGAGGAACTGTATTAAAGGGTTCTGGCATTAGGAGGGTTGAGAACCACTGATCCTAGGCACTATGAGAGGAGTTTACACTTGTTTTACTTCATTGATCTTGTGTAAACACGGAAAGATAGGTAGCATTATCTTCATTTGGCAGCTCGGGAAAACAGGCTGGAGAGATGAAAGGGAGCCCCTAGGTTTGGAGTAGTCAGTCATGGTTGGTGGAGCCCCACCCAGGTTCTCTCACTGTAAATGCAGCTTCTGCTCTTCCTCGCTGTCCCATCTCTTCCCTTCCCAGCAGTAGGACGTAGGAAGTCAGCCTCAGACTGGACTCCATGCACTACCACATTGTGATGGTCTTCTGAGCCGCCAGGGTCTGGCTTTTCAGCATTAGAATCCAAACCCTGGCCAGTTCACTCCCCCAGGGTGACCGATGCTAGAAGTAGTAGAGCAGTTATTGATCCTCACCAGCCAAGGTGCATGGTGTCTCAGGGACGAGGCACCTGAGAAAGAGCAGTAATTGTCAAAGTAGTGCTTGCAGGACTCAACATCTAAAAAAAGAGGTTGATTGGTCTTGAGGAGCTTGGAATCTAGACTATTCTGGAGCCTGTTGACCAGTCCCACCACCCAGGAAAAGCCCTCTTTTACTAACTAGACAGTTACAACAGCCAGACTTCATCTCTGTCTTCCTTAGTCAGTCTGAGGACACACTACACCAAATTCTTCTCTTCTCCCTCTCGCTCCCCTTCCTCCTCCCCCTCCTCCTCCTCCTCCTCCTCCTCCTCCTCCTCCTCCTCCTCCTCCTCCTCCTCTTCCTCCGTCTTCTCAGACTTCATGATGATAAGCCTCTGGTGTCTGTAACTATCACTTCAGGACTCTTGGAACATATTTTTGTAACCTTATTGAATCCTGAGAGGCTCTTTAAGCTACTCTAATTTGTGACACCTGGTAAGTAGGACGGTTTCAGGACAAGAGAGAGATGTGCCTTGATCTGGCTTCCTCTTCTTTTTCAAATCCTTATTCTTAACTATATCCTGTCTCACTTTGGCATCTGCTGCCCTGCACCCTCCGTGGGGCAATTAGCCCCACCAAGCTAACCAGTTACCCTGCTGATCAGAGGCAGTCTTGGGCAAAGTGGTGGTCAGATTTTTATTTATTCAACGAAACATCAGTTTTCAAGTACTATAAACAGAAGAAATTGTTTTTCATTTCTTATTTAAAAAGAAGTAAGTTGAGATTTACCAAATATAATCATTTCTGGAAGAAGACAGCCACATTTTTAATGACTATAAACAACTAGCAATAAAGTGCTATCATCTGGAATAAAGTGGTTAAAATTTGCCTTTTAAGCAAATTATCATATTTAGGCAAGCTGAACAAATATTTCACCCAATGCAAGTATGATATAGTAGTCTAAGGAGTTAAATTGAAGTGATTTGATAATCTGATTTTCTTTCCTTCCTATTTTATAAACTTGTGTATGTTTGGTCGTGGGTTTCTCTATTTTTTTTTACAGAGTGATGTTAGAGCTCCAAAAAGCACTAAACACATTCATTCAATTCAGTGGAATCGAACGAAACCTCAGGATGAAGTGAAAGCCGTCCAACTTGCCATTCAGACATTATTCCCCAACTCCGAGGGCAACTCTCGAAGCAGGTCCGACTCAAGTAAGTTAGATGTGTACTAGATTAGATTCAAACCCTTAACTACCAAATTCTCATGCCAGGGACAAGTGCCAGTCAGTGAATAGATATAGCTTTCTAATATAGTACTTCCTTCTTCTATTTTATGAATATTGATTTTGAGTAGTATTTATGGACTTACAGATAGGAGCATATTATATGAGCATATTATAATAGATATCAATATTTGGATAATTATGATAAAAGATGAAAATTGATGATTATGTTATATTGGTAAACAATATAACATGTATGTCTCTTTATGTAACTTATTTAACAATATAACTTATGTATGTCAAATATGTATGTCTCTTTATACATATATATATTTAGTTTTCAAAATTGTAGATAAAGGTGTGAATCCTCTTCTATGTCCAGCAAACATTCCTATGAAGCCACTGCTATTACTGGGGCAACGTCCTGAGTCCTTAATACCATGGATACATCAAAGCGTAGGAATGACATGAGTAAAGAGGGAGGGAGGGAGAGAGGGATGGAAGGAGGGAGGAAAGGGAAAAATAAAGGTAAGGGAGGATAGGGAAAGAGAAAATATGAAATGCATATGATGGATAGTGATGATGGTAATTATAGATGATATAAAGAAACAATTTAGAAATAACATGGAGGAAGGCTGGCTGACTTGATGATAAATTGGTCATCATTTGGTAGATTCAGGGCAGAGGTTCTAACTTTCACCTTTGTGGGTCCAGAAACTGAAATATAACCCAGACTTAGGTTCTGCAGGACTGTGACAAGCTAAGAACACATGGGAGATGGATGCATAAACCCGATGCAATTTCATTTTTATCATGAGAAATGTACCTGCAAACAAACCAGAAATACATGTTTTCTGCTCAGTGCTTTTTTTTCCCCCCAGTAAGAAAATATACCTTAGAAACCACATCAGAAGGTTTTTTTGTTGGCATGGAGACAAAAAACCCTAACGCCTAGTGTCACCAAGCTATGAGAGCCTAGCCACATGTCCTCTACTATAAGGACTGGCTTGCCACCCAGACCAGATATTTTTAAATATCCACCAGTCAGGAGGCCCAGAATCCTGGACAGTACTCCAAACCCACCAACAAATTATCTGACAGCATGCTGGAACATGCCTTCCTCTGTCAACACAGTTGATTTGCTTATTTTCTTTCGCAATTAATCACAAGAAGATATTCTAACCACCGTGACAGGGCTTGAGTTGTTACCAGCCTCTCAGCCACAAACACATCTTCAAACATCTCTTAGGGCAAACTGTCTCCACACATGATTAACCCACAGAGCAGGTGTTGATCCTCACTAGGTTCTCTACAGAAGGCACTCTGTTTCTAAGTTCTTTCATTTGCTAATTCAACAATCTTGCCTACTATCATGCCTTTAAGGACTTCTTACTATAATAATTTTTCCCCTCCCAAATAATTAATATTTTAGGGCACTTTTTACTTCTGTAGGGCTTTTCATGATCCCATTTGATCCGTACAACACCTTTGATCCATACAACACCCAACCCTTGAAATCTGTGGGGGTCTTCTCTCTCCACTTCTGCTGTATTTTTCTCTTTTGCTAAAAGCTGATATTCTGTTTCCCAATCCACATGACACAAAATAACTGCCAACTGCTTCCAAGTTTGACATCGCTCAAATCCCATCACTCTGAGAATCACCAAAGAGATACTTTATCAGTCCCAATTCCAGATTCCCTGGGGTAAGACTTATTGGTGCTATTTTTTTTTTTTCAAGCATTCTCCTCTGGACCAATTAACTGTATCAACAGGGGGAGGTGGTGGTGGGTGTTGAGGACATACTGTGCAGGATACTGTAACCATGTGGGTGGAGACATTTCCAAAAGATGTCAATGGGCAGATGACTAATAGTTGTCCTCTACTTCTCTTAAATCTAAATCTTTTGGGAGAAAGCAAATTATTTCTCTAAGTGTGTACACAGGAATAGTCAGTACCCTTCGATCTCCCAGTGGAATGGCTTTGGATAAATCTTTTCCTCTGATTATTAACTGGAGAGGTTGCAGGATATAAGAGGGGATTCACCTCTCTGTGACTTACTCCAGTGTTAGCTAGTTTGCCTACCTTCCTCCTTGTATTTCTTTTTCCCTTTTGATGTGAAAGCTCAGAAGGCACCACCTGTTCAGTTAGAATGTATTTTTCAGCTGCAAGTGACAGGAAATCCAACTTTCACTGACTCCTTCCCAACAGAACAAAGTGTGGTCCCAGGACCAGCGGCCTCAGGATCAAGGGGCTTTGTTAGAAATGCAAATTCTCAAGCCCACCTCAGACCTGCCGAGTCAGAAACTACATTTTAATAAACCCTCTGGGTGATTCAGAGGCATTCTAAAATTCTCAAACCATGAGTTTTAACTATAATAAAATGTATTATCTTCCATAAGAAGTCTAAAGGTAGGCTGGGCTCCAGCTGCAGTAAGATAAGCCAACTGAACCACATGAAGGACGAGGAAGGAACCTTTCCTTCTTTCCACTCTGCCATCCTTAGTATTGCCTTTGCCCTCGTCCTAGCTTTTCTCGTGTTCCCAGTCATCACATAAAGATATGGCAATGCGCAGAGGAAATAGGAGGTCAATCCCTTCTTGTTCTCATGTTTACGAACGAGAAAGACTTGCTTAGAAATCCTCAGCTGACTACCCCTCAGATTACTTTGCCAGAACCAAGTGTCATGTCCATTCCTAAACATGACATTACTGCGTGTGGCTTGGACCAATCAAAATCTGCCACCGGAGCCAGAATGTGGTCAGCTTTCCCCAACACACGTGGCTCCATGGAGGGAGCTGGACACTGAGCAAAATTAGGGCTTTGTTGGAAGCTGGAAGTCAGAGAAGTCAGAGTGAAAGAAAGAAGGCATTGTGGTTGGATGAAGGCTGTGAGGGGTGTCTGGACACAAGAGGCCCCCTGTATCTGGACAGTCACTGCAGAGGTGTGAGTCACCTGTGCAGAGCAGTGAGGGAGGCTGCTCCCTGGCAGAGAAGTGAGCATCCTCTGCTCTTCTCCAGAAGCTCTATCTGACAAGCAGGGCACAGAGGCTCAGGGAGGGCCACCAGCGAACTCAAGAATGTGGGCAACGTAGTTCGGGCCCCGGAGAAGATGGAAAAGATCCTGGGTGTGAGGAACTTGCTTATTTACTGAAATAGAGCTTACGAAATGGTTCTTGTTAATTGATGGTTTTCTTTTACCATAACTTCTTCCTGTTTTCCATGAAGCTGCATTTTCCATGTAAAAAAAAAATTTTTTTTTTCTTATTCCTGAACCTCAGGAATCTCTCCTCTGGAGACATGAACTGTCTTTCTTCCAAACAATCTCTAGCTGTCTCAACTGTTGGAATCCAACTTCTTTTACCCGCAGAGTACTTGAGGATTTAAAAGTGCTCACTGGGGCCCTGGCCAGTTTGGTTCAGTGGTTGGAGCATCGGCTAGCGGACCGAAGGGTCACGGGTTCAATTCTGGTTAAGGGCACATACCTTGGTTTCGGTTCAGTCCCCGGCCCTGGTCAGGGTTGTGCGGGAGGCAACCAATCGATGTTTCTGCCCCCCCTGCCCTCCCCCCCCCCCCACACACACACAGTCTACCTGAAGATAAATGGAAAAATATCCTCGGGTGAGGATTTTTTTAAAAAGTGTGCACGCTGGCAAAAAGCCATTTGTTTTCTCAATGTGCCCCTGCCATCCACACATCCTCAAACAGCATTTCAGAAGTGACAACGTGGCTAAGTGGGCAGAAGATGGGATTTCAATGCAGAAGGATCTGAAATTATTAGCTGAGAGACCTTGGGCCAATTACTTGTTTCCCAAACTTTCTCCTCTTTTATAGAATAAGATTATTAGTATTTACTTGGGAAGATTAGTGAGAGGAGCAAATGAGATAATATAAGTAACCCATATGGAAAAATGCCAAGCATATAGCATATATGTGTAAATAGTATAAGTGCCTTTATTATTTTTTTAAGTATTTATAATAATAAAGGCAATGTCCTTATATCTGGCCTAGAATTTCTATGAATGGGCAAAGCTTGGAGCGATCCCAGACAGGCTTGAATTAACCAGAGACAGGCTGATGAATTAGGCATGCAGCTCTGTGTGGTTTGAGACGCTCATTTCCATCTCTCCGCAGGTGCCGACTGCCAGTGGCTGGACACCCTGCGGATGCGGCAGATCGCTTCCAACACGTCCTTGCAGCGCTCCCAGAGCAATCCTATTCTGGGGTCGCAGTTCTTCCCCTACTTCCACGACCAGGATTCCTACGCTGCTGCGGTGAGGCGGACCCAGACGCCCATTAAGTACCAGCAGATCACACCCATAAACCAGTCCAGAAGCTCCTCTCCCACCCAGTACGGGCTGACCAAAAACTTCTCCTCTTTGCATCTCAACTCCAAGGACAGCGGCTTTTCCAGTCTCACTACTGACAATGCTTCCGAGAGGGCTCAGTGCTCAGGAAGAAGTCGGAACAAATACGACCGTGGCAGTGTGTCCCTCAGCTCCTCTCCTAGGGGAAGGTACAGTGGGAAGAGCACGCATTCCGCGCCTTCCAGGGAGAGATATCCCGGGAAATTCTACAGAGTTCATCAGTCTGCACTCAACGCGCATCAGTCACCGGACTTCAAGCGCAGTCCAAATGACCGCCATCAACGCCGGGCCATTCCAGGGATGCCTGTGAAGCCCGAGACGGACCCGGGAGCCAGCGAAGAGGAGAACAAAGTCAGCGAAGGAGGGTGGACCAAGGTGGAATATCGGAAGAAGCCCCACCGGCCCTCTCCGGCCAAGACGAACCGAGAGCGAGCCAGAGGCAACTACCGCGGGAGGAGGAACTTTTGATGAATTGAACTAGATGAGTTTTCCTAGGCAAGCTTTTATTTTTTTAAAAAATGTAATGGATTTTGATAATATGGTGCCTACAGATAGAATTGACAAAAAGACAACTTTTCCATTTTTGGATTTGGGGAAAATCTTTATAATACAAACTACTGCCAAAGGGATGGATGTTGGTTGACCAGTGATAGTCACTAGACTTAATAATAACTGTACATATTTTTTCCACTGAATTAACATTTTTAGAGGAGGGGATATGCCATCGTAGTACCCTAACCATTGCTGGTCTGGTTAGCAGGGCCTGGACTAGGGTGAGATTAAGTGGAGCATTCGTCCATCAAGTGGAGATTTAGGCAAAATTTAAGGGAGCATCCAAAAGCTCAGTAATCAAGAGAAATAATATGCTAATGCAATACTTAAATAAATGAAAATTAATGCAAAAAGTGTGTGATAAAAAAGATCAAAATCCTAGATAAAGACAGGATCAATATTAATGATGTTTCTTTTTGTCTAAGGCTGCAGTATAGCTTGGCAAGGTACTGTTACTGATCCCATCTTTATTTAAAATGTTGCTGTTTAGTTCATTATGAATTTTTTTGCATTAATTTTCTTTTTTTTTTAATATTGCATTAAAATATCATTTATCTTGATTACTGAGGTGTTCAGTTATGAGGAGTTCCGGGGGGCTTTTTTGATGCCCCCTTAAATTTTGTGCCCAAGGCAGATGCCTCACTTGCCTCATCCTGTTCTCAACACTGCTGGTTAGTATTTATTTTAGTGAGATATTTGGGGTTTTATTATGGTCAGAGCTGAACTGATTTGGCTGGTCATTTTTAGGCAGTAAAAAAATGTTACTGAACTTAATGTTGATTATGATGCATATCTCATTCATTAAGACTCATCAGAAACCAAAGATCTACACTGCCTGGGAGATCTGTGGTCATTTCTTTCCTAAGCAACCAGGGGCTTTTAAATATTATTTTTTATATTTTACCAAAGGAGGAGCAAACAGGGAAACTTGACATGTCAGAAATCTAAAATCTGTAAGAAAACCAACACAGAGCAGAATAATAATGTCAGAAGCTAAAAGCCAGAGAAATTTACAATTACTAACATCCTTTCTCCATCAAGACAGTAAACACTATCCTTGCAGCAAGAAAGCTGTACGCAGCTGGGGGCAAAGAGGTAACTAACTGGTGCGGGTGCGAGAAAACTGCCTGCCGTTTAGGACGGGATTTGTGGGATCCAACCTGTGAAATTCTTCATATTTTATAAACCCAAAAGGTGGGGGGCGACAGACTTATTACGTGTCAAATAAATAAATGTCACTTTCAATATATTCTGAGATTCTGTTCAACATTCATTCACCCTGAACATCAAGTGTCCTTTGCCCTGCACAGGATCCACAAAGCCCTGTAGAAATCCTGGTGACACACTGGTAATTTCGTGGGGTTCGGTTCTCTTTTAATAGAAACCAGTCATCAAGTACGTGCGTACATTATTCCCAGAGTGCTTGGGCCCGGCAGGGAAAACTGTATTTGGGTAGCATTAAAGTCAAGGTTGTAGAAAATGACCTTTATTTACAAGGGAAGCTGTGATCTAAACGTCACGTCAACAACTTGATTTTATGTCTTTTGTTTGCGTCTGCATTTACAAGTAAAAGTGATGGGAAATGGTGAAATCAAATAGTTAGGTGCTCTTTTCCACCTTGGATACCTTCTCTAAGGTTTTAAGCTCCACTGTGATCCTTTTTCACTAAGTTTATATCAACCTGTTTTTAATTATTTTTTCCTTTTTAATTATCTTAATTATTTTTTAAATTATTTTAATTATTTTTTCCTTTTGTCCTTTGTTCATGTTTAAATTTAAAGAAAAGTGGACTTAATACAAAGTATTCTATCTTAATGGCATGCTACTTCCAAAAGCAATAAAATATTTTCTTTGATTAGAATTTTTGGGTAAGTAGCTGAACACAGGGTCTTAACTGTGTCACTCTGAAAGGAACATAAAATATGACTTTAACTAGTAAACAAAAATATGAATTCTGGGGAATTATGTAAGACTAATTTAAAAGGTGCTATGTAGACGATTGCTTGTTTCATGCTGTTTTCCTCTTCTTGCTTTCTTGGGCCATGGGTTAGACAAGCTGGTAGTAAAATAACTGAAGGACCTCAGCCGTATTTCGTGGAGTAGCTGATCACGAAGAGGTTGTTCCAACAGTCCACACAACTGGCCACTTTGTAATATCTCATGGGAAAATACTTGTCAGCATTGATGCTCTTGGTCAAAACCAAAATAAGAACATCTGGAGTCTGCTTCTTGGTTATAAAATAATAATAATAATAATAATAAGAGAATTTCCTATTTTTCTTTTTCCTAATGATGCTATTTCCAAAAGTTGCTTACCAGGTTGAAAGATGAATGTAAGTCAAGAACAAAACAATTAACAGGAGTTTTTTTCCCATCAAACTAAATCAGTTGCCAACAAGAAAAACAACTGTCCCAAAAAATTTCCTTCCCTTCATCCTAGATGACTGTCACTCAGCCCTCAAGGTGCAGCTGACATCCTGCTTCCCCGAAGTCCTCTCCACATAATTCCAGCCACTCTCTCCATTCTGTACTCCCCTTGGGGACCTTTTGTCACACACTCCCTTGCACCATTACTTAACCCTTGCAATCCCCCTCCTCGGAAAGTTGTGAGAACAGTGCAGTGATGCCCACAAAATTGACAATAAGAAAAATAAGACTAAGTCCCAAGAATTAATTGATGGAATGGCCACAACACTGCTGTGCCTCCCAGGCCTGAAAAACATGTTTGTAAATCAGATGAGAGATGTGAAGCAATCCAGAGACAGCATGAGTCTTTAGGGGCAGTGGCAGGGTTACAGGTGGGTTTGGGGCCAGGAGTGGTCAGCCTTGGTAGCCCAGAATAAAAAGGTTAGCTGTACTATCCACGCCAGGTCTTCCTGCAGGGCGTAGTCATGGAGGCCTGTAAGCAGGACAGTATTGTCCAGCAGAGCCCCTCCCAAACTGACTTGAGAATCTACCCAGTTGGAGAGATGTAAACCTATTGTGGAGATGGTCTTATGATTCATCTGCATCACACGATTTGCAGATGATTTCTGCATCTCATTTGCTTCTCCCCATAGCAATCAAACACCACACTACCGCCCCACTGAATTAGCTACCATGCTTTCTCTTGTCTTCAAAACTTTTACTCCCTCCATCCAGCTTCCCCCACATTGTCTGCTAAGTCATCCTTCAGCTCTCTGCTAAGACATCACTGTCTCCAGGAAACCCTCCTTGATCCCCATCCAGGTCTGGGTCAGGCCCTTCCTTATGTGTTCACATAGAACCTTTTGGTTTCTGGCTGGCCGGTGTGGCTCAGGATCCACAAAGCCCTGTAGACCCATGCACCAAGAGGTCGCCAGTTTAATTCTCAGTCAGGGCACATGCCCAGGTTGTGGGCCAAATCCCCAGTGGGGGGCATGCAGAAGGCAGCCAATTGATGTTCTTGCTCATTGATGTATCTATCTCTCTCTCCCTCTCCCTTCCTCTCTCTAAAAGAACCTTTTGGTTTTAATCACATGTATCCCCCTTCATTATATTTGCTTGTCTATCTTCCTCACTTGACTGTCAGCTCTATAAGGCAGGAACTCAAACACATATTTGGTACTCGGTCTATTTGCTGAATGAATGTATTAATTAATTGATTAACTTATTAATCAGGCTAACCATCAAATCATCTAAATTCTTGTTCTAATCTCATGCTTATTAAGTGACCTTAACAGCCATCTCTAATCTACATTAGCGTTATATTTCTAGTGTTAAAATAATTGCCATTTTATTTTATACATCAGTCTCCTGTGAGCTTTGCCAATGTGAGTTGGCCATTGAGTTCAGCTCTGAAACATACATTAAGTTTTGGGGCTTATCACTGAGAGCAGATTCTGGGTGTACCAAGGGCCCCAACAGAAAGGTCAACCTGTTTTTTCCCCGAAAAGCAGCCTCTTGCATCATAGTGAACTCGTTTTCCATTTTGAATTTCTACACTTAGTGTAGCACTACAAATGCAGGCTCTCAATAAACACTTGTCTCAGGAATAAAAGACAATAGAAACACTATGTATGTTCAAGAAATTCAAACATAGACGCTGTCCTTTTAGGTATTTACAGAATCTCGCTATATTACTTTCCTCTCCAGAGGTCCAAAGTTCTAGGTTGTTTTTTTTTATTGTTGTTGTTTTCATGAATATGTGGGGGAGGAAAAATAGTTTTCCCTCTATCTTTCTAGGATCTTAGCTGAGACCCTCCCCACCCCCATAACAAAAGACAGGTTAACAGGAGAAAAACAGAAGTTTGATAACATGTATACCTCCTGTATACAAGGGAGATACCCAGGGAAAAAGGAATAACTCCCCTAGTTGGCCCAAGCCATCCTAAATACCATCTCAAACTAAAGACAAAAGCAGATGTTGGTGAGTGAGGGTGGGGAGCCAGTTAAGGGAGGTGACCAGGAAAAGCACAGTGCACGAGGGTAAGGTTTTAGGCAGATTGAAGTCATTGCCTTGTCCATTGATGAGAGTTTCTAGAGATTTGGTCATCCTTCTCTTTCTTTACAGATGAAGATTTCCTTACAGCTTTTACAAACAAGTAACTTCCCTTGCTTTCAGAGCTTCTACTGTGTCTTCAGTTTCTTAAAAATAATCAGCCTGAAATAATCCTTATGACAAAGAGGCATATTTTGGGGTAACAAATTCTGGTGCCCCTCAGATGTCAATTGTTCTGAATCCTAGTGCCCTCTGCAGTCCTGCTGTGACGTCTTCTAAAGCTGAACTGAAAGTCTGACCTGGCTGTTTTCCCTTTTTGTACCCAGAACACCAGACACCCTCCTGATGCCTGATGATGCCTGTTCTGCCTGAGACCAGGCGGAGACTTAGTGTTGGTTCAGGGACAATTCAAGATTTGTCAGCTGGTTGTGACTGATTATCAAGATGTCCAAACTGGCTCCTTTGCTATGTGTGAGCGATTTAATTTTGTGCCTAATTTTAATCTGCAGTGTACTGTATGTTTGCATCTGCTGTGTTAAAGCATTCATTAGCATTTAAAGGGGAGCTGATGGTATTGATCACTCTTATTAAAACCAAAAACAATCATGTGGCATTCTCTTCAACCACTGAAGTCACAGCCAAAGTTTATGTACTCAAAACACCAGCAGGAAGAGAAGATGCCATATCAAAGCAGGGATATTAAAGTGGCACCTGTTATGAGCATTTATGGTTGGCACCACTCACCCCACCCCCCCCTTCCCAGATTTTGAGCTTCTTGAAGATAGAAAACTTTACTTTTTTTCCTGAATTTCTCCCATCTGGCACAGTGCCTGGCACGAATAAGTTCTCAGTAAATTTTCTGGTGAGTGAATTAAGGAGTGAAGATGAGACAACCAGTGCATGTTGTAAAAACATTTATATTTTTCTTATAGACATTGTAACAGCTAGGTATTGCTATGTAACAACACCTAGTAGCTTAAAATAAGCATAAACATTTGCTATCTCACACAGTTTCTGGGTTCAGGAATTCGGGGCTGGTTAGGTGACTCCTGGCCTGGGTTTCTGATGAAGAGGCGTCCAGGTGCTCACTGGAGCTACTTTCATCCCAAGGCTTGACTGGTGCTGGAGGGTCTGCTTCCAGGACAGTTCTCTCCATGGTGCTGGTTGTTGGCAGGTGTCCTCATTCCCACCTCATGTGGATCTTTCCACATGCTCAGGTATCCTCGGGACATGGTGGCCGGGTTCCCCCAGAGTGATCTAAGAGGATAAAGTGAAAGCCACATGTCTTTTATGACTGAGCCTCAGAAGTCACACATAGTTACTCTGTAAATCCTGTTGTCTACACAGGGCAGCCCTATTGAGTATGGAAGGGGACTACACAGGGTATGAATACCAGGAGGCAAGAATCACTGGGGGGTCATCTACCACAGACCCCGCTGAAATCCCTGCACTCCTCAATTGTCATTTGATGTCTTCTTTCCTGAACTTTGCATTCTCTGCTTATTTTACATTTTGAACTTGAGCATACTTCAATTGAGTGTTTGATCCAGAAGGCATCTTAAAGACCATCTCCAAAAGATTAATGTCTTCATTTTACAGTAGAAAACAACAAAGTCTGTAGGGGTGAATTGAAGCCCCTGTCCCATCACCCAGTGGGTTCCAGGCAAAGGCAGAGCTCAAGGCCACCCAGCTCTTTCATACACTGTTCTCCTGGAAGCCCAGTGCTTTGGGAAATGTGTAATCACATGTGAAATTGGTGTTCATGAGGTCTGGCAGCTCGAAGTTAACACTTATTTTATGTTGGTACCGTTGAGCCTTCTTGGGTCTCCATGGAGATTGGGAGAGTCTTTGTGGATTAGTCGGTGTGACTAAATGCTTCTGCAAACAAAATATTAAGGCAATTACCTTTCCTCTTTCTTTCATCAGGCCTGTGTTGGTTTCCTCTGGATTTTGTGGTGCTTTCAAGAGAGCATTTGTTTTATGGAATAAGTATTTCTAACAAAGTTGTCTGTAAAGTACGTTTCCGTGCTCAATTCAGGCAGGCAAACATTTGCTGAGCTCCTACCGTGTGTGAGCACTGGCCCTGCCTTCCCTCTGATTTCCATTGTTAATGCACAAACAAGTCTCACAGGTAGGGGGATTCTTTTCCTGCAGACTACATTAGAAACTTGGAAAGAAGAGAGAGAAACATAAAATGGAAAAAGAAAAATCATTTGTTTTATGGGACAGAAATACTTGTTTCCCATTCCTTTGCCAGTTCTCTGGTTCCTGCTGCATTCCTTTCCTCTGACTTCCTGCATTTCATTCTTGCCTGGGGGACCTGTGGCTCTGAATCTGAGGTTCTCAGGACTTAGCTCACCCAGTGATTCTTTGTCTTTCTCTAAAAAATGTCAAAAAATCATTAGTTCCTGTAGTTAATATAACACACTCAATAATGATGTTCCCTTAAATGTGAACTACTATAGCAAATCACTGTCTTAATTTATCAGAGAATCAAAATGAGTTTATTACAAATGAGAGATCCGCCCTGGCCGGTTTGGCTCAGCGGTTAGAGTGTTGACCCGCGGACCAAAGAGTCACCAGTTCGATTCCCAGTCAGGGCACATGCCCAAGTTGTGGGCCAAATCCCCAGAGGGGGGCATGCAGCAGGCGGCCAATCAATGTTCTCTCTCATCAATGTTTCTATCTCTCTCTCTCCCTCTCCCTTCCTTTCTAAAATCAATAAAGGAAAAAAAAAAAAAAAAAAAAATATATATATATATATATATATATATATATATATATATAATATTTGTATCTACATAAAAGAAGCAGAGACCCATTCTACTTAGTTCAAACAGTTAAATTCACTGTAATGTAATATAAAATATATCATGGAAGAAATACTTATGGTTAGAGTTAACATTTATTCCGTGATCACTGTATGCCACGCCCGGTTCTAAGCCCTTCCCTCACTTAATCTCCACAATCAACCCCATGAGGCAGATTCTATTATTACCTTCAGTTTACAGTTAAGGAAACTGAAGCACAGAGAGGTTGGCATTTGTCCAAGGTAACTCAAGAAACAGCACTATAACAGGGTAGAACCTCACAAAGGCTGGTGCTAGAGGGCTGTCCCGAACTCAAGGTGGTCTAAAAGTCTGGGTAGGGTCGCTTGGCACTTACCCCCATGCTCTCCCATTAACGCGACTCCGCTACGCCCCCAGGGCTGCTGTCCTCGGTGCTCCAACCTGCACCGGAGCTTCCCATCCCTGGTGCTGCTGCCTGGACTTCCAGCTGCAGCGCCCACCTTTAACTGGCACATTCCCTCCATGTTTCCTGTTTCAAAGTCCCAAAAGAGAGAGAATTTACTTAGCACAGTTCATATTTTTGAGACAGACCAGAGAAGTACAAGTTGCCCAGAAGACCCCAGGTTGGGTGGGTGCCCTCCCTGGGTGGGTGCCCTCCCTGGGTGGGTGCCCTCCCTGGTCCTATGGCCTGTGAGAGAGGAGCGTGAGGGTGGCAGATGAGAGCAGGCATGGCCCTCAAGGCTGCAAGGGCTTGCAGCTGCAAGCATTTCTCTCAGAACAAGGTATGGGCATAATTTTCCAGCACATTTTTATCCTCTAATGTCTAATCTGCATTGTTTGCTAGAAGGGCAACATTGAACACATTTGCTGAATTTATAAATATTTTTTGTGTCATTTATAAGAACTATACCAGGAAAACTATGCAGATAAAAGTGTCGGCTTTAAAAAAAAAAAAAAAAAAAGGTTAGATTGTGAATAGGACACCTACATTCCTGTGTTTCTTGTTTACTATCACATTCATAACATCAGATGTGTGGGCTTCCCCCACCCCAAGCAATTCTGTGACACCAGCTTGGTGTCCTACAATTTAACTCATTCCTGACACTATCTAACAGCGGCCTCAGATCCCACACATTAAGGGCTCAATCCCACAAGACTACGCGCAGCCCCCAACACACACACCAGATGCCAATTGCAAGCTCAGGCTGTCGCCGTACTTCTGACTGGTCAGCGATAATTTGGAGATGCCCGTCACCCCTCTCAGGTTCGATTCGTTTGCTCGAGTGGCTCACAGAACTCAGGAAGCAGTTTACTTATGGTTTACCAGATTATTATAAAATGATATCATAAGGAACACAGATGAACATCCGGATGGGAGAGATGCAGAGGGCAAGGTGTGTCCCCTCTCTGGGCACATCCCTCTCCCAGCTCCTCCATGTGTTCAACTGGGGAGTTCTCCAAACCCACACTTTGGGATTTTACGAAGACTTGGTCACATAGGCATGATCAATTACTAACTCCATGTCCAGCCCCTCTTCCCTCTCTGGAGAATGGGGGATGGGGCTGAAACTTCCAAGCTTCTAAACATGGCTTGGTCTTTCTTGTAAGCAGACCCCATCTAGGAGCCTACCAAGAGTTGCCTCATTAAAACAAAAGACATTCCTATATCCCAAGGGATGTAGGAGCTTGGTCTCAGGAACCAGAGTCAAAGACCAAATATTAGAACAGAAGATGCTCCTTGGTACGCATCACTTAGGAAATTACGAGAGTTTTAGGAGCTCTGTACCAAGAACTGGGGGCAAAGACCAACATATATTTTTCTATAATTTCACAAATTGAAGAGCTTTATATACCAAAGTATAATCAATTTAAACCAATATTTAGTCAAGCACCTACTATGAGTAACATCAAGGACAAGTTTCTTAAGGATAGGAATACAGTTTGTAGAATTTGAGACCCAGGAAGAACTTAGGGATCACTTAATGTTTCTCAAACTGGGGTTAGATGTATTCTAAAATGTCACACATTCTTCAGAAAAAGTTTTTAAGTTTTGTATTTGTATTCCGATAATAATCTAAAAAAATATATGAGCATATCTGGATCATCTGTATAGTCACCTCAAACTTAGCAATTTCAGTGTGTGAGTCTGTTTTTGTTGATGCTAAATAGCATCAACATGAATGTGGGTGGGCTAATGATAAGAGGAAAAGTTAATAATACACATTGTAGGGGCTCAAAACAAGTCTCCCCGCATTGTGCTACCCTGGCATGTGGATTATTTTGAGTTAAAGACAGTTAAGCCCAAAAAATTTCAGGAAGAGCTTTTCACCTCCCCCTTAACTGCCTGCAAGAATATAGGTAGAGGGCCTGTTCCAGGATGAAAAGCTATCACCAGAGATAACTACAAAAAATACGGGCTAGTTGTGAGGGGGAACTCAGCAGGCACCCGGCCCTTTCCTTATCTTTGCTGTTGTGAATAATGCTGTAATAAATGCGGGAGTGCAATACCGCCTCAATATCCTGTTTTCATTTCCTTTGGGTATACATCCAGAAGTGGAACTGGTAGATCTATTTTTAATTTTTTGAGGAACCTCCATCTCGTTGGCTTCTGGTTTTCCAACTTTGCCCACCTGCTTTCTCTCCCGTTCTTAGTAGCAGCAATATATGTAACTACAATTTAACTGTAGCTTACTATGTGACCAGTGCTTTATCAACATTATCTTATTTAATGTCGAATTCGATTCCTCAAATCTTGAATTGTCTTCAGTCTGTTTTGTTTCCCGTGTCTTTTTGTTTTGTTGAAGACTTTCTTTAGCTAGGCAGCTGTTCAAGATGAACGGCTCCCGGGTGTTCCTGAAGGGTGTCCTGTTCAACCTGAACCAGGCTGTCGTGTTTATTTCCTGGAATCATGAACTAATGCTACTTGTCCAGTCATTATCTCGAGAGCATTTCGTTGTCCTTGCAGAGAGACAGTTCATTTTGCTTAGGACGGGACTGTGGATTGGTTCTCAATAAAAGACAGTTTGCGTTGAGTGTTCTGCTGTGAGCTACTTTCCTTAGCAAGTTCCTTGAAACAAAACACCCTTCCTCTCTCCTCTCCATCGATCATTTTTATGTAGACCAGTTTCTCAAACACAGACAGGAAACGCGGCAAAGGTAACAATACTCTCCCTTTATGCAGTGCTTAGCAACCAAGCCACAAATACCCGGCCCGTAACCGGTTCCCCTAACCGTGCCACTGCAGGAACACCCTTATCTCTGTTTTACAGAGGTGAGAAGATTTCCCTGGAGGTATGAGAAACATCTAAAGTGCTGTCCAAATTGGAATACAGAACTTAAGTTTAGCCCTTAATTCCACTCATTGTGGCCCATTCACAATACTGTCATGCAAGACTGATTCCAATCAGAGCAACAGAAAAGAAAAAGAACATTGTAGTGCGTGGAAAAGTTTTCCTTGGCCCTCTTAGGATCCCTGTCTGGGCCTGAAAATTAAACTGACAAAGACAGATTAACAGGAGAAAAGCATACACTTTATAATAATGGAAATGTTTCCCCCTTTAATTTTATGCATCTCTTAAAAGAAATTCCCGTTGCCAGTCGCTTTTTATTATATGGGGCGGGTATCTCAAATTGTGTTATTTACTAAAAAAGTCTAGGCATATCTAAAAGATATATTTGTTCTGCAGCTCTCTAGCATAGATGGGATATCAAGACTGAAAAAAGGCCCAGCTGGTGTGACTCAATGGATTGGGCGTGGTCCCATGGACTGAGAGGTCCCTGTGGGATTCCCAGTTAGGGCACATGCCGGGGTTTCGGGCTCAATCCCCAGGAGGGGGCGTGCAGGAGGCGGCTGGTCAATGCTTCTCTCTCACATCCATGTTTCTATCTCTCTCCCCCTAAAATATCAATAAAAACATATTTTTTTTAAAAAGCATTACGCCCTGGCCAGTTTAGCTCAGCGGTTAGAGCATCAGCCTACAGACCAAGGAGTCTCGGGTTCAATTCCGGCCAAGGGCACGTACCTGTTTCAGTTCCTCCCCAGCCCTGGTCAGGGTCATACGGGAAGCAACCAATCAATGTGTCTCTCTCACATTGATGTTTCTCTCTCTCTCTCTCTCTCTCTCTCTCTCTCTCTCTCTCTCTCTCTCTTCCTCCCTCCCTCCTGCTCTATCTGAAGATAAATGGAAAAATATCCTCAGGTGAGGATAAAAAAAACAACAACATTACTACTAGCAGGCAGGGAAAGGAAAAGAAATCCCATCACTTTGACCTTTCCAGGGTTTGCAGATCCAAAAATCTGCCAAAGGCGAGCTGGGCTGAGGGTAAGGAGCGGCACCCCTTAGCTCGGGCACTTGTTGGACCCACCACCGAAAGTTCTGGTTCATTTACCAAAGTAAACAGAACTGAGAAGACTAGAACCAAACAAAATAAAGATGTTTAATTTTTTAAAAAGGTCATTTTGGGGATAATTTTTCTTCTCCTTACTGAAGGGTAGCTGAATACGCCTCTCTTACAAGGATTATTTTGAGCTAATTATTTTTAAGAAACTGCAGATGCAGAAGCTCTGAAAACAGAATAGAAATTACCCTTTTGTAAGGAAAATCTACTTTTGTAAAGGAAATTTTCATTAGAAAGGGGGCCCGCACCAGGAAGAGTTGCTCCTGATAACTTTCTCACCTGAGGGCTTCCCTGTAAACTCCGTTTGCCAGACCTTCCTCTTCTCACCTGCCTCTGAATTGCTCCCCTCTTTGAAGTCCCAGCTCCCGCCCCTGTCCTTAGCTCAGAATGAATGTAAATCTCAATCTTCTGGCTGCCTTTTGTGTCTCATTTCTTTGTGGGGTACAATGTAATTAAAATTGTTTTATTTTTCTCCTGTTAATCTGAGATTACTAAAATTACTCCAAAAATAAGAGTGAGATAAGTATCTTTAAAAGATGAAAAGATAGCCTGGCCCGTGTGACTCCGTTGGTTGGCCCCCCATGCACCAGGAGGTCACCGGTTAGATTCCCAGTCAGGGCACATGCCCGGGTTTTGGGCTTGATTCCCCAGTAGGGGGCGTTCAAGAGGCAGCCAATTAATGTTTCTATCTTTCTGTCTCCTTTCCGCTCTCTGAAGTTAATAAAAAACATATTTTTCAAAAAATGAAGAAAAGATGTATATGTAAACGACTCAGTTTAGACTTGGCTCCTGGCAGGGGGTCAAAAAATTATAACTTTTATCACTATTGCTATTAGTATTTTATTAGATCTTACAACTCAAATTCCTATGTCCAGACCTGAGATAGAAATGGTAAAGCTCTCCTCTGCTATTGCCCAGGTAAGCACATACACACTTGTTTCAGTCTGTTTGTTCATCTCTTTTGTTTAAATCATTCTCCCAGTCCTTTTTGTTCATTTAGTTTTGTTTGTATATTGCTTTAAGGATACTGTGTTATTAGTGGATCAATTTTTAAATTTCTTAAAATTTTATTATCTAGTCAGCTTCTCCCCAAAATAAATATACCTATTGTCAGGGACTTGGTTGTATAAATTTGTATTTTCCTAAACACTAAATACCATGGTGGCTTGGTAAAGTGAATAAAATTATGTAAATTTCTAATGGATCCCCAAGATTCCAATCTGATATTCTGATTTATTACATGAAAAAGTCAAGTTTAAAAAAAACAAACACTGCCCTGGCCGGTTTGGCTTAGCGGTTAGAGCGTCGGCCTACAATAAAGAGAGACCCGGGTTCGGTTCCCGCTAAGGGCATGTACCTCGGTTGCGGTTTGTCCCCAGCCCTGGGTGGGTCGTGCGGGAGGCAGCCACTCGATGTGTCCCTTTCACGTCGATGTTTCTCTCTCTCTCTCTTCCTCTCTCTCCCTCCCACTCTATCTGAACAAAAAATGGGAAGATGTCCTCGGGTGAGGATAAAACAAAACACAAAAAAACCACTATGTGTGTGTGCACGCACACATTGAAAACAAAGTCTGAAAAGATATGCAGTAAAATATTAACTTTGTTTATCTCTGGGTGATGGGATAGCAGGTGCTTCGTATCTTCTCTCCTTGTTTTGTTTATTTGTTTAATACTTCAAAAATGAAGGTGAATTACTTGTAACATTTTTTACTTAGTTGAGAATGTACTTATGTTAATATCATATATTTAGATAAGCCTACTAGAGAGAGCTTTCCATCTCCTTGGTTCAGTGGTTCTCTCTGTATCTCACTAGGCTCTGAAGGAATCACATCAGTTATTCACAATGTGCCCAGTTTGCTGTCTGCACCCCTATTTCCAGCCAGGCATTTTCAAGGGGTAACCAACAAACCTCGGCACAAATAGATGCCACTTCCACTGAAAAAGTTCTCTGAGCTCTTGTTCTATCAGATGTGAGCTGACACTTTCATTTTGGGGATTGAAACAGCCCTAAATTTTATTGTTGTTGTTGGTAATCCTCACCCGAGGATATTTTTCCATTGATCTTCTAGATAGAGTGGAAGGAAGGGAGGGAGGGAGGGAGGGAGGGAGGAAGGGAGGGAGGGAGAGAGAGAGAGAGAAACATTAATGTGAGAGAGACACATCGATTGGCTGCGTCCCGCATGACCCCAACTGGACCTGGGATCAAACCTGCAACTGAGGTACATGCCCTTGACCGGAATCAAACCTGTGATCCTTTGGTCCGAGGGCCGACGCTCCAACCGCCGAGCCAAACTGCCCAGGGCAAACAGCTCTAAATTTTAATCCATCACTGAGGAGCTGTGACATGTTAGACACACATTCCTCATCTATAAAATGGGTGCAAAGATCCTGACTTCACAGGAGAGTTGTGAGTATTAGGGATGAGTGTAAAACTCCAAACAGAGTGCCTGGCAAGAGCACATGGCAGCCATTCTTGTAATTCCTCTCTGCAGGTAAAAAAGCCCTTTCCACCACCTCCTAGGTGTGAATGTCTTTGAAAGGACAGGCCTCCACGCAGCCTTGCCAGTGAACTTCCAGCTGCACTCCCTTGGTGTAGAAATGGTGAAGGTGTGATAACACTATTTTATGTATCTATATTTTTACATATAGATAGATATATAGCTATCTAAAATCTGTATTTAGCTCAGCTGGTTGTAGTGATTTGGCAGCTGATAAAATGACTACCAAATCACAAATGTTATTGCTAAGCCCTGAATAATTTAGTGTTTGTCCTGCTTATGCTTCTAATTATTAACCACCTGTAATCTCCCTCTTTAAATAATTAAGTTGATAAAATACTTCTTGAGCAGGGTTCATTTCAGATTTCTCAAGACCTCGGAATCTTTTAAATAAACAATTATCTTCTAAGTCTTTATCTCTAAAACTCTTAAAGCCAGAGGCCTCTCCAATCAGACTGCCTCAGCTCCAACTCCAGCTCCCCGTTTCAAACTATGTGACAAGTTACTTGACCCCACTGCGTTTCGGTTTCCTCCGCAGTAGAGCATCTCTCCTATCGAATAAGGTCAAGTGCTCAGAATGGGGAGAGCCCAGCATACAGTAAGTAGCTATTACTGTATGTGAAATAGACTTCACGGACATTTGCAACGCCATCAGTCCATCAAGATGGCAACAGGCCTACATGCGTGATTCTGTTTCAAATGATAGCCATTGTCAGAAACGCATGAAACATGCATACAGTTGTCCTAGCGAAGAGACCACAACATACATAGACAGTCTCAAGTAATTTCTGCGTGACAGCTGTTCTGGCAGTTGAGTGGCAGACCGTGATTCTCTCCCGTGGAGAAACTGGGTTTGGGGGTTTCCAGGAAACCACAGTAATAACCAGCTAGTTGGCTCTGCCCCAGTCAAGTTCTGTCATCTCAGATGTGTTTGAATGCTGAGTCCCTTATTTGTTTAATCCTGGTCCTACTCTCCTTTATTCCGGCCTCCCCCAGCAGATGTCCCCACGCGTGTGGAAGTACTTGAGAAAGACTAGCAGAAGCTAACCCCACAAGGGGACACATCAAAACTATCCCCTGGCCATTAGCTGGAAACTTGCTGAGCTGATTGAAGGGCACAAAGTTTCTGGGAGAGCCTTTGTTCCTCCCTCCCTTCCGAGCCGGTCACTCACAGCAAGGGTGTCCGTGTGCACCAGCCCCTGGGACGACTCTGTTGTCGGTGTAAGCGGTGCGGCGGAGGATCAGACCTCTGCCTTCTGAGCCTGTTTTCTGCAAACCCAACTCCGCTTTTGAATTTTTAATTCCACAGTGAAATGCCCTCTGACCTAATTACTATTATTACCCCAAGCTAGAAAAGACAAGTTGCTCTATTTAGTAATTGAGAGGAGGAAAAAAAAACCTGAGCCAGAAAGACCTGACATTTTATATGAAATTGGAAGAAAAAAACCATGCTTCCCTGAAAAATAAAAATGGAGATCAGCAGAAATACTTGGTGATGGGCTACATGTGATATGGAAGCATTTTTGTCTAATTTTTAAAAAAATAAGTGGGGCACGGGAATGTGGATCTTTTATTTTTTTTTTATTTTTAAAATCCTCACCCAAGGATAGTTTTCCATTTATCTTCAGATAGAGTGGAAGAGAGAGAGAGAGACATCGATGTGAGAAACACACATCAATTGGTTGCCTCCTGCACGACACCGACCAGGGCCGGGGACTGAACCGAGACCCGAGGTGCACGCCCTTGACTGGAATCCAACCCTCGTCCGCAGTAACGCCTGAGCCAAACCGGCCAGAGCTGTCTAGTTTTTTAATTCTTGTAACATTCCAGAGCTCCAAGAGTCACATCGGTGGTTGTGACAGGTTGGAGGTTATGTAGGAGGACTTTTATGTCTAAAGTTAATAACAGTCTTTGGAGATGATATTTAACCACGTGTAAACATCTGGTGTGGAAATACGCAACAGGCCCAATGTTAGACCCAGCTGGAAAGTAGCAGAACGGTTTAGCTGAAGACTACAGTGGCAGCCCAATGTCCAGCTGCCTCTTCTGTAGATCCCCAGGGTAGGTGATTTCTCCCAAGTGACTTTCTAGCCTTCCTTGAGTATCCAGACTCACAGAGAGTTTGGTTTTCCTTTCTCAAAATTCCTACACTGCTTATGGTCTGATGTTTACATTCTAACACTTGGTTTTAATGTAGAATATGTAATAAAAAGTTAAAATGGTCTAATTGTTTCTATAGGCTGATCTTTTCTCACTACACAGTAGCTCTCTCCTCATCAGGGTGATTGATAATATCCTTTGAACATCCAGTAAGTCCACAAAGTGATAGGCACAGAGACGCCGACACTATCAACTTGACTGACATGATGCTGAATTCAGATAATAACACCAGCGTTCAGATGTCAGACCAGGCAGCCTACTTTTTCTTGCCACATGTCAAAAGGCAAACAAAACCTGTCCTGCTATAAGACAAAGTGCAATGAAATATTTAGACATTTATATGTTATTCTGGCATGGTAACCTGGTGACCTGGTTTACAATACCAGCTCTTCAGATTCTCTGTGTGATCTTGGGCAAATTACTTAACCTCTCTGTGTTATAGTCATTAGTTCAGTGAGTCAGTCAGTTAACAAATCTTTCACTATTATTTGATTTGTGCGAAACATGGTGATAGAAAGAGATACAAAGATAAATAAGATTTCCTCAGATCTATCTTCCAACACATATAATTGAAGTTTTCACTTCTGTACATTTCTTTTTTTACTTTGAAAAGCTTTCCTTTTATTGTTATCTCAATATTCATTCCTTCTTTTTTTTTAAATCCTCACCGGAGAATATGTTTTCATTGATTTTGGAGAGAGAAACATCCATGGGAGAGAGAAACATCAGTCAGTTGCCCTCCCCTAGGCACCCCAACCATAGATCGAACCTGAAACCTAGGTATGTGCCCTGACCGGGAATCGAACCCAAAACCTTTTGGTGTGTGGGGATGATGCTCCAACCAACTGAGCCAACTGGCCAGGGCTGTTCATTCCTTCTTTATAGCACTCTGTTCTTGTTTAATATCTTCTCATCTCTCAGGATATTAATGTCATTTTTTAAATGCTTATTTTTTCCTAAAGGGTCTCTGTTTTCACCAACTTGCTTTTTTTCTATTTTTGTTTGTTTGTTTTTTTTCTGTCTGTCTTTCACATTATTTACTTTCTTCCAATGTCATCTTTTGCGATGAGGAAGAAAAGCTGATAGGAAGCTCAGAACACACAAGTGTAGCTTGTCACTGTGATTTCACCACAGAGCAGTGGCTTTCAAAATGTTTTGACCACGTAAACAGTAAGAAATGCATTTTACATTAATAAGCCTTTTTATGTGAATGTGTGGTCTTAAATAAAAGTTTCATAATACTTCAGCAATTCATTATATGGTTTACATTCTCATATTTTCTTTTTCTATTTTATGAACACAACCTAAGTTGATTTCCTTTTATTTTAATATTTTATTTAGCATTTGGCCTATTTTACCTAACATTGTGTTTGTAAGATTCACCCATATCATTGAGAGAACCTACAGTCTTTCTTCCTTTTTGTGTCCATATACAATTGTATTATTTTTTTCCTTTTTATTTTACTTTATTTTTGGCAATTTTTATTAATTTATTTTTGTTACAGATGTTTCTCCTTTTTCCCCCGGACACCCTCCTCCAGATTCCTCCCACCCCCACCCCAGCATTGTTGTCTGTGTCCATTGGTTATGCTTACATGCATATAAGTTCTTTGGTTTATCTCATCCATCCCTCCTCCCCCCTCCTCTGAGTTTTGTCAGTCTGAACTGTACTCCTTTCTATGTCTCTGGGTCTATTTTGTTCATCAGCTTGTTTTATTCATTAGATTCCACAAATAAGTGAGATCATGTGGTAGTTGTCTTTCTTTGATTGGCTTGTTTCCCTTAGCATAATGCTCTCCAGGTCCCTCCATGTCATCTCAAAGTCCCAAGTTGATTTCATGATGCAGTGATACGTTGTCACCACAGCTTGAAGAGCACTGGTAAAGGTGACTTGTGAGGCTGTTTTCCTGCTCAGACCTTCTCTCTTATACTTACTGGACAAGTTCCCAGAAGATACTTTTCTTCTTTCCTGTAAGGGGACTTCATGCCTGATGGCCAGAGGTCAAATATGGGTGGAAGCTGGGGGCCTGGATCTTCGCTAGTCCACAGCTGAACCGTCATTAACCACCTGCTGACAGGCGTGGCTTCCCCATTTCAGAGGCCCTTCGTGTTGCCCTCGGCAGACTGTAAACCTCCATTCTGGAGGGAGGGCCTGGGGCTCCAACTGCTCCTTACTCTGAATTTCAATCATTCTTATTTGCAGCTCACCTGTACCCCTATTCAGAAAGGAATACCATGTTGCCGAGTCTTTGGGGAATTCTGCCCTGTGTAGGGGTTCAGCACATGTCACCCCAAGATGTGCCTTTGTTGTATGTGGATTGTTTTGAACTCAAGGCAACCAAGACCCTGTGGGCTCATGAGAAACTTGTGCACCTCTTCCCCCCTTGACTACCTGGAAGAATTTGAATTATGGGCCTTGCCCATAGCGATGATCAGAGATAACCTAAGTATGTGGCAGGGCAAACTACTGATGACTGCACATGTGTCCTCCCTGCAACTCCCCTGGAGCTGCAAGGGACTGTCCCCATCCCTAGCTCAGAATGTCATGTGTAACAGGTTCCCTTTCTGTCTCAGAACCTCTCTGGCACGTGGGCTCTCTGACCCTCATGTACGCATGTACTTTCGTTTGGTCATTTGCCCTTGCTGATCTGACTCATGTCGGTCTGATTGCTAGACCAGCTGAAAGAACCCTGAGCGTAGTTTCTTCCCCATGCCTGGAAAAGGCTCTGTTTCTTTGTGTTCCTCACTGACCCATCGCTAAGGAATCCATTTTCTCCATCTAGTTTACCACCCTCTGTGGTTTGTCTCTGAGTTTGTAAGGTTGCCACACACGCCTTCCCTGAGCTTTTCAGGTTTAGTATGTGGCCACTTTGTATCCATATCTGGTAGCTCAGCATGTCCCAATATGCCAATGTTGCAGGTTCAATCCCCAGGCAGGGAACATATACAAGAATCAACCAATGAATGCATAAATAAGTGGAACAGGTCAGTGTTTCTCCCCGACCCCCTTTCCCCCTCTCTAAAACTTATAAATTAAAAATAAGTAAATAAATAAATAAAAACAAAGACAAAAGAAACCCCTTTTACTGTGAGTTGTGTGGGGTTTGGGAAGGGAGTATAGCTAATTGCTGGTATTAAAACCAACCTTAAGGCCTGGCCAGGTGGCTCAGTTGGTTGGAACATCATCCTGTACACCAAAAAAGAAAAAAAAGGGCTCTGGCCGGTTTGGCTCAGCGGTTAGAGCGTCAGCCTGTGGACCAGAGAGTCCTGGGTTTGTTTCCCGCTAAGGGTACGTACCTCGGTTGCAGTTTGTCCCCAGCCCCGGTTGGGGTCGTGTGGGTGGCGACCAGGCGATGTGTCTCTCTCACATCGATGTTTCTCTCTCTCTTCCCCCCCTCTCCCTCCCACTCTATCTGAGGATGAATGCAAAAATGTCCTCGGGTGAGGATAAAAAAAAAAAGAAAAGAAAAAAAGGTTGTGGGTTCAATTCCTGGTCAGAGCACATAACTAGGCTGTGGGTTTGATCCCAGGTAGGGGAGCATACAGAAAGCCACCAATTGATGTTTCTCTCTCTCATAGATGTTTCTCCCTCAAATCAATAAAGATATAGTGGGTAAGGATTAAAAAAATAAAAACAAACAAAACAAAACAATCTTTAAAAAAAAACAAAAAACAACTTTTTCAACCAGCCTTTATGAATAATTTTATATTTCCTTAAAAAAAAATTTTTTTTATCCTCCCTGAGGACATTTTTCCATTTTTGTTCAGATAGAGTGGGAGGGAGGGAGAGGGGGAGAGAGAGAGAGAGAGAGAGAGAAAAACATCGACGTGAAAGGGACACATTGAGTGGCCACCTCCCGCATGACCCCAACCAGGGCTGGGGACAAACTGCAACTGAGGTACGTGCCCTTAGCGGGAACCAAACTCAGGTCTCTCTGGTCCACCGGCTGATGCTCTAACTGCTGAGCCAAATGGGCCAGGGCTCCTTTAAAAGTTTTTAAATTCAATATTATGGCATAATTCCCCTGTGTAATTAAAAACATGATGAACATCTTTTTTTTTTTTATCCTCACTCAAGGACATTTTTGCATTCATCTTCAGACAGAGCAGGAGGGAGAGAGGGAGGAAGAGAGAGAGAAACATTGATATGAGAGAGACACATCGCCTGGTCGCCACCCACACGACCCCAACTGGGGCCGGGGACAAACTGCAATGGAGGTACGTGTCTTTAGTGGGAACCGAACCCAGAACTCTGGTCCGAGGGCCAACGCTCTAACCGCTGAGCCAAACCAGCCAGGGCAAACATAATTTTTGTTTAATTAATTAATTTTTAATTTTTTTATTTTTATTTTATTGTTTTATTAATTTGTTTTTGTTACAGATGTTTCTCCTTTTTCCCCCATTGACACTCTCCTCCCCATCTCCCCCTCCCCATCCCCAGCTTTGTTGTCTATGTCCATTGGTCATGCATACATGCATATAAGTTCTGTGGTTTATGTCTTCCCCCCAACCCCCCTCCTCTGAGGTTTGTCAGTCTGTACCCTGCCTCTATGTCTCTGGGCCAATTTTGTTCATCAGTTTGTTTAGTTCATTATATTCCACAAATAAGTGAGATCATATGATATTTGTCTTTCTCTGCTTGGCTTGTTTCACTTAGCATAATACTCTCCAGGTCCCTCCATGTCGTCTCAAAGGATAAGAGATCTTTCTTTCTTACAGCTGCATAGTATTCCATTGTGTATATGTACCACAGCTTTTTTATCCACTCATCTGCTGATGGACACTTGGGTTGTTTCCAGATCTTAGCGATTGTAAATAGTGCTGCTGTGAACATAGGGGTACATATATTCTTTTTGATTGGTGTTTCAGGTTTCTTAGGGTATATTCCTAGAAGTGGGATCACTGAGTCAAATAGCAGTTCAATTTTTAACTTTTTGAGGTAACACCATAGTGTTTTCCATAGTGGCTGTACCAGTCTTCATTCCCACCAGCAGTGTACTAGAGTCCCCTTTTCTCCACACCCTCGCCAACACTTGTTGTTTGATGATTTGTTGATGGCAGCCATTCTGACAGGTGTGTGGTGATACCTCATAGTTGTTTTAATTTGCATCTCTCTGATGATTAGTGATGTTGAGCATTTTTTCATGTCTCTTGGCCATTTGTATGTCCTGTTTGGAGAGGTGTCTATTTAGGTCCTCTGCCCACAAACATCATTTTTAATTGCTATTTATATGCCATTGTCCTATCTTAGTAATTTCTTCCCATCATGGACATTGGGCTTGTTTCTAATTTTTCCCAGTTGTAAATGAGGCAGGATAGTAAGAGGTTAGGAAAATTCCTTGGCAACTCAAATGTGGAACCTGACACAGATAGCTGAAAAAAATGGCCAAGCAATTTACAGCCAGATGCAGAAGTCACCTCCCTAGAGAAAACATCTAGGTCTCAGTTGTATTTCAGCTCCAGGCCCAGAAAAGCAGCAAAACCTGCGGTGGGGTTGGGGCGGGGCCAATCCCAGGACCAGCTGTAATGACTAATGACCCTCTGTCCTGGCATTGACCAATCAGAAAAGACCAGGACCCTGAAACAGCCCACCTGGAAAACTGATGAATATTCTGCTGAAACCCTCCCCTAAGATTCCTGGCTGAAAGAGAGAGATAAAACCCTCAAGGACCCAGCATGTGCTCTCCCTCTGGGGAGAGTTGCAACCAGGGGAGAAATGGGCAGCGGCAGCTTGTCCTGGACTAACCCCCTGAACCTGTCTCCAAGGCCCCTTTTCTCCAACTTCCCAATGAGCTAAAGTTGCCCAGCCTAGGCTCTCCTGTTGCTTCTTCTATGCTAAGTCCTTCCTTGTTTCACTGTCCCAGCTTTAATAAATGTACTCTCATAGTTACCTGGACTTGTGTTGTGAAATCTTTCCTACACAAAATTAGGAACCCACACACTACTGGCTTGCCCTAGGCAGACCTGCTCAGGGCCAGATCCTCTGCCTGGTAACATAAATAATAATGTAATGAGCATCTTTGTGTATGAAACCATGTCTTCATTTTATTATCACTTTTATTTTTTATTTTTTGTTAATCCTCACCCAAGGAGAGAGAGAGAAACATCGATGTGAGAGAAGAACATCGATTGGTTGCCTCCCGTACACGCCCCAAATGGGCGGGGATGGAACCTGCAACCCAGGTACATGCCCTTGCCCGGGAATCAAACCTGAGACCCTTCAGTGCATGGGCCCACACTCTAACCACTGAGACACACCATCAAGTGCCCATGTCTTCATTTTAGATTATTTCTTTTTATTTTTTTAATGTTCACCTGAGGGCATTTTTCTATTTATCTTCAGATAGAATGGGAGAGAGGAAGAGAGAAGGAGAGAGAGAGAAACATTGATGTGAGAGGGACACATCGATTGGTTGCCTCCTGCACAACCCCGACCAGGGCCAGGGACAAACCACAACTGAGGTACGTGCCCTTGACCAGACTTGAACCCGCGACTCTTTGGTCCACAGGCCGACGCTCTAACCGCTGAGCCAAACCGGCCAGGGCTTCATTTATATTATTTCTTTAAGATAGATTTCCAGAAGGTGAAATACCATGTGAAAAAAAGGGAGAATAAAGAGAGACGAAAGAACAAGCAAGTCCTCAGAGCAGGAGGTCTACACCAGAGATTCTCAAACTTCAGTTGCCTCAGACACAACCGCCTGCTGGGCCCATTCCTAGAGTGAAAGATTCAGCAAGTCTGGGGTGGAAACTGATGAGAATTTGCATTTTTAATGAGTTCCAAAGCCCCACTAAAGCTATGCGCCAGGAATCACACTCAGAGGACACTGATCTAAACCATAGACAGAGAAAAAGTGTCTTAACAACAAAAGACAAGCAGGCAAGTTCAGAACAGATGGAACTGCATCGGTGTTTGTTAGGTGGATCCTAGGCAAGAAATTGCATCTTTATTCCCAACTGGAGTATGAGATGGAATCCTCAGCAAAAGAGAAGGTAAGAGTAGAGAGAGGGCGGATGGCTTCTGTAAATCTGAGTGGGATTTAATGAAGGAACTGACCTGGAACCCTATAAAGCATTAATTAGTGACAGTGAGAATCCAGCTTATATTGGACATCATAAGTTTAGAATGACACTAGTCTTCATCATCATGATCTTTACAACAGTGCCCAGCTCCCAGAGAAGGCCTGAGAGCAGCAACAGGGTGGGTGAAGGAGCTGAGGCTTTTGCATCGAACTCAGAGACTAGTGAACTGAAGTCAGCCATGGAGATCTAGGAGAATTCACACACCATCTTCTTTAGTGTAGGTGTGGTGTGGGAGGCGGATGGGTGTCATCTGGAGACTCTGGAGTTGGCCACGTGGTGGTGATGAGGGGCCTGGTAGTGTAGCTTTCAGCACCTGGAACTCCTCAGAGTCGTTCCTGTAGGGGCTGGAGAGTCATAGGAGTTCTCACATGCTTTTGGTACACAAGAAACCTAGACATCTCTCAGCCAGGATGAAGACTCAAAGGAGAATGCACTGTGGTGATCATTAGTCCATGACTGATTCATTCCTAGAAAGCTCGAGCTGAGCGGCTGAGGTTTATTTCCCCAAGATCACCGCCTGTCAGTGCTCCAGGCAGCCACCGCCAATCTGTCAGAGTTTGTACTGAAAAATGAAACTCTCTTGCCATTCTTGTGTTAGGCATCAGGAACACTAAGTCCCTATTCTCAAAGATATTAATGACTGAGGTGAGGTTAGTCTTGAGGGAATGAAATAGTCTTCTTGATGGGGGCTCAGCAAAAGAACACTAAATGTGGCCGGCAGAAACGTCCAACCCTGGAGAGAATTTTCATAACTTTATTTGAGCAAAATCTCAAATGCCCTGGAGAATAACAGTTTTGCAGTTTCTTTTATGCACTTGACATGAAGGAGGGAACATCAAGAAGATTGCATGGAGGCAGGAGAAAGCAAGGTGGGGATTGGATTTCAGGATAGTTAAAATTATGTGCTCCTCTGAGGATAGTTATAGCTTATTTCAAAGGTGTGTTAACCTAGATGCACAGAAACAACTGACACGGCTTGCTTAAGGCAAGGAGAAACCTTTTACTAAAAAGTTATATGCCTGGGGCATGACTAGTCACCATGGCCTGCCCAGTTAGGTATTTCTCATCAGGTCACCCTGTGAGGTTGCTTTCCAAAGGACCCCTTTTTGTCCACACTAATGGAATTATCACTGGACTGAAAGGTGGCCTGTGTGCATCAAAGCCCAATAAGACACGAACAGGAGTTTGCAGCCAAGAAAGTAAGGAATTATTAAGAAGATGGCATCATGTCCGGAGTCACAGGTGAGCTAAAGTTCAAAGACCTGGCTCCCTGATGGCTTCCAGGGGATGGATCATATAGGGGGGGAAAGCATTAATCATTATAACTAAAGGAGTTAGGGTCCTGGTCTCTACTGATTGGTTGGTGCTAGAGTAGGGGTAATTGAGCATTGCATCTCGTCCTGATATCAGCCATGGAGTTATTTCTGACTTTGCAAGGATTTCTTCAGTGAGATTGTTCCACTTTCCTGGATCTGGAGTTAAAACACAACTGAGGCCAAGTTACTCTCTTTAGTTTGATTGAAAAATCTGTATCTGTAATCAATAAACCCAGGACCTTGTTTCTATGACTAATGGATGCTGACTGGGGCCTCCCTGTCCCGAGGGCTCAATGCTCAAGCAAGGGAGAGAGAGGTGGGGGAGAGAGAGGTGGGGGAGAGAGAGGTGGGGGAGAGAGAGGTGGGGGAGAGAGAGGTGGGGGAGAGAGAGGTGGGGGAGTCAGGGCGCTGAGTGAGGCCAGTTTGAGTCAAAGGAAAAAAGTCAAAATAAAAGGCCAGATGAAAGAAAAGAAGGTTTCTGAGCTGTTACAAAGTCTAGAAAGTAAGATAGAAAATGCCCTCACAGAGGACATTCCTTTGTGAGGCAAAAGCGCTTTGAGACTGGTATTTCCAAGGAAGTTCTCAATATGCAAATAAACCACTTAAGACAAAGAATATACATTGTTTCTCACTGGCTGCTATTTCTGGTCTACTTTCTGAGAAGAGTTAGCCTACCTAAGTAAAAGGGTTAGAGGGGCACAGTGAGACATTTGTTACTGGGCTTGATAGTCCATGGGGCCCACTGCAAAAACTGGGGGGCCTTCACAAATTAAATTCTAACTTGCAGGGAAAAAGGGCATACACAAATACACTGCTCTTGAGTGTCATTTACCCTCACTCTGCCTCTGAAATTATCTGCCCCCCTCTTTAAAATTAATTTATTTTCCAGTTACAGTTGACATACAATATTATATTAGTTTCAGGAGTACAATATGGTGATTAGACATTTATATAACTTACAAAGTGATCACCCCAATACATACTGACACCATACAGCTAATACAATATTATTGACTCTATTTTCTACTTTACATCCCCATGACTGTTTTTATAACTGGAAATTTATATTCTCAATCCCTTTCACCTTTTTCAATATAATTTAGGAAGTCGCTGGAGTAGCCAGAGATGATGGTGGTTTAAACTAGAACAATGCATTGTAGATGGAAAGAAGTGGGTAGATTTGAGATATACGTGTGGAAGTAGAATTAGCAGTATGTGGTGATAGATTGGAGGAGATAAATAAGAGACAGAGAGGAATCAAGAATAACAGTTGGATTTTGGCTTGAGAAACTAGGTAAATAATAACAATATTTACTGAGGTGGAAAGATTTGGATATGGACAGATTTTGAAGAGGAAATCAAGAGATTCATTATTGATATATTCAACATGACATTAAGTAGCTTGTTTAATATATAAGTTTGAAGTTCAGAGGGAAAGTCTTGGCTAAAGATGAAATATTGGGCCTTATAGGATATACTAGCACCACTGCCCATGGGTTCACATTATCTGTTTCTCACAAACAGTCTGATGAAGTCACATCTGTGCTAACTTAAGAACATGTCATCCTTCATGCCACTTTTCAGTTAATCTCCACATTCCACAAGCAATCAATGTTCTGGTTTCGATTTTCATCGATTCATTTTGCCTGTTCTAATATTGTTCCTTCATCATCATTTAGTTAAAAATATTTTTCCCTTGTGATTTTTTTTTCTTTGACTCATGGATTATTTAGATGTGTGCTGTTTAATTTCCAAATATTTGAGGGTTTTCTAGATATTTTAATGTTACTGAGTTCTAATTTAATTCTCTTGTGGTCAGGGAACATACTTTGTACAATTGCAATTTCTTTTGAAGTTTATTAAGACTTATTTCGCCCTGGCCAGTTTGGCTCAGTGGTTAGAGTGTTGGCCCGCAGACCCGAGAGACCTGGGTTCGGATCCCACTAAGGGCACATACCTCGGTTGCAGTTTGTCCCCACCCTGGTTGGGGTCGTGTGGGTGGCAGCCGGTCGATGTGTCTCTCTCATATCAATGTTTCTCTCTCTCTCTCTTCCTCCCTCTCTCCCTCCTGCTCTATCTGAAGATGAATGTAAAAATGTCCTCGGGTGAGGATAAAATAAATAAATAAATAAATAAATAAATAAATAAATAAATAAAAAAAAAAGACTTATTTCATGACCTAGGATAAAGTGTATCTTGATGAATGTTCTCTTTGCTCTTGAAAAAATGTGCATTATGTTACTCTACAATTATTGAATGAAATGTTTAATACATGTCAATTAAGTAATTAAATAAAGTTATTTAATGGTGTTTCTCAAATTCTTTACACCCTGATTTTTGTTTTGAGTGGGTTTTTTTTGTTTTTGTTTTTGGTCTAATTTTATCAGTTTTTGAGATGGGGTGTTAAAATCTCCAACTATGGTCATAAATTTCTATTTGTAGGAGAAATTTCTATCTCTCCCTTTAGTTTTGTCAGATTTTTCTTATTGTTTTTTGGAGTTCTGCCATTAGGTTCATATACATTTAGGATTGATATGTCTTCCTGGTAAAATAATCCCTTTATCATATAAAATATTCCTCTTTATCTTTGGTAATTCTTCCTGTTTTGAAGTCTAATTTGTCTCATATTAATAATATAGCCACTTCTAGCCTGGCCAGTCTGGCTCAATGGATTGAGCATTGCCCCATGGACTGAGAGGTCCTGGTTCGATTCCCGGTCAGGGCACATGCCCAGGTTTCAGGATTGATCTCCAGTAGGGGGTGTGCAGGAGCAACCGATCGATGTACCTCTCCCACATCAATGTTTCTCTCTTTCTCCCCCTTCCTCTCTCTCTCCAAAATAGATATACATATATTCACTTCTAAAGTGGGTCTTTTTTAGATAGCACGTAGCTAGTTCTTCCTACCCTTATTCAGCCTGACAATCCCAGCCTTTTAATTGGTGTGTTAGGTTCATTTATATCTGATGTAATTATTGATATATTGAATCCAATTCTAATGTTTTGCTGTTCGTTTTGGTTTTTGTTCCTCTATTTCTCCTTTCCATCCTTCTGTTCAGTCAATCAAATATTTTTCAGTACCCAGTCTTTTTTTCTCTGTTGGCTATTTACCCCTGGCCCCTCAAATCACTAAGACTGCAGATTTCTGCTTCAGCTCTTGCTGCTGCTTACTGCTAGATGGGGATATCTGCATAAAGGTGGATCGTATCCGGTGCGTGTGCTCCCCTTCTTTTAAGGCTTGGAGTGCCCTTCAGTTTCTGCCTGCTTCTGGCCCTTTTCCAGTGTCTTCACGTAGTTGTTTGGTTACATTTTGCCCTGAGTTTATCATTGTTGTGTGTTGGAGAGTTATTCTAGTACTGGTTACTCTGCCATTGCTACACCATAACTCTGTGCTCTTTAAATCCTTTAAAAATCTTATATCAAGGAGAAAGTCTCAACCTGATGTTAATGTCAAATACTTTTGCTTTTATCCAAGAAGGAGCAGGTCTCAGACTTTGGGGGACAACAACACCTAATTAGAATTTAATAATCATCTTTTATATATTTTATACATCTATCATTTTATTGATGGCTAATTTTACTGCTTTTCCAGTTATAGCTATGATTTTAAGTTTTATACAAGTAAAAACAGTTGGATGTAAAGAATATAATGTAAAGACTATGTAAACATGAAATGTTCTTTGCAATGTAAAGAAAACTAATAACTAATAGTACAAGGGATATACAGTTATGGCAAAACATGAGACAAGAGTGCTGGGATGACTGATGTTAGAAAAACACTGTTCAGTAACATACTTCCTCTGAGCATGGGACAGTGGTGAATGGCAGTCTAGAGCTGGGAAGAGAAGTCAGGACAGGAAATATAGATTAGAAAATTCAAAGGCTTAAGACCTTCAGTCCACGGCCATTGTTAGCATCAGATTTTGTAACTTTAATGTAAAAGTTGAGAATACAGCCATTCTAAGAGGTTCTATCTTTGGTTCCCTGAGATGTTTTTATCCTTATAGGTTGTCAAATTTTGTAAGAATCAATATAACATGTTCAATTCCACTTCTGATTTATGTTTTTTATTTGATTTTTGCTATTTCCAACCGCTGTGAAAATCCCTTTAAAACACCTCTATAAATTCATTTGTTTGAATGTCTCTGATGAAACTTCAATTTCAGGAATATCTCTATAAAAGAATACCTTTCTTTTTTCCTACATTGATCTTGATCCTGAGGAGAGTTATAAATTTTTCTTTTAAGTCATCTGACTCTAGTCCTGGATCAAGTCAATATGACCTGAACAGTAACACTTTTGTTATCCAAAGAATATAAAGAAAATAAACCCCCAGGGAGACAGCCTTGACTAGAGATTAGAAGAACGGGCTGTCAGGATGGTAATCCAATTAATCGGCTATCCTTTTTCTAAGCTCTGCTACCAGTCCTTTCTACCCTGGCTTTTCAAGGGTTGGTATGACAACGTGGTGCAAATACTTATTTATATAATGAAGGCAAAATTTTACTTTCTTAAGTAACTAGGTGTTAGTCAGTCCACTGTGGAGTAACCGGTTCTTTGATCTATTTTGAAGGATGGGACTGAAGAAAAAATTCCTGATAATTCTGTTCAGTGCCTGGTTTCATGAACATGTGCCCTTACTGTCTTTTTTGGCTGATAGTATACTAAAATTAAATTGTACTAAAACACAGACTTTGGAAATACTTAAATAACAAATACTTTTGAAGACAAGTCAATGGTCATTTGTATTGTATTCTTCTGTATATAACGCATTTTTAAAAAATTGTTTTTAAGACCTTTCTCTTCATCTTTGGTTTTCAGAAAATTTACCAAGGATATCACAGATGTGGTCTTCTTTGTATTTATTCTGCGTGGTATAAAGCTTCTTGAATCTATTAACTTGGGAAATTTTCAGCCATTGTTCCTTCAAATATTTTTTTCTGCCCCATTTTCTCACTGCTCTCCTCTAGAATTCTAATGACTCAAAGGTTAGAATTGTTTATGTTGTCCCATAGGTCACTAAGTCTCTGTTCTAATCTTTTCCCTTCTTCTCCCCAATCTTTTTTCCTCTCTATTCTTCGGATTGGATAATTTCTAATCATCTATCTTTATGTCCATTTATTCTTATATCATCTCTAGCCTGCTGTTCAGCCCATCCATTAGATATTTTATTTAGGTTATTTTATTTTTCAGGTCTAGAATTTCCATTTGTTTTTTGTTCTTTTTGTACTTTTGATTTCTCTACAATCTCTTATTTGTTTGTTAATTACAAGATATTATCCATTATGTCCTTGAGCATAATTATAATAGCCATTTTACAATCTTTGTTTGCTAACTTCAACATCTGGGGGATATTGAGGTCAGTCTGCATTGATTGCCTATGAATCATGTTTTCTTTTGTTTCTCTATGTCTAGTGATTTTGGATTTTATTCAAGACAGTATAAATAATCATTGTAGAGACTCTGGATTCTGTTCTATTCTTCCAAAGAGTCTTGATTGCTTGTTTCAACAGAAAGTTGACGAGGTTTGGTTCAAACTTTAAATTCAGACTCCTCTGCAGTTGGCAGCAGCTGAAATCTCTGCTTAGTTCTTTTAGCCATGGCTGAACTTCTTGGATCTGTCCTGTAACAGCGTTACTTATTTATTTTTATATGTTTTTATTGATTTTTTAGAGAGAGAGACAAACATCAATGTGAGAGAGAAACATCAATCAGCTGCCTCCTGCACACCCCCTACTGGGATCGAGCCCACAACCCAGGAATGTGCCCTAACTGGGAATCAAACCGGGACCTCTTAGTCCAAAGGTTCTCAACCTGTGGGTCACGACCCCTTTGGGGGTCAAACGACCCTTTCACAGGGGTTGCCTAAATCGGAAAACACATATTTCCAATGGCGATTCATAACAGTAGCAAAATTACAGTTATGAAGTAGCAATGAAAATAATTTTATGGTTGGGGGTCACCACAACATGAGAAACTGTATTAAAGGGTTGCGGCATTAGGAGGGTTGAGAACCACTATCTTAATTCATGAGATGACACTCAATCCACCAAGCCACACTGGCCGGGCAACAGCTTTATTTTTAATTAAATTTTTGATTTCCGAGATAAATGTAGATTTACAAGCAGTTGTAAAAAAATAATAGAGACCCCATGTACCCTTTGCTGAGTTTCTCCCAATGGTAACTTCTTGCAAAACTATAGTACAATATCTCAACCAGGATACTGACACTGATGCAGTCAAGATATAGAACATTTTGCCCTGGTCAGTGTGGTTCAGTTGGCTGAGTGTTGTCCTGTGCACCAAAAGATGGCGATTTCAATTCCCAGGCAGAGCACATACCCAGGTTTTTGGTTCAGTCCCTGGCTGGGACACGTGCAGGAGGCAACTGATCAATGTTTCTCTCTCACATCAAAGTTTCTCTCTCTCCCCCTTCCTCTCTCTCTAAAAAACATCAATTAAAAAAAACATATTTAAGAAAAGAAAGATACAGAACATTTCCATCACCACAATGATTCCTCATGTTGCCTTTTTATAGCCACACCTACTTCCCTTCTGTTCTCATCCCATCCTTAACCCCTGGCCACCACTAATCTGTTCTCCATTTCTACAATTTTGTCATTTCAAAAATAACTGGATTTATACAGCATGTAACTTTTTGAGATTGGCTTTTTTTCACTCAGCATAGTTCTCATAATTTATCTATGTTGATGTATGTATCCACAGTTTTTTCCTTTTTATTGCTGAGTAGTATTTCAAGGCATGGAGATGCCATACATTGTTTAACCATTCAGCCATTAAAGGACATCTGATATCATCTATATTTCAATAAAAAATAAAACTAGTTCAAACAAACAAATAAGTAAATAAAAGACACCAAAAATTTTTTCCCAGTTTTTCATTATTATGAGTAAAGTTTCTATAAAAATTCACGTAGAGATTTTTAGGTAAACATAAGTCTTTATTTCTCTGGAATAAATGTTCAAGGAGTACAATTGCTGGGCCATGTGATATTTACCTGTTTTGTTTCTCCAGAGTGGTTATACAATTTTATATTCCCACTAGCAATATATGAGTGATCAGTTTCTCTCCATCTGTACCATCATTTGGTAGTATCACTCTTTTTTTCTAAATATATTTTTATTGATTATTAGAGAAAGAGAAACATCAATGTAAGAGAGAAACATCAATTGGTTGACTCCCGCACACACCCTGATCGGGGATGGAACCCACAACCCGGGCATGTGCCCTGACCAGAAATTGAACTGGTGACCTTTTGATGCATGGGTCGATGCTCAACCAACTAAGCCACACCAGACAGGGCAGTATCACTTTTTTTATTTTAACAATTCTGTCAGGTGTATAGTGATAATCACATTGTGGTTTTAATTTGCATTTCCCTAATAGCTGTTGATATCAAACATATCTTTCTGTGCTTAGTTATCACATGTATATCTTTTTCTATAAAATATCTCTTCATGTGTTTTGTACATGTTCAAATTGGATTGTTTGTTTTTTTATTGTTGAGTTTTGAGATTTATTTATATATTTTATTTTATTTATTTATTTTTTTTATCCTCACCCGAGGACTTTTTTGCATTTATCTTCAGATAGAACGGGAGGGAGAGAGGGGGAAGAGAGAGAGAGAAACATGGACGTGAGAGGGACACATCGAGTAGTTGCCACCCACACGACCCCAACCAGGGCGGGGACAAACTGCAACAGAGGTACATGCCCTTAGCGGGAACCGAACCCGGGTCTCTCTGGTCCTCGGGCTGACGCTCTAACCACTGAGCCAAACCGGCTAAGGCTATTTATATATTTTAGATACTGTTTTTCTTTTCTCAGATATGCAGTTTGGAAATATTTTCTCCCAAACTGTCTTAATTACGCTTAATTGTTTGTCTTAATTCTTTATATATTTGGTAGAATCTCCAATGAAACTATGTGGACCTGGATATGCCTTTTGTGGGGGTTTTAAAATATCACATTCAGCCTGGCCAGTGTAGCTCAGTGGATTGTGCGTTGTCCCATGGACTGAGAGGTCCCAGTTTGATGGTTTGATTCCTGGTCGGGGCACATACCCTGGTTGGGGGCTCGATCCCCAGTAGGGGGCGTGCATGAGGCAGCATATTGATGTTTCTCTCGCAGTGATGTTTCAATCTCTCTCTTCCCTCCTCTCTCTCTAAAATATCAATTAAAACATATTTTAAAAATAAATATAAAATTACACATTCAATTTTATTAATAGAGGTTACCAGGGCCTAGAGGGTGAGGGGCAGAGGCAGGGGAGAAGGGAATAGGGAATTTATTGAATGGGTACAGAGTTCTGTTTGGATGATGGAAAGCTCTGGAAATGGACAATGGTGAGAGTTGCACAACATTGTGAATGTATTTAATGACAATCAATTGTGCATTTAAAAATCATTAAAATGGTAAATTTTATGTATATCTTACCACAATAAAAACAACAACAACAAAAAAAAACCAACGCACCAGCAATCTGAGTCCCACAAGGTCTCAGTGGGTCAGGTGAAAGGCGGTAGAAGTGAGAAAGAGAACCACATCCCCACCCCACCTTCTCCCAGATTTCCAGAGAGAAGAAATTACTGTTGGAAATGTGATAGAATCATTAATAGTCCATAAAGTCACCATAATTTGCAGCTCCTTTTTGCTATTACAGTGTTTAATAATTACATCTTAATAAACCAAAATAACAACACTTTTCACTATCATGGCACATAATCTCTGCAGCCACAAACTGTACTCACTTCATGGGCCATCAGAAACAAATGAAAAGGAAGCCAGAATTGCCACCTGGCCCAGGGGGCACAGATCCAGCCTCGGAAAATCGGGCATCACTGTCCCTTGGTAAGTGTCGCCTAGTGTGAAAGCAAAGGACTCTGATGGGTTACTCAGACTAGGAGAAAACACTTGTGACGTTTGGGCCCAAAGAGATGGGATGTTTTGGAGTGGAACACGATGATGCCACTCAAATGGTCTCCCAGTGGGCCTGGTGAAACTTGTCTCTCCTGAGTGGTAACTCAGAATGGGCTACTCCTTTTGTGATTTAATGAAAGAATTGTAAAAATGGGGGTGGGGAGAGGCTTTTCCTGCTTTAGCAGGACCAGCACCTACAGCTACAAGTGTCACCAAACATCTGCATTAGGGACTGAGGGGAGGACGAGGTGTTGTGAGTAGAAATGCAAGGTACTTTGCTGATTAGGACCACCAAGCAGGGGAGCAGAGAAGAGGCACTGGCAGGTGCAACAGGAATGATGTGATGCAGACAAAGGAGACTACAGGGTCTCTTGGGCTGGAATTTGAATGGCCTAAGGAGTTTGGGTTGTATCCTGAAGGCAATAGGGTTTTGAGCAAAGGAACAATATAATAAAATTTACATTTTAGAAAAATCACTCTGAGAGCAGGAAAGCTGGATCTGGGGAAAGAGTTTGGAAGCTATTCCAGTCAAGAAATGACGAACGCCTAAATTAATGTTGTTCAGGTAGGATTGGAGGAAGGGGCAAGCATAAAACTGGATATGAGATAGTTAGGAGGTCAGAGAGAGCAAGAATAAACCAGTTGCAGAGGAGTGTAAAATGACAGGAGTAAAAAAGAGATTTAGGGTGCTGTCATTAAAAGGAAGAGAATCTCATTGGTAGCCTCAAAAACAAGCCAAAGAGCTACATTCGTAATGCTGTAAAGGTTTATATATATAATATATATTTTTTAAAACTATAAGGAAAACTAAAAACCATGACTCCAATAATCAAAAGAAGCTACATGTAAAAGTACAACATTGGTAAATGGTGGTGGAAAATAAATAAATAAATAGATAGATAAATAAATAAAAAGTACAACATTGGTCTCCAGTTGAAACTATGTAATTACTGGGTGATAACAACATATAATAAAGACCTCACGTTAGTGTACTTGCTCTGTCTGTAGGTATTCACTATGTGTCCAGTGCTATACTAACATCTATTGACAGAACGTAGGAAAACGGGGGATCTAGTTTTCTTGGAGCAAGGCTCATAGTAAGCTGAGGTCATCCTACACTTAATTTGATTCTCAGAAAAGTATTTTTTTAAATTTCTCATTAATTTAACAGACACATACACTTAATAATATACTTAAATATTTTAATACTGTCACATTTTAATATGTATAATACATATTTAATAAATACTATATCAGCAATGTTGATGGTGGTTAAAGGTACCATTTATTCCATAGGTTATAGAATGGCAAGAAAGGATTGTAGCAGAACTAGAGATGGGATGGATAGGAGGCTGTGAAATCTACGACTGAGAAGCACCTTTAATATTGTCCCATGATATCATCTCTAGGTACAGCAGCTGTATATAGTTTTAGGAACTTTAAATATATATACTTGGGAATAGGAATGTGAGTTTATGATTAGAAAAGTGATATTGGAATCATGTTAGTCTAGGACATCTTTGGAACGGCAGAATGGGAAAAGTTATGTGCTTATCAGGCTCAATAATAGCTTAAACTTGTGAAAAACACCAGTTGGTTTTGATAGGTTACGTATGATAATGGAATACCTAGAGCAAACACTAATAAAGATATACAAAGGGATACACTAAAAAATAGTATAAATAAATCAAAATTCCATTTAAAAAAATGTTTAAGTAACCCTCAGGAAGGCAGGAAAAATAACAGAGAAACAAACAAACAAAAAAAACCCACAGAAAAAATGGAATGGCATAAATGGCAGATTAAAGCCTTAAAAATAGCTCAGACGTATTGAGCACTTACTGTATGCCAGATGTGTACTCACTTAATCCTCACACTTGGATTACTGTCTCCATTATATAGATAAGAAAATAAAACTGAGGTAGAGAGAAATTAACATGCTTGATATCATAAAACATGTAGTGGGTGGCAGAGATACTATTAGAACTTGGGTAGAACCCAAACTATTTACCGTTATACGGTACCAGACAGCATCCGAATACCCAGTCCCAGGTGCTTGCTTAAGTACCACATTTGATACCACATGTAATGTCCCCTGTTCTCAGCCACCACAGATTGGACATATGACATAGGGTCTGATGATTCTTGATACCGTTGGGGCCCCATATACAGATACGTAAGATGAATTTACACCAATCATTTTCTTTCTCTTGGTTTAGTTAATCTCTTTTTTTTTTTTTTTTTACTTTTTTTTTCAGATTTTTTTTCTTTATTGGTTTTTTTTTTTTTATTAATTTATTTTTGTTACAGATGTTTCTCCTTTTTTCCCCATTGACACCCTTCTCCCCATCCCTCTACCCCTTCCCCAGCTTTGTTGTCCATGTCCATCAGTTATGCATACATGCGTATAAATTCTGTGGTTTATCTCTTCCCTCCCCCCCACCCCCTCTTCTGAGGGTTGTCAGTCTGTACCCTACTTTCACATCTCTGGGTCTACCCTGTTCCCCGGACTGTTATGTTTATTATATTCCACAAATGAGTGAGATCATGTGATATTTGTCTTTCTCTGCTTGGTTTGTTTCGTTTAGGATAATACTCTCGAGGTCCCTCCATGTCGTCTCAAAGGATAAGAGATCTTTCTTTCTTACAGCTGCATAGTACTCCATTGTGTATATGTACCACAGCTTTTTTATCCATTCATCCACTGATGGGCACTTGGGCTGTTTCCAGATCTTAGCTATTGTGAATAGTGCTGCTATGAACATGGGAGTACATATATTCTTTCTGATTGGTGTTTCAGGTTTCTTAGGGTATATTCCTAGAAGTGGGATCACTGGGTCAAATGGCAATTCAATTTTTAATTTTTTGAGGTAACACCATAGTGTTTTCCACAGTGGCTGCACCAGTCTGCATTCCCACCAGCAGTGTACTAGAGTCCCCTTTTCTCCACACCCTTGCCAACACTTGTTGTTTGATGATTTGTTGATGGCGGCCATTCTGACAGGTGTGAAGTGATACCTCATTGTTGTTTTAATTTGCATCTCTCTGATGATTAGTGATGTTGAGCATTTCTTCATATGTCTCTTAGCCATTTGTATGTCCTTTTTGGAGAGGTGTCTATTTAGTTCCTCTGCCCATTTTTTAATTGGGTTCTTTGTCTTCCTTTTGTTGAGTTGTATGAGCACTCTATATATTTTGGAGATTAACCCCTTATCTGATGTATCATTGGCAATTATGCTCTCTCATACAGTGGGTTCCCTTTCCGTTTTGATGGTTGTTTCTTTTGCTGTGCAGAAGCTTTTGAGTTTGATGTAGTCCCATGTGTTCATTTTTTCCCTTTGTTTCTGTTGCCTTAGGTGATGTATCAGTGAAGATTCTGCTGCATATGATGTCCGAAATTTTGTTGCCTACATTTTCTTCTAGGATTTTTATGGATTCACGAGTCACATTTAAGTATTTTACCCATTTTGAGTTTATTCTTGTGTATGGGTAAAAGACTTAAATGTGACTAGTTAATCTCTTGTTCATACCAAGAGATAATGCTGGTTGAAGGCAAAAGGTTGCTCCGAGTCCATGACACATCAAAGCTTGCTGTGAGTCAATGTTATGAAGCAGAAGAGACCAAATGACCAGTAAGAAAGCGGGGTTGCTTAGAACAGTATTAAGAAGAATTATCCCAAACTTGGAAAAATTAGAAACTATAAAAACTGGCTGTTCAGTTTTTATAGTTACAGCTAGCTGTTCAGGCTGCTATAACAAATATACCATAGACGGGTGGCTTAAACAACAAACATGTATTTCTCACAGTTCTGGAGGCTGGACGTCCATGATCAGGTGCCAGTAGATCCCGTGTCTGGTGAGAGCCTGCTTGCTGGTTTGCAGATGGCTGGTCTTTCCTTGTACCCTCACATGTGGAGAGCAGAGAGACAAAGCGAGCTGTCTCCTGTCTCCTATTGTAAGGGCACTAATCCCATTCATGAGGGCTCCACCCTCATGACCCAGTCACCTCCAAAGGCTCCACTTCCAAACACCATCTTGTTGGTGATTAGACATCAACATATGAATTTGGGGGCACACAAACATTCTGTTCATAGCATTGGCTCTGTAAGTCATGAATACTAGTTGGAAATTGGTAAAGCCTAGTTATTCAAGTTATTTTCTTTCAGAGTAAAGGTCTGAAAGATCTAGTCTAGTGTATCACTAGAGTTGTAATGGCAATACCATCTCTAGGTAAGAGCCTGGTTGAGCTGGTTCTGTCTGGCTGCCATAAAAATTATCACAAACTTGGTGGCTTAAAATAATAGAAATTTATTCTCTCACAGTTCTGGAGACCAGAAGTCTGAAATCAACTTATTGGCAGGACTGAGCTCCCCGCAGAAGCTCAAGGACAGATTCTCATCTAGCTTCTGGTGGCTGTCTTCATTCCTTGGCTTGTGGAACACTCCCATCTCTACCTCTATCTTCACATAAACATCTCCTCTCTCTCTCTCTCTCTCTCTCTCTCTCTCTCTCTCTCTCTCTCTCTCTCTCCCCCTCTCTTTTTTAGAGAGAGAGAGAGAGAAGACGGGAACTGAACCCGGGTCTCTCTGGTCCGCGGGCCGACACTCTAACCGCTGAGCCAAACCGGCCAGGGCAAAAGTGGAGTTCTTACAATGTCACAAGGAAAGGAATTTCTGGAGACTTGCATGGGAGGATGAGTGATCTTTATTTCTGTGGAATTAAACCCCTGGGTTCCCAATGTCCCATTTTCCTCTGTCCTGCCATGGAAAAAGTCCAATCTTGTCTTCAGCAGGGCAAGAATTAAGGCCACTGTCAGAGTTGCTGTTGCATATTAAAGTCCAGTCCAGTCCAGCATCTGGCTAGCTTAGCTTGTGTTCCCAGATGTAGTCCATTTCATGTTTGGTCCACGTGGCCATGGGCCATGTGGCTGTTAAGGCCCCATGGCAGACTAGCACCTGACACATACGCGTCATGGAACAAGAGAGTGCTACAGCAAACAAGAGAGGGAGAGAACTCCTTGTCTGGAGATTATAACCAGGAGCTTAGCCAATGAACCCTTTCGCATGCTTTCAGTGGCTTCACCCTCCTAGCCAATTATATTTTTCTCAAGTTAGACTGACAGGCAAGCATCTCCCCTATGTCACCCTGACTTCACTGTGCAGGTGTCCGTCTCCCCACTGTCGGATCCCTTCCCCCAGTGGTCTGAAAGGAATGCTCCGGTGGTTCCCTGGGGAGTGTGAAGTTGCAGCTTCCCGGTGAAGCTGCCTAGATGACCACACTTACAATGTCTGGCCTCTTCTCTGCTCTCTTCCTGTTATTCATATTAATAAGCTAGCTAATTATGACAACAACAGTAACATTTAGAGTTTGGGAATTAGGACAAGTACATATATTTGGGGGGGCCACCATTCAACACACTCTGGCTGTTCTGGGCATGGTACCGACTGTTTTTCTGAAAGTCTAAGAAAAGGTAAAGTAGACCAATAAGCTTCCTGGTTTCTGTCGGTGTTTCTTTTGTTTAATGAATTCTGTGGGTTGGGATAAATGGGATTCCAGAGTGACTGGTAGAGCTGCCTGTATGCTTTATATTTAAAGACCAGGGAAAGCTACTTTCAAAAACAATTAGATTAGGATAAAGCATTGCTATTCACAGAGTTATCTTTGGGGACTCCCAGAACGAGAAAATAAAGAAAAGGCTGAAATTCAGCCATTTGACCAGTTGAATTGATAGAGCGTATGGTAATTCTATGTTTAACTCTTTGAGGACTGCTGGAGACTGGTTTTGAATACTGTAGGTGAATGTGTAGATGAGGCTCTTTCCTGGGTGCCCACCAATATCTTAAATTTTGTTCACTCCAGAAATTAACCAATAGACAATCCCTAAGTCTCCTTTTATTTTTCAAAGGTTTAAAATTTTATTTATTTATTTTAGAGACAGAAGAGAAGGGAGAGAGACATCTGTTTGTTGTTGTTCTACTATTTCTGCATTCATTGGTTGATTCTTATATGTGCCCTGACAGGGAATCAAACCCACAACCTTGGAGTATCAGAACAATGTTCTAGCCAATTGAGCTACCCAGAAAGGGCCACCTAAGTCTCCTTTTAGCTAATAGTTAAACTTCCTCTCTCTGCAACAGTTCTCTTTCCAAAGAGCTACTTAAAAGGAATAGATCTGAAGAAATCGATGACCTGGAAAATTCACGACTAGGACAGCGTAAATAAGTTGCCTGTGTGGTCGGCGGCATACCCCAGTTGTTTCCAAAGGAGATGTTCAAATTAAAAACAAACAAAAGGCTCTTGAGTAAAAACAAACAAAAGTCTTGCCAGATGCCTATGGGATGGCTGTGCAGAGCCTGATCAGGGCAGCCCCCCCCACCCCATAACTGGGAAGCACTTCACAGTTGGTTGCCCCCAAGAAGAGGCCCTCACTTTCCCTGACCCCATCTTCCCCTACTGCTCCCTCATCCACCTGCTCCCCCTAATCCTTCATCCTCTGCAAGTCACCCTAACTCACCTCAGCCTTTCTCCCCTTGCATTGTTTGTTTTTGTTATTTTAAGGACAGGGAGCCACTCTTTTGTATTTTTTTCCTGGGTTTCAAAATCATTTGTGTTCATTCTAGAGAATTTGGAAAGAACGGAAAAGGGAAAACAAACAAACAAATCACCTATAGCTTCCCTCATCCCAGAAGAAATCTTTGCTAACATTTTGCTGTGTATCTTTCTGGTAATTTTTTCCTCCTTAAATTGTATTTTTTAAAAAGTTATTGTTACCTAGCTATCATCAAAAAGATAAGAGATAACAAGTGTTGATGAGGGTGTGCAGAAAAGGGAACACTAATACACTGTTGGTGGGAATATAAATTGGTATAGCCACTATGAAAAACACTAACGTTTCTCCAAAAATTAAAAATAGAACTACCATATGATCCAGCAACCCCACTTCTGGGTATAAATCCAAAGGAAATGAAATCACATCTGTACCCCAATAAAAAATCTTGCCAGATGCAAATGAAAACAAATGTTATGGAAGGAGAAGAAGTCAGAGGGGAATTTTGGATGGTAAAATGTAGGTAGAGTTAGGTTATAGTTATAATCTGGCTTCCATAATGTTGGAACTGACTGTTTCAGTAATTAAAACTCAACTTTATCTCATCCAGTCTTCATAATGCTTTAATACCAGCAGTCAGATATTTCACAACGGACATTGATGATCCAGGAAAAAAACAAATATTTCCTCTTATTCAAAATGGCCACATTTGCATTCATGTTTCCATATTTCTTCCTCTAATGAAGTATCAGATGTCAGCAAACTGATCTACTTAAAAGAGTGTTGACATATGTCAAAAGCAAACATACCAATGTAGTTTGGAGAGGCTGGGCTTCTGCACTGACTGAACCAGGGTGGTAAGGGGCTGGGCCCTCCCACAGAGTGGCTGGGTAACTTGAGGCCTTTTAGGTTTCTTGCCTTTGTGCATCCTGAAAGCCCGCACTGAGGAGGTAAATCTATAATTAGGGGTTATTGAAAATAGAGATTTGTGACCTGACAGACTGCAACCTGTCTGTATCCATAAACAGTGAACACTCTTTCCAGCTCTTTGTCTCCGGGTGAGTATGGTCTATTGAAGGTCACAGAGCTGCTTGGGCTCATGTTACACTGTGTGAGAGAAGGAAGGGTGTGTGGGACTCAGCAGTACATCTGCTGGGACACGAACTTTGTTTTGAAATAGCATCATCTAAAAGTGATACATCTTATTTGTTTCATTCTTTATTCTAAAACCAATCATCTTGAGTTCAAGTTTGACTCTGGCTCCCCTCTTCATCCAAGTGCTGAGTGCTCTTGTGAAAATATGAGCACTCAGGGTCGTTTCAGACTTTATAATAGGAAATGGGATTCTTTGTGCAAGGTGAGTGAAAGCCGCAGGACAACACACATGAATCCTTAAAGTTCCTAACAACTCAAGGAATTCAGAGCTCTTGAACAGGAAACTGGTATTTTAAAATGTTTTACAAATTAAAAATTCCATCTCAATCATTCTAGTTGGTAGTAAGTATTTACTGAGTACTATTGTATTTACAGCCCTCATATCAAATACTGGGTATATGTCAGGCATGTGCTTAGGAAATGTCTTTCCTTGTTACCTGTTGCTATGGCCTGGGCCCCCATCTTTCTCTGCACACTGCATTTCCACTCATATTCATTTTGTCTTTCATTCCAAATGAACATATTCACCAGCAAATGATTAACATAGTGACTTAAAACCTTTATGAGTGTACCTAAAATTGTAAGACAAATTTGCATTCCCATTTATAGGACACTATAAAGGGACTATATATTTAACACTACAAATATATATAGATATCTTGATTGACAGGACAAATGTTTCAAAATTTAAAAAGGTTTTATTATAACGTCACAGATATGAAAACAAAACATTGAGAGTAAAAATATAAAAGACACTCATATACCCACCACTCACATTTAACACTATATTGCTTCATACCATTTTTTAAAAGCATTAATAAGAGTTGAGGACCTTACCCTCCCCACTTTCCTCCCCCTTTCCCTCCTCAGAGTTTACCTCTACCCTACTGTGATTGTCCATGTGTTTATCATTTCACAGCTTATGTATGTTTTGTATTTTTAAAATTTGCACAAGGGATACACCTTACAGAAACATTTTCAATTTGCTTTTTCATTCAACAGTGTTAAGATTTATCTACACACTGTTTTCCTCCCTGGCTGCTTAAAGATCTGCCGCCATCAGGAGTGACACAGTCACTGTCCGGACCAGGAAGTACATGACCAACAGACAACTTCAGCAGAAACAGATGGCCATCGACATCCTTCACCCTGGAAAGGTAACTGTGTACTTAAGACAGAAATGTGGGGAAAATCAGCCAAAATGTACATGATGTCATCTTTGTATTTGAATTCAGAACCCGTTTTGGTGGTGGCAAGACAACTGGCGGCATGATTTATGATTCTTTGAGTTACGGAAAGAAAAAGGAACCCAAACTCAGATTTGCACGACATGGCCTGAATGAGAAGAAGATCTCAAGAAAACAGAGAAAGGAATGCAACAACAGAATGAAGAAAGCCAGGGGGACTTCAAAGGCCAGTGTTGGTGCTGGCAAAAAGAAGTAAAGGTTCTTCAGTGAATTTATCTGTGGTGACTATGTAGATTTTTCATGAAGATTAACAAACTAAGAACATTAAAAAAAGAGATTTATCTACACTGATGCAAGTAAGTTATGCAATTAATTTGAACTGCTCAAATTCCATTGCATGAATATACCACTATTCATGTATCCATTTCCCTTCTGAGGGGAATTTAGATTGTTTGTAACATTTTACTGATACACAATGCTACTTTGAATGAACCATCCATCTCTCAGATCTGATTAGCTCTGTCTTCAAAATAATATATCTTAAATCTACTTCTCCTGATCCCACAAGTACCCTGGTCCAAGCTATCATTTTCTCCTCCAGGGACTCCTAAGCCTCTCCAGCTTCCACTTTTGGTCCCCTTCAGTTTATATATAGTTCACATAGCTCATGAGGTCAGATTGGGTCTTTTCTTTATCAAAATCCTTCCCATCCTACCTGGGATAAAATCTAAAACTCTTCCCACGGCCAGGAACACTCCACATCATCTGGCCTCTCTCCCTCTCTTTCCCTGCTCTCTATGGTCCAGCAGACTGGACTCTGGTCACTGCCACAGAGCCTGTGAACCAGCTGTTCACTCTGCCCGAAGCCAGCACATTCTTCATCTCCCTCCCTTACTTTGTTCAGGTTCCCGACCCAGAATGTTCCCCAGAGTTTTTCCTGTTTCTCTTATCTAAATTGGTACTTCTTTCATTTTCTATCCCCTTATCCTGCTTTTATGTTTCTTTTCAGAAGTTTTCACACCTAACTTTACCTTAATTGTTTACTTCTGCTTTTCTAGCATGTAAACTCCCTGGTCTTTGTGTCCCCAGTACTCAGAATAGTGCCTGGTGTAATTGCCCTTTGGCAATCCTTGACTGAAGGAGAGAACATCAGTACAATGCACATTCTCCGGGATGGTACCTCAAGGACTTAGTTGATGGTGAAGTACAACATGAAATATACGTTTATACAGCATACACACAAACTCACAAAAGTGATGCATGTTTCAGGAAACAATACTCACTGCTCTTATTTTTTATTTTATTTCAAAACGAAAGACAGAAGAAGAAAATACGCTAGTTGCAACCACTAAGTTGAACTTGTAGTGTGAAAAACTTTGTTTTAGGGTATATATCTGGAAGTGGTTTTGTTGAGTTTTACTAATCACTCTTGAGCTGCTCTCTACAAACATCATTGCCAGAATTTCCTCGTATCCTTAGCCAACACCTGGTCTTATCTGGCTTTTAAATTTTTTCCAATCTAAGTAAAACTGTATCTTCTTGTTTTGATTTGCATTTGCTTGATTACTAAAAAGACTGGCAGAGATCTGATCTAATCCTTAAAAAAGTTTGTAAACCAAATTATTTTCTAGTGCTCCTGGAGGGCTAAGAATTTTCCTGTCAGAACCTGTCACGGGCAAAGTGACTTAATCTCCTCCTTCATGTATTTCAGAATTTCAAATGCTCATATATTTAATTTAGTAGTACAAGATGGTATTTCCAAGGACACAGCATTAACAATTTTCGTCCATTCACCATTCATACAGTTGTTTACTTGCTCAACAAATATTTATTGAGGGCCCCTGCTACTGCAGGAATTTCACCAGACAGACCGACAGCCTTTCCTGGCGCCTACCTTCCAGACAGTGAGTTCTTTGTCCCTTGCCCCCTGGCACAGCGACCATGAATAAGCGTTTTTAAAAAGGTTGGCAGACCTGGCGACCAAATTGCTTCCAATTCTCCCAGTCCATTGTTCTCGAGCATTATTACTTGCTCCCAAGTTTTTGTATGGATTGCCTTGGAAGAGGAAGGCAATGCATTCGCGCATGCTCTCTTGCTGCAAAGGAATTACTCCAGAGAGAAAAGTTTTGAAGGAGGAAAAGGGACTGTGTTCATTTCAAGCACTTGTTTTAAATGTAAGATAACCAGAGTCTTTTAAAACAATCCGGTTTATTTTGCTCTTTCTTCTAAAAGCAACTTTCCCTCCTGCTCTTTACAAAAATGTGTCTCACTGTATTTCGTCATGTCAGATGTGAGTAAAAGAGCAATGAAAAACAGCTCCCGCTCACTCTGAATTAGGTCATTCTAAGTTCTGACCGGAGAAAAGATCTCCAAACCACACGAATACTGTCTTGAGCTTCTATCCCCAGCAGATCATCTCGAAAGACGTTATTATCCCACAGATAAGTCTGAACTGCAGCGCCTTTTTCCTAATGTGAAAGAAAACCTCAAGTCTTAAGAAAACAACTCGGCTTCCTGTGCCTTCTTGTAAGAAAGATCAGGATTTCACACATTTCGTTGCTTTAGATAATGGCGTGGCTAGCAGATAAGAAGTGCTACGCCCAGAGGCAGTAGCAGAGGTAACAGAGAGTGGAGTTGGAGCTTGGTTCTTTGATTTTTATTTGCAATAATATAAACTGCAGGCCGCACTGAAGGGGCTAAGTGCGGAGACCCACGGGACCCTCGCGGTGTTCTCCATCGCCCCCATCTTCCCATTTCTTCTCCCAGCCCCGGAATTCATGCAAATCAGCTCGCTCACCCCCCGGCAATACGAACCACTTTCGCGCCGTTCGCCCAGGACCGCGCAGCAACGTAAAGAGAGCAGTCCCGGAGCCCTAAAAGCGCCACTTTTTCAAGGCGGATATTAGGGGGCTCCAAGGCACTCGCTTGAGTTCAGAATATTTGGGGGACCGCCTTTATTTCCGGGGCTGAGCGGGTCGGGCGCTCGGGCGGCCGTTACCACAGCTTGCAGGACCTGAGCTCCGCCGCGGGAGAGCAGGCGGCCCCGCCCTCCGGGCCCGGGTCCGCGCGCCCCGCCCGCCCGCCCGCCCGCGGTGGCTGCTCGGCGGGACGGCGCGCGCCTCCTCCGCTCTCTCCTTTCCGAGCGCGGGCCTGGGCCCGGCTGCCAGCATGGATGCTCGCCGCGTGCCGGTGAGGGCTTGGCGGGCAAACCCGAGGGGCGGGCACGGTGGGTGCGGGCCGACTCCCTTCAACTCCGAGGAACGAGTGCTGCTTAATCAACTGGTGGCCGTCCTGGGCGGCTTCGGGCTGGGCAAGCCCCAGGTTTTGTGCACTTGGGCTAATTTGGGGTCTGGGCAGTCCCCGCCCGACGTGCGCAAGCGGCGCACGGGCGGTTCGGAGATTTGAGCGATTTGCAGGATGGTTGGCAGCGGTGGGGAGTCCAAGGCCACGTGTGCTCGAGGTGCACGCGCGGACAGCGGCCGGTCTACCCATTGTGTCCGCCGGCTCCCCTCCGTCCGCGGGCCTGATCCCGGCCGGGGGAACGCAGAGGGGAGCCCCGCTCGCCCCGCTCCCCGGGAGTTCAGCCTGCAGCGCCCCAGCCCTTGCGAGCGTTTAGCTCGGGGCGGGTGGGCTGCTCCAGCCACGCGAACTGCTGGGGACCTTGGCAAGCTCCCCGCCCGCTTTGGCCTCGGCCACGGCACTTCTAACCCGTCAGGGTCGGTAGGTTTGAAGTTTAAAGGTCTTGCAGACACTGGTGCTCACATGTGCGAACGTGTTTCTAGTCCCAGGCGGTGATTGAGCAATTGAAGGACCTGGTGGCCCAAACTGTTTCCAGCCATTCGTTGTTTTTTTTGCCCATTCCTTTCCCCAGCCCCCAACCCTCAAGCTGCAGGATGTTGCCTAAATGGAACGTTGCTTTTTGGTCTTAACGGAAACTCGAACGTAGGGTCTGCTCCGGAGAGGTTAGAAGGTGGGGGTTGGGTGAAAAGGAAGAGCGTGACATGCTTAAAATAAATATCAGGGGTAAAGCTCACAAATGGGGAGACTGGGGGGGTGGGGAGAGCGTGTTGGGCACGTGGTTTCAGAGACATCGCTGGGATTAGGCTTTGGCTTTCAGGATGAAGAAAGCCATTTGTAGCTGAGCTTGGAATCTGACGTGCCTGTGGTTGATGTGTGGTTAATGTTATAGGCCATCGTGTGACTTGAATAATCCATTTAACCTCTCTGAACCTCAGTTTCCCCATTTGTTAAGTGAAAATAATGCTACACCTTTGTTGCAAGGAATCAATTATAATGTGAAAGCATACTTAGTGCCTGGCACACAAAACACCTACTAAGCGCTGTACTTGTCTACCAAAAATGTTTACCTCAGCCATAACTATTTGCTTGTTTCTTCAGTGTCTTTTCCTCCAGACATAACATTTGCCTGGTAACTTAACTCTTGGCATGTGCTGACTTGTTAAAAGCCCAGCATATATTTCCCTGACAGCTTCCAATAGAATGCCGCCCTTGAATGTCTCCAGCCCCTGCTTGCAGAAAGATTGATGAGTTAATGGTGATACTTCCTGCAGTAATGCAAGAATGCTGCTGTTTTAGGAGATTGCAGACTAGATTTCTCCTTCCAGCCCTATGATCTTGGAAAAATCTATTTCATCTCCCTGGAGCCTTGAATTTCCTCTGGAAAATGGGGGGGAGGGGGTTTGAGATCCCCTTTAATAGGTAGTAGCTCTACTTTTTATCACATTTTCTTGCCTTTCTAAAGGGACAAAAGACAAAAACTTAATAAGATGATTGAATGGAGTCTACTTAGGAGCATAGGGTGGTTGGGTACCATTATCATGAAAATAATTTTATTTGCAAGAGACTGCAATGAAGTACATAATGTTAGGTATAGAAAGAAGGTCAAGAGTGTTATGTTCACTAGACCCCTCACATCTTGGTGGGACCCATAGCAGAGCTTGCCCTTTCAAAGCCTTCGGTGTAAGGAGTCACTTCTATTCCATTCTATTCTTAAATATGGCCATATTTAAGCAAATAAAAATATAGGAACTAATAAAACATTAAGAAATCTCATTAAATTTTAAATGCCAGAAATTGCTTTTTTACATGAGATAGATGCCAGTTGTATTTTCTGATGGGCAGTGCCAGACTGGAAAGTGTTTATGAATGAAAGAAGCATTTTTATATCTACAAGTGATTTGTGCCTTGTGAAAGGACTTCTGAAAACTTAAGACTTATAAGAGCTAAAAGGCCAGGCTGATAGAGCGCTGGAGTGGAATCAGGCACTCTACCTGGTTTTGGAGTGCTGTTTGACCTTTACCTTGGCTCCTTGAACATTTGTTCACTGGGTTGATACATTTGATTTGTAAGGACTTGTGCCGAAATCACTGTATCCTGCTGGTTGGAATGAGGCCTGGTTTGAAAGCCTGCTATCTTGAAGTGGAAGTGCTGTCCAGTTTTGTAGTTTGGGAACTTTGCATCACAGTACATAGCCCAAAGCTTGCATAGAAAGACCTGAATTGCTTAATTTCAGCTGAGGGAGAGAAATCACTCTACCATTTTGTAGTTTTGAGGTACAGTTAAAAATGTTTTTAAAGGGCAGATTTTAGGAGTTTGGCATTAAACTCCTTGGGAGCTCAGTATAACACTAAGAGCTTGGGGGCTCTTCAGGTGGGTAGAGGGGTAGCCCTACCGATGTTTGATTGAATTGATAAATATCATTACAGTTTTCCTCCAGAGGGATCCCTTTTTAGGATTTTCCCCTCGTTTTGAAAATTTTTTTGTAGCAATTGTAAATCCCCCTTTTTCTATATAGGGTATAAGAAAGGGACATATCCGTGCTGTTTGAACCTACTAAACTAAAAAATGACGTCTTTAGTTAGATACTGTAGTGAGCATCCCACTTAACAGTATTGCCATTTCCATTTGCAGCAAAAGGATCGCAGAGTAAAGAAGAACTTCAAGAAATTCAGCTATGTGAAGTTGATTTCCATGGAAACCTCGTCATCCTCTGATGACAGTTGTGACAGCTTTGCTTCTGATAATTTTGCAAACACGGTAAGTGCTGCCTGAGAATAAACAGAATTGAGTCTGCAGTGCTCAAAATGCCCCAAGTGCTTTGTGCGTGATTAAAACTGCTTGCTTTTTGCCTACATTTCTATACAGCCGTTACGAAAATACAGTATGCACTGTAATTTCATTTCACTTTTTGCTGTGGTTCTAGGTAGTAATTGTTGGAGGTAGATTAGCTACTTATTCTATCCTTTTGAAATGTCGCCTAACCTAACATGCTTGATGATTTGCCATAACAACTCAGAAATCATTTGTAAACCTCTGAACCATTTTTCTTTGTAACAAAAGCTATTCTCTTGTAGTGCACTTGTGAATGTGATTTGCTCTCTGCACGGTTTATGGAAAATTGGTTCTTGAAAAAGGGGGGAAAATGCACAACCACATTTATTTATTTATTTTACAGAAACCTAAATTCAGGTCAGATATCAGTGAAGAACTGGCAAATGTTTTTTATGAGGACTCTGATAATGAATCTTTCTGCGGCTTTTCAGAAAGTGAGGTGCAAGATGTTTTAGACCATTGTGGATTTTTACAGAAACCAAGGCCAGATGTCACTAACGAACTGGCCAGTATTTTTCACGCCGACTCTGACGATGAATCATTTTGCGGTTTCTCAGAAAGTGAGATACAAGATGGAATGGTGAGTTTGAGAATTTCACCAGTATCAAAAAGTAAGGTACATTTCGAGGCGTGATAACATACTTGCTTTAAAAAAGCTTTTTTTCTTGTAGTTTTCATTTTAGTCATGCCAGAGATTTTGTTGACAGTTTTAAAATTTAAGAGTATTTATGTAAAACAGTTTTTACTAAAGTAGTCCTATGTGTAAAGTCTGAACATTCTGTAGGCTCTGAAAATCTTGGAAACTGGTAAGATAAAATTGGCCAACCTCCAGATTTCCATTGCCATAGAAATCCAGCCTAATCAGAGAAAGCACACACGTCCTCAAGATTAGTTACATTCTCATTTAAGTTCAGGTGACCAGCCCAGTGCCTGGCATAGACCAAACCTTTGGTAACTGTTCCCATAGTGGATCTATTTATTTGGAAAACCTGTGATAACTCATGTGCAGGGGCTTGAGTGCAGATAATGACAGTTAGGGCCCTTCCTGCTTCCACTTTTGCTCCTTGGTCCTGCTTCTCCTCTGCACACTGCCTTACCTTTTAACCTCTCCTCCTGCTCAGGCCACTGCTGCTGCACCTCAGTCCCACTCTCCCTGAACATACTGTTCAGTTCTGCAGATGCTTTCTTGGCAAAGGAAGCAGTGAGTTGATTTGCAGTCAGGTGCATGCTCTTTAGCTCGATGTGGTCTGACTGCCTGGGACCACACTTGAGTGATGCTGACATAAGTGAGAATGCCTGACCAGGGAATGTTTTTATTGCTGTCTAACTTCATAGTAATGTAATATTTCCTGTGATGAGTGGTGCTACTCTAAATTAGTGCATGGTTATTGCAAGGGCTGGTCTGCAAATCTGGATGTGACTCAAACATTGTCTACAGCCTGAATCACTTCTGAGTATTGTTTCAGTTCTTTTGCTGATTGTTGCAATCAATAAAATACCAATCAATTAAAAGTCTTCAGAACTCAAAAGTTTTTTTTTTAATTTTTTTTTATCGTTTTGTAGTCTCAATTTGTGCACACTAAAAGTACCTGAGAATAGTAAAAGCTATGGGGCTTTTAGAAATTTTTGAATTTAAAAATGGGTCTTCCCTTTCTGGGACTTCACGAGGGATATTTTTTTTTCCTCTCATTTTTTTGTTTATTTTTTTCTCAACCATCATCACAATGTATTTTAGGATATTTTCATTACCCCAAAAAGAAACCCTGTGCCCATTAACCGTCACGTTGGGTCCTTTCCCAACACACTAAGTCCCTGGCAACTACCAATCTGTTTTCTGTTGTAGACTACGTATTCTGGACATTTCATACAAATGGTATGATACAATATGTCGTCCTTTGTGACTGGCTTGTTTCACTTAGGTTCTTCCATGTTGTGGCATGTGCCAGTACTTTGGACCTTTTTGTTGCTGAATAATATTCCATTGTGAATGTACATTTTATTTACCCATTCATCAGTTGATGGATGTTTGGGCTGTTTGTACCATTTGGCTATTATGGATAACACTGATAGGAACATTCATGTACAAGTTTTTGTGTGGGCATATACTTTTTTTTTTTTTTTATCCTCACCCAAGGACATTTTTGCATTTATCTTCAGATAGAGTGGAAGGGAGAAAGGGAGGGAGAGAGAAACATCGATGTGAGAGAGACACATCAACTGGTTGCCACCCACATGACCCCAACCGGGCCAGAGACAAACTGCAACCGAGGTACGTGCTCTTAGTGGGAACCGAACCTAGGACTCGGGTCCGCGGGCTGACGCTCTAACCACTGAGCCAAACTGGCCAGGGCATGGGCATATACTTTTGAGTATCTACCCTTGGAGTAGAATTGCTGGGTCGTGTAATAACTCTGTTTAACCTTTTGAGGACCTGACAGACTGTTTTCTAAAGTGGCCATACCATTTTACATTCTAACCAGCAATGTATATGGGTATGAAGTGGTATTTTGTGATTCTGATTTGCATTTCCCCAGTGGCTAATCTTAATACATATTTAATGATGGAAATCTATATTACTTTAAAATATGAATTAAAAAAATTTTTTTTCTTTATTGATTTTAGAGAGAGAGGAAAGGAGAGGGAGAGAGAGAAACATCAATGAGAGAGAACATCAGTTTGCCGTCTCCTACATGCCCCCCCACTGGGGATTTGGCCTGACCTGGGCATGTGCCCTGACCGGGAATCGAACCAGCGACCTCTTGGCGCATGGGTTGACGCTCAGCCACTGAGCCACACTGGCCGGGCTAAATATGATTTTTTTTTTTTTTTAAGTCTTATAAAAAGTGGATTAGAGAGGTAGCTAGAGTAGTCAGATTCATAGAGACAAAGTAGAAGGGTGCTTGCCAGGGGCTGCGGGAGAGGGAGTGGGAGTTGTTTAAAGGGTACAGAGTTTCTGTTTGAAAAGATGAAAAGGTTCTGGAGATGATGGTGGTGGTAACTGCACAACAATATGAATGTATTTGATGCCAGTGAACTGTACACTTACAAATGGTTAACATGGTATTTTTTTATGCTATGTATATTTTACCACAATTTTTCCAAAAGTAGATCAAAGCCTTGAGACATCTTTAATATAGTTTAATATTACCATAAGCATTGAAACCATGTTTACGGGAGAACACATATTTATTCTTGTAGGAATTCTTTTAAAATACATAAGATCTATTTTTAAATTAAAAAGAGTTGGGATTTTCATTTTAAAAAAATATGGCCCAGAACCATTGGCCTAGGGGCTGTGATGATGGCTTAATAACAGTGTATCCCAGATAGGCTACCTGAATTAAACTACACTCAGATTGTTGTATTTATTTATAATTTCTGATTTTTTATTACCCAGAGCTGTCAATTAAAATGGACAATTAAAGTGGGTCGATTAAAATTTATTTGCTGCAAGTGTCTTTTGTTCAGAAGGGATTTTGTAGTCATGCTGGTGCAGCCTGTTCACCAAACAAGTCATTAATGACTCCATTGTTATGGTTAACTAGAGATTACAGTCAGACCATGCAGGCTGTAGGACCCGCAGTCAGAGCAGACGTTCCGGACCTCTCCGAGTGGCCATGACGTTTCCAACTCGAAGTACCAGGGGAGCAGCCAGCAAAAGAGCAGCAGCCCCCAAACCCTCGGAGAAACCTGTGGCTGATTCCAATCCTGACTCAGAAGATGAAAATGGCATGAACTTTTTGGAGAAAAGGGCTTTAAATATAAAGCAAAACAAAGCAATGGTAGGTATCTGACTTGGAAAGTGTTAGAATGAGCTCTTCCAGCTTTTCTCTAAGCCACTTGTTGGTTATCTGTGTCAAGAATTGTTTTCATTGTAGCTATGAAGTCTTTACAATGTGTGCTTTAAAATGTGTTTCTTACAAAATAGACCCAGAGACACAGAAGTAGGATACAGACTGACAAACCTCAGAAAAGGGGGATGGGGGAGGGGTAGGGAAGAGATAAACCACAGAACTTACATGCATGGATGTGTAGCCATAGACATAGACAACAATGCTGGGGGGCGGGGCGGGATTGGGAGGAGGGTGTCAACAGGTGGGGGAAAGGAGAAACATCTGTAACAAAATAAATAAATTTAATTTAAAAAATAATAAAATGTGTTTCTTTCCCTAAACTAACTTTTCTTTTTTTAAAATCTATTCAAGTCTTGGTAAATGTGTAGGAGAAATCAGAAACTCTTTGAGATGTACTACAGTAATTTCCAGAAGTTGCTCATTTTCAGCAGTTATTCTAAACCAATAATTTCTGCTTCATTTCCTTCCCTTTTAGCTCGCAAAACTAATGTCGGAATTAGAAAGTTTCCCTGGCTCATTCCCTGGACGACATTGCCTCCCAGGCCCCAATTCAGTAAGTGCCAATCCTTGTTTGTTCAGTAGTATTTTGGGCAGGTCTAAGGTAGATTTGTTAGGATATTTTAAAACCCAGTCTCCTTATTTGTGTGGTCCTACAGACAAGGAGGAAATAGAGGACACCTTCTCATAGACCTCTGGGAGCTCTTCGTTGTGTCCTAGGAAGCTGTGGCCTCCCTGTGCCAGGCTTGTGCGGTGCTCAAACCCCTGTTGATGTGTTGCTTCTCTTCTTTCCCTCTAGACTAAACCCCTCAAGGGCAAGGAATAAAGATAGGAAAATAATTTTTCTGTATTCCCAGCATTAGCACGTTTCTTTTTCATGGTAGATGCATAGTGTGTTTTTAACATCCGAGAAGGAAAAAAATTATTTCTTAACCAAGTCATGGCCTAATATATGTGATTATATTCTGAGGAACTAAGCTGGTGCCACTCAGGGGAATTTGATGTGTCTGCTGTGGTACAAAAGAAAAGACTTTCTTTCCCCACCCCTCCTTGAGAAAGGGAAGAAGCGAGCAAGGAATGGAAGAAGGAAAACCATACATGCATTCTCTCTTGTGCAGTGTAGAAACAGTGAGTATGTGTCAGGGCTCCAGAGATTCGCAGAAGAGGTTGTTTTGGAAAACAAGATTTGTTCTTATGTCTTTGTTATGTAGATGAATACATAAACTATTTCTCCGTTTGAGAGGAACTGGGCTTGGTGTTACAAAAGCAAAATTGTAATGGCTATATCGTGTTTTGGACTCGTTTTCCATGCATTATAGAAGGGACAAAGAAAATTAGAAAATGGAGCTCTCCATTCACTTAAAAACATAGATAGGAGAAGGTGCCACTCTCTTCATTCTGGAGTAAGTGGGTTCTGTCATGTGTGTTTTGTTTAGCAATCAAAGACACCCCGAAGGCGCACATTCCCAGGTGTCACTTCTAGGAGAAACCCTGATCGGAGAGCACGTCCTCTTACCAGGTCAAGGTCCCGGATCCTTGGGTCCCTTAGTGAGCTACCCACAGAGGAGGAGGAGGAGGAGGAGGAAGATAAGTACATGTTGGTGAGAAAGAGGAAGACCATGGACAGCTACATGAACGTGAGTTCTCCATGTCTGTGCTTGCTCTTCTGGTTTGCATCTCCTGTAGGCCTAACACCAAATGATCCACATTAAATGTTCTTCTCAAACCATTCGGAATTGTTGATGTTGTACCAACTTATTTGATGATTGTTTTGTCATCAATAACTGTAGCCTTTTTAAGGAACTAAAGATAATTGGACCTTTCTACAGATTTCCTTCCTTCATCGACATACAGCATTCTCATGAGTTTTAAATAATTTTAACTTTTAATTCTCTTGGAATTTAACATCTGACGTTGCTTAATCTTCAAAAGTAATAGACGTAGTGCCCCCAAGAATGAATTTTCTTGCGTTGATTGAGAGAATTGATTAAACTTATCATCTTTATTGCATTTGTAATGTTTCTGTCCAGCAGGAACTCTTTGGTGTATCCAGGTCATTGCTAAGGGTCTTGACACATTTGTATGGTTTCCATCTTATGTGAATTCTGTCGTGACCACAAAGTTGTGTATTTTTTATAAAACTGATCACACTCAATACCTTTGTAAGGTTTCTCCCTAGTAAGAATTCTATGTTCCATGAGGTTTAAACTTTGGATAAGCCTCGCCATACATTTGTGTGGTTTCTCTCAAAGATGTATGTTGTGCTATTGAGGGAGGTGTGAGCCCTGGTTATAGGCTTTGCCACATACATGAGTTTTATATGGTTTCTCTCCACGATGGAGGCTCAGACATTGAGTATTAAGTAAGCTTAAACACTTGCAGAAGTTTTATCTCAGTTATACTTGTAAGGTTTTTTCTATCTGAATTCTTTGATGAGCCCCAAAGTTTGAGCTTTGAGTAAAAGCATTGCCACATAAATTAGGTTTATAATGTTTCTATTCAGTATGTATTTTCTGATGCTCAGTAAGGCTTGCAAATTGGGTAAAAGCTTTGACACCTACACTATGTTTATAAGGTTTTTCTCCAGTGTGGATTTTCTTACGTTGAGCAAGATTTGAACTCTGTCTAAAGGTTTTACCACACTCACTGCATTTTTTTAAAATTGATTTTTAGAGAGAGAGGAAGGGAGAGAGAGAAAAAAAACATTGGTGTGAGAGTGACACATCAATCAGCTGCCTCCTGCAGGCCCCCTACTCGGGATTTAGCCCGAAACGCGGGCACATGCCCTTGACCAGGAATTGAACCAGCAACCTTTCAGTGCACAGGATGATGCTCAACCAACTGAGCCACCCGGCCAGGCCCACACTCACTACATTCTTCAGTTTTCTCTCCTGTGTATGGATTCTCTTATGACTCCAAGTTGTGACTGTCTGGAATATTTGAAGATTTTTGTTACCTGGTGAGGGAATCAAAGTTTTCTTCTTCGTCATCTTTTCTTAGTTGCAGGAATTATTTCCATGATGCTGTCCTGTGAACTTAGTACTTTGTCTCCTCTCCATAAGCCTTAAGATTTTTAGGTTGAATTCTCTGTGAAGAAATTATAAATCCGGTATCTGAGATTCAGAGCTGGGGAGAGCCAGTAAGAACACTGTCCCCATGCTTGTTGTGCAGGAAGATGACATGCCCAGAGGTCGTCGCCCTGGGTCCATGACCCTTCCCCATGTGATTCGCCCGGTGGAAGACATTACAGAGGAGGAGTTGGAGAATATCTGCAACAATTCTCGCGAGAAGATATATAGCCGTTCACTGGTAAGAGCCTTTCCCTTATGTCTGAAAATGTCAGCGTCTGTGAGAGAGGAAGGAGCTTCTATCCTTGGAGTTTTGCTAATGTTCTAAACATCTTAGCATATGGGATATATGCCTCTGTGTGTGTGTGTGTGTTTTCATATAAGAAAAGACACTTTTGTAGCATCCTTGGGATCTAGCCCTTTTAATAAGTCTTCAGTAGCATTAAATCTTTCCTCCTAATTTAGGAACTGATTCATCCAGCATATGTTTCCTGTGTATCTATTATGTGTGTCTATGTAGACGGGTGCTGGGGATATGGTGGTGTGCTAAAGATAGGAAAAGATTCTGCTCAAGGTTTTTTGCATAAGACCTTTATTTGAAGAAACATTTTGATAATTTTTTTTTTTTTTAATCCTCACCCGAGGACATTTTTGCACTTTTTGTTCAGACAGAGTGGGAGGGAGAGAGAGGAAGAGAGAGAGAGAGAGAGAGAAACATCGACGTGAAAGGGACACATCGAGTGGCTACCTCCCGCACGACCAACCAGGGCCGGGGACAAACTGCAACCGAAGTGCATGCTCCCAGCGGGAACCGAACCCGGGTCTCTCTGGACCGCAGGCCAACGCTCTAACCGCTGAGCCAAACCGGCCAGGGCCCTTTTGATAATATTGAATCTGCCAATTAAATGAAATCACCATGCTTGATTGGGATACTTTTCATGCCCTAGCATATAGATGTGTATGTAAGATATGAAAAAAGATTCAAAATGTTGGACTGTACCCATAAGGAAGGCTATTCTTTAAATATGCCATTTTTCTCTACAAAAAGCAGGGGTGGTTTTTTTTTTTTTTTTTAATTTGTTTTTTATTTGTAGGGATCTACTTGTCATCAGTGCCGCCAGAAAACCATTGATACCAAAACAAACTGCAGAAACCCAGAGTGCTGGGGTGTTCGCGGCCAGTTCTGCGGTCCCTGCCTTCGAAACCGTTACGGTGAAGAGGTCAAGGATGCTCTGCTCGATCCAGTAGGTGCCTGGAGGGGGGTCCTGTGGGCTCTGAGTCTCCGTTCACCCCTGGGAATTGCTGTGTGACTTTCTGGGGTGAATTTCCTAAGGGAACATTAGGCATGACTAATGGATATTAACCATGTTAAGATTTTTTTTTTAAATAAAAAAATAAAAGATTTAAAAGCAATTGATGATAGATAACCTCTTTATAGGTTAAATAGGAGTAGATAAGTAAGGGGGGGAGAGGGAATAGGTTTGATTTAATTGTGCCTTTTCACAATTCAGAACTGGCATTGCCCCCCTTGTCGAAGAATCTGCAATTGCAGTTTCTGTCGTCAGCGCGATGGGCGGTGTGCGACCGGGGTCCTTGTGTACTTAGCCAAATACCATGGCTTTGGGAATGTGCATGCCTACTTGAAAAGGTAATGGTTGGTTTTTCTCTTTTCCACACAAATCTTACGTTCCCTAATGTGTCTTAATAAATGGATGGTAAAGTCAGAGTAGTGGTTATCTCTGGGTGGGTGTGGGGTGGGGGTGCGGGTGTTGACCGGAAAGGGGCACACTGAGAGTCTTTTGGAATGTATGAAATTTACATCTTCGTTTGGGTGGTGGAGACCTGTGTGAGTGTGTGTGTGTAGAAAGTCAAGTTGTACACTTAACGTGTGTGAAAGCATATACATTATAACTCAATAAAAACATTTCTAGAAGAGTGAATTAGGCTTTTAAGAGAATTCTTCATTTGAAATGATACTGACGTGTTCCCGTTCCTTTTTTCAGCCTGAAGCACGAGTTTGAGATGCAGGCATAGCATCCGGAAGATCCGCTACCTGCCTTCCCTGCACCCGTCAGTCTCGTTAGACGTGTTCCGAGCATCAGAGGCCTGTCGCTGCTCTGCTTTGCCCTCTTGCCATTTCTTTGCTTTCCCCTGCCCCTCACCCTACACCACCCCTCTCTATTTACAGTGGGTCTCTCTCACATCTAGCTTCTGAATTCTTTTAAAATGACAGTTTTATGAAAGCCTGTTTGATTTAATTGGTGTTGAAATAGCCCTGGAATCCACCTATAAAATCAAGCACATGGAAACATAGTAGTGGTGTTAACTACATCAACCGAGACCAGCCCTCTAACTTGTTTACACAAAAACAATGGGTATGATTGTCACACTAGTTGACATTTTTAACACAATCAAGGTACACAAATCTTAAAATAAAGTGGAGGAATGAGGTAGTTGTTGGAAAGGGGGGTGTGACTTTGGAAGCCTCTAATGAGAATATTCCATGTATTTTGCTTAATGCTGACAGTTAGTTGCTGATTTTTTCCACCATGCGTCTGGGTGGTGCATCGGGCTCACACCATCACAATGCAAAGGACTGGGCAGTGCTGTATCTGCAGTCGCTGTAGAAACGACTTCCTGGGGAACTAGAATGGGGAAATAGGCTGGTTTGAATTCATGGTCTAAACTTTCAATATAATGGTAGTTTGCCAAGTTTATGTCAGTTCATTCAAATTTTTGATCATTTTGCATGGAGAATTGATACTAATATTAGCCTATAATTTGCAGTTTTTGTTTTCTTGAAATAAGCTAGGCACACAGTTTGTGTTCAGGTTTTAAGCACTTTTAGAACAATGAGAAGTGCCTTTTTGGAGATGGATGACTTTCCATTTCGTTGACTTGACATCTCTGCCAGTTTAGTTTCTGGGCAGATTTCATGTGTCGTCTCCCCCTCCCCCATTTCTTTTGCATTAATCAGCCATTTGGTAGAGTTGGGATCTAGTGTGTCTGCTCCACTTGGCATGTGCGGCCTGCTGCTGTCCCCATCCGGTGTTTGACGCATACGTGGACCTGACTCAATAAATGTAAATAGAGCTTTTGATCTGTAATGCTTTTATACAAAGTTTTTATTTTGATAATAAAACATTTTGTTCTAGCTTGTCTGCTTTTTAAAATCTTTAATGCTCGATCTTACTGCACTGAATTTTAATTTTTTTTTTAAACAACAGAATATTTCTGCCTTTTCTAGAGTCTCCCTTTTGCGTTAAGTTTCTGAATGTCAAAGGCCAGCTCCTTTGAACAGGGCCTAGCTTGCTGATATGACTGATAGCTGTGATCAGAAACTCTACCAAGAAGACAGCTAGATCGCCAGGAAGAAAATAATCTGTGCCCGAGAAGTTTTGCAATGTTTCCTTTACCATTTGCCAACCCACGTACTAACGGCAATTTCATAACACTAAGCTTGCTTGGATCAACCATTCAGTTATTTATTAAAGGCATGCTGCGCTTTGAAGCTTGTTCCAGGGCTGAGAGTCAAGACAAAAAAGGCATGATCTGAAAGTTCTTAATAACCCAATTCTTTATAGACCAGGGTTGGCGAACCACAGCCTGTGTGCCAGACCCTGCTGCAGCCTCTGTTCACAGGGCCCGATGGTTGTTTTTTTTTTTACATTTTTGGAGGATTGTGAAAAATATTGCAGTATAGCCTGCTCTAGATTGTAAGAGAAACCCTGTTTACCCTGTGTGTACTCATCCCGGGGGGTGGGGGGTGGGGGGGGGGAACCAAGCTAAATGATGTATAACATATGTAGATCCAGAAGAAATGGGTATCTTCATGAACTGGGATCTTAACCCAAATTATAATCCAAAGTTTTAGGTGTGTAATTGAGGACCTTAAGTTTTTAGAGTTATTTAAATTAGTGGTGGTTTGGAATATTGTGTTACCATATTTTACTATGAACTGATAGTGGTTTTCATTAAAACGATTGACTATTCACAGTTGAGTCTTAAAGGGTTTCCAATATAGTGGAGAAACAGACATAAACCTATAAATAACCTGAGTAGGAATGAAGAGAGAAAAGGTAATTGGCATTTTCTCATTACCAAGCATTTTATAACTGATAGGCCGATGGATTTCGTAATGACTTCCATCTGACTAAGAAACCTTGGATCAGTCGCCAGCCCCAGGCTTGGCTGTGGGAGCGCGTGCTTTCTTCCACATACCCCACTGCAAAGATCACACACCATCCTTCGAGTTGAGAGAACTCACGTTTTGATAATTAGACGTGAGAAGTAGGGTTATGGCAGTCATGATCCAAATGAGCAAGAGTAGCATTATTGATATTTTAGAGAGAGGAAGGGAGAGAAACATCGATAGGCTGCCTACTGCATGCCCCTTACTGGGGATCAAGCCCGCAACCCCGGCCTGTGCCCTGACCAGGAATTGAACCGGGACTTCTCAGTCCATGGGCTGACAATCCACTGAGCCACTCCGGGGGGGGGGGGGGGAGGGCAAGAATTGCTTTTATATTTGTCTCTCCAACCTGATTATCTGAGGTTGAGATGGTGTCTACCTTTATGCCATTGCTACGGGATTGAGAAATGAAATAGAAGCTATAAAGGACTTCAGTGATTTCATAATGAAGAGGGCAGAGGCAGTAGAGGGAGCTATTGGAGGGGTTTATTTGTGGTTTATTTTTAGAACAAGACGTGAGAGGGGCCTGAAGGCACAGGGACAGGTAGAAAATTGGATTATTTGCAGACCGGAGGATTTCAGGAAGTGCAGTGCTTTGGAGCGGGGCGGGAGAGGATTCCGTTTTGAGAGGAAAGTGACAGCAGACCCTCCCTGAGAATAAAAGGTGAGCAAATGTTTTTTTATGTTAATGTTAACCACACATTTGTGGGGAAATATCTCAAAGATGAGGAAGTAAATCCAAAGAAGGTGACAAAAGTCCCATGTCACAGAGCTAAAGGGGCAGAGCTAGACTGGTGCATTTCGGTTTTGTTAGGTTTCTGTTTTTTTATTCTTTATTAATTTTAGAGAGAGAGGAAGAGAGGGAGAGAGAGAGAGAAACATCAATGAGAACATCAATTGGCTGTCTCCTGAATATCCCCTGCTGGGGATCTGGCCCACAACCTGGGCATGTGCCCTGACCGGGAATCGAACCAGTGACCTCTTGGTGCATGGGTCTATGCTCAACCACTGAGCCACACCAGCCAGGTGGTTTCTCTCTTTTACACTAACCTGAGCTTGCCTGACTTAGGCGTCAGAAAAGCAGAGGAGGTGCTTAATCAGGTTCTCTCGGTGAGCATAAGGGCCTCAGGGTGTGGCGTGGCCTGGCTGAATGGCTTCTGCAGAAACCCTGCGGAGCAGGGAGACAGGCAGGGCCGGGAGGCCGAGGGCTGTGTGGTCAGGAGGTGCTGAGAGGGGTATAGTAGGAAACCAGGGGATTGGATCATTCAGCATAGATGTTGGAAACCCCTCAGGCTTTTAGCTGCAGGGCGTTAAAGTCCTGTGGGTAGAAGAAGACTCTACAAGGTTGGGGAAGAGGAAGCAAAGAGGAGGGCAAGAACTTCTAAGGTGGTGTTGCTGTGAGCCAATGGAGGATGGACCGAACCTTGGAGTGGCAGTGGGCAGCTGGGGATCTTTGCTTGGGAATGTGTCAGGAATGGATTGGTTGCCAAGAAATTGACATGTAGGGAACTTAATCCATGATAGTATCCAGATGATGCAAGACTTGTTTGAAAAGAAGAGTAAGAAGCAAAGGAGACACCATTTAAGGGTAGAAGTCACTAACGTTTGGGTTTTGTCAATCTATCCTGCATTTTGTTTTATATGGTAGGATTTATATGTACAACTTCTTTAGCATGAAGAATGTCAAAATACTTTATTTTTTAAAATAATTTTTTCTTTATTGATTTTTAGAGAGAGAGGAAGGGAGAGGGAGAGATAGAAACATCGATGAGAGAGAACATCTATTGTCTGCCTCCTGCATGCCCCCCACTGGGGATCGGGCCCACAACCTGGGCATGTGTCCTGACCAGGAATTGAACCAGCAACCTCCTGGTGCATGGGTCAGTGCTCAACCACTGAGCCACGCCAACCAGGCCCAAAACACTTTAAATGGCTATACAATATTTGTTTATATGGATGGTCCATAATTTACTTAAACAATTTCCAATCTTGGGGTATCTGGATTGTTAACAATCTCTTGCTATTATGAGTAATGCTGTAATTAGCATTGTTGTGTGTAAATCCTGGGTTAAAATACATTTCTAGAAAGTGCAGTAACTCTTAATTACAGGGATGAAGGAAGGTAGGAATCGGGATTTTGCAGAGAGTGGGGCTGGTCTGTAGACCTCAGTTGCGCAGAGTTCTAGGTGAACTTGGGTGCAGTCCAATGGTGGAGGGAGAGGAGGGGAGCTGCTTAACTAGAAACCAAAATGGGAGGCATGGCTCACCGGAGGTGGGCTCAACCTGTAAGACTGCAAATGTGCTTAGCTGGCCAAATAAGAACATTGTTTTACGTAATCCCGCAACTTGAATTTGTAGGACTATTCATTGTCAAATGAAAGTACCTGCTGATAATTCATGATTGCAGCAGTGCTCCATCCAGCCAACGGAGGGAAACGAGTTAGCTGGGCGCCTCATAGGCACCAGCATGGTGCTCAGTGTAGTATGTTGGTCCTTCATCAGGTACTGTAGAGATGAGGTGACTCGATGTGTTTAAGTAATTGCTAATGACTCGAGCCCATGCACGCTCTCCTAGCCTGAGAAGAGAGATATGAGAGCCAAACACTCTTCTGAGGACTTCTGATAGATCTGGCTGCATACCTTGATCATGACACAACACCTGCGGCCCACAGTTTATTTTAGTGTTCTTTTTCCCCCAGCAGACCATGAAGTCCTTGAAAGCAAGACTATTTTTGATCCAAGTACCCTTATGTTTATTAAATATTTATCAAAAGATAAGTCGAGTGTCCTGGGTAGGAAAGTTACTGAGATTTGGGTAGATAGAACTAACATTATGGTGGAATCCCGTCATTAGAAGCATTAATTCTTGAGGTGTAACCTTTGTGATCTAATGCTTAGCCTGCTGTGAAGCTGCCATGGTCAATTTATTAAAAATTATGTATTTCTGCCCTGGCTGGTTTGGGTCAGTGGTTAGAGCACCAGCCCACGGACCGAAGAGTCACGGGTTTGATTCTGATCAAGGGCACGTACCTCGGTCCCCGGCCCTGGTTGGGGTCACGCAGGAGGCAACCGATCAATGTGTCTCTCTCACATCGATGTTTCTCTCTCTCTCTCTCTCTCTTCCTCACACTCTATCTGAGGATAAATGGAAGAATAGCCTTGGGTGAGGATTTAAAAATCAATCAATCAATAAAATTATGTATTTCTAATAATGTATTTTTCTATGGGAAAATATAATGTACTTCATCATACTAACTATAAAGGAATAGCTCTATTCTACTTAGTAAAGCATTTATATTATTGAGCTAGAAATGAGCCACAGAAAGATACTTTTAGATATAGTAGCTCCAACTGTTATCAATTTGTTGGGGGAACATTTTTGGTGGCAAAAGTTGAGTGTATAGAAGAACTTCTGTAAAAAGAAATTTATTACAAACAGTTTAATTGCTTCTTATCTTAATAACTTTATAAATATAGAACTACATGCCAGTCTGGGGTCTTCTGCAGCGAGTCGCTATAAACTAGCCCAAGCACAGCTTAATGCCGTTTTCATCCATCTGGGGGAGCCTCCGTGTGGCCTCTGCCATGTGGATAAGAGGGTCTTGGAGGAAGGCTGCTAAGTGTAGCCAGGGGACTGGGCTTCAGGTCTATGCCGCTGCTTCAGCAGCATGATGCTCATCCTCTGTCCTTGTGTCTCCATGTACTTTTAAAAAAAATGTTTTTATTTATTTTTTAGAGAGAGAGGGAGGGGAGAGAGGAAGGGAGAGAGAGATAGAAACATTGATGTGAGAGAAACATCGATCGGCTGCCTCCTGCACGCCCCCTACTGGGGATCGAGCCCACAACCCGGGCATGTGCCCTGACGGGGAATTGAACCAGGATCTCTCAGTCCATGGGACGATGCTCAATCCACTGAGCCACACTGGCCGGGCACCTCCATGTGCTTTTGCATCTTCTCAACCATCCAGGATAGTAGGACAGAGGATTTCGGCTTGTGTAGCTTCAGGCCCAGGCATCCTCTGTAGTCGTTGCTGGCAGTGAGGTCCTGGCTGTCCTCCTCGGTGAGGTAGGCCATCTTCCCCCTGTTGCCTGCCTGTGATGCCGCTCGGCCAGCCAGTGCCTGTCCTGGGGCAGCTGCATTCTTAAAGAGGTGTGGGTGCTTGATGTAGATTCTCCATCCCTAGGACTTTGGGGATAGTACCCCCCATCCTCAGGGCTTTGTTGGCTGGAGATCCCAACACAAAGGTGGTAGATTCATTCAGTCAAGCTGGGTCCCATTTGGGGCCTTCTCGGGGAATTGGTTCCTAGGATTTTGGTTTCCATACCATGTGGTGGTTGCCTAGTCATTTGACAGGAGGTGTCCAGGCGACCCCTTCCTCTTTTTGGGCACATTCTCATGGGTCAGTCTGGGTACAGCTTGTTCTCCATCTGAAAACTAGTTCAGCCTGCCCAGGCAGCTCGCCGGGTCCCCTGGAGCAGCTGCTCTGCGCCCACTCCTTCCAGCGTTGTCTCACACATTCAGCGCTGCTCTCTGCAAGAACTTCACGTGCTTGCGAAGACAGTCTGGGTCTCCTCCCTGACGCGGGGCTGCAGCACACCGTGGAGGCGGTGCATGGAGATGGCGGGTCTGTGAAACTCGGCAGCTGTGAGCAGCGGCCCCTTGCTGCACCTGCCGGCACTTTATCATCATGTTCCCAGTGTCCTTGAGAACTAGCTGCCTGGTGTGCCCGAGTCTCCCAGCTGGGGGTCCCCATGGTGCCCCAGACCCTCACAACTCCAGCCCGACTCTGCCACCGGCCAGAAAGTGGCTCCAGAAGAATTTTTTTAAAAACAGTAAAGACTGTACCCCTACCCCCACCCTTTCCCACCTCCAGTCTTGTGTGCCAATTACTGACTTTAGCAGTGATCAACTCATGGCCTGTCCTGTTTCATCTATACTCCTTTACTCCTCCTAACACACTAAATTATTTTAAAGAAAATCCCAGACATTATATGACATTCATACACACTTCAGTATTTCTAAAAGATAATGACTCTTTTTCAAAAACCATAATCAAAACATCATTATTACACCTACTGAAATTGACAAGAGCTCCTTGATATCATATATTCAGTCAGTATTCAAATTTTCACTATCCTACCCCCTTCCCGCTCTCTGTTTATACAGTTGGTTTATTTAAAATCAGGAGTCTTAACTTTTTTTCTTTTAACTTTCTCGCTCTCTCTTTTTTTAAATCCTCACCTGAGGATATTTTTCCATTTATCTTCAGATAGAGTGGGAGGGAGAGAGAAACATTGATGTGAGAGAGACCCATCGACTGGTTGCCTCCCGCACAACCCTGGGCAGGACCGGGGACTGAGCCGCAACCGAAGTATTTGTCCTTGGCCAGAATCGAACCCAAGACTCTTTGGTCTGCTGGCTGACGCTCTAACTGCTGAGCCAAACCAGCCAGGGCTATTTTAACTCTCTTTTAATTAATTGGTTTCCCTCCATTTTTTCCTCTTGCAATTTATTTGCTGAAAAACCAGTCATTTTTCCTGTAGAGCTTCCCACATTTTAGGAATTGCAGCCCCATGGTGTCCTGAACACATTCCTCTGTCTTGTCTGTTGGATCTGGAAGCTTGATCTGATTCAGATGCGGCAACCGCTCTTCCTGCGCTGTGTTGTATGCAGACAGCAGCAGCCCTTCCTGCCCTGCCCTTTCTGTGACGTTAGTGGTCACTGGGGAACATTTCCGGAAATTCTCTTTCCCTTTTCATTCATCTGCTGGACACTTGCCCTCAACTATTTAATTATCCTAGGGAGAGTTTGTCCAGAAAAGACATATTAAGGACAATTTTTTTTAAACCAGTTTTCAGAATGAAAAAAGTCAGTTCTCTAGTATCCTTTAATGGTGCCTACCAAGGTTTTTTTTTTAAAGTAGCATATTAACTCTTGGATTTTTCAAATATTTGATGTGTTTCAGTCCATTGCGGTTGTTATTCTTATCGAGGCCCAATATTGGCCCAACGGGAGCCTCTCCATGTAGTCTCTGGCGTCCTTCTGATGTGACCCTAGCGGTCTTTGATAGTTTCCTTTGTTTTCTGGTACGACAAAATGTTCCAGGCTCAGCTTATACATTTTCTGCCCCAACCTGGAATCAACCATTTCTCCAAAGCGTTTTGTTTTCAAAACACATTTTTTCCATATCTATTATCTATCTTTATATTATATATATATACAACTTAAATAAATGTGCTTCTATATAAGCAATTTTATATTAGTATTTATATATTAATATTATTATATATATATATGTGTTTCAGAATAATAATAATACCAATATTATTACTGAAAACAGTTTAGGATTTTTTGTTTTGGTCCTTAGTGTAAGTCCTTTGGTACAAATTACTGTTCCTAAAATTATTTCAGTTTCTTTTTATGTGGTTAAGTCACAAACTTGGTATGTTGTTAGGTTCATTTGTTTTATTTTGTGTTTGATTTTAAAGACTGCTTTTTTAAAAAAAATTGGAATTTAATTTTGTTTTATAATGATGTAAAAGCAGTTCAATATTTCCAAAGTCAAGCTTATAAATAAGATGTTTTCAGAGAAGTGTACATGCTGTTACTGTCCTTCCACCCTGATCCTTTTCCCCTACATGGGTAAACTCTTAAAAAAATATGACATACTTTACTTTTCAAAACTAGAAGCAAATATGTATATATATTTGTATCCCTCTTGCCTTAGATAAATGGCAGCATCACTACATACTGCATACTTTTCTCTATTACGCCTTTTACTTAACTCTATACAGTATATGGGAGAGATAACCACAGTTAATATGATCATACCAAGAATGATGAAATATACTCACATATATGAACATGGAACTAAGCTTTAAAGTTTCAGAGGAAAAGATACTGTGGAGAGTGGTTTTCTCTCCTGCTCAAACATCCAAGAGCAGACTGTTCTGTGAGCTCATGCTAAGAGCTGAAATCTCTTTTCTTGCGTGCTTAGCAGGCAAGCCATATCAGCGGGGACCAGTATTTCAGTTTTCTTTTATTTTTATTTGATTACACATTCTTTAATAGGCTGATCGTCAAGTTTGTCTTCTAAATTGAATAGCTGTAAATGTTTCTCACTTCTTGGAGACCATCCAGTATGGCTTTTTAAAAAGTAATAATCACCACTGGAGCTAGCCTGAATTTCCAAGACATGGCCATTTTGAGTATCCATAGTGCTGAAGGAGGAAAAATATGTAAATAAAATTCCTTTATGCAAATGCTTCCTGCAGCTCTTGTTGCCAGCCAAATTCTAGTAAATCATGGTAAACAGATGCTACTGAAATAAATGACTAAGTAAAATTATGGAGATAGATTCTATTTATCTTATCTTTCAGTGTTGGGGAGGGAGTAAAGGATATTAACTAAATTTTATCTGTCTGCATGATGATTAGGGCAGACACCAAGAACTCTATTAATTGATTGCAGCAAGGCGAGATGTGGGACTCAAGAACTGGAGAGCTGTTCCTGGTAAGGGAGAGTTTCTATTGCACCTTAGTTTGCTTTACCAAAGAACTGGGTTTTGCAAATAATCCAATGTCAAGTTTGCTGGGTCTTTTCCTATTGTTTAGCTTTTTGTTACTTTGTTTAACTTAAAAAATAGAAGTAAAATTTACATAACAAAATTTACCATATGTACAATTTGTTGGCTTCTGCTACAGTCACAAAATTGTGCAACTATTGCCACTATGTAGCCCAGAACATTTTCATCACCCCCAAAAGAAGCCAGGTGCTCATTAAATACTCCCCCTTTTCTCTCTCCTCTTCAGCCCTTGGAAATCCACCTGCTTTCTGTCTCTGTGGATTTTCCTATTAGGGACATTTGGGAACATACAGTACGTGGCTGGTTTCTGTGTCTGGTTTCTTTCACTTAGCATCATGTTTTCAAGGTTCATCCTTGCAGTAGGTACTTCAATCCTTTTTATGGTTAAATAATATTCTTTTATGGATATATCACAATTTATCCATGATCAATTGATGGATAATTTAGTTGTTTTCACCTTTGGCTATTGTGAATAGTACTGTTATGAACATTTGTTTACAAGTTTTTGTTTGAACACCTGACTTTAATCCTGTTGGGTATATACCCAGGACTGAAATTACTGGGTCACATAGTAACTATTTTTAATTGTTTGAGTAACTGCCAGACTGTCTTTTTACTTGCTTGATTGTCTTCTTTGATGCACAAAAGTTTATTTTAATAAAGTCTAATTTATCTATTATTTTGCTGTTGCTTGTTTTTTTGGTGTTGTATCCAAGAATCCATTGCCAAATCCAACATCATGAAGATTTGTGCCTATGTTTTTCTTGTAAGAGTATTATGGTTTTAACTATTACATTTAAGTCAATGGTAAATTTTTAATTAATTTTTGTATATCGTGTAAGGTAAAGATCCAACCTCATTCTTTTGCGTATGAAAATCCAATTGTCCCAGCACCATTTGTTGAAAATACTCTTTTTCCCCACTGAATGATCTTGGCACACTCATTGAAAATCAATTAACCATAGAGTATAGATTTATTTCTGGACTCTCAATTCTATTCCATTAATCTTTATGTCTATCCTTACACCAGTATTTCATTGTTTTGATTATTACAGTTTTGTAATAAGTTGTGAAATTGGGAAGTGTGATCCTTCCAACCTTCTTCTTTATCAAGATTATTTTGACTATTCTGTGTCCTTTGCAATTCCATATGAATTTTAGGATAAGCTTATTCATTTCTGCAAAAATGGAATTTGGAATTTTGAAAAGAATTGCAGTGCATATGTAGTTCAATTTAGGGAGTATTGACATGATATTAAGTCTTTCAATCCATCAATACAGGATATCTTTCCATTTATTTAGGTCTTCAGTTTCTTTTAACAATGTTTTATATTTTCTAGTGTACAAGTCTTACATCTCCCTAGTTAAATGTATCCCCCCAATTATTTTTTATGATATTGTGACTGAAATTATTTTTAAAATTTATTTTTAGATTATTTATTGCTTATATATAGAAATACACTTATTTTTTTATATTGAAGTTATTGTTATTTTTTAAGGAAACTGTTTTCCTACCAGTGAATCCTTGAGAACGTTTTCTAATTCTCTGGGTTTAACAGTCACTCTCTGATTCTCAGTCTTTCCAAATGCTAACGGATATTACCACCCTCCCTAGTCTCACCCAACTTGATATGAGCATTTCAACACCTCCTTATTAACAAGAAGTTCCTGCTCTTAAATTAAACATAGATAATACTTCATTTGAAAATGCTGACTTAATTTAATTTAAAAAATAAACAATAAATAATAAAAAGAAATGCTGACCGAAATGTCGGGGAGCAGATAAAAGAGATGGCAAATAAGCTTATATTCATTATTTTTAAATTTATTCTTATGTATTTTATTTTTTGTTTGATATATTTTGATGGTTATAAAATATTTTGATTATTTGTTATATGAAATTGGAATTTCATAATTAAAATCACCCATAATCCTTCCACTCACAGGTAACCACAGTTAAGAACTGGGTTACTCATCATTGCTGAGCAGAAATGTTATTAATATTGCTAAGATTATACTTTCCATATAATTTTTATCCTTCCTTCTTTTTTTACATCTACATTATAATGACTTGATGTTAGAAAATATAAATTTAAATACACTTCAAAAATAAAAAATAAAAGTAATTTGTTTACATTTATTTGAAACAGCCACCTTTGGCATATCTTTTTTCCTTTTTATATGTGTTATTGATTTTAGTAAGAGAAGAAGAGAGAGGGAGAGAGAGAAACATTGATCGGCTGCCAACATCCTGCACACACCCCGACCAGGGACTGAACTGGCAACCTGGGTATGTGTCCTGACTGGGAATTGAACCGGCGACCTTTTGGTGCACGGGACAATGCCCAACCAACTAAACCACACTGGCCAGGGCTGGCATGGCTTTTTTATGGGTCCTTCTTTTTCTTTTTAAAATTAAGTAACGCATGTATTTGGTTTAAAACAATCAAATAGTTCTGAAGTATTCATAATCGAAGCAACGTCTCCAGGGGATAACCCTTTTAACTCAAGTTTTTATAACTTTTGAGGGATAATCTCCGCATCTCCAGTAATATATTTTTTTCCTGAAACTTCTTGATTTATTAACTTTAGACACTATCCTTTGATCTCCTGGCCTCTTTTCCCCTATTTCTCATCACCCGTTAACACCTGAGCAGAATAAGAACATTGGTCCCAAGAATTAAGAGCAACTAAAATGTCCTCAGCACTTACTGTATGCCTGGCACTCTGCTCTAAAGTTGTCTTTTTTTAATCCTCACCTGAGGACATTCTTCCCATTTATCTTCAGACAGAGTAGGAGAGAGAGAGAGAGAGAGAGAGAGAGAGAGAGAGAGAGAGAGAGAGAGAGAGAAACATCAACGTGAGAGAGACACATCGATTGGGTGCCTCCTGCATGACCCTGCCCAGGGCTGGGGACCAAACCACAACCGAGGCACATGCCCTTGACTCGAATTGAACCCGAGACTCTTTGGTCCACAGGCAGATGCTCTAACCGCTGAGCCAAACTGGCCAGGGCTCTAAAGTTGTCATTTTAATCTTTATAACAACCAAGTGAGTCAGTTTACATTATTCTAATTTAAGAATGAGGAAACAGAGGTTCAAAGAGGTTAAGAAACTTGACCAAGTGTGGCAGATAGGATTTTCCTTTTGCCACAACAATATTTCTGGTCCCACTTGCCTTTCCAGAACACTGCCATCCCCCCTTGCCTTGGAGTCTATTTCCTTTCTCCTTGAACCTGGCAAGTCTTTGCGACTGCCTCGACAGATAGAATGCTGTGGCAATATTGCTGCTGCATGACTTAGAAGGCTGGGTTTTGAAAGGTGGAACAGCTTCTTACTGTCTCTCTCCCTGTGGCTTCTCACCCTTGGAACCCAACCCCGTGCTGTGAGGAAGCCCAGGCTCCAGGAAGAGGCCACATGTAGGTTTTCTGGCTGATAGTACCTACTTAGATCTCAGCCAATCGCTGGTATCAATCACCATACGTGTAAAAACAAGGCTTCTGGTGATTCTAGATTCCAGCTGTAGAGTCAGTCATTCTTCCAGTCTCCTAGGCCCCAGACATTTTATTTTTTAAAATATGTTTTTATTGATTTTTTAGAGAGAGAGGAAGGAGAGATAGAAACATCGATCGGCTGCCTCCTGCACGCCCCCTACTGGGGATCGAGCCTGCAACCCGGGCATGTGCCCTGACCAGGACCTCTCAGTCCATGCGTAGATGCTCAATCAACTGAGCCACACTGGCAGGGTTAGGCCCTAGACATTTTAGAACAGAGACAAATAGCCTCCATTATGCCCTGTCCAAATTCCTGACCCACAGAATCCGTGAGTATGATAAAGAGTTGTTTTATGTCACTAAGTTTTGAGGTAATTTGATACACAGTGATAGGTCACCAGAACACCAAGGCATATACAGGGATGAGCAAACGTAGGTTTATAGTTGTTCGTATGGAAAAAGACATACAGGTTATGATTATTACAATAGCTTTATTTATTATTATTTAAAATTTTTTTTCTTTATTGATTTTAGAGAGAGAGGAAGGGAGAAGGAGAGAGAGATGGAAACATCAATGAGAGAGAACATCAATTGGCTGCCTCCTGCATGCCCCCCACTGGGGATTGGGCCCACAGCCTGGGCATGTGCCCTGACCAGGAATCGAACCGGTGACCTCTTGGTGCATGCGTCGACGCCCAACCAGTGAGCCACACCAGCCGGGCTACAATAGCTTTATTAACTCTGTGTTTCACGTGCTCACAAGTGTAAACCTACGTTTGCCCACCCTGTGTGTCTGGTGAGTGACAGACTGAGTTTGAACCTAGCTCTGTCTACCTTCAGAATCTCTGCTTTCAGCCACTAGGTTCTGCACTCCGTAAAGACTACTGTATTAGTGAGCTAGGGCTGCCATAACATGGTACCACAGACTGACTGGGTGGTTTAGACAACAGAAATGTATTTTCTCACAGTTCTGGAAACTAGAAGCCTGACATCAAGGCGATCGCAGGGCTGATTTCCCCGAGGCGTCCCTCCTTGACTGGCAGATGGCCATCTTCTCTCTGTGTCTTCACTTGGTTTTCCCTTTGTGCCTGTCTGTGTCCTGATCTCTTCTTCTAATAAGGACGCCAGTCATATTGGATTAGAGCCCAATCATATGACCTCATTTTACCTTAATCACTTCTTTAAAAAATATATATATATTTTTTATTGATTTTAGAGAGAGAGGGAAAGAGCGAGAGAAACATCAACGTGAGAGAGAAAAATTGATCAGCTGCCTCCTGTACATGCCCCAACCAAGGATCAAACCTGCAACCTGGGCATGTGCCCTGACCGGGAATCAAACCAGCAACCTTCTGGTGCATAGGATAACACTCAACCAATGGAGCCACGTGGGCCAGGGCTTAATCACCACTACAAAGGCCCTATTTCCAAATACTGTCATATTCTGAGGTACTGGGGGGTTAGGAATTCGACATGAATTTTGAGAGGACACTTGAGCCCGTAACAACTATCCAGGGCATTCTGGCTGCCTTGGGTCTGGAGCTCTGGCTCCTATATCACTTATCTACCTCCTGACTTCATCTGCTTACCTTCTAGGGCTGCACATTAGAATCATCTGGTGAGTTCAAAACAGAATAGTTATAGCTGAGCTCTACCCCAGATCAATTCCATCAGAATCTGTGGGGTGGGGCCAAAGCATCTGCATGTTTTAAAACTTTCTGCTCTGCAGCCAGGGGTGAGGATGACTGCTCCAGGGTGGAAGAGAGGTCTGAGGAGAGATGAGCCAAAGGAAGTGAGGGTCACCTGGGGCAGCAAATTGCTGCTTCAGAGGAAGAGAAAGAAGTATCACAGAGAATCCCTGTATGTTTCACAGTAGCTTAGGTATGAAGAGGATGGAGTGCTAAGTGGAATAAAAAACAGAAGATGTAGGGAAATATCCATCCCACTAGGTAAGGGGTGAAAGTCCATTACTGGACATTAGAAACCAAAAAAAGGAAAAGCAGGAAAACACAAAATATCTAGTGGAAGTGAAGATACAAAAGCGAATAACTCGGATTTGGCCCGAGTCTCCTCTGTTATAGTCTGATTTTCATCTTTTACTTTGGAGATTTGTATCTGAGCAGAATTTAGTGGCTCTATTTTACAACATGCGAAAAAATCTATTACTGACATTATTGTTCTGCCCGGAGCTCACTACCCACATGCCAGGAGTCACAGGTTTGATCTCCGCTCACAACAGGAAGTCAGGACAGCACCAGCCGGTCCCTACTTCGCCTCCCTTGGCCACAAACAGTCAGTAGACCTTTATTCCGGACACATTATTCTTTCCTTCTGACTCCCAGCCTTCTCCTTTGGCTGTTTCTCGGGCTGTATGCCGCTTGCAAATTGACACGGGGGGATGTTGTCTATTCCTGAAGTCATTTATATTGGTATTACTACAGTAAATTCTTTATGAAATAAAAAATCAATAGTCACCGACATCCTGAGTAGTGAGGAAAATAATTGTTTATGGCACTCAGCTTAAGCTGTTCTGGTAATCACGTTGAAAAATACAATATTTATTCATTAGATCAAATTTAATGAGGCCTCCTGGCAGTAATTATAAAAATTACTGTAGCAGTAAATTACTAATGAGTTGTGATGTGCTTCCTACCTGTGAAGAAGGACTGGGGGTTGAAAAAGCCTGCTACCCAGATGAGGATGCAGGGAGGGAGCCCCACAGGCCCCGCACAGCTCTCTCACCCAGGCGGGAAAGGATCAGTGTACCCAGACCACAAATCAAACAAGGGAAAAGACCAAGGACAGGCAACCAGGGGGGATTCTTGCAGCCATCGGAACAGGATCAAGATTAGAGCATTCTTTTCCCCAAAGGTGAGCATTATCTTAGCCCCTTGGAGTTGCTAGCGTGCGGGGGTCACAGAGAAACACTAATCCGATGCCTGGGAAGGACAGAGCTTCTTATTAAGTCTGGGACATGATTCCAGACTCACGCCGCCCTTCAGGCCTGGGGGCTGGACTCCGAGGAGGGGCAGGTGAGCTCGCCTTTGGCACGGGCTGAGCGCGGAGCCTGCCCAGCGCGAGCGCAGCGCAGCGGCCGGCCTTCCCAGCTCCCCGGGTTCCTTCCTCCACCGAAGGCTCAGAACTGGCTAGAATTGTGCTCTTCTATTTATAGCATGGAGCTAAATTATTTTTTTTTCAAAGGATGCAGGTAATTAATTTTGATTGAGAGCCTATCTGTAAAAAAAAAAAAAAAGTCAGAAAATATACTGATCTGAGGGCAGGCAGAGTTTTAAAAAAAAATGAACAATGAAATGGTAACATTAAACCTTGACAAGATACGATTCGACACGGCTTTATACTGCAGTTTTCTAGATTGATATCATTGACAGTGGATATGAGCCTGACCCCATAACAGGGCTACAGTGGCAGTTCATTCACAAGATAACCTTTGTTCCCCAGACAGAACCAAGGCCTGCAGAGGAGGGACCGACCACTCCTGGTCCTCGAGGGCCTCCTGCCCACCAGCAGCTGGTATCTGGTCGCCAGCAGAAACACCAGGAAGCCTCCGCATAGCACCCCCCTCAAAAGCAACGCCTCTGAATAGCAGGCAGGCTGTCGTCTGAAGTGACAGCTATCTATTCAGGTAGTGGCTGCTATTGTCTTCTCACTTGTAACACCAAGAGGATTTTTGTTTAACTTTAAGAATTCTGACAGCATCTCAGAATGTCGCATTCCAAATGGGTTCGACCCCTCCTCTCTTGGGGAGGGCACGATGACATTAGAGTATACGTTTTTTTCTTTAAATTGCAGATGCCTTAAAATGAGATTGTCAGGTTTGTTGGCTTGTCAGACTAAAGTATCAAGATTGTCACAGTGTATTATATCACTATAATATGATCATTGTACACGAAACTAATGACTAATATTGTACTTAGTGGTGGGACTGAGTCACATTAACGTTAAAAATGGTGAGCAGCCTTGCATTTTGCCAGGAGAATCTGGGAAAGATGGTTACCCTGTGGGATGTGGGACAGGAATTTCATCATCCAGGGACAGTCAAGAGGGCTCTTTGGAGAGGCAGGTGCAGTGGTGAGCCGAGGGCTGTGCTGGGGAGACCAGAGCAGAAGGGAGGCCAGGATTCCTCGGGGAGGCTGATTGAAGCTCTGATACCTGCTCAGAAAATGGTGTCTAAGGAAGGAGTAAATGATAATTGTGAGTTTTTTCCACAATTAACATCACATGGGGCTAAACTAGAAGCAATTTGGAGACGGCACAATGAAGCTGCAGTGTTATTTTTAGTATCTGTCTTGCTTAAGCCTTCTTTGGCCATTCCTTCATTCTTTTATTCATTCATCAGATGTTAATAAGCCCTACTGTGTGCTGGCACGTGCCAGGCTCCAGGCCCCAGTGTGAGCGCAGTACTGCAGACATCGAGTAAATATGAGTGCAAACTACTGCCCAGTGCCTGTGTGGGGTAAGTGCTGGGGAGGGAGAGACCTAACTTATTTATTTATTTATTTATTTATTTATTGTTAATCCTCACCCAAGGATATTTTTTCCATTGATTTTTAGACAGGGTGGAAGGGAGGGAGGCAGGGAGAGAGAAACACTGATGTGAGAGAGACACGTCAGTCAGTTGCCTCCCACACATGCCCCAGTGGGGGCAGGGATTGAACCTGCAACCCAGGTATGTGCCCTTGACCAGGAATCAAACCTGAAATCCTTCAGTGCAGGGGAGCCAACACTGTAACCACTGAGCCACACCGGCCAGGGTGAGATCTAACTTATTTTGAGGAAGTGATAGTGCAGCTGAAAACTCAAAGGATAAGGAAGAGCTGGGATGGAAAAGATGGGGGAAGGTGGGTGGAGCATCTGAGGCACAGAAAGCTGCATTCCTGGGTAGGAGAGTGCTTAGAGCCCGTGGAAACTGACGGAAGGTCAGAGGGATTGGAGGGAAGCAGTGGCCCCACGGTCAGTGCATAAAAGAAGGCGGCCTCAGGGGTCAGACAGACCTGAGTTTGCACTTGGGCTGGTCCATCTCTCTGAGCTGCAGGGGACTAAATAATATCACCTGTAAAGCTCTCAGCACAGGCCCTGGCATGTCGTGCATGTCATAGAAATTCAGTGCATAGAAACAATCATCACCGTCACCGAGGGGCAGCTGGTGAGCTTATTCCTGTGTGCCATGTGGAGATGCCCAGTGCCTGGCTTGTGGTAGACAGACTGGGGCATAGGATAGACAAAGGTAAGGCACGTGAAGGCATGGCACTGCCATTACGCCTGAGTTAGAGACCAGAAGAGCAAGTACTTGCACTGATTCAGGATAACAATATCCCAGAGTACACATTCATCTTTGTTTGCGTCAGGCAACACCTCCACATATGGTAGATTAGCTGGCACTTTGTAGTTTATGTGTTCAGTACACAAACTGCACAACCATATCCAGAAGCCTTGAGTCCCACACTCGGTTCTCTGAATGCTGACCCAGTGGTGAATTTGAGGTCTGTGTTTTTCCAAGGGAGACTATGCCTGTGTCTACTATTACAGAAAGTCTGCTTCCTAAAACAGACAGGACTTACAGGGCTTACGTTTTCTGAAAGGTGCACGTGCGTTCCCCCTCGCTAGTATTATTGCAAACTGCACGCATGGATGAAGGAGGAAATTTTCCCACAAAAAAACTGCAAGAAAAATAAAAAATGTGTACCCAGAACCCTCCCAGAAGTCAAAGGTACCGATGTTTAGAGTATGTGGAGTTGGCCCATCACCACCCCAAACTCAGCAGCAGCGTGGGGACGTGAAGTGGTGAAGAGTTTCCTCCTCGCCGCTCGGCCAGCTGCACACGGAAGGCTGGTTGAGACTCATTTGGGCGGGTGGGTTGTGAACACATTTGCAAAAGATTAACCTGGGCCTGGTCTTCCAGGAAAACGATTTGGTTAAATACATACTTTATTCCACGTGTCTTTGTCATTGATATCTTCCCCTAGTTACTCTTGATATTTAGTCACTGTCACCGAGGGTATCCTGTACATCATTAGTATTCCCACTCGGTAAGACGCAGCTTTTTGCAACCTGTCCTTGCAGAAGATTATAAAGCTTTTATTTTCTGAGAATTTTTGTCTAGAGGCAAAGCATTCACTGATGGGTTGACCGAGCTTAGTAACCCAAATGGCTGAACGAGTGAGATGTGGGAATTCTGAACTGGCTTATGGCTTCAAAATGCATAAGCCAGGGAGTTCCGGGAGGGGAGGATGGCGAAGGACGGGAAGGAGCCGGAGGAGAGGAGGAACAGGCTGGAGACTCACCAGTCCTGCCAAGCGCGGCTTTGTGGGGCCCGGCCTGGCTGTGGAACGCCAGGGCGCACGCACATTCTCACGCAGCTCCGCTCTCCGTTGCCTGCAAGCCTGCTGCCCCCGGGCCCTTTTTAGCGTGCCAGGTCCGAGTGTGGCTGAAAGGGCCATCTGCAGAGCCGCCGCCTCATGGTCAGCTCTTTGTGGAGGCTGCTTATTGGGGGTACGTTAGAACTCAGCCTCTTTGTCCCGCAAACAGCATACTTCTATTGGTTTTTCCCCCTAAATTGAACCACTCCTGTCCCTAATTGTGTCACTCCTGCTGTCACCTCCTAGCCATCAGAGCCTGTGGCATGGTTCTGATTGTGTTGCAATGCGTCCTTGAAGCATTCTTTTTGTTGTGTTCAATGGCTCTCCTTCAGCTCACAGCACAGTGGTCGCAATGGTTTCCTAGGGTCACCCATTCTCCACGGAGGACCAGCCCAGAAAAGCTCAGTCGTAATGAACGGGGCTTCAGACGGACAGACACACACACGAGCTCGAGAGCCCTCCTGGCTTTGGCCACTCTAACAAGATTTTGTCATTTGTGGCTTTTGCACGTTGGAAAAACTTTCATCTCCGAGTTTCTATGGGCTATAAATACTTGGTAGGTTAAAAAGGAATCATTCAAAACATGAAATAAACATAACCTGGCACGTCCACAGCAACATACCTCAACGGAGCCCTTCAACTTGCTGCAGGAAGCTGCAGGAAGCTGAGACAGGACTTCCTTCATCTCCGCGCGCATTCACTTCCCTCCCGGGCTGGACACTGCTCCGGTTTATGACCTCTTTGGGTTGGATATTTTCCTAATGAGGCAGGAGGATTAGGTCTCCATGTTACTTACACCTTTTAACCATGAAGTGAAAACCGTTGATTTCGTTGGGATTGGGGACAAATTGTACAATGTATGGAAAACATGATTTGGATAATAAATGTCTACCACAGATCGAGAAATGCTTCTGGCAGGGGGACACCCTCTTGATTCTGAAAAAGCACCACAATCCTGGTCTTTACAGCTTTATTTGTTTTCTAAGTAACCGCTTTGTGGTATTTTTTTTTTTCAGATTGTAAAATAAATATGTGATTGTTATTAAAAACTTAACAGAGAAGGATAGACTAAGCAAAATACAAATCAATCATATTTTCCAAAGATAGTATCATTAATAACTTGGTTCTATGCTTTTCTTTTTATTTTTTTACATTGAATTATAAAATACATATAGAGAAGTACACAGATCATACGTGCACATCTAAACATTAAAATATCATGTCACTACAACCTGGATCAGAACATTTCTTGTACCACCACTGTCATGGCCCTCCTAGTCAGTATCCTCCAAAGGTCTCTCCCCAGCATATGTAATGTACATATCATAGTTTTACACTTTGCTCTTTCTATATTACACCTTTTACACTTTGTTTTATGTATATCAGACATTTTTACAAAAATGAATTGAACTCTTTATAGAATATTGTAATCTAATCTCACTTTATATAATACAATAAAATACAAATATTATGTAATATTTATATGATAAATCACTAAAATCTCACATTTATATTATACACAAATATGTGATTATCACTTTATATAATATCTTTCTATGTCAATAAATATAAAACTATACCATCATTTCTAATGGCTGCATTCCATTATCATGTGTAACAAAATTTGTGAACTACTTTCCTATGATGGATATTTAGCATTGTTCCCTTGTGATTATATTTAAGAATGGCCATTAAGACAACATCTCTGAGCAAATTTATTCCAAAGGTTTTGTAATCCTAGTTTAACTGTTATTAAGTATGAGTATTCTTAAATGCGTCTACATTTTTATATTTTCCACATTTGTTCTTTCTTTAGTAGGTACTCATCTTTTTAGCACATGCTGGAGGACAGTGTGTGCGTGCATGTGTGTATGTGCATGTGTGTGCATGTTCTATGTTATCGTTGTGCTAGTAGTTCCCAATTCAGCTCAGTCTTGGAAGGAGACAGAAATTACATTTGGGTCCACATACCACACCATGAAGCTTTAAAAATCATTTAAAACTTTTTATCAGATTTCATTTGATTTCTTCACAGATTATTCTATATTTTCAATTCACAGGGGCAGAAACAAACAAACAAACAAATAAAAACCCCTGCATCTAACTCAAATGCTCTGATACATGCAAGTTGCTGTAATGTCGCCTTTCCACGTGACTGGAAAGCACCTCCACAAATGTGCACAGTGCACGTCTGTCCTGATCCGTGAACATCACTGCCCTTGTTTCTCAGCCCGATCCCCAGGCGTTTTGTGTAATGCACCATGCTTTTTATTAGGAGTTAGATTCTCTTGTACGAAACTCCAGTGCTGTAGGTTGGCATGTCTGCTGAATTTTCACATCAGGGATTCATTTTCCAGGTCAGTTCTTTAATTCATTTTTTAAAGGTATCTTATTTTCAGTTATAAAGACAAGTAAAAATAATTCTTAGAGATAAGTATTGAAAGTAAAAGGGGTTTTTATTAGGATGTTTGTTTACATCTCTACAGAATGCTTTTCAGGCTGGAAGCCACAGGGGTTATTATTTCTTTGTCATGGAATCCCTGGATCTTTGTGGGAGGCCTAGGAGAACCAGTTTTTCTTCCATTTAAACAAATTCAATTCACTTGCATTGGTAGAGCACACCAAAATCTTAGTTTTCTCAGCCAAGGAGAGCGAAGTCTGCCTGGGAGTATTTTAAACCTGCATTTTTTAATTATCCTAATTTTTTGGTGTGTAGTCAGAAGAAAAAAAAAAATACACCTTCTCTCCAAAGCAATGGAGGCACAGGAAATTATGTATGAGTGAAAGAAGGAAACGATTTCTTATTGGCATAGAAAAAGTAGGCAAGCAAATAAATTTGTGTTTTAAAAAATTCAAACAAACAAACACCTGAAAAGTAAAAAGTGAAATTTTGCCTCTCATTACTTCAGGGTTAATCCTTGTTAATAGTTGGTGTTTCCATCAAGCTTTAGAAATAGAAGCTGGGGTTGCGTTATCCATATCATAACACGCAAAGCCACTTCACTCCCGACGGTCATAGACGCTGCTCTGTGGCAGAACACAGAGGTCCACCCTGTTCTTGAACGGCAGCAGGATGTCCATGGTAAGAATCCCTATAATATTTTAATCATTTTCCATCAATGGACACCTAGATTTGTATAGACTTTTCTATTTAAAAACCTGCTTATTGAATCTAAATATCTCACAGGTCCAGTTATGATTTTAGTCACAGATTCTGGCCAGGATGAGGATAGTCACAATGGTTGGCTGGGGTTGTTTTTTTTTTTTACCCATTTCTCTTCCCAGAAAAGAAGGAATGGGGCAATCCGTAGCCAGTGATTGGCCTGTTTACCCAGGACACACATGTATATATAAAACCTCTTCTTGTTATGGCTTAGGGTTTTTGGATTCCCTAAGATAGAAGTCTAGAGGAAACCCCAGAGAAACTTCCAGACAGATTTTATTAAGCTTTTGCTTGAGCACAAGGGAGGCAGCACAGAGGAAAGGCAGGTCCTCTGGCTGGCTGGGGCTGGCTCTGCTTGGGGACAAAGCAGGCTTGCAAAAAGGCAGGCTTGTGAAGGAGGGGAGTGGAATTTTCCACGTTGGGTGGAGTTACATGGACCTCCTGTGGGGTTGCTTGCCAACTCTTGGGCCTTCCTTTTGGGGGCAAGATGGTGGTGTTGCCCATTACCAACCCCCAGGAAGGTCATAGAGTGGCCCAGCCTTGACCAGGCATGTGGGGCAGTGGTTTTAACTCTGGCCACCTGGTCTTAAGTTGGCTTCCTGGCCACCTGGTACTTTTCCATTCCCAGGTCCAAACCCCTATGCTGTCTCATTCTTCCTCCTTTTCCATGCAGCCTCCCCCAACTCCTCCCTCCTGCATGCGTTCCCCCTTCCTCCACCCATCAGACGGGGGAAATATTTCAAGAGAAAGTTTTGGACTTGAACGAGGCTGATGTACACATACCCCTTTGGAGAAATGGCTGCATTTTGTTCTTCTCTTCCCATATTCCTCTTTCTCCTGCAAGCTCTCTGGATTGTTTTGCATCTGGGAAGTGATGGCTGTTGTCTATGTCAGAAATGATTTCCAGGCCTAGAAGGTTACGGTGAGTGATGTAACTTCCCAGTAATGTCCCACCGACCCCAGAATTCCTAATTCTAACAAGGTGCTCTTGAGCCAAAAGCATGGCTTTTGAGTCTTCACATTTGTGCTCCGCCTCCGTTGTCACTGAGAATGACAGAGAGTATCACCAAGCTGAAAACTGCACCAGGAGGGCAGCTTTCAGCCGTGCCTGTCGAAGGGCAGAGTTCTGTGCGCCGTGTTTGTACTGTCCACCCATAAAAACAGGCAAGATTTAGGAGAAAAGGAAGGCTATTTACTGGAACAAAATACGCGATAGTTCACATTCCATATTTTCTTGATGGACACCAGGTGACATCCACACTGACTGACTGTCGGCATGTGCCTCTCCCCTGAGCCAGCTCGGTGATGGATCAGCCGGGCTCAGCAAGTGTCAGGAAGATTATCAGAAGACAGAGCTGTCTGCAGTTGTTCCCTTTCTGAAGAGATTGACAACTCACCCTAACAAAAGGAAACATTAGTGTGCTATTTGCGTCTCTCCTGAAAGAGACTGTGATAAGATGACGTGACAAACGGTGGGGTGGGGGTGGGAGGGAGGTTGCCATAAAAACACATAAGGTAGCTAAATCACTGAGAGCAAAGAAAACCTCTGGCACGACGGATGAGGCTTGTTTATTTTAAGAAGGCAGCTGCTTGCAACCACAAAGTGCCTGCAGGTATCTTAGATGACAGCGTCAGTCTCTCACCCATGTTGTCAACAGCTTCAGGAGAAGTCTGAAATATTACGTGTCTTCCTACCCTTGCGTTCCTTTCCCCTAGTTGCTTTACTGTGGCCACTGATAACTTGCACAAGAAGACACAGTGTACAGTGGGGCAAAAAGGAATTATGCAAAACCTACTCTTCCCATGAAGTCCAGAGTGGGGTCTGGTCTGGCAGAGCCCCAGGAACGCCTTTGTATGTTGGACTCGCAGAGGGCGTTTATTATGATCCTGAAACAAACCGGATGAACTTGAGTGTGTCCAAATAGGAACTTGTCCCCCAGAGAGGCTTTTCCCACAACTGCAGCCACTGTCACCCTCATTAATTGTGGGCCGGCACCGATTCCAAGTGTTTCCAGTCATCGTTACAGGCTTTCTTTCAGAGCTAATACGTGGGAGTCGATGCGCGTTGAACAGGTTGCATTTGGAGATGAAAATGCTTTGACAGACAGCTAACGTCCACAGGGCACCTGCAGGCTGCAGCTATCTTTCTGCTTGCCGACCCTGCATTGTCACAGCATCCCCAGCCCCCCAGAGTGCCACTGAGGTCTCCTGCCCGTGGCAAACCAGACAACGTCCAGCAGGGGGGAAGGCTGCTCTGGCCCCGGCGGAGGTGGTTCTGGACTGCAAGGGCCTCTGCATTTGCTGAGCCGGGGCGCAGGCTGTCTCCTCTGCTGTCCTCAGGGTCTGGGCCTGCAGTGGGTCCTCAGCAGATGCTTGCTGAACTCGGCTGAGCCAGAGGCACTGAGGGCTCAGAGAGCTTTGTTTAGTGTGCATCTCAAGACTAGGGTTCAGACAGTCTTCACTCTGGCCCAGTCAAGCCCAGGATCTCTGCCACTCACACAAGCCATCTTTTGGCTTTTGGAGGCTACCCGGTAAATGAAGACAGGTTCTTTTTTTTTTTTTAATTTTTTTTTTCTTTGTTGATTTTTAGAGAGAGAGGAAGGGAGAGGGAGAGAGAGAGAGAAACATCGATGAGAGAAAACATTGATTGGCTGCCTCCTGCATGCCCCCCACTGGGGATCAGGCCCACAACCTGGGCATGTGCCCTGACTGGGAATTGAACTGGCGACCTCTTGGTGCATGGGTCGATGTTCAACCACCGAGCCACATCGCCGGGCTCAAGACAGGTTCTTATATGTGCAGCTGAAAGGCCAGGTTCTGGGCGGGGCGGAGAAGAAAGCCGTCTGAGCTTTGTGTACTGGCAGCCGCGTGAGCACCGACTGGGTGGGAAAGAACATTCTGTTGGTAGAGAACATGGTCCGTCCAAAACACCAGTCAGAACTGTAGGGAGGAGGGGCTCTGGTTTCTTGGAAAGTGTTTCTTCCTGCTCGGTGAGTGCTGGCCTCTATTACTACATCCTATTTGATGACCTGCTTCACTGTGTGTTTAAAATGCCATACTTTCTCCTGACACCTAAAGCAATGTGAATCTTGGTGTGATTAACCTTTAACCCCTGTGTGGTTTTCATTTCACTTAAAGCTGTAATGTTAAGGATGACTGATGGGAGGCTGCAATGACCCTTTCACTCAGCGATGGGAGGGGCCCCAGTGAACGATAACACAAGCTCCATCAGTGTGTCTTTGCTGGTCAGCGGGATGATGTGATTAGGTTATGCGGTTGCTAATCGGGGGCCTTCAAAGGCATCGGGAAGCCTCCACCGGCCCACAGAGGAGGGCGGACACAGGTCTGGGTCTCCCTGTATTTAGGTGACTTCTGGGATAAAAACGGACTCCTTCTCCTAGCTTTTGAAGGCTTCTTGGACATGTCTGAACCCCAAGAGAACCCACGTCACAATGAGATCTTCTTGTCTTCTCTGATTGGCCTCTTTGTGACCATGGACAGCACACTCTTCAACTAAAACCTAACTGTCCCTGTTCTACCCTAGGCAGTGTCCTGATGCCATTACAGGATATGGGGCCCTCCAGCCCCTGGGAGTAATGAGGCAAACCAGGACATTTTCAGGAGGGCCTCCATCTGAAGCAATTTAGAAACAGGTAGTTGAGGAAAATGGTGAATAAACAGAAAGTCTGAGAAGAACGCTTTTGCAAGGATGGGGACAAACGGGAGGCAAGCAAACATGTTAAAAAGAGGAATTAGGGACACTGGAAGGAAAAGAGAGAAAATGTGTGTGTGTGTGTGTGTGTGTGTGTGTGTGTGTGTGTGTTAGAGAGAGCAGGGTCCTGCCCCAAATGTTATAAGGCCAGCAACACTCACCAGTGATCTGACAATGACACCAGGTGGCTGCTGGACCACACAGAGGAGTTAGCTTAAGTTATTTATTTTACCCTAAAAAGCTTTGCTTTACAAACCAGCCCTTAAACTGAAACAGAATTATAAGAAACCTAGCGATCAGGTCATCCAACTTCCTCATTTTACTGAGGACTCTGAGTCCTCAAATTTTCAAAATCAAACAACAAGTCAACAAAACAAACAAAAAAACATAATTGAAGAGTGCAGACAGAGCACTTCATTTTAACCACTCCGTGAGTTCAGCGTTTGTTGTTATTAATCTTTAAAAAAATAAAAATAAAATGTAACTTTTGGTCAATAATGGGCAACTAATATAAAAACACAAATTATGATGATCTGGGCATTATATCTGATTGATTCAGGTGCACACAGGAGATTACCGTATAATGTCAATCGTGAGGAAAAGTATTCACACACACATGTACAGTACCTTCTGACCTTAAACAGATTATTAAACAGAAAGCACAGTTTGACAAGTATTGTTTTGTATTCTGGAAAGTTACAGAGAGCCATGTGCTATTGTAGGAGTAAAGCAGAGACAGACCATGTGCTTGGGGCAGTTTTTAAAGAATGCTATGCAGTGGAAGCATCAAATGCAAGAGAAAACAGAGGACTTCTGAACGTTTTTGGTGTTTTACATAGTAAGTTAGAAAGCAGGGGTCTATTGTCCTTTATATCTGAATATGCCTTCATCTAAATTATACACCAAATGAAGCATTTGGATTAAAAAAAAAAAAGCCGTGTTCATTGTTATAATGTGAGTCAGCAAATACTGGGCATGCAAAATGTTACCCTGTACGTTTAAAAAGCAATTTGATTCTTGAAAAGAAACAAAACATATTTTTATATGGAGGAAAATAAGAAATGAAAGTATTTGATGATATGTACAACAGATATGGTATATTAAAATCTGGCTCTCTAACAAAATTTCTTACATGGCTAAATCTTAAAATTATTGAAAATAAAGGAAAAAATCTTTATAAATTCCAAAAGTGGTTTATATATAGCCTGATTTTATTATTATTATTATTATTATTATTATTATTATTATTTTAAAGCTATGAAACCATTTCCTGCTTTGCTTTGGTCAAATTAAAGGGAAAAGAGAAATCAAACAAGAAAATAGCTATGTTAAATGATATTGATGACCATCAATGGACACACAAGCTTTGCCACTTTTGTGAACAATTTTCCATCTCTGCATCTTTACAGACCTTTCTCTCTGAGCATCTCTGTGTATTTACTAATTGCTTAAGATGTCCCCTCATCAATGATGGGCGCCCAGGCTGTAGAACAGGCTACCCAATGTCACTGTCAGGAAGTCAATCTGTACCTGAAGCTACAGGGCACGCAGGGTCGGCTATAAAATCCCTTTGAGAAGCCACCACAAAACAGGGTGGGGAGGGCAAGAACCCATTGCCTGTCCAGCTCGCTTAGCAAAACCCCAGTTATTTTCATCATTGCTCGCAGTAGGTGCCCTGATCAGATGCACAAGCCAGTGATTGTGTTATCGCAGTCACGTTGATAATGACCCAACGTTTATAATGCGTCTGTGCACGGCTAAATGAATCCACATCATTAAAACAACGTGCACAGAACTCAATTACGGATTCTTCATTGACAAACATTCTAACTGGGCTGCTGCTGGTTCTCTGAACCGTCTTTTAGCTGAATTGTTATTAAATACATGGCCTTTTAAAAAAAAAAAGAACACATGTTCCCTTTCTAATTTTTGAAGCACTGTCTCATGGCAAAATATTATTATTCCATTTGTCCCAAATCAAACAATTTAATATTTTAGAAAAATACTTTCCCTTATTTAAATAAAAGCAAGTAATGTAGTTTGCAAAGTAAAAGGCAGGGTTTCATCTTTTAGAAAAGAAAACATTAAAAGAGAGAAAGAAAGACGTGTATTGTCTATTTAACCATCAAAACACTCCAATCAAATCAAATCAAATCAAATCGTAGTATAATAATGAGTCCTCTTTCAATGGTCTGCTCTGAACTAAGTTGTGTTCTTTATGTAATAGAATGACAAATGGTTTAATTCAGTATCAAATATTCATGAGCTGCAAATGTGCTGCATCACCGGAACCGCCGCAAAATCATAAACACTGCGGCGTGGACAGAGGGCGGCTCACCAAGGGAGCGTCGGCCCGGTTTTCACCGTCATTGTGGCTGTAAGTCAGTGAGGGACACAGAGAAGAGAGGACACCCCTTTCCTAACAATCCTGAAGTGCTGCCCTGGGAGGAATAAAAGGGGGAGAAAGGAACCTAGATATTGATTCTCGTAGCTTCTCAGACCAGAGGCTAAAAGCAGATGAGGGATGAGACCACCATGTGGCAGGAATTCCAAGGTAGTGTTTCTTTATTAGAAAAGACAGTATGTGAACGCAATAGTGTTTTTCCTTTAAGATTAGAATGATCCCGAATCTAAACTTAAAAATGAAGTGGATTCTGACCATTCAGGGAGCTAGATGAGAGATCATCCTACATATCACCCACTTGGCCATATTTTTTGCTTTTTACATGGCAGGACCTCATGGGAAGACAGGTCTGTGGAAATAATGGAAGTTGCAATTCCCAAAACCAGCTCTATTTTTCAGGCTCGGAGAGATGTCTTAGACCTCCCTGGAACAACTTGATTAATTTAGAATAACAGACTTCTTTTAGCCTGAGCCAAACATTCTCAATGCCACACAAGTCTCTCTCTCTCTCTCTCTTTTGGCAGTGTTTTGCCTCATGCCAATGGAGGGACAACCGTTTAGAAGGAGAGGAGAGTATGTCAGTCATCAAGGACAATGTGCAGAGTCCTTTTGCCTCACAGGGGGCCAGACTCCACCATTTCCCAGCTGCCATGTTCATATTTTCTAGAACTCACAAGTTCAGAGAAGGTTGCACACCACCCAGTGCGTGGGGCAGTCTGTTAGAGGAATTCTATTCCTATCCTTGTAAGCAGTCATTAGAGTTGCCTAAGAAATCTCTGAGAACTCCACAAAATTGAAATCAACTCTCCCAAATGGCATGAAGAGTTTTTCTAACCATCTCCTGTTAGCTAAGCTCATTTGTTTTCCCTCCCGAGAGAAGAGCTCTTGCATCTAATCACACCTAATCTTTCTGCAAAGATGTTTTCCTAAAAAACCATGTAAATCAAGTTTTTGTAAATCTAATCATATGTTTTATGCATCAGGGGAACTTGGAATGTAAAGGAATCCCATGGTGCAGCCTTGTGTAAAATGAAGATTTGCTCCCTTATTATTCATTTTTGTAAATCTGAATAATTATTCATTGAGTTGAAGGAGGTATGCTTTATTTAGGTTTTTGCAATTGGTGTCTTTCCATTTCTTATTTTGAATGGGCCCCCAAATAGGCACACATTTCGCCTTCAGAGGAAGGAAATACAGCAAACATGCTCTCCGATTCGAAGGCCTTCAAGCCTCCAAATGCATGCCAATAAGAAGCCATCATCTGATTTAAAAACCAGCAGAAAACCATGCTCCTATCCCACACCATAAAGCCAGAAAGGCATTTCAGACGATCCCCTCCTTCTTTCTCTTCATTTTCCCCATTGGAAAAGAAAAAGAAGCACAGAGTTCTCCATTTTAAATAGGATGGTGTCCATTAAAGCTTTATCTAGCAGGAATTCCCCAAATCGAGGATCATGAAATTACTCAGTCCCCAGGGAGCCTGGAGAGTCTGGTCTCTGAAGATGAAGTCAGAAATGAGAGAAGGTTTACTGTTTATTCTTCTGCTCGGCAGAAACCACAGGATCCTATAGCAAGGAAGGGCTTAGCAATCAGCGCAGAGCGAAATCAGACTCCCAGCGTCCGTGCTGTAGAGCTTGCTCCGAAGGGAAACTTTCTTGAGGTATTTTTCCGCCCTCCATCCCCTGGGTCCCAGTTAAGGGAAACCATTTTTTTTTTTTTGACATGTCTTTTTTCCATGATAGAAAAGCAGGGTTCCTTTCCTTTCCTTCCTTCCTTCCTTCCTTCCTTCCTTCCTTCCTTCCTTCCTTCCTTCCTTCCTTCCTTCCTTCCTCTTTCTTTCATCTAGGTGGGTAATGCAAAAGCTCTGATGTTTGAGAAATTTGATTTTATTACCGAGAAACTTGTCTACAAGGACTTCCATGTTTTAATGTGGGAAATTGCCCAAATCTAAATTTCCAGCCCCGAGGAGTCCAATTCCATCTGGGCTGGGGACCCTGGAGTATCTTTCAGTAAAAGGGAAATAGCTAAGAGGAACTAAGAATACCAAATGGCTGAACACTGATGTCAGCTCAGATCCTTGGAAAAAGCCAGTGTTGGAGAATAAAGTGGTTGACCGAAAGCTCATTCAATTAGGGCTTCTCGCGCTCTCGCAGGAATAAAGTAATTCCGGGCAGGGTTACGAAGTGCTTGTCGCCAGCAGGGGGAGCTCTAGCTCTGGAAACCCGACAGTGGTCTCCGTGAGCTGTTCGCCGGGCCCAGACCTTGCCGGAGGGGTCCTCGCTCTGTGGTCCCAGAGGTCGGTTACAAGACCCACAGGTGATGTCGCTGAACCAGAAACAGAGGTCTCCCTTCGCACGGTCCCTGGACGAGGAAAGCAGTTAGCACCTTCGTTGAACCCTGGCTATATATACAAATGTGTCATCTTAGGAGTGAGTGACCAAAGTCTTCCAAAAACAGGAAAAAAAAAAAAAAAGGCAGTCGTCCTCCTCTTTTCTCTTTCCCCGCTCCTGGGCACAGCTCTGCTTCTCCATCAGGGACTGCGGTCTGATAGGACCTTCGAGGGTACAGTCACCAGGGGAGCCAGCCCAGGCTGTGCGAGCTGCCTGTGGTTGGGAGCGCCCAGATTTCTCCATGCCCCTAATCAGCGCCAGTCGCTGGTCTCGCTCTGGGTTCCCAGGAGGGAGAAACAGAAAACCCTTCAGCGGTAACTCTATCAGGGCCCAAGAGACTCCACTTCCCATGTCTTCTGTGCTTGGTGCAGTGTGTTCTGCAGATAGAGGAAGGAACCCCCATAAAACGCAGGCATGTGCTGTGAAAATATTCCAGCCCATGAAATGCCCGAGAGGCCGCATGGCCCCGAGCAGCACTCTCCAAGCTGTGTCGCATGCCGCGTTGCTGTCCCCAGGGCACTCCCAGGTATCTCAGGGGGCAAAGAGTTCAGCCAGCCGTCACATAGTTTGAGACGCTGGACATATTATGCATGCATTCCCCCTCCCCTCACCTTTTGTGGCAAGAAAGCTTGTTACAAATCCCAGGAATGCTACAGTTCAAACAAAACCCACTTAATTTGCTTTAACCCTGCATTTCCATAATTTACGTGACCATGACATATTTCTTCCTCTCCAGAGAGCACCGACACCCCAGGCACTTCTGTTCTCTGGAGGACACTGAGAAATGCTGAGCACAGATCGAAGAGTGAAGTCCTAGGGGTGAAGAAATGCGTTTCTGCAGATTGGCTTAGAGTCTAACTGTTGCTATGATTTTTGACGAATCACCCACCCTCTCTGGGCCTCAGTTTCCTCTCCTGTAAAGTGAAGATTCCTCCAGTTCTACACATCCAGGTGGCTCCTGGCTGGAAGGGGAACACCAGATGTTCAGATACACTGAGTTCCTAAAACTTGTGCTTCTGAAGATGGAAATTGATCACACATTTATGTTGAAAGTAAGCTGTAGGCTTTTGTCTATGAACAGACAAAATGGACACAAATCATACGATAAGAGGAGGCAGTATTCCTCTGTATTTGTATTTGGTTTATAAACCACACAAGTCCTGCGGTTACTTCTCTGTATTTATCTGTTCCTGATGCTTAATCTATGGAATAGTTGATGCATGGTTCTCTTTGCAGTTCATGTGCGAGACTGCAAGGGTCTTGTTCCAATTCATGAAATAAATGAACTTTAATTGTTGAGCACATTCACCCGGAATATTAACAGGGGTTCCACAGACTGTAAGGATTTACAGACGCCTTTGAACAGCAGCATGAAGCAGAGTGCCTGCAGTGGTAGTGAGGGACAACATTAACGAAAGGGTGCAAGTTGGAAAACATACACTAGAAGGCTTACTCTAAGGGGCAGTGGTTGGGGTGATCAGGTCTTTGTGCTGGAAGGGCCTTTCTGCTTCTTCCCCAAATCCCACCTCTCCTTCACTTGGGAATGAAAATGGTATTAACTCGAATGCCTTTCCTTGTGGAGGTTGATCAGGCGTTTGAGAAGGAAGATAAGGAAGAGGGGGGAGGGGTTTTGCAGGATGACATTACTGGACATCCGTCTTGCTCATGGCCACCTGCACGCCCTTGTTCAACAATGCTGAACAAATACAACAAAAACTAACTGGGCACATGCTATGTGCCAGGCACTTATTCTCATCATGTGGAAAGTCTTTTCTACCAAACTCTGCCTCAAGTTCTGGCTCCTCTCTGGAGCCCTCCCTGATATGTCCAGCCTTCTGGGATATCTGTCAAATGCTAAACTCTCAGAGTTGGGGTCAGACAATTTAGCACTCATTATATCCTGCTGGAGTGGGGCTCCTATGAGTCCCTAACTAGGGGGCATTCTTCACGAAAGCAGGGGCTACATCTTCACATTCTTTTCCTTGCATGTGGTGCCTCTACAAATAAAATTCACCGAATCTCAGCAAATCACAGCAGAATCTGGGGAATCCTTCAGACCACAGGTCTCTGCTCCTCAGAGTTATAGGATGTGTTTTTGAGCCAATGGTGTATGCTGCGTGGTGTGTGCTCACAGCGATCTGTTTTGTTGACTCTGTGTCCGTTGGTTTCTGTTAGTTTCAGGGTTAGAGAGTCTGATTTGGGGTGTACTTCACACTATTTGTTATCGATAATGTTGTGTACTAAGATTTGTTAATTCCACAGAATTAAGTGCCTTTCTGGGTGGTCTGAATTCATCTCCAAAGGCAACTTCCACTGATGTGGTCTTTTTCTTGGCTTTCTGTTGTACTCGTTTGTGGCTAATTATGAGGGTTTCAGTCAGTTCCATGTAGCCACAGATGGCACGAACACCCCAGGTGGCCTGGAATGGGATTTGTGGGGCTGTGGGGTCTGGGCTCCTTCAGAGAGATCCGCAGGGAAATGAGGGCTGTGGCTGTGGACGTTTGTCTCTGCCCCTCTCACACCTCTCCTGGCGTCCTCACCCCACCTCTGGAGTCTCTACCTCCATCTATCCTGGAGTCCAACTTAGGTGTTTCCTATGATGTTATTGCCTAAGTAAGGTGGGGGCTGATAAGCGTTACAGTGGGACCCCTCCCAAGGGTGTAGCATGAAAAATTGATCTCGAATATTCAAAAGTCCTTCACAAAGCCTAACTTGGCTGGTTCTTCCCAGTTCTCCCAAACTATAACCTTTGCACAACATTTTTCCAGAATACAAAATACTGTCGTGCACGGTATCATCTGAGCCATAAAACCACCAGGTGGAGTGGGGGAGTGGGGGGGCGCTGGGGGCAGATGACTTGCATGAGCGGTGTGTGCAGAAGCAGTGGCAGGGCCAGAGCGGGTCTTCTGACCCCCCTGCCCTGTCTTCTGCTTTGATTGTGGTTATTGGTGGACACGTCCCTCATCCTCACAGCCTCTAATACGGTGTAGTGGGCCAGCATTCAGTCTGTGAACCTGGGGCTGACACTAGGCCTGCCCCTTACGAGCAGTCGTGACAATGAGAGCAACAGCTTCCATGCACTCAGTGCTTGCTATGTGTGAGGAACTGTACCCACATTAGCTCAGTGTCTTAGTCTGTTCAGGCTCCAGCAATGAGGAACCATAGACTGGGCGGCTTATGCACAGCAGAAATCCATCTCTCACAGTTCCAGAGGCTGGGAAGTCCAAGCTCAAGGCACCGGCAGCTCCCGAGTCAGGTGACAGCCTGCTTCCTGATTCATAGACAGACACCGTCTTCTCTGCTGAGTCCTCAGGTGGCTGAAAGGGCAAGGGACCTCTCTGGGGTCTCTTCTATAAAGGCACTAATCCCATTCATGAGGGCTCCACCCTCATGACCTGGTCACCTCCCAAAGGTCCCACATCCAAAGACCATCAATTTGGGGATTAAGTTTCAACATATGAATTTTGTGGGACACAATTATTCAGTCTATAGCTCTTATTTAATACTCACAACCACTCCAGAGGTATCTGTTATTGTCCTACTTTGCAACAGCGCTTAGAGCGAGGTTTTACAATCACTAGCTGATGCTGCTTGGGTCGAAAGCCAGGTTTTGTCTGTTTGTAGCCCGTGATTGTTCACAGTTTCTGCATTGGTTGTTGAGAGATGTAAATAAAATAACTTAAACAAGTATCTTGTTGGGTGCCAGACTGACCCATAGTAAGCTCACAATAAACACGAGGTCTTTCTCTCCTTTCGCTGGAGTCTAGGGACCTCATTTATGACCCTCCCCCCGTGTTGATATTACCTATAGCATAAGTCGATCTTCAATAACTGTTCATTGAGTTCAATGGAAATCGGAGCTGAGAGTGGGGAGATCAGTTTGTGTCCCTGAGCAGCTGGAGGAAGTAAATGACGACCCCAGGCAGCCGTTCTGCAAAGATTGCTGGCATCTAGGCTGGGACACAGTGAGCCCAGAGTGTGAATTCAGTTCACGGCCGCCGTCTCCTGGTTCCCCGCCCTTCCCTCTGGCCCCCTGCTCATTTTCCTTTGCAGGCTTCTCTGTCTCTGTGCCCTTCATGTTACTGTGTCTAAGGGTTCTGTCTACACTGAGAGCTCACAAATCCCGTTCCCAGCACTGACTCCCTTCCTGCTGGCCTGTTTGTATTCCCAAAGCCAACTCAGCTTGAGCCCCACGCGCCGTATATAGCACTCCCTGTCCTGCATTCATTACCCCCCCATCCTTCTTTGCTGCTTGTCCTTTTAAGCTCGTTTGAATCATTTTAAGTAACGATGGCTTTATTGTAAGGATACATATGTGAGAGAACCTGTTAAAGTTGAAAAAATAAAAAAAACAAAGCCAGGCCTCAGGAGAAGAGAAATCATAGTGGATCAGGAAAAGTGGGAGCCCAGGGCAGCTCTCGGGACGTTGAGGGCAGCGCTGGTATGCGTTTAGCCCGGTGCCATTGCTGACCTCACTCGGCTGTCCTCCAGGGTCTGCCCTACTTTATTCTTGCCACTGAGCAGCTCCAGAAGGGGTGAAGACATGGCAGACAACCATCACCCCAAGTCTGGAATTCACCCTGACATCCCCACCTCGTTTACTTCAGTGGTTACCTCTTTCCCTGATTCCAACTATTAGTGCAGTAGTTGGGTCTCCGTGGGGGTGAGGTGTCCCTCCTCCGTACTCCAAAGGCATCTCAGACATGAGCCAGGCACCACTTACTATGCCAGGTTATGATTGGTGCCCTGCTAGCAAGTCCTTGGGGGCGTTTCACCTCCATTCCCAGCACTCTGCCTGACGCCGTAGGCGCCTAAGAAGGTTCCCTGCATGGATGGGATGGAATGAGGGGATGCATGGAAGGAAAAGGCCAGTGATGGTCTCTCCCCACAACTACTGCATGACTGCTGCCTCCTCTTAGAAATCCTACCAATTACCTGAAATATATGTGCCAATGGAGAGAACGAACGAGGGATGGTTGGACCCGTATAGCTCCATTGTTATCCATTGAAGACTCCCAAACAAGCGATGTTGATACATTTTAGACCATTACTGTCACAGCAGATATCTGGGGCAGTTGCAAACTTCCAAGGACTCAGTTTCTGGTCACTGTGATTAGAGTTGAGTGTGTGATGTGCCCTGTGGCATGAGATGCTCCTTAGGATAAGGGCAGACCCCGTGCTTAGCAACACAGTCAAGACCTGCTGTTTCCAGTCCTTTCTCCTTTGTGCCAAGCCCCTTGGCTAAAGGATTTGGGGCAGGGTGACGAGGCAGGAGGGTGGAGAAGGAATGGAAGGGGAAGAGGAATGGGCTTCTCTGAGAATAACAATTGATTTGAAATATAAAACATCTTATTGATAAAAGCAAAGCCTAGATGGAAGGGAACAGTTTGATATAGCACACCATTTGACAAAAATCATGCGCATCTGTTTAGCACAATATACAACATAATGACAGCAATCTTCCCTGTTTGTATCTATTCATCTGATTATACAGAGTAACAATTCTTTTAGTTACACATTTATTTACCCAGGGATTTTTTTTTAATGGATAATAAGTTAGTAAATCAGATAGCATGTGTTCTGGATAATACTTTAGTAAACTGTCTACCACACAAGACGGTTGCAATTCATATTTTATATAATATCCAATGTCCCGTTAATACCCATAGCACAATGTGAGGCTCTGAGCAGCTCTTCAAGAAGGACAAAGCAGATTTTAATGATTATTTAATACTGTTTGATCTAGACATATATTATGTTGAAAAGCTACAGATTTCAGCCCTGCAGTGCACCACAGATGTAACGAGAAATGCGGGCTTATTTGAAATAGAATCCAATGGCCTCCTTTTGATGCAGTTGACATGGCTGTTTGTGCTCAAGTTTCCTGTCTTTGACCCAAGGATACCGTATGAGCCTTTTCGAACTGGTGGAAATCCAGACTTGAACTCCAAAGTGTATATAGCGCTTCATGGAAAAACAGTGAATATTAAGGAAGAGAGGATAGTATTTAACTTAGGCCATTGAAATATGATGATGAAAATGTAAAGAATTCTCTCTGAAGTGAACACAGAAGTCAACGACATTTTTGAATCTTTCCAGAACCAAGGGAATCTTACTGTTTAAGACGCAAACTGAAGATGGAAAGAGCACCGCTAAGGAGAAGGGCTTGTCTTACCTCCGCCCACACCGTGCGCCTGGCTGCCAGCAAAGGGCTGTTGCTGGAAGGTCCACAGTATGGAAGGACAACCTCTGCCTCCCCAGCAACGCCCACGTGCACGCGCTCACTCCTCATGAAGCCCACGAGCTTCCCAAGGTTATCAAGGTGAGGTCTGTCGTGGTCTTAGACCACATTACATACCTTATTTTAAAGAAAGCTCTCTGGGTCAGATCCCCATTGCCTGCTACATTTTAGCAAAATTAGATTTGTTTCAGAGTATCAGAAACTTTGAAGATGTATGGGGAAGGAACCTTGCATTAATATCTACTATTTACCAATAAGCATTTTCTACATATTTTTAAATCTAATAGGTACAATGGCTTTATAAAATAGGTAATATGTCCCTTTCCAGACAAGGGAATGGGATTTATTTATTTTATTATTTAGTTATTTTATTAGAGTATAATTAACATGTAACATTATATTAGTTTCAGGTATGCAGCACAGTGATTTGATATTTATATTCTTTAGGATGTGATCACTACAATAAGTCTAGTAATCATCTGTCACCACACACAGATACTATGATAATAGTGACTATTTGTATCTCTTAAACCCCTTCATCTTTTGCATCATTCAATCATCTCCTTCCCCTCTGGCAACCATCAGTTTGTTCTCTGTATCTATGAGTCTGTTTCTGTTTTGTTTTTGTTTGTTTTTAGATTTCATATATAAGTGAAATCATATAACAGTTGTCTTTTCCTGACTTATTTCAGTTACAGTAATACCCTCTAGATCCATCCATGTTACAAAGGGCAAGATTTCATTCTTTATTATGGCTGAGTAATATTCCGTTGCGTATACCACATCTTTATTCATTTGTCTATCGATGGACACTTAGGTTGCTTCTATATCTTGGTTATTTTAAAAGTGCTGCAATGAACTTGGGGTGCATTTATGTTTTTGAATTAGTGTTTTTGTTTTCTATGAATACATACCCAGAAGTGGAATTGCTGGGTCATATGATAGTTATATTTTTAATTTTTTGAGGACCCTCCCATTTCCATAATGGCTAATGGCTGCCCCGATTTACAACCCCACCCACAGTGCACAAGGGTTCCCTTTTCTCCACATCCTTGCCAACACCTGTTATTTGTTGTCTTTTTGATAATAGCCATTCTGACAGGTGTGAGGTGATATTTCATTGTGGTTTTGATTTGCATTTCCCTGATGATTACTGATGTTGAGCATCTTTCCATGTCTGTTGGCCATCTGTAGAGCTTCTTTGGGGAAACACGATTTAAATTTGCACAATTAATCAGGGGCAGGGCAAGTCTGAATCTAGCACCAGCTGACTCCAAAGCCTGAGCAGTTTCTCTGTACCAGCGCACCTCAGACCAGCAGTATGCCCTGGGAGTTAGAAACACACCACCACCCCCATTTCACACCCACAGAATACGAACAAATTGGTCTAGGCATCAGCGTTTTTGGGGAACTCACCCAATGATTCTGCCAAGCAGCTGGGGTTAAGAACCACCAGGTTACACTCATAGGTACAATACTGCATAATTCCCATACACTTACCTGAACCACGTAGGTCAAAATGAACAAATGTCATGACATCTATACGGAAGGACATACTAGAAAAAATACATGTCCCTGAATGCAATTAGTTGTCATTCCTTTCTATGAACTCCTCATGAATTAGGAGTTCCACAGGGAGATTTTGAACTGTACTGGCCTTTTTTATTTTATTTTCGTTCCAATTCAACAAGCATCTTAAGATGTTTCAGTAAGTGTATTGAGCTATAGTCTGGTAGTGGTTGTTTTGTACTGAACCCATTCAAGGAACTCAAGAAAGGAAATGATCGAATGGAGCTGCATCTTTGACCACAGGGTCAAAAATTGGGTTAAGGTTTAAAACTTAGACACTTCCGCCCGGCTGGTGTGGCTCAGTGGTTGAGCATCATCCTGTGCACCAAGAGGTCGCCGGTTCGATTCCCGGTCAGGGCACATGCCCAGGTTGTGGGCCCGATCCCCAGAGGGGGGCATGTAAGAGGCGGCCAATCGATGTTCTCTGTCATCGATGTTTCTGTCTCTCTCTCCCTCTCACTTCCTCTCTCTCTAAAATCAATAAAGAAAAAAAAAATTAAAAAAAAAACGTAGACACTTCCAATGGTTAATTTCTTTTGTTCCTTTTCATGATCTCAAAACTCCTATTTGATTGGATTTTTGTTTGTTTTAATAACAGAAGCTAGCTATTTGCCCGGCAAGTTGTTCTGGTGTTGCAGAGGCCTACTGTGTGGATGAGAAATGCAAAACCTAAATGATATTAAAAGTGGACTTACACTCAAATCAGAACTGACTTCTTCATGAAAATTCTTGCTTTTTAGGTGCTGTGAGCACTTTCTTCTGACACATTAATACCATTCCTCCCCCCAAACTATGGGAGCTACTTATAAGGCACAAAAATCCTGCCCGAAAAACCAACAACTCATAACCTAAGAGTTAAATGACATAAGCAATATGGTTGTGGTTAGAACTATTAATGCTTTTTGGAGGAAATGCTCCAAAATGCTAGCAATGGCCATCCCTGTTGATTAGAAGTACATGTAAAAAATATCCAAACTAAATCCAGAAACTCTTTTGAGTTTTTAAAAACTGTTTATATCTGTGGTCCTATTTATTTTCTTCTAAGACAATGGCTCTGGGTCATTTTCAGGAGCCTTCCTTCCTTCCTTCCTTCCTTCTTTCCTTCCTTCCTTCTTTCTTTTTCTTTTTTAAACATTTGCATCTTAGCTCAATGACTTACTCTAATAAAAGCCTTTTATTTTAAACATATGGGAGTAGAGATTAAAAACACTAACATTTTTGCTGAAAATCTTTAAAAATGAACAAATATGCTTCCAGAGCTTTCTCAGACTTGAATTTCTTTGAACTACTCTCTCTCTCTCTCTCTCTCTCTCTCTCTCTCTCTCTCTCTCTCTGTGTGTGTATATATATATTTTTAACCTGATTCTGATTCCAGATTTCATTGAAGAAATAAAAGCTGAAGTATTATGTGTGGTTTAAAAAGAAGAAGATAAGTGAAAAAAAGGAGGTTTAATTCCAGCAAAAGGCTTTCAACATCACAGTGTCAGGATTATAGACCCTGAAGCCAGAAGGCCTGGGGTTGATCCTGATCATGTGACCTAGATTCATCACTTCATCTCAATTTCTTCATCTGCAAAATGGAACTATTATTTGGTAGCTTCCTAATAACATTCTGTGAAGATTAAATAAGTTAATATATATAAAATGCTTAGGACACTACACGGCACGTGGACCACATCTTGAATGTGCAATAGATGATAGCTATTATTATTATTATTATTATTATTGATGGAATACATACTTAGATCAATGGCAGAGCTAGCAAAATTGTGCGGAGTCTAATTTGGATTGCCTGTGTTTTAGAAGATATTTCTTCTATTTTTGTAGAGTTTTTCTGAGTAAAAGGGAGCTTGTTCCTTTCTTTGCCTCATAGCTGGAAGCTGCCCTGGGAATGTCAACACATACTAAAGACACTTCAGAATTATGTCCTTGTGACCAGCAGTTTATTCCCCTGGCCAGGACCATAACCTAGGATTTTAGCAAGCAACCACACTCTGAAGCTAGACTTCCCTCCCTCCTCAACCCCTTTCATCTTTCTTTCTCATTCTCTTCCTTTTACAAAATTATTAATAAAAAAAACTTACCTGTTTGCCAACTGATCAATGAAAAGCATTGCATAAGCAGAGAACAATTTCCTAAAAAGTTAATTATGTTGCTATTGTAGCAGAGAGCACATACTACTTGCTCAATATTGGTGTTCCGCTGCCTGAGACTGACTGGTATTGTGGGGCCTCCCTGGGAGCCAAATGTGCATAAAGTTTATTTCTCCTAGTCTTCAGGGAGCAATCCTTTCGGGTGTGCAGTGTGTGTGTGTGTGTGTGTGTGGTGTGTGTGTAGAGAGAGAGAGAGGGAGAGGGAGAGAGAGAGAGAGAGACGCTGCTGACTCTTTACCCTAGGATTTCTCCCCCATCCCAGCTTGGAGACCCCCTCAGAGGCCCTAGCCTTTGAAGGAATGCATTTCTTACATCTCTATCAGCTTTTACTTAACTACTGCATCAGATTACAACACTCCAGCAAAATGAAATAGTAGAATAAAAATTATTTTCAAAAATAGTTCTCTTCTAACTTGGACCACATTTTGAGTGCGTGCAGTTAACTACAAGGCATTCTTTCTTTGGCTGCGAGTTCAGATGTCTTGTCTTCATTATAGAACAGCCCCATGCAAGACCAAATTGCTCATATTTCACTTTTATGTCCTTCAGTTCACTTACTATATTATTCTTAAATCATTTATTAAAATTCTTCATTAAGTTTTCTTTAATTTTTGCCTCTACACCTTGGTATCTCCTCTGCCCTAAAGCCTCACGCTTGTTTTCTTCTTAAAGAAATGCAACAGGCCTAAATGATTCTGTTTCTGCTTATATTTCCCCCATTATAGACTATTCTTTTAATGACTTCCAGTCCTGAGCTTGCCACCTACCCTAGGATAGAGAAACTTAACATGCCATTGCCCACGTTTATGTAGAGGACTGGTAGATTTGGTAAGTCACAATTAAGTTATCAGACCAGGAACCGAGAAAAAGGGCGTAAAAATGTTGGATGAAGACTTCTTTTATTAGAATACATATTTTTGGGTCTCAGAAATAAATTAGGTTTGTCTAGACATTTTCTAGATGAAGAAACCAAAGACCCAGAGGGTAACTGTTCTCAGCCAAGTGCCATAGGACCAGTTAGTACTCAAGTTAGAACTAAAGTCTAAGCCTCCTGACACCTTCTCCTGTAGCACTTTCTCTCTCTTTTCCTTCCTTCCTTCCTTCCTTCCTTCCTTCCTTCCTTCCTTCCTTCCTTCCTTCCTTCCTTCCTTCCTTCCTTCCTTCCTCCATCCCTCCTTCCTTCCTGCAGTATATTTATTCATGCCTACTATGTACTTGTTTCATAATAAACAAGGGACCAATAGTGTTTTATTTTGGGGATAAAAACCTGGGCAACATCTGGTCTGACAAGTAGGAGAGTACTGAATGACACACAGAAACAGCATGTTTGAAACAGGAGCGACCCTGACAAATGGATTTGTGTGGTTGTTGTCACTACAGCATAGCGTTCTGGGTGTAACACGCAGCACCACTTTTACTGGGATACTACGGAATCCTGATCCGAAACAGGGCAAAAAGAACCGCAGGACAATAGGAAAGCGCACAGACACTCCAAACCCATACCCAGGGATGGAGCTGCCTCCGATGTCATGCAGCAGACAATTAGTACACTGACATTTTGGCAAAATTTCCAGGCACTTCCACAAATCCCTTTTTAGATTCTCCTTCCTTCCAGCTCAGCGAGACAGCCACATTTTTCGGAGCCTCAGACAAACAATAGTGCCCAAATGATATTTCAGAACCCGCCCCCACCCCCCCAACCGAGGCTCAACCGGGCTGGGAGGAAGGAAGGTCACCATATGGCCCTGCTCTTTGTGCACGACCTTCCTGCCATTGTCTAGCTGCCTGTGCCTCTTTATTTTACTTTGGGAGACAAGGGCTTGACTAAAACGCACAAAGGAGATTTAGGATTAAGCCTCATCTTCTGGCTTCCCAACCTGTAACGTCTTTCAGGCTGACAAAGGTGGGAGGAGCTGAAGAGAAAGCCGGGGAACAGAGGCGGAGGGAGGGCCGGGCAGCCAGGCGGCGAGGGGACAGGGCTCTCTCCCAACTTGCCGGCCCGGCCTCGCTTTTTCTTCCTCACACAGAAGCACCATCTGTTCACAGACTTGGTGCGTTCGCATTTGTTTTCCATTCAGTAACAGCTTATGTAAGAAGCAGCTTATGAAGTGAGCAAATATGTCACCAAATGGATGGGCAACTGTACTTTGCTCGTGCCCCCTAAAACTTTACAGAAGCAGGCTCTGTGCGGTCCTGACCAGTGCCCATGCCCGCCGCCTTGACTGGCACCGCCCGGCCTGAACAGCCCCCTCTGCTGAAGCCGCTCAGCGTCTCTGCACTGCGTTTATCTTCTATTTTAAAGCACCGTTCAGTGATTTTTAAAAAATTTATTGATTTGAGAGAGAGAGAGAGAGAGAGAGAGAGAGAGAGAGAGAGAGAGAGACATCGAGTCGTTGTTCCATTTATCTATGCATTCATTGTTTGCTTCTTGTATGTGACCTGACGGGATTGAACCTAAGGGTATCTGGATGACACTCTAACCAACTGAGCTACCCAGCCAGGAACTAAATGACATTTTCAACAATTTATTTTTCTAGTTCACTTGCCCAATGACAGCATAAACAATGTGAGAACAGGGAATTTACTGTCAATTTCTTGCCATATTCCTTTTTCTCTGGTTAACCAGAGACAACCCTATGACACACTGACATTTTGGCAAAATTTCCAGGCATTCTGTTAACTTACTTGGTCATACTTTCAAAACTAACATGTGGGAATAAATCATGGGAGAAATGGCTTAAACATCAAAATATCACCTTTTGCTATCTCAAAAAAAAAAAAAATACTGTTTTTGATTTTGACAGGCATCCTTTAAGAAATGAGGCCGATGTGACATTTTCATGCCAGGGCACAGTATCATTCCGTGGAGCTGATATACTCAAGATTACATCCCCAAATATCATTGGACATTTTAGTTGTCTAAAATTTTTCAGTTATAAATAATGCTGGGTCAACATCTTTGAGTATGAAGTTTTTTTCTGTTTTTAGAATTATTTTCTTAGACTACATTGCGAGAAGTGAAATTATAAAATCAAATTAGTAACATTTTGAATTTAATCTTCAAACTATCATTTAACAAAAATTTACTGTTTTGAGTAGGAATATGAAAGTCTGGGCCACTAATTCATCACTACATTTATACATTTCACTCACATTTTATTGAATAGCTTGGAACATGACTGAACAAGTCTTCATCTGTCAGAATTTAATGGTTAGCCCTGGCTGGTGTGGCTCAGCTGTTCCGGCGTCTTCCCGTGCACCTTGCGTGGAGAGGCCCGGGTTGCAGGCTGAATCTCCAGTAGGGGGCATGCAGGAGGCAGCCCATCGATATTTCTCTCTCATCAATGTTTCTCTCTCTCCCTCTCCATCTAAAAATCAATAAAAACATATTTTAAAAAAATTAGTGTTTACTAACCAGAAGTATCTTTAAGATGTAGGAATATAAATTGCTATTAAACGTATCCCTTATTTTCCTTAGGAATTCAATGAACATTTAAACACTCTGTTAGAGAATATGAGTGACTGGGTTAGATAATTTAAACTTGAATGTACTATTCTGACATTATAGTACACTGTGTAGAGATCATAAATTACCAAGGCATCAAATTACAAAAATACAATAAAGAAATGTCATATTTTAAACTCTAAATATCGAAAATAAATAATTACACACTGATTTTTTTTTAAAAAGGGCCAAATTTAACTCTGATATAAATTTTGAACCCATTTCATACTTTCCTTGAAAATTTTTACTGTTTTTTTAAATATTTTTTTTATCCTCACCAGAGGACATTTTTGCATTTATCTTCAGATAGAGCGGGAAGGAGAGAGGGAGAAAGAGAGAGAGAGAAACATTGATGTGAGAGAGACACATCAACTGGTTGCCATCCTCACAACCCCAACTGACCCCAACTGGGGCTGGGGACAAACTGCAACCGAAGCACGTGCCCTTAGTGGGAACCGAACCCAGGACTCTCCGGTCCGAGGGCCAACACTCTAACCGCTGAGCCAAATTGGCCAGGGCTTTATTGTGTTTTAAAAATTGAAATGAAATGAGTGGAACAGAAAATCCCGCAATGCCCATTTTAAGTGGAAATTGCCATGTAGATTTTAAGAGTCACTAGAAGTTGAACTACTTGCAACACTCAAACTTTTTCTTGGGTTAATGCCCCTGATTGCCTTGTGGAATAATGTTCACTTCTTAGTCAATAATTTCTCTTTTCTTTTTCTTGAGAATAAATATTCTTTAGTTTGAATGTCGCTTTTAGTTTTCACTCAAAATTATCTGCTTGTGAAATGTGTGAGGGGATAACCGTGACCACAGCCTCGGCGCTGTGTCCCTGGGCCTCAGCGCCTGTGAGCGCCGCTGGCACACGTCCACGCTACTGTAAGCATAAAGTTCCCTCACCTTCTCGCAGAATGGCGTTGGCCATTCCGGTGTGAGCTTATACTCATGAATGCAATAATTCCCAAATGTCAGACTGAAGATGAAGATGATCCCTGGGCAAGACTGAATTTTAATTAGACCTTGTATTTCCCACAACTTGACTTTTCTTGGATCTGTTCTAATTTCTTTTTAATTCTGGGTCCATGCTAGTGTGTATGAGTGAGGAAGGGTTACACAGAGCTAGGTGAGTTGTGAGAAATCAACTTGGAGTACTGTCTGTGTAGGGTAAGGAAATATAAATACTTTTCAACCTTTCCTGACAGCACTTTAAGACAGGAGGGGATCTCAGAGGAGGGGAGTGGGGGTGGGGGAGGAATGAGATAAACCAAAGAACTTATATGCACGCATGCCTAACCAATGAACATAGAACAATGCTGGGGTAGGGGGGGAGGGGGATGGGATCAAGAGGAGGGTGTCTATGGAGGAAAAGGAGAAACATCTGTAACAAAAGTAAATTAATAAAAATTGCAAAAAAAAAAAAAAGGAGGAGATCAGATGTGTGCTTCAAGCCTTGTCTATATCAGTTCAGAGTGTAAATGCGGTAACACCAGCAGGCTCCGGGTGTTATGGGAGCCTGGAATCACTCTTGGCATTACCCACAAACCCATAGGCTTCTTTTATTTTTCCGGAAGTTGGTGAAAGCAGAGCCCACTCTTCACTACATTATCCTGGACTAGAGAGCACCGCCGGTGAGAGTGTGAATTCCTGCTCATCTTTTTTTTTTTTTTTTAATTTTTTTTCTTTATTGATTTCAGAGAGAGAGGAAGGGAGAGGGAGAGAGAGATAGAAACATTGATGAGAGAGAACATTGATTGGCCGCCTCCTGCATGCCCCCCACTGGGGACTTGGCCCACAACCTGGGCATGTGCCCTGACCGGGAATTGAACTGGCGACCTTTTGGTGCATGGGTCGACGCTCAACCACTGAGCCACACCGGCCAGGCCCTGCTCCTCATCTTCACGGGCAACACATCTCCTCTTCCTCCTTTGATGAGGCCTCACCCAAGGTATCTCCAACTTCTCCGTTCTCCTTAACCCCAGTCCCTCCAATCCCAGCAGACTGCTTCACCTCCTCTTCTGCCAGTGAGATTGAGGTCAACCAGACGTGCCCATATCTATCCTCGCCTCAGGGGTGTTCTTGCCGTCTATTCTTTTTTAAAAATAGTTTATTGATTTTAGGGAGAGGGAAAGAGAAACATGGATGTGAGAGAGAAACATGGATCAGCCGCCTCCTGCATGCCCCCTACTGGGATCGAGCCCCAAACCTGGGCATGTGCTCCGACTGGGAATCAAACTGGCGACCTCTTGGTGCCCGGGACAACACGCACTAAACTGAGCCACACCGACCAGGGCTCGTTCTTATTATCACTCCTTTTTGCTCACAGTCTCAGGCAAAGAGGTGTCCATGCACCCCACCAAGGCAACCAACCTCTGCCCTCCACCTCACAGCCTCCCCAACTCGGTACTCCCTTTTGTCTCAATTAACTCCTTTTCCACGTGGCCTTTTGGTCTTTTCTTCTCCCCTCGCCCCTTCCCCTTAACTCCAAATACTTACCAGCCCCTCCACTGCTTGACTCCTCTCCTCGTCCGTGTGATTCTGGCTCAGACTACTGGGGAGCCCAACACCTTGTTTAACTCTCTAAATCTTCGTTTCCTCATCTGCAAAATGCTGACGCCTCACAGTCCTGTGGCGAATGAACTAATAAAATAACAATGGAATGACATAATCAGATAATGTGTTAGTTACTGATCCTTTACTCAGGAAGTTCTAGAATGTTCCTGGAGTGACCAAAGGTAACTAGCTCTCTCCCTACAGAACTCCTTTTCTCATGGGGTGGTGGCTGGGCGGGGGCGGGGGGGGCAGCAGAGATAGCAAAGAGGGAACCCTAAGAGCAAAGCCCCACTACCCCTATTCCCTCCTCCCTGACTTGTCCATTGTTGTGATAATGTGTGTGATAATGCAGGAAAGGGCACTCTGAAAACTGTGCAGCCCCGTGCACGGATGGGGTACTGTTGGTAACCCTGTTATAGGGTAAAGTGCAGTCTCCCCTGACCTGCACGCAGAGCTGCCTATGCTCTAACTCTTGTCACTGTACCTCCCTTCCTCCAACTGTTTCTCAGAAATAATTCTCTCCTTCAGTCAAGCGGATGCCCTCCGTGCCACAGCAGGCCTTTTCTCATGCTACTGGAGAATGCCTTTCATCTCCAGGGTGGTCATCCTGTCTGGACCTCGAGGTTTAGATCAAGTTCTAGTTCCAGCAGAAAACACAGAACAATTCCATTAGTTCACAGCGCTGTCATGCCGTCCCCTAAACTCCAGCAGAGCTATCCATTTCATTTCTGCTACTGGACTTCTTCTTTTCCAAGTTTGGAACAAAAGAACCCACTATTCACTGTATCATCTTGGACTGGAAGCATCACCGGTGAGAGTGTGAGTTCCTGCTGTTAGAATCCTGTCTCAGAGCAGGGTTTCCTGAAGTGACTTGAGTGCCACCTGGAGAAAAAGCCACCTTTCTTTTAGCCTCTAATATGGTGGTTAAGTGTTGTCAATCTCCAAGAGGAGGATATAAAATGCAGCATTTCCCAAAACATACTTAAGCATAGAACCATTTCTTAAAAAACATGGGACATTAACAAAGACTGTTGTGTTAGCCTATGCTCTGGGAGACACTCTCTTAGAGTGTTACTGAAGTTGATGATATATGTTTGGTTAATTGAGGTGACAAATAGCTTCAGGTTAATCTGTAATCTTTGCTTGCGCCATGATAAAACCACATGACCATTTATTCAAAAATCTAAGAAGCCATGGACCTTGAACTGAAAGACGTTGATTTGAACTCCAGTTCTGTCCCCTTTAAATAGAGGTATCAGGACTTCTGGTCAAGATTGGGGCGTAGGTAGCCCCAGTACTTGCCTCCTCCCACAACCACATCAAAATTATAACTAAACTACAGAACAACCATCATTCAGAACCGCCTGAAATTGAGCTGAAGGAAAGTCCTACAACTAAGAAATTAAAGAAGAGGCCACATGGAGACTGTTAGGAAGGGTGGAGGTGTGGATGGGCTGGTCCCACACCCACGTGTGGCAGATAAAAATCAGGGGGATACCTTGGCTGTAAAGGTCCTCCCTGAGGAGCGAGGGGTCCCAGTCCCACACAATGCCTCCCAGCTCAGGGTTCCAGTGCCAGGAGGAGAAGTCCCCATAACTTCTGGCTGTAGAAACCAGTGGGAACTGAGGCTGAGGGAGGCTGAGGCTGCTGGAGCCCCAGGCAGGTCCTCTTAAAGGGCTCGAGCACAGACTTACTTGGACTTGCTCCCTCCAGGCTCCAGTGTGGGGGAGCAGCTCAAAAGGCACTAGAGACACACGGGGGGAAAACTGAGTTGTTTGGCATGGGGCGAGAACTGGAGGGGCAGCTTTCTTCTGGACAGATGTGCTGGTGGAGGCCATTGTTCCTTTGGTGAGCCCTTCCCCCACAGGGCAGGCAGACTGGTGCCACATTTGGGTCTCCAGCAACTTGGCTTATTCTGTTTGCCCCACCCTGGTGATTCCCTGAGGCCCTGCCCACCCCAACTTTTGGGCCTACCCAAGCTGTTTCCAGTGGCTTTACCATAGGATTGGTCTGTCTTGGCTCCTGCTTCAGATTTTTCTAAAATCTCTTAAGTAAGCAGCATCTGGCTTCAGCAAGCCCCATACCTCTCATTAAGTGGCCCCATGCCTAGCACTAGAAGCAGCCAGCCTTGGTTATAGTTTGGCTTTGCCTGTGGACCTCCAAGCCCAGCACAAGAAGCAACTATCTGCAGATCACTTTGTAGCTTATGCTTGGTGGTCTTGGGTAGAACACAGGCAGTGACTGACCTTGGTCTGTGCCTCCAGGGCGGCCCCAAAGCCAGCACACCCAGTGGACAGCTTCAGACCACGTCAAAGCACCACCACCCAACCACCTCCACAAGTGACACACTCAAGGAGTGGACTCAGTGGGTACCAGAGCCCTGATGAAGTAAGTCTTGCTCTGTATGGTTGGCCCCTGCATAACTGATCCTCCAAGGTACTCAGAGGTTGGTGATCAGTGGGCACAGCCAGTCCTTGCAGCTGATCAGCCTCAGTAAATCCCTTCCACTGACATGCCAACAGCAATTAAGACTGAATTACAACAGAAGGGTGTACAGTCCACACGAGGGGTGCACCTCAAGGGCCCAGGTGGGGTGATCAGGGAGGCTGTGCCACTGGACCCTATAGGACACCTACTACAATAGGCCACCCTACGAAGCCTAGGAGACATAGCAACTCTACCTAATACATAAAAACAAACACAGAGAAGCAGCCAAAATGAGGAGACAAAGAAACATGTCCTAAATGAAAGAACAGAATAAAACTCTAGGAAAACAGTGAAATGAAACAGAGATAAGCCATCCAACAGATGCAGAGTTCAAAATACTGGCTATAGGATGCTCAAGGAACTTAGTGAAGACGTCAAGAGCATAAAAAAGGACCAGTCAGAAATGAAGGATGTACTAACTGAAATAAATAATAATTTATGGGGAATCAATAGTAGAGTAGATGAAGCCAAGAAGCAAACCGTTGATTTGGAATACAAGGAAGCAAAAAACACCCAATCAGAACAGCAAAAAGAAAAAAGAATCCAAAAAAATGAGGATAGTGTAAGGAGCCTCTGTGAGAACTTCAAATATACCAACATTCACATCATGAGGGTGCCAGAAGGAGAAGAGGGAGAGCAAGAAATTGAAAACCCATTTTAAAAAATAATGACAGGAAACTTCCCTAACTTGGTGAAGGAAACAGACATACAAGTCCAGGAAGCACAGAGAGTCCCAAACAAGATGAACCCAAAGAGGTCCACACCAGGACACGTCATCATCAAAATGCAAAAGGTAAAAGACTTAGAGAGAATCTGAAAAGCAGCAAGGGAAAAGCAGTTAGTTAACTACAAGGGAGCTCCCATAAGACTGTCAGTTGATATCTCAAAAGAAATTTTGTAGGCCATAAAGGAGTGGCAAGAAATATTCAAAGTGATGAAAAGCAAGGACCTACAACCAAAATTACTCAATCCTGCAAAGCTATCATTTAGAATAGGTGGGCATATAGTTTACCAGACAAGAAAAAGCTAAAGGAGTTATCACCATCAAACCAGTATTATGTGAAACGTTGAAAGGTCTTCATGAAGAAGAAGAAGATAAAAAATATGAACAATAAAATGGCAATAAATACATATCTAGCAAGAACTGAATCTACAAACAAAATGAACAAGCAGAACAGAGACAGACTCATAGATACAGAGAACTTTTTGTTGGTTGTCAGGTGGGAGAGAGGTTGGGGGAATGTGCAAAAAAGGTGAAGGGATTAAGAAGTACAACTTGGTTGTTAGACTGATGAACCTCAAAGGGAAGGGGGTGGGAGGGTAGGAAGCGATAAACCAAAGAAATTATATGCATATATGCATAACCAATGGACACAGACAATAGTGTGAGGAAGCAGGAGGGGGACAGGAGCAAGAGGTGGGGGGTTCATGGGGGGGAAAAGGGGAGACATTTGTAATACTTTCAACAATCAAGATAAGTTAAAAAAATAAATAAATAGAGGGATCATGAAGAAATTATTTAGTCCCTAATACAGGCATCATCTTTCTTAGGAGGCTAATAATACCTAACTGAATTGTGACGACTAAATAAGACACCATGTATAAAGTACTGAGGGCCTAGGAAACATATAAATTAGGGCCTAGGAAACATAAGAAGTTCAATTAATTTTAGTTTTCTTTTTCTTTCTCTCTCCAGGTTGTTCATTTTGATAGGTTACTCTGGTTAGGATTTTATTTATTTTTTATTTATCTATCTCTTATAAATAGATTTCTAAGAAAACCCTCTAAATCATCCCCATGTCTTTTTATAATTATGTTGTAAATCTGGTTACCATACATCAACACTTTACTATTAAAAGAAAAAATAGAGCCACAATAAAATTAGTTTATAATTTCTTTGTACCTTTGATCTCCACATAGTTAAATTGCAAGCAACTATCAAATTAATACATTGTTGGCATTGCTTTTGAGGTTTATGTATTCGTATTTCTCGATTTCTTTTTGTGTACCCATATTTCTGATTTTGACAATTTAAACCAGAAAGGCTAAGAGAGTCCTAGAGCCACACCCAGGGCAAGAGACTGGAGAGCCAACCAAAGGCCGAGCTGATTCTCTTTTACATCCACACCTGCGTACATTGACTGAGGCCACCGAGGAAAGTAGCGCTCCAGGCACGCACACGCCAGAACAGTCACAATAATGCAGATACGTGGCAGGTTGACTAGGCATTTTTATGCCAGAGAATGACAAGTCTGCCAGCAAGTATACAGTGTCTCTAAGTGACCTGCCCAGAGGGCCTAATTTCTTTAATCAGTGGCTAAATTAGCTCCCCTTTCTGAAAGCCTACAAGGGAAACAAAGACACTTCTTCAGATCTGAGGGCCACTGCCAAGTGCTCTGTGGAGTAGACAGGCCCACGCACACTCATCGTTTGAAACTGCTTTCGGCAGGATGCAGCTAATCCATGACTTGGAGAAGTGATCAATAAACCTGGCTGATGTTGTCCAGCTCCTGCCCCGCAGATCAGTGTGTTAGGTAATGTGTTCAGCCCATTGGCCAGGTCAGGCAACTGAGGCTCCCAAGAGTTACCAAACTTGCTTTAGATACAGAGTCAGTGAAGAGGGTGGCGGGCCTGTCTCCCACATGCTGCTTTTTCAAATGCACCCATGTGATGGCATTCAGTGCCTTTAAACACATTAAGTCTGGTGTTTATATGGAAAGTCAAGTCTTAGATAGGCATGTGTACTGGTTGGCTGGGGCTGCCATAACAAAATACCACAGACTGGGTGGCTTAATCAACAGAAATGTATTTCCTCACAGTTCCGGGGGCTGGCAGTCCCAGAGCAAGGTGTCGGCAGGGTTGGTTTCTCCTGAAACCTCTCTCTGTGGCTGGCAGACGGCCGCCTTTCTCCTGCGGCCTCTCCTTGTACACGTGCACCCTGGTGTCTGTTCCTCTTCTTAGAAGGACACCAGTTACATTGGATGAGGGCCCACCTCATTACCTCATTTATCCTTAATTACCTCTTTAGAGGTCCTAATCTCCAAATACAGCCACATTCTGACAAATGCCCTTCCTCACAGCTTTCAGTTTGGGTTGTTTTATAGCTTCCCACATAGTCATTATTTAATTGATAAATGCTACTGATAGACTCCAGTGGATGAAATCTAGGTCTTTTTTCTGTTATTATTAATTTATTTTTGCTACAGATGTTTCTCCTTTTTCCTGATCCTGCACTTCCCCCGCCCCCCTCCCCTGGCCCCGGAAATCTAGGTCTTTACTGTGATTCTTTAGTGACCTGTTCTGTTGTTTAAGGAACACCCTGAAATAATTGAAGTGCAAAGACACAAAGAGTTTTTTACAAGTCAGGAAAAGTAGCCCTGGATGGTGTGGCTCAGTTGGTTGGAGCGTTGTCTCCTATCCAAAAGGCTGCGGGTTTGAGTCCCAGTTAGGGCACGTGGTTGGATTGTAGGTTCGATCCCTGGTGTGGAGGGCAACTGATGAATGATCCCTCCACATCGATGTTTCTCTCTCTCCCTTCCCCGCTCTCTAAAATCAATAAGCATATCCTTGGGTGAGGATTAAAAAAAAAAGGTCACGCCCTGGCCGTTTGGCTTAGCGGTTAGAGCGTCGGCCCACGGTCCAGAGAGACCCGGGTTCGGTTCCCACTAAGGGCATGTACCTCGGTTGCGGTTTGTCCCTGGTTCTGGTTGGGGTCGTGTGGGAGGCAACTACTCGATGTGTCTCTCTCACATCGATGTTTCTCTCTCTCTCTTCCTCCCTCTCTCCCTCCTGCTCTGTCTGAAGATAAATGCAAAAATGTCCTCTGGTGAGGATTAAAAAAAAAAAAAGCCAAGAAAAGTAGAAAAACTCACAGAAAGCCTTACATGCATGCCATAGAATCAATGTAGTTGATCATTATCTCTTTAAATGATATTTTGAAATGCTGCTTATTACCAGTTAAGGAAATAAGTAACTCATTCTAAGTTAAAAACTGTTCTGGTTAGTGGGCTTCAAACAAAGCCCTGCATGAGCTTCTGAAATATGGGACACCATCAGTGTTCGTGTAGGTCCCTTGCTGGTGCACCTGAGGCTGCCAATGTAATCAGAAGCTGACCACACGTGTGCCTCCCACGGAAGCTTCCGGAGCACAGCCATGTAAGGCAAGCCTTGGACTCAAAGTTCTTATGCTCAGTTGACTCACAGCCCTACTTATCTCTACGGGAGGTTAAAATACAAATGCCCCAAATTTTACCTTCTCTAATTTTCTATTTTTTGCTCATTGCATTTACCTTTCTCTTTTCTTTTATATCCTACACATTTGACATTTAAAAAGGTGTTTTAGCCTCTAAATTTAAGCAAATTGGTCCACAGAACTCCCTAGTGAGTAGCAGATTCGGAGTTAATATTCACGGCGTCCTAAAGTGATCACCACCGTGAAAGCAGCTGGGTTTTGCTTTGGCATCTGCTCATTTTAAATTGTATTGACAGAGTTACCTGCTTTTCTTATTTAACGAGTCAAAATACCCAGTCCAATTTGGTCAGCTATTTCACTACTCTTCTTTACATAGGATAGTTAAATTGTAATGTTAATTTAAAAAATCAGAGAATCTATAGTAGGTTTATGTTTGGATAAGAGAATGATTTTCTACCAAAGTGAGGATCTTTTGGGCCTTATGTTCTCGAAAGTCTTCTTTGGTAAACAAACAAACAAACAAACAAACAAACAAACAAACAAGAGCAAATCAGTCTTTGGAACTATTGCAGAATGTCCTTCATTTTAGTTTTTTAAAAAAGGCTTGCTTATATAATACCCTATTAATGAGAAGGCACAGAGGATTGCCAATCAAGGCTGCGAGGATTGATCACAAAGTGTATAGCATATTATTGACTTTAAAGTGATTCTGAAAAATAAGGCCATGATACCTTATCAACACTGAAATAACAAAAGCAGTTATCTCCAAGTATATGTAGGGTTAAAAGACTGTCCTTCACACATTTATATTTTTTCTTGTCTTACTCCCTCCTTTGGAATTCTCCCAGCACGCTCAGAAATACCCATTACCCCTTATATTATCATCCTTGGTCATGAGGAATTATCATGGACATTTCTATCAAGATAGTATTTTCATTAGAACCATGGCTATTTCCTTATTCGTCAGAAAAATATATGAACAATGTCCTGTATTGAATGTGGATCCCACTCTCCCAGATTCATCATCACTCTGGTGTTCCTATTGCAGTAGTCTAGGTCCCCCCTTTTAAAACCAGTCCTTCACACATCTCTCTGGTTGCCTAATCCAGTTGTCCGGCCCTGGACCACTGCCCTGCTCTTCCCCATTTTGTGTCAGTTTCCGGTTCTGTTGATTTTCTCTGTGGATAACTGAGATCAGATTGTAACATTTCAGGGTTTGAGAGTATGGGAAGTCAATTAAATCTTAGAGGCCAGGTTGCAGACAGGATTGCCATCAAATCTATCACTCCATCCATCATGGAGATACCCAGCTGCGCACCTTTCTTTCTATACTCTGTCAGCAACCATGTGGCAGGACCTACTTATCTTCTTTAATACAGCATGTTATGCCCAGCTGGTGTGGCTCAGTGGATTGAGCATTGTCCCATGGACTGAGAGGTCTGGGTTCGATTCTGGGTCAGAGTACATGCCCGGGTTGTAGGCTTGATCCCCAGTAGGGGGTGTTCAGGAGGCAGCCAATTGATGTATCTCTCACATCAATGTTTCTCTCTCTCTCTCTCCCTTAAAAAAAATCAATAAAAACATACAAAAATTATTTTAATATAGCATGTTATGTTTCACTCACTGGAGTCCAGATTCAATCTTTTACAGATCAAGAATAAGGAAAAAATTCTTCCTTTAACTAGATTTACTTTCTCTTTCTTTGCTGAAGAATCATTCTCTTCCCAAGGTTATGGTTACTTGGATACCTTTATTTCTTTTAGGGGTGGCCCCATCTCTGTGACCTTGCCCTTTGACGTATAAAATACTTGATAATTCAACGGTCTGATGTCATATATTCCCCAAAGTTTGGGTTAGTGGCTCTGGTTAGGGGCTTTTGCAGAGGGATCGAAGTTGGGCTTTGGCAAGTCCAGTCTTCCAGCATGAGGGCACTTCTCAGAGCCTATCTGGAGTTTATGTTCCCTAAATTCATATTTAGTAAGGATACATCTTTCCTAAAGGAAACCTAATCTTCAGAAGCATAGATCCCATTAAAAGCCACATCCAACTGACATTATTGAAAAATACACAAGTTCTCAATCAGAATCATATGCAGTCTTGTCTTTCCCCCAAGCAGCAAGAGTACTTGCCTTACATCGGCACATCTCTGAGTGATGGGTCTGGAAGCACATGGAGGCAGTACTAGGAAAGATAATTTATTGCCCATCACTCTATAGCAATGTTTTCCCAAATGCAAACAGAAACGGTTCTGTTAATCAAATAAGTGTGAGAAATTCTGGGTAAAACAAGATTTTTTCAAATCTTGTTTATGCATCTTCCAGTGATGGTATAATGTATTTCTCAAACTTTTTGACCACTACTCTCCCCCCCAATAGTTACTTTTTTAGAGTTTTAGTCATTATTAGATGGATAAATATGAGACCCTTTGCCTTCTTTGGTTAAGAACACACAGTTTACTAGGATATACTTAGAATTAAATTTCCAGCCTGCCACAGGAATTGGAGAGAAATCCCAGAAATCCTGTGATCTGGCAGCTTTAACAGCCTGAAAAAATCTGTTCCATTCCAGATGGCTTTTGTTCAGTGAGTCCATGTAGCATGGCAGACCCAAGCATCCAGGCTCTCCGGTTTCTTACCTTATTCTCTTCTTTTTTTTCCTCATCCTGAAAAGTTCAGGCACATACACTAGAGAATTCCCCTCTTACCTATCATTTCAGAACCTTTCTTGATGGTTCAGTGCATTTTAAAAAAAGTGTATTTCAGACTTGAAAAGATTTGAATTTTTTTTTGTGAGACAAAGATCGTATAATGTCTGGTTTCTGGTAACAATTACACATAGTAATTTATTAGTAGTCAGTGATTCATTCATGCAAAATATTGAAATATAAGTACTGTCATACTATAAATGTTAGTATATAAAACCTGCTTCAGGATTTCCTCAGCCATCCTTTATCTTTAGATGATGAATCTTGCATAGTGACAATAAACTCTTTCTTTCTGGGTGAAAAGTAAACATTTTATCATATAGGTCAAGTTAATTCCATGTCAAGAAGACATATAGCACTCAAAATGCTATTCCTAATCATAGCTGCTTTATTTTAACCTCTTGTAGACCTATCCTCAAGAAATATAAATGAATTATGTGAGAGAATCTATTTATGCTAATTAAAAAGTTGGAATGTAGTGTCCCAGTTTAGTCTACTAAATATGGTCCCAATATATCCTCACATTCATCACAAGTATCTTAATTAAAGATATGGGAAAACAAGACACCTAGTGAGTATAATGTATTTGTCTTAATAGATCACAATAGATAAAAATGAAAGTCAAATGGGTTATTCATCAATCAGGTTATGGATCTTCCCTGTGGCAATGTTGAAGAGTCCCATCTACAGTCTTGTTTGATGTTGGGATCAAGGAGGAAGAGCTGTTGTGGAAAAGAAAGAGAGAGAAAAGTTGTAGGAAAGTCAGTGAATAGATTTCCCCTAGAGTAAAGTAGCTGTTCACACAAACACTTTGGTCTGCTCATACATAGCCAACTTGAATAAGAACTCATTTTTTTTGTCTTGATTAATAAAGCTCAACCATGAAGAAATAGAACAATAAACACTTTATTTAACTTACTTGTCATTTCACCAGTGATATTATTTCTAAAACTTGTCAGGGACAGAGAACAAGAGAGTAGCCTCCACTGTCAGAAGGAAACAGGAAGTGGCAGGAGATCAAGGGGGGTGGGGATTTCCTTGTTGCTGAAAAATAGTAAGTGCAATACATTTAAGATCCCTCAGTATTAGTAGTAGTCCTTTTTGTGTGTGCTCTAGAACACTTTATCAAAACCTCCAATAGAGTACATATTGCATTAAAATCTATTTTTAGTCCTCAGATAGATTTGTGAACAACTAGGTCATACCAAAAGACTTAAGGCAGAAATTTATAAGCTTGGAAAATCTCAAGTTGTCTCCCCCGTGGAGCTGTGAAGTCTCTCAATAATATGGAGATGTACCCATAGGAGAGGTGTGGCTGAACACAGTAGGTGGTAAGGAGGCAACATTGAAAAGAATATAATCCCTATATTGGTTAGGATGCTTTTGGCTGCAAGAAACAAAACAGCCTGACTAATGGGGACTTAAGTCAATAGGGGTCTGCTTTTCCCACATGGTCAAAAGTCTGGAGATGAACAAATGTTAGATGTTGGTTCAGCAGCCCAATATATTAATATATCCAGGATGCTTTCCTTTATGGTGGCAATCTGGCTTCTGTAATACCAGCCAGCACACCCACATTTAAGGTAGTGCCTGAGCAAGGTAGTACTTGTTGCCCCTAGTATTCATTCATTCATTCATTCATTCATTCATTCATTCATTCATTCATTCAACAAATATTTACTGAGCACCTGCTATGTGCTAATAGTAAACTAGGCACTGGGAATAGAAAGCTGCTGAAGACAAGGAGTAGAAAGGGGAACATCAGATGTTTCTGTTTTTTTTGTTTGTTTTGTTTTGTTTTTAATCAGGAAAGCAAATGTCTTTCTAGAAGTCTTCCAGAGTCTTCCCTTACGTTTCATAGGCAAGCAATGGATATATGCCCCTTCCTAGTTCAATTACTTGTAAAGAGTAGTTGGAAGACTGCAGCCTTACACCAATGATAATTCATTTCCTGAGGCTAGGCGAAGGACTATTCTTCCTTAATGATATAAAAATAATAATTCCTGGATTTTTAATCTGCAGTTGTTACTCATACTACTCATTCATTTATTCAACAAATACTTATTGAGCATCTGCTCTATTCCAGACACAAATTCGGTACTGGGAATAGAGAGGTGCATAAGACAGGGAGTTCTCAATCTCCTAGAAATGAAAACAGTGCTAACAAATAATTGTAAAGCAGTGTGATAAAATGAATTTAGGTGGTATGGGGAGTAGAGAAAAGCCTGAAAGAGTAGGGATTTTTCAAGCAGAGAATGGAGGGGTGGATAGAGATAAATGAAGACTTTCTAGAAGAGGGGATATTACAGCAGTCCTTGGGGGTAAACGGGATTGCACAGAGCGTAGAAGGTTGGAAGGTGGAAGAGTAGTGGTGAGGGACTCAGGAGCTCTGGGCAAGTTGCAGTGATCATGGAGTGCTCAGGGTCCTATTTCCGCATGGAATTCAGCCTTGTGAGAGGTCTGTATGGTGACTACTCATACCACTGGTTCAAGGAGTGTGATGCAAAAGGTAGTGGATGAAGGGGAGGGCTGATTCTACTTTGGAGTCTCCTCTCTCGAGAAAATAGTCTTCTGTTGAAGCTGTCATCTCTTTAACTTTCCCCTTGTCCTGCCAAACTAAGAGACAGGACAGTTCAAGTTCTCCATTTGGAACAGGAAGATCAAACCTTTAAAAGAATCAGAAGGGAGGGAGGCACCATTCCCCACATTGTTCCTGATATACTTTTAACCTGTCTCCCTCACTTCATTGGAATGACAAGGCATACAAGCAGCTCAGTCTGTTCACATAAAGAGCTTTCCAGCTGCAAGCTCCACTGCTCTCCATTATATTCACAAGGGGGCTTCAGAGTAGCAAGGGGCCCAGCGTCTGTTTGCATTTTAGGAAAGTCCAAACAGTGCCAGACAAGGAAGAATTCCAAGTTCCCCTAACTGCTAATCCACAAAAGACTTGGTTGGTCTTCTTTATAAGCCTAATCCTTCTGTCAATAGCAGTTAGGGGTCTGAGCACACGTGGCTTCCGAAGCACTGGGTTGTACCAGCCTTTTTCTGAATTAGTCTATGAGCAACTACACAGCCCTTTAGAAAGCATGGGGTATGACATCTGACCTCAGAGAAACCAAGTGACATAATCCACCTCTACACGACTCTATTTGGGGTTTGACTAATGAAAATCCCCTAGGAAGGGAGAAGATCTCTAGTTTTAGGATATACGAGGACATAGGAAGAGATGAACTCTGACAGTTTGGTTTTGACCTAAAGATATTGTAACTTGAAAATATTTGTGATCCAAAAAGTAGATTAAATGTGGTTTTGGGAGGAGTGTCTTGAATTGGAGGAAATATTGAATGCTGTAATCTGGTAGGATGATACCAAAGCTCTGACTCCCCACGTGCTTTCTCTGGGCTAAAAGAAGGAACCCTAAGTTCACCAGTGATGTTCCTCAGCATCAGAGGTTATAGATGCCTGGTAACCTGGTGGACAGGAGATTTCCTTGGACACCAGAGAATCCACAGGCTCCAACTCTTCCCTCCACTACATGCCTGCACAAGGCCGTGATATACACCAGTGCACCCCATCACCATCTTGAAAATTCAGCTGGTAAGGAGGCCGGAAGAAGGTTGAGTAACCTGAGAGTCTGAAAACATTTCTTCCTCAAGAGAGTGAACAATATTTAAAAGGATTTTTAAATGGTAGGATAAGACTAAGTTTTGAATGGCATAAAGCAAGATATTATTTTCCCCACCAACCAGAAAGTGAGAGGGCAAAATGAAGATTCGTAAGAAACAAAAGGACAAAACTATACTCTCTGCACAATCGAGTTATCACGTGAGTTACATTTACAAACATGATACAACAAGATGAACAAAATCCTATGCAATTTCAGATTCTGCAGATCTACTTTCCAAATTTTAAGTCGGAAGCAACGAATGAACATTTCTAAAAATCCAGTTTTATAAATCACAATGAAGAACATTCTCTAGTATAAGAGTATTTTGTACAAGTTAAACTATTTCATATCCAAAATATTTCTTTCCATTTTAATGTTTCATGATATATATTTGGCACACTATGAAGAGTATTTTTAAAATAAATTTTTATTTCACAATAGTTTTAGATTTTCAAAGCTATTGTAAGGATAATACAGAGGTTTCCCAATACCCCTCACCAATTTCCCCTATTAACGTTTTACGTTAGTATGGCACATTTGTCACAACTAATGAACCAATATAGATACGTTATTTCTAACTAAAGTCCATATTCTCTTTAGATTTCCTCAGTGTTTACTTATGTCCTTTTTCTTTTCCAGGGTCCCATCCAGGATAACACAGCCCATTTAGTCATTATGTCTCCTTAGGCTCCTCTAGACTATGAGAGTTTCCCAGACTTTCCTTGTTTTTGAGGCTTTGGGTTTTGAGGACTACTGGTTAGGTATTTTGCAGAATGCTCCTCAATTGTTTTGTTTGATGTCTTTCTTATGATTGCAAGGGTAATGGGCTTTCTTGGGGGGAGACACAGAGGAAAAGTGCCATTATCATAGTAGATCAAGGGCACATAGTATCAACATGACTTACCACTGTTGATGTTGACCTTGATCACTTGGCTGAAGTGTCTGTCAGATTTCTCCACAGTAATATTACTTCTTCCTCTTCTTTACCTATTGCACTCTTTGGGAAGAAATGTTCTCTTAATCATCCTCCTAGGTTTTGTCTCACCCTTGTCATTTTATAGCCCCTCTTCCTTCCTTTCAGCAGGAACCTGGCATTCATTATAGGGACAAGAGAAATCTGCCTTCTGTGCTCTTTGACTTAGAAGTTATAAAAAAATAAAGGAAAAATTTTGTCGTTTACTAAAAGATAATAGAAACAATTAGTTTCTCTTGAGAGAAGTTCCTATTAACATAATTATTTAAAAAAAAATTCTCCACATATGTAACAGGACACATGGAATTCACTTGAAGGCTGGTAATTGGATCTCCATGAGGGGAGGTGTTAGTGAAAGTGACAATGGACCAGGTGATGAGGTCCCCACCTTCCCCAACAGTGGGGACCTTGAGGACAGTGCTGGTTTATTATTTATTGTGCTTTCTGACTATTTGACTATCTCTAATTAATAATAAAGCAATTATTAGTTCCCACTTTTCCAATATCCAGCTGTAAGAATCTCGGGTCAAATCTTTCACCTTTTAAAGCCCTGGTTCCACATTGTCATACTGGGATGCTATTACCTGTTTGACCAATCTTAGTGTATCTTTGACAGATGTTTGTGAAATTTGTCTGTTATGCTGCCCCAATCCTGAAATTTAAAAAATTTTCTAAAAACTGGAAATTGTTTCATAACTCTTGGCAGCAAAACGTGGCATGGCCTGATATGAAGCTATTGATAGTTTTTATTTATCTCACTTAGTATGAACATTATACAGCTGCAGAAATGTGAGCGCGTTGATCATGGAGTATTGCCCAGACTCCCGCGGCAATGTTATATACCATCTGACAAACACACTCAATCGCAGTTCTAAGTTCCTGACATTACTGAATTCTGAAACACATGTGGTGCAAAGGGTTCCGATGAGAGATTGTGAATCTCTGTGCTAACGTACCATTATTACCTCCCTGCCATTAAGTAAGACTTTCCCCAAACCTTTCCAAAACCACAGTGACTTGCTTTCTTTAATTATATTGTAGACAGTCACAGCCAACTTCCTTATTCATGTTTTCACTTATGGTATCGCCTCAAAATTCTTCAATGTGAAAGCTAAAAGGCACGTGGGAAATGTTGTTCTGGATGATCAGATGGGTACTTTCCCACTGTGGGTGAAGATGGGCCCAAGACATAGACACAGAAGGTCACCCAGCAAGAGAGAGGTGTCCACAGGTCAGAAAGCCATCTGCCCTGCACTCCCACATTCCACTCCCAGCCTGCAGAGCCTCCATACATAGGTGGCAGTCTGTTCTCCATGATTAAATCCATTTGCGGGTGCATTTTAAATCAGCTTTAATTGAACACTGCTGTATTTAAAAATATTACTCTTCCTTATTATGTAGTGTTTTCTTTTCACCCTATCACCTTCGTTAAGCAGAAGAATTTTTGTATGTGTATGTGTGTGGGAACAGTATGTACGTTTTTGGCTGATCCATTATTATCTGGAGGCAAATATTATTTTCCTGTTGTTTGGTTAACTTTACCTGTTGGTAGTCCAAGAAGCAGTATAAATATTTTTAAACCCTATATAAAGAACTACCTGAATCAAGTACATTGCATCCCTTAGAACTTAAATGAGCGATAAAATCAGCTCTTCACCTTCGAATGCTGATAGCTAATTTCACATGATAGGCTAGTAATAGGCAGCCATAAACCTGAAAACAGAACAGAGTCCTAGAGGCAGATAGAGAAAAGTTTTATGTTGCCTTTTTTTAAACTTTCCATCTTAACTCTCAATTTTATATGGCCAACTGGGTACGATTTGACCTTTGAATTTACTCCTCTTGTTTTGTATTTCAGGTCGCTCTGGGTACCAACAGCAGAAGCATGAAAGAGACTACCTGATTAATAATTTGTGCTTTCTAGTGAACGTCGGCATCAAATGTGGGTGGAAATTTAAAGGCCACAGTAGACCTATTAGCGCTGTATGTTCACAGGAGGACGACTGATTGGAACTAACTCTATGAATTATGTGTAGAACATTATCCTTGAGTGGAGTTATATGTGTGTCCTAAATATTATGCTTTGTTACAGTTTATTGGCCCTGATCTTACTTGTGAGGCCAGAGTAAATTGCTCTTTTTCAGGGGGGCATTAACTATTTCAATCTGCCCTGATGAATCAGAAGGCAAGAAAATAAACAGCACTGTATTTTTCTGGATTTTTTTTTTCATACATATTAGTACCCACTGCTTGTCTCTAGGGGCCCTTATATATTCAGAAATTCTCAAATGACAGGGTAAACTCACACATAGGCGAGAGTAGCCAATTGGTTCCAGACAATTCCTCAATCAATCCCACCCAGCTGGAAACACAACTCCTTCCCAATCAAATATTTCCAGCTAAGGTTTGAGTCCAGAGGAGAATCTTGCATTCAAACTTGGATGCCTCATCCCTCACATTTTTCAAGATTACTCCCATTTTTAAGAAATCATATATATATATATATATATATATATATATATATATATATATATATTTTTTTTTTTTTTTTTTTTTTTTTACAAACTCAGGTATTCTATCTAGAGATGGTTTGGAAAATATAATGTGTTGTCTGTCATCTAAAAAATGATGCTGGTGACCCTGTACCAGGAGGGCCTGCTCTTTGAGTTGTTTTTGCTGCAGTGGAGAAAGGTGTTCGAGCGTCCAAATATTAGAGCTCTCTCCGTTGTCCTTGAGCCTGAGAGGGGTCCTGGTGAAGATTGGGGGGCACAAAGTGACACTGTGACTCCTTAGACAGGTTCCTGGGGTGGAGGTTTGGGTGGCTCTTGAGAAATAACAGAATGTTCAAGAAAGAAAAATCCAGAAGAAGCTGGAATTGGTAAGACACTGCCAAATCATGTTTAAAATCTTTAACTTCTTTCCTCATCCAGTATTAACGATTATCGTACTTCTTAAACCTATAGTCCTCCTTGATTAAATTGGGGGTTTTATTTTTTGTCACTACAGAGTCCCCTCTGCATTTTGCTAAAGGCGCCCCTGGTTGACTTCACACGTTTGTTACTCCTTCATACCGCAAAGTGGGGGACGAGGGATCAGGACTTCGGTCAGGGCTCAGAGAAACCCGACGCTTCGGGAACACCAGAGCGTCCGTCTCCCAGCGCCCCCTCTCCCCTGCCGGTTGCACTTAGGAGAATGTTATGGGCAAACCTACAAGCAGAAGATTACAGGTTGATTTGTGCCCATCTTCGAATCTGGTGTTAAAATCACCCGTAAAGCTGATGTTAATAATGAAGAAAAGTTACGCTGCTGCCTGAACCTTCTAAAGAATGGGCGTCCTTCTGAAACACAGAAGCTGTATCTTAAAATGTGTGTGGGATCCCTGTGGTTAAAATGGTGTATACTTTGCATATACTTTTATGTATTTGCTTAGACTGTGCACTAAGATTAAGCGGGTTTAACTCCATGTTTATGGAACAAAATTAACCATTAAGATTGCAGACAACTACAATATAGGCAAGCTTCAATATCGGGAAAAACTATAAAACATGTGGCAGACTTTTCAATGAGTTAATTTGATTATATCACCATAAAAGACCTTCACACAGAAAGAAAAACAAATCTGGCTAATTTTATAGTAGTAATTCAAACTGGTGAGTTGCTGAAAATAACACAGACTTCCCCAAAATGAGCAAGAAAAGTGTTCAAAAGCCATAGTTAGGTAACTACGATCAACATATAGTTTGAAAAGTAGAGGGTTTTTTTTTTATACTTTATACTGAAAAAAATTTTTATGCTGAAAAAACTTGCAATTCTCACTTTCCAGTGAGCAGTTTCACCATTTAAAAAAGGGGAACGCCAGCACCCACCCACACACACACACACACACACACACACACACACACGGATTATTTTATCTGCTCAGACACATACTGTTGCCATCCACTTTCAGCAGAAGAGGATGTTAGGTCATGAGTATGGGGCAGCAACTCTTTGGCTCAGTCACCCAGTGAAATGCTGGTGACAAAGAACATCACTAGTATTCCTTTCTGGACTTTGCAGAGGTCGGTTTGAGCAGCAGCTCCCAGAGATCTCTGGATTGCTCCTAGGTCAAAGGCCTCATGCACCAAGTTATATGCATGTATGCGTAACCAATGGACATAGACAACAATGCTTGGGGGGGGTGCGGAATAGTGAAGAGGGTGTCTGGGGGGAAAAAGGAGAAACAACTGTAACAAAAATAAATAAGTTAATTAAAAAAAGAAAAAAAGAATTGGATCTAAAAAACAAAAAGGCCTTATGCAGCCCTGCCCATCCTTCCTGTTTCAAACCTAGCGTGGGTTTAGGGGCAATGATGACAGGAGTTTTTGTTTTTGTTTTTGCCAAGGGCACTCAATTAAAAGCAAGGAAATAAGAATCACTGTCCTCATTGTATTAGTTTTCTAGAACTGTTGTAAAAAACTGTCACTAACCGGGTGACTTACAATGACAGAAATTTATTGTGTCACAGTTCTGGAGGCCAGAAGTCACAAATCAAGGTCTCAGTGGGGCCATGCACCTCTAAAGGCGCTTAAGAAACGTCTGGTCCAGGCCTCTCTCCTAGCTTCTGGTAGCTCCTTGGTTGTGGAGACATAACCTTTAATCTTCACATGGACATTTCCCTTTTGATAAAGACACTGGTCATGTTGGATTAGGAACCCACCCTACTCAAATATGAGCTCATCATAATTTATCTAGTTACATCTGTAATAACCTTGTTTCCAAATAAGGTCACATTCTGAGGTACTGGGGTTTAGGACTTCTGCATATGGATTTTGGGGGCACATAGTTCAACACAATAACTCATCAAGTAGATTTCCTGTGTGTTTAACCTTCATTCTGTCCCCTGCTGCTGGGTGGGGTCATCTCCAAAGGGAAAGCATCTCCAAAGAAATTACCCCGTGCAGAGGGAAGGCAGGCGAGGAACTCATCAGCTTGCTGAATTTCAACTCGAGTTTGAAATAATCTTCCTTCTTGGTGAGTGCAGATAGAAACGGCAATAAAGGCTTTTCAAACCTATAATGTCAGTGTTGTCAACGGAGGAAAACATGCCTCACTGCTCTTCCGACTTGATCATGTCCTGGGCTTTCACTGTGATTTCACGGCTTCTGTAGTTCGATTCCCAGTCTGCTATCAAAATAAAGTGTTACTTTGCCTTCTTGTTGACATGACTGTAGGAGACTAGAGAAATAACCATCTGTAGACAGAGTATTTGGAATGAGTGAACCAGGATTAATACCTATCAGGAAACTGGGATAAACGCGATGACTGAGGGCGGAGAAAGTCCCAGGGGTGGGTGGAAGGTCCCGTGGCAACTCCCATCCAAGGGTGACAATTTCTTCACTCTGGTGACATCATCTAAGTTCAAAGTGACACAGACCAACCCCTTCTCTTCAGGACTTTCTAAGTTCATTCTCCTCTGTTAAGAGTTTAGCTTTTCTTTCTCTGATAACTGGAAGAAATCACTTAAAGATGACTTAAATCTGGAACCAGATATCAAATTTTCGTTGAGGATTTGAAAGCCTGATAGGCGGAAGTCACTTAAATTTTCTGGTAAAATTTATACGTCTTATTTTTTATCCCTGTGAAATTGACCAAAACTAAGAAAGAAAGTTAAAAAAAAAAAAAAAAAGCTACGCAGAAAACCCAAAACAGAGCAAAAAGTAACCAAATTAGAGAGATCGTATTAGGAAAAATTTAGGGCCAAAAAACTATGAGTAAAGGTAGGAGGTGTTGACAGTAGGAGTTAGGTGTTAGGAAACAGCCTGTTACGGAATAAGAGATTATTCAGTTTCAAAACTGAAACTGTTACTGGACTAAAGGGGTCCCTTCGCCTGCGTGAATCAAAGTCCAATAAGACACAGACAGGAGTCTGCAACAAAGAAAGTAAGAATTTATTCGTTCAGGTGGCCCACGCCCACGGTCACAGGTGAGCTCATGCTCAAAGACCTGGCTCCCTGGTGGCTTCTAGGGGATGGGTTATGGGGGGGGGGGATCATTCATCGTGCTAAGGGAATTAAGATCACAGTCAGGGTTATGGTCCCTAGTGATTAGTTGGTACTAGGGTAGCGGGTAGTTGACCAGTGCATCTGGTCCTGATGTCAGCCATGGTGCCTGGTTCCAGTCACGGGGCCTGGAGCTGAAACACAACTGAGGCCCAGATGTTATCTTTAGTTGATTGAAACTGACTCTGTAGTCAATAGACCTAAGGCTTTGTTTCCTAAGATTATTTTGATGCTGATCAGAACCTCATTGTCCTGAGGGCTTAATAATTAAGGGAGTGGACAGGCAAGGGAGAAGGAGGCAGGTGAGTCAGGGTGCTGGATGAGGCCAGTTTGAATCAAAAGGAAAGAAAGGAGAAAAGGCCATATTAAAGAAATGAAGTTTCTATGCAGCTACATAATCAAAACATACAAAGTAGTAGTCATTTCCCAAGCCTTTACCCACATGAAGTCACATTTTGTAATCAAATCCTCAAGGAATATAAATAAAGAAGGGCAGCCCCAGTTGGTCCAATAACGAATATGTGGACTCTGGAATCTGGAAGGTGCATCCACAATCCAGACTCCCTCCCATGGTGGTAGTGTGGGAGTGGCGCTCCACACAGCCACAGGTGACGGATCAGAATTCCAAAAACTCTGTTGTCCCCCCAAGAGCTTTACTTTTTTAATATTATTGATACTTTCCTTTTATGTTTTTCTACATATTTTTAAATTGATTTTTAGAGAGAGAAGAAGGGAAAGGGAGAGAGAGAGAAGCATCTATGTGAGCAAAACATCCATCCTACCGGGGACCAAGCCCACAACTGTACCCTGACTAGGAATTAATTGAACCGGGGATCCTTTGGTGTGGGGGAGGACACCCAACCAACCGAGCCACACTGGCCAGGGACCTCCAAGAGCTTTTTAATCTGCATCTTTAATCCGTAAGAATAGAGGTGGTCAGCGAGATCCAGTCCGTTTGCTTTCCAGTTTCTTTTCATTCGGACACTCTGGGGAAGAACATGCTTCCAGCCTCATTCAGATTGTTGGCAGAACTCAGTTCCTGTGGCTGTCAACAGGGTTGCTGTTTTCTTCCTGGCTGTCAGCCGGGAGCTGCTTTCAGCCACTGGAGACTGCCCATGCTCCTTCCCACTTGGCCCCCTTCATCTGCGAAGTCAGCAACGGAGAACTTCTCCGCCTTGGATCTCCCTGCGCTTCCAGTCTCTGATTTTCTCCTTTTCTGCAACCAACCAGAGAAAATGTACTACTTTTAAAAGGGATTGTGTAATTAGGTCATGCAGGCATAATCTCCCCATCATAGGGTCAACTGGTTTGGGACATTAATTGCATCTACACAATGCTCTCACTGCAGTGTTTGACTGAACATCTGGGGTTAGTGTGCACATCAAGGACTGGAAACCTTGGGGCCATCTTAGAATTCACCCACAGCGCCCTTGCATTACTGGCACTTCTGCTGACCAAGAACAAGTCAATTTGCTATGTGTATCCACACATATTTCTAAATAGCAGAAGGTTGCAATAAAATGGAATGACTTATTTTGTAACATTGCTACAGTATTTTTAAAAAATCATCTTACTTGGAGGTATCTTTGAGCTCACCCTCCTGAGTTAAACATCTTTATGGACAAGAAGTTATTGTTGAAATTAAATGGTGGCAGATATGTCCAAGAAATATTGCGGGGATTTGATCCCTATATGAATCTTGTGACAGATGAATGAGTGGAGATCTCAACTAGTGGGCAACAGAAGAATGCTGGATTGTGGCAATGCGAGGAAAGAGTATCATCATGGTAGAAGTATATCATGTAGCCTTGGAACGAGTATAAAGAATGGCAGTATTCACCAGAGAAATCACCTGCTTCCACAGTCCCCTCTCCACAGCACCTGTTTTACTACAATATAAAAACGAGTCATGTGCATTTTCACATTGAACTTGTGTTAAATAAACTTTTGTATTGGTCAGAAAATATCTTATTATTTACAAAAGTAGTTTTTAACGCATTTGCATCAACAGGGTGACTTTAAAACCAGAGTTGTAGTGACTCTCCAGGGTTGGGAGCTGATGGTGGTCATGATAAGGAAGCCAAGTCTTCGAAGCAATTGTCGAACTTTGTGTGGTCCCAGCTCCATCCAATCAGGCCAGCTCCATCCAATCTGCTGAATGAACAGGCACCTGATACGATCATTTTGGTTTTGGATCTGAATTTTGTAACAAGAACATAAACTTGTGTTGAGGTTTAACTTTTGCTAGCATAAAAATTAATCTTAGAAACTAAAATAAATAAATAAAGGTTCCTTACAAAGCATTTTGGAAAATATTGTGAATCATAAAGACCCAAATAAAAAAGACCTATAATCACACCACCCAGAATCTACCACTGTTAAGGTTTTGGCTTTTTGTCTCAGTCTTTATTTCTCTCTTCCTATACATAAACATATGTATTAGTCAGGGTCCAATCAGGAGACAGAAACCACACAGTAATTTGAAGAGGGAACATTCATTATAAAGAACGATTAACTATAACACAGGCATAATTAGGAAGGTGAAAAGAACTCTAAAGAATACCCAAGGGCTGAGAAAGAAAGAGCATCCAAGAAAGGAACAACTTCAAAGGGGAGTCCCCTCCCCAAACAGATTCAGACCTTGCTAGACAGGACATGCCGGCAGCCCCACTGGACGTGCCGTTCTCTGGGTTGCCTGACCCAGAATGGGTCCACAGATACTGGGCAAGCAGGGAACATGCTTCTGCAGTGCAGGTGCTCAGAGGCAGTCAGAGCACCAAGAATTGGTGTGCTGGCAGGACAGGCAGGACTGGGTGATGGTGTTCCCGTTAGGAAGGCTGCTGCAAGGTGGTCACTAGCCAGGGCGGGGCTGAGTGCTCACTGAGGGACTGTGCTCTGGGTGTTGGCTGGGCAGAGGCCTCTGGCAGTAGTGTCAGATCAGGAAGAAAAACCAGAGGGAAGCCCTGGAGCCAGGAGGGGGGAGCATCCTCCTCCTACCATTGTCTCTCCTGCACCCTCTACGGACAAACCTAACCTTGTACTCGCTGCGATGGAAAATGGGTACAGGGCCCAGCCCATTAAGGCAGAAATGGTCATTTGGAGCTGAGAGGTAATATAACGTCAAACTGAGATCACAACATATATTTTGTGTTGTAACTTGCTTTGTTTACTTAACAATATACAAAGAACATTTTTTCATATGATAAAAATATTGTTCTGCAACAATTTTTAGTGGTTATATGATTATGGATGACCCAAAACTTATTGTGCCAGTACCCAGTTTGGGGACATGGAGGTGATTTCTAATCTGTTTATAGTAGCTACTATAAACAGTGCTGCAAAAAATATTCTAGTAGTGAATTCTTGCCATATTCTTACTTCCTTCAGATAAAGTCCTAGCAATGGGATTTCTGGGTCAAAGTACACATACTCTTAGTATTTTTGATGCATGCTCTGAAATTTCCTTCTAGAAAGATAGCAGTATATTTAAAGCAACAAGTCTTAGTATCATTTCTGCATTTCATTTTTAATGTGTTCTACTTTTAAAAATATGCTAATTAAATGAATGTTATAATGGTCTTGGAGAAAACAATTCTCATAACAACATTTAATGAGTAATAACAAAGCATTATTTTAAACAGTAATGAAGTGGCTATTAGTACAGTACCAAAGAGAGAGAAATGCTCAGAACTTACAAATGAAGACTCTGATTACTCCAAACATAAATTTCAAAGTGTAAACACAGAACTTACTGTAATACACCATTTTTGATTTTACAATAGAAGAGAAAAAAATCGAATAGTCTGCTCCAAAAGAGTTGCCTTAAAAAAAAAAATCAATGATAATTAGATTTCTACCCTTCACTCAGAAAAATACAGTGGAAAAAGATTCCCAGAAAGAAATAATACATGAAATGAAGAAGGAAGGAAGGAGAAAAGGAAGAAAGGAAGGAAAAAAGAGAAAAAGAGGAAAAGAAAGAGAACAAGAAGTCAGGGAGATTTATAAAGAGGGGGAGAGAGAGAAAGAGAGAGTGAGGTTGATGTAGCCACTATGGAAAACAGTATGAAGATTCTCAAAAAATTATTAATAGAACTACCATATAATACAGGAATCCCACTTCTGGGTATTTATCCAAAGGAAATAAAAACAGAATATCAAAGAGATAATCTGCATTCCCATGTTCATTGCAGCATTATTCACAATAGCCAAGACATAGAAACGACCTAAGTATTCATCAACAGATGTATGGATAAAGAAGATGTGAGATTATATATAATGGAAAATTATTCAGATATGAGAAAGAAAGAAATTCTGCCGTTTTTGACAACATGGATGAATCTTGAAGCATTAAGTGAAATAAGCCAGATAGAGGAAGACAAATACCCATGGTATCACTCATATGTGGAATCTTAATTTAAAAAAAAAAAGGTCAACCATAGAAACAGAGTCCAAAAGTGTTGCCAGGGCTGGGGTTTGGGGGAAGAAAGAGAGGTTGGTAAAAGGGCCAACTATAAGATGAGTAAGGTCTGAGGATATAATGTATAACATGGTGAGTATAGTTAATAACACTGTACTGTATAATTAAAATTTGCTGAGAGAGTAGAACTAAAATGTTCTCACCAAGGGGGGAAATATGTGAGGCGATGGCTGTGTTACTTAACTTGACGGGGGAACCCTTTCACGATGTATGTGCGTATCTCATCACCATGATGGACACTTAAATACCTTACAATTTTATTTGTCAGTTATACCTCAATAAAGCTGAAATAAAAAACAGAAGCAGAAGCAGATAGTAATGAAGAAAAGAAACACTAAAATAAAGGAAGGGAAATATCAAAGAGTACAAAAATAGAACATAGGCAAAAAAGAGAAAAAGATTTTTAAGCAAACTCATCCCTAGGATGGCAATATTTAATGGGCTAAATAACAAAACATTTGTAAGTACTAGGACTGCACAGCTTAAGAAAGACACACTTGCAGGAAAGAAGCCTTAATTGCCCAATTTGCCAGAGAAGCAGAGATGGCAGCGTTTTGTGACACAGATGTGGTTGGGCTCTGTCATATGGAAGTAAGAACAGAAGTGCATGCGATTCTGCACTGCGACACAGTCTCCAGTGCTTTCATTTGCTACAAAATGCCTCAAAATAAGTGGCACAAGTATTTCAACAAAGGAGACTTGGAGCAGACACACTGAGCGTTTCTACCACGGGGTGGTAGAATTTACTTGCTGATGGGTTAGTTACGGTGACTTGATTTCTCAACAGGTCAGATGTGAGTCTGGCTTGCAAAGGAGCCAACATACAAAGTCAAAGCAGCTGAGGGGAGGCAGGTCTTCCCGCAGGTGTCCTGTGTTCACAGCCCTGGCTGAATGTTCTCTGGAGGCCACAGATTCATTATGTCAGAGAGGGTAGCGCAAAAGCCATGGAAAACGTTGGAAGAGATCCAACAGTCTGAGCTTAGAGCAGGGCTATTGCCTTGAGCTTGTTCTGACAGGTATTTTTTTGCACAAAGAGCTCCATCAAATGGAGTGAAACTGTCAGTAAGACTCGCAGGGGTGGGGAACGTCCGGCCCGCGGGCCATGGAAGGCCCAGAAAGTCAATACCAGCTAACATCACACGCCTCACCAGATTAGCCTGACCAAATACAGCAGGCTCATCTTTAAGTTGATAATTCATTTTGTATGGCCTGTGAATGACGTTATAACTACCCAAATGGCCCTTGGCAGAAAAAAGTTTCCCCACCCCTGTAAGAGGATGGGGTTCACACTACTCTGGGAAAAAAAGAAATGCGTTGCTACTCCTCTACTATTGCCCTGATCTGTTTGTGAGCTGGCAAATTGATTTGCTAAAACAGTGATAGATTTGTCAGATTAAGATAGTAATTTACTTCCATTAATTCGGGAGACCTCAGTGTCTCACAGAGAGAAGAAATATGGCTACCCTGGTGGGACACATTTACATTCATTAGGCTTCCAGCTTTCATCTGAGACACGGAGACTTTTCCTTCTCAGCCGATAAATCCTTTCAGTTCTTACTTCAAATGGCACTAAACAAGCACTCATCAATTTATATTTTAAATTCTCCGAACAATGCCAGTTGGGTAAGTCTGTTTAATTGGCCCGGGCGGATGCTGTCCTGGCCCACTGCAAGTCCGGCCACCAGAAGAAAAGGGGGCATGGGGAGCCGCCGTCGGCAGACGTGCCTCCCGCACTGGGGGAGCAAGAAGAGAGGTTCTCCCCACAAATGCTAGCCCAGGGAAGGAAATTTAAATATATACAAAAGATTAAATTAACAATAGATGAATGGCAAATGAGAAAGCTGCCAGTGACCAGGCTTTCTCAGGAGCCAACCCTGAACAATATGGATTATTTCGGATAATTCATGGTTTGCCACCCTTTATTCTTTGTCTGCTCTGTAATATCCAGGGCACATCTTAGGCAGATAATTAGGGCATTATCATATTCCTTAACTAAGTCGGACAAATTGCATGGCGCTTCGTGGTAAACCAACCTAGGGCGCTATCATGAGCATTGTCTAATTGTTCCAAATAAAGTCTTGGCCTTTTTTTTTTTTTTTTTATGGCGTCAACTTTATTTGTCAATAGTCAAGAAAGGACGACTGTTCCCTTTCCTGTAGGGCTTCGTGAATACGCTAGTCACTAGGTAATCTTACAGTTAATACAGGCCGCAGCATGGGAAAATGTAAGAAAATGTAAAGGTCAAAAACATGTTTCTATTATGAAAAAAATGAATGATAATGACATAATTTTTTCAGCTCATCAGGCCCTTTGCTAAGTGCTGCTGTTATTGCCAGATCGGTAGTGTGTAACAAAGAAGTGCTTTCTGCAGCCGGCTTCATTAGTCTGCCCTGTAGGACCTCACCTCCAGACCTTTCACTAATCTGTTGGCCAGCTCAATAGTCTTGTTAGTTCTATTCACTCCTTCCTGACAGCGGATTTTCTCAGCTGCAGCCCTCGCAGAGGCCATGGTGAAGGCAGCCAGGTTTGTGTCTAGTTCCTTTAAATAAAAACAGTGAGAGACAACTTTGGACATTGTCAGAACAAGTAAAAATGTCGCCGCTGACTTATTTTATATTGCAGAAAGTTAAATTATACAGTGTGCCCCAGAAGTAAACACAACTGCGTTCAGGAGACTGTGCCAATTCACACAATGAGAAGGTGCAGTAGGGGAAATGGAAGAAAAGGATATTCAGCAGTTTATGTAATTTTTGTTGTTTGTTCAAAACAGCACTGAGGGAAAAACGCACATACACACAAATTCAAAATCCCAGGGGGGAATGGAGAATGTCATTTTCCCAGACAAATTACCTGAAGTCATGAAGATTTAATACAATTGATTCGCGTGTGCCATTAGTGCCAATAACACCCTTAATACAAAGTGTCCCGAAGCATTTTGCATTGAGAGCTGACCTCAAGCTAAAGCTCAGGGGGAAGCTTTTAAGGTGAGATTTGAAGAGCAAGGATGAATCAACAGCTCCGAGGGAGGGAGCAGGGGCCCTGGGAGCTGGGGTGGAGCCGCCAGCGCAGAGCTCCAGCTGGGGCTGTAATGGAGACAGGGAGCAAGGCGATTGGGGGGTCCCGGGGAGCCGACTGCAACGACAGCGCAGCTCCCCCAGGATAAATGGAAAGAAAGGGTAGGAAAAAGGAGGTTGTGAGTATATCTGTGTTCAAGAGACTTGGCTGTTTCTTGAAGGAAGGGGGAAGGTGAGAAGAGGGAGATTTGGGAAAGAAAAGGCAACGCTCAAGAAGAAACATTGTCCAAGTAGCACAAAGCACGGTGTGTGTGTGTGTGTGTGTTTGTGTGCATTTCTGACTTGCTGCTCTCTCTCAGCACATCATCTGCTCACTTCATGTTTATCAAGATCTTCCAGGAGGGCAGAGACGCCGTCTGTGCTCTCGCAGTGTATTGGGAAGGCATTTGTAAATATGGCATTATGTAGAATTTTGCTCATGATATTTCTCTGAAATAACATTAACACTGGGAATCATTAGTAAGAACCAGGAAAACTCTCCTCAGGTGTGTGACTTATTTGAGAATCTCAAAGTTCCTTTGGTAGGACTATCTGCTACCCAAGGACTGCTGGGTTGTTATCCGTCTGTTTTATACTTAGGGAAACTGAGGCTAAGAACCTGACAGGAAATGAGTAAGAATTGTTTATGGAACCTCAGGGAAGAGACTCAGTCAGTATTTCTTGGGGCTATCAAATTATTTCTTAGACTAGTCCTGATCTAGTCACCATTAAAAATCCCTCAAGCCAGTTAAGCAACCCTCCTCCAAGCTTCTGCCTTTCGTACGTCTCTCTGTTCTTTCCAGAGAGCTGGCTCCTGGTTGTGTACCAGCGAAATCAAGGTTGACCTTTCAACGGATTGAGAAGGCAAGCCAGGTGCAGCCCCTTAGGTGGTGCAGAGACCCCGCCCCTGGCTCTTGTAATTCCCTTACACCCCAACCGCCTAAACTACAGCAGAACTAGAAAGCCCTCCAAATACCCGGAGGCTTATCATGTATAACAGGCGGCTGGAACCTGGGCTTGGGGCTCAGCCTTTGGAGGTGACTTGCTGGGACAGCCCCAGTGCGCGTTAAACAGTCCTTTTCTAATCCTCCGAGTGCGTGCAGTCTGTCCCTTCCCGCCGCCCGAATTTCTGCCACAACAGAATTAGGAGGAAAGACCCGATACTGTGAAGTTTATTTAATATCTCATGTTGTCAACTTGCACTGATGATAACACAAATGGTGCAGTGGGCGATCTTTCCTCAGGAAACAACAATGTCATTATCTCTTACTTCTACAACACTTTGGTTAGTCATTTATCAGACGAATGGCTACTATATTCGTTTGCTAGGGCTGTTGTAACAAAGTTCCACAAACTGGGTGGCTGAAACAACACACACTTATGGTCTCCCAGTCCTAGGGGGAGAAGTCCCAGATCAGGGTGTTGGCAGGGTTGGATCCATCCGGGCGAGGGGGAATCCATTCCATGCCGCTCTCCTGGCTTCTGGCAGTTTGCCAGCACTCTCTGGTGTCCCTTGGCTTATAGACGCATCCTCACATTACATTCTACCTGTGTGACTGTCTTCACATGTTCCATTTTTATAAGGACACCTGTCATATTTGATTAGGGCCCCCTCCAATGATCTCATTTTAACTTGATGAACTCTGTGAAGACTCTATCTCCAAAAACAGTCACTTCTAGGGTACTAGGGATGAGGACGTCACATATGAATTTGGGGGGCACACAATTCAACCCATAACAGCGACCAGGTGCCAGATATTATGCTATGAAATAGAAGGGGAGGGATGGCACAAAGATGAATAAGGTATGGCCACTGACCTCACATACAACTTAGTAAGACAGGCAGGTTGATATGCAAACGAGGACAAATAGGAGAAGGGAATTTAGAGCTAATTGTGACAATACTGAGCCTAAGGGATTGAGAAGCCCCTTGTTTCTGGGGAGGGGAGGGAAGGGTGCAGTGACCCAGGCTTTTACTTAAATTCTCCCTTTATTAATGGTCCTGAGGGAGTGCGATCCCCATTCTTCCTGGAAGTTCCTGCCCTGGGTGCCCTGCCAGAGGCGGCTCTGGGAGGGACACTGATTGTCATGGCTGCACTGGCAGGTAGTGGGGTATCCTCTGGTTTTATGACCAAGGTGGGTCAGAGGGCAGAGCACTTGATGTTTGGGGTCAGGAGGGAGAGCCCCGAGGGCAGGCACCCACAGGGATGGCATTCTCTCTTCAGCCCAGGTAACCAGGAACCCATGGGGACCTGCTGGGTTGGGGTCCTCTCAGCAGTCCCCATAGCTCCTGGCCCCTGGGGAAATGTAGGCCCAGAATGTCCGTGAATTCTCTAACCTAACTCTTCCTGCTGGAGGCCATTTCCTCTGCCCTCTCCTCAGTCAGAGTGGAGAAGAGCAGGGAACACTCTCTGGGCACCGTGGCACCATCTTGAGACTTGTACCCTTTATGGACTGTCACCAAATTTCAAAGATGTATGGCATGGTTCAAAAATTCTTTGGAAGATCATTTGAGTTCATTTTGGTGGGAAAGAAAAAAGCTGGGGCTGGAAAGATGGGAAGAAAGAAAAGAAAGAAGGCAGGAATTCTGGAAGCCTCGTGGAAGAGAGGGGAAAGAGGAGAAGGGGCTTCTAAGGGAGCAAGGGAAACTGGACTCTGGGCTTTTTTGTTCTTTTCATACTCAAATGCGTCGCTCCCACCAGGTGTCAGAGCTACATTTCTACAACACAGACGGATCCTCCCCTAACAGAACCTCCTTACTGCTCCCCCTCATCTCCAGGATGAAGTCCAGACTCCTTGGCATATCACACAGGAACCTCTGGGCCTGGCTCCTGCCTCCCTCTCAAACTCCACGTGAATCCTTCCCTGCCCCTACCTACCCCTGCTCACGAAATCACTTTCCATTTCTCCAGGAAGCCGCTCCATCTCACGCCCTAGCACCTTGTAAAGGCTGTTTTGTCTGCCGAATCTCCAGCCTCCCAGCACGCTCCTCACGGAAGTGTCACCTGGTTGGAAAAAGCTTCTCTGAACCCTAGGCAAAGTAGTCACACCTCCACCCCCACTTAGTCCGCACAGCCTTGTTGCTCATCCCAGTTCAATACAAATGACATTATATTGTAATTATGTATTTCTCATTCGTCCCCCCACACGACGTGAACTCCCACAGCAGAGAAGCCTTGTTTTATTCATCCTGGAGGTCCCAGCACTCAGCACCTGGCCTGGCATGTGGGTGACACCCAGTAAACCTCTGCTGAATAAATGCGTGTTTGCAAGGCATAGGAGAGAGAGAAAGGCGGAAAGGCTGAGTGAGGGGAAGGAAAAGACAAAAACAAGAGGAGAAAAGAAGCGGCACAACTCAAAGACCCCCTCCCCCGCCCCTTACAGTGTTAACCGCCAGGCCTTGATGCAGGAACTGAGGCGGGATGAAGGGTACAGTGCTGTTCTCAGGAGGCCCCCAATTTAGGTGGTATTGGGGGGGGTTGTATAAGGAGAACGTGACAGGTGAAAGGACAACCAACGAACAAATGCATGTAACAATGAACAAATCACACAGTAACATGGGGGGAGGGGCAGAGGGCGCAACTCCCTGAGCCTGCAGTGGGGGAGGTGGTATTTTGACAATTGAAGAGATTTGCTGAACAAGAAGGAAAGCAAAGAAACAATAGTAAGGGAACGACTGAAGTTTGATTTGCAGAGGAAATTCTTTAAAACGTAGTGCTTTTAACTTCGATTCCATATCGGAAACCAGCAGGACTTGTAGAGTACCTTTCAAGGTGCAGCCCTTGCAGGTACAGAGGTAACTGAGGCAGATGGCATTGGCTGAGGAATACAGGATTCAGCCACCTGAGCCGTTTCCTGAGGTTTGACGTTCATTTCATGAGGTGGAGAAGGTTTCCAGTTTAATCTTGGAACTTTCCTGGATTCATTTAGGTTTTTGTTAGTGAAGCAAAGAAGAGAGAAAGAGAACCATTTGAAATCCTCTCTTCTGTTCTCACACAAACCCAGGGTCTGTACCCCACCCATGCTGGGCTCTGGGTGCCCAGCTCCTGTCAGCACCCAGGGCTCCGTCACACTGCCTTTCCTTCAGACGGACTGGAGGCTGCGGGCTGGCGTGGTTTGCTTTTAGGTCCTCTTTGCCGAGTCTGTTTTGTTTGACTATCGCCTTTTCTGACACTCTGCAAAGAAGGGCTAAACAGATAAAAGATAATGTCATTATTCCCCCATTTTTCCGTGTGGCTGATAACAAGACACACCCCTTCTCTCACAGCCTGTGCATATCAATGCAATTAATATGAAAAAAATAATTGTGTCCAAACCCCTTTCTTTTCCAGCTTCCCTCTCTTTTTCCCCTCCCTTCCTTCCTTCCTTCTTCTTCTTCTTTTTTTTTTAAATGTTGCCCTTTTCAAAACAAGGGGAGATTCAGCCTAGTTCCCGTGCCCCAGTGAGCCGATGGTGTCACATCACTGGCAATTGCTGCCCAGGGCAGGAATGCAGAGCAGCTGTAATTGTGCGACGCCTTATTGCTGGTGCATGTCAATCAGAACCTATGAATTGAGAAAAATTTGCTCTGTTCATTCTGTTAAATGATGTATCCAATTAAACCTGTTAGAATTCATGATCTTCAGTCAAGGTTAAATGAAAGTAGTTACTCCTGTCAGCTAGGTGATTAAATGCTGCCTACATCAGGCACATTTATGTGCAAAATTAAAATTTTGGTATAAAGCATGAATCTTTATGCATGCCAGTTAATTATCTTGCGGTTCCTCCACTTATTAAATGCCCACTGCATTTCTTCTTAATCATCAGCTTCCTTTCAAAACTTATTTCATACTTCACATTACACCAGATTTCAGTGTTTAAATGAAATGCTTCACCAATGAAAACTTCCTCTTTTTGAGGGGTTGGCTGTACTATGCTACTGAAAAGAATCATTATTAAAATTTTCTCATGATGTTCAAGTATTTCTAGCAGCCAGGTTGACTAATGCTAAGGCATTCTTCAAGTGATCCCTGTTCAGGCTCCAGCAAGGCTGGTTCCTGCCCGGGTTCAGCTCCCTGTGCCCCTGACCTCAGCCACCGCAGGTGTCTGGGTGCAAAGCCTCCTGCTGATTGTAAGGTACGGTTTCTTTTACTTTTCGGATCCACTTTGAGTGGAAACAAAATGAGGACAAATATAATAATGAAATGATTTACTACTACACATCAAAAGTACATTAGAAATAGCTTGGGGGGAAGGGGAAAATACTGAAAACTAAAACAAAGACCTAACCACCTCAGGTCTCAGGCATACATAAATATTGCCTCTTCTGTTGGGTTTTAAAATGAATGAAAAATACAAATGATGCAATTTCATAGTACCCGTGGTTCCCAAATTCAGCATGATGGAAGCAGTCGGATGCCACAAAAACACCCCATTAAATAGTCCTCTTGGATGCATTTCACACAATAGAATCTATTTTTGGACCTTTATTTATTTTTACTATGAAAAAGTCAATCGTAGTTGCCTAGGATTAAACGTTTAGCAAAAAACCTTCCCCTACTGACGTTATTATACCACATTTCTCTCCTTATGAGGCAGATGACACCCTTGTACAATTTTAAACTTATCTATAAATTCCTACTATTTCATTGATTTACAAGAAATAATACCAATAGAGCCAATGTTATTGCAATCAACCTCCATTTTATTTAATTCTCTGTGTCCTGTTTCCTAGTCTCACAATATTTTATAGCTCCAAAGCATTGAAGAACCACAAGGAAGATCCCCGTAAAGATGAAAGGTGTAAGTCCTCAATTTAGTTGTTGTAACTGTTTAAATAAAAATGCTTTCCATACTAGAAAGATATGAAATAGTCCTCCTAAATGAACTTGAAAGGGACTGATTTCCATGAGAATGAAAATAGATTTATGAACAAATGAAATGAAAGAAATGTTTTTCACTGAATAATATTAATGAATTAACCAGTGGTTGGTGATGCTCAGCAACAGCCTATGTGGGAATGTGCTAGAAACTCATTTTTACTGCAAATGTGCCCTCAGACACGCCCCATGTCAATAACAGTGCCCTGTTATCCTTCTTGCCTTTACAGCTCTTGAGAATACATACAAATCTTTATTTATTTATTTCTCACCTGAGGGTATTTTTCTATTTATCATCAGATAGAGTGGGAGGGAGGGAGAGAGAGAGACAGAGAGAAACATCGAAGTGATAGAGCCACATCGACTGGTTGCCTCCAGCATGACCCAAACAGGGCCGGGGACAAACTGCAACCGAGGTACCTGCCCTTGACCGGAATCGAACCCGTGACTCTCTGGTCCCCAGGCCGACGCTCTAACTGCTGAGCCAAACTGGCCAGGGCTACATACCAATCTTTAATGTCATCTTAAAAAAGAAAAAGGAACTCTAATGCCAGTGGGCTAAAGAAAGGATGAAACTTGAATTAAAGTGAATATAGGTCTTTTCATTTGTTGCAAAGGCCAGACTTGGACAGTGATGTGGGTGGATGGGCCTAGCTGCTGAGGGTGTGGAGTGGCGCCCTCCGAGTGGCAGGGTGTTCATGGATTCTAGGAGTGCAAGGTCACCTTAAGACCTTCTATTGATCGTAAGGCCGATCCCAGCCTTCAGAGAAGGGCACATAGATGGTGACTTCTCACCCTGTTAATTCCCTTGCTTTGGGTCCCACTACATTGTCGTCACCTGCTCCTCGGTAGCTGCTGCTCAGATCTCTTCACCATCATATCTACCCTTTGGGTCAGATTTCAGGTCTACTCAGGGACAAGGCCAGATAGAGAAGTAGAGTTGGAGTCAGGTTTGAACCAGGCAGGGATTGCTGGAGGCATCAGCTTCTAAGGGCTTTTTAAAACATAATGGAAATGATTGCACTGAATCTGCATTTCAGGGAGCATCATGCACAATGGAGTTGGAAGCAATCTGTTGCTATATCCCTTGGGGTGGGGGAAAGGTTTGGCGTGACCCCTGTGCAAGGAGCATGCGTGAGTAACAATAGGTGGAAACCCAAATGCCACCTGAGGAGGGGACGGTCGGTCATATTCAGGCTTTGGTTTTATTCGGGGGAGCTGCCACTGTGCTCTCTTCTGTCCTCCACCTGTTCAGTGCTCCCCTTTTTTGTCACTAAAAGAATGCTGAAGATTCTCTAAAGGACATTGAGTTAAGGTGGTCCCAAATGATACCCAGGGCAGCCCCGGGTCTCCTTCTGACTCGAGGAGGCCCTTGGGTGGGCTTCTAGTGAAGAGAGCTGTGAGCTGGAGCTCGGGAGTTCTATCAGCGGGCTCAGAGGCGGGGGAGAGAATGCGCACCGCTGTAGATGAAAACAAGGCACGAGGATGAAGCAAGCAGCAGGTGAAGAGGGGAGTAAGCAAATACCTATTGGAGTTAATTCTTGTAAACGGGTCTCTTTTTGTGTGACCATGTGTATATGTTATGGGTTAGATGTCACAAAAGCAGCATCTCTCCTGGGACCCTTTTCTTTCTGTCTTTCCTTTTAAAAAAAATCATTTAGAAACAGGAACAATGTTCTGTTCAAATGGTTGCTGTCCCTAAGTGGCTTAAAAACTCCCAGTGGGCAGGACAACAGCCCTCTCAGAGGCAGAGTGGCCTCTGTCTGTGAGAAATATTCACCTACAGGGATGCTTTTCTGGCTTGCTTTATCGCTAGCTTTGCAACGTGGAGATGTAACGTAGCTTGAAATCAACCGTGTGTTTAGCCCTGCTTTGTCAGCCCACCTAGCGACAAATTGGGCTGTTTTGTAGCCCTGCTGCTTTTCCAGGTCACACAATACCATTGCAAGTAGAAGGACTGGGTTCGATTTAATCAAAGGCTTTTGATTGTACAAAGCTCAGAGCCTCGTTCCGACAGGGAAGCCTCTTCTTGGACAGGGAAAGAAGGGGTTTGGTGTGTAGCAGACACACATGGTTTGAAGCTCCATGCAGAGAGATTGATTCACCGAAATCTGCCTGGGCAGACCACCCCCGCTGCAGGAGGCTCGCACTGGGAAAGGCGGGAAACCAGAGGAAGGACCGCTGCTTCCTTCCAGGGAGCCAGTGTCCAGAGGTTGTGGTGGGCTGCATGCAAGGTCTCATGCGGCTGCCATCGGTCTAGTTAACCTCCAGGCAGGGGCGGATTAAACAAGAATAGACGACATTGCACCTCAGGGCTGCTTTGCAAGTTGGCAGAGACGGGCTGGCTCGCCACTTTGCATGGTGTGGCAGAGGGGACAACTCCAAAGGCATCCCCTGGCAGTGGAGAGATGTATGTTTTTCACCTTGACAGTCTCCTGACCTAAGTTTGGAAAGGTGATTCAACTAATAGGTGCCTCCTCGACTTAAAACAGAGATGAAAATATTTTCTATTTTCCAGTGTCCCGGGGTGTAAATAGGAGGATGTCTCCAAAGTAAAAACACCTAGACTTTCATTGCCTTTCTAGGTTTGTTCTGAATGATTTTCCGGTGAGCAAGGAGTTTCCTTTGAAGGTAATTGGAGAAGGAAGAGCAAAGTCTACAGAAAACAAAGCAGACGTTGTAAAACCGAGAGCTTGCAACTTTGTCTGGTGGTGTCTGATTGACCTCATGAGCTCATGGTAACCTGCGATGATATGTATGGGAGGGGGTCGCACGGCTGTGAGGGCATAAAACACGTTCCGTCTTCATTCCTGTGTGAGAGTATTCTTAGTGCCCCCGAGCTTGCTGCATTCAGAGGTACCAACCATGCGGAGACCTAGAGAACAAGCTCCGTGTGAGTTTGGTTTGAAATATTTTATATCATAAACATATTTACTAAAATACCTCCCTTCACTTAAAATGTTTACAGTATGATAGTGGCTCCATCCAAACCTGCATTAAAACAGGAAAAATACAGAAGGTTGCCTAAGTTTCCTTTGGTATGTTGTAGAAGGCTTTCCAGCCAGTGTGGCCAGGCATGCCTCAGGGGAAGGAAGAACCAGTGTTTCAGGCCAGTGTGCACTGTTTCTGTGTGTTCAAATAAAATCAGCACTGGAAAAAGGTGGAGAAAAGAAGAAAAGGCAGAGCACTGTCTTAAAGAAATGGAAGAATACGATACAGTAGCTAATACACACCAGGAAGGACCAAGGATCAACTTTAGGGCTATTAGGTGTTTAAAAGAGATCGATGACATTCAATTCATGATGCAGATATATATGTGTTTTTTTCACATTGTACTGTGACAGGAATAACATGGAATAGCATTTTCCCCTTTCCCACATCTCCTCACACCCAAGGTGATGGGTGGGTGGATCAAAATCTTCGCTATGAAAACCTAAGCCAAGGTCTGGGTATGAAACAGGAACTATTTGGAAGAATACATGGTTTAGGGAAGCAGCCCCTGTCAGGTCCTCCGTGTTCCCAAAAGAAAGATATCCTGATCTGTGTGATGAGAGAGAAGAAAAAAGTTTAAGAAAAGATCAGAATAGTTAGAAGTTAGTGACTGTTCCTCCCAAAGGGGTTTCTCTGCTGCACCTCCTGCCAATTGTGTGCGCACGTGCGTGTGTGCGTGTGACGTGCCCTCAGATGAGTTAGGGATCTGCAGCTTCCTGCTCTCTGGCCTGCCCACAGTGGACGGTGGTTATACTTCTCCTGTGGAACATGTGGGCAGCTGGGCCTAAAGAATATTCCCAAAGCCTTTGCAGGCTCCGACAGGACCCAGGAGCAGTGAAATGCTGCCCTGCAGGGCCCGTCAGCATGGACTGGACTGGAGAGCTGGAGGCCGGGTGGGAATATCGCCACCCTGGTCAATGTCAGCATGGAGAGATGAAGATAACTGAGAACCAGGCAGGGTACATACATTTCTGAAGATGCCCAGGTTGACAGGTGGAGACCGAGGACCACATGCCTCCGCTAGATGCCACGATGCTACGTATTCCTGGCAGCATGGATGGCGTGCCTCTCCTGGGAGAAAGGAGATCTAAATTGACCAAACTTACCCTGAATCAATTAGACAAATTCTCATTTCACTATGAATTGGAAAATGTTTTCCATCAGAGGGCAGAATAAAGGCTTAAGTTTCTACTGAGACAGAAACTTAGTTTCATTGTAGAGAAGGAAAGAGAATTACAGTTTTTGAAAACTGAGTTGTGGATTAAGAGCATACCTATTTCAACGCCAAATGACTATATTCGGGGAAACACAAATGGTCGACTGAATTATCTTTTAAATCCTCACCTGAGGATGTGTTTTTATTGATTTTAGAGAGAGCAGAAAGAACAGAGAGAAAAACATCTATGTGAGAGAGAAACATCGATTGGTTGCTTCCTGTATGTGCCCGACAGGGGCTCGAACCTGAAACCTAGGTATGCGCCCTGACGATGCATCAAACCCACAGCCTTTTGGTGTTTGGGATGATGCTCCAATCAACTGAGCCAACCAGCCAGGGCAGTCAACTGAATTCTAAACTTTGCTATTTGGAGTGGAGAAGACACAGCTAAATGCTTGAATCTTATCTGAAAACCTTAGCAATACATGATTAATTAGCCTTAAAACTATAATTTGTATAATGCTTGAATTTACCTTTCATTGTTCTTTGAATCCTAAATGTAAAGAAATCATTTATTTGTTACAATAGCTGTCGAACACTTCTTGTGTACAGGCATTTGTCTAGATACGAGGGGGATAAACTCATTTAAAATGCCTTTCCTGACCTCAAAGAGCTTCAAGTTCATTGTTTTACAAAGAGTATATAGAAATTGTACTTAAGACGTTTATGTAATTAGAGTACTATTAAAGCAAAATGATGAAAAATGATCGTTGAGTATAATGAAATCCAGAACTTTAGTTTAGACTTTATGCTTATTTAAAGTGCTACCATTGACTGGCGGAGCTCGTTAGAAATTGTGAAGATGAGAGGCGGCTTAGCAGGGTCAAGGGCCCGGGCTCCGGAGTCAGGTGGTCGGACTGAGATCCCTGTGCCATCATGCACTAGCTGTGTGGCTTTGAGCAAGCGACTTAACCTCTCTGTCTTTCCGTTTCCTCAGCTATAAAATAGGAATAAATATAGTACCTACTCAATAACATGTCAATGGGGATTGTTATGAGGATTACATGAGTTATATATACAGCAAATTTTGTATAGGGTCTAATAGAGAGACTACTAATAAGTATGTATTTATGCATTTGTGTGATAAATAAAAATGCATGTATTTTTCAAATGCTCTTTTTACCCTAAAATCTAACAAACAATTCTATGCAATAGCTGCTGAGATGCAGAATATAAGAATATCTCTTTTTAAGTTTTAAAATTTAATTTAGCAAGTGAATTACCTTAACCTTATACATTAAAAAATAAGGTGGACCAAACAACCCCTTTAATATTGTTTTTGCACTTGCTACATCCAGTATGAAGTCTCATAGCATGGGGACTGGCACAAGCACCAAGAAACATACACGTGTAACACACTTGGAAAAGGAAGCAAGGGATTTGGTTAAATATGTCTTTTTGAATTGGCTGTGTGATAAGAGGAAGCCAGTTGATAAAGGACAAGAGAAATGCTAAATATGCATCATGACAAACAGTGAAAAATTAAGGATTGTAACTAACATTAATTACATCCTAGTAAGATGAATAGGCCGCTCATCATTAATGAGAACATACACCTTTGTCTAAGTTTCACATCCACCTGTGATGAATGTGCTAATGGGGATAAAATACATCATAGTAACATTTGAATTAACAGCACACTAATAGATTGACATATGAGTATGGATAAAGCATTTAATCATATAAACTATACCACACCCAAGAGCAAATTTTTCTATATAGCCTACATCACACCCAAGTAAGTGTAGAAAATATTAGTCTTTAGAGTCTTATTTTAATTCCTATATTTGAGATACTGTCCATATTGATACTGTTCTAGAAAAAGGAGTTGACTTATTACATTCCAGTGAACTTAATTAAGGTGAATAAAAAGATTCTTCAATCTAATGCTGACGAGATAAAGAGAATTCAAACACTGTATGTATTTCTCAAGCTATAGTGTTGTGTCTACTTTTTAAAATTTGATTCCTAGTTCATGTGCGGCTGATGAAATGTTATCAGTATAATGCCAAATATCAAGTACACTGAGGTAGGGCCAGGCTTCTGTTATGGGGAGGGTGCTACAAAAAGTCAAATATATCCTTTTTGTTGATACCTGATATTATTTCCATAGCAGTAGAATAGGACCTCATAAATAAGGCAGTGCCACATTATTTTGATGGATGTGGGATCCCTAATATATTAAGTAATATTATTTAAAGCCTCACCCACTGTGATTAAGTATTCTTGGAGCAGAACAATTATGCATATATCACAACAATGGGGATAACAAGCATATGTTTATCATCTAAACCCATTCCTGTTAGAGAAAATATATATGCTGTGTAATATTTTCTAGTAATCCCAAGATCATGTGCAAACCACTCTAGTCCTTATGCTTATTTAATAGTTGGGAATTAAAACATGTTGATTGTATAATAATAATAACTAGAGTCCTTTGAAAAGATACTATAGATCATCAATTATTTATTCAGTCACTGAGCTCCCAGTAGGTGCCAGGTGCCAGGGCAATGTTCATACAGATCTGTGGACACCAGAGACAAGATTCTGGCCCTCAGGGACTAGTTGTGGGGAGACGGAAGTATCAGCAAGCACGCTGCTGACGTACACTGTGTAGATCCTAGCATTGAGGTACCTGCTGGGTGGGAACTGCTTGCAGGATAGAAAAATCACTAATGAGGGGCTGAGAGAATCTCCTGGCAAAAAGTTGCAGTTATAACATAAACAAGTCATGTACTTGCTTTGGTAGCACATATACTGTAATAAATAAGTCATAGGGATGTAATGTTCTGCATAGGGAATATAGTCGATAATAGTGTAATAACTGTATGGTGACAGATGGTAACTAGACTTGTCTTAGGGATCATTTCATAATGTATATAAATATTGAATCACGATGCTGCACACCTGAGACTAATACGATATTGTATGTCAATTGTGTCAGTTTAACAAATACATTGTGGAAGAAAAGGAGGATAATTTGAGTCTGTCATTAAGTTTTTCTTCTTGCCAACTACCACAGAGGCTGAAAAAAAGACCAATATTCAAAGTACTGTCGTTCTTTAAAATGTCTTGACGTATAGGAGCACAACAGTGTAGCCTATGAAACAGGGTTTCATCCACTAGGGATTACAGGGGACCTCTCGGGATTTGGGAATGGACAGAGTGGAAAGTTGAATATGATAATCAAGTTTACGCAACTAATTACAACGAACATGTTGCAGTAACAGAGGAAAATAGAAAATGTTATGGAGAGAGAAAAGAGGACCAAAAAACATCCTGTCCTTAACATTTATAGACATTTCCACAAAGGAGGTAACATGAGTTGCCTCTTGGAAAAATAATACATTTTTCAGATAGAGAGGAAGAAGAGAAAAATTCCTGGCAATGGAAGAGAAGGCACAAGGCCAAGGCATGGGTTTCAGAGAAGGACAGAGTTTGATATGTCTGGAGTATAGGCTGCATGAGGGAGGAAGTGAGAGATAAGAATGGCTGCAAAGTGTATATATCTATTAAAACATGCATTTGTTTTTTTTGAGAGAGAGAGAAAAAATACTATTCATCTCCATATCTGCAGAAAGACATTTGAGGAGAAGCAAAACAGGTTAATTCACTTGGTTATTGCATTAGTGCCTTCCTTTTTTTCAGCAACGATGGAATATTTTGAACAAATGGTTCAGATTTGAGGTAAACACTAGGGAATTTAATAGTGGACAAGGTGTGTGCCCCCCAGGAGCATGCAGTGAGCTTGTGGAGCTGAGGCGTGCCAACAAGCAGAGTCAGTCGGGGAAAGACTTGGAAAAGGCACGTTGGGGTCAGCCCAGGCGCTGCTAGTCACTGTAGGCTACCTAACAAAGTCTGAAAGTGGATGGCTGGTGGGGTAGACTTTCTGGAGGAGGGAATACTTAAGCTGACATAAGAAAAATGAATAGACGTTAAATAGGTGAAAGGGTAGAGTTAAAACACTAAGTTCCTTGAAGTCTTCATCATTTCTCTACTTTCCACCCCACCGAACCCAGGACCGTGCTCATAGTGGGCAAATGCCTGCTAGTTGCAGTTGCCTTTGTAGCATTAAAAATCCCTCCAAAACTTAGTGATATAAAAGTCATTTTATTATTCTCATGGAATCTGTGGTTCAAAAATATGACACAGAGGGAATGGCTTGTTTCTATTCCATAATATCTGGAGCCTCTCTGATATCTGAGGCTGGGGGAGATCCAATAGCTAGCTAGGGGTTGCAATTATCTGAAAGTATCTTCACACACATACTGGGGGATGCTGATGGCTGCTGAATGGGGCTTTAGCTGGACTGTCAGCCAGAACATCTATATATTGACTAGTTGTTAGTATCACCAGTAGGTGTCCTCTCTCACATTTGTTGATTCGTACTGGCTGTTGGCCAGAGCCTCAGTTGGGCTGTCAGCCAGGATACCTACCCATGGTCTTTCCACCTGGTCTCTCTATGTGAGCTAGTTTGGGTTTCCTCACACATGGCAGCTGAGATCCTAGAGGAAATCCCCCAAGATAACAAGACAGAAGAGCTCGGCATTTTAGTGACCCAGCTTCAGAAGTCACAGAGATTCAGTTTCACAGTCTCTGTTGTCCAAGAAGTTACAAAGACTCACTCAGGTTCTCTGAGAGGGGACACAGACTCCCTACTTGATGGGGGAAGTGTCCCAGTGGGATGGGAGATATTACTGTGGCTACTTTAGGAAAACACAATCTATCATAGCACTCAACAAGTATCTGTTGAATGAACAAATAAATTTTTAAAAATTAAGGGTTTGAAACTAACAGCAGATAATGAAAGACCTGTGTGTGTGTGGGGGAGGGGGAGCTGGGGTCCCAGATGGCCTCACACTCATGTTTTTTCAATTTTTATTTTAGTCTATCTTATCTTTTTTTTTTTTTTTTTTTTTTAGTTTCTTCCCAGCCTTATTTAAAATCAGGTTTTTAAAGATGAGATTTCTGAGACCATAGTAATCACTTTTTCAAAAGTTGCCTCATTGTGATTAAAATTTATCCATCATGTGAATCACTTAGACCGGCATTTCCCAGAGTGGATCATAATAGAAAAGCTTCATGGAGAAAAGTGTCATAATCAAATAAAATGTATGAAATGATGTATTCATTTGCTCCTGTATCAGTTATCTATTGCTGTGCAACAATATTAATGGCTCAAAGCAGTACCCATTTTGCTGCTCATGCTTCTGCGGGTCAGGAATTCAGGCAGGGCTCAGCAGGCACGGCTCATCTCTGCTCCATATGCTGCCAGCTGTGTGTGTGTGGGGAAGGGGAAGCTGGGATCCCAGATGGCCTCACACTCATGTTTTTTCAATTTTTATTTTAGTCTATCTTATCTTTTTTTTTTTTTTTTTTTAGTTTCTTCCCAGCCTTATTTAAAATCAGTGCTCCAAAGACTACAGAAATGGCATTTATTCAAATCCTGCTTCAGATGATTGAAGCATTTATCAGAGGGAGCATCAGAGGCAACACATCATGAGTGCCAGCATCGGCTGTGTAATATCAAAGCTGAAACAGTCATCTGGATTCTGGTTCGAGCTGAGATCAGTACAAACTGTGCACTGGGCAGGCTGTGGAGTGTGCGTGTGCAGGTCATGCACTTGCACACGTGTGTGTATGCATACATGCCCCAGTATTCAGGAGGCTTCATTAGCATGGCATGCTTTCCCCCAGTCCTGATGTTCTCTTCTTGAGAAGGGAATTCGATAGATGAAATACCTGGTATTTCTGTGCCTCTTTATCTATTCTGCCTCTGGAGAGGTGGGATGACTTATTTGATAAGTAAATTTGGGAAAAATAAGTGGGCCTGCTTGGTTGGTAACCCTTTCTTACTTTAGGGAGCAACTCTACCTTCTGAGAATGTGAGTTCTGCTTTGCTATAAGTCCATGTTGGCAGGACCCCTTCCAAGTGCTGCCTGGGTCTAGGAGTGCAGGACTGCCAAATCTGGGGTTCAATTTCAACAATTCTATTTTCTTAAAAGGCCTAATGTCATGAACTCCAACAGGCCTTCACTAGCCTCTATCAGGTAATAAAAATAACATTTTGATTTCTATTTTGGTTCTTTTGTTTAATTTCTCAAATTGTTCAGACCTGCGCTGGGAAGAGGGTTAATATTTATCGAGGGGACCATCTTATAGACTGAGTGTGGTGTCTAGGTTCAAACTCTCTGATTTTGGGCAAATTATGTAACTTTTCCGGGGCTGTATTTACTCACCTGTAAAATTGGAATAATAATAGTATCTAATTGTTAGGTTATTTCGAATATTAAATGAAAAGCATTTATAATACTGTAAAGCAGTCAATAAATTTAGCTATTGTGTATTCATTCATTTATTCATCCACTTATCCAATTTTATGGTGTGTGGATTTCCCTGGGAGTTGTGGATAAGAAGACAGGATGGCTACTTTGTGTCTCTTAGAGTTTAGTAGGGGAGACAAGCAATGACCAAGTAGATAAATACAAACAGATTATTTTAGGGAGTGATAGATGTTAGGAAGTAAATAAATGAGGGGATGGGTATGGGTGTGGAGAAGGGGTGCTTTAGCTGGGCATTCAGAGAAGTTCTTTCTGGGGTTAGCATGGGAAGATGCTATGCAGCAGGCTGTGTATGGGCAGAAGATATTGGCAGAGGTTGTCTTGACTGCAAAGGCCCTGAAATGAGACTGAATTGTTAGTAGCAAAAAGTACAACTGTACCAGCAAAGGCAATTTGTAAAGCCCATATTTGCAAATAGATGCTCTTTTGTCTTCCTCATGGAATTAAATACTGTTACTAATCTCAAAACAGCCATGGGTGATTTTGTGCACAAAAGTTTTGAGTTAATCTCAAGATTCTCAGATGATTTTCTTTACCAGGTGAAAACATTATTTTTGAGGGATGGGGGATAATTATTTATCAAGATGAACAAGATATTGGGCACTATATCATTCATTTGGAAAAAGGAGGGGGGAGGGTTTAATGAAACTTTCAGAATTCTTGCAAAGGCCATGAATTGTAACCAAGTACCATGGGGTGGGGTGGTGGTGATATCCAACCTTGAGCCTTGAGGGTCTGACCTTGAGAATATGGTATCATATTCACTTAGCTCAGCACTCAAGTTAACAAAGAAGTAAAGGTCAATCTCCACAAAGGAAAAGGGCCCAAGCCTACCTCCCCACACAGGATTAGAGTTGGGTAACTAAGGGCTTTCTGAAGTTTTATCTGTCCTGCTGTGTGTTCACAGCAAAGACTGATTGCTAATGGGTCTGCTTACTGCTTTGACTCTAGCTAGCGGATTGTTGGAGACACACACACACGTTTCTTGATATGGTAACACCCTCCACTCCTCCTAGCAGGAGCAAGACCCTTGTTTAGCTTATTTATCAATCACACTGGCAGCTACTTCTTTAAAGAATGTTTCAAGAACCTATGGAGAAGTGAAAATCTACAAATTGAACAGTGCCAGACCTTTAACAAGAGGTCTGATGAAAGACATCTGCCTCAAAAATATCCAAATAGGAAAAATGTCAAGTAACTAGAGGGTGAGTGCTGGAAAGGCCACAGATCTGGGTACTAACGCCTTGGTTCTAGCTTTGACACCTGTGAGCTGAGCAAGTACAAGGGGAGAAACGAACTTTCCTTGAGAATCTACTATATGACAGATTTTGTGCTAGTCACTTTATAAAAAAATCACATTTAATTTTTAGAGCATCTCATAAAGTATTAATTTCCTAATTTTTGCAGATGAGGAAACTGAGGCTCAGTGAATAATTGTTCACACAGTTAGTAATGGGAGCCCTGATTGAAGCCTAGGGCTGCCTGGCATCTATGATTGGGCTTTTCCTAGGATACTATGATAATATGAAATATGTATATATACTACAGATTTCAAAATTCAACCACTTTTTACTACACCTTACCCCCATCCTGGTCAAAGCCATATCAGATTTTACCTGGATTACTGTAAAATAGTTATTATTGCATCACTTACTGTAATAGATTGCTTCCAACTGTTCTCCCTGTTTGCATCCTTGCTGTGTGCTATCCAGTCTCAACACCACAGCGGAATGATCTTATTAAATGTAAGTCCGATCCTGTCACTCCCCTGTTCAGAACTCTTTCAGTGGCTTTCATCTCCCTCAGAGTGAAAGCCAAAGTCCTTGCTATGACACACTAGAATCTGCATGATCTGGCCACTGGGACACCCCCTGGCCCCACGCCTGTGACCACTCTGACCTTGTCTCCTCTCTCTCTCACCCTTTAACTCTGTTCTGGCCATACTTGTTTTCTTTTTTGTTTTTTTTATTCTCACCCGAGGACATTTTTTGCATTTATCTTCAGACAGAGAGGGAGGGAGAGGGGGAGGAAGAGAGAAAGAGAAACACCCACATGACCCCAACCGGGGCCGGGGACAAACTGCAACTGAGGTACGTGCCCTTAGCTGGAACCGAACCCCGGACTCTCTGGTCCGTGGGCCGACGCTCTAACCGCTGAGCCAAACCAGCCAGGGTCATACTTGTTTTCTTGTTGTGCTTTAAACATTCCAGACACTCTCCCATTTCAAAGCCTGAGGCCCTCCACGGCTACACTACCTGGAATTTCAATCTCCTCATTTAAACACTTCATATCCATGTCCTTGATTTATTTTTTTCTCCTTATCTCTTGTCATTAGGAATCATGCTATATATTTAACTTATTTTTCTTGTTTGTTGCTCTATAGTGGTCCATGGGAAGAAAAGGATGGCTTAGACCAGGGTGGGAGCAGAGGCAAGGGTGCAAAGTGACTGGATTCAAGATAAATTTTGGAAGTCATGCCTGGGGGACCTGCTGTGGGATAAATGTGGGATTGAGAGAAACGCAAGCTGATGCCTTGGGTTTTGACCTGAGCAGCTGGGTGGATGGTGGTGCTATTTTGTGGGATACACACATTTATTAGGAATGACTTTTTTTGGTAGGGGAAATCAGTAGTTCAGCTTTATCTCTATCAGTGTAAGAGGCACATGAAGCAGTCAAACAGAGACACAGTTCTACATGCACATGTCTAAACCTCAAGGAAGAGGTCTGGACTGGAAACACCAATTTGGGCATTATCCACATAGAGATGATATTTGAAGACATGGGACTTTTGAAATCACTAAGAGAGGAATATTTCTGGAGTAATCAGTGCCCAGAGATTTGGTTTAGAACTCTATTTAGGAATAGATGAAGCAGAAAAAAGGAAATTATTTTAGGAGCCAAGTCGAAGAGAAGGAGAGCAAGATGGGATCCAGGCACAAGTCTCAGGGCACGTGACTGTAGATATAGGTAAGCTTATGGAACAGAAGGTGGGAAGTTGAAATGCCTTCTGTCTGATTGCATCTACATTTCTCTGTGAAATATATGACAAGGTCTTCAGCCGAGAGTTGGGAGGGAGGGGATGTTGGAGATGTGAAGATTGAGGAGAAAGTGCATAATAGTCACCTTGGGAGTAGGCTAATGAATTTACCAGGGGAGTTAAGTGGTCAGACAGTGTTGAGTGCTCACTGAAGATTTTTGGTCATAAATTTGAAATGGATTCTGACGCAATGGTTGTGTGATTTTCTCCAGCAACTTCCCACTGCTTGGGTACAGGGATATCATAAGCAGTTGAGTTTAAGAAGACTTGGGGTTTCATCAGGAGAGTACAATGGAGGGACATAAGGCAAGGTAGTTGAGAATGTTTTGGTTAATAGTACTTAGTTTAGGGTAGTTAAAATGAGATGGATCAGGGGGGCGGGATGGGGAGGAGGGGGGAAAAAGAAGAAACATCTGTAACAAAAATAAATTAATAAAAAATGAAAAATAAAATAAAAAGAGATGGATCACGGAACCTAGGGTGGATAGTGAGAGCAGTAAGGACTTGAGGAAGTAGAGGACAGGGAACACATGGCTGGGTCAATGGATTGGCAGTCTCAAAGAAGTGTGCTGGAAGGACAGGATGTGATAATCAGCGAGTACTTTGAGAGTGACTTTTCAGAGGTGTTTATATCCTACTATATGTCAGGCACTATGTAGGCACAGGGGATGTCAAAATGAATGAAACAGATACCATGGCACTTATGATCTATTGCAGAAAACTGACAATAAGCAAATAGACAAACTACATAATGTGTCAGATGGTGATAAATACTATGGAGAAAATAAAGCAGCGAAGGAGAATAGGGAGTATTGAAGGGGGTCATTGCAGTAGAAAGCAGGTTGGTTATGGAAGGCTTCATTATGAAGGTGATATTTGAGCAAAGCATGGGAGGAAGGGAAGGAACTGACATGCAGATATCTCAGGGAAGTGCGGTCCAGGCAGGATGATAATAGATGCAAGCACTCTGAAGTGGAAGCATGCCTGGTGATTAAGAGGAGCAGCAGGGAGGTCAATGGCTAGGGTGAAGCTGCCAAGGACAGGGTCGTAGGACAGGAGGTCAGAGTGATAATGCTGGTGGGGATCAGACTACACAGAACCTTGTGCCAGATTGTGGAGGGTTTTGTAGGTCATTGCAAAAAGCTGGCTTATATCTTGAGCAAGATGGGAAGCCATTGGAGGCTTCGGAGCAGAGATGAGACTTACCCTTAGAAGGATTACCCTGCCTGATGTGTTGAGAGGAGACTGAATGGGGGAAAAGACAGAAGGAGGGGGACAAGGGCAGAAGAAAGGAGAACAGCTGGGAAGCTACTGCAATAATCCAGGTGAAAGATGATAGTGGCTTGGACCTGCGTGGTAGCGCTGCAGATGGTGAAGGGTGTTCAAATCTGGATACATTGTAAAAGCAGAACAAAAAGGCGTTGCCAGTGGGCTGGATATAGGATAGTGAGAAGAGTCCAGGAAAACTCTAAGAATTTTAGTCTAAGCAACTGGAAGATTGGAATAGATATTTACTTGAGTGGAGAAAACTGAGGGAGAATTAGATTTGGTGATGATCAGATTTTGGATTTGACCATGTTAGGGTTCAGATTCCTCTTAGACATGTGAGCAGAGATGTGGAATAAGAATTTGGACATGTAGGACTAGAGTTCAGAATTTGGAACTCTAATTCAGTTCTAGTGTTTCCTAAAGATAAAAATTTGGAAGTCATCTCAAGCCATGAGACTATGAGATCTTAAGGGATTGTGTATGGACAGAGGAGAGGAGGCTGAATAATCCAAGGGGCATTCCAATGTTTAGAGGTCAGGGAGATGAGAAAGAACCAGCAAAGTTTACTGAGAAGTATCCAGCAATGTAGGAGGAAAATAAGGAAAGTGTAGTACCTGGGAGCCAAGGGTTGTAATTATTGGCAATAACAAGGTCTAGGGTATGGCAATATGAGTAGATGACTGAGGCGAGGTGGAGGAAGAGATCACTGGAGTTAAGAAGGGTGAGGAGCTGAGCATCGTGATGTTGGATGACTCAAAGACTGATGACAGCAATTATGATGGAGACAGAGGCAGTGACCCATGTTGACATCACCTGTGATTCCACTGACCAGGAGGCCAGAAGATGATTTAATAAGAGTAAGAGGTGGTAAAGGTTGATGATTCACTTAAAAAAAGCTGGGATTTTTGAATGAGGAAGGACAGACATTGGAGAAGTTGAGAAGGAGGGACAGGTGAACACTTACCTCTCCCCTGGCTTTGAGGTGCTTGGGGAGTAGTACAGACACGGTGTTCAGTTGAGAGGACTGCTGGAAGGAATGTTCTCAGGGGACAGCCTGGCTGCCCTTAGCAGGAAGATACATTTAGAAGTAGGCAAATTTGTTGATGACAGTGAATTTCTAAGGGTACAGTGGAAGGGTCTGGGAGGACAGGAGGGTTGAGGTCAGATAAGGTAATGTCTGTATGGTGAGGGATGGTCTGCTGGTGACTAAGGTTAATTAAGGTGCATGTTGTGGAGAAGAGTGGTGGGGGATGGCAGACGTGAGGCATTTGGTATTGGCTCAGAGCAGCACAGGGCAATGTTGCCAGCCTGAGGCTGGTCACAAATGGATGGGTAGAGTGTTGGAGAGTAGAGTAAATCTCTCTATGATAGCTAATTATAATAATGCTATAATCATCACAGTTGAGGAAAATTGATCAGCAACTAGGCCAAAAAATGATGAATTACTTTTCATCACAACCCCCTGTTATTCTAAGTGTTGACAAACACACACCAAACTTTTGCTGATAAAAAGAAGATATATTGGAGAAATCTGGAAAGGGAAGAGGTAAGTCTTCTGTGAACTTCAGGAAATGGCCCAATCACTCTTTTATTTGGGAATGATTTTCCTGTGTCATTTATTTGTGATCAATTTGTAAGAGAATTAAAATCATTGTGATTCATACTGAAACACAGACATACATCTATCCACATACAAACCCTCACCATAATCTGGCCAAGTAACCAACTACAAAATCCTCATTTGAAAGGTGTGGAAAGAGAAATCCAAAGATCTTACTGCCTTATAGAGAGCCCCAAACAGAGTCAACTGGTATCAATATGGCCTTTATGACCTCAAATTTATGGAGTTTATTTCATACAGAACTCTTCTGTATCATGCAAGAAAATAGAAAGCAGTAAAGTATAGGGGTTACAATTCTGGGCTCTGAGGTCTCTGTGTGGATTTGATGCTCATAGGGTGATCTTGGGGAAATTATCCAGTCTGTGTAACTAGTATATCTAACCTGGTATTAGTGACAACATAAGAGAGTTGTTTTGAGGATGGGAAGAGGTAGTACATTATCTCGAGGGCAGCCACTGCGTAGGATTGTAATGAACATTTTCCATGTTACCGTCTTGCATCTTCAAATAGAACAAATGACTTAATGACCTGGAGTGAGTCAGTTTAAGAAGGGAGTGTCCAGATAAGTTCCCACACAAGTTAGGGATGAGTCCTATGGCAAATGAAACATACACTTCACCAATTCCATTCATAAAAGGAAATAATCTTGGACACATGTCTTCAACAAACTACTATTTAATTATCTAACATCTGAGCCAAAATGCAAGCAACAGCTCCAGTCTACACAGTAATCTGAATTAAACAGTATTTCATTGTGCTGATATCTGTGTTGTTCAGAACATAAATACACATGATGTGGCCCATATAATATAGGAAGAGCAATGGTTAGATGCTAAGGCTCGTGGCTGCCCTAATAAGATGGGGAATGGGGAAACTGGGCGGGGAGGTGCTCATTACATGAAAGGTAATAACATTTCTGCTCAGCATCATAGGCCATCCATTTCAGCTCAGCTCTCACTCTGGAAGTTCTTCCAGACAAAATGTAGAACACACGTTCAGAGAGAACGCTTAGAGAGAGGAAAGCTCCGATCCTATGACAACAGGAAAAGAAGTCTTTCCTAGAGCAGTAACTGACAGAAATGCCTGGCAGAAAGCATGCTGCAGAATGAATGTATCTCTCCAAAATGTATATGTTGAAACCTAATCCCTGATATAACTGTATTTGGAGGTGGGGGTTTGGAGAGGTAGTTAGGTCATGAGAGTGGAACCCTCATGAATGAGATTATTGCTGTCATAAAAGGCCCCGGAGAGCTCCCTTTCTGCCATGTGAGGACACAGTGAAAAGACAGCCATCTATGAACTAGGATGTGGGCCCTCAACATGCATCAAATCTGCTGGTGCCTTGATCTTGGAATTCCCAGCCTCCAGAACTGTGAGAAATAAATGTCTTGTTTATAAGCCACCCGTCTTCTGTTATAGCAACACGAACAGACCAAGAGCATTAGAGCACATCGGCTGCTTTGAGTGCAGTTGATACATAGACCGCCCTTTACCTGGACTCGAAGCTGTTGCAGTCAGTCTGAGAATTTCCTTCAAGTCTTATTCAGGGCCTTGATGTAGGAACCCCCGGGGCTGAGAGCAGCACAGGCTGCATAGAGCAGTTCAAGGGAGCCTGGTTCGATCGAGGCCTCGGCACGGGACTGGACAAGGGTATGGCACAGATCCGAAGAATTTCCATCCCTCCCTGGTGATGAGGAACCAGAAATAATGATCAGAATCCCACCACTAAAACTTGCTGTGTACACTTGAGCTCAAATTTCATTATTTATCATTTTAATTTAAACGTATCAGTCATTCCCCAACAATACTATTCTTTTATTTTTTTTCCTTAAAATTTTCAGTTAAAGAACTTTATAACATCATGTAGGAGAATGTCCTTATGCTTAGGAGATGGATACTGAAATATTTAGAGGTGAAATGTCAGGATGTTTGCAGATCACTTTCAAGTCATACACATACACAGAGAAAGCAACTATGATCACTGTTTTTTGAACTATAACTCTCTTCTTCAGTTTTTTAAATAGGGTTAAAGATTTCATACTAAAAATTTAGGAGAAAACTGCATTTGATGTTAGTACAGATGGATATCTGGACTAGGTGTACTTCACTTACCAATTTTCATCAAGATTTAGCTGCCCACAGTGATTAAACTAAATTGGCAACAACATTTAGAGAATATTATCCTACAAAGGCTTATATCTGTTGGTTCTATTCATTCATTCATTCATTCATTCATTCATTCATTCATTCATTCATTCAGCAAGTGTTTGTTGAGTGTCTACTATATGTGGGACACAATTCTAGCTCCTGGCTAGATAGCGGAGGGTGGAGGATATTGGGTCTTTTCTCCTACGCACATATATTAACTATTTAACAAAAATACTTTTTAGAGAAAACAAATTTTTTAGAATGTATAAATTTATTTTTAACAATGTCTTCCTTTAAGAAAACAACAACAGTTTCTTTAAATTTCCTTACTAAATCTATATATTCCAAGAAAGATGACTTTAGTTTCTCTGGAAAAGCATTTGTAAAGCATCCTTTATTTCTCTTTTTATGATTTTCTGGCTCTTATAATTTAGAATTGTGCCCCGGGGAGACAGAAAGACCAAACATTCCCATAGATATCAGAGGCAGGAAAACAGGAAAAGTCTTTCATTCAGTGTAGTTTAAATGAGAAGATGCACAGAGGTTAGTCTTGGTAATTATTTTAACCAGAATAATGAGATAACCTAAGAGTAAGTAACAACCTATTCACACTGCCCAGCAAACTCAGAAAAAACAGCCTGTGCATTCCGTGCTGGGTGTTTACAGCCACAATGTGGCTCCCGGGCAGGCCCTCCTGGGCGACAGGACTCCTGGGCACGGGACTGGACAAGGGTATGGCGAGGTCATCTTCAGATGCTTGTGGCTGTTTTATCATTTTCTCCTGAAGAGCAGACACCCGGAAAGATTTACCCCTGCCCGTTCTGAGCTTCTGTAACGTCACTGTCAAAGGACAAAAAATGCCCTTGCAAATGATGTCTTTGATTTGCCAGATTTCATATCCCGAAGAACCTTCTAAGAGTGCATGCTACCCTCCCCACTGCCACTCATCCGCTGTTCTATAGTGGGCCAGGAGCAGGTCTACCTCCCACCGTGAGCTGGAGGGTTTTTGATAAAAGAATATAGGGAACAATGATTGCTATGGTGGGTTTACATATTTTGTTTACAAAATAATGGGTTTTAGGTTAAATTGAGGCAGGTGTGCAAATGTTCTGATGAAGTCCTTGCCACGTCCCTCCCCAACAGCAAATTGTAAAGAGTCTGATGATAGTTGTCACCAGCATCAATAATTGTAACAAGGGCCTAGAATATCAGTCAAAAGAAAGACAAGCATTCTGATAGCATTAATCAGCGCCGGCTTCCTCCTGCAGCCCGTGCCAAAGCTCTTGGATGGCTGCCTGTCCCCATTGTTCCCTGTCTGGTGTTTTGGATGCAGATCCGCTTCCCCTTCCCCAACGCGGCCATAATGAAACTGGGGAATTAACTCAGAACACAGTTGTTCTAGTGTGGATGTGAAGGTAAACACAAATGGAGAAAGTTCAAATTATTAAGAAGAACAAACAGCCCTTGTTACAAAACATTAGCTGGCAATGGCAGGAGCCGCAGTCCACGGGCAGCTCTCACGGATGATTTCCCTTACTGGCCAAAAGGAAAGGTGGTCACAGGCTCTGAGGCCTGAGTCTACTGTCTCCAGAAAGAGGTTTAGGTTTTTCCATTTTCAGCAGCCAAGCCAATCTATCCACTGGCAAAAATTTTGAATACTACTTTGCCATCATGAACAGAGAGAGATTAGGGGAAACCTAGGTGCTTCGATCTCTTGAATTATTATCCTGAACTAAACCGTTTTATGCAGCTTTTTTCGAGATGCTGTGGAACTGGTCAATCTTTCGGCTTCACTTTATTGCTGGATAGGCCTCTTTCTGACGTGCAATCTATACAGGTCTGTTTATTTGTTTTAGGTCCTACTGGGACCAGTTACAATGACAGCCAGGAGCCTGGGTAGGAAATGTAAACACTTCGAGCCTGAAATTTTGCAAAATAATACATTGCTTTAAATATGGCTTGAATTCAGATAATGACATGATTTTATGTTAAGCAGAAGAAATGGAACAATGGGGATAACTTTCCAGAAGATCACACGTCAGTGAGAGAAGAGGGGTTAGAACAGAAGATTTTGTACACTCAGTTGGACCATTCATTTCAACTCCCTCTGTCAAAGTGCTGCTTCCTCTGGAATCATCCAAAGGGGGAAGGGAAAAAGCACACAAACCCAGGAAGCAAGAACAAAGCCTTTCACCCCACCCAACCCCAGCCCACCCCGTCAAGTATGCTATATATAAAAATTCTAGTATTATACACCTTCCTATGGGATTGAAGCCATTGACACAGAAAAAAATCTATGTACCAGAAGCACATGAATGCATATTTATATACCCACATAAAGCCAAAATAAATGGTTGAAAAATGAGAGATTCAACCAACTGACTGATTTGTCTAAATGCTGTCAAACAACCACTTTGATTAATATTTTTTTCACTGAATTGACTGATACTTTTTAGTGACTAGAATGAATTGGAACTTGGTGTAGACATCTCATATATAGAATTGCTACAGTTCCTCGGAAAATTAATTGGTCAGCTTCTGCCATAATGGATAACAGCCTATGCTAGAGACATCTCACATAAACAAATTATTATCCCTTATAGCATAAGCTGACTAATTAATTTTCCAGGGAACTCTAAATCGTAGAAACTATTATTAACTAGTGGCAAATAAAAATGTGTTTGAATTTCAACTGTTTGAGCTTCTTATCCCTTTTATTTAATAATAAAGGGTTCACTTTCTCTGAGGGCTAATAAACACATGTCTGTAAGACAGAGTCTAGGTTGGACGCTTCCTCATGACTTTGCTGGTTCTTTTCTGTAGTCACAGAAGCCAGTTTTTAGATAACACACACACACACACACACACACACACACACACACACTCTGGATAGACTTTGGAAAAGATAAGTCATTACTTTAAACAAATGCTGCCCCCAATTATATTTATCTTAATTTGAAAAGGACAGGAAAGTATAGAGGAAAACTAAAGATGAGGAAGAAATGGTTAATTGGGTTTATAATCCATAATGATCATAATATGTAATCTTGTCTTTCCAAGAAATTATAAGTTAAAAAAATTAACTTGGCTCATATATTGACAGTAATGTTTTCTCGTAGTGGGCCACCACATCTCAGGGACCTGTGGCTCCGTCCTGACAGTTTCGTCTATTGTCCTATTGGCCACGAGTGTCTCAATGTCTTGGTTTCTCTGACGAGGTTCTGTTTTCTGAATGGCAAGTTTAGACTTTAAATCTTCCACCTGAATTATTACAAGCGAGATTTGGTAATTAAGTTCTAACAAGATTTAAATGATATTAAAAACAGTCAGTTAAAAGGAAACACAGCCTTGGGCTTTGTTGTAAATTTGTATAATTATTTTTAGCCCTCTAGAGGATGCATAATTATGTTTCTGTATTTATAAAAATACTGCCTCTGAGGCACCAAAATGAATTTTACAGTATGCTGATTTGCATATTAATGTTACTCTTTGTATGTCAAAATTTCTCTGGCTGGAAAAAAAAAAAAGAGTTTCTAGGAAATTTTCAAAGTAACCACAAAGAGTATAAAGTCTTTTGATCTGTAAGTCTGGCAAAAACCACAGCTCAGGGAGAAAGTTTGATAGTCCAAAAAGAGAAGAGCAACGTAAGAAAGCAGACACAGCCCCGGCCAGTTTGGCTCAGTGGTTAGAGCATTGCCCACGGACCAGAGGGTTGTGGGTTCAATTCCAGCCAAGGGCACGTACCTCAGTTGTGGTTGGGTCCCCAGCCCTGGTCGGGGTTGTGCGGGAGGCAGGCAGTCGATGTGTCCCTCTCACATCGATGTGTTTTTCTCCCTCCCACTCTGTCTAAAGATGAATGGAAAAGTATCCTTGGATGAGGATTAAAAAAAAAAAAAACAGACATATAACACTAAACCTCAAGTTTAATTTGACCTTCACTTGGAAAAGGGTAAAGAAGCATAGACAGGAATAATACCCAATAACATTTATTGAATGCTTATTATTTGCCAAGTGAGATCTAGTCACTTCACATGCTACATGCAATGATCATATGAGGTATTTTTCATTTCATTCCCCCATTTCAAAGATTGGAAACTGAGGCACAGAGCGATTAAGTTTATGGCTTAAGGACACACAGCTGGCTTGTGAACCAGGTGGTTTGATGCTACGGCTTTCACCATTATACTGTGTTGTCTTCTGGACAGAAGCATGAGGAAGCACCGAGGGCCTCTTCATGTTCTCATGGAGAAACATTTTCCTGTGGAACACACACAGACTGTCTTTGCCTCCTTCGTGCTGGGTCAGCATGCAGTGTTGGAAACCACCCAGCTCGGGTGTGTGCTCACGTTCCCCGCAGGACTTTTCCCCCGTTTCCAGGCAAGCACGCTCTCTCCAGATTGTAACTCCTCCGGGCAGGAACTGTGCTCATTCTCTGCTCCCCCGCACAGCTAGTGGCTGCTCATTGAAATGAAATCAGGGAATGTCTGTCTCAGTCCATTTGGGCGCTAGAATAAATATACCATTGGCTGGTTGGCTTAAACCACAAACATTTATATCTCACAGTTCTGGAGGCTGGACGTGCAGGATCGGATGCCAGCAGACTCCGTGTGTGGTGAGAGCTCTCTCTTTCATAGATGACCATCTTCTCCGTGTGTCCTCACAAGGCGGGAGGGGGCTCTGAAGAGGACACTAACTCTATTCATTAGAGCTCAATCCTCATGACCTAATCACCTCTCGAAGGTCCCACCGCCTAATATCATCACATTGGGGATTAGATTTCAACATGAACTTGGGGAGGACACAAGCATTTAGTCTATGATAAGTCTGAGGAAACGTCGGAGGTCTTTCTTCTCTGATAGGTCAGTGATTTTTTTAAATCATGGTAATATATACATAACATAATTTACCGTTTTGATCATACTTAATTAAGTGTGCTTGTCAGTGGCATTAAGTACGTTCACGTTGTTGTGCAACCATCACCACCAACTATCCCTAGAACTTCTTTATCTGCCCACACTAAAGCTCCATACCCATTAAATAGCCCCTTTCCTCCCTCCCGCAGCTCCTGGCAACCATCCTGCTGTTTTCTGTCTCCATGAATTTGACTACTCTAGGTACCTCACGTAAGTGATGGTTAGTTTTCAATGGAAGCCAATTTTTACTTGAAATCAATCTGCAATATTTTAACGCAGGAGACATATGCTACTATTCTCTTAAATTGTGCTCAGACCACGGACAGGAAGTGACCGGAGCTAGGAAAGGTCAGAAGGGTCTGAGAGATGTGTGTGGGGTGTGGGTTACTTTGTAGATAAGAATGCCACTTAGGTCTAGGTTAGGTCTGGGATGAGGCGCAGACTGCATAGCATGTGGGAGCAATGCTGAGCTCTGTGGCTCTTCTGAAGGAGTCTTTGTGGGAGTGATTATCAATAGTTCAGGGTTCTGTGACTTCAGTATCCTCTAGAATTGACAGGCTTCGAGAGAGAGGTGTTTTCGCAATGGATAAAGGGAAGAAACAGGTTCACCTAACATGGACCTTGGGCCATGGTTTATACCTGGAATAAGGTGACTCTGGGTGAAATTTTATCAAACAAATTAAAAAAATATATTTGAAGAAGAAAATATAGAAAGGAACTGGGATAAACGTGGTGATACTCCGCAAGCACTAGGCTGTAGAGTGTTTTCTAGAACCCATTAACCTAGATTTTGGGAAAGATATAGAAGCTGGGTATAGCCAATAAGAAAAATGTTAGCTTATAATACTGTTTACCCCTTTATAGGAGCATTTGCCTTTTAATTGGAAGCTATTACCATTTTCTGGATGCAAGAAAATCTATTTTATAATGAGAGAATTACAAGCAGTAGAGTAGTCTATTTTGGGCAGGGGTTCTTCCTGTAATTACACTCATTCATCTACTTCTAAGCTTGTGCTAGGCAGTAGGAAGGCCTTTGCTCAAAGCCCATATTTGCCACTTACTCATCTATATGACCTTAGGAAAGTTACTCCAACTCTCTGAGTCTCAGTAATGTGCTCTGTAAAAAATCGTACTAATAACATTTATTGCAGGATAGTGAGAATTATATCAATGTGTAAGGTAAAAAGTGCCTAAAATAACTGCTTAATAAGTGTTGCATCCCTTTCTCTTCCCTCCTAGAGTCCACATAAAGGTTCTTTGTGAAGATCTGTGCCTATTGCAAACCCATCTTTTGACCTAGTTCCAATTGTATTTTTCTCCACACAATATTTTGTATCTTATTTGCACAAGAGAAAATAGAAGTCTAAGGTTAGACAGAACGTCCTGGTTTTTGGCTTAATTACACTGCCCAAGTGTGAATGCTTCAGGACCTAGGCCAGGGTGACCAACTATCCCAGCTTGCCCAGTACTGAGGGGTTTTCTAGGAGAAGAGATAGCAATACTAAAACTGAGGAAGTCTCAGGCAAACTGGGATGAACTGGTCACTAACCTATATACCTACATCAAGGACATAGCCTTCATTGCATGTCTGAAGATAAATACCCCTGAACTCGGTGCTTCTTTTCTTCTTGGGGAGGTAAAAAGTGATCACTGTGTGTGTGTCACCAAAGGAGACCTCATTCCAACTGTTAGGGTCAGGGAGAATAAACCTCGAACAAATTGCTGAGTGGACACTTTAATTCCATTAAGGTGCATGCAATTTTATCTTGTGGTGTTTTACTATGGAAATCATGCTCACCATTATTTTTTGGTCATATAGAGAGCAGCAAAGAATGAAGGATTTCCAAATTGAACTTCTCTGTACTATTTTGCTAGCTTTTCTCTTTATGTAAAATTAACATTTTGTTGTTAAGTGGATAAGATTTTAATCATTAGGGAAATACAGATCAAAATTACAATGAGATACCATCTCACATCCATTAGGATGGCTACTATAAAAAAAAAATAAAACCCAACAAAAAATAACAAGTTTTGGTGAGGATGTGGAGAAATTGAAACCCTTGTGCACTGTTTGGTGGGAATGTAAAATGGTACAGCCACTATAGAGAACAGAAATGCAGTTCCTCAAACAATTAAAAATAGAATTACCATACGATCCAGCAATTCCATCTCTGAGCATACACTGAGGAGCACCAAAGGCAGGGTGTCAAAGCGATCTTTGCACATCCGCATTCATAGCGGCCTTATTCACATTAGCTAACGTGGGAAGCAACCCAAGTGTCTGTCAATGGAAACATGGATGAGCAAAATGTGGTATATACATATACAATGGAATATCACTCAGCCTAGATAAGAAGGACATTCTGATCTATACTATAGCATGGGTGAACATTGAGGACATTGTGCTAAGTGAGATAAATCAGCCACAAACAAAGACAAATACCGTATAATTCCACTCATATGAGGTACTTGGAGTAGTCAAAATCATAGAGGTTGGAAGTGGAAAGGTGATGTGCTAGGGCTAGGGAAGGGGGAATGGGACGTGATTGTTTAATGGGTATAGAATTTCGTTTTTAAATTTTTACCTTCTCTATTGACTTTAGAGAGAGCGGAAGGGAGAGGGAAAGAGAAATAGAAACATTGATGAGAGAGAACATCGATTGGCCACCTCCCGCATGCCCCCCACGGGGGGTATGGCCCACAACCTGGGCATGTGCCCTGACCAGGAATCGAACTGGCGACCTCTTGGTGCATGGGTTGATGCTCAACCACTGAGCCACACCGGCCGGGCTAGAATTTTGGTTTTACAAGATGCAAAGAGTTATGGAGATGGATGGTGGTGATGGTTGCACATTATAAATGTATTTAATGCCACTGAACCGTACACTTAAAAATGGCTGAGATGGTAAATTTTATGTGTATTTTGCCACAATAAAAAAGGAAAAAATTAGACAGGATTGTTACACTACCGAAAAGATTTTCTTGCCGGCGCCTCCTCTTACTCTAGGCAGTCACTTCCTTTGTTCACCACGGTTCTCATGTTGCACGTGGAGAGATTTCGGTACTAAAGGGTCCAATTTGTGCCACTGGAGCACAGCCAGGGAAACAGTTTCACTAGACTGGCGGCTTCTAAAAGATGCTGGAGGAACTGAGGCACTGCTTATAAACACTTGGCCTCTATAAACGAGACAGAAAATCGATCTGAGAGTCAAGAGTTTAGCGTTTTTATAACTCATTTTCAAATCTTTCCGTCTCGGTCAATGCCTTCTGCAGACACTTCAGGACCGGTCAGGCCGGATGCAGGGGAGAGCATGGGTGAGGGCTAGCTGTGCTTCCTAAGCAGTCCACACCAGCGATTCAGGGAACCGTGCCCTCGTGCACCGCGGCGATGCAGAAACCAATGCAAACGTTCACGAACATAAAGCGCACTGGAAGCAGACAGTGTCAGCAAATGCTCAGCAGCAACATTTAAACGATTCCTCTTTATCCATACCCAGCTGGGGGCCCCAATGTTGGACCAGGGGCCTCTATCATTTGCTGACTTGAAAGATTTATGTGAAGACAATGTAGATAGTCAACAGTACAGATTAAGATACATAAAATGCTGTCGGGGATGGCTTTGATTTTTCAGAAATACATTACAAAGAAATTGATGTCCCAAATTTGATCCATAACAGCAATACATGTGAAGGCTTCTGCACTCTCTTCTTAAAATTGCTGAACTGGGTCTGGGAAACCAATCTTCTTCAAGTCACTCAGTGTTAGAAGCCTTTCCCAGCCCGGAGTAGGTCTCCGTCAAGCCCGCACGATGCTCCATGTGCTCCAGGACTGTCTCTATCCCGGACAGTGCCACTTTGGAGTAATAGATCACTGGTGTCCTAGGCTTGAGTGATGCATCGCTCCGATGTGTCAGAACAACAGCTGGCTCAGTTTCTCCACGCTGGGAGCCCAGCAACAGCGGGCCGCTGTGATGGATTACACGCATGGCGCAGCCTATCACTGTAATACATCAAGACACAGCGCCGATGTGAAGGTGAATTAGTCACAAGACGGAGTTCCTGCAAGCCCCGAACCCAAGTAAAGGAATCCTGTTTAATTATAGAATAAAAGACAAAGTAGCTGGCATGTGGCTTAGTGACTGTCAAATGTAGGGCTATTTCTAAGATATAATTCACATTAAGTGGGCAGCATTACCAGATGAGGTTTGATTGCTGCTCTGCCTTCTCGGGGTGTGATTCACATCTTCCATCAGCACACCACCCCCACCGGAGCAGCTGGACCGCAGTTGGGACAAATTCATTCCATGTGCCTTTGCAGAGACTTTCAAAATCTGGTCCTACTCTAAACAGCCAGCTTCCCTCTATCCTAAGCCCCATACTCTTTCCATTTCTGTCTTTTTCCTTGCACCCCTTTGCTCCAAAACCACACAGAACAGAATGAAACCATAAAATGATGAAGTGTGGGCCACTCTGCCTCACACGAGGTGGTTGAGCCCATTGACATTCATTCATTCAGTTATTCATTTAATAAGTTTTGATTGAACATTGAACTTAAGATGTGTCAGTTGCATATAATTAAAAACAAACTTCAGGGGTTAAAAGGTAAGGACATTCATTAGCTCACACGAGACGTCCAGTAGAGGCTGTTTCCAGGGTGAAACAATGCAGCGGCCCCATGACGCCACCCTAGGACCAGGTTCTTTCCATCTTTACATTCCGCCATCAGGATGTTTTCTCTAGACCATTGCCGTCATGGTGGTAAGGTAGATACTGCAGTCCAGCCATCACATGCAGACATAACAACGGTGATCCGAGGAAGAGACAGAAGAAGGGACATTCTCTCACATTCTCCAGGGGAAAGCTTCTTCAGAAGCCCACATCACACTTCCCTTCAAGTCTCACTGGCCAGAGCTGTGTCCTTTACCATGTCCAACCATCACTGGTAAGGAGAAGGAGACCACCATGAAAGGCAGGTTACACCCTCTCTCCCCTGAAGGGCGTGGCTGCTTGGCAAAGGGTAAATCAAATTCAGGTTTGGAAACAAGGGAGAAGAGGGGTGGGCATGTGCTGTTTGGAGGGCAGTTGATGGTATCAGCTACGGGCTTCTCGCTCTGAAGACCAAGCGAAGCCTTCCTTCAGAGCGCCCAGAGGGCAGCTTGTGGTGAACAGAGTGATGCACCACCCAGATCCCCTTTCAGGAATAAAAACCTTTTTCTACCAGCTTCTGGACAGCCCCACTGTCAGCTCGCTGCAGAAGAAAGCTCAGCCCTGCTCCAGGTCAGCCAGCATCCAGTGACTAATCCACACGAGGGTAGAAAGGCCTGGCTCCCTGGTCCCACTTGGGAGAGCTCTGAAGTGCCACCCAGCTTCAGGGCTCCTGGTGACTAAGGACTTCCTCATGCCAGCTTCACACGAGCCCAGTCCTGCTTCCTCCCATCCTTAGCGCTGATCCTACGAACATCCTGCTTGCTGACCCCCATCTCAGAGTCTGCTCTATGGGAAGTCTGCAACACAGCTTTCCGACCTTAACAGCCCATTCAGGTCTATAATGTGGAATTCCCTTAGAGAGGTGGCTGTTTTTTTCCCCTGGCAGACACTCAGTAATTTGGAGCATCTCAAATAGGTAGCTGAGTCATGGACCCACTGAAGATTCTAATCTGCCAAGAAGACGCTCCCTACATCCCCAATAATAACAATTTTTTGTTTACTTGAGCTTCCCGAGGAGGTACAAAATGTGACAACTCATTTGAGCTCAGAAATTGGTCAGAATCCTAGCTGTGCTTCTGCTGTTATTATGAGCCGAAGTGGATCAACAAAGAGGTTATTGTCAGTGTGATGTCATGAAAGTGCTGTGGTCCTTGCTGCTCAAAGCAGGTCCCTGGACCTGCAGCACTGGCGTCACCGGGGTGTTTGTCAGAGATCAGAATCCAGGCGTCGCCCGGGACCCACTGAGTCAGAACCCGTGTTTGGACGGGTGAGTCACACACGGCTTCCCTATCTCCCCTCCTGCAGCTGAGCCAACATACCTCCCCCACTGAGTTACCACATGCCCCGAATTTTTCTTATTATGGTTATTACTCTTGGGTTTGGATACTTTAAAAATATTACAAATGTTTTCAGGGACTAACATATGCATTTACTAACACTTTAAATGGAGTTAGTTTGTGCTATTACAAGCAACATAAGCATCTCCTACAACAACTTTGGGAAAAGCCCTGTTTTGCCAGACGTTCCTTCACATCAGGAACATCAAAAGCCAGTTGACCGCCTGATGGAAAAGAAAAGGGCTGGACAAGAGGTCAGCTTGCAGAAAGGTGACATGGGAGGTTCCAAAGTCAAACTGCACAATTTCCCTCAAGGACAGAAAAGCATCTGATGCTTCTCATTGGTTAAATGTGCAGGTGTGAACTCCTAACCACAAGCCCATCTTCGTCCATGAGAGTGTTCAGTTTTCTGCTTGTTTGACCATGAAGACATCTTGAAGGAAGCAGGTCCTGGGCCAAGGACTCACGGACAGCTTGTTTTAGGGAAACATCCCAGGGTATCTGGCATGGGAAATAGGTAGCGTGGCTGTAGTTAAGCTCTGCAAGGGATAGTAAACTTTCTGCACAGAAGCAGAACAGACTGGTGTTGCTAGCTGTCTATCCGCGTGACCATGGGCCTCTGGTATGGAGCCACCTTCCTGCCCATGTGACGATGCAGAGGAACACCAGCACAGGGAGGCCGATTAAGTGCTGGGGGGCTCCCGGGACCATTTCTGGGCACCTCGGCAGTGGTCAGTGAGAACGTGGCCAGTCACAGGTACCAGAAAACTCCTGCAAACTGAAGACCCAGTAGGACATATGCCACTGGGAAGAGCCAATGCATTTCTGGGGCCCCTCACTTTTTGGGACCCTTGACTCTTGAGAGTCTTGATTCTTGGATCTTTTCTGTACCCTCCAATGAACGGTAACTCCAATGCTGAGCGTAAGCCACATTGTCTTAATTTCCTCCTCAGTAAAACGGGAATAGTGAATTTCAGCCTAATGTAAGGTTCTCAAGAGGTAAAATATTAGGAAGGCATTGAAAAATTATGATATAAGGTGTTATTTTTTTTTTTTCATTAGTAGTAAGGAAGTTAGCAGGAAAGAGGCTATTGTTGGTAAGCTGGGGAAGTAGTAATTCTGCTCTCTAGCAGAGAGACCCCAAGGATTGTGGCATCTGAAGACTCTGAGAGATAATCGGGGCCCAGGCTCCTTCCATCCTGCTGTTCCCTCGTTCACAGTGTGCCACCTTCACCAGCACGTCCAAGATGGCCTACTTTCACATCTAGTCAACGGGAGGAGAGCGGGAAGGACGTGCCCGTTCTTTTCAAGGGCCTAGTCTATAAACTGCCTTCACCAATTGCACTCACATCTCATTGGCCAGAACTAACTCACATGTCCATCTTTACCTGTAAGAGAAAGTAAGAAATGTCATCTTCTTTTTTTCTAGGTGGCCATGAGCCCACCAAAAATGAGAGGTTCTATTGTGTTGAGAGAGAAAGAGAAGAGTGACACTGGGGGACAGAGAGCAGCTGCCGCCACACCCAGTTCACTGCAAAATAATGAGACCATATGAGACAAAACCACAGAGAGAAGAAAAGCACATCCTCCTCCACATTCCTCTCTTTCAATAGCTCCTAACTAGGAGCCATTGTCACCAAATCTGGGTGACAGGCCTTCTCTTTCATTTTGAGTCCAAATAAATTCCTTGGCAGAATCCATTCCTTTCTGTATTTAGAATGATAGGAAAACCCTGCTCTTCTAACACAATGTTAACATCAAAGTCAGATTATTTCTAAATGCTAAGAGTGAAAAATTCCCAGGGGACGGACAAGATGCTCTTAGAAACGAGTTGGTCCTCGATGAGTTGGATGAGAACTGGAAAGCAACTGCCACCCCTTCCTCTTTCAATTGCTCTCAGGAGGAGAAAAATGGAAATGAGTGTTCCTCCAAGATCATGTTAAGCAATAGACATGTTGCAAGAACAATAGACACCACTCTTGAGTTTCAAGACTCTGAAGTTTGAGTATGGTTTGAAGTCCATACAAAGCTAACAGCTCTGCTCAGAGATTTGTAGGGAGTGGCAATTTGGGGAATCTGACACTTGCCCACGAGCCAGAAAGTGAAGGCGGCAGAATGAACACAGAGGTTCTAAAGAAGATATCGGCAGCTAGCTTTGAGACAGATGTCACTGACACTGCTGAGCACAACAGGAAGAATGATACAAAACAACATGATTAAAAACCAGTGGGGTCTGAATCACTAGGGGCCCTTCCACACACTTCGTCAAGACGAACAAAAGCCTTCCCTGTAAGTAATGCAGATTTAGCTGTGAATGGTATTCGTGTGTCCTTAGCGTCAGCAGCCCTTTGCGTTATTGTTGTTGGAGATTTTGCAGGGGAGATGAAGCAGGGGGAGAAACAAAAGAGATCCAGAACGAGGCAGATGAATATTCGAGTTTTTATGTTTCACTTACAAAGACACAGCACATATGGAAGTACGCAAAGTGAGGACAAAGATGCTGGGTTACTGGCAGGGAGAGAGAGAAGATGGCAGTTATTGGCGCTATTTCATCCTCTCTGGCTGTCTTTTAGGGCATCATTGTGAATACTAAGTGAATTTCCATAAGACACTCATATTTCCCCCTCTTTTCATCAGCTTATATTTTATAAGTCAGGAGACTCAAGAAGAATAAATATTATGCCAAAATAGAAAAACAATTCTTGTGGAAACAACCAACAGAACCATAGGTCAACTGACAAATTTCCAGGGGAATGATGTGAATGGGTTGCATATGCACATTTAATCAGACCTTACGTTGTGTCTCTCATCACTGAGCAGCATCTTGCCCCCAGAGTCAGTCTTGCTTATATGACTGTTTGGGGATTTGGTCTCAGTCCTTCCTATCTTTCCAAGGTCCAAGGTCCAAGGTCCATACAAAATTTAAAGTAATCATAAAGACTCTCAGAAGATGGAAATGGGTGCTGCTACTCTTGTTTCCATAGGAGAAGCCGGGCTGATAAAATAGATAGAAACATTCCCAAGGATTCTCCATCTCTCTTTACCCCTTTCCCTCCTCTCATATTTAAAGGGCACTGCCATGTGTCAGACACTCGGGAATGGAGCTGAACAAGCCGTCCTTCATGTGCTCAGTCACATGGAGAAGACAGACCTATAAACAAACAAATTACAATAACCTGAGCGTCAGGCACAAGGAAGCATGCACGGAGGATGGACAGAATGGCTGAACTAACTGTCCTTGGGAGTGACATTTGGCAACATTTTAAAGTACAAGTAGCGCCCTGGCCGGTTTGGCTCAGCGGTTAGAGCGCCAGCCCACGGACCAGAGAGTCCTGGGTTTGGTTCCCGCTAAGGGCACGTACCTCGGTTGCGGTTTGTCCCCGGCCCCGGTTGGGGTCGTTTGGGTGGCAACCAGTCGATGTGTCTCTCTCACGTCGATGTTTCTCTCTCTCTCTTCCTCCCTCTCTCCCTTCCACTCCATCTGTGAGTGAATACAAAAATGTCCTTGGGTGAGGATAAAAAAAAAAAGTGCAAGTAGGAATTTTCTGAGTAACTAAGAAGTGAGAGGACCCTTCTGGGAAGAAGAACTATCAAGTGAAAAGGTTTAAAGGCTTGAAATAGCAAGATACATTTAGGCAGCATCTGATGGGTCAGTGTGAATCCAGGCAGAACATTGACGGAAGAGAAGTTGAACATGAGACTTGAAAGGGACCCTATTATCTGCTAAAGAGTCTGGTTTTTGTTTGTTTGTTTAATCTTACAGGTGACAGGATTGTGGTGAAGGGAGAGAGTAGGGCTCACAGAGTCCCCGAGCAGGGCGAGGGGGTTGCTGCTCACTTCCCACCTCATGCCACTGGAACCCTAGCAAGCCCTAGAGGGTGCACTGAGGACAGAGAGGTGTGAGAGTGGCAAACAGTTTGGGGTTCTAGAAAGAGAAGTCCAGCTGGGCACTGGTAGGTGGGCCTGGTGACCCAGGGGGCAGTTGCTGTGTACATCATTCAGAGTCCAGCAGTAAGTTGAATCTATTGCAGAAGGTTTAGGTGAAGAGACTTACACAAAGGGACTGCCTCAGAGGTGTGAGCAGGCAAGGGATAGCGAGGCACTCAGAGACCAGCCACAGCAGGAGCTCACATCTTGGGCTGGGAGGTTAGAAAAGAATGCCATTGCCCAAGCCCAGGGAGGGCAGGGGCTGTCCTCATGGAGGGACAGGACGCAGAGATATGACCCCAGGATGGCAGTGGGGGAGGAAAACCCCTTTGTCTCCAGAACTTTGATCCCTCCTGGTGCCTCCACTGGCCAAACACAAGCAGCACTGAAAGTCTAGGTGATGGCGTTCATAGGGCCCTCCTTCAAGAGCACAGAAAGGAGTAAGGAAGAGTGAGGAATGGAGCTGGGTAAGAACTGAGGGCAAAGAAAGAACAGGCAGTCCATTGTTTATCTGCTCTTTCCCCAAGGACCCTTGGGGATGGGGAATTAACTCTGATGGTCATCTTGGCCCTTTTCTTTGGCTGTCAATTTATCCCGTGCAATATCGGTTTGAAACCTTTTTGTTTGACAGACCCCTTTGAGAAACTGATGAAAACAACAGGCTCTCTTCCCAGGAAAAAGAAATGACACATGGATGAAATTTGCATTCAATTTATATATTCTATGGAACCTTAGGACTCAAAAGGTGATGTGTGTAGACTAACAGAATCAGCCTCACCTGGGAGCTTAGAAAGGCGGCTCTTGGGCCCCATCCCAAGTCTTCTGAATCAGAATCTGCATTTTAACAACACTCCCAGCTGATCACATGCACAGCAAAGTCTGAGAAGCACTGCTCCGAAGTCAGCGGAACCCAGCTTCATCACGACTGGTGGGGTGGATGTGGATATATTGGTCAGGATGTAGGTTCAGCTGCAAATAAAGGAACACCCTACCTAACAGTAGCTTAAACAAAAGAGGAGTTTTATTTTTCTCAGGTAACATAAAATCTGGAGATAAATCTGGTGTTGTGATTGCCTCACTCTCCATCTACATTTCCACTCGGCCATCTTCAGTGTGTGGCTGTTGTCCCCATGGCTGTCAGATGGGTCCTAGACAACCTTTACATTCTCGGCAAAGGGCAAAAGAGTGGTCACAACAGGAGGTATACACCAAATGGTAAAGATTTTGCAGATCTGTAAAGTGTTTCTGCGTGTTACGTGCCATTGAGTCTGCTCCGACTCCTGGCGACCCTATGAATGAGTGACGGCCACAGTGTCCCGTCCTCAGCAGCTCTGACAGCTCCTGTAGACTCCTGCCTATGGCTTCTCGTATGGACTCAATCCATCTCACATTTGGTCTTCCTCTTTTCCTGCTGCCTTCTATCTTTCCCAGCATTGGTGTCTCTTCCAAAGAACCCCTCCTTCTCATGATGGACCCTAAGTACGACAGCTTCAGTTTTGTCGTTTTTGCCTTCAGCGATGTTTCAGGCTTAATATGCTCTTGGACCCGTTTGTTCATCTTTCTGGCAGTCCAGGGTATCTGTGGGGCTCTTCTCCAACAGCATATTTCAAACGATATGTATTTTTTTCCATCAGCCTTCTTCACTGGCCAACTTTCACGTCCGTGCACAGTAATTGGGAACACCAGGGTTTTTCTATGCCCCCTGCAAAACTGCTCTGACGCTGACTACATAAAATACAAAGTTGTGAGAGTTCGATTCATCTTTTAGACATATTTCAGCTTTTAGATAGTTTATAGATATGTTGGAAAAATGATATAGCCAATATTTAACCCCCATCAGTAACAGATTTATAACTTATAACAAATTTTTACCAAATATCTTTTCAAATCTAAGTTGTCAACACCAAGGTTTGTAGCCCACGTGAGTCTATAGTATCAGTGTTTACTTCAGTGATGTTTGGACAGCTGGGTTATAATTTTTGAGAACTATACTGTTTTGCTTCTATGACTAAATGTACTCATTTCCACCAGTCACTATATGCTCATCAGGAGTGTTAATACTCACGTGATGTTACATTCCTCATCACAGTTTTGGGGGGCAGCCCCTCTGACAACGAGGGCTGCCATGTTATGTGCTATTCAGACTTTCGGGCTTGATCCGTCCTATTTCCAAGACGTCTGTGGTGTTGTTGGCATGTTAATTATTACAGCAAATGATAAAATGTGCAAAATGGTACCCCCTTCTTAATGACATAAATAAATGAAGCAATTAATTTTACACAATAAAAACAAGCAATACAATAACTTACAAATTTGGAGTTTCTTCATTATTACATCAAATTGCAAAATGGAAACATGTAATTTCAAAAGGCTCATAAGTAAAAATGGAAACACAGCTGATGCCGCGTCAGCGTGTGGGCTGCAAAATAATGCGGGGCTTGCACAGTGTGGAACAGTCAACGTCTTTTAGATACATCAGGCCACATAGGATTCGGAAACTATAAATCCTCCCAGAACGGAGCCATCCCAACGATCTAAGCCATTTGTGTACTGTAATAAAAAAAGCAAAACAAAACAACAATTTCCCCTGCTTATTTTCCTTCATGTATTAGTTTGGAATTCTAGCAGCTACTTTGCTTAGGACCCTCATCTCCATTTATCTGCAGTTGCAGAAGCTGGAAACCTATGATTGATCTTGTAACTTCAATATCTACAGAGAGATAAGTAGGGAAGCAAATTTCCCGGGAGAGCTGACAACAGTTTTCAAAATGAAATGTGTCTACACCAAGCCTGATGTCCTACATTGCCCACCATCTTTAAAACCGTCAGTTTCAGACCTGACATTCGGTTTTGTGTGTTTGTTTTGGCGAGTGAGAAAGTAACACGTATTTTCTTTGACATCTTGTGCAATTTTACAAGTACTCAGGGCACACTCCCTACTTTGCATGGAGAATGTATTTGCACAGTTGTCAGAATGACGGACAGTGGAGCGAGTGACAGGAGGGAGCGCTGATCTTTGCTTGTTATTACATACAATAGCCTGGTAGGAATCGTGATGTGTTGGTGAGACAAACTGTGTCCCATTCTGGAACATATTAAGTTTGTCTCCAGGACACACATGACTTCGCTAGGGTGTTGAACCTCATTCATAATAGATGCTAATCTTTTCAGGGCTGACTGATTACAGCACTTCCTGCCCTTCACGGAATTAGAGCTGGGTTTTATCAAAGGACTCAAACTGCCTGCTAATTAGACTAATTCCCTTCATCATGAATTATTTATTTCCATTGGTAACCGATCACTGTGACATTAATGGGTTCTGCTCAACTTGGTTTCATACTAATACATGCTAGGAGTTAAATGTTTAAAAATTCCTGATACTTCACTCCAGGTCAAGTGTATCTTTGGCTAATATTTGACAAATTTGATGAAGCTTTGATGGTTATGTTTTAGTTACAAATAAAATGGGACAAAGTTTCAGATTTCCTTTAGATCAAAAAACAAATCCATTTCTTTCTCTGCTCAGGTGTCTCCTGACTTAGCTAGAACAGGTCATCTTATTTTAGGTCATGCTATCAGTGCTGCGTAGTATTTTATCAAGGTCAAACCATCACGTAAAAGTGCTGGCGATCCTCTTTAGGATAATAGCATTTCAAAGTTGAGCTAGACAGAACGTCAGCTAGTAAAAGTGATGCTTCACTCAATTATATCTGTTGATGAAAGTCAAGTGCAATGTCTTGTTCACCTATTTGTGAAATACAGACTGCAGATCTAGCCCAGTGGTGCACCCACCTGTTAACATCTGAGGTTGTAAAGATCAGAGTGTCTCAAAGTGCAATCCAGGTGCCACCTGTATCCTGCAAGTGTTTGTTAAAATGCAAATTCCTGGGCCACCTACATGGTCTGTTAGTTGGAATCTCTGGGAATGGGATCCCAGAATTTGCCTTACCAACAAACACCCCAGGTGATTCTTAAGCAGTGTGAGGATCATTGGCATCATATACCCTGAAAAACAAAACAAAACAAAAAGCCACACCTATAAATAATCAATATTTGATCAGAAATACCGAGTCATCTCATCCAGTACGGATAGAACACAGCCCTCCAAGGTTAGTAGTGTCTCCTGGAATTGGCTTCCACTGCAGGTTCGTCACCACCCATGAAGTGTGCATCATGGCTGTTGACAGCTAAGACAGGTCAGCAGCTAGGTCTGTGAATCGCGGCAGTTAATGTCACAGCTTCACTTGAGGACACACACGAAGAAGGTGTCAGAGCAGAGGCGTGAGCGGTCACCATTCGACGGCAAGGGTGTATCAGGTGGGCAGGCTTGCTGTACACCTCCACCGAGGCACGTGTTTGTGCTATGAAATACTGAATTTTGGGAAGCAGAAGTAAGAAGAAGGCAGTATAATGAGTGCTAACGAGAGATGAGGTGACAAAGACTGAACAAAGGCACGATGGAGTCCCCGGTGCAGTGAGTCAAACCACAAATCAGCTACAGTTCCAAACCAAAGGATGGTTTTCCCATGAGGCCCTCATGTCAGAGACATGTGGTCTCAAATCACATGTACCTGTGTGAGCAGAAAACAATGTCTTCAGTAGAGTCAGGTTTAAATATAAGAAACAAAATATTATGCGCACTCATTAACCTCCAGTAAATTCTATCATACTTTTAATTTGAAGCATAAGTAATCTATCGTTTCAGATTTTCTTTAAAAAGTAGTACTATTGCAAGGGAGGGGGAGGAGGGTGACAATGGGGGGAAAAGGAGAAACATCTGTAACAAAAATAAATTTTAAAAAAAAAGTTAAAAAAAAAGATACTGATATCTTTATCCTCTAAAAAAAAAAAGTAGTACTATTGCATAATATAAACATTTTAATCCTCAAACATGTGATCTATGTAACTGAGAAAGTGAGATTAAATGGATTTGATTTTTAGCTACACAGCACATATATTAGTGTTGCCAGGAATATATATTCATACATTCAACAGATATTTATGAAGTACTTACTGGGTTCTAGGTCCTTATATGTGCTAAATCTAGGCTTACAGAAATATACATGGAGAGATTATGGATTCATGAAGAGTTTATAGATATTTTCTGAACTATTTATATGTGCAAGTGACTCATTTTACCTAAAACCACAGATACATTTTTCTGCTTAAGAAAAACATTGGGAAACCGAAGGCTATCAGTGAAATGGAAAAGTATTTTCTATTTTGTGTGTTTTTCTTTTTCTTATGGAAATACTCAGATGACTTCAGCTTTGTATCTTCACACACACACACCCATGCACACCCACACACACTCACACACACAGCCCTTGAGTTTCATTGCACTGTCTTACATCCCTAAGCCACTGCGTTTTGTAGTCATTTAATTGACTTGAACTTGTCAGCTTACTGAATTGTTTTCCTCTTTCCTTTGCCTCCTTTTCCATCTCCTCTTACAAGTCACATTGCAGCGGGAATGATTTTTAGCTTGAGAAGTTCATTCATGTGTTAACATTTGGTATTTTGAAGAGATCCTACTCTCAAACCTTTTGCAAGGCATAGTATCATTTAATAAATCCCAGAAATGAAGATTTTCCTCAAAAACCAAAAATAGAGTTTCTGGCTAGGGATGGCAAAAACATCTCATGGGATGCTGGCCTAATTGCATCCTCTTGGTTCTCACGGAACTGAAGGAGACCAGCTGTGGAGGAGACTTCTTAAAGACATTTTATCTTGCGCATGCTACACGCCTAATAAATATTTATTAAAACAAACCAAATCATGTTATAGCCTATCCTTGTCTATATTTGGAGATTCTGCCTGAACCTCAAAGAACTCTTTATTGTTTCTGAATTTTCTTGTTTAAAATTTGTTGTTAAGCCCTGGCCGGTTTGGCTCAGCGGTTAGAGCGTCGGCCTGCGGTCCAGAGAGACCCGGGTTCGGTTCCCACTAAGGGCATGTACTTCGGTTGCGGTTTGTCCCCGGCCCTGGTTGGTCGTGCGGGTGGGGCCACTCGATGTGTCACTTTCACGTCGATGTTTCTCTCTCTCTCTCTCCCTCCCATTCTATCTGAACAAAAAATGAAAAAATGTCCTCGGGTGAGGATAAAAAAAAAAAAAAATTTGTTGTTAATGTAGCATTAAAACAGTGACCAAAGGAAGGCAGTGGGACACGATCTGAGGTCTGAGATCAGCTTGCAGCCCAGTAAGGAACCTGGGTGCCACGAAGACTTCAGGTCCCTAGAGCTGAAGGTAGTGACTGTGATCACATATGACACAATCTTGCACGTTCCACCCCCAGGGAAAATAATGTGAACCATCAACTGGTGAGTCTGGGGACATGTGGGTCACCTTTGCAAGTATCCCTGTGTATTCCTTAACATGTCTGTGGAGAAGAACCCCCTCAAATTACAAATTTTCTCTAGTCAAGTAACTGGAGTATGAAAAAGGAATAGATTAATTATTTTAATGTTGGGTTTAAATATTGGAAGAAACTTTGCAATGTCATTTCCCCTGATAATCAAATTATTTAATCAATATGGGAAACTAAACAACAAATAGTAACAAAGCATACTTCAAAAAATTAAATCATCATAAATCTAAAGAATAGACCAAATCAAACTTATTAGAAGATGAGCCATTTGGAGGAAAGTAACTATGTTAGGAATGTACTAAGCCCATATAATCATCCTCTCTGACCTTCTACACACACCTACACCTACTCCAAGGATCACGTTCCTTAAGGTAAAGTTTTCCAAAATGTATTCCAAGGAACACCAGGTTCTAAAGATATTAGTAAGTACTCTGCAAGAGGAGTCGCATGGCCAAATTAGTTTGGGAAATGTTGTGAAACTTTCAAATTAAAAAAAAACTCCTTGAAGTTCTGTTTCTTCCCAGGATAGAGGTACTAGGACCAGATTTACTTTTCCACCATAAACAAGTAGAAAACTGGACAAATTCTACAAAATAACTATCTTTAGACATTGGACCAAGACAGCTCAGGGCTATGATTCCTGAAAGATGAGAATCAAACAAGATGAACCCCACTATCACTCTGGCTTCTACTTGGAGGCGATTTCCAGACCACAGTGCAGGACAGGGAGCCCCATGCAGAGCACATGGGCTTGTTGAACTGAGGAAAAGGAGATCAGGGATGCTGAGGAGCTTGGAAGTTGCAGGTCATCATTGTGAAGAAAAGGGCACTATGTAGAAATAGAGCTATATAAATCTTCATGGAGAACGCCTTAGATCTTTGCTGATTATTAAGTTATGCACACAAGGGGTAAAATTCCATGAGGCAAGGGAAAAATACAATCAGAAACATGTAAATTCACAAGGGCAGGGAGATTTTTAAACTCCGAGCAGCCTAGGCAGAGAGTCCTCATTGGCCACCCAGGACATTCAATAGAGATCACAGGGGGTCATGCCCTAATAGGCTGAACCTCCCCTGGAATAAAACGACACAAGATATGTGATAGAAAAGCTAAGGAAACAAGTCTAGAAGGGATCAAGCTAAAAAGCAAGTAATTGCTTGCCAAAACAAAGCCCAATGCTCTTTATTATTATTATTATTATTTTTTTAATCTTCATCTGAGGACATTTTGCATTTTATCTTCAGATAGAGAGGGAGGGAGAGAGGGAGGAAGAGAGAGAGAGAAAAACATTGATGTGAGAGAGACACATCAAATGGTTGCCACCCACATGACCCCAACCGGGACCGGGGACAGACTGCAACAGACGAATTACGTGCTCTTAGTAGGAACTGAACCCGGGACTCTCTGGTCCACGGGCCGACGCTCTAACCACTGAGCAAAACCAGCCAGGGCCCGATGCTCTTTAAAAGAAAACAAAAAACCAGTCATTCAACCACATACTATTCATAATGTCTACAATCCAATTTTAAAAATCATCAGACATGCCACAAAGCAGGAGAAAATCAGTCATTAGATAATACGCTAGTTGTATAGATAGCATTAGCAGAAAAGGATGTTAAAACAGCTATTAATATATAGGTTACAGCAGTTAAGAAAAGCATGAGGAGAAAAATGAAAGATAAAAAGAACCAAATGAACTTCTAGAAACTAAAATACAATATCTGAAAAGAAAAATTGAGTGGAATTAACAGAAGATTAGGTGATGAAGGAGAAGAGATCAATGAACTAGAAGACACGGGACTAGAATGTGTACAAAACGAAATACATAGAGAAAAATCACTGAAAGCAAACAGAGCAGCTGTGACTTACGGAAAGAAGAGGGGAGCAAAGAAGGGAATGATAATTTATTTGAATAAATAGTGGCTTAAAATCCAAATTTGATTAAAATTATGAACTGTTAGGTGAAAGAAGCTCAATGAATTTCAGACAGGAGAAATCCACCCCCTGCCCTCTTGTGGAAAAGAAAGCCTGGAAGTTTGAAGGATAAACTTGATGTGCAGTGGTGTTCAGGTGCACCCCTGGCTGCCTAACACTTTCCTCACTCCTCCCTGCAAGGGGTTCTTATAATCATCAAGGTGCTGCGGTCTTCTCCCACCAGCAGTGGGCTAGAGCACCTGCATGAAATGAACACATCTTCAGAGCGTCAGGACCCAGTGAGTTAGGGCAGGCCTACTGGAAGTCAGCCCCTGGGCACACTACAGGTCTCAAGCCATTTGCTATTCTTCTTGTCCTTTTCACGCAATTCTGCTTTATTTTTTTCAGAGAACTCAGTACCTCTCCTGAAAGCTGTTGCTATATTTCAGCCCATTCCCATGGGCAGGAATAGGAGGAAGGTGAGAGGAGTTTGGAGATCATGGAGAAAAATGACATGGATTAATGTGGTAGGGCAAATGCAACAGAAAGTTGAGCGATTTGGGATGCAGCCACGGTGTGGCAGTAAGAGTGGCCTCTGAAGTAGCCAGACCCAGCACTGTCTCTTACTTTCTATGAGATATTTGGCAATTTTTTCATATCTCTGAGCATTGATTTCATTATTTATAAACCAGGGATAAAAGTATATACCGTGTGCACATATCCTACACACAATGAGCACTGCGCGCGCACACACACACACACACATGTTTACCTATATAATTTCATCTTCTTTACTTAATGAAGTAATATAGATTCAATGTCTAGGAAACAGTAAGTGCACAATCATTGTTTCCAAAGTCACAGTAACGGTTTAAAAGAATGAATCCCTGATCTGGGAGCATAGAGTACTTTCTATAGAAGGAGGGGTTCCGACGCAATTTAAGAGGACTCTTTAAAAACGTTTGCTTAGGGCAGAGGTAGGGAGGAGAAAAAAATTTAAATTACAGAGCTCTCTTTAAGAAAAACTGCAAGATGGCCTTCATTGTTTTCACAGGCAAGCTAATCACACCTGAATCTTCTGGGCGGCGTAAGAAACTTCTTCAGAGTATTCTTCTTGCTCAGTGGTCTAACAGAAAGCCCGTTTTCTCTTAAGAACAGTTGTTCTCCCACTCCTATGTAATGGTGTCCCCTGAAGATAAACGCATCATTTAGAACTCTCTATATGTTTGTAGCCTGCAAACTATATTTCTAAACATAGTAGCCAGATGATTACTTAATTTAGCTAGAAATGGCAGATTGTTGACAAAGAATCCCTGTTGAGTTCCAATGCCTTGAAATGCAGCTTTTATAAAGCAAATCATATCTGAAGAAACGACTAACAATGCCACCTGTTCCATATAGTGACATAATATCTGGCTCTGTCACTGGAGCCTGCCTTATTTTTACTATGTTGGTACTCTTTTGATAAATACAAATTACCTGGAACAAGTCAGTCCCGCTGCGGGGGGCAAAGCAGGCACAAAGAGTGGGGCTTTTAGACAAGGAAACGATCTCATACTCCGACACACCATCTGTTCCTCAGCACTTGGTTACTCAAATGATGTACACTCAGTTCATATACGTGACCCATTCACATAGCATCATTTCACTGACTCACAATTTAAGTGACAGCAGATAAGGAAACAGAAGCCATTCATTTCCTACAACCAGAGAGGCGAAGGGACGTGCAGATATGAATCTTGCTGCTCCTTGGTATAGTGAGCGGAGGGAGTGGCAGGTGTTAGAATCAGCGCGCCCTGCCCTCTCCTGCCTCAAGGAGGAGTACGTGCTGCCCTTTATCTCCTTCCTCTTGGAGTAGCGGTTGTTTTGGATGGGTATGTGCATCATGCCGCTTGAGGACGGGAAATATAGCAGAGAGGAGAGAGCCCAGCTCCAACTGTCCAAGCAAAATGGGAATTTATTGGCTGCTAGAACTGAGCGGTCCAGGTGCTCGGACAATCAAATCCACCTGTGTTGCTCTCCATCTCTCAGGTTTGCTCTCCCTGTAGGTGGTTCCTCCGCATGGACACAAGATGCCCATGGGTAGCAGCCTTACAGCTCGAGGTCCTGACATTTAAATAGACATTGTGAATTGCCTGACTGGACCAAGGCAGATAATTAAAGAGCTATGTGGCCCAAACAGGGAGCATTTGTTTGATTTGTCCCTTGGAACTGTGTTTGCTAAATAGTGCTGTGAGGTTATACCATCAGCTGTGTTGACATGTTTCCCAAAATTTGTTCCTGGAGGCTTTCTGTCACAGTGTCCTTCCCTAAATTAGTGTAAGAGAAAGTTCTCTCAGGAAAACTATTCTTTTCTGTGCAATCAATTTTGCTTGTTCTCTTTAAAAAAAAAAAAAATCTGTTGGACCTTGTGAATCTATTAGAGGTATGTTTCCTTCTTTGCTTTCGCTATTTTGAGGGACAAATTTATTGTCCACTGATAGCAACTGCATAGATATTACAAAATCATTTTATATACTTAATATTTATTTTAATTTCCTATCTTTACTTTTATATTGTTTGATTGCTTCTATTTATTTAATCCTATCTATCCTGTGTATTTTAAAAATGTATCTTTTTTGTTGAAAGTATTACAGATGTTCTCCCCCTATTTCCCCCATTGACCCCCTCTACCCCGTGACTATTCTGTAACAACCAATTTGTGCTCCTTAACCCCTTCACCTTTTTGTCCATCCCTCTAAAGCCACCTCAAATCATTTTTGGAGCTAAGATATAAATAGGTAAATGTATTATTAAACCATATACCCAACATCCATTTAAAAGATTTTAGAATATCTGTGTTCACAGACTGACCCTGTAGAAATGTTTTCTGAGATCCCTCTGTGGTTCTTCTTCTCGCAGAAGCCTTAGTGGTGAAGCTAAGGAACTCTGTACCACAAATTGTTTTATCCAGATGACCTGTAAATACTCACTCAGTGCCTCTGGGAAGCAGAAGAGCAAATGCAAGGAGATGAATGGTTGTGTAGGAAGATGTCCTAATTCTGGCCAAACCCTGGTGTGACCCAGGCTTTTCTTGAGCAGTGGCCAGATTTCATCCTTAGGCCTAATGATCCCAGAGAAGCTAGGGTGTTCATGGGCTGACTCTTCCACTCCACATGGGGGGGCATTGTTTAGTAAATACCAAGGAATTTGGAGATTGCAGATTCATCTAAAACTCAAATCCCAACCTAAAATTCTGTGCATAGGTTCCTGGAAGAGAGTGTGTGTGTGTGTGTGTGTGTGTGTGTGTGTGTGTGTGTTTTAATGCCAGATGGCAGAATTTTATGGTGTTATTAACACAAATACAGTGTGCACACAAGCTGTCTATTCATTTTGTTCACTATGCAGCCTGGCATTGGGATTGGTGCCTCCGATGGCAGGCTGGGCTGCTCTTTCCACAGTGGCCTGGTGGTGCTCTGAGGAGATGCTGTGAGCAGTCTCAGCACAGTGAGATCTGTGACACGCCAGCAGCACATCAAGCTCCTTGACATTGTGGACCAGCAACTTCCGAAAGCCACTGGGCAGCATGTGCTTTGTTTTCTTGTTGTTCTCATAATCAATGATGTGGTCCCTGACTCTTCTGCATACCCTATTGTCAATGTCTCTGGGTTTCTGCCAGTTCCCCTTAATTTTGACACATTGGTCTGACTCGTGTCAGATGAACTTCTTGGTCTTCTTTTTGACAATCTTGAGTTTCACGAAGGGTCTGAGGGGTGCTGAGTGGGAGATGGCTGCTACCTCCATAGGCAGTGCCAAAGAAGAGAGTCCTAGAAGTGCTTTAAGGTCCCTAGTAATTAGGGCCACTGAGGGGTGGCCCCAACATTTCAGTCTTACTACTGGAGATGAAATCCAGGGATTTGCATGGAAGAGGATGAAACGTATTTTGTGTTGGTCACCATATCAGTTAGCTTGTAGTTGTATATAAGAGAAACCTAACTCAAACCGGCTTGAATAATCAAAAGCAATTTATTGGCAGAGAATCCAGAGGTAGGAAGAGCTTTGTGCAGGAATCAAACCAGAAGTTCAACAATGTCACCAGCGTCATCCAGCCTGTTTTCTCCTCTCTGCTCCGCCTTGCACCGTGTCAGCTTCTTTTAAGGTTGGTTTTCCTCATTGTTGCCGAATGGTTGGCAGCAACAGCTGGAGTTAGATGGGTCTTACTTCTTATCTACAGGAGAAAGCATCAGCTTTCTTTCCCTTTCAGAGCTTCCTTCTGCTTAGACCAACTCGTGCCGCGTGCTCCCCTCTGGACCAGTCAGAGGAGACGGGTGATTAAGACCAATCAGTCCTGGCTGGAAAAGCGTCAGGGGCGCCCAAATGACATAGCTATAAATTTGGGAGTCCTAGTACGAGAAAGGGAAGAAAGGAAGAAATGAACGCTTGGAGAGTAGGGTGGTGGTGAGAGAAAACAAAAAGCTCACTACCATCACTGGAGTCAGGGTAATGCTTCAGTTTGTTTATGGATCCATGACGACTCACCCTCCAGTGTCTGCCTATATAAAGTTGCAGTGGCTTCTACTGGTGAAATTAAAGGCATCATTGTTATTTTTGAACTTCCTGCATGATATTATGTGGGAAGAAAACCTATAGTTAGAATCTGGACGATGTATTTTAGAGATCTGGGCAAATATATTAAGGGAAAACGGGTTCATCTCACTCCTACTAGGGACATTCAGCTTCTCAAGAACAGCCGCAGCAAGACAGAGAGACCCTGGTAAGCAGGTAGGAACAGGCGAAGATTGAGACGTGGAGGAGTGCTGTCGCCTTGTTTGGGTGCAGGCCAATGGAGGAGACCCATAAAAGACCCTGAAAAACAACAACGAACGTGCTGCCTGGAGGGACCTACTGAACCGCTTCAGTTCTGGCAATAGAATTCAAGGACCCTCCGGTATGACAGATTCTGGACAGCTTGTTAGACTTGGGTTTAAGCCGCAGGCATCCCACAGCCTGGAAGTTTCCATTGATTCAAACAACACAGCCAATCGTAAGAGAGCCCTGAAAATAAACTCCGTCTCCCTCCCTTTCCACCTGGTCACAAAGATCCTGACTGACCTTCACCTTTGCTCCAGGTATGGAGCCTGGCTTTTTAATCTAGGGATTAAGAAATCTTGAGATTTTGCAAAATCATTTCTATTGAATCTCTCTTCTTGGGTCTTTCTGGTTCATAAAAGGCTTTGTAACTTACATCACAGCCTCTGTCTTTGACTAACAGTTTGCATGAATAATAAAATCTTCCAGGAGTAAACAAGCTCGTATTTTTGCCATTTATACACTTTACTGCTATTATAAAATCAATGTTTTGCAACCAGAACTCTTGGTAGATTTTACTGATGGTCGTGGGGGCTGTCAAGAAAACACCATGAACTTTTTTACTTTGTGGTGTGATTTTCTTTTCATGCAAATATTAGTGTGATTTTAGATATGTGATAATCACTCCTCCACATATCTCAGGAGTTATGCAAGCAGTGGTATGCATATGATATGCAAAGCAGTGTCTATGCTCATGGATGAATGGTCCTCCCAACACAGACCACAGACCTGGCAGAAATACGGCCATCTCAGGAGTGACAAAGGCTTCCAATGTGATGAAGCTTAGAAACAGGTAACCTCTGGTTACTCAGATACTCAGCCCTTCTTCCCTGACCCTCAGAATCATCCAGATCGGAAACTCCCAGAACTACCTTAACTGTTTCCTAATTTGCCTTGGGCTGACTCTCTTGTAAATCTTTTATCTGTTCTCTAGTGCGGGCATTCTCAAGTAGGTCTGAGAATCAGAATTACCTGGTGTTTTACTGTTTTTAGTAATTTAAAAAATAACATGCACATGGAAAATAAAATGTCAAACAGGATAGAAGAGAACAAAAATGAAAAAACAGGTTTCCTTTCCTGCCTGGCCATGTCTCCTAATCATTTTTTAAAACCATTTCTGTTTTATATTGTTCTTCTGGTGCTTACCCCCATAATATTCAATAACATGCTTATACTTTTATTCACGACGTTCTTCAAAATATTTAAAAATCGTAAGGCCTATCTACCAGCCCATCAGGACTGCTGCCTGTCCGTGATGCTTAAACACTTCCCTGGAAATGCCTACCGTAACCAGGCATTAACTTTTATTTGCAGGATCATGAAGAGACATGAAGGGGGATATTAGTGTCCCATGGCTACTATAACAAATTGCATGAACTTGATGGCTTAAAACAACAGAAATGTATTGTTTCACAGTTCTGGAGGCCAGAAGTCTGGAACCAAGGCGTCTGCGAGACCTCGCTCCCTCTTCAGGCTCTTGAGGGGGACCCTACTCACCCCTTTCACTTTTTGGTGGCTCCAGACATTCCTTGGCTTGTGGCTGCATAATCGAATCTCTGCTGCTGTCTTTCCACGCCTTCTCCTCGGTGTCTGACACCTGTCATTGGATTTAGGGCCCTCTGAATAATCCAAGATGCTGTCATCTCAAGACCCTTAATTTAATTATATCTGCAAAAAGACACCTTTCCCAAATAAGGTCACAGGTTCGGGGGTTAACCTGTGGACATATCTTTTGGGGGGCCCCCATTCAACTCACTATAAGGGGAATAGAATGTTGTGGATGTGGCAATTTAACAATTAGCACTGGAAGTATTTCAATATTTAAACGTATTTATCTATATGGTCTAAGTCTAAATCTTGCCTTTATTTCTTGATTTATCCTTTTAAAATAGTATCTAGTAATCTGACAGATTTTCAGACCCAACCAGATCTGTTGAATCATCTGCATTGAAAAAACATTACCAGGTAATTCAGATGAGGCTGTCTTACTGACCACTGCTTTGGGAACTATTGCGGTAGAGTTGTGATTCTCCAGTCTGGGGAAGAAGGTCTACAATTTCCAAAACTCCTCCTTCCGCACCCCGGGCACTCTTGGGCAGGTGCGTGGTGGCTCCTGGTGACTTGAGTCTCTGCAGAGCACCCCGTTGTCGGAGTTAGAGGCTGCAAGGTGCCGAGAGACTGAGTGGTTGCAGTGAGAAGCAGACGCCTCTTCCAGCTCCTCCCAGACTCCCGTCTGTCCTCACCCCACCCCCCTGCCAACTTCAGGTCCACCACCAGACACAGGGACAGCGGGGCACGTGCCTGCTGCCACACTGCGGTGATCCCGCCTGGTCTAATCCCGAAAGGAATCCCTCACACTGCTCAGCCCCACTAAAGCACAGTGTGGATGCTATTCTTTCTTTTTTTTTTTGGAGTTTATTTTGGGGAGTTAACTTCCCTACCAAATTTTCAAGTAAAACACGTGGAGTAAAATAGGAGTTATCATCTTGTCTCGCAAGGGCGGCTCGTCATATACCGTAAATACCTTGGTGTCAGCCCCGCCTCCTTCGGCCCTTCCCGTCCACGTGGCCATCTGGACCTGGGCTCCTTGCACTCTGTCCGCTTCTGCCTCGCTCTCCCCTCAGGCCAGGCCCCTGTCTGCACGCTGCTGTCAGCCACCTCCTTCACAGACACGCTTCTCCACAGGGCAGCTAGCACTGGCTGGCTCCGCTTCCTCTTTTCTGACATCCTTTTGACCCATGTCTCTTGCCTTCTGGAAGGTCACAGAGATGTCCTAAGCCTAAAAGCCAGTAGGTCTTTGCTTCAGAGCTTATCCTCCCTGAGCCATTCATAGAACGTACCAGGGCTGCCCGCCTCTGTCCAAAGCTGGTCTCCTTCCCCTTCGTGGTGCTGTTACTCGTCATGCCTCTGACTGTTCTGCTCGGGATCATTCACAGCTTTTCTCGCCACTCCGGGCTTCAGAGCACCATCCCCAGGGCTGGAGCCTGTGGGATGCTTACCTGTGGCCTCCCCTGCTAGTGTGTATACGTCTTAAAACAGAGATCGCCTTACTTTGTAATCTCTCACAGTTTTTGAATAATATTTTCACTATATTTTTAAAATCTTTAAAATTTTTTATTAAATTATCACTTGCCACCCTCCCACCTCTCCCATTTTTTCCACCTCCAAAATGCATTTCTGGTTTGACTATGTAAGCCACTGGGGGAAAAACAGCATTTAATACACTGTGCATAAATTTGCTTTGCAGTTAGATTTTCAGGAACATATCTATTCTTTCATAGCAGTACCAAAGGAAAACTTAATATAAATCAGTTTAAAACTGATATTAATGCCTAGTTCCTCTGAGTTAGACTGCTATTCTTTATTTTCTAAACCAGCAAACGGTCTCATCCACTCTACCTACTTGAAATCTTACTCATTCTTCAGGTTTAGCTCAAATAAAGTCTCACTGTATCATGGAATCTTTTCTACATGCCTCGTAGCTGAAAATTCTCTTTTGTTTACTTCAGAATTTACGCAGGTGTTCATTTTTCTCTCTGATGACACTATCATATTATAATTATTTTCATACTTATGCTCTATCTTATACTTGGCAAGTTCCTTGAGGTCAAAAGTTCATCACCAACACCATCCCCTTTTTTGGGGATCCCCTAGCTTCTTATAGCTAGCTCTATATTTTGCATGTCTTGGGTCTCTGATAAGTGTTTACAATTTAATCAAATGGGCAGATTTTGAAAGACAGGCTTGAGAATGAACAGTAATGTGAGACGAGGGAGCAACTAACTCTAGAGACAACCCCAAAGCTACCTGCAGAAGATGGGGTAAAAAAGACCATTTTGGGGTGAAATCTATGGTACCTCTTCTCCCCCTTGAGGCTGAAAGCTCATGAGGATCTATAAGCATGAGCAGTCATGAGAAAATCTTTAAGACTCTCAGCATGAGGATCTAATTTGAGTGTCTAGATGAAATTTTAGCTATTTCTTGATATCTCAGTGTTTCTAGAGCCAAGAAGAAGAGACAGAAAATCTGGTGACAAATTTTCAAGAAGATATTTAAATTCTATTTATAGCCCTAGTTCATGACCAAGGATGCTACTATTCACTCCCTCTCAGGAATCCAGGTCCGTACTGAGTTTGGGGCATAAACGTAATTAAAGGAAAGAAAGACGATCTATTAACAGCTCTTCAAGGACTCCTTGAAACAAAACAGAACCAAATTCCCTCTTTGCTCCCATTCTGATCAAAAGATTTTCCTTCTTATTTGAAACTGAGAGGATCATCCATCTTTCCTTAAAATATGGACATTTTTTAAGACTCTTAGGCTGAAGGTCAGTTTGGAGTATCAGATGCAGACAGCAAGGCAGCCCAGATAAGAGCTCCCAAAGCTATCCATCACTTGAATAAAAGCCTAGCAGCAGGTATTGATCCTAATCCTGAAGACGGGTTGAAAGGAGGAGGTAAGGTCACAGCATCGCGGTTGTTCAGGAATATGGAAGAGGTGAGATTGTGATGAAGTGGCAGACACACATGGGCAACAGCAACCATCATGGCCCAGGTAGAAAAGGTGCTTGTGAGACAAGTCAAGCATGCTCTGAAAAGCTCTGTGAATGCCTTTACATTGCCCAAATCAGGGAACTCAAAATGGAAATCAGTAGGCTTGGATTTCCAGGCAGAGAAGACAAGATTGATCTTTAACCAGGGTGAGTCAGAGGAGGGGATTACTCTCTAAGGCAGCAGTTCTCAAACTGTGGGTAGCGACCACTTTGGGGGTCGAATGACCCTTTCACAGGGGTCACCTACGACCATCGGAAAATACATATTTCTAATGGTCCTAGGAACCGAGACACCACTCCTCTATCTGTCTCCAGGTGGGTCCACCCACATGCAGATAAGTCCACATACAGATACACTCACATACGAGTACCTGATGTGATGACATCATCGTGCCAACCCCATCACATACACCCCATACAAATACAGGTGTGTGACAGGGTTGGCACCATAATGTACTTATGCAGACCAGTCACACATGTGTAGAGAGCAGCTACTGTGTAGAAAGCAGCTACTCTGTTAAAAGCAGCTACTGTGTTGAAAGCAGCAGTATTGGAGGTAAAATGACACTTCATGAATTATAATTACTGGGTAAATGTAAAATCATGTACTGTAAAATCATCAACTACTGCAAAAAAAAATCTGTACCATGGGAACTTAATCTGGATGCTGATTGGTCTTTTTATATTCAGCTGTGGTTGATGTGAATATTGCCTCCTTGTGATAGTAACAGGCATGTAAAAAACAAAAAAATACAGAGAATGGTAAATCATAGGAAACTTTAATGAACTGTATTGACTAAACTATGCCATGTATCATCTTTTGTATTATTAAAGCTATTGTTATATATTATTTTCATTAGCAAACCATCCTATGACAATGGATTGTGTAGAGAAGAATGTTAAGAAAAGAAAATATAGTGAGGATTTTTTTACAGTATGGTTTTACCTCAATAATTACAGCAGGAATTGAGAAACCGCAATGTGTTATTTGTTGTGAAGTTCTATCAGCCGAATCTATGAAGCTGAACAAACTAAAACGCCATTTTGATAGCAAGCATCCGAGCTTTGCTGGCAAGGATACCAACTATTCCAGAAGCAAAGCTGATGGACTCAAGAAATCCAGACTTGACACTGGTGGCAAGTACCACAAACAAAACATAGCAGCCATTGAAGCTTCATACTTGGTGGCACTCAGAATCGCCAGAGCTATGAAACCTCACACCACTGCTGAGGATTTACTGTTGCCAGCAGCCAAAGACATTGTTCGAGTTATGATCGGAGATGAATTTGTTATGAAACTGAGTGCAATTTCCTTATCTAACAACACTGTCCACAGAAGAATAGATGACATGTCTGCTGATATTCTTGATCAAGTAATCCAGGAAATTAAATCTGCTCCACTTCCAATATTTAGCATCCAGCTTGATGAATCTATAGACGTTGCAAACTGTTCACAGTTACTGGTTTACTCGAGGTATATTAATGATGATGACTTTAAAGATGAGTTTCTTTTTTGCAAACCTCTTGAAACGACAACTACTGCACGTGATGTATTTGACACAGTTGGTTCATTTCTGAAAGAGCATAAGATCTCTTGGGAAAAGGTTTGTGGTGTTTGCACAGATGGTGCTCCAGCTATGCTAGGATGTCGATCTGGATTTCAACGTTTGGTACTGAATGAGTCACCAAAAGTCGTCGGAACTCACTGTATTCATCGGCAAATATTAACAACAAAGACGCTGCCACAAGAGTTACAAGAAGTAATGAAAAGTGTCATAAGTTCTGTCAATTTTGTAAAGGCGAGCACTTTAAACAGTTGACTGTTTTCGCAACTGTGCTACGAGTTGGATGCGCCAAACAATGTTCTGCTATTTCACACTGAAGTGAGATGGTTGTCGACAGGAAAAGTTTTAAAACATGTTTTTGAGCTTTGTGATGAACTCAAAACGTTTTTAAATCAGAAAACGAGACCGCAGTTCGAAGCACTTTTCAGCGATAAAAGTGAACTGCAGAAAATAGCTTACTTGGTTGACATCTTTGCCATCTTGAATGAGTTAAATTTATCCCTGCAAGGACCAAATGCAACATTTCTCGATTTATCTGAAAAGATCCGATCATTCCAAATGAAACTTCAGCTTTGGCAAAAAAAATTGGATGAAAATAAAATTTACATGTTGCCTACCTTATCTTCTTTCTTTGAGGAACATGACATTGAACCAGACAAAAGGATTACGATGATAATTTCTGTGAAAGAACACTTGCACATGCTTGCAGACGAAATTTCATCATACTTTCCAAATCTACCTGACACCCCATTTTCACTTGCCAGAAGCCCATTCACAGTCACAGTTGAAGATGTTTCTGAGACAGCAGAAGAGGAGTTCATTGAACTTATTAACAGCGATGCAGCAAGAACTGATTTCTCTACAATGCCAGTTACAAAATTCTGGATCAAGTGTTTGCAGTCATATCCTGTTCTGTCTGAAACTGTGTTGCGCTTTCTTCTTCCATTTCCAACAACATATCTTTGTGAAACAGGGTTTTCCAGCTTGTTGGTTATCAAGTCTAAATACAGAAGTAGACTTGTTGTGGAAGATGATCTTCATTGTGCTCTTGCAAAGACTGCCCCGAGAATTTCTGATCTGGTGAGAAAGAAGCAATCTCAACCTTTGCACTGGCTTTTTACGCATACTGTCGCAAAATGTAGCAATGTAGTTTACTGTTGTTATATTAAGACTTTTACCTATGCTACACCATGCTTCAAGACAAAATTTCATTTATTTGTAATTAGAAATAAATATTTCACAATATATAATTACATATTGTTTTTGTGATTAATCACTATGCTTTAATTCTGTTCAATTTGTAACAATGAAAATACATCCTGCATATCAGATATTTACATTACGATTCATAACAGCAGCAAAATTACAGTTATGAAGTAGCAACGAAAATAATTTTATGGTAGGGGGTCACCACAACATGAGGAACTGTATTAACGGGTTGCGGCATTAGGAAGGTTGAGAACCACTGCTCTAAGACATGAAAGTGAGAGCGCATGGATGACTTTGGCACAGCCGGGCTGCAGGCCTCCTGACAAGGTGCAGGTCCTTGCTCTCCAGGCCACTACTCTCTCCTCCCGCTTCCCCACACCTTTTTGGGTCTATATCTCCTTTGTAGATGTTTCCACTTCTTGCTCATTAAATTTTAGTTTTCACCAGCCCCACTATCCTTCTCACTTTACATGCTTTCCTGGATCATTTTCTTGGTTTCCTGGATTCCCCAAAACTGGGTACTAACTGTAAATCTCAGTACACAAACTTGCAAATGAAAAAAAAAGGTAGGTTTCTTGACGTTTCTATAACCTAATTTCTGTTTTACATCATGAATCTACTGAATGGACAGAATTGTAATCCCAGAAATTCATTTTCAGTTTAGGGTTTCTCCTACCCAGGCAAAAGTCTCTGCAAAATGATGTAAGAGCCTCAACTCAGCAGGCAGCACCTGGCCCTCAAGGCTGTTGCAAAACTGCCCTCTCTAGGGCCAGCCAACATTGATGTCCCCAACGCTTCCCCTCCCTCCACTCTTGCTCCCTCCACACAGCCAGGGAATCTTCTGGTCTCCATGTTGTTTGGGGTAGGAGATGCGGAGGATGACCACTCCCCTTAAATGCTTAAATGCTGTGACTAAAACCTCGATCTTTTTTGTGTTCCCTTCAGTATATAGATTATTGAAATATAAAAACCAAGAAGAATCTCCCAGAATCTCATTTTCAGTCCTGTCAGAGGCAATGAGCCCAGGGCAAGGCTCCAAGGAAGGGACGTGTCCAAGGGAAGGGAATGGGTGGTGGCCGCAGAGCAGGGTGTGGAGAAAGCATGTGAATAGCTCCAGAACGGTATCCCACAGCCAACAGTATTTGAACCCACCATGGATCTTTTTTGTGTCCTGTCATATTGTAGTTCACATCTTTTGTTATTATTAAGGATAACTTGCCTTCTTTTATCTTCTTTTTTTTTTTACCTTCCTGGAGAAAAGTCATCCACTGTCCACTGCTCTTCCAATTCCTCTCTTCCTCTCTCTCCCACCACAAACCCTTCAAAAACTGTAGTAATCTTTATATTGACTATATGTTTAAGTTATAGCAATAGAAGATGTCATTGTTGATGTCTACAAATACATTTATAACAAATACATCTCACATTGTATGTGCCTTTCCTAGTAGAGACAGATGTTTCACTATTCTAGAGACTTGGACTTGCCCACTTTAAGTTGCATGTTTTTAACAGTGAACCATTTTATTTATTTATTTATTTTTATCCTCACCTGAGGATATTTTTCCATTTATCATCAGATAGAGTGGGAAGGAGGGTGGGAGAGAGGAGAGAGAGAGAGAGAGAGAGAGAGAGAAACATCAATGTGAGAGGGACACATCAACTGGTTGCCTCCCTCACAACCCTGACCAGGGCCAGAGACGAACTGCAACCGAGGTATGTGCCCTTGACTGGAATCAAACCCACGACTCATTGGTCTGCGGGCCGATGCTCTAACCTCTGAGCCAAACTGGCCAGGGTCAAAGTGAAGCATTTTTAGATTTTATTGCTTATAAAGCATTTTTGTTGTGTCAAAATATACATAACATATTTACCATTTTAACCATTTTTAAGTATACAATTCAGTGGCATTAAGAATATTCACATTGTTGTGCACCTATCACCTCTTTCCGTCTCCAGAATGTTTTCATCATTCTAAACTGAGATTTTATACCCAGTCATTATTTGATAACTTCCCATTTCCTCCTCCTCCAGCCCCTGGTAACCACTGTTCTACTTTTGTCTCTGTGGATTTAACTATTCCAGGTACCTCACAGAAGTAGGATCACACAGTATTTTTTCTTCCCACTTAATGTGTTTTCAAGGTTCATCCATGTTGTAGCATTTTTCAGAATTTCATTTCTCTCTAAGGCTGAATGGTATTCTATTATACACATATACTACAAATTTTGCTTATCCATTCATCTGTCTGTGAACATTTGGGTTGTTTCCTTCTTTTGACTATTGTGAATAATACTGCTATGAACATGGGTATATAAATATTTGAGTTCATGCTTTCAATTATTTGGGGTATATACCTAGAAGTGGAATTGCTAGATTATGTAATAATTCTATGTTTAATATTTTAGAAACTGCCACACTGTTTTCCATAGCAGCTGTACCATTTTACATTCTCACCAGTAATGCAGAAGGGTTCCAATGTCTCCATATCCTTGCTGACACTTATTTCCTCTGTGTGTGTGTTTTAATAATAACCATTCTAAATGGGTATAAAATGGTATCTCCTTGTGGTTTTGATTCACTTTTCTCTAATGATTAATGATATTAAGCATATCTTCGTATGCTCATTGGTCATTTGTATATCTTCTTTGGAGGAATGTTACTCAAGTCCTTTGCCCATTTCTGAATTAGGTTGTTTATTATTTTGTTGTTGTTGAATTGTAGAAGTTTATTATATATTCTGAAAATTAACCCTTTATCAGATTTATGGTTTGCAAATATTGTCTCTCATTTCATGGGCTGCCTTTTGACTTTCTTAATAGTGTCCTTTGATGCACAAAAGTTTTGAATTTTGATGAAGAACAATTGATCTACTTTGTTGTTGCCTGTGCTTTTGGTATCATATCCAAAACATTGTTGCCAAGTCCAATTTCATAAAGCTTTCCCCCTATGTTTTATTCCAAGAGTATTATAGTTTTCAATCTTATATTTAGGTCTTTGATCCATTATGAGTTAATTTTTGTATATGCTGTAAGGCAAGGGTCCAAATTCACTCCTTTGCATATTAATATCCAGTTTTTCCAGCTCCATCTGTTGATATTGATTTTTAGATATTTAAAATGAATATTACACACTATTTTGCTTTCTTAGATAGTATATGGAAGACAGCAAACCTTTTTAAAAAATACTTTTTTAATTGATTTTTGGGAGAGAGGGAGAGAGAGAGAGAGAGAGAGAGAGAAACATCGATATGAGAGAGAAACATCAATCGGCTGCCTCCTGCACACCCTCTACTGTGGATGGAGCCCACAACCCAGGCGTGTGCCCTGACCGGGAATTGAACTGGAACCTCTCAGTCCATGCGATCATGCTCAGTCCACTGAGTCACACTGGCTGGACGACAGCAAACCCTTTTTGAGGGTTCTTTGTCACCTCTAAGATTATTAACTCTTGTTCTATGCAGTATTATAGCAACTCTCTCAGGGGCTCCCACTAGTGACCTCCCGCTGCTGGGCTTGCCTTGCTCCTCTCTAGGTTCTCATTGCTTTTATGTGTCCTTCCCTGTCCTCAGACTGCTTATTGTCAAGATCTTAGCTGTCATGTCTCCCTCATTGCAACGTGCCTTTCTCCTTTGCTTCTACAGACTAACAAACCTAATAGCCAACCTTACCAAGAATTGTATATATACTTAAAGCTGGTTTTGTTCAGCGGTTAAAGCGTCGGCCCACAGACCAAAGAGTCACGGGTTCAGTTCTGGTCAAGGGCATGTACCTTGGTTGTGGTTCGATCCCTGGCCCTGGTCGGGTCGTGGGGAAGGTAACCAATTGATGTGTCTCTCTTACGTTGATGTTTCTCTCGTTCTCTCCCCTTCTCCCACTCTATCTGAAGACAAATGGAAAAAGTATCCTCGGGTGAGGATTAAAAAAAAAGTCAGTATTCCCTTAAAATATTCAGTAGATCCAAGAATACAGTTACGGAAATGATCTTTAGTTAAAAGACTTTGACAGCCATAGACTTTGCTGAGAAATCACTGTCATTCATGTTGAGGTCTTCACCTGTGTCTGATGTCTACATAATCAGGCATTACACACCAATATGCTAGTAAATGTTTAAAAACCAGCTTTGGGGGCAGGAAGAAGAAGTCTTCTTTTCTAGTGGCAGCTGATTTCCATGTTGTAAATACTCCCAATGTGGCCAATGTGACGTCACTGAGTGTAGAGTTTGGAAGAGGTGTCAGTAGTGATTCCTTATGTAATGCTTTTACTATATAGATACAATAGTCATAAATAACTTCAAAAGCATAGATAAAAGTAACATGTAGCAAAATAACTAGGAAGTGATGCATTTTGAGTATTTATTACTTTCATTACCATTGTTTTCAATAGTATGTTATACAGTCCAGTTTTTAATAGAAGCTGTGTTTAACTGGCTCACCAAATTCCTGAAAATTTAACAACTGGCTCTTGTGAGCTGGCACAAGCCAGCTCCAGCCTTCGGCATTCCTTGACTACTTTGCACTGAGGGTAATAAAGTCTTAAAATTTATTATCCCCAAGAATTTGCACATACTGAAAATGTTAATGGTGTTTTTTAAAGGTTCAGATTAATTAATAAATGACTTGCACCACCAGTTACTAATGGAAAAAGGAAATTTGGAAGGTATTCTGCAGAATATTAGATAGCTAAAATTTTCTGGGTTCTTATTTTGTGCTGGGCACTGTGATAAGTTCTTTATTGTTGTTATCTTGTTGAATCCTGATAAGAAGCCATGAGTAGGTGCCATTATTATCTCCATTCTATAGATGAGGACACTGAGGCTAGGGAAGTTCATGTGTTCAAAGACATACCAGGTTTTGAACCCATACCTGTGTGATATCATGCATTTAAGAATTACTTATTGAAATGCCACTGTTTACTAGATGATGAGCAGTAAGGGAAACTGAGAGGAGAATAACATGGCTGGGCAGAGATTGAGGGGGCCATGGTATAAGATGAAGCTAGAGATACCTGAATGGCTACACCATACAAAACCTTCTAAGCGATGTAAAGAGTTTGGTCTTTATTTAGGAGCAATGACAGCCATGGAAATATTTTAATTGTGGGATATGAAATGTGTCAACTCTGCCTTTTGAAGGAAACTTCTCTTTAAGGTATGGCTCAGTGTACATAGGAGACCAGTTAAAGGGTCACTGTGGTGGCCCGGCCGGTGTGGCTCAGTGGATTGAGCATCATCCCACGGACTGAGGGGTCCTGGTTCGATTCCTAGTCAGGGCACATGCTGGGGTTGTAGGCTCGGTTCCCCGGGGCAGGGGTGGGGGGCGTGTGAGAGGCAGCCTATTGATGTTTCTCTCTCACATTGATGTTTCTATCTCTCTCTCCCTTCCTCTCTCTCTAAGAAATCAATAAAATATATTTGGGGGAAAAAGAGGGGGTCACTGTGGTGATCACGACAAGAGATGATGAGAGCTAGGGCGGTACTGGTCCATGTTTCTGCAGGTGGATGCATGGTGGACTGTCCACTCAGACGAAAAGCAGTGCGAGGGAAGCACCCTGGTGGGGAAATCAAAGGTGAATTTTGGACTTGTTAACTGTGTGGTTTCTGTAAGAGTTTGAAGAAGAGAAGTGAAGTGAGAAGTTGGATACCTAAGCCATGTTCTTAGTTTCCGTGCTGCACTAATTATGAATTCTGAGATCTCTGGAACTTTGGCACGTCATGATGCCATGTTCTCTGACAGTGGGGGTAGACAGGAAAGAGCCGCGACATCTTTTCACTCATCTCTCTTTGTGCTACTAATGAAAATACAATTTTCCTTTGGTTGGACTTTGAGACTTCGCTCCAGGAGCACCATTCAGTCTCTATGCTGACCACTACAGAATGCAGGCAGATGAGCTGGCAAAAGCGAACCTTGCCTGGCCCTCCAGCCCGAGGCAGCTTTGTGAGAAACGTGCCTGGGCTGCACGGTATAAAGATATCCTAGATTCCACATAGAGGAAGGAAAAAATGTAAAAACAAACATGAATTGAAGACCTGCTATGGGTCTGACACTGTGCTGGGATCCAGGGCACAATGATGAATGAAACGCTCCTGGCCTTAGGAGCCTCACAGTAATCGGGAGACATGTAAACATGCAATTTCATTGCAATGAGGATCCAGAGAGGTGAGGAAGCCAGTGTGAATGGCCAATCCTGCAGTCCAGAAGGGCTCCTGGGTCAACTGTGTTATTTATCAAAGCATTTCAGAACAAGAGAAATGAAAGGGATGAGACACAGAAACCCAGAATAGTAGGAGGTGTATAGGGAACTATAAGTATTTGGTCATGGAGCTCAGCCAGGACCCTGTAGACCAGTCCGGACCGCTGAGCATACATCAGGGTCCAGAACCCTCAATGTTGTTGTGGCGAGAAGGGATGAGGAGAGGTCATGGTGGGAAAGCTGGTGTTTTTCTTTTGTTTCTCTTTTTATTTTTTTTTTAATTAACTTTTTCTTCTTTAAAAAACACATGCAGCCCTGGCCGGTTTGGCTCAGCAGTTAGAGCGTCAGCCGATGGTCCAGAGAGACCTGGGTTCGGTTCCCGCTAAGGGCACGTACCTCAGTTGCAGTTTGTCCCCGGCCCTGGTTGGTCGTGCGGGAGGCAGCCACTTGATGTGTCCCTTTCATGTCAATGTTTTTCTCTCTCTCTCTCTCTCTTGCTCTCTCTCCCTCCCACTCCATCTGAACAAAAAATGGAAAAATGTCCTTGGGTGAGGATAAAAAAAAAAAAAAAAAAGGAGACACCAGAGAGCTCACTTGTACCCCCTTCCTCTGCGTATGTGCAGAGAAGAGATCACATGAGTGCTCAGAGATGGCGGCCACCTGCAACCCAAGGCGAGAGCTGTCACCAGACACCACGTCTGCTGGCACCTGATCTGGGATTTCTAGTCTCCAGAACTGTGAAAAAATACATTTCTGATGTGTAAGCCACCCAGTCTATGGTACTTTGTTATGGTAACCTGAGCAGACTCATATACTATCCTTTCTCGATTGATATTTTGGCATATATAGAATTCTAATTTGAAAAATCATTGTTTCTCAGAATTTAGAAGATGGTAGCATTTCATTCCCATATCTGTGTATGTGATTTGTTTTTGTTTTTTGTTTTTTTTCTGTTTGGATGTTTTTAAGGACATCTTTTTTTTTTTTATCCTCACCGAGGACATTTTTTCAGTTTTTGTTCAGATAGAGTGGGAGGGAGAGAGAGGAAGAGAGAGAGAGAGAAACATCGACGCGAAAGGGACACATTGAGTGGCTGCCACCCGCACGACCAACCAGGGCCGGGGCAAACTGCAACCGAGGTACATGCCCTTAGCGGGAACCGAACCCGGGTCTCTCTGGACCGCAGGCCGACGCTCTAACCGCTGAGCCAAACCGGTCAGGGCTAAGGACATCTTTGAATCCTCGGTGTTCTGACATTTTATAACCATGTGGCTTTGGCATCTGTGCTTTGCATTTATTCGTATTGCTGAGCACTTGGTTCTTTTTGATCTGGAGACTAGTGACTATAAGTTCTGGAAAATTTTCATATATCATTTCTTTGATAATTTTGTTGTCTCCATTTTCTTTGTTCTCTGTTTCTGGGAACTTTATTAATCACATGTAAGAGCTCAGAGATTGATTCTCTAATTTTACTTTTAAAAATCATTTCTCTGCTATCCTCTATGTCTGTATTTTTATTCAAATTTCTAGAAGCTGTTAATTTTATAGAAGAAAACTTCTCCTAAACTTTTAAATTTCAGGTGCTGTATTTTTAATTTCCAAAAGGTCTTTCTTGTCTTCTATTTTTTTTTTTTTCTCATAGTATCTTGGATTTGTTTTATGAATGTATTATCTTGATTGGAAGTTTTTTCCCCCTTTGCTTAAGGTTCCTTCTGCTTTTCTGCTCCACATATTGTCTCTGCTTCTTCTTTCTATTTGATTCTTTTGGTCTCTATTCTGCATGCTGAAGATTTCCCTCAAGTGCCTGCTGCTCCAGAGTCTGGAGCACTGGCCAGTGGTTTGGAAACTCTGAGCGTGGGGGCTGAAGGTGCGAGCTTGCTGAGGGCGGGCACCACTGTGGGCCAGCTGGGCCTTTTCACTGGGGGATTCCTAAATGTGGGGTTCTGAAGTCTTTTGTCTGAGGCTGTGAGGTTTTTCTGTTTTTGTTTTTGTTTTTGTTTTTGTTATTAAAGAAGAAGAGTCTCCCACTCTCCCGTTTGGGAGACGTGGCTGGTGGCATTCGGGGAGCAGACCGGGGAGGCTGTGCCTCCCAATTCTGTACACAGATTTTCCTTCTCCCCTCTGTCTGAGCTCGAGCCTCACTGCTGTCTATCACTGATCTCAGGGGTCAGATTCAAACCCCTTTTGTTCAATGTCTCCAAGATGAATCCTGACTCTTCTATAGGGTTGGTGGTTCTAGTTGTCTCACTGCGGCATCTGACCTGTTACTTCCTCAACTCTGCTAAGTTGATTACCAGGAGCCCTTCAACTCAGTTTTTACCTTCAAAAAAACCTCATTGAACTCTCTTCTGTTTTTGTCTCCTCTTCTGTCCTCATATGTTAATACATTTTTTATGTCTTTATTGCCATTTTAGAAAAGTTTGGGGAGGAAGAGGAGAAAAATACATGTTATAGTTCTGCCATATTTAATCTGAAACTTCTTTTTGTGTGTTTTAAGATTTGTGATCAATATAAGTTAAAAAAATGATTATAGTCTATATAATAATTATTAGTTATCAGAATGAGATAACTTCTTATTCATATGAATCACAGTTACCAAAAACAAACCAAAAAAAGAAATGTAGGATCTTCCCTCTAATCCTCCGATTATACCACCATAAAATATGTTCTATTAATATAAAACATGTTCTATTAATTAGTCAGACACTGGTATCACAATATACTTGTAGACAAAGTGTCAACAGGGAATAAATTCTAAGAAACAAATTCATCTTTAAAAATTGCTTTAAATTTTCCAAAGATGAGCTTTTCAGTATCCAATGTAGCAAATTCCCATGATCACTTTAGGCTATTGGGAGTTTATCTGAGACAAGTAAAGTCATTTTGATCAACGTGATGGACCCTAATCATATGCATTTCCTCTGCTCGATGCATTGTGGTGTGCTTTCCACTTCGTGATGGGGTTGAGCAGCATTTTTGTTGGCGTGTGAAGTGAGATGCTCATCTGGGGACCCTGGGAAGTGGAAGGGAGTTGGGGTTGCTATAAAAAGCGAAAGGTTCCTGTGATGCAGTTCTGGATAAAAGCAAGAAATTAGCCATCACCCACGCCAAAGGAGCCGAGCAACTCAGAGTAAGCACAGCCATCGTTCTGATTGAAGTGGCGAGAAGAAGGTAAAAGAGCTTCTCCTTGGTGTCTGAGTACCAGGGAAGTAAAATAGAAAGGAAAAAGCTTTCAGCGTCTCAAGAGCCGTGAACAAACCCTGAAAGGGAAGGAGAAGTGGGCAAACGGCACTGCCTGAAAGTTCCATCGAGGGAAAAGAGCAGAGAGCTTTGTACACAGGATGAAGAAATGACACTCTTGGTTTTTAGAAAAGAAAATTTTATGTAAGCAATGATAACAATGTATAAGATAATAAGGAAATGGTACTTAAAACTCACAAATGTTTATAGAAAGCTGTGTATAGCATTCAGTACTTTAATGAAATAGAGTGGATATTAAAAAGAAGCAGTAGTTTTAAAATACAGCCAGTATAGGGGGGAAAGTTCATTATAACATTGATAAGATCTCCTCTGATCTTGAGGAGAAATACTGGGTATTTTTAGTGATGACAAAGTGGACAGCTAATACTGTCTAAAAGAGACTTGGGCAAGTCAGTTCCAGAAAGAACTGCTGATAGGTTCTTATTGACAAAATTTGCCAAGAGCCAAATCGAGGAAAAAGACATAAAAGAGGAAAACATTTGCCCTCCTCCAATCAACAAATAAATCCGCCAGGAATGAATCCTCAAAATAATAGTGCTTTTGGTCAATTATTTGCATTAGCAAGGGGAAAAAAGTCTATTGATTTTTTTTTTTTTTAATGGGCAATACCTAATTATCAGGGGCCTCAAAAATTCATCTGTTTAATCCAGAGATACTGTGAATAAGAAGTGTAAATTAGAGAATAAGGGAATTCTACAAAACCAAGTGGTTTAATGATATTTGTATCATATGGTTGGTATGAGAAAAAATATATATTATTACAGAGAGTTTTAAGGACTACAGTAAAAACCATTTGTTCTCTATTCTAAAACCCTCCCCAAACCTTCAGTTAATTGATATCTCTTTATGTCTGGAGAGCAATGCTACTTGGGGTTTGTTAAAAAGATCTTAAGGTACAGCAGGTTCCCAAAGCACCCTCGAAAAGGCTAGGTTGGGTTCTGTACAGTCTCAGAATTAGGACTGTTTGATGGTAGGGAGTCCTAGCATTCCTGTTCCTAGAAAATGGTGCTGTGAGTTGAAGTGATGTAAGTCATTTCTGACTTGACTTATAAACAGTGGTGCAACATGTCCACTCAAAGATCCTGTGTTCAGGTTTTCCAGGAATGACTTCAAACATCATATTTAGTGAACTAGAAATGATATGTCTAGACATGGAGGCTTTCTAAAGTACAGCCAGTGGCTCAATTAACAAGATTACAAGGACATCAAAATGACAACTAAACTACAGAACAACCATCATTCAGAACTGCCTGAAATCAAGCTGAATGGAAGTCCTACAACTACGGAATTAAAGAAGAGGCCACATCGAGACTGGTAGGAGGGGTGGAGGCGTGGACAGGCTGGTCCCACACCCATGTGTGGCGGACAAAAATCAGGAGGACACCTCAGCTGTGAAGGTCCTCCCTGAGGAGTGAGGGGTTCCCATCCCAGTCCCACACCAGGCCCCCCAGCTCAGGGTTCCAGTGTCAGGAAGATAAGTCCCCATAACGTCTGACTGTAAAAACCAGAGGGAATTGAGTCTGAGGCTGCTGGAGTTCCAGGCAGTTCCTCTTAAAGGGCCCACACATGGACTTACTCGGACCTGTGCCCTCCAGGCTCCACTGTGGGGGAGGCAGCTTGAAAGGCACCAGAGACATACAGGGAGAATTGAGTTGTTTGGCATTGGAGCGAGAGCTGGAGAGGCAGCTTTCTGATGGACAGACATGCTGATGGAGGCTGTTGTTCCTTTGGTGAGCCCTTCCCCCATGGGCCTAGCAGACAGACACCACATCTAAGACTCCAGCAACCTGGCTCACACTGTTTGCCCTGCCCTGGTGATTCCCTGAGGCCCTGCCCCACCCAACTTTCAGGCCCACCCAAGCTGTTGCCAGTAGCTTTACCACAGGGTTGGCCTGTCTTGGCTCCTGCTTCAGATTTTCCTAAATTCTCTCAAACAAATAGCATCTAGCCACAGCAAGCCCCATACCTCTCACTAAGTGGCCCCAGGCCTGGCACTAGAAGCAGCCAGCCTTGGTTTACAACTTGGCTTTGCCTGAGGACCTCCAAGCCCAGCACAAGAAGCAGCCATCTGCAGACAGCTTTGAAGCTTATGCCTGGTGGCCCCGGATAGAAAACAGGCAGTGGCTGACCTTGCCCCAGAGCCAGCAGACCCAGTGGCCAGCTTCAGACCATGTCAAAGCACTACCACTCAACCACCTCCACAAGTGACACACTCAATGAGCTGACTCAGTGGGTACCAGAGCCCTGATGAAGTAAGTGTTGCTCTGTGTGGTGGGCCCCTGCACAGCTGATCCTCCAAGGTAGTCAGAGGTCGGTGGATAGTGGGCACAGCCAGTCCTTGCAACTGATCAGCCTCAGTAAACCTCTCCCATTGATGTGCCAACAGCAATCAAGACTCAATTACAACAGAAGGGTGTAAAGTCCACATGAGGGGTGCACCTGGAGGGCCCAGGTGGGGTGATCAGGGAGGTTGTGCTACTGGACCCTATAGGACACCTACTACAATCGGCCACCCTATGAAGCCTAGGAGACATAGCAACTTGACCTAATACATAGAAACAAACACAGGGAGACAGCCAAAATGAAGAGGAAAAGAAACATGTCCCAAATGAAAGAAAAGAACAAAACTCCAGGAAAATAACTAAACAAAATGGAGATAAGCAATCTAACAGACTCAGAGTTCAAAACTCTGGTTATAAGGATGCTCAAGGAACTTAGTGAGAACTTCAAGGAATTTAGTGAGGACCCCAAGAGCATAAAAAAGGACCAGTCAGAAATGAAGGAGGTACTAAGAAATAAAGAATAATTTATGAGGAATCAATAGTAGAGTAGATGAAGACAAGAAGCAAACCGTTGATTTGGAATACAAGGAAGCAAAAAACACCCAATCAGAACAGTAAAAAGAAAAAAGAATCCAAAAAAAATGAGGATAGTGTAAGGAGTCTCTGGGACAACTTCAAGCATACCAACATTTGCATCATGGCACTGTGAGAAGGAGAAGAGGGAGAGCAAGAAATTGAAAACCCATTTTAAAAAATAATGACAGAAAACTTCCCTAACTTGGTGAAGGAAACAGACATACAAGTCCAGGAAGCACAGAGAGTCTCAAATAAGATAAACACAAAGAGGTCCACACCAAGACACACTGTTATCAAAATGCCAAAGGTTAAAGACAAAGAGAGAACCTTAAAAGCAGCAAGAGAAAAGCAGTTAGTTTCATACGATGAAAAAGGTCTGAGCCGGTGGGAGATCACATCCACAACGCAAGGCCAATGCAGAGCAAAATGGCTTTATAGCATACGCCTGGGTGCAGGCGGGCTGAGCCGAGAAGGGTTCAGCCTCCAATTAGGGTTGGGGTGTTGGTTATATACCCTCCTTTTAGCTTCCAGCAGTTCTGCTGATGTACTTTATCTGGCCCATTGTCCACCTTGCAGTAGGGCTGGTCTGGTATCTTGTCAGGCATCTGCTGGGTTATCCATTGCCTTGAGGACAATCCATATAAACTTTATCCGTACTCAACAAAAGGCTGAGCCAAGGTCATGCAAGCAACACAATTTTCAGTTTCTGCCTTTTGCAAACTTTTACCTTTATCCTTTAAAACATTACTAACCCTTTCACAATGGAACTCCCATTAGACTGTCAGTTGATTTCTCAGAGACTTTAACAAGCCTATCACTTTAGACCAGGGGTTGGAAAAGTACAGCCCATGGACCAAATTGGCCTGCTGTCTGTTTCTATACAGCCCACAAGCAAAAAATGGTTTTTACATTTTTTAATGGTTGAAAAAAATCAGAGCAAGGATAATTTGTGACATGTGAAAATTATAAAAAATTCACATTTAATGCCTATCAATAAAGTTTTATTAAAATATAGTCATGCTCATTTGGTTGCTTCTTTTGTATGGCTGTATTGCAATGGCAGAGTTGACTAGTTGTGACAGAGACTGTATGGTCTGCAAAGCCAAAGATCTTTAGTACCTGTCCCTTTACAGAAGAAGTTTTCTGACCACTGGTTTAGAACACAAAATCTACCTTACCATGTGTGAGGAATGGCAAGACAGTAGCTTATGTATGCTCACCATGGATTCTGTTGGACACAGCTTAATTTGAAGTCTCTTTTTCTTCATCATTTGGCATACACCCTTGGTGTACCCACAGGACCATTTCTTTCAAACATGACTTCTGAATTTCTGCCTTTAGCTATGACCCCTCCCCTGCGTTTCTTCTTGTATGGCCAACCATCTGCTGGATTCATCACTTAGTAATCCTTAAACTCACCATGTTCAAAATGGGAAGAGCTACCTTCCTCTGAAACTAGTCTGACTTTATTATTTGATAGGTAGTATAATAAAGAAATATATTTGGTCTAGAGCTCCCATCACTCAGGTCCTATTCTCTGAGTGATAGGAGCATCTTTTGTTGTTTATAATAAGCCCCTTTTACTCATTATTGAGTTTACGCTAACAAGATGAGTCATGGTGGGCCACAGTAGAATTTCAAGAGATGGGCTGGCCATACCAGAAAGACCAAGCATGTGATTAGAGGTCTGGAACTTTCAACACCACCCAGCCCCCAGGGGGCTGGAGATTGAGTGACCAATCATTAAACCAATCATGTCCATGAAAACCAGAAAGTAGAAAAAGTGTGAAATGAGGAATCTGGGAGAGCTTCTTGGTTGATAAACGCATTAATGTACCAGAATTGTGGTGCACCCCCAGCTCCATGGGGACAGAGGCACCACACTCAGGACCCTCCCAGACATGCCCTACACACCTCTTTATCTAGTTATTCATTTGTATCCCTTATGATAAAGTCATCATTAGGTGTATCGCTTTCAGTGAGCTCTGTGAGTTGTTTTAACGAATTATTAAACATGAATAGGGGTTGTGGAAAATCCTGAATTTATAGCAAGTTGGACAGAAGTGTGGGTCACTACCCCACTGATTCTGAGATCCAGCTAGGTCCTACCAAAAGGACAACAAGATAGCGTTTTCCTGTAGTTTTTGGATCAGATACCTGAAGTATTTGTTTCAACTATTTGAAATTCATGCTGATGAAAAATTAAATAATGAAATGTTTGAGTTATTTCTGACAAGATAAGGAGTAAAATTTTTTATCTACTACTTAAATAACACTTTATAGAATTGCGTCATTCAGAAAAATTCAAACAACAGTTATTTTACAAATCCTTTACATCCAGTCTTTTATTATTATTATTTAATTCAGGCTACAATTTGATGACTGATCAAAGCTTGCAATATTTGAGTTTAAGTTTCGAAATCTGACTGTACCTTACCTGGAGTAAACGCTATTACAAGGCAACTTCTTTTTTTAAAATTTTTTTATTGTTGACACTATTGCAGATGTCCCCTAATCGCCCGCTCCAACCTCCACCCAGCCCCTGCCCCCTCCTCCTTAGCCCCTCCCCACACTATTGTCTGTGTCCATGGGCTATGCATATATGTTCTGTAGCTAATCCCTTCAATGTCTTTAAACTGCGGGGATACTGCAAGTCTTAAGTAATGAGAGGGGCCACCTTTCACTCAGAGGGAACTGGAAATGTATTCCTAGGATTCTGTGTTAGAATAATGCAGATATGGTGGGATTCCCTGTGATTCTTTATCAAGGATGTCGCTCTACAAGATGGGGATAATTCTGTAATATCTCACCCACGTGGATTATCTATTCCTTTAACATCCTAGGCAATTTAAGCACTGCTTCTACTATTTTAAAAGAAATCATTCATTTTATCAGCAATACACAGGTGACTTGACCTTCAACTTAGGTAATTATAATAATTAAAGAGCTAATACCACATTCCCAAGCATGTGCAGACCCTTTCTCATCGCCTATTGTCTAGAAACCATTATGCTGCGTGTAGCTCTCTTTCTGTTCCCTGTTTCTTTGGAGCACTTCCAAGACTCAGTCTGTTATTATTTAAACTCTCTCTGAATGTTAGTATGTTGGTATTTTTGTGCTCTGCCTTGTATGGCTTATAGATTTTTTTTCCCCCTTCTTGGTGAGATATTTTCCATATCCATTCACAACCATTATTCATTCCACATGCTGCAAATATAATGCCCACCTAATCAATCACCACTTCTGCATTTGAAAATAAAACCATCCTTTCTTTATTATATTAAGCAAATTAGTCAAATGAGTGTTTTCTGAAACTTGCTGCCTTTTTAGGGCCCTTGGCTCTCAGCCTGCCTTTCTCTGCTGCCGCCTCCTCCCTCTTTCCTCCTCCTGTTTGCAAACAGTATCCATTTCCTTTCGCTGGTGTTCTGGGTGGATTCTGATCCTCCCAACTTGGTCGTCTGCTTTGATGATCATACATCCTTCCTTTGGAGCACTCCCTTTCCAATAAAGCTGTGTGGGTGGTACAGATGGCTTCAGCTCCCTCTCCCCTGTGATTGAGCAGTGAAGCCTCTTGGAACCGAGCAGAGGAGACTCTCCTTTCTGGCAAGTTTTACTTTTAGAAAGCACAGCAACTGTACAATCAGTATTAATCACTGAAATGATAAAATGCCATTGTTGATGGTTTGTTTGAGACAAGGTAGTAAAAAAGAAAAGAAAAAAAATGGAACAGCTTATGTATTTAATTCTTCCCTTACCACTTTCCCGCTAGCCCACATTTTTCTTAATTTCTCCACTTTAGTTAAAACTTAAGAAGTATTCTTTTGTTTTAAGAAACCAGGGCTCTTTTGTGCCCCTCCCAGCATTTTTGTCAATTAAGCCTCTTTAAGAGCGAGAAGAGAGAGCACAGTGAAGCATCTGCTTCCAGGAGAAGTCTTGCGGCCAAAGCCTGCTGTGGGGAACTCTGTCTAACAATTGCCCTGGCAAAGCAAATGGCTCTTAGAATCAGGATTCTTTCTAATGTATTTGTTTATAAGCAATTAAACTCCAGTTTTAGGGAAGACTCACTAACAGCATACATTATTTTAATAGACATACAGTACTACTTTAAACCGTCTTCGCCATCTGCTCGTCATGATTATAAATGCAAAAGGAACATATTTTACATTAGCATCAGAAACTAGTGTGATATTAGGGATTGAAATGCCCATATATGCTCTTTGTACAATACCGAATGCATCTGTGCTATTTTCCTTTTCTTTTCGCAATGCAAATCAGAGAAAGAAGATGCTTGTTCCTCGTGGACTCTTTTCTGACATGGAAAATAATTTTCAGGATAGAATTCATTAGGAGGGGATTTTGACTTACTATTGAGCCCAATATGCTTTGAAACCAGAAGAGCTGATGTGTCTGGCTCTTGTTGGCCTGATTTGGCTATCTTAGCTCCTAGCCAATGAGGGAGAAAAACACGATACACCCAGGGCAGTAAATCTACTGTAATTGTCTTTAATGTCCATCAGAGATATGATGCATAATGTATAATGGAGTAAATGTTTCTTCTCTCCAAATAAAATTTAAAAGAGGCATGGGATGCACATGTATTGGTAGAACACTTAATGTAGAGTTGAAAAGCATCTGAGTAGGCATACACTCTGTTTTTCATCTGTATCTTTATGGTTGGATGATATTTTTAGATAGAGAATAATATTGGCATAATGTTGGAGGGAGCAGGGATGAAACACTCAGCTCTGTTTCCTCAGCTAAGCTAGCCAAAGCCACCATATAAATATATTCATCTCATAAGAAATGGTGGAAACGAGTACATTAGACTCTTTACTAAATAGAATTTTTAGCTGTAGTCAAGAAATGTAGCCCAAAGAAAAGGATACTCAGGATGAGTTAAAATAGTTCAACAGTGAGTCTATTGAAATAAATTGTCCCTCCTCTGTAGCAAATTTGACCTATTTACTTGAAGAATTCAGTTCACACTGCATTTCCAGTTCAACAAATTTAAGAACAGAGGACATTAACCATTTCCCCTGAGCTTATTAACTGTGTTTCTGATTTTTCTGTCTTGCCTTCTGGTCATTAGACAGTAATGAATGATAAAAGCATGCATTTTAAGATGAGAAATGTTACATACAAGTGAAGATGAAGATGTACATGCTCATTAGTAATGAGTGACTGTAGGCTCTGATCAGCTCTATGGAATTAGGTAAACATCACCAGAGGCCACGCCCCCTGGGTGGGTAGGACCCAGACCTGCATAGAACAGAGCCGCTGGAGGGAGAAAACAACCACTGTTGTTTTTCTTCAATTCTAGATTAAAAACAACAACAACACTTAAAATACAATACCCTGCAAGAAAATTGATGACTTCCCTTGGAGTAGCTCCACCTTGTTATTCTGTGATAGACTGCCTCCTGGCTGTGGCTGCTATCATTTTGTGTAAGGGCTGAACTTTTTGAATCCCTGTGTGTCCAATGAGCCAACCCAACTGCAAGACCAGCGTCCCTAACACACCACATTCACCCTGTTACTCCCTGCTCAGAAACATTCAGTGGCGCCCACGGTTGATATTTAAGGTCACTGTTAAAGCCTCTGTTCACAAGATCTGGCTTTTCATTCTAACTCCAGGACTTCTGTGGTCCATCCAACTCATCAGGCCTCCATGCCCACCATGGGATCATGAGGGGGCTTCTGGATCTCCATACACAGCCTGGGGGAATCTGGGAACATTCATCTCAGACCCTCTCTGGCTAAACACATTGCCCCACCATATTCTCCTATAGCTATGTTTGTTGGTTTAGGGACCCATGAGATGGTTTCTTCCCTAAATTTCAACAGAAAGCTAGACCCATGCCCCACTAGTGTATTTTGGGTTTCTATCATTTTTCACTCTCTCAAGCCCAGGGCTAAGACTGGGAAACAAGAGGTCCTTTCTCACAGGTGTGGTTAGTGCTTTAACCCTAGGCCTGTCTCCTCCAAATGTCTCTCTCCTCTCCACAGTCCTCCCCTTCCTGTCCTTGGAAAGACTTTTCTCCTTCCAGGCTTTTAGGGTCCCACTGGCCAATTGTAAAACTCTACTCTTCCAAATTCAGCAATCCTTTCTTCCTTTAACAAAGATTGGCTCTCACAAATGAAAGCCTGAGCATCCACAACTTCAGGGTGTGAAACAGGAAGAAAGAAAGATTGTCCTTTCTTCAAGGCTGGATTCTGCCTTCCTCTAAAAGAAAGATCACTTTGGCTCCAAGGGATGGAGAATTGCAAAGTAGCAAGAATTTAGGGGAATAAAAATTACCTAGGGTAACACTTTAAAATAATATTTACTTCATATGCATTAAGATCCAGTTCATATTCCATCTTTGCTAATCACACAGATTAGCAAATCACACAGATTAGCAAATCAGTGATTTTCACCACCTCTAAACTTGGTAGTATGTAGCTCTCCTACAGAGCCTAAAAAAGTCTTGCCTGCAGCCATTTCTCTCTCACCTCATCAAAGAAGACTGTAATCCTATTATCCTCCATCCTGCCTCAAGCAATGCCTCTTCACATCTGTTTAGGAGTTACAGAGCAATAAGCATTGTCCTCTTCCTGACAGACAGCTCCTGGGCATCTCCCTGGGGGTAATCCTCTGTGTCATCTGGTGGTAAGTATGGTATGCAGGTGATGCTGATAAAGCAACTAGAAACCCTACAGGTGGCCCAAGCCTTGACTTTCACACTTGTCCTGCTTTTTGGACTTGCAGATGCCCTGAAGTTCACAGTCACAGCCATGCCTCATTGAGGGCTAGCTTATGAACTTGATTTCAGGACAGAGGGTAGAATTACTAAAAGAAAAAGATTTAATATTGAGGAAAATGGACCTCTAATCAATGTAGTCTTGCAATACCTCAAGTTTGAAATTTGGAGGAGTGACTGAATGAATGCAGCGCACCGGTCACAAATCCTTTCTCTAAGAGATAGTGTTTAATATGAACAGTCTCAAGTATTCCTTGTTATTGTAATACTAAAGATTATATAAAAAAGGCAAGTGTTCCTCTTGTCATAAATTCCTTTCTAGTTCCTCTTCCAGAGGCAAGTAGTGTTAACAGCTTCTTTTTTTATCCTTCTAGAAAATTCCTGTGCATATATAAGATACATTTATGTAGGTGCATAATATATATATTACCCCCCACCCCAAAGTAGCATACCTTACATACTGTTATGAACTTTGCTTTATCCACTTAAAAATCAATCTTGCATATGTTTATATGCCAATAGGTACAGCTCTCACTCATTCTTTTTAATGGGTACTTACTATTGCACTATTCGAATGTTTGATCAATTCTCTACTGAAGAACATTTAGGTCAACTATATTAGCAAAATTTCTGTAATAAAATTCTTAAGCAAGACTGATGCTGCCCTGGCCGGTTTGGCTCAGCGGTTAGAGTATTAGCCTGCGGACCAATGCGTCGCGGGTTCGATTCCGGTCAAGGGAACGAACCTTGGTTGCAGTTCGTCCCCGGCCCTGATCGGGGTCGTGCGGGAGGCGACCAGTCGATGTGTCTCTCTCTCATGTAGATGTTTCTGTCTCTCTCTTTTCTCTCCCTCTCTCTCCCTCCCACTCTATCTGAAGATAAATGGAAAAAATATCCTCAGGTGAAGATTAAAATAATAAAAAAGACTGATGCTGAGAAATCAAGGCCTCAGGTTTTGCTAAATTCCAATAGGCTCAAATCACTACACCCTTGAACTCTACAGGACCCATGGGGACAGGGATGTCACTGTCCCTTCTCTGTGCAGAAAGGAAACACGGCGGGGGTAGTTTTCCTGGGTTGACGAGAGACATGGAGGCACTCACTCCAGGCTGACACGTAGGCTTGTTTTGTCTGTGCTCCAGTGTTTGCTTAATTAGGTTTTCATGCCAGATCTCCTCTGACCCAGCCATTGCACTTGTCCAGGCCTGCTGGGTCAATGTGACCTGCTACCCTGTCCTCAGATTAACCTGATTCTGTTCTGCTCACTGCCTGAGGTTGTCTTCCTAATCTACTTTGTGTGTTTTACATTTTTTTCTTACATCCACAAGGTTTACTTGACCTCTAGGAGCTGGTCACTCCTGCCTTTTGCAGACAGTTCCTTCTGAGGCTTCCGGGCCCCTACTCCCATGGTTGGTGTGTGACCCTCAGGCAGCTCCCCCCTTCAGCCTCCCTTGTTGGTTCCCTCCACTCTTCCCCGCCTGTAGTGTGGGCATGCCCAAGGCTCTGACATTAGCATACCTGCTTCTCTATCCACACTCCCCCCTAGACCATTGTGCCCATCCCACCATCTAAAGTGGCCGAGCAAGGAAAACACCCAGGAAACATCCTCGGCTCCTCTTTTTTCTCTTACCCAGTGTCATTAAGGCCCATCAACTCCCCTGCTACTACTCTAGTGGAAACCCCGGTTGTCTTCACGAGCTGGACCGGGCTGAAGCTCAGGGAAAGCGGCAAGGGAACAACTGGCCTAAGGAGTAAAAATGCGGTTTATATGGGTAACATGAGAGCTGGTGTGTTTGAGGAGCCTTTGAAGTTCTAATGTGAACAACATCCCATTGGCAGCCTTTGCTTGACCGGGGAAAGGGGCAAGTATTGGAGTGACCACTCATGGCACCTCCAGTCGTTGCCTGTTGCTGCCCCCTGCAGTCCACCTGAGGAAGTATCAGTGCCGAGGAGGCACAGGTCAAAAGGACTACGGGACAGGCCTACAATGTGGGAGCTCCCACCCTCGGCCGCGAGCCCTTGGGGCGTGACCGGTGCTGGTGGAGACGTGTAGGTGTGCAACACACACCACATGGTCAAGACTTCGTATAAAGAGGAAAAAAGTGAAATCTCCCATTAATAATTTTAAGTTGATTATGTGTTGAAATACTAAAATTTTAGCTCTATTAGGTCAAATAAAACATTTTCAATATCCAATCAAAACTAATTTCACCTCTTTTAACGTGGCTACCAGAAAATGTGAGTGGCTTGCACTGTATGTCGATTGGACCACACTGGTCTAGAAAGTCTGATGACTGGGTTTTAAGAAACCTAACATAGTTTTTACATTTTAGTGATATATGGTCTCCATGAACACGAATTCCTGAGAAGTTTCCATTGTCCAAGAAATGCTCAAGGAAGAAAATCTCATGTATCAGAATAGGCTTCAGAGCCCAGAGCCCTCTTGGGGCCCATCTCTGTTCTCTAAGAAGGAATTCAGTGTCTAGAAACCATTCCCTCATTTATCCAGCAAACACCCACCCACTGAGCGCTCACTGTGTGCCTGACGCAGTCAGACAGTGATGTACATAGAGGTGAAAATGAAAAAATTTCAATCTCAAGGAGCTCATGACACGGGAGTTTATTATTTGTTTATCACACACATCCACAAATAAACATCCCAAAGAATTATTTTAATAGAAGGATGTACAAAGTGTGAGGAATGTCCAGGCCTTTGGAGCCACGCCTGATGCATAAAATAGACGATTAAGCTGGGGTTCAGAGAAGACACGAGCGTAAAGCGCTGAAGACTCGTGTGGCTTGCACACAAGATGGGCCCAAATGTGGGGAGCAGCAGCACCAGAGTTCATTTGAATCAGTGCTGTCATTCAACTTGCTAAATTTACAGTGACTTCTTTGAAAGGGACAATGTCTATTTTATCTTTTATGTGTTAACATGTTTGTAAGAATAAAATCCTACGCCTGTGTCCTGTTCCCAGTGCTTCCTCAGTCCAGCATTCCTGTGAACAGCCAGGTTGTTTCGGGGGGGTGGTGGAGGCAGGACCAGCCTTGGGACACCGAGCTTCCAGGGACCAGGGCATCTTATACAAGATCCTTCGTGCGCTGGGGCGGGAACAGGAATGGCTTTGTCTCTGCACCTCTCTGTACCTCTTCTTAGAGAATATGGGGACAATTTCCAAGCATCCTCTAATGTAGGCCACTGCAACCTGCCCTGTAGGACAGTCAGGACATTTCTCGTATCCCAGGACCCAGTGTGTGAAATTGAAGGAATTTTGCATGGATGCCTATTGTACACCTCATAATCAGTTCTACTTAAATGAAAATGTTGTGAAAAAGGATTACTTTGGTGATTAAGACAGACTAGGAAATACGTGTGAGAGCGCAGTGCCAAAATGGGGAAGGGTGAGCAGACCGAGCCTCAGGGCCCGGAATTACAGACTCTCCTGAATCGTACCATCACACAGACCTTTTCTCACGTGCTAAACGGTGACAACACTGAACAGAGCGTGGCTGGTCAGCTCCAGTGCAAACCATTAACCACATTAGAGAAAAGAGCTCTAGAGAGGTATTGCTGAATGGTTTTTAACTTCAAAAGATGTCATGAGAAGAGCCACAAATTATTATTGCTGACAATTTGTACAATTTGTCCCTGGTGAAATGTGTGTGTCCCTACACGGCACCATTTTACATAACAATATGAAATATTAAAAGGGAAAACCGTTTTGTAATAAACAGCAGTTTTGCTGATTGCGGCTGATTATGTTAAGCAGCGTGTACTGTGGGTGTCAGAGGAGACTTAATAGCTCCTATAACTAATCTCCACTGCTGACCTCTACCCCCGGCTGATGAAGCCTATTCAAAACCCTGCTGCCCTTTCTCATTTTCAGATCTTATATTTCTGAACTGTTTTGATCATGCATATATTTGCTAAAGTTGTGTACAGAATATGTGTGTGTGTGTGTGTGTTTAAAAATATATAATGCACGAAGAAAGATTCCTGCTAGGGCTGTCTTCTGCATTATTAAAAAGGAAACAAGACAAAACTACACAAACATGTTTTAAACATTCATATTTACTACATTCTTATCAGATGCCAAAATGTCATTAATTATGGCCGAAGACTGGTCCCCCATATGAGAGAACCTACGCGGAGGAATACGGTGCCGAAATGTTTTACTCCAACTTCAAACGGCAAGGATGTCTTCCTGGGGAAGACTGTCATCTTGGTCATTTTATCAGCTTCGATGGCTGGTACTTAGAAGCAAAGTGCTATTCAATCATAAAGCAATTTCATTTTTTTTCTGATAAAAGTTTTTGATTTAAATGGGATTTCGTAGAGAACATTTCAGAGTGTAGAGAACTCCTCCATCGGCAAGTACAGATGAAAACAGTTTGCTCTTCCTCTTCTCCCTAAATGCAGAGATGTTTACAAAACTGTGAGGGGAAAGGGGGAGGCAAAGCTTTGCAAGAGCAGAGGCATTAGTCTACCCCAGATTATGCATAGGTAGCTATTCTGGGGAAATAAAGACAAAAGAGGGAGGGGAAAATTAGACAATCCAAAAAGTAAAGTGTATGAATGCGATTTTGGCGGGGAAAGGGGGGGCTTAGTACAAGACTGTCACCAAAAGGTGCAGCTTTCTGTGAGACAAATACTGGCTGAAGCTGGCTGATAAATATTTCCTGTAGGATTTGAAGCAGGTTGCCACCAGCAAAACAAAAATCCCTAGGGGGCAGTACATAATTAACAATTTGAAGATGTGGCCGCTGTCATTGTCTCAAAGGGAGCCAGGGAAGCCCACCCCAAAAGCATAAAACCCGAGTTCCCATATTAATCTCACGATTCCCATATAGACGAATGTCAGCGTCTCCCCAGAGGCTGGGAAGGCTCCTTTCCTCTTGGCTGGCAAACGGTTCCTGGCTAATGGTGTCAATTTCCTGTGATTTTCTATCAGCACCACCAAACCTGTTCCTCTAGTCTGAAGGAAAGCACTTGGCATGTTGAGGAAAGTGAACGAATCTTTTTTTCTAGTAACAAAGAAACAAATGAAATCGGGAGTGAGAGAAGAAAGCTGTTTAGACCAGGTGCCTGTCTGAGTGTTTAAAGACTTTTAAACAGTGACTTTTGCTTAAAACAACAGACGTTGGATTAAATTGGACCCACAAATGAAAACAAAAGCTCAGGAGATGTTACAGCACCTGGAAAAAGGTCATAAAAAGGTTTTGGCGTGGTTTTTAACATTTCTTTGGTTCATTTCAAGATAGGTTGGATTTTGGAGGGAAGAAGAGGTTAATTGCCAGAGTGAAGTATAGACAAAGAAACATGAAAGTTTTTATCTTGGGGGTGGTACTGGCATTCAGTCAAGAGAAGTCAGCTGTATTTTCCAAGAGGGTACCCCCAAGCCAGCTCCAATTTTGTGTTTGTTCTGCTGCTCAAACTTAGAAGCAATGTGGACCACCGCTCAGAGCCTGGATTTGGGGAGAGGAGTCCTGGGCTACATTCCCAGCTCCAACACAGAAACCATGTGCTGGCTGGGAAGTTTCTGAGCTTCTCTGTGTCTGGGTTCCTTCAATTGCACATTGAGTTCAGATCACTTGCCACCTGCCTACCTAATCAGAATATTGTGAAGGTTAATGAGATTGCACTTGCAAAGTGATTGCCTCATCATATAACTCCAAAGTACTATTATTCATCATAAAGACACAGCTGCAATATTGTATATTGTTACATACCAGACACCATGCTTCTATTTTTAGCAACTTTGAAATGCATGGGTCTTAGAATTAGACAGTGGAAGGGACCTCACCATATTACCTGCAGCAGGTTCTGTCCTGGGGCAGATGAATTACTAACCACCCAAGACGGCTGACTGTTCAGTCTCATCTTTATATCTAAGTAGGAACTTCAGTTCTCCCTCCAGAGGAAATTCCAAAGTTATCATCTGATGATTAAGAATCATTGCTTAAGTCTAAATTTTCCTTTCTGTTTGAACTATAATCAACTTTTTCTTTTATTGGCATGTTGATTGTTCTCCCTCATTTAGTGATCTAGGAAGGCAGAAACCATGTCCTGTGCATTCTTGTATTCTTTAAATCACCTCTGGTAGGGCCGCACATAGTAAACACTGAAGATAATCGCAATGGATTAAATTCAATAGTTTGTATCACCCGGCCGGTGTGGCTCAGTGGTTGAGCGTCGACTCATGCACCAGGAGGTTGCCGGTTCGATTCCCGGTCAGGGCACATGCCCAGGTTGTGGGCCCAATCCCCAGTGGGGGGCATGTAGGAGGCAGCCAATCGATGTTCTCTCTCATTGATGTTTCTATCTCTCTCTAAAAATCAATAAAGAAAAAAAAATAGTTTGTATCTATGAGGGTAGAAAGAACACTGCTCATAGCCTATTTTCTCCATGGAGAGTGTGGAGCTTGCAGTCCCAACTCTCCAGGGGCTCAGGCTGGAGGATGACATAAAGCAGGGGTTCTGGGCTAAGGAGTGGTGCAACTATGGTATGTGTGTGCCCAAATTTGGAAAGAAAGTTGCACTTGAACCTTCTTTTCCCTAGGCATTTCAGAAAACCCTACTGGTTCTGTTGGTTGCTTCCTGGTGTTTTATGCTCTTTGATGCAGAGATTAATTAATGATTCAATCAAATTTTCCTTGTTTTCAGTACTATTTGGTTTGTAATTACTATTTTAATTCATCTCCACCTCCCAGACCCCCATCTTTTTAAAGATCGTTTTGCTCACATTTCTACTCAAAAGGAACTTATGTTCTCCATAGTCTCTCTCTCTCTCTCTCTCTCTCTCTCTATATATATATATATATATATATATATACACACACACACACACACACACACACACACACACACACACATACACATCTAGGAGCTTGAAGGCTCTACCTGCATGTCAGTAGAGCTGGCTCACTTGCATACATCTAGTTTTTACAGATCCTCAATAAATCTTTTTGGCCCCTGTCTTGTCCAGTTTCAATTTTTCCAATACAACTGAATGTTGATTGGTTTATAGTTCACAGGTGTTATTTTTAAAGAGAGAGACCCAAGAGACAAATGCCCAACTCTGTCTTTTATTGTCCTCTTGAGCATTCCTTCCTATAGAGGAGAGCTATCGAGGCCTCCCCTCCAGCGCTTGGTCCTGGCCGGGCTGTGCTGCTGCCAAAGCAGTTTCTGTAATACTTGGATTCCAAGAAGCAAAAGGCCCAGGGAGCTGGGCAAAGGCTTTTGGCCTCAGAATATTATGACTCGGGTTCGAAGAGTGGTTTTTTTTTTTTTTGGTAGCATCTGCATTTCTTGTTGGTTTTATTCTCCTTTCGGTTGTAGCACTCCTTATGTCTGTTATTACACACTTCTGCTCTTTCTTGAGTGAACTGGCCTAATTCTTCTATTTTTAAATGTATTTTCATTTGCTTTTCAGCTCTCAGTCAAGTCCTGAGATTACTCAATTTGTTTCCTGGTTATTTGTTTGGTTTCCACACTGCTATTGTTTTTTAAAACCTGCAAAACTATCATTTTGAATGGTAGTGTTGGGTACTTGGTGTGATGGTTAATTTTATGTGTCTACCTGGCTAGGCCATGGTACCCAGCTATTTGGTCAAACACCTGTCTAGATTAGTGATTTTCAACCTTTTTCATCTCATGGCAAACATAAACATAATTACTAAACTACTATAGCATACCAGAATATATACTATGGTTTTGCAGGTATGACAAAAAATAAAAATAAAAAATAGACATACTTTTGATTCATTCACACCAGACAGCTATTGTTGTGTTGGCTGTTGTCATTTTCTTATTTGACAATTAAGGGAAAAGAGGTCAGTGGCCCTGACTAAATAGTCAGGTATTGCATGTTTGAAAAATTCTTGTGGCGCATGGGTTGAAAATCGCTGGGCTAGAAGATGTTGTGAAGGAACAATTAGCTTCACAAGTGGTATATCCAAAGGGAGATTTTGGCAGGTACCAGAACCTTCTGAGGCGAATTCCACTTCAGGTGGTCAGTACCTGCACAGCAACTCATCAGTCCTTACAGTCAGCTAGCCTGAGGTCAACCCTACACATGAATGGGCCAATAACAATCAAGACTCAATTACAACAGGAGGGCCCACATACCCACACAAGGGACATTTTTGGAGCATCCAGCTCAGGTGATCGAGTATATTGTGCCACTGGGTCCCACAGAACACCTACTACATAAGGCCATCCTACCAAGACTTGGAGTCATAACAGATGTACCTACTACATAGAAACAAACACAAAGAGGAAACAAAATGGGAAGAACAAAAGAAATTTTCAGAAAAAATGCTAAATGACATGGAGGCAAGATATTTACCAGATATAGAGTTTTAAAAAATGCTTATAAAAATGCTTAGAGAACTTCAACAAAGAAATAGCAAACATAAAAAAGGATATAGAAATTATAAAAAAAAAAAAAAAAAAAGAACCAGTCAGAAATGAAGAATACAATGTCTAAAATAAAGAATACAAAAGTTAATATGGAACCAAAAAAGACCCCGAATAGCCACAGCAATCTTGAAAAAGAAGGACAAAGTAGGTGGGATCACAATACCGGATATCAGGTTATACTACAAAGCTACTGTAATCAAAACAGCCTGGTGTTGGCACAAGAACAGGCATAGAAACCAGTGGAACAGAACAGAGAATCTGGAAATTGACCCAAGACATTATACTCAATTAATATTTCACAAAAGTGGCAAGAGCATACAATAGAGTAAAGACAGCCTCTTTAATAAATGGTGTTGGGAAAATTGGACAGCTACATGCAAAAAAATGAAACTAGACCATCAACTTACACCATACACAAGAATAAACTCAAAATGGATAAAAGACTTAAATGTGACTTGTGAATCCATAAAAATCCTAGAAGAAAATGTAGGCAACAAAATTTCGGACATCATACGCAGCAGAATTTTCACTGATATATCACCTAAGGCAACAGAAACAAAGGAAAAAATGAACACATGGGACTACATCAAACTAAAAAGCTTCTGCACAGCAAAAGAAACAACCATCAAAATGGAAAGGGAACCCACTGTATGGGAGAGCATAATTGCCAAAGGTACATCTGATAAAGGGTTAATCTCCAAAATATATAGAGTGCTCATACAACTCAACAAAAGGAAGACAAACAACCCAATTAAAAAATGGGCAGAGGAACTAAATAGACACCTCTCCAAACAGGACATACAAATGGCCAAGAGACATATGAAGAAATGCTCAACATCACCAATCATCAGAGAGATGCAAATTAAAACAACAGTGAGGTATCACCTCATACCTGTCAGAATGGCCGCCATCAACAAATCATCAAACAACAAGTGTTGGCGAGGGTGTGGAGAAAAGGGGACTCTAGTACACTGCTGGTGGGAATGCAGACTGGTGCAGCCACTATGGAAAACACCATAGTGTTACCTCAAAAAATTAAAAATTGAATTGTCATTTGACCCAGTGATCCCACTTCTAGGAATATACCCTAAGAAGCCTGAAACACCAATCAGAAAGAATATATATACCCCCATGTTCATGGCAGCACTATTTACAATAGCTAAGATATGGAAACAGCCCAAGTGTCCATCAGTAGATGAATGGATAAAAAAGCAGTGGTACATATACACAATGGAGTACTATGCAGCTGTAAGAAAGAAAGATCTCTTATCCTTTGAGACGACATGGAGGGACCTGGAGAGTATTATCCTAAGCAAAACAAGCCAAGCAGAGAAAGACAATTATCACATGCTCTCACTTATTTGTGGAATATAATGAACATAACAGTCTGAGGAACAGGGTAGACCCAGAGATGTGGAAGTAGGATACAGACTGACAACCGTCAGAAGAGGAGGGGGGTGGGCGGAAGAGATAAACCACAGAACTTATATGCATGTACACATCACTGATGGACATGGACAACAAAGCTGGGGACGGGGTTGAGGGGATGGGGAGGAGGGTGTCAATGGAGAAAAAAGGAGAAACATCTGTAACAAAAATAAATTAATAAAAAAGAAAAGAGAGAAGAAAAAAAAGAATACACTAAAAGTTATAAACAGTTGGTTGGATAAAGCAGAGGATGAAGTAGCGATTAAGAAGACATAGTAACAGAAAATACCCAATAAGAGCAGCAGAGAGAAAAAAGAATTTAAAAAAATGAGGATAGCCCTGGCCGGTTTGGCTCAGCAGTTAGAGCATCGGCCCACGGACCGGAGAGGCCCGGGTTCGGTTCCCACTAAGGACACATACCTTGGTTGCAGTTTGTCCCTGACACCGGTTGGGGTCGTGTGGGTGGCAACCACTCGATGTGTCTTTCTCACATGGATGTTTCTCTCTCTCTCTTCCTCCCTCTCTCTCTCCCACTCTATCTGAAGATAAATGCAAAAATGTCCTCAGGTAAGGATAAAGAAAAAAAAAATGAGGATAGTTTAAAGGACCTTTGGGACAGCATGAAGTATACCAACATTTGTATCATAGGGGTACCAGGAGGAAAAGTGGGAGAGCAAGGGATAGAGGACCTCCTGGAAGAAATAATGGCTGAAAACTTTCCTAACCTGATGAGAGAAAAAGACACACAAGTACAGGAAGCACAGAGAGTCCCAAACAAAATGAACCCAAAGAGGCCCACACCAAGACACATCATAATTAAAATGGTAAAAGTTAAGGACAAAGAGAGATTCTTAAAAGCAGCAAGAGAAAAACAGTTACCTACAAGGGAGCTCCCATAAGACTGTAGGGTGATTTCTCAACAGAAACATTTCAGGCCAGGAGATTGGCATGAAATATTTGAAGTGATGAAAAGCAAGCGTCTACAACTGAGACTACTTAACTCAACAGGGTTATCATTTTAAATTGAAGTAGAAATAAAGAGCTTCCTAGAAAAGAAAAAGCTAAAGGAGCTCATTATTACCAAAGCAGTAGTTCAAGAAATGTTAAAGGGTCTTTTTTTTTTTTTTTAAGACAAAGAGGAAAACAACAACAACAACAACAACAACACAACAATAGAAGAACATAGTTATAAAGAATAAAGTGACAATAAATATGTCCTTATCAATAATCACTTTAAATATAAATGGCTTAAATGTTCTATCAAGAAACATAGGGTAGCAGAATAGATAAGAAAACAAGACACATATATATGCTGTCTACCAAGACACACCTCAGAACAAAACATACATACAGATTAAAATTAAAGGGATAAAAAAGAATATTTCATGCAAATTAAAATGAAAAAAAGAACTGAGGTAGCAATACTTATATGTGACAAAATTGACTTTAAAACAAAGGCTATAATGAGAGACAAAGAAGAAAACTATATAATGATAAAAGGAGCAATTCAACAAGAGGATATAACCCTTGTAAACATTTATACACCCAACATAGGAGCACCTAAATATGTAAAGCAAATCTTGATGGACATAAAGGGAGAGATTGACAGTAATACAGTCATAGTAGAGTATTTAAACACCCCATTGACATAAATGGATAGACTTTCCAGACAGAACATCAATAAGGAAAAAGTGGCCTTAATGACACACTAACTAGATCAAATGGATTTAATAGATATCTTCAGAGCATTTCACCCCAAAGCAATAGAATATACATTCTTTTCAAGTGCACATGGAACATTTTCTAGGATAGACCATATGTCAGCACACAAAACAAGTCTCAATAAATTTAAGAAGATTGAAATAATGTCAAACATCTTCTCTGACCACAATAGTATGAAACTAGAAATCAATCAAAGAAAAAAACTGAAAAATACACAAAGACATGGAACCTAAATATCATGTTACTAAACAATGAATGAGTTAACAATGAGATCAAGGAAAAAATAAAAAATACTTTGAAACAAATGAAAATGAGAATACAACTAAAATCTATGGGACACTGCCCAGCTGGTATGACTCAGTGGTTGAGCATCAACCCATGCACCAAGAGGTCGTCAGTTCAATTCCTGGTCAGGGCACATGCCCAGGCTGTGGGCCAAATCCCCAGTGGGGAGCATGTAGAAGGGGGCTAATCAATGTTCTCTCTCATGATGTTTCTATCTCTCTCTGCCTCTCCATTCCTCTCCCTTTCTCAAATAAAAAAAAAAAAATTTAAAAAAGGCAGAACCACTGAATTGTAGATCAGAAAAAAAAAATGTTAAAAAAAAATCTATGGGACACAGCAAAAGCATCCAAGAGGAAAATTCATAGCATTACAGGCCCACCTCAAGAAACATGGAAAATCTCAAATAAATAACCTAAGTTTACACTTAAAGGAACTGGAAGAAGAACAACAAATAAAGCTCAAAGTGAGTAGAAGAAAGGAAATAATAAAGATCAGAGCAGAAGTAAATGAAATAGAGCCTACAATTACAATACAAAGGGTCAATTATATCTAGAGCTGGTTCTGTGAAAAGATAAACAAGATTGACAACTTTTAACCAGATTCATCAACAAAAAAAGAGAGAGGACCCAAATAAATAAAATAAAAAATGAAAGAGACTGACTCCACAGAAATGCAAGGGATTGTAAGAAAATATTATGAACAACTATATGACAACAAATTGAACAATGTGGATGAAATCAATAAATTCCTAGAAACATACACTTTTCCAAAACTGAATCAGGAAGAATCAGAAAGTATGAAGAGACAAATTACAAGTAATAAAATTGAAGCACTAAAAAAAAAAAAAAAACAACAACAACAAAAAAACTCCCAACAAACAAAAGTTATGGACTGGATGGCTTCACAGGTGAATTTTACCAAACATTCAAAGAAGAATTAACATCTCTCCTTCTCAAACTATTCCAAAAAATTCAAGAGGAGGGAAAATTCCCAAGCTCATTTTACAAGATCAGCATTATCCTAATTCCAAAACCAGATAAAAACACTACAAACAAAGAAAATTATAGACCAATATTCCTGATAAACATAGATGGTAAAATCCTCAACAAAATATTAGCAAAACAAATCCAGCAATACATTAAAAAGATCACACATCGAGAAAGAAAAATGGTGGCAGAGTGAATGGAAGCTACACAGACTGTCTCCCAGGACAAAACTGGGATTACAACTAAAATAAAGACAAACCATTGGGAAAAAAGCAACTGAAAAGCAGCTGGAGAGAACATGTATAACCAGGGACAGAAAGAGGATGCCAAATTGAGCCTGGTAGGAACTACAGAGGCATGTGAGGGAGGGCTGGGAGGCCACAGACAGCAGTGGAGGGCTGTATTGGTTGTGACCACTTCCTGCTGAGAAAGCAGGGATTTTAAACAGCACCAAATCAGCTACAGCCACTCACCTTGGGCTCCAGCAGGAGGGCAGGCTGGACTGGAACTGTGTGGAGAGAGTACAGGGTTCCTGGCTCAGGAGTGAGCTGGAGGGGAGGACACTGGGAGTTTTGTGCTGAATCACTCCCTCACAGGACAATAGCCGTCTTACTCAAAGAGCCCATTCCCAGAGCCCTGGGGAGAAGCAACAGCCCCTCCCTCAGGAATTTAACACCACCAGGCCAGGCCAGAGAAATGCAAATCAAGGCTCATTAACATCTAGACTCTGATAGCAAGCAAGTGCCCCACCTGCTGGAAATCCTCTTACACCTGAGGGATTTTTTCATTCAGCTGACAGCTACAAATTGAGGTTCATCAAGTAACTGAAATTAATAGCCTCCAGGCAAAAAGCTAGAGGATAACTGAACCTTTCTTGGGCTTGCAAATCTACCCAGGAAAGTAAGACGTGACAGTGGTGTTTAACATGGGCCCTCCCACACTCATCCAAACCCAGTAGAGGGGACCACAACCAGCAGAACACCAACACCCACAGGGAAAATTTGGCAGGCTCCAAAACCCACTGAAACAGCGAAAATGGTGAAACAAAGAAACAAATCCCAAATGAGAGAATAAGAGAATTCTTCAGGAGAAGAAATAAATGAAATAGAATTACACAAGATATCAGAGGTAGAGTTCAGAATAATAATCATGAGGAAGCTCAACAGCATGAGTAAAGATATAGAAACATTGAAAACCAACCAACTGGAAATGAAAATGACATAGCAGAAATAAAGAACACATTGGAAGGAATAACCAGCAGAGTAGAGGAAGCGGAGGACCAGATCAGTGAATTAGAAGACAGGGTAGAAAAAAATCACCCAATCAGAGAACCAAAAAGAAAAAACAATTTAAAAAAATGGAAGACAGCCTAAGAGAACTATGGAACAATATGAAACGTAACAACATCCGCATCATAGGAGTTCCAGAAGAAGAAGAAAATGAGCCAGAGTCAGAGAATATATTTGAAGAAATAGTTACAGAAAAATTCCTTAATTTGGTGAAGAAAGAAGGCATTCAAGTTCAAGAAGCACAGAGAGCCCCAAGTAAGAAGAACCCAAAGAAACCCACACCAAGACACATAATAATTAAAATGCCAAAAATTAAAGACAAAGAGAGAATCCTAAAGGCAGGAAGAGATAAGCAACAGGTTACCTACAAAGGAACCCCATAAGGCTATCAGCTGACTTCTCAACAGAAATACTACAGGACAGAAGGGAATAACATGAAGTAATCAAGGTAATGAAAAACAAGGATCTGAACCCAAGACTACTCTATCCAGCAAAGCTATCAATCAAAGTAGAAGATGAAATAAAAAGCTGCCCTCCCTCCCCCACAAAAAAAGGCTAAGGGAATATATTAGCACCAAACCAGCACTCCAAGAAATGTTAAAAGGACTGCTATAATAAGCAGAAGAAATAGGAAGAGAAACATAACCATAACAAACAAATATGGCAATAATAAGTACATATCAATAATAACCTTAAACATAAATGGATTAAACACTCAGATCAAAAGACACAGGGTAGCTGACTGGATAAGAAAGCATGACTTATATATATGTTGTTTACAAGAGACCCACCTCACAACAAAACACTTACATAGGTTGAAAGTGAAGGGATGGAAAAAAAATTTCCAAGCAAATGGAATGGGAAAAAAAGCTGGGGTAGCAATAATCACATCTGATAAATTAGATTTCAAATTGAAGACCATAACTAGAGACAAAGAAGGCCACTACATAATATTGAAAGGATCTATCCAACAGGAGGCTATAACCTTGGTAAACATATATGTACTCAACATAGGAGCTCCAAAATACATTTAAAAACTTCTAGAGGACTTCAAAGGAGAAATCAACAGCAATACAATCACAGCAGCGGACTTCAACACCCCGCTGACATCACTGGATAGATCCTCTAGACAAAAGATTAACAAGGAAACAAAGACTCTAAATGATGCACTAGATCAAATGGATTTCATAGATATCTACAGAGAATTACACCCCCAAACTGCAGAATTCACATTCTTCTCAAGTGCACATGGGACATTCTCAAAGATAGACCATATGTCAGGGCACAAACTAAGTCTCTACAAGTTCAAGAAGATTGAAATCATATCAACCATCTTTTCAGATCACAATAGCATGAAACTAGAAATCAATTGCAACAAGAACATGCAAAGACATTTGAACACATGGAGGCTAAATAACATGTTACTGAACAATGAATGGGTTACCATGGAGATCAAGGAAGAATTTAAAAACTTCCTGGAAACCAATGAAAATGAACACACAACAACACAAAATCTATGGAATGCAGCGAAAGCGGTTCTGAGAGGGAAGTTCATAGCACTGCAAGCCCACCTCAAGAAAGAAGAAAAATTTCTAATTAACTACCTAACCTCAAAACTTAAAGGACTAGAAAGCAAATAAAAAGAAAACCCTAGAGCAAGTAGAAGGAAGGAAATAGTAAAGATCAGAGCAGAAATAAACAACATGGAGACCAAAAAAAAAAAAAAAAAATTCAAAGGATCAATGAAACAAAGAGCTGGTTTTTTGAAAAGATAAACAAGATTGATGGAGCCTTAGCTAGACTCATCAAGAAACAAAGGGAGAGAACCCAAATACACAAAATCAGAAATGAAAGAGGAGAAGTAACAACTGACACCACAGAAATACAAAGGATCGTTAACAAATACTATGAACATTTATATGGCAACAAATTCGACCATCTAAGCGCAATGGACACATTTCTAGAAACACATAGTCTCCCAAAACTGAACCGGGAAGAGATAGAAAACTTGAACAGGCCAATAACAACGAAGGAAATTGAAGATGGAATCAAGACCCTCCCAGCAAACAAAAGCCCAGGCCCTGACGGCTTCACGGGGGAGTTTTACCGAACATTCAAAGAAGAACTAACACCCATTCTCCTCAAACTATTCCAAAAAATTCAAGAAGAAGGAAGACTTCCAAACTCATTTTATGAGGCCAACACAATTCTAATTCCAAAAGCAGAAAAAGACATTACAAAGAAAGAAAACTACAGGCCAATATCCCTGATGAACATAGATGCCAAAATCCTGAACAAAATACTAGCAAATTGGATCCAGCAATACATCAAAAAAGTTATTCATCATGACCAAGTGGGATTCATCCCAGGGATGCAAGGCTGGTACAATATATGCAAATCAATAAATGTGATACATCACATAAACAAAATGAAAGATAAAAACCATATGATCATATCAATAGATACTGAAAAAGCATTTGACAAAATCCAGCACCCATTTCTGATAAAAACGCTCAGCAATTTGGGAATAGAGGGATCATATCTCAACATTATAAAGGCCATATATGAAAGACCAACAGCCAACATCATACTCAATGGACAAAAACTAAAAGCATTTCCCTTAAGAACAGGAACAAGACAAGGATGCCCACTTTCACCACTCTTATTTAACATGGTACTGGAAGTCTTAGCCACAACAATCAGACATAAAGAAAAAATAAAAGGGATCCAAATTGGAAAGGAGGAAGTGAAACTGTCATTATTCGCAGATGACATGATATTATACATAGAAAACCCTAAAGACTCCATAAAAAATCTACTAGACTTAATAAATGAATTTGGCAAAGTAGCAGGATACAAAATTAACGTCAAGAAATCGACGGCATTCTTATGCACCAATGATGAACTCACAGAAAGAGAAACTAAAAAAACAATCCCATTTACCATCGCGGCAAAAAAATTAAGACACCTAGGAATAAACTTAACCAAAGAAGTAAAGGACCTATTTGCAGAAAACTACAGGATATTGAAAAAAGAAATAGAGGAAGATATAAAAAAGTGGAAGCACATACCTTGTTCATGGATTGGAAGAATTAACATCATTAAAATGTCCATACTACCCAAAGCAATCTATAGATTTAACGCAATCCCCATCAAAATACCAATGACATATTTCACAGAACTAGAACAAATACTTCAGAAGTTCATATGGAACCAAAAAAGATCCCGAATAGCTACAGTAATCTTGAAAAAGAAGGACAAAGTAGGCGGGATCACAATACCGGACATCAGGTTATACTACAAAGCTACTGTAATCAAAACAGCCTGGTACTGGCACAAGAACAGGCACATAGATCAATGGAATAGAACAGAGAACCCAGAAATTGCCCCAAAACATTATGCTCAATTAATATTCGACAAAGGTGGCAAGACCATACAATGGAGTAAAGACAGCCTCTTTAATAAATGGTGTTGGGAAAATTGGACAGCTACATGCAAAAAAATGAAACTAGACCATCAACTTACACCATACACAAGAATAAACTCAAAATAGATAAAAGACTTAAATGTGACTCATAAATCCATAAAAATCCTAGAAGAAAATGTAGGCAACAAAATTTCGGACATCATACGCAGCAGAATTTTCACTGATATATCACCTAAGGCAACAGAAACAAAGGAAAAAATGAACACATGGGACTACATCAAACTAAAAAGTTTTTCACAGCAAAGGAAATGATCAACAAAATGAAGAGACAACCCACTGAATGGGAGAACATATTTGCTAATGATACATCTGATAAGGGGTTAATGTCCAAAATATATAAAGAATAACAACACCAAAACAAACCAACCACACACACACACACACACACACACACACACAACCAATTCAATTAAAAAATGGGCGAAGGCCCTGGCCGGTTTTGCTCAGCGGTTAGAGCGTTGGCCTGCGGTCCAGAGAGACCCGGGTTCGGTTCCCGCTAGGGGCATGTACCTCCGTTGCAGTTTGTCCCCAGCCCTGGTTGGTCGTGCGGGTGGCAGCCACTCGATGTGTCCCTTTCACGTCGCTGTTTCTCTCTCTTCCTCTCTCTCCCTCCCACTCTATCTGAACAAAAAATGAAAAAATGTCCTCAGGTGAGGATAAAAAAAAAAAAAAAATGGGCGAAAGACCTGAATAGACACTTCTCCAAAGAGGACATGCAGATGGCCCATACACAGATGCAATGATGCTCACAATCACTAACCATCAGAGAAATGCACATTAAAACCACAATGAGATATCACCTCATACCTGTCAGAGTGGTTATTATAAATAAATCAACAAACAAAAACGTTGGCCAAGATGCAGTGAAAAGGGAACCCTGTGCACTGTTGGAGGGAATGCAGATTGGTGCAGCCACTGTGGAAAACAATATGGAGTTTCCTCAATAAATTAAAAATGGAACTGCCTATGACCCAGCGATCTCACTCCTGGAACTATAGCCGAAGAAACCTGAAACACTGATTTGAAAGAATATATGCACTCCTATGTTCATTGCAGTTATTTACAATAACCAATATTTGGAAGCAGCCCAAGTGTCCATCAGTAGTTGAGTGAATAAAAAAGCTGTGGTACACTTACACAATGGAATACTACTTGGCTATAAAAAATAGTAAATCTTACCCTGTTCGACAGCACGGATGGACCTGTAGAATACTATGCTAAATGAAATAACCCAGTCAGAGAAAGATAAGTACCATACAATTTTACTTATATGTGGAATCTAATTAACAAAATAAACAAACAAACAAAAGAGAAACAGACTCATAAATGCAGAAAACAGACAGCTGTTTGAGGGGAGGGAGTTTGGGGACCTGTGCGAAAAGGGTGAAGGGATTAAGCAAAAAAAAATGTATGAACACAGACAACAGAATGGTGATTGTGAGAGGGTAAGAGGGTGGGGATCAGGGGAGGGGACAAAGGCAAAGAGGGGATAAATGATAAATGGTGATGGAAGGAGACTTGACTTGGGGTGGTGAACACACAATACAATATACAGATGATGTAGTACAGAATTGTACACCTGAAACCTATATAATCTTATTGACTAATGTCACCCCAATAAATTCAATAAAAATTTAAAAATATTATCAAGTTTACTCATTTTTTTAAAGCTATTTTTTATTTTGTTTTCCTCCTTTTTCTAAGGACCTTAAAAATAATCACCTTGTCATCATTTCTTCCAAGGACCCAGAATTATGAGGATACTAATAAGTTGCATTTGTATAATGCTTTACATTTACAAAATGCATTTAATCGCACAGAAACATGAGGTAGATAAGGCAGGTATTATTACAGGTGAGGAAAATAGGGTTTGGGCATTATAAGGAGCTCACCCAAGTTCACACTCATAATAAATGGTAGAATTTAAAAGGAAAACTCAGGACTAGCTCTCTCTCTCAATAAGATTTAAACTTTCCATGAATAATTCCCAAGGTTCCAGCTCTTCCGCGAGGTCTCGTGTGGAACGGCCTCCACAGTACCTTCCCTTCCCTTGGGCTAAAGCTTCTCCATGCCTGAGTTTTACTTGAAGACTTGAGTCTGATGAATATTGCCAGGTGCCTCATCCCTGATGTCCTTAGTTACTATTCATTCTCTCTCTAAGGCTGGAGAGGAGGGAGACGGCCCTGAACAGAGAAGACTGCGCTGGGCTAAGAAGCTTGAACTCTCTCTTAGGAGGTGTCTGGTATCACTGAGCATTTGCAGCACATCGCGTCATCTCTTAGTTTTATAACTGCTGTGTTCCCAAAGGAAGGTCTATAAATACCTTTTCTTTGTTTACACATTCCTCACATTTTCATTCCAATATTTCAGTACGAAATAAGGTTGCTAGCTCTTTTTCTTCTTTACAATCTTTACAAATGTTTGAAGAATTTAACTTGGAATTGCCAAATCTGAGTCAGAGACTGGTTTGAGTTATTTCCTGATTTCTTGGAGCTGAGTCCCATGAATGTGTCCTTGGCCTGCCAGCAGGGGGCATAGCAAAGGTGGTGGCAGCAGGCCCAGGGACACCTGTGTCCCTGGGTGCTGGTCTATGGGAGCTCAGAAAAGTTTGTCTTTGCAGATTCTAGGGCTGCCTGTGCAATATCACCGCCTTAATTCCTAACACTCCATTCTTGGAAAACCTTGAAGGATCTGAAACAACCTTGTCCTGGTGCAGAAACCATATTTCCTCTTCAGCCAAGAAAAAGTAAACAAATCTGTTATTCACCTCTCCCTTCTTTCCCTTCAAGTTTAGCCCGGGAAGAAAACCTTTTCTTCCATGACTGGAAGATTCTGATGTCACACCACTAGGGGGGCCACTAATTCCTAAGTTTCAGGCTCTGATGCCAAGGCTTCTCCATCCACCCCTGGCATTGGTGCAAAGTGGCTTGGGTACAAGTGGAGATGAGTCTAAAATCACTGTCAGACCGTTTAATAACATTAATATTGTGTAATAGAATAACAACAACAAGAATAATTGTAACCACTCACAGTAACCACTAATTAAGTGTTTACTCAGAACTAGGCCCAGTACTAAGCCTTTGACATGCATTATTTCATCGGGGAGATATTATTTTTTTCCATGTCACAGATGAAGAAACTAGAGCTCAGGAAAGTTAATCAACTGTCCAAGGACCCACAGCTAGTATGTGATTGGAGAAATGATTCTTGGCATATTTATAGACCTGTGGCCTCCAGCTGGAGCTGCACCTAGCAAAGGATGAAAGTCACTGGGGGGAACCCAGAGAAGGAAGTCATTCTACCTATGGGTTGGGTCTAGTTAGGCCTCTTACAGAACAGCAGCCATACTAGGTCAATGGTTCTAGACACTCGGTATCTCCAAGGTCACCCAAGAAAAGGCTAAACTTTCTGAGCCTAGAGATACCCTTGTCCTGTTCTCAAGACTCTCCAGGCCATACAATGTCTCAGAAACTCATGACAACTGCTCTTCCACGTTCACCGCAGCAGTGCTCACGAGACACAGCACTCCTACCCCACCCTCTTTACTCTCAATCTAGGGTTGATTAGGGGTGTGAATATGGGAGGGGTGAAGGGAGAAACAGCCAGGCCAGGTGAGGAACTGCTTCTTAATCACCTTTTCCTTCTTTTCTGTTGACCCCTCTCATTACCCCTAACTCGGATCCAACAAGATATCTGAGGAAACTGGTGTCCACCACCCTAGACGTCTTGGGGAAATTGGTGTGCTCTGAATGGCTAGGATAGAAGCCATTAGAGCTTGCAGGTCAAATAAACACTGCCATGGATCTGTGAGCAGCCAGCAAGTGCAAACTCCTTGGGCATATTCAAATGCAGCTGTATTCCAGTGACAAGAGGTGGGAAGATGTACATTAAGTGAGGTCTGCTCCCACACTCTTAGTGCTACTGTTTCAGTGACACTTGTCAGGGAAAATGCAACTCTAATCAACTTCAGAACAAAAGCAAATGGTGCCAGCTACTGAACCTGGCTTAATCCCCACCAAGCACTCAATTCAAAGTGCTCTCTTGCTAGGGCTTTCCATGCAAATCTCTGCCTGGAATTACTGGTGAAAAGGGACAGGAGGATCTGAGACTATAGCCATGAGGATCTAAGGAAAACCAGAGGTTCATTCAGGAGCCAGATGATTCATCCCTGGAACATTGTTCATTTGCTCAGCTTGTTGGAGTCTTGTGGGTGCTAATGGACATTCTCAGCATTTAGATCAAGTGAGGGACACAATGAATAGAAAATGCAACATAGACAACAGTGCAGTAAAGGGGGGAGGGGGAGCAAGAAGGAGGGTGTCAATGGGGGGGAAAAAGGAGGGATATCTGTAATACTTTCAACAATATAAATAATTTTTTTTTAATATAAAAAAAAAAAAGAGTCTGGCTAGTGTGGCTCAGTGGTTGAGCGTTGACCCATGCACCAACAGGTCGCTGGGTCAATTCTTGGTCAGGGTACAGGCCCAGGTTGTGGGCCCAATCCCCAGTGGGGGGCATGCAGGAGATGGCCAATCGATGTTCTCTCTCATCAATGTTTCTCTCTCTCTCTCTCTCTCTCTCTCTCCCTTCCTCTCTCTATAAAATCAATAAAGAAAAAATATTAAAAAGAAAATGCATTCAGGACAGAACATGGTTTTCTGCTCTTTAAACTCTTTATACTTCAGATCAAGTGTCTCTGCCTCCTTTCAGAGTGCTCTACTCTGGCAGGAGGTTCTGGCAGGAGGTGTGCTAGGCCTCCGCCTAGGTCAAGGAGTTGGTTGCCTGCTAAACACACATTTTATCTCCTCCTGCAGATCTGACTGCAATGAGAGGGAACCTTTTGGTCTTTACGTTTATGATCCAAGTGAAGCACAATATTTATTAGACCTTTGGATTATGTTGGCTTGGGAAAAAGCCCATCTTTATTTTGAGATGGGTCCTTGAGTGGTTTCTGGTGGAATTATCTTTTCTGTCTATGTTCAGAGTTTCTTTCAGAACCTACATTCAGGGCCTACATTCAGAACTCAGTGTGAAAGACCAGCCACACACACCACACACACACACCCCTCAGTGAGTATTCCTATGGAATAATAAGCTACCCAAAGCCAAGTTGGCGGCAATGTGGTGCTGGGAAACCATGGAAATGAAAAATCACCAGTTGGCTCTAGCCAGTTTTTCTCAGCGGTTAGAGCATTGGCCCGTGAACTGAAGGGTCTTGGGTTCGATTTCTAGTCAAGAGTATGTACTTGGGTTGCAGTTTCGATCCCTGGCCTTGGTTGGGGTCGTTCAGGAGGCAACCAATCGATGTGTCTCTCTCACGTCGATGTTTCTCTCTCTCTCTTCCTCCCTCTCTCCCTCTTGCTCTATCTGAAGATGAATGCAAAAATGTCCTCGGGTGAGGATAAAAAAAATAAAAATAAATCACCACTTGAACCAAAGTTAGAGGTATCTATGTGTCTTGGTTACAGGCAGTACCAGATATTGTGATGCTAGCATGGTCAAGAAGTTATCATAGCATTCTTACCCATACCTCATGAATAATGCAAACTTACTGTGGGCTATTTGGAAGAATCCCAACAAAATAGAACCCTCTTCCACTCCAAGTAGGAGGATGTTCCCATAAGAAGCTTAAAAATGTAGCCTATAAAACAGCTAGAGAAAATAAATTAAGTAAAATCATTCTTTTTATTCATTTGTAAATGTTCAATTCAAAGTCAGGGTTTCCCACACTGTGGTCTGTATCAGAATCGCCTGGGATTCTGCTGGGCCTCACTCCCATGGGAAGCTGAACCCTTGGGGGTAAGTCTGGAGAGCCTCAGGTAATAGCTCCCTCAGGTGATCCTGAGACATCTTAAAGTTTGAGAACCCTCTGGAGGAATTCATCACCTCACAGCCAAAACATTTATGCCTCACAACACCTGCCACCAGATTATTACCATTTTCTTCCTGGTCTGAAATTTATAAAGTTAGAGTCACTCATCTCAGTTAATTAATCAAGAATTTACTGAGCAACATGGATGTTCTGTCAGGGACACAGGATGAGCAGGGCCCAGTCCTTGTCTTCAATACTCATATTGAGTAAGAAGCACCAGAGAAATGCACAAATAAATATAATGCAAGTCAGAAAATGGTGAGACTTCCCAAGAGACAGCTCTACCAAGTACTCGAAGTTCTTGGAGAGAGTGGCCACATTTGGCATGGAGGACCAGGAAAGCCATGTTTTTTGAGATGAGTCTTGAGTGATGGGTAGAATTTCACATGTGGAGATGTGGGGTGTGTTGAGATTCCGGGCAGAAGGAATGGTATGAGGAAAGATGTGGAGGCAGGATGTTTGGGAATGAAAAATTAGTGAATTTGAGCTAGAAAGCTGGTTTAGAACTATCTCATGACTGGAATGCTGGGTAGTTGAATTTTTTAAAAATTGAGATGTTGTTCTCATGTCATAAAATCCATTATTTTAAAGCATGCAATTCAATGGTTTTAGTCTATTCAAAGAGTTGTGCAACCATTGACATTACCTAATTTTAGAACGTTTTTCAGCACCCCAACAAGAAACCCCATACCTATTAGCAGCCACTCCCCATTCTCTCCTCCACCAGCCCCTGGCAACCGATAATCTACTTTCTGTCTGTATGGATTGGGCAGATGAATTTGCACATAATTAAGTAGGGAGTAGGGAGCTACTAATTATTTTAATTGAGGTAACAATTTGCATCTAGTGAAATGCAAAGATCTTAGATGTACAATTCAATGAGTTTTGATAAATGCATACACTTATCTTACTAATTCCCAAAATACAGAAAATTTTCATGATCTTAGAAAGTTCTTTTGTGGCCCCTTTTAGCCAATTCCTGCCCCACTAGCAACCATTGTACAGATTTATATTACCATAAATTAGTTTTGTTTTTTCTTAAACTTAATGTAAATGAAAGCATGCAGGATGTACCCCTTTGCGTCTGGCTTCTTTTGCTCAAAATAATATATTGAGATTTATTCCTGTTGTTGCATGTTTCAGTACTTCTTTCTTTTTCTTTTCTCTCTCTCTCTCTTTTTTTGTACCACATTTTGTTTATTCATGCTTCTGTTGGTTTTGGACAAGACAGGCCTTTGAGTTGTTTCCAGTTTATGAACAATTGTGAACAAAGCAGCTATAAACTCCCTCTTTTGGGGATATATGCTTTCATTTGGGGGTGGGGCAGAGGAAGGTAAGTACCTAAAAGTGGGATGGTTGGTCAGGGACCTACTGACTTTTTAGAGCAAGAATGTGTTCCCATCAGGACTGAACTTGAAGAAAATGAATGCAGCAGCCGTATGCAGGGAGACTCAGAACTAAAAGTTAGGAAACTCAGAAGAGATGACGCCCTTTGTGATTGGGAGTCAGAATACATAGAACTTGGAAAGTGAGTGGATGTGGGTGGACAGTTGAAACAGAAAATTTAGTAATTTATTGGGTATTTACCCTCTAAGGTATTCTAAGGTTCCTGGCAGTCTGACTAGTAGAATGACTCATTCTTTTTTTACAAATTTTTATTCAATGCATTGGGGTGACATTTGTTCACAAAACCATACAGGTTTCAAGTGTACAACTCAGTAAAACATCTGCACACTACATCGTATACCCATCGTCCCAAGTAAAGTCTCTTTCGGTCCCTATTTTCCCCGCTTTGCTCACCTCTGCCTACCCCCACCTCCCTTTCCCTCTGGCTATCACTGCACTGTTGTCTGTGTCTATGTATATATATGTTTTTTTGTTTAATCTCTCTTCACCTTCTTTCATCCAGCTCCCCAACCCCCATCCCCTGACAGCTGTCAGCCTGCTCCATGTATCCATGCCTCTGTTTCTATTTTGTTCATCTATTTAGTTTGTTCATTAGATTCCACATATAAGTAAAATCATATGGTATTTGGATAGACTCATTCTTGTTTGTGGGAAAATACAAAGGTTTTGGTTTTGGACAAGATGGAACACTGTTCCTAAAAGGCTATTTTCCAGTACCTCCCAGAGCACCTGACCCAGAGTGTCAGTTGAATGAATGAACTGCTAACAATCATTTGATACTTGGGAAGAACGAAAGGGCATTGGGGAGAGTGGGTGGGCTGAGGCAGAAGCTCACACCAGAAATTAGCCCACTTGCTGGACTGGTTGATTAGATTAGTTGCTTGTGTAATGAGGTGGAGAATTTTATTCATCAGAAATTCTCCTCCGAAATTGCTCCCAAGAAAATCAGGCAGAGCATGCCCTGTAATTCTCCCTCCCTTCCCCCACTCCCTAGGGAATCTCATGAAGCTCCCAGGCATGTTTATTCAAAGAGCATATTTATGGGCCTTAGAGAGCATGAGAAGGTAGTTGAATTAGAATTTAGGAAATGTGGAGTAGATTTTTTCCCCCAGTTACTATGCTGACTGTGAACAGTTTTAATCATGTATTTTTTAGTTTCCTTATCTGTAAAACAGAAATAATAATAATATCTGTTTCATTTCTCTTATAAATAAGTCTATTATAAAAATCAAAAGAAATCATAAACACCAAAATACTTTGAAAAAGGTAGGTTCCCCAATGCCTACCAAATAGGGAAACAACCTATAAAGTTCTAAGCTTGTCTTTCAATGATCCAAACCCCTTCTAGCTTATTCTCTCAATACTCTCCCCACAGAGAATGCGCTGGACACCAGCTGAGGCCAGCACAAGCCTCCACTTGCCCAGAGCCACGCTCAACCTTTGCCTCTGCTGGGTTGTCCTCTTTCCCGCCCTGGTCCCATGAAATCCTTCCCAAGGTCAGTCACTCACACTAACTCCTTCATGGAGTCTCTCCTTACGGTACCCTCCTCTTCTGCTTTGGTGCCAGATTATAGCAGAAGTAACCTGTCCTTGAGATGTCAATAAAATTGACTCGAGCCAACCCTGTGGGAAGTACAGTGTCCTCCCCTCCACCTACAAATTCCTGGGTAATTACAGACTCATGAGCACTTCTGACGCCAAGCTCCTAGTCTCTCTGAATTTTTAAACTCCGTGCTTCACCTTCTGCGACCCTTTCTTCTCTCAGCAGATGTAGGACTCATTCCACCTCCGTTTTTATAAATTCCAGGCCATGAACCACTCACAGGAGGAAGCATTTGTGTGTCGAATTTACTAGGGAGTTGAGGCAATGGAGGGAGGTTTATATTTCTGCAACATGTATGCCATCATATTCAATTTTATGCAGCTGTACTGGTAAGAGTTCCTGGGTCAACCTGCTCTAAGAGTATCTCATGGGCTAACTTGCTCCATAGACAAAGCCTCTGCCACTTGGCCTGCCCATCCTTCCTCTTTCTTCCCATCCCCTCTTCTTTACTCTCCTTTTCTCTTCTCCAAATTCCTTTGGCCAGTTCTTTGACTCCTTCAAAACTTCAAAGTCAGGGTCTCATCTTCACTCTGGAATAGTTCATCATGTTTCCCTTTCTAAATATATTTTCCTCTTTAAAATACATTTGCCAACTTTTAAAATATGTTTTTTTCTCCCTGTTACATTGACTAAAGTTATTTATTATTGTATCTTACAGCCCCTATGGGGTTATTTGCTTTTTCATGGCAGTGTTTATTTCTGATTAATATTTTTAAAAAATTTCCCAGAATTTAAACTCAATGCTTTCCATATAGTAGACCCTCAGTGTTGAAAGAATGAGTAAATGAACGAAAGCTAGTACCTTCTATATAACCCCAGAAAAAGCACAGTGGAAGGAATGAAGCACCATGTTTCCATGGTTGGATGTTAATGTGTTTCAGTCACTACCAGAAGAGATAAATATGGGATACAGAGTGCCCTCCAGCACTCATCCTGACCCTAATGAGCAAGTGAAAGCTGGGGCCAGGGGCCAGGCAGTCTTTGTGCTGTGCCTGGTCCCTGGGAAATGAGTGTGAAGCACTGATTCTTTGCAGAAAGGATGCTGACCTCCTGTTGAATGGTCACAATTTATGACCATTACCATTGAGAACTAGAACTACTCCTGTGACTCACAGGATTTGTCCTCTCCATTCCATAGGTAACCCTTTAGATCACATTTTCTCAGTGAAGTCAGAGTTGTCACAAGGAGTACAAATTCAGGACAGAATCACAAAAATCCTTATACCTGATTGGAAACATACAACATGTAATTGATTATAAAGACTCTGCCATTCATCTTATAAGAAATGGAGAAAGAGAAAGAAGGCTATGGCTTGAGCATCATGAAAGAGGCTGTACGACAAAGAATATGCTCTTGAAATTATCTTTGAATACTGCAGTTCTTTAGATCTTGAATGTGGAAATGCCAGTGTTTACTGTAGTTTATAGTTCACTGGTGAGCTCATTCAAATAACCCATGACCTTAATAAATCTTCACAATGAGTCTATAAAGGAAAGATCATCACTATTCCCATTCTACAGGCCAGGGAACTGAAACCCACAGAGACCAATTTTCCCAATGTCACATACCTAGGAAGTGGCAGAGCTGAAACCAGAAGCTCGTCTTCCTACTTTAAATGCTATTTGCTTTCCATCACACCATGCTGCCTTGCCTGTAGGTTAACTGTCAAGCCCATATTTCTGGGACCTAAACATCTCAAAGGAGCATGTATAATATCACTGGCTGAAGGGGTGATGCAACAGTCTTAGTTACCAATATTAAAGTTACAATCCTGAGAGTAATAGTGTAAGTCAACAAATCATTTTGCTTTCCTATATCTCAGTTTTGACCAATGACTTGCAATGAGGAAACCTGGAGTGTGTAACACCTGATCCAAGAGACAGGATTTCAGAAAGCTGGAAGAAATCACTGTGAATTCATGCTTTCTCTCCTGCTCCAGGAACTTCTTCCCTGGCTCACTTTGCTGTAATGGTCAGCTGAGCATATGGTTAAGATACTATGTCTTAAAAGCTGGCTGGCATGGCTGTATGTTGTGGCTCTACCACTGACTTTGGGGTAAGTTATTTAGCCTCTGCAAGCTTTAGTTCCCTTTTCCTTATCTGCAAAATGGGAACACATCAGTTAGGATTCTTTGGTTGCAAGCAACAGAAATGGACTCACTTATGCCAAGAAGGGTAATTTATTGAAATGATCTCAGTTCTTTTCCAGAATCAAAGGGAAAACTGAGCAATCAGACCTTGCAAAGAATAGAAACCTGGCAACTTCACGGTTCTGAATGACAGGAGAAGTTCTTGTCAGCACTGTGACATGAAAGTGACACCTCCTCAAGCATTTTCCATCCCGGTGTCACTCAGGGCAAGTTTGATTGTGTAACTTAAATCATGTGGCCATACCTGGACAGAGAGGAGGGGTAGGGAATCCTGACTGGCAGTCATGCCAGAACCATTTGGAATGGGAAGGGGTAGTTACTCAAAGAAAAATTACAATGCTATTTTGAAAAAAAAAAAAAAAGAAGGCAAAAACAGAGATTTACTACAGGAAAATAATAGTATTTCATTGGGTTGTTTTTAGGATTAAAACATGAAATAAATTTAAAGTGCTTAGCATAATGTCTGACATGCTGTAAGTGCTATTTGTTGTTAGACTGGAACAGAAGTGAGTTAAGAAGGAATATGAATAACCAAAGAGAAAAAGAAGGCAAAAGAGAAAAGGATTCAACAGGTGGCTTGGCAGGGCAAAGTAGGGACCGCCTTTTCCCCTGATACCATGACCACCCCTAAAATACCATGAAATCTGTAATGAATGCCTTTAATTATTTGAACATTCTATTTGGTATAAAGAATGCTAAGTGCAGAGGCACCAGTATATTGACACAACCAGAGACTATTTCACTGACTAAACTGAATAACAGATACATAGACAAATCTATATGGAAAGCAAACGGCAATAAAGGTGAAATATAAATGATTCATTTTCAGAAAATACGGTTTTAACAATCTAAGAAATGGAATGAATATTTTATAATTATTATGATGGAATCATTTTAAAATTACAGTAAAATGGTTTTCACTTATTGCTCTGTAGCATGAATGAAATGTATTGGCAATTAACAATTACCACACTAACTGCAATGAACATTAATATTTATGTGTTACCTACATTGTTACGGACTGGACCAGATTTGGTCCCTAGATCCTCATTCCTCTATTCTTAGAGACATAAATGGGAGTTGCAAGTGAGTATCTGAAGGCACATTTTCAACTGCTGTAGTTTATCATTCTTATAGTTTATATCCTGAAAGCTTCATAACCGTAGCAAATCAGCCCTCACTCTGGGAATGGTCTTAAACAAGTTGGAAGCCATAAACCTATAGACAGTGCCAACTGTATCTGAACAATCACTCATCTTAATGATGAACACATGGCTCTATTGTTTCTAAAATCACAAAGTACTTAAGTTATAATTTTGAACAAAACAGTGATTATCTATCTATCTATCTATCTATCTATCTATCTATCTATCTATCTATCTATCTATCTATCTATCTATCTACCTACCTACCTACCTATCTATCTTCCTACCTTCCTATCTACCTAACTAATCAAATGGACAGAACTTCAGGAATTTACCCTGGGAAGTCTTTGTGTGATACTGGAGAATGTGGATCTCAAATCTTCACCTACACCTGGCCATTGCTCTAGAATCTTTGTACAAAAGAGATGTAATGCATCTGTGTGTGGACCTTCTCCCGCCAAGGTCCCTGTTCTGCTACTATCAGAACTTGCCTTTCGGGGCTTAGGCAATGCCTACAACATTGAAAACAATCCCAGACTTCAGAAGCATATTTTGCATCTTTCTTCCCTCATTTTTAAGGAAAATGAAGTGGAAAATTTTTCAAATTTCTAGTCTAAAATTTTTTTTTCTGAATGTTCACAATAAATGAACAGTTTTTGTTTGAAGTATTGTTTTGAAATGCTTTTCATAAGTGACATTATGTGCTATCCCTCTAATAAATTGTGTCATTATATTTGGGGGAGGCAGGACCCAAATATGTGGGTTTAAGACAGCCAAAAACAAAAGAAAGATATGCTTATTTGTGATTTAAGTTGAACTGTGTATCCTTGGCACTTAAATTTCTAAAGTGGTGAAGATTTTTATTTTATTTTTTTGGTTAATCTTCACCCGAGGATATTTTTCCATTGATTTTTAGATAGAGTGGAAGGGAGGGAAGGAGGGAGAGAGAGAAACATAGACGTGAGAGAGACACATTGATGGGTTGCCTCCCGCACGACCCTGACCAGGGCCAGTGTTTGAACCTGCAACCCTGCTGTCCACAGACTGTCACTCTAACCGCTGAGCCAAACCAGCCAGGGCAAAAGTGGTGAGGATTTTTAAAAGCTCATTTTTGTCAGTTACTTTTTAATGAATTTATACTTGAATGCTTATCTTTGTTGGGGTCCTAGCACACTTGCTGTACAGGGCACTTATATGTGCGTGGCATCCTTAGAGAAAATAGGATTCCCACAGCATCAAGCCCATTGCACTGCCCCGGTGCATCTCTTAAACATTCTGGTCAGCCTCTCCCAATCAGATACCGAAAAGTAATGAGGCATCATGGGCGAAGTGGTAGCAAATTAGTGGTTTATAGATAAATACATGCTCATCCTTACCCAAAGGTAGTAATACATGGGGTAAACAAACAGTAAATCAGACACTTTAACATTTTAATGACTTAAGATTTTGCATGTATAGTTAATATTTTCTTTTGAACCAATTTTTATCTCTTATCTATGGAGAATAAATATTTTTTTAAATCTCAAAATAAATAAATATATAAAATTTCTTCTGTCTTCTTTTTTTTAATTTTTAGAAAAGAAAGTATCTAAGGGGCTAATTATTCCCTCTAAATAGTCTTTTATTTTTTTCTTTAATGGGGCCCGACTCCCAACATTTTCAGTGACAATGCCACAGTGTCATGTGGCCGATTCATAGGAAGTAAATATGTTCCCTTTATCTTCTGCAATTTTTACATTTGATAACATCTTTAGCAAAAGTACTTCTGACTATATAATCTATTTTACTACTGTTATGTGATGATTGGTTCTTCTGTGAAAAGTTTATACTAGAACAATAGAAAATAGAAGCAGGGAGGGAGAGGAGAATGGAGGAACCCCAGCCGTTGTTTTTCAAACTTGAGTCATGTTCACACTGGCACAAAATAATTGTTAGATAATCATCAAAATGAAAAGAAAATTTAAAATTTCTTCTAAAATTTCTAGATCCTATAGACTTCAGCTTGGTTGATAACGATTTAAACTATTCCATGAGGACAGACTGATTCCTATCATTGCCCTTATTTTTCCCCCTAGAAGTGTCGCAAGAATACTAGGTAACCAGTTCCAAGTTAAAGTATTCCTAGTGTCTGGAAATTGGCTCTGAATTCCCATATTGCAATTTCTCTCCTTTTCATATGTATAGTTTCACCCTCTAGTTAATAAACTATTTATATGTTTTAAGACAATAATTAGGTTTCCTCAGCCTTGCCTGGTGAAATAGTTCACATCCCATCATCGTATTTAGGGTTCTACTCTGTTTTACTGAAACTCTCGCCCTAGTTTCCACATCCCACCTTCCAGGTTCAAGAGCCCTGAACTAGAAACAAGTCTGACCTGAGCAAGCAGTGATCCAGGCTGCTGCTGTGTGTTGCCTCTGGCAGTCTTACGACATTCTTGTATTTATTTATTTATTTATTCTTTATTGATTTTAGAGAGAAAGGAAGGGAGAGGGAGAGAGAGATAGAAACATTGATGAGAGAGAACATCAATTGGTCACCTCCTGCATGCCCCCCACTGGGGATTGGGCCCACAACCTGGGCATGAGCCCTGACCGGGAATCGAACTGGCGACCTCTTGGTGCATGGGTTGATGCTCAACCACTGAGCCACACCGGCCGGGCACTACATTCTTTATTGCTATTCTTTTAATGGGAGAAGTGATTCCACAAAATATTTTTGTGAAGAATCAATAAATGCTACATCAAAGTGATCACATTGCTCTTATCTGTGAGAGTTGTGGAATGGTTCATGGAGCCATGGATAAACCGAGCTAGTAGGGTGCTGTTGGGCAGGGCACCCCAGAACCCCGCTGCCTGCGTTCTCCACTATCCCACTTTCATTTGTCATTTATTTGATTGGCCTTTTTGGAACAGTTTTCTCCCATAGTCTGGTTATGGAAAGATTCCTCATAAAAGCTAATGATTGATTCATAAAAACATGTATGTTTTGCCATCTTCACTTGTATATTTAATTACTGACACAGCAGAAAACTAGATGTAATGAGGCAGTGTTATAGCCTCAGAAACACTTATCGCTTTTCTCCCTGACTCACTGTGTAACTCTTTCACAATGGTTGAAAATGTCATTTCCCGTTTCTTATCTCTGATATGCTCTCCTGTTGTCTTCATCTGGACATCAGTCATCATGCCATCCTCATTGCACCTGCTAATGGGTCCATGCATCTTCCTCCACAAGCTGCATTTTTGCCTGTGTTCAGTCTGCCTTTCTGAGTGCAGGGAGGCCCTTCCCCACGCGTCAACCCCCAAGGTTGGTCTCTGCAGCCCGGCCACAGCCAGGGAGCAGCCGCCCGCCTTTCACTGTCCCGGGGCCGCGAGGCAGCGTCTGAGACAGCACTTCAGATGGGACATGTTTCCAGCTGAGCTACCTAGGAAAATTTTCTAAGCCTTCAAACCTGCCTGACTGCAACTTTGTCACATTCTACACACCTTTAACCCGGTTTCAGATTCCTGCCAGTGCCCCTAACAGCCAATATAAGTGTTTCTGATGTTCTACATTATTCTCCTATTGCGTGTAGTCATTCATGTTGTTTGGTTATGCTCAGTGTTCAAAGCACCGTGTGTGTGATTAAAACAAATTTCAGTACACATAACAGAGTATCATCTCTGCATTTAAGGGCTCATACAAGGCTTCCTTGGAAAAACAGCCCACTTTGAAAGGTCTGACTTAAATAGTTGACTTTGCAGTGGTGTGTGGGTTTGAACTGTGAGTGAATGAGATAAGCACACCAAGCTCTGAGAGCAGTGTTTGCCAGGGAGCACTCAGTGGTCGGGTTATTTCCAGCTATGACTCTTCTGTCTTCTGAGGAAATGTTCAGTTCTGTATCACATGAGTGACCTATACAGGCTTACAGAGAAAAAAAATTTTTCATCAGGGAAAAAGACTTGGGAATTGCTCGTCACCTGGAGGTTTCCTTGCTGCGGTCCTGCTGCACGCTGGGAGCTGCTCGTGTTCCCAGCCCTGAAGGCGGCCTTCCAGCTCACCCTGCATCTCATCAGGGCGGAGTGAACAGGACAGCTGTCCAGAGATGAAATCTGTGTCAGATTCCTTTGCAAATATAGTTAAAAAAAAAAATACAGCAGTGGTTTTTTAAATACGTGGCAAGTCTTACTTCTCACTCTGGGCAGGGTTTCCACTTAACTTTACACTGAAATTTTCTCCATCAATAGCACGCTTTGCAGCTGCCATTTTCTGGCTCCCTGTGGGTCCACATCCCATCCAGACGTAAAACCACTGAGCCAATTTCTGGCCCGGGAGGGCTGTTCTAGTGCGTGAGGGTACTGTTCTTTTAAGGGCGGCTGCCACTTGAGTGCAAGTTCATTGTTCAAAACCCCAGCTGCACTTCATTAGGGTAATGACTGCAGACCAAGAGGAAGGCTGCCTGCCAAAGGTGACTCAGTGGAGAGTGAGACGCTGTTCCAAGAGAATGCAGCTCCACAAAGGGCTGCTTAACCTGGACCCTGGCTTTCAAACGCCCAGGAGGGGGATTTTAGTTTCAAGTACTGTGGTTGTTTTCACAGGCCCATAAAGAGGATCTTTGTCAGAACCTAATCATTCTCATAACATTTGAGTGGCCACACAATTCCATTCAGTTCTACAGATAACCAATGGTGTCAGTTATGCACAAGACACGAGCTGGGTCTTGAGGGAATTCAGAGAAACAAGACCTGGTTCAAGCCCCTCTGGTAGCTTACAATTTAGTGAGAAGATAAGACAAGTGAAATCACTAATTATTCAAACAAATATTCATTAGGCATGGGTAGACTAGTGAAAGCAGGTGCACAAAGTCTCTGCCCTTGAAGAATGAAAGCAAAACATGAGTCGCAGTGATTTCTTTGGTCGTTTTAAACTTTTTATTTTGAAATCATTAAAAACTCCTCCTCCTTATTCTTCGTCTTTCCCATCGGAATCAATTGAGAGTAAGTTTAAAATTCCTAAATATTTCCTAAATTTTTGTTGTTCCTAAAAGACCTTGGCATTGTTGAAGTATACTGGATGGTTATTTTGTACAATGTCCCTTAATTTGAGTTTGTCCAATGCTTCTTCATGATTAGATTTAGGTTATTCAATTTTGGCAAAAATATCACCAAAGTGACATTACATTCTGCTCAGTGTATCATGGTAGAAGGGGCATGATATCAATATGTTCCATCACTGGTCATGCTAACGCTGATCATTTGGTTAAAGTGGTTTTGCTGGGTTTCTCCACTGTAAAGTTATTTTTCCTTTGTAATTAATAAGTGTTTTTTGGGGTGCTACCTTGAAATCATGTTAATATCTTATTCTTCAACAAACTCTCAGCTTATCATCCTCAGATGATTCTTACCTGAATAAAACATTACTATAATAGCTGCCAAATTTTTATTTTTCTAATTTCATCATGGCTTCTACATTTATTAGTTGGCTTTCTACTGAAAGTCAGTGTTTTCCCTTTTCTCTTATTTATTCCCATCAGCAAGCTCCATGGATTTCCATTTCACTCAGTGGGTCAATATTTATATTGCTGCTCAAACTATCCCACATTTAGCTAGGGAAGCACCTTCCAGCTGGTTCCTGTGTGATTTTTTGACAGGTCCCCTTAACTTTTTGAGACTTCCTTACTTTCTGAAACAAACAGATGTTCCAGCCTCATCTTGTACTTTGCCTGCCTCAGTCATTTCTCCAAAGAGCCCCAAGTCCTGTGAGCAGGGAATGGGATTTAGAAACCAAGGTCTGGGCACTAGATGTGCTCGTTGTGTCTAAGACCTCTCAGTGGACAGAGCTAAGAAATGTATGTATGTCTGTGCATGTGTATATACACGTGTCTGCATCTATTTCTATATCTATGTAATGTTAAAAGCCATGAGTCCAGATCAATAATTTCTATTCCAATCCAACACTACAGTGCTCATTTTAGTCTTTCCTCTTTCCATATTTATAACCCCTTTCTTCATCTGTGGAAAAGCCTGTTCCTATTACCTGGGCATATATACGTGTGTTTATTTTCCTTGTATGAAAGCAATCTCCCTATCCCCCCCATACAGACCCCCAAGTCCTCACCAGCCTCCTAGGCCCTGACTGCTTCCTTGGCTCCAGCCCCACTGGCCCTGCCACCCCAAGTTAAGGGAAAGAAACAAATGAATATTTTTTAAAGGAAAGGAAGAAGAACCAGAGTTGCTATGGTCTGAACGTTTGTGTCCACCCAAAATTCATATGTTGAAATCCTAACACCCAATGTGGTATTAAGAGGTGGGACCTTTGGAGGTGATTAGGTCATGAGGGTGGAGCCCTCATGAATGGGATTAGTGTTCTTATAAAAGAGAAGCTGGGCCCTCTTCCCCCTGACACCATGTGAGGACACAGTGAGAAGGTGCTGTCTGTGAACCAGCAAGTGAGCCTTCACCAGACTTGCAGCCGCCAGAACTGTAATAAATGTTTGTTGTTTATAAGCCACCCAGTCTATGGCAATTTTATTATAGCAGCCCAAACAGACTAAGAAACAGTCTTCAAAGAAAACTAATAAATTGTCCAAAATTTATTCCATACTCTACCAATTCCTCTTTATCAATACATTAAATTATTAGATTTAATTGGTTGGAGATTTAATGTTTTAAATTTTAAAAACCTGATGAATTATTATACTATTGCAATAGTATATAAAATAAGCAAATAATGTATATAACATTTTTAAATAACCTGTGTTTTTCTCATAAAGAGAAACAGAGAAGGATTGCCTATAACAAATTCCACATCTTTTCTTCTTTCTCATTCAGATTTCTTTCCCTGGTTCTCCCTTGATGACTGGTGTGAGGGCTCATGTCTCACGTGTTCTGTATAAAAGAAATGATGATGAGAAGTGTTGCAGGAGAAACAGCCTCCCCAGCCCCCACTCCCACCCCCCATCCTGAGTTAGGAGGTAGTGTGTGTGTGTGTGTGTGTGTATGCACACTAGTGTTAGTCAAGAGATAACATGGCAGAATGAAATAATAGATACTTAATTTACTGCTTCCCCTCTCCTTTTTCTTCCCAGCAATATCCCCAGTGGGCCAGCCTTAACCAGAGAAATCACAGATAACAGCCCCAGGCAAAAAATATTATCTCTTAAAAATAAGATTTTGCAATATTATAGAGAGGTTAAAATCGTACCAAAAAAAACATATTATTGCTTGACATAAACATGAGTGCACATCAAGTATGTTGGTGACTGATTCATTTTAACAGGATGTCCAGAGGGATTCTCCTTTTGTTCATTCTAAGGATGGAGGACTTGCCACCTCCCAGCAGGTATTACAGAGAATGAGTCACACCATCCGTAAAGAGAGATGTTTGGGGATTTCAGCCTTTGTATAGCAATAGGAGAAGAAGAGCTACTTCCTTCCTTACCCAAAGCCAAAAGAAAAAGGGTACCAGTAGAGTCTTATAACCATCGGGGGTATCTACATGAAGAGACTGGCATTTCATTCCTTGGTTGACTGTTAGCTAGCAGATGTGCTGATCTGCCCCTATAATACCAGAGCAGAGGAAAAGAGCGTGGGTGAATGGTGGCCAGATTCCTGGATGAGTGTAGAAGATGGGTCTCTCGCTTGCCTGGCGGCCTGAGAGTTTGCCACACATTGAAGATGATCCTGGGAACCACAGTTTTGTCAGCACCGCTGCATCATGGAAGGAAAGAACATATCAGAGAAATGCAGCTTGAGACCCCCAGCTCAGAGTCAGCTGATAGATGCAGCTAAATATGGCAAGGGGCGGCTCAGGCTAGTTAGCTGCATGAGACTGGGCACCTTGCCAGCAGGCCATGGGAAGCTACTCCCTTGTCCATCCTAAACCCAAGACAACGGGAGGGAACAGAAATAGAGGACTGGAGGCCGGACAGTTAAAGAAGGAGACACTGCTTCCTTTTTTTTTTTTTTTTTTAATCCTCAGCAGAGGATGCATTCATTAATTTTAGAGAGAGAGGAAGGGAGAGGGAGAGAGAGAAACATCAGTGTGAGAGAGAAACATCGATTGGTTGCCTCCCGAACAAACCCTGACCAGGGATCGAACCCACAACCTGGGTATGTGCGCTAACTGGGAATCAAACTGCGACCTTTCAGTGTATGGGACAACTCTCCAACTAGCTGAACCACACTGGCCAGGGTGACATTACTCCCTCTCATTCCCTCACCCCCCAAGTACAACTGAGAAACTAGCATCTAAAAGAAGTGGGGGGAGGGGTGCTGAGCATCTGGCACTTCCCTACCCCATGAAAAGAAAGGATGTGATTTTAAACCAAATTTGGGATTGAAGTTTTATAAAAACAGGACTGGAAGAACATTGTTTTATTATTAATAACCAAAAATAGCTAAAAATGTACGCAATCCAGCCAAGTAGTCATTAAGGAAACTACTAGCCAACAGTAAAAGGGGATGGATGATGAACATAGTATAGTTGGTGTCAATTCTTATAAAATGAAATTCTTTAATGTTTATATGCCAAAGAGTTGAGATTTCTCAATAAACTGTTTACACAGACATCTGTTGAAAATGATATTTCAGAATGCTGCTCTGGCTTGCACAATTCTGCAAAAATGTTTCCAGAATGCATCTAATACAGCTATCTGCTATTAGATGCAAAAACATATTACTAACCAAGTGCCATGGAAAGGGAGAGGAGGGAGAGATGACTTCCACATGGAGACTCCCCTGGGCTCTCCTGACAATAGGGAAGTTGCCAGATTGAGCCCAGATGAACTGACAGCTTCTTCTTACTTTGATCGTTGTAGAAGGGAAATTCCTCAGCTTCCTCCCCCAAGTTCAACCCAGTTCTGAACTTATTCTTTTCCCTACCCCTAAAAGCACTTCCTGCATTGATGACTGAGACCTTACGTTTATTGGCCTTAGCTCGCTAGTTTGAATGGGAGAGAGCAGAGGCCGGATCTTTTGGCTCTGTTGCTATAGGGCTGCACACTGCATTCACTGAATGCATCCTGGATAACATAAAGAACTAGAGCCACAGGGTGCATATTTTATTTTCATGTGCATACTCTAACACACTTAAAAAGTTTTGGCCCCACCGGTGTGGCTCAGTTGGTTGAGTGTCATCCCATGCACGAGGAGGTCACAGGTTCTATTCCCGGTCAGGGCACAGGCCTGGGTTGTGGGCTCGATCCCCAGTAGGGGGCGTGCAGGAGGCAGCTGATCCATGTTTCTCTCTCATCGATGTTTCTATCTCTCCTCCCTTCCTCTCTCTGAAATCAATAAAATAAATTTTAAAAATGTTTTGGAAGAAGATTGGAAATTAGAATTGGACAGCTTTGAAAGAAAATTCTAACTCTGCCATTCCCTGGAAAGAACAGTTAATTTCTTTGAACCTCAGTGTCTTTACTCAGAACATAGGATAGTAAGACTGAGGTAATAAGATTACTGGGACATTTATGTGAGATGACATCGAAGTGCCTAGCACTGCCTGCCACCTTGAGCACCTCGGTAAATGGATGCTCTTTCTAGTCCTCACAGTCAGCATCTGGCCCAATGGTGGGCACAACAGAAGGTGTTTGATCATTACTTTTTCAGCATGAGTTCTAGCACTGTCTCAGGGTTGCCAGGTGCAATAACCTAGTCCAACTTGTTTGAGAGGAAAGGAGACTTATTATAAGGATACAAGGGAATCTCATGGACTGGCTCTCCCATAACTGATGCTGGTATGTGACTGTCTTGTGATGAAGTTCACTCCTGCTCAGATTCTACATGTCCTTGCCCTTCAGGTCCAGAAGTTACCACAGTCAATGTTTCAGTTTTCCCATTTCAATTTTCTTACGGAGAGACTCTTTTTGTTCAGATTTAGTCAGAATTTTATCCCTGCTGCCTCAGTTACCTTGGCTGGACCATTATTTTCTGGCCCAACCAGCTGTGGTCAGAGCTGTAAATATGGCCACCTGGGCCCAACTTCTCAACTTGGCTGTGAGTGAGAGAAAATTTCCTTAACTGAGGGTGTGGTTCACCAGGCTAGAACTCTCATCTCCACTGAGATCACTGTGATTGAATGAGATTCATTCTTCGCTCCATAACCAAGGAGACATCTCAGAGGATGAGTTTCCAGAGCTCACACTGACTATAAAATACACCATGTATACATTTTGTAATCAACTAAAATCTTTTTTACTTAAAAAATACTTATGCATCATTCATTATGTGCCAGGCACTGTCTCAAGCATTCTACAAATATTAACTCATTCAATCTTAGCACTGGCTGAAGAAAGGTACAATGAATGACACTGACGTTTTACAAATTTTACTAGAGGCACAGAGAGGTGCAGTGATTTGCCCAAGAACACACAGCTAGTTGGCAGCTGAGCCAAGATTTGAACTCAGGCAGTTTGGTATACAGAGTCCATGCTCCAGACCACTATATGATGATATGATGCTCAACCCATACTAAGACAGCCAGTTACAGCTGTGCAAGGCTGCCTCAGACCAAAGAGGCCAGCATATTGACTTATGACCTAACAATGAATGTGAGATTATGACAACGTGTGACCATTCTCTTCGGCGCCTTCAGATATAATCACTGCAGGCTGACGCTCACCTACCACTTGTCTTTTATCCTTCTCCGGGTCAATGGGGGTTCGTGGGCGCTCTGCTGTATACTTCAGGTTACCTTGAAAGGGTTACCTGGGCTGATGGTTTGGTTTTACATTCACGTTTTTACAGCCTTTTCACCTCAGTAACATTTTCCATTTTCTAACAACACTTTAAATTCCATTTCTATTACTTGAACATCAGGCACAATTATGCCGTTTTGAGTTTCTTCTTTGCAATTAATGCAATCATATGACACATCACTAATGCCAACCAGGAATCTTATCACAAAATAGTATAAATTATCATATTTCTATATACATTTGCAAATGTCTTATCAACATTCCAATCCTGTATACATTTTTATTAAAAAAACACTCTCTGTGCTGGATTTCTGGAACTGTTAGCTATCAGCCACACTAGCTCAGTTTACGTGACTGCCTGTCTCACAGAGGGAAACTTTGATTGAAATTGGCAACTTAAATCAGGTTACATGAGATTTCTTATCCAATCGAAGAAGCTCTTTGAGCTGCCAAAAGTGTTCGTAAGGCTGTAAGACCATTTTCTCTTATAGATATATATATATAGATAAATATAGATCATCTACATATATAGATATATAGGTGAATAATATCTATACGGCCATTTCCTCGTCTAGATAATACTATATATCTATAAACAAATGTACAATAAACAACTTCTATGTACAAATGCTGGTACTTAGTAATGAGAATAGTGGGCTTGATTTTTATAAAAATGGGTATATAATCATAACATTTGTTCCAGAGAGTCAGTGTAATTTTAACTTTGGTAAGTCACAATTCTGCTTCAAACCTTCTGTCTGTTGAATAAGGGTAAGAATACCCCCTACATACAAGGTGACTGAGAGTGACACCTGGCATGGGCTCTTTCACCCTCAGCTTTGTCTCAGATCCTCTCTTGATTTGGGGGCCCTCTTCCCCCTGATGAGCTGCTCCTTAACTCTGATCTGACATGTAGCTGGGTGGTCCAGCACACACTTATGGATGGGGTAACCGGCTGAAACGTAATTTGTGATTCACTACGTGCCATTTTGCCAGAGGACGTTAGAAAGCACCTCCTGCTCGGCCTTTGGAACATAAACTAACGAGGAGGAATGGAAGTGTTTCCCACTGTCTGCCCGCCCCTTCCCCTAAAGACGGTAAACAGGACTTTCTGTTTCTGAGGTCAAAGCCTTTCCTGTAAGCCAGTGAGCCCTATTCTATTAATGTAGAACCTGGATTTACTTCAGAAAATAAGAAGGGGAAAAAGAAGGGGGAGGAAAGTAACAGAGAGGGGCCCTGGGTCCGCTGACTGTCTAAGTCATGTCGGAATCATCTCTAGGCTTGTGACATGGTCTAGGATGTGCTGGTGCTCATGGGCCAGGGAAGGGTTTCTGAGAGGGCATTGAGCAGGTGCCTTGGAGCGCTGGTCAGACCAGGGGAGCCAGCCCAGCACGGAGGCTCAGGAGCAGTCAGTCCCCAGGAGTTCTGCCCCATTGTGTGGGTAGGATTCTCGCTATCCTTATTCTCCAGGGTCTATCCCCCTTCTGGTCATTGTAGTGTATGTCTCTACATTTCCAGATACAACTGGATAATTTTCTAGTTGCACAATAGCACGTACCCCAGGCAGGGCCAGCTTCATGAAGGGCCACCTGTGCAGTTACATGGGATCCCCAGCTCAGAAAGATCCCACGCTTAGTTTCATGCTCTGCTATTCTTAAGAGTTTTATCTCTGAACTTGTGTTTGAATGTGAAGTCCAATGGGACAGTGGGTCACGTGTGTGAGCAGAGGAGATAGGACAATATGCACGTCCGTTGTTCCTTGATGCCCCATTCACACAGGGCATTCACAAAGTTCCATTAGCACAGAATTCCCATGAACCCACGATGCTCAGTTCTGCAAGACTCCAAAGAGAGTACAAGGTAAGAGTGTATGACTTACCTTGTATGACTGAGTAAATGGGGGTGCTGACATCCCCCAGAGGCCACACTTTCTATTTGAATTAGAACCTGCTTCCAACATGGAAAGAAGGAAATGGTGTCCTAAGAAACACCAAGAAACACTATCATATTCTTTCTTATCCATGTTACTTCCCTGCGTTAGCCAATCACTTATGCTGAAAATGATAACATTGAAGGAAAGAAAAGGATAGGGCAACCCACAATTCCTTCTCCTTGAAGTCCTTCCTCACTCATCGGTAAGCTGAAGATGGAAAGTGTTGATAGAACATGCATGTTATCAAGCAGGAAGCACAGTAAAAAGAACGGAGGTAGTTTTGTGCAGCATTTTCACTGTTCTGATAAGAACAAAATACAGTGCATGTACGAGCTAGGAAATACACATTGCATCATTTCAGTGCTTCCACAGCCAAGTTATATTTGCATTTACTTTTTTTTTATTTTTCTCTATATTCGTATTTTATTTATTTATTTACTTATTTTTTATTAATTTGTTTTTGTTACAGATGTTTCTCCTTTTTCCCCCATTGACACCTTCCTCCCCATCTCCCCCGCCCCTGGAGAGTATTATCCTAAGCGAAACAAGCCAAGCAGAGAAAGACAAATATCACATGATCTCACTTATTTGTGGAATATATTTGCATTTAAAAGTAGGATTGCATGATATAAAAATGCACCGTAAGAAACAACAACAACACCATAATAAGTCAAGAGAGAGACCTCAAAGAAAAGAAAAGGCTTTATATTTTAGTATCTTGAACCACACTTTCATTTTGAACTAGACCTCACATATTATGAACAGGAAGTCCTGCATTATCATTTTGCACTGGGACCTGAAAATTATGTAGCCATCTCTAACTCCAGCATCCCTCAGAGGAGCCCAGTTGGGTTGGAAGGCACATGAGTACTGGTACTTGGGGGACAGGCTGGCATGCCAGGGCACTCTGAGCTGGGTTCAGAAGGAAGTAAACACAGACTGTGGTTAAAAGGGCAAGACTTTCTGACCGAGAGAAAGAGAGGAAGGGGAACTCATGAGCACTCACACGCATGAAAGAGAGAGAAAGAAACATCCATGTGACAGAGAAACATTGATTGGTGGGGGATCGATCCTGCAACCTAGGTATGTTCCCTGACTGGGAATCGAACCTGAAATCTTTTTGGTGCACAGGACGACGCTCCAACCAACTAAGCCACCTGTCTGGGGTTGCCTCTTTCTTGCATATGCTAACCATACCTTGACCCAGCTGTGCTTTCCATCGTGGTTGAGCCGGCTACTCAGAGCTGATGGAATGACCATCTTGAGAGTCCTTGCAAACCCTAGACACAGATATTCATAAATATGAAGCTCTCCACTTTTATTATCCTTTTCTAATCATTCTTCTCATTGAAAAAATAGATTGACAGAAGTTCAGTTCATTCTATTTAAGCTCTTTTAAATTCCCAAACATTTCTTTCTTTTTAAAAAATAGGAACTGGAGCATCCACCAGGATTAGCACATTGAGTTTCAAGATTAGAAGGGGACACCAGAAAGAGAAAGACCTGGTGCATCCTTGATGCAGGCACTGTGGACTGCTTGGGTTGATGGAGTCATAGCCCCTCATAGTCATTTCCTGACCTAGACTCTGTCAATCCCTGCAGCCTTTATTCTTGGACTTGTCCACAAACTCTCTTTCTTACATTGACCCCTATTTTGGATTGACTTCTTATCCTGATGCTGAGCTTACCTGACTGGTCCTAACTCCATTTTTTAGTTTTCAAACTAAGTTTTAGTATCAAGCCCTCATCTCCACCAGCCTCCAAGACTGACCTGCTACTAGTTTGGGTTTCACTCCTGCCTGTCTGCGATAGTCTAGTTGCTAGAACTGGAGAGAGTCCCTATTTTTCTCTCTACTGATAACCTTTTCTTCTCAAATCATGACTGGTGGCGGTAGTGGTAGTAGGGAATATTGGAAGCAAAACACCGTGTTTGGGTTTCCTGGACTCATTCTCCCTGGAACGGACTTTTTCGATGAGCTTCAGTTGCTGGGAGAATTGTCTTTTTTGCTCCATGAAGATCTCATAAATCTGCTATCTTAGGTTTTATTTACTAATGAGTGTTCATTGCCTCTTTCTACTATGAAATGAGTGAAGGTTTAGAGGCAAGTCAAGGAATTCTAAGGAGCCAATTGAGTGAAGCAATGAAAAAAACACTTTACAGAAGCGTTGTGCTATTAAGGCTACAGTAAAATCAAATATATAAATGGTTTTGTCTGTCCATTGTGTCAAACCTTATGAATCAAAAACATGATTGAATCTAATGAATACTGGCAGGACATTCTCCTTTGTTTGTATGCAGATGACTTGCTATTTATCTAGGGGTGGAAATAGAGCAGTATTTCCCGGGGTGGCAAATATATATTTATGATTCATTATAGTAAAGAGCATGGTGTCAGGTGTTGAAACCTTGGGTCCCAAGCCTGGTTTTGCCACTTATTAGCCATGAACATTGAGCTAATGTCCTGATCTGGAAAGTGGAAATAATAGAGCAGTACTGACTTGACAGGACTGTTGTGAGGTTTTGGTTTTTTTTCCTTTATTGATTTTTTTTTAGAGAGAGAGGAAGGAGAGGGAGAGATAGAAACATCGATGAGAGAGAACATCGATTGGCTGCCTCCTGCATGCCCCCCACTGGGGATCAGGCCCACAACCAGGGCATGTGCCCTGACTGGGAATTGAACCAGTGACCTCTTGGTGCATGGGTCAACGCTCAACCACTGAGCCACCCCGGCCAGGCTGTTGTGAGTTTTAAATGAATTAATATGTATAAATTGCTTAGTTCCATGCCATGCATATAGTAATTACTTAATAAATATCCACTGTTGTCATCATTATTATTACATACAGGGTGAATAAGAAAATGGAGTAGAAACTCTGGAAAAGATATTTTAAGGTAATGAGAAGGCTTTGGGAGATTAAGAAGAAGAAAACGACAAAGTAAAACGGAAGAAAGAGATATATTTCTATTTGCTTTTGGAAATTCACAAATAATTTCAAAGACTGAAATTATTTAAAGCAGTTTTCCTCCTTGGCCAAGCATAGAGTACTATCCCATTCACTGAGCATCTTATAATCTCTGTGGAGATTATAATTACTATCAAGTTGGCATTAAACCCATCAAATGAGCCCAACCCAGCAGCCATACATTGCTTTTCAATGTCCTCATGTTCTAAAGAAAAATAAAATAAAAAGCCCTCTAATTTATGGTAATCTAGTATGTGCACAGTGCGTCAGATAGTCTATGAAACCAGTGCAGTCAAAACCCTAAAATTTCAAGCATTCTCAGACACAAGTTGCACCAGCCAGCCTAGGGCAGTGGCTGAAAGGTGGAGGAGGGAGGGCAAGAAGAAGAAGAGAATGCTTTATAATAAAGGGCTATTATTTCCTTTGTCATATTTTGGTTTCTTTAAAATTGTTCAGTTGCATTTAAGTCCGTAAGAGCCACAAAAATTATGCCGAACAATAGCAGGGATTTGTGAAAAGATTCCTTGGATAACATTTGAAAAACATAAGCAGCCCTTGAACCTTTTAGCATCCAGTACATCTGACAGGCTTTGTGAGCTGCAGCCACCTGCAAGAGTTCCAAAATAGATGCTTTCATGAAACAGAAAATTCTCAGAATTGATGTGTTAATATTATTCTCTTAATTACTTGACATTCGACCTAAGGAGCGGCAACAAGATGATTTTGGCCAAAGGGAAAAGGAGAGAGGGACCATCATTCATATATTTTTGACCATAAAAAAGAAAAAGGACAGCTATTGAGAAAAAAAATCAAACATGATATCAGTTACCCAGCTGAAGTTCACAATAATGACTCCATCCAGCACTTCATTTTTCTTGTGTATACCAGCTTAGACTGTCAACAATACAAAGCGTTTACTTGCCACTTGGGGGTGGTGAGAAGAGGATGGGTAGGGGGGAGGGTGAACTCTTCAAAGGAAAATGTATATTATAGTGATTTTGTTTATGGAGATTTTTCAAAGCATAAAATAAAAACATATAGAAATAAATATTGGTTTAAAAACACACTTACAAGCCCCGGGGAGAAGAAAAACTCCAAATAATGGAAACTTCATTAAAAGATAGAAATTATAGGTCTGAAATGCAAGTCAGATCAGTAACTTCTGCTAATCAAACCAAGGCTCCTTGTGCGGGTCACATCCCATCTGCTTCTTTCCCAGCCCAAGACAAGGTTTCATTTCCTATTCGTCTTTATCTTTTTTTTCAAACTGTCAACACTGCAAAGCCATACAGCTGCGAGTAAAGCAGCTGTGTGATAGTCTGCCTCCCACATCGTCAACCAAATTGTCTGCTCAGTTTTTCGTTATTACTGGTACTGATAGGACAGAATGCCAGGGCTGAGGGCTGATCTAAGTCAGTTAACTCTGTGTTTCTCAGGTATCTGTCTCTTCAGGAACTCTCTTTTTTCTAACCTTTCCCTTCCCTTATATTCTTTCAGCCTTTATTTTCCCCCTCTGCCTTTTTTTAGTTGTAAAAAGATCATGTTAATGCTATGGTTTGATTCCTGATTATTTCTTTAAGATGTAGCCATAAGCATAACCATGCACTTAAAAATTCCCCTTCCTTTTTTGGATGGCTATATGGTACCACGATAGAGAAGAATCGCACTTCATTTAACCATTTTCATAGTTAACCGTAAACAACTGCATGATGACTATCTGTATATAAACCCTTATCTTCATTTCTAATTCTTTTCATGAGGATGCCTGGAAGGGGCATTTCTGGATAAAAGGCCATGAGCTTTTTAAAGGTTTTTGACATATAATACCGAACTGCTTTCCTTTCTGGGTCTGTAAGAGTAGGAAAGTCTAAGCCATTTTTAGTCCATTCCACATGAGAGCAAAGTGTTTTCTTCCTCTCCCCGGTGAGCAGTGTTTGCTGATTCTACCTGGGATAAGCACCCCCCCCCCCAGAGTGCTGGTTACCAGTTTGGGTGTCTGGTGCCTCACCTAGAGATTCTGAGGCAGGAGCTGTGGTCCAGTCTTCAGAGGACTGAGGGGAGGCATGTCAGTAGGCTCCCCGGGGCATGCTCATAGCAGAGATGTGGGAGACGTGCTCCTTGAGAGTTGGGTGAGCAGCATGGGGAGAGAAATAGCAAATAGGATAAGGCACTGAGGCTCGTGCCTCAGAGGCAGAAACTTTGAATGAAAAGTTGCGATAGCGTCTGTTTCAGGATCTATTAGGCTGGACCCGATGAGACACTGGGAGGGAAACGAGGTGTGGTGTGGGAGAGATGATGTTGAAGGTAGGCATCCAAGGAGGGCAAGGTCACTGTGAATGTAATCGTTAGTGAAGGCTCCCCCGAGGTGATCTGAGCTTGCTGACAGCTTGCCTAAGGAATATTCTGCAGCTGTTGAGTGTTCACACATTTGGAAATTTCTCCAGTTACATTGCAAATTCTTATTTTGGGCAAACGTTTTGTGTGCGCGTGTATGTGCGTGCGCGTGCGGGCGGGCACACACTCGTACACGCACACACACCTTGCTCTAAAATCTTATATGTATAAATTGTTTGACTCCATTAGATAAGGCATACATGAATATATTTGTCCTATAAAACCTTTAAACATTGCAGATAAGTCTAAAACGATCTTTCACCATCATCCAACACACACTTCCCATCCCCTGAAGTAACCATTGCTATCAGCTTAGTATGTACTTCCACGCCTTCTTCTCTACACTTACATTCATACATATGCTTGTATGAAATATATAGAATAGTTGTGTGAGCACATTTTATATAAATAATACCATGCTGTGTGCATTGTCACAACTTGCTGAGTGGGGGAGGGGAGCAGCATTTTGGCCCATACTGACTTAATTCACTTTAGAGTTTTCTGGATTTAAAATAAAATTTTAGCTGCACAATTAATAGGAGAGTTCAGTCTTCTTCTGGATCAAAAAAAAAGGAAAGAAATTACAGATAAAACTAAAACCTCCTTTGTCTGTCACCTCAATCCTACTCCCTCTTCTCTTTTCCGGAGGTGCGTCCTGTCATTGTTTTGGAGAACAGCCTTGGTAACGGCTGCCTTTTCTACCTTCTCTGTGTCTCCATTAATTCCTCCACATCCCACTGCAGCGGCTGCAGCCGCAGAATCTTAGAACCAAAAGAACATGTTATAGAGCCTGTGTAGCCTCTTATAGCATAGATTCAGAAATAGGTCCATGCCTGGTCCCAGATCACACTAACTACCTTGACCTTGGTTTTTTAACCCTTAGCTAGAGTGCTTTACCAATCCGTGTTACTTGATATAATGCTTTATATAAACATATAATAACACTTTACCTATCTGTGTTACTTCTAGCAACTTCCGCTTAAATGGTTTAAATCGAAAGCATCTGAGTAGCAACTTTATTCACAAAGAGTCTATGGAATTCTCTCTTTTACTAAAATGTAGGTTCTGGGAGGAAAGAATTAGATGACTAATGTCAAGCCACGTTTCCTGTTACGTTAAGCAGCTGAGACCACCAGGAAGAGTCTGGCCCTTCGGTTTGACCCCGGTACTGCGGGTGAGAGGAGACCTTAGCCCCAACTCCCCGAATCCCTCGGTCGGGCAAGATTTTCATTTTGAGGCCATACGTTTGAAGACCGGCTCCCACCTTCCAGCTTTCTGACAGCATCAGAGGCAGAAAGAGCACAGCTTGACTCTTGAATTTCAGGTTTGGTTCATTTCAGGGATAAGCAGAAAGAAAAGAAAGAAAGAAAGAAAGAAAAGGGCTTTTGGCTCACAAAGTAAGAATCTTTGAAATGAGAGTTGTGCAGAGTAAATATGGAGCCCCACAATGCCGTCGCAGAGATGCATTGCAGAACACAGGGCACTTCCACTCCACGTCGGAGAGCTGAGCGATTTCATGTTCCTTAATTAAAACACATCTCAGGAGCCAGTGGGAGGCACCTGCGCAGCCCCTACCTGAAGATGCCGATCTACAGAAAACTTCCAGCCGTGGGACTCACACAAGAGACACGCTGGCGATTGTGAGTTTCCTTTCAAGTTGGCTTCCGTCTGTCATACCTATGTAGTTACAAAATCAAAAGAGATAATAAAGTTCAATTGTATATTCACAGTTTGATATTTCTATTGACAGGTCTCACACAAAAAACACCATTTCAGGAAACACCGATTCTGTGTCCCTCTATGAAAGGCTCTCCTGGGTTGCAAATCCCCACCCAACAATCCCTCTAAATCGGAATCTATAAAGTGGCCATCAAGGTTCAAAGGTGTCAAATTGGGCCTCCTCTCCCCAGGTTCTGTTTGTGATTTTAAAACATCCCTGTGATGGCGAGGGAAAAAGGAAACCACCCAGACCAAACCGCACTGAGCTAAAACCCCAGCCCCTCTGCAGAGAAGAGCGATTAACCCAAGCCTTGCCGCACTTGGGGAGACCGGAGCTGCCGTCCACACTGAGGCCTTGGGCAGACCGAAACGACACTCACATCTACTCTGTTGCCTCTTTTCACCCAGAGAGAGTCCATATCGACTCTGAATAGGTCTCGTGTTTTAAAAATGTCAATCTATTTCACTCCTATGGAAATATCCTTCAGGCCCACTCAAAAAGCAACATGCAGGTGCCTCTCATTTTTAGAGAAGATTTTTTTTCTTGGAAAATAGGGGTGTGTGTCTGGCTGGATTCAAAACTAGCAAGTCTGTTCTTGTAATAGTGTATGGGACTAGGCTTACGCCAAAGCAGAGCACATCTGAATGCAAAAACTAAATGGAGGAATGGGAGGGAGAGGAACAGGTGCTCTTTTATAAAGGCTAAATTCCATATTTACCAAACTGATTTGCATGAGGCATGTTTTCAATGAAAATATTGCTACTCATTTTGCTGCATTTGTGCAACAGAAACATAAGGATGGAGCAGAAGAGGAGTGCGGCTCTCAAGCTGTGTTCTTGTACCTACCCGCTAGCCAACAGCTAAGCGCATGGTTGGGAGATTAACTCTCATAACGTCGGGCTTTTCGCTGCCAAGGCAGCAGGGCTTGGAGGGGGTCGCTTTAACCCCACGATCCAGCCTCTGAGTCTGCAGTTAGATGAGAATCTAGAAGCGGTGGTGAGAGATCATTATTCCATTGACTATCACCAAGAGAGAACACCTAAATTATCTCAAGAGAAGAATTCTATTCTAAGTTAATTCCATGCCTCCTTTCAGTACTCAGTCAGTGTTGTCTTACTACCAAGAATATCTTCCTCTTGTTCTAAATATTTTATTTATGCTTTACTTCCTCTTCATGTAAACCCCAAATGAAAAGGTGCTGTCAGTTACAAAGATGATCTCATATACATTCTTAAGTCAACCCTGTGATGTGGGTACTATTACATTCCATTTCATAGAGAAAGAAACTCAGGCAGAGAGAGGTGAAAAAGCTGGCCCTAGGTCACCCAGCTGATATGTGGTAGACCTCCGATTTAAATTCAAGCTTCTGAATCTATATTCATTTCACCACCACCAGATGCTACCTGGCATTCTCAGATATGGTCAGTTGCAAATTAAGTTACTAACTATGCACTAAGGAAGGCCCAGAGAAACTGAACCCAGGCCAGAAATAAGAGGTAGAAATTGGAATAAGGTTAGGTGAGTACTTGGCTGATGCAGATGCTAGAGCAGTGGCTGGTAGATTGTCCGTGCAAATATCCACAGATTCACTTACAGGTGGGCAGGTGGTGGGTAGTTTCCAATGAGCAAGGCCAGTCTTGTGGGTATTTATGGCCAATGTGCCCCAGGCTGCTCCAGAGTGGGTTCCAACAGGGCAAATCCAGTGGACCTCTTTAGGGGACTCCCCAAGGGATTGCAGAGTTCCAGAGTGCCATAAAATGAGTTTCTATTTATGCTTGAGATTTGCTCTGAAAAGGTCTCATAGAGCATCTTATAGAGAAGTAAAGCTCCCAGAATGCTTCACTCTTTCTTTGTTGAAATCCAACTCAGAACCAGTCCAGGCCCCTTGTGGGTTTTCTGGATTTTCTTCTCCTTAGGGAACCAGAGGCCCCAGACAGAGCCTTGAGTTTCAGGACAGGGCAGGGGCCACCCCTGCTGATGGTCTCTGACCTCCAGGGAGAACCCCTGAGGTGATGCGTCTTCCTGGCCTGTCACTGAAGTGAAAATGCCCTGAGGAGCTGCCTGCGCACCGTGAGGAAGCTGACAGGGTCAGTGTCGGGGTCTGAGGCCAAAGAGCTGTTATTCCTCTACCCAGTGGGTCTGAAATAAGCAGCTCTTCTTTCCCAATGACTACTGAATCATCTGGTTTACCTACAGTGTCCTCTTAGTAGCTGTGGAGGTCCATACTGGCTTGCCTTCGCTGAGGTAAGTAGCTTGTTTCATCTTATGTCTTGGCCACCTAACATTTCTGTCTATACAGGTACCAAAACTTCAAATGGGTGAAGCGGCCATTGGACAGAACCAGAGCTCTCAAAACCACCCCGCATTGGCCTCTGTCTCCTTAGCTGTCCTCGGACTGCAGTAGACCACCCTCTGGGATTTTCAGACCCACCTGGCTCTGCCTGAGGAAGAGCCTGTTGATGGACACTGAGATTGTTTCCAGTCATTTGCTATGAAGCTGCTACAACGATTATCATTGTACATCCTAAAAATAGAAAGAATCCTCAAAGTAAAATTGCTGAGTTCATTTCATCACATTTGAATTTTGGATAGACATTGCCAAACTCCCCTCCGAAAACTTTCTTTTGACTTATATTCTCAGAAGCAGCATAGAGCACTCTTGCCTGTCACGCTTCTTGATCTTTATCAGTCTAAGAGATGAGAAAAAAAAAGTCTCAGAGTTTGCATTTCTTTCATTATGGGTGAAGCTGAGCACTTTTTAAAATGCTACACCATTTTTCTATTGGCTTGTGGGTCTTTTTCTCATTGAGCAGTCTGGTTTGAAATCAGAGAGCCCTTATGTGGGTGATTGGATTTGCCTCCTGGTTGATCTCACTTAAAGTCTCAGTAGCTTGTGGAAAAATGTGTTTACTATGGTAATTTTATTCGAAATGTCAAACAGTACACATTTGACCACTGCAAGGATCCTTAGCACCCGTGCAACCTGACCTCTCGTGTTTGGGAATGAGACTTTATTGCATCATAAAATGTTACCCTCTGCTTGTGTTAGGCAAGTAGTGACATTTTTATGAGCTCTTCTTAAGCCAAGTTATCAATACATAACACACGATTCTTGACTGGGCAAATACTAGATTGATGTGACTGATTTGATAAATCAACACTACAAAGAAACTCTTGGCTCAATGACCTGATTGTTCAAGGAGAAAAGGAGGATTTCAACCCGGAGTTACCAAGTTCGACTCCAACAGCGAAAAAATAGGCATTTTAGCCTTCTGAGAGTTGATCCCCACTGGTCCAAGGCATGGATGAATCGCTATAATCAGGTCCGCTCTGCACCTAGGTTGTTACCGCACAAGGACCCCCTTGTAACCTCATTGTTATTTGATCTGCCCCAGAAGAGGCCAAGCATGTAAAGGTCTCTTCTGGTGGTTCTCACACTTTAATGTTTATGAGGATCATCCAGGAAGCTACGCTTTTAAACAAATCCACAGGTGGTTTCAAGGCAGGTGGTCAGACAACACACTGGGAAACTCAGCTAGCAAAGACATGCTGGGTTACTAAGTCAAAATTTTAAGGGACATGGCCCAGGAACCTTTATTTTTACAGACATACCTGAAGAGAAGAACCCCAGAGCTAAGCAGGCATGTCGCGTGACAGCCATGAAGAGGCTATGGAGTTGGAAGGATTTTTTTTGGAAAGTTCCCTCCAACACATTTAGAATTGTTGTGATTCAAAGACTCTTTACATTTTTCCTCTTCCTTGCAGCTACTCTTTGAGGGCTCAGCGTCTGTTTTAACACCTTTCTCTCCTTCTCCCACCTCACAAAATCATAAAATGAATGAGTGACAAGAAATGTGTCGTCCAGTGAACTGGCCACAACGGGAAAAGGTGAGCGGGGAGGGCTTCTCCCTGAAATGTCCCTCTTTGATGGTTTGCCTTTAACTGGGAACACGCAGCTTGAAACCTCACCTGAGCAGGTTTTCCCTGACACTCTCCGTTTCCACATGTAGACTTCCTGCTTTCGTCCAAGCTGCTCTGTACCTGAAAAGGAGACTCCCTTTGAGAATCATCCACTAAGAAGAATAACAGCTAACAGTGAATTACGGCAGACACAGTGGTAAGTGCTTTTACACATGTTACAATAATCCTAAGAGGTGGTACTATTATTGTCCCCATTTTATAGGTGAGAAAACTGAGACTCGGGGCGGTTGAGCATCTTGCTGCAAGTCACACAGCTGGTTAGGTGAAAAAAGGATTCACACCTGGCAGTCTGACTCCAGAGTCCCTACTCTTCATCACGCAGGGCATGTTCCCACTAGCTGTTTCTGATCCTCAGCAGGTACATTTTAGAATGACTACTCATACTGGTCAGGCAGCGTGATCTAGCAGAACAAGAAGAGTTCAAGCCCCAAGAGCTCTGGAATTCCTCTGACACTGAAATCCTGTGTAAGTCAGTTTCTTTTATCACCTTCTTATAACCGTGTGTAAGAGGCGGTGATAGTATCGTTATGCTATTTGTAAAAATGCTCAGCTTACATAGCTGTACGTGCATGTGCAAACATACTGCAACCTAGTTTAAAATCGGGGAGCCTCCCCAAGGGTGGCGGAGAGATCTTTAAACCAGCCGGGATTGCAAACCGGGCCACTGGAAGGAGCGTGCGAGGGAAGCGCCGGAGACTTGCTGCTGGGCTCACCTCTGCAAATGTGTGTGACTTAGACAATTATGTCACATCTCTGAAACTCACTTTCTCAATGAAAAATCATTAAATCAGTAGTTGTTTTTTAACATAAGAAATAATGCCTAATAAAGTCCCATTATTGAAAAAATCCATACCCTATGGATACAGTGAGAACCCTCGTTGACTCCCACTCAATCCCACCCATCCCTTGAGTGCTCACTATTATAAACAAGATGGTCATTCCACTCACTTCTAAGCCCATTCTTTTACAAATGCATACATTCTCTGGTTGTTATTTAATGTAAATGATATCAGATTGGTACTTCTTAATTCACGTTGGGGAGATTTTAAGGACACAATGAAAGTTAAGTATCTCCTTCCCTCCCGGAAAATGTACATGTTCACAACACTGTGGATATAAAACTTCAAGGATAGCCTGGCCGATGTGGCTCAGTGGCTGAGCGTCGACCCCTGCTCCAAGGGGTCACCAGTTCGATTCCGGGTCAGGCCACATCCCCAGGTTGTGGGCCCGATCTCTCTCATCGATGTAACTATCTATCTCTCTCTCCCTCTCCATTCCTCTCTCTCTAAAAATCAGTAAAGAAAAATGTTCTTTAAAAAACCTTCAAGGATAGTCATGGAGTCCCTTGAACCTCAGCCATGGGTTCCTTATCTATGCCCTCCAGACTCAGAAGCCTGGACTAGGAGGTCCCAAGGGCTATCTAGTTCAAAACGTATGTCCTGTCATTTTAGGTGCGGGGCCATTCTGGGTTTCTAAGCTCTCCATGCCAGCCTTTCCCCCTCTGCTCCTTTCACACAATAACTTCTGCTTTATTTAAAAAAATTTTTATTTTTATCTAAGTCTCCTATGTATACAGTTTTAAAATTTTGGGGAGCAAAGCTCCTAATGGAAAAAAAATCATACTCCAACTCCAAATCATGCCCCCCAGAAGCCAACTTTTGTCTTTTAGCTGTTTCTTCAGAGATTTTCCTGCATGCTGCTGAATAATATACTTATAACTGGTTTATCGAAGAGGCTCAATTAGATGATGTATAAACAGAAAATATTTTTTATTTTTCTTCAACCACAGCCTTTGATCTTTTCCATCCTTAATGCCATCTCAGGCATATCCCCTAGGTTTTATGTATAATTTAAACATCATAATTTTCAGGGATAAGTTAGGCTGGACCTACTTGTATACTTCAATCAAGTCTGCTTTAATCCTTCCTTCTCTCAGCTCAGGCCTGGCTCTCAGCTGAAGGGCGGGCAGGGATGAAGGAGAAGATGATGCATTGGTCAGGGTCGAACACCCCCTTCAAAGCAGTAGCCCTTCCTTTGCCTACTGCGTTTCTGGCCTGAGGAGCCCAAAGTAACCCAGTGGTAGTCATAACTCCTAGGTCCCTGGAACCCTACTCCCTGGCACCTGAGTGCTTGAGAACAGACCTGGCTGATGTTCATGGGAAGAATCATACTGGCTACCTGGTTGTGAGAACTTCCTCCGTGATGGATGCTTTTTGGTAAACACAGAGATGCCATAGATACATCCATATACCCCTTTCCCAGTACTCTCCATCTCTGATCTTGCAGTCTTGTTCCTTGCAGGCTCCTGGCCAGACAGCCCAGTCATTTGCCACTGACCAGGAGTCCCTGTACAACCCTCCCATGTAAGAAGCAGATACGCTTGGAGCTGCGAGAGTATCCCTTCAGCTCTGTCCTTCAGAACCATCTGTGAGTGAGGTCGCTAAGCCGCAGAAGTCCACTCTCAGCCAGCACAGACTCACAATGCCAGCTGGCCAGTGAACCTGGCCAAAGTTCCTTTCTCTTCCTCCATTCGGCCAAAGTGAGTTCCCACGAGCGCACGGGTGTGAGTTGAGAGTATAACCATGTACGCGGTATGGGAGTCTAGATGCCCATCCATGTAATTTACATGAGCTTTCCAGTCCTGCCCAGGCTAGATCCTAAGAGTATCATTTCTGTTTTATATTGGACTACTGCTATGTTCCATTTTCCATGCCACCCTATAAATTCCCTTAATTATTAGTTTTATTAAATATCATAACATGGGACAATCTTGCAGAAAATGTATGCAAGAAAAAATACCTAGACTAAACACTCCATGTGAGAACTATCACATAGGCTCTGGCAAGTTTGGGGCAATTTCAGCCTGCAAAGTGCATTCTTTCTCCCTCAATCATAGATGCTTTACCTTGTTTCCTAAATGGATGTGGCGCCTTGGCGTGTATGTGCTCCTGTATTTCTTCCCCAGCATTTCCTGGACCTTCATTCATACACGAGAGCGTGGCATCAGTCAAGAATTTGCTCTCCGGTTACGTCAAACCATGGTCTGTTAGCCTGCTAGGCCTGTGCCAGCCACTAGCTTGGCCATAGCTTTTGTTGTTTCACCCACTCTCCCCCAAAGGCAGGAACACAATCTGGCTGACAGTCCCAGGCCACCTTTCCGGGGTTGCCCGAGAAAGGAGGACCCAAGCTTCCAGTGGAGTTCCTCGGCTTGTTTCTCTGTTCTACTCAGCTGTTGATTCTCTCTCTGCCAGACTCTCCTTCTCCAAATGGGTCTGCTCCTGAGCCCTTTGCTATTCAGACTTGCATCGCTTCTCTAGGGTAGACCTTTCTAGTACAATCATATCACAAGTATTGTAAGCATTTGCCCCAGTGATCACAGTACAAAGAGATTGGCTGTCCGGTTCTTAAAAAGCAGAAAGCCAGCAGGTAAGATGTTCCCGAAACTTCTCGCTCTTGATATTTCTTTTCTTCTGCTCTGACTTGGGACACTGAGTGGTGATTATAATTACTTTATAACACAATGAAATGGATTATTATAGCAGAAGAAAATGTTTCAAAGGAATACTTAAATCCATCAAAGCATCCCTTATCCAAGTTTTCTAACTAAAATGAAGAATTGTTAACAATGTATTCTTGATCATTTGTCAAATGTTCTTCCTGACCTTTTCTTGTTTCACATTTTCAAAGGAAATTACGGCAAAATTGTCTGAGTTATCCTCCTCTGAATCCAAAGTCTACCTAGTTCTGTATTTTTGGCTTGCCCTGGCTGGAGCTGTCTATAACACCCAGGTCCGCTTTCCACAAGGAGCACTTCCAGGGCAGTGGATGAACCTAAGGCCCCGCCCTCCGTGAATCCGTGCACGTTCTCGCTGAATCCATGGTGGACTCTGCTGTGAGCCTGACACTGCGTGCCTCCCCTGCCACATTCATGGACCCTTCGCCAGACTTTTAACATATAAAAAGTAATCAAACTGGTATGAATAAGAAAAGAGCAAACAAGATGAAGAGAGACAGAAATGAGTCCTATGAGAAAGTATGGAATTACAGGACTTACCCTGGAGAAAGTGTAAAAATTTGAATGCATGCTATTCTAGGAATCGCCCTTTTTCTCTGGCATGAGGTGGTCAGAGAGGCTTCCCAGAGAAGCAGGGCTCGGGAGGGTCCTAAACGATGGGTAGGAATCAGAAACAGAGGCAGGCTGGGCTTCCAGTTGAGGGCAGCTGGGAGCAGGTGCACAGGAGGCTCAGATATTGTAGTTCTGTGGGGAGATGCTTGATAGAGAGTTTGTGAAGGAAGAAGTGGGGGTGGAGGCAGGGCAGGCGGGCAGATCTGGGCAGCGTGTGAAGATCTTAGAATGTCACACCAGGTGGGCAGGATTATATCCTGGAGACTGAGGATCTTGGAAGGTTTTGAGAAGAGGAGTGGCATGGTAATGAAAGTCTGGAGAGATGAATCAGCCACTGGTGTATAGCATACTAGAGTAGGGGAGACCAGAGGCAGAAAGCCAGGCAGATACCAAGGCCATAGCAGCTGGCACAGAAAGGAATGGGTGGCCGGAACCTCACTGTGGCGGGCATGCCACAGCTCTCTGGGCAGCTCCCACACTTCCTCACTTGATGGATGATTCTAGCCCCATTCTAATGGCCACAGGGACTGACTCCAGGGTCACGGGTGCAGAACACAAGCAGAGCCAATTGAAATTTTAGTTTGGAATGGGAGAAGTGGAGGCCACAGAACTAGAATATTTTGGCTGCCGCCTTCAGTGCTGGGAAACTCTATCTGTGGCAGGTGGGAATGAGGCCAGCCTACAGCAGAGGTAGAACCAAGAGATGAGGGGAGGGGGGTGAACTGACAGCCTACATCCAGTGAGCCATCTAGTTCTCCAAGTTCTGTAAGTCAATGCATTTTGACCCTTGAAGTTCAAAGAGTCCAAATTAATACAGACATCACTTTTCAGTCTCAGTAAGATTTGTGGAGTATGGAGAAATTCAGGAAATAGTCAATCTCAACATTTTAATTATGAGTAGCCAAGTGTATTGAGCATAGTGACCAGCACACAGATGCACTTATAGTTTGATAAACAAATGAATGAATGAATGAATGAGTGAATGAATGAATGAATGAATGAATGAATGAATACATGATGCAGGGCAGGGGGAAGGTATCAAAGTACTGATATGAATTATTTCCAAATATAGCATGTTTTCTTTTTTTAAATACATATTTTTACAAGTAAATTGCTGTCTAACCTACACCAAAAAGTTACATTTACCCACTGCTTTGAAATTGGTACCAATAGTCAGAGAAGAAAAAAACAACTTCCAATAGTAAAAGAGAGGACCGAGAGAGGGGATGAAGGGCATGTGAAAAGTCTATGGCGAAAACATAATTTCTCTTGATTTACAGTCCTAGAAAATAACTGAAAATATATTTCAGCTCCATTAAAAGATGGCCAGGCACCATGTAATTTGTGATTACTCACATTAGCGCAGCGTTCTAGTCTTTTGCTGAAGATAGCACACTGCCCAAGGGCCTCTTTCAGCAGCTTGCTTTCATTTTGGGATGCGTTCCAAACCTGGGTTGAACTCTGCCAGAGGGCTTCACGGGCTGAGCAGGACTGTTGTCATGGTGCCAAAGCACACATCCCACATCTTCTCTACAGTGTGTCGCTGACACTCCTCCCAGGAGAAATATGATTTATAACCCCTCTCCTTGAATTTGGGCAGTCTTTTGATTTGGTCATAACCAAGAGAATGAGGTGAATGTAACTCTGCATGATTTCTGAGGCTAGGTTGTGAAAGGCAGGCAGTTTCTGCCTGATTCCTGAAACACTGACACTGGAGCCCTGAGCTGCCATAGAAGTCATCTAACTGCCCCATGGCCACCATGCTGGGAGGAAGCGCAACTGGTCCACAGTGAGAATCACATGAAAAAGCCTAAGACCACAAGAATAGAAAGAGAAATGCCTGGCCAGCCCCTGGTTGGTCCATACACTGCACTGAAAGCAGGTAACTCCAGCCACTGTCTGACTGTGACTGCAAGAGAAAACTGCCTGATCAAGCCCTTCCTGAATTCCTGATGCACAGAAACCATGGAGTGATTTGTTGCTCAGCAGTAATAACCAGAACAGTTATAAAGTTATTGGAAGGGGGTTTTAGCTATTACTGGGTCTGATATCCTAGAAATTTGTCAGACCCCAGATCTATTTTGCCAACTCCAGAATGGTCCCTCTCTAAGCATACTTGACTTCATCTGCTCCAAAGAGCAAATGGCTAGAATATCTCACAGAGATAGTTTGAGCTGCCTATACAGTGGCCCTTTACTTCTGAAAATAGATATAAAAACAGTTAAACCTCTACTAAATGATACATGTCTATGCAATTAGCAGCACTCAAATACTAATGTAAATCACCTAGATTTGTTTTTAATCCTTCCTCTAACAAAGACAGAAAAAATGAATCACTTATTATGTTAGCTTTAACTACTAGAGATGTAAAACTGTTACATATATACCAATGTGAAGCTTGTTAGTCTTAATTTTCCAATAACAATGAAAAATTTTTGACAGTGCACAGATTAGGCGCTGAATAAATGTTCCAGTAAGATTACATTATGTAGCTTTTGTAACTCAATGTGGTGGAATATTGCATTTTCCTGCCAGTGAAAATAGAGTGAAATACAGTTATTAGAATTATTGCAATATCTATATGCACATTTTCAAATATAAATGGCATACTATAAACATAAATCATCCAACTATGGTGTGATTATGTTGAAATAATACAACATGGACATGAATGAAGAGAAATGACATCGAATTGCCTTTCCAGCTACAAGATTCTAAATCCTACCATGAAGATCAGAGTTATAATTGGAAAACTGGGTAAATACTGTGGCAATAGTTTTAACCTGAGAAAAGTACCAATCCCTCTGAAACTGAAACTGTAGATACACATTCCTGTTTATCTCACCAGGCACTGCCTTTGCACTACACAGAACAGTCATATCACTAGCAGAAATAAGGTAGGATGTTAGCATAAATGTGAGATAAACTGTAAATCTGGTGAGGTGGTTAAAACTAAAATGAAGCAATGGTTTGTTGGAAAGGGTTCAAGAGGCAAAAATATAGGGGACCTGTAATGCACCGTGATCGATAGCAGCCCACAGGAGAGCAGGAGGCACTAACAGCTTACATGTCAAATATGTAGATTTTCTACATTTTTCAAAACGAGTCAACTTTGTACCCTCAGCTGCACTCCAGCTGTCTGACTGTGCACGGATGCCCAGCACAAGCAGCAGAAATATAGACAGGGAAAGCGTGAAAATCGCTTCTTGTTGTGAAGGGACCAAGGCAGGAGACTAGCAGGACTTGTCCATCGATTCCAGTGTGACCATTTACAGTCTCCAAAGCTGTTGTCCCAGTTTGCAGCAGTGGACAGAGATGATAATTCAGGATAAAGCACTGATAAAGCAAATCATTGATAACTATAAAGAACCCTGATGAGCCTTCTAGAATTTCTAGACTAGTCAGTCTCAAATCTCTCAAACAAATGCCAATGCCCCTTCTTAGGATGACTCTCTTATGATGCCCCTTTACTATCTTGAAATGAAATTCAACCTACCTGGACACAGAAGTTTTTTTAAAGCCCATAAAATGGCCTAAGTAGAATATAAAAGAAAAATAAAAGGCACGCACTGTATAATGACATAAGTTGTATTTAAATATGTAGACGCTCAGGTCTGAAGGCTGCCACCATCCGTGCGTAGAATCGTGGAAAACGTGAGAGCTGCAAACAGGCTCATTCAGGGCCGCGAGCTGTTGCAGCCGCGCTGTGGCATTCCAACACTGGGAGAACTTGCAGATAAGTTCCAAATGAAACCAAGTGTAGCCTTCCCTTGATGTACACAAGGTTCCAGAAAAACAGAGCATTATTAAAACTGCGAAATACTTTGTGTTTATACATAAAAAGGTATAGGTTTTTTTTTGTTTTTTTTTTAAGAGTGTATCTTCTAGTCGCAGGTGATCATAAATACACCTTTCACCTGCGTGACTGTCTCGTGGGGGGATTTTGAGTCGAGCAGGAGGTGTGGCGAATTTTCACTGTACAGGACTAAATATCCTGTGCCCCACCCCCGCTCACTAAATAGCAGTAGTGCCCCCCATCTCCTCCATCTTCTTGACGATTCATTTGTCCCCATGAATTTCCAAAACACCAAATGAATCAAAGCTCTGACGTTAATTTAGAAGGGATCACACTCTCCCAACCAATGCAAGTCTGTCTTTTCCTGGTTTTGGAGAAAGGAGAACTGGAATTTCAGAGGAGAGATAGAAAGGAAGTCAGAACAGGAGCCCACACACCAGAGACTTTGAGTCTGGGGTAGGGGAGGGGCAGAGGGACCCAGCGGAGTGTCCTGCAGGAGTGCGCTGGGCTTGGGACGGCATTTCCATCTGCACAAAGCTGTGAGCTGGGAGGGTAGAATGGAGACGTCTCGGGCATGCCTGAGCTTCTCTCCTTCGTTTAATAGAATTGAGAATGTTTGTAAAAAGCCACCCAAGACTGTGCTTCCTAAACCATCCATGGCAAAACCCAGACAGGAAATGGACAGTCCTGTTTATAGGAATCCAGCGCCCTCTCTGCCCCCCAGTTCCAGCCTATCCTGCGTCTCCGACCCCGTCTTGGCTGCACGCAGGGAGGAAGAAACCAGATGCTGGCCCTGCGCCATCTTCCCCTGAGTACTCTGCTCACAGCAAAGAAAGGGAAAGGGTTTTAGTGGGGCCTGTTTTGCCAGGGAGTCAGGATAGATCCCCTCTGACACTTCTCATTTCTGCAGCCTTTCAGGGAAATCTGTACTTTTTCATGAACAGTGCTAGATTTTCAGTAAGGGGAGAGTTTGCAAAATAACAATAACAACAATAATGATAACACTTTTTTTTCACATGCAGAGAACAACAGGATGGGGTTCTCGTGCCATCCACTCCAAAGGCAAGCCCACTCCACTCGCAGATGAGTGGGCACAGTCACTGACCAAGTTCCTGGGCAGGTGATGGTGGGAGGCATGACCTGCTTGACCACACTCCCAGCACTAAGGCAAGCCCACACTCTCTGTCTCCCCACATCCATTCTGGGCTATTCTACCTAAGTATTTGCTTCCTTCTCCCTCGTCTTCTCCTTTCTCGTCGGAGTTACCACCAGGCCAGCAGTGGGGATGTAGGGGTCCTCCATATCCCCCGTACAGGCCCGGTCTCTTGGGCATAATTTCCCTCCTACTAAACCCAGGAACCCCTTACTCAAACTGAGTTTCCTTCCCCATTCAATAACAATTGTTTTTTGTCTCTCTGCAAATAAGCTTTCTCATTTTACTACATATACAATGCTATTTGCTCCCTTCTTATGGGTCATGGTCAAATGTTGGACCTATTGCTAAGAACCCATCTTAATTCTGTTAAGCTCTTGGCCACAGACCCATGATGCTTGAGACCATGTGCAGCCTCTAATGCTAGGCCCACTGATTCTATCACTCTCCATTATTTTTCCTTCTTTGGGTGGCCTCTCCTGCAACATTTCCATGGTCCTGGACAGCATTTCCTGAGAAAACATCAGGTTCTGGGAGCTTTGGGCCTCCACCAGGAACTCCAATAAGTGACTGGTTGGTGCCCAGGATAAGCTTAGGAGCTTCTGTCTGGGCAGATGGAACAGAGATGAGGATCTTTGACTAGACTGAGCAGATCTGCCTACTTTGCCCTTCTAGGAAAAACTTCAATATTTAAGTAAATTGTCTACAGACGCTGGCTTACCCAACAAGCTTTTTGCCTTATTTTCTGTCTGGATTTTTATCTGAAATATTCAGTCTCAAACACCCTGCTGCCCTCTATCACAGTGAAGCTGATTTCATGACGTTTCCACAACTTCCTTCTCACTTTCATTGGTTTTCAAGGTCCATCGCAGCCTGTGTTGGGTCTGTTTGTGGTCCCCTTGTGTCATGTATCTACAAGTTGGTACTCATCGGAAGCATGTGCCTCCTGGATCAGTTTATAAGGTAAACAATCCACACTGAGATGCACCTGGAACTGTCCCTGGTCCAGACCCTCCTGGAGGACCTCAGGCATGATCTCAGTGTCAACTGAAGTGACCCTGTCCCTTTACAATACAAGGCTTAGTATAAACCACATGCAGCCTGGCCGGTGTGGCTTAGTGGTTGAGCATCGACCCATGCACCAAGAGGTTACCAGTTCGATTCCCGGTCAGGGCACATGCCCAGGTTGTGGGCCAAATCCCCATGGGGGGGGGGGGGGCGCGTGCAGGAGGCGGCCAATCGATGTTCTCTCTCATTGATGTTTCTATCTCTCTCTCTCTTTCTCTCTCCCTTCCTCTCTCTCTAAAATCAATAAAAAAAAAGAAAATAATAATAAAAAATAAATACATAAACCGCATGCAGAAAGTACAAGGACTTTGAAATTTCTGAAAATCCTAGAGGTTTTTAAATTCTCATACTCAGTTCTGTCTGTGAGCACAGGCTACCACTAAGTTAATTCAATTTATGGCTTGCTCTATCATCTCCTGGGTACTTCCCTCCCAGGTATGAAACCAGCTCCTTTCCTTGACACACATATGCACATGTTCATTTATTGATCCTTTCATTTATAAAATGTGCATGTCCTCCTAGAAAGCTCCTTTATAAAGAGGCTTACATTTTCAGGAAGGAAGATGTGCAGTAACACGATAAACAAGTAAATGCATGGTCTGTCAGAGAGAGATTAGTGCTGCAGAGACTGACGGAGCATTGCATGAAAATGTCAGCTCCATAAGGGCAGGGAATTTTGTTTGCTTTGTTGTTTGGTTCACTGACCTATTTCCAAGAGAATAGGGCCTGGCGTGTGGTGTTGAATAAATATTTATTGGATGAATGAAAGGGTAAAGGGAATACGGCAGTGGTGTACTGGTAAATGCTCAACAATTGGCTCTCTGGGTAAAAGCATATGCATATATATGTACATAAATTTTACATTTTATTTAAATATGTACTATATAATATATGATGATTATATAACATATTTTATATTATTATAAATTTTACCATATAAAGAACTTATAGTATACAATTTATAAATGATAAAGTATATAATGTTCTTCATTATAAATTAAATATAACTTACGGATTCTCCAAATTTTGCTTAACTCTTACATCCATAGCTACCTTCTGGTTGCAATGGACAAATAAATGTAGTTCCAACATGAATGTTGACTGATGATGTTGTTTACATTAAGAGAAAGATAGAGTGAAATAATAAAGGTGTATATCAAAACTTCACTCCTTCATCACTGACATGAGTGAATTGAAAAATAGATTTTGAATACTGGAAGAATATTTTTCCAATTTTTTTGCGTTTCCCACAAAGTAATAGCTCCAGACATACACACTTTTCAGTTTAAACATTATTAACATTAAGTCTAAACAATAAACAAAACAACAAATTAAGCTCTGCTTTGCATTTGCAGCTTTCTGTGGTGTAAATATTTCCACCGTGGCTGATCCAAGCCCCCAACACGATGCGCACGAGCCCCAGAGCTGGAAGGAGACGCAGTGACACCGCTTTACGTAGGATTCGCACTGTGCGCAGCAGCGGTGGCCAGCGGGGGACAGTGTTGTCCCCAGAGGATATCTGACAATGTGTGGAGACCTTCTCGGCTGCATGAGTGGGGGACAGTGTTGTCCCCCAGAGGATATCTGACAATGTGTGGAGACCTTCTCGGTTGTCACGAGTGGAAGAAGAGGTGCTACTGGGATCGAGTGGGTGGAGACCAGAGATGCTGCGCAGTACCCCCCAACAAAGAATTATTTTCCCCGAAATGTCAATAATGCCAAGCGTATCAAGAGCATAGGTAAAAGTAAAATATAACAAAATAATTTAAAAATGGTACATTTTGAGTATTTACTACCTTTCCTTTTAGTATAATGTATTTACTGGTATAATTTAGAATAATTAATTAATTATGTAGTTTCATTTTGAATAATTCCTGAAAATTTAGCAACCAGTTCTTACACACCCGTATGAGCCAGCTCAATGGCACTGAGCTAAGGTATAGTGGGGAGGTAGTCACTATTTTACGTAGAGTGATCTTAGAAAGTGGCTTTTGAACTCAGGAACCTGAAGCGAGTCAGGGGTGAGCTCTGTGGGCACCCAGGCAGGTAGGACAGCACCCGAAAGGCCTGCGCTCCGAGAGCGGGCTTGCCACGCTCCGAGAGCAGGTAGGACGCCAGTGTGGCTGGGTGTGAGTGGAAGGGGAGACAGCGGCAGAGGTGGCTCAGATGTAGGTCCATGGGAGGGTCTGAGCAGAGAAGCATCGTGGTGCTGGCGAAGGAGGAGCCATACAACAGCTTGACGTAGAGGGTGAGGTCCCTCCGTTCTTCGACTGCTTGTTAACTGCATTTACTGTGGCTGCCCCACTGCACAGAGGGCAGAGCTGGGAACCTCGTGCTGACCCCTTTCCCCGCTCCTCCCACTTCTCACCACTCTCCCGGCCTCCCAAGCATTCTTCTCCCTTCATCATCCAGAGGATTTCAACTCTCTCTAGCCCTGCCTCAAAATTCAAGCCTAGACTCATGGTAAGGCTCAGTAAAGCAAAAGGGCCTTCCTCTCCATCAATAATGAGCTTTCTCCTTCCTAGAGCACAGTGAGGTTTACATTACACTGTCCTCTGTCTTATGTTAACATACAAATGTCTTACCAATAATTATGTCAGAGGCTCCCCTAAACAAATGTTATTCTTATTACTAAAAATACCAATAATAATACCAATGCATCTGTTTTGCCACCTGACTTATAATAGGTAGCATTTCATCCAGGGCTCGCTCTGTGTCCAGTGATAAGTACTCACATATACAGAGTGACCATAATCCTGGGCAAATGATGTCATCAGGGGCATCTTCAATTAGCAAAAATAGTATCATCTATGTTTCTGGCTTTTATTGATACCCTGTGTTAACTCTTTTACCTCTCATAACAGCCTCTGATGGGAATATTACGTGTGTGTTACAGATAAGGGAACTGAGATTTAAACAGGTTAAGAGACTTGGACCATGTTTCACAGTTGTAGGGTAGAGCTGGGATTCAGAGCCACGGCTGTCTGACTCCAAAGGCAGCTCTTACCTGCCCACCTCAACTTCCAGCCCACTTCATGCCACAGCCCCCCTGCATCCTGTACTGACTGTCCCAGAACCTCCCACCCTGCAAAAGTCTTGCAATTAAGAATAAGGATAATATGCCCAGCCAGTGTGGCTCAGTGGATTGAGCATCATCCCATGGACTGAGAGGTCCCAGTTCGATTCCTGGTCAGGGCACATGCCCGGGTTGCGGGCTCGATTCCCAGTGCCTCCAATCAATGTTTCTCTCTCACATCGATGTTTCTATCTCTCTTTCTCTCTCCCCTCCGCTCTCTCTAAAAACAATAAAAACATTTTTAAAAGAATAAGAATAATATATACAATATTTTTCATCAATTGTTATAGAAGTAAATAAAAAGGACCCATCTTCTTTTAATTATAATTGCTAGAGCAGTTTTAAAATCTTACAAAGTATCTCCCATAAGTACTGAATATTTTTGTAATTTTTAAAAAGAAAGCAGCAGCCCTGGCTGGTTTGGCTCAGCAGTTAGAGCGTTGGCCTGCGGACCAGAGAGTCCTGGGTTCGGTTTCTGCTATGGGCACGTACTTCGGTTGCAGTTTGTCCCTGGCCCTGGTTGGGGTCATGTGGGTGGCAACCACTCGATGTGTCTCTCTCACTTCGATGTTTCTCTCTCTCTCTTCCTCCCTCTCTCCCTCCCGCTCTATCTGAAGATAAATGCAAAAATGTCCTCAGGTGAGGATAAAAATAAAATAAAAAGAAAGCAGTTAGCCTTGTGTTGCACATTGTTATTTGCTTGCAGACTTCAAAATCAGCCTTAATCAAAGTTGCCTATGAGTGAGGCGCCATCATCAATCTTTCACTGAAGGTCCACATGTTTCTTCCCTTGGTGACTCTTGATCTCCTCTTTTTGTAATCGCTGCCAAGAATTCGGTGTTTCCCTTGGCTGGGAGAGAGGCACAAGCCTTTTGTAGGTTTCTCTGTCTCACTCAGAGTTACAATATCAAGTTTAGTTATAGTGCATTTTGGAGACAGGAAAGAGACACAAGAAAGAAAAAAACATCACTTCAAGCAAGTCTGCTTCTGACGCACCAAACGGTCTCTGTCATGCTCCAGTATCTTGCTCACTCTAGAAGTATCAGTCACCCTGCTGTTTTCCCATAGTGGTGACATTTTTATTTATCTGAGCCATAAAGCTTGTGCTTGGGAAGGAGAACCGTGGGAGACTAGATACCAGTGAGCAAACACCAGCTGGGGACAGCAGGATCTTGAAACAAGTCTGTTACAGTTCTGAGGATCATGAAAGAAGTCTGATTAAAAGTCATATTTTCAATCTATGTGGCTTTCCCTTCTTTTTCTGAGAAACCATAAATTGTAGGATTTTGTAAGAAAATGGTATGGACAATAAAAAAATCAGGGAAAAGAATAAACCAAAGAAAAGAAACAAAAATATTAACAAATGAGCAAAGAAATGAGTAAAACAAAAAAATACACAAACTTTCTGGAGAGCAGTTTGACAAAATGTACAAAATTCATCAAAGATGTATATAATTTTGATGCAGGGCATCCACTTCTAGGAATTTCTCTTAAGGAAGTAATTAGGGAAGTCTGTAAATATTTAGCTTCACAAATGTTTATCTTAACATTGTTTGTAATGACAAAAAAAAGGAAAAAATATAAATATTCAATAATAGATAATTAGTTCAGAAAGCTTTGTTCCGTCTAAATGGTAGAATACTATGAAGCTATTTAAAATAATACTGTGGAAGTTATTTATTAATGTCAACAGAAATTATTTAAATAGTTTAGAGTGAAAAAAATCAGATTAAAATGTAATATGGGGGAAATTCTGCTACTGTCCAAGGAGAAGTAACAGGAAACAGATTTATCCTCCTGTTAGAAACAACCAAAAAATGGACAAACTATATGAACAATGGTTTTTGAGACACTGTCCATTAGTCAACCAAGGACAGTGATTTCCCAGAAATGAACAATAAATGAGGTGAGCCCTGCCACCATCCTAGTTGACTGCTGTGAGAGAGTTTCCAGACCACAGTGCAAAGAGGCAGAGACCAGTGGATTCCCTGAGTTACAGAGACGGCAGACAGACCTCAAGGAAACTAAGGTGGCTACAGTTTGCAGGAAAGAGAACTTGAAAGGAGAGAGCTTTGCACACTGGAAATATTCAGAAGGTCGGTCTTGAGTACTCCGCTGAGTACTGATTGGTGCACCCATGTGAGGAAAGTACTTGAGGCCAGGGAAAGAAGCACTCAAGAGGATGAGAGAGAACAGCCTGACACACCGCTGGGGCCAGGAACAGAGCCTGTTCCCATTACACAGACTAGAAAACCTCATGACTCACAGGGCCTTAGGTAAAGTATACAAATTGGCTTTGCTTCAGTAATGAAGAATAATGAGCCCTAGCCAAAGCACTACCCTGATCCTGCCTGATAACTTAAAAACAAGACCCTGCCCTGGCCAGTTTGGCTCAGCGGTTAGAGCATCGGCCAGCGGACCAGAGAGTCCCTGGTTTGGTTCCCGCTAAGGGCACGTACCTCAGTTGCAGTTTGTCCCCAGCCCTGGGTGGGGTCATGTGGGTGGCAGCCACTCAATGTGTCTCTCTCACATCGATGTTTCTCTCTCTCTTCCTCCCTCTCTCCCTCCCACTCTATCTGAAGATAAATACAAAAAAATGTCTTTGGGTGAGGATAATAAAACAAAAAACAAAAACAAAACAAGACCCTAAAGCAGCGGTTCTCAACCTGTGGGTCGCAACAACCCTTCTGGGGGTTGAACGACCCTTTCACAGGGGTCGCCTAAGACATAACAGTAGCAAAATTACAGTTATGAAGTAGCAACGAAAATAATTTTATGGTTGGGGGTCACCACAACATGAGGAACTGTATTAAAGGGTTGCGGCGTTAGGAAGGTTGAGAACCACTATGGCCTAAAGGGTCAAACTGTTCCAAGTAAACTAACTATGTTGCAAAGTTCAATAATATTTATGGGAATATAAAATCATCCAGCACACAGCAAGTAAAATTCACCATATCTGGCATCCAGTCAAAATTATCAAGGATGAAAAGAAGGAAAATAAAACTCATAATGAGGAGAAAAATCAGTCAAAACTGACCCAAAACAGACACAGATGTTAGAGCTGATAGACAAGGACACTAAAAGAGTTGTTATAATTGTGTTCCATGTGTTCAAAAAGTTAAATAGAGAAGTGGAAAATATAAAAAAGACACCAATCAAGCTTTTAGGGATTAAATATACAATTACTGCCCTGGCCGGTTTGGCTCAGCAGTTAGAGCGTTGGCCTGCAGTCCAGAGAGACCCGGGTTTGGTTCCCGCTAAGGGCATGTACTTCGGTTGCAGTTTGTCCCCAGCCCTGGTTGGTCATGCAGGTGGCAGCCACTCGATGTGTCCCTTTCACATCGATGTTTCTCTCTCTCTCTCTTCCTCTCTCTCCCTCCCACTCCATCTGAACAAAAAATGAAAAAATGTCCTCGGGTGAGGATTAAAAAAAAAAAAAAATATATATATATATATATATATATATATATATATATATACACACACACACACACACACAATTACTAAGATTTTTTTAAAAAGTATTGGATGGCATTAATGGCAGACTATACATTGCATAAGAAAAGAATAGTGAACTTTAAGATATAGCAATAGAAACTATCAAATATAAAACACAGAGTGAAAGTGAATTTTAAAAACATAAAAAGAGCATTTGGCAAGCTGTGTAACAACTTCAAGCAGACTAATATACATGTAAGTAAAAGCCCTAAAGGAGAAGAGAGACAGATAGTTACCAAAACATATTTGAGGAAAAAATTGCCAAAAATGTTTCAACTTTGATAAAAGGTATACACACAGGGATGCAAGAAACTCAACAAACCCAATCACTCAAAGAAACAAGAAGAAAACTACATCAAGGCACATCATAATCAAATTGTTCAAAATCAGGGAAAAAAGAAAATCTTAAAGGAAATCAGGGGGAGGAAAAAAAGACATGATATACAGGAAACAAAGAAAGGGATCACAGATGACTTCCTGTAGAAGCAATGCAAGCAGAAAGACAGTGGAGCAGGATCTTTGAAGGACTGACAGGGGAGAAAAGTGCCCATTTATATCCTGAATATGCAGTGATAATATCTTTCAAAAATGAAACAATAAAGATATTTTTAGACATACAAAAGCTGAAAAAACACATTATTAGCAGACTGCATTATAAAAAGTGTCTTTTTTTTTTTTATCCTCACTCAAGGACATTTTTCCATTTTTTGTTCAGATAGAGTGGGAGGGAGAGAGAGGAAGAAACATCCATGTGAGAGAGACACATCGAGTGGTTGCCACCCACACAACCCCAACCGGGACTGGGGGCAAACTGCAACCGAGGCATGTGCCCTTAGCAGGAACCGAACCCGGGCCTCTCTGGTCTGCAAGCCAATGCTCTAACTGCTGAGCTAAACTGGCCAGGGCAAACACTAAAATTTTTAAAAGTTATAGCTACTAAGCCAACAAAAGTGATAAAATGTAGTCATAAAAATATCAATTAATAAGAAGGCTGAAAAAGCAAAGGAGTAGGGACAAAGAATACATGGAACAAATAAAAGAATAATATCAAGATGATGGATTTAAACCTAACTTTATCAATAATCAAATTAAATGCAAATGGTCTCAACTCCCAGTTAAAAGGCACAGATCGTCAGAATGTATTTAAAAAGCAAGACTCGACGATATGCTGTCCACCGGAAATGCATTTTAAATATAAAAATACAAATGGGTTAAAAAAGGATGGAAAGATATATTATCTTAAGATCATTCAAATGAAAGCTGAAGTGGCTATATATAACACAAACAATGTAGACCTCAGAGCAAAGAATATCACCAGGGATACAAAAGGTAATTCCATTGTGATAAAGGATTTATTAAAAGGATGTAATAATTCTAAATGTTTATCCCTTTAATCACACATTTGCAAAATACATGAAGCAAAAACTAAAAGATATTCAAAGAAGAACAGACAAATCTATAATTATAGTACCAGAAGATTTCAACTGCCTTCTCTCAACAATTGATAGAAGTAGACAGAAAATTAATAAGGATATAGGATGTTTGAACACTATCAACCAATCTGACCTAATTGACATTTAGAGAACATTCCACCCAACAGCAGCAGAATACACATTATTTTCAAATATACATGAAACATTTATAAAGAGAGACAATATTCTGGGCTATAAAATAAGTCTCGTTTAATAAATTTAAAGAGCTATAAGTCACACAATTTTGTTTTCTGACTACTATAAAATTAAATTAGAAGTCAATACTAAAAAGATTTCTGAAAACAATCTCCAAATATTTGAAAATTAGTGACATACTTCTAAATAATCCATGTGCAAAAAAAAGAAATAAAAAAGGAAATAATAAAATATGTTGAGTAAATGAAAATGAAAACACAACATATCGGAATTTGTAACATGCTGCTAAAGTAGTACTTAGGGAGGAAATCATAGAGTTAAACGCCTATATTAGAAAAGAAAAAAGGTCTCAAATCAATGACTTCAGTTTTTAGCTTAAGAAACTATAAAAAGAAGAGCAAATTAAATCCAAAGTAAGAAGAAGAAATAATAAAGATCAGAGCAGAACAAAAAGACATCTAGATTAGAAAGACAGAAGTGAAGATATCTTTGTTTAAATGGAATATACTCAGCCACAAAAAAGAATAAAGTCATAGATTTGCGACAGCATGAATGGACTGAGAGGGTATTATGCTAAGTGAAATAAGTCAGACAAAGACAAATGCCATATGATATCACTGAATGTGGCATCTAAATAACAGAATAAACAGACAAAACAGAAACAGTCTCATAGATGCAGAGAACAAGCTGATGTTTGCCAGATGGGAGGGGGCTGGAGAGCTGGGTGAAAAAGGTGAAGGAATTAAAAAGTACAAATTGCTAGTTACAAAATAGTCATGAGGACGTCAAGTACAGCATAAGGAATATAGTCAATAATTGTAATAACTATGAGGGTTGCCAGGTGGGTACTTGAATTATCAGGGGTAACACTTCATAAATTATATAATTATCTAACCACTATGCTATACACTTGAAACTAATATAAAATAATATTGTAAGTCAACTGTAATTGAAAAATAAAACTTAAATGAGTTTAGCATGGTTGCAAGATACAAGATCAATGTATTTAAAAATCAGTATTTTGCCCGCTCTGTGTGGCTCAGTGGTTGAGCATTGACCCATGCACTAAGAGGTCGCTGGTTCAATTCCCGGTCAGGGCACAAGCCCAGGTTGTGGGCCCGATCCCCAGTGGGGGGCATGCAGGAGGCAGCCAGTCAATGTTCTCTCTCATCGATGTTTCTATCTCTCTCTCCCTCTCCCTCTCCCTCTAAAATCAATAAAGAAAAAATATTTTAAAAATAAATGAAAATAAATAAATAAAAAATCAGTATTTCTATATATTAGCAAAGAACAATTAGAAATCAAGATTTGCCCTGGCTGGTTTGGCTCAGCGGTTAGAGCGTCGGCCTACGGACCAGAGAGTCCCGGGTTCGGTTCCCACTGAGGGCATGTACCCCGGTTGCGGTTCGTCCCCACTCCATTGGGGTCGTGTGGGTGGCAACCACTCAATGTGTCTCTCTCACATGGATGTTTCTCTCTCTCTCTCTTCCTCCCTCTCTCCCTCCCACTCTGTCTGAAGATAAATGCAAAAATGTCCTCAGGTGAGGATAAAAAAAAAATAGAAATCAAGATTTAAAAGAAAACACACCATTTATAATAGCTTAAAAGTAAATCTAAATCTGACAAAATACATGAAAGACCTGTGTGCTAAAAACTGCAAAACACTGCTGAGGGACATTTTATTTTATTTATTTATTTATTTTAATTTTATTATTATTTTTTGCATTTATCTTCAGATAGAGCAGGAGGGAGAGAGGGGGGAAGAGAGAGAGAGAAATATCGATGTGAAAGAGACACATCAACTGGTTGCCACCCACACGACCCCAACCAGGGCCGGGGACAAACTGCAACCAAGGTACGTGCCCTTAGTGGGAAATGAACCTGGGACTCTGTGGTCCACGGGCCGACGCTCTAACCGCTGAGCAAAACCAGCCAGGGTGCTGAGGGACATTTTATTTTTTATCCTCACCTGAGGACATTTTTTTTTTTTTTTGCATTCATCTTCAGCTAGAGAGGGAGGAAGAGAGAGAGAGAAACATCGATGTGAGAGAGACACATCGAGTGGCTGCCACCCAAACAACCCCAACCAGGGCCGGGGACAAACTGCAACCGAGGTACGTGCCCTTAGTGGAAACCGAACCCAGGTCTCTCTGGTCCACGGGCCGACGCTTTAACTGCTGAGCCAAACTGGCCAGGGCATTTTAAAAGACCTAAAAAAATTGAGTTGAATACCATGTTCATGTGTCAGAAGACTCAATATTATTAAGATGTTAATTCTCCTCAAATTTGTCTAAAGATTCAAAGTAATCCCCGTGAAATCCCAGTGGATTTATTAATAGAATTTTACAACCTGATTATAAAGTTCATGTGGAAAGAAATGCAAAGGATCTAGAATAATCAAATCAACTCTGAAAAAAAAGGAACAAGTCAGAGAGCTAACATTGACTGATTTCAAAATTTATTACAAAGATACAGTAAAAAGACAGTGTGCTACTGGTATGAAGACAGACAAATACAGAAGAATAGAGAGTTCAGTAATAGACTCATGCATATATGAGCAGTGAATTTTTCACAAATGTGTACAGTACAGAAAGGATTGTATTTTGAACAAATGATGGAACAACTGAACATCCATAAGAGAGAAAGGGGGAGAGAGAGCGAAAAGAAAGAGGAGGAGGTGGAGGACAGCAATTTTGATGTATGCCTCACACCATATAAAACATTAATTTATACCAGATGATAGATCTCAAGATAAGATTTTAAACTATAAAATTTCTAGAAAAAATATAGGAGAAAACATTCATGGCCTTGGGTTAGGCACAGGTTTCTCATATGTGACAACAAAAACAATAATGCAGACCGGTGCAGCCACTATGGAAAACACTATGGTATTTCCTCAAAATATTAAAAATTGAACTGCCACTTGACCCAGTGATCCCACTTCTAGGAATATACCCTAAGAAGCCCGAAACACCAATCAGAAAAAATATATGTACCCCCATGTTCATAGCAGCACTATTTACAATCACTAAGATCTGGAAACAGCCCAAGTATCTATCAATAGATGAGTGGATACAAAAGCTGTGGTACATATACACAATGGAATACTGTGCAGCTGTAAGAAAGAAAGATCTCTTATCCTTTGAGACAACATGGAGGGACCTCGAGAGTATTATGCTAAGTGAAATAAGCCAAGCAGAGAAAGACAAATATCACATGATCTCACTTATTTGTGGAATATAATGAACAAGGTGGGCTGATGAACGAAATAGACCCAGAGTCATAGAAAGGAGTATAGTTCAAACTGACAAACCTCACAGTAGGGGGGTGGGGGGGGATGGATGAGATGAAACAAAGAACTTATATGCATGTATGCATAACCAGTGGACATAGACAACAATGCTAGGGAGGTGGGGGTGGGGCAGGATGGGGAGGAGTGTGCCTAGGGGGGGAAAAGGAGAAACATCTGTAACAAAAATTAATTAATAAAAACTGGAGAAAAAAATTAATAAACTGACTTCATCAAAATGAAAACCTTCTGCTCTACAAAAGACACTGTTAGGAGATAGAAAAGGTAAGCCACAGACTTGGAGAAATATTTGCAGGTCATATAGCTGGCAAAGGACTTGCATCCAGAGTATAATAAGAACCCTCAAACTCAATAAGAAAATAACCCAATATTTATTAAAATTAGCAGAAAGGATATTTGATGACAAATAAACACACAAAAAGCTGTTCAACATCAGTTATTAGGAAATACAAATTAAAACTACAATGGGATTCCATTATAATTAGAATAGTAAAAATTTAAAAACTGACCATACCAAGTGCTGACAAAGATAGAGAAGAACCATATTGTCATATACTGCTAGGAATAAAAAGTGGTATAACCGCCTGGCCAGTGTGGCTCAGTGGATTGAGCATCGTCCCATGGACTGAGAGGTCCCAGTTCAATTCCAAGTCAGGGCACATGCCCGAGTTGCAGGCTCGATCCCCAGAGGGGGATGTGCAGGAGGCAGCCAATCCATGTTTCTCTCTCACATTGATGTTTCTATCTCTCTCTCTAAAAAATCAACAAAAACATATATCTTTTTTAAAAAGTGGTATAACCACTTGGAAACTATTTGGCAGTTTCTCAAAAAGTTAAACATACAGCTGCCATATGATTCCGTCATTCCATTCCTAGGAGTTTACCCAAGAGAAATAAAACATTCATGCAAAGACTTGTATACAAATGTTCATGGAAATGTTCTGTTATGTTTATTTGTAATAGCCAAAAGAGGAAACAAACCAAATGTCCTTAACAGGTAAAAGAATAAAAAAACTGTAGCACATCCATACAACAGGATTCTGTTCAACAATGAAAAGGAATAAACTCTTGACTGTGCTACAGCTTGGGAGAATATCAAGATAAGTATGCTGAGTGAAAGAAGCCAGATAAGAAGAGTACATAATGTATAATACCATTTATATAAAATTCTAGAAATTTTAACTAATCCACGGTGACAAAAAGCAGACCTGTAGTTTCCTGAAAATGGGACGGTGGGAGAAGCAACATGGAGGGTTACAACTGAGCACAAGGAAACTCTGGAGGTGATGGGTATGTTCCCTACCTTCATTGTGCTGATGGTTTCGCTGGTGTACACACATGTCAATACATTAAACTGTACATTTGTAAAATGTGCAATTTATTATATGCCAATTAGTCATCAATAAAGCTGCTAAAATAGTACAGACTTATTTTGGTAAAAATATCTATCTATGCATATTTGTATGATTGGGAAAGAGCATATACATTAAAAGGTTTAAACACAGTTTATTTTTCTTTTTTACCTTCTTTTCCCTTATCTTTCTCTTCTTCTTTTGCTTAATAGCAATTTCTTATTTTCCAAATATGACATTTATTATGTGCGTAACAAAAAGAACAGTGTGGAGCAAAAGAACCAGGGAAGCGGAGAAGGAAAGCTAGTGATTTTGTTAACCAAATCAGAAGAAAGAACAGGAGAGACAGTTTGGAGAAATTATAAAGAACATCTCTTATTTCAGAGCAAAGAGTTTTACAGAAATTCATCAGGAACAAAACAAAACAAAACAAATCAAAGATCAAATTGGTGACTTTTATGCAAACCAACTTGTCATAAATTTCCAAAGTAGTTTGACTAGATTATTACAGTTTCAGAAATATGTACATAAAAAAAAATTAAGGTTGGTTATTTTCCAAGCAGCAACTTCAATGCAGTGTGCAGAGGACAAGCCCAAAAGGTGGCTGAAGGTTTGGAAAGAACAAAATCATTTTCTACATGGTGATGAATTTCCAGCTAAGAGAAGATGGATGGTCTAGTTAGATTTACTGCCAGTGGCAGTTCCGAAAAAAACAGTTTTCTGTTTTTGGTAGAATAGGCTGCTACATTAGTATAGCTGACATACTTAGTGACCTAAATAACTTTCTGGAATAAAAAAGATTGTACAAATGACATTTTGTGTGTGTGTTAGAGCTGATGGCTGGTGAAACTGTGGCAAGGAGATACTAGAAGATTACGTGTTTTATTAAGTCCCAAAGCCCTGAGATGGAGCAGCATTTGAAGGCAGGGTACTCCAACTCTCTGCTATTTTGGAAAATACACAACAGACGACACTGTTGATTGTTTGGGAAAAGAAGGGACAGTATAGCCCCGTGGTCACGTCCACAGTCTTAAGAGACAGACAACACACGTTAAGTTCCCAAATCCATCACTTTCTATGGGGCCTTGGGCACTTTATTTCTTTCATCAGCCCAATAAATTTCCAACAGTTAGTTGTGGGTTGTTATGAGGATGGAATGAGATACTACGGGAAAGCCACTTAGGTTTAAAATGTCATGCTTACTCTAATGTCCTTGATAAATTTTAGAATTTTTGGGGTCATTCCTAAATGAAAACTAAAAGAATACTTTAGAATAATAGAATGTTAGCACCGAAGGGGCCTTGGATACGACGGTCCAGTTCTCCAAACCGAGGCCTGGGGAATGGAAACGGAGGCGGAGCCTAAGCTCTCCCTGCTCTCCCTGTTTAAAGTGTGTCCCGTTGCACACCACAGCTGCTTGACATGCTCATCTGGATTTACTGTGAGTTCTTCATCAGCTCATAACTTCTACTGAGCAATGCCTAGGATGTGTTAAGTGAGCACAAAACGGTCAGCGGGGCTGAGCTCGCCAGGGTGCTCGAAAAGTGTTACCAGGTGATGGCAACTCCATGACAATGTCAAGACAAGACAAGGAATAGTTCCAAAAGCTCCCTAGTGTGAAAATGATCGCCTTCTCCTTCGCTCTTCGCTCTCCCTCTCACACGCACACACGCTTTCTCTTTGTCTTCTTTGCCGGGATCAATAAGCACTTACGCAGCAAAACCAACTCCTTCTCAAACCACAGTGTCCAGAAATAAAATGTACCCTTAAAATAAACGTCCATGTAAGGTTCCACTATTTCAGATTTACTGACCATCTCTACTTATTCTAAATAACTTGCTCAGCACATTGTTTATAAGACAAGAAGAGAAATCAACTCCTTAATTACTCCTTCCCATTTCATGGTTCAAATTCCTATTCGGATTGGATCTGAGAGTCAACAGACCCCAGCAAAAATGGTGAAGGACACACTTCCAGCTTCTCCTGAGTGCTGGTGTCACAGTGTGGCTGAAAGCAAACTGTTCAATTTAAAACCATGCACCACAATGTGCTCCAAACACACATATACGTTATTTTCAGACTCAACTATTTGAGGCCATCCACACATCTATTTCTCTCTCCACTACTTAAAAATTAAACTAAACTTGACTCTACCACTCCACAAAATTCTCTTTTGTTTATTCTAAAGTCTGCCTCCTCTTCCTGCTGTGTTTTCACAGATGACGGGAAGCAAAGTGACAGTGAAGTGAGGAAGGTCCGGCTCCGTGTGGGAAGCTAATCGAATCCTCCCAAGGCAGCTGCCAGCAGCATTCTGACCCTTACTGGGATTGTTCAATATTGCGATGAAAAGTGCAAATTGTAGCTCAAATATGTCTTCACTCTAAGTGCATTGGGTCATTTACCTTAATAATGTGAACGTGCTCTCATTATCATGTTCAACTTGATTATTGTACGGTCTAACATTTAAAAGTGCACTTCAGATAAAAGAATGTATAAATGCATGATTGGTTCCTAATAAATTGAGCAACCCCTTAATGAACTGTGAGCCATCTAGAGAGGAACTATCACATGCCAGTCACAGAAATGGCAAACCAGACAAAAATAGGTTTGGTGTGTGTGCACATGTGTGCGTGCATGTGTGTATATGTGTGTGTATGCATGCGTGTGTGCACGCAGGAAGAGAAGGTGATCTTTCTCTATCTTCCATGATACACTCATTGCTAACTTTGTTGGGAAAAAAAAACTAGGAGCATTCAAGGCAAGCAGAGAAATTAGTTCATTTAGGAGCCAAGCATAAATGTGGCCCATCCTTGGGCAGTGTTCAGCGTGGCTGACCCTGCACACCTAAATAGGAAGGTTCAGGGCGGCGTGTGGAGAAATCTCCCGGCAGTTTTCTCACTGCTTTCTTCAAGGTAAGGTAGAGCTGACCAGGAGGTCAAATTTTCTCAGTCATTTAAGACACATCTGTCCTTCTTCTCTCTATTCCCATTTCTCTCCCCCCCCCCCCGCCCCCCGTCTTTTCTCTTTGGCCTTTCCTTACTGAAAGCATATCTTTTAGTGTTAGAGCAGGCAAAGGCACTGGCCAGCCAGTCTGTTCGTGCAGTTTAAAACTAGAAGTTTGGTCTCTTATTTATGAAATATATTTTACCTTTACTTCTGATTGGAATCTAAACATTTTCAGATGAATGAGGCAATGTGTCTACTTTATTTCTTACTCAGATATCGGGTCAATCCAGGTGAAGTTTGAACGAGCTTGAAGAGTTTCTGTATTTACTTGGCAGCAGGCTCATCCATCAGAGAGGAAGGACCAGCGGATCGGCATCTACGCTGTTCACAGGGCGCGGCGTAAGCCCCAGAGGAACACCATGGAGCAGCGCTCCCGTCACAACCCGGGCACCACTCTCGACGGGCCACGTGTGCACGACAGGCCATACGCACAAGAAAGGCAAGTTCATTAGAGACAGGATGGTGGGGGAAGGGCTCACAGAAGAGATGAAACTTGAGCTTGGCCTTAAAATATGTGACGGCAAAAATAAATCCAGGACATTGGGGCAGGCCCCAGTTGAAGCCTGAATTGAGAAAGAACAGCATGTGTTTGGGGTCTATGGAGAAGCCCAGGTAAGGCTGCAAGGACAGTCCATGGAAGGAACATGGTGACATGAGAGGCTGAGGACCGTGAAACTGGCTCGGTGAGGTGGGAGTGACGCTGCATGACTTGTGCAGCTGAGGCTGGGTCAGAAGAGGCAACGAGGTTTTGTGCCTTCCCCTCTCCTCTCTCCTCTCTGTCTCCTCTCTTTCCTCTCTGTCTCCTCTGTCTACACACACACACACACACACACACACACACACACACACAGACCTTGGGAGCCCGAAGCCAACAGGTGAGAATGCTGGAGAGATCACATGGAGAGAGCAGAGAGAGGTGCCTGCGGAGGTCCAGCCTTTCAAGCCCATGGACTCTGTCTCTTCTAGCTGAGATCCTGCACATCATGAACCAGAGATGAGACTCTATGCTCTGTCCTGACCTACAGAATCCAGGAGCATAAGAAATGGTCATTGTATGCCACTCACTAAGTTATGGGGCAATTTGAATCAAAGCCATAGTACCTGTAAGACCCCATCTCTTTACTATAAGCCACCAAGCACACCTTGTCCTTCTACAGCCCCCATTCCAGCGGTCAGCAGATTTTCTTTCTATAAAGAACTAGAGAGTAACCAGTTTAGGCTTTGCACACCCTTTGCCGCTGCTATATGAAAGCAGCCTTGGATAATACCTGAATGAATCTGTGTTCCAGTAAAACTTCATTTATAAAAACAGGCATTAGGCTGAATTTGGCCTGGGGGACTAGCTTGATGACTCCCCCCACCATCCTTAGGGTTCATTAGCAATCGGTCACATGATCATAGTAGTCCAAGGTTGGTCCTGAAGGCTGCACCCGGAAGACAGGGACAGTACATAGTGTCCATGTCCAAGACCATGTTACGTGAGCCAGAGTGAACAAAAGGTCTGGGGTGACATATTTCCCCACCCTCCACCCCCACCACTGAGCAAGGCCAACCATTTCTGCCACCACGATAGCTAGGTCCTCAGAACTATCCTAAGTTGGAATCCTTCCTCCTCCTGCCTCCTATTTTACTTCATTCTTAATTGCCCCATTTGACTGTGTTCAACACCGTAATCCTGAGGGCTTTTCTCCTGGCTCAAAGCAAAGCCAATTTGTGAAACCCAGTTCCCTGTCACTAAGTGCTCAGAATTCATTTCAGAAACCAAAAGGGTGCTCTTCACCCATGATACATGGAGCTCAAGGATGGGTAAGAATGCATCCCATAGTCCAATTCCTATTCCTTGAAATGCCTTCAACTGTGAGCAGCAGAGAGTGACAAGTAGACAGGAGAGTACAATGGGACTGTGCTTTTGTTCCTGCCTCCTGAGAGCCGAGTTGCTGTTGGGCCCTTGATATCTGTAAGTGCTGATTTTGCAATGATGGTGAAGTAAGCAGTACTGAGTTCACAAGTTCAGATCACAGAACACGCTGAGAAAGAGGCCTTAATGAGAGACAGAAGGACTATAAGCTAGCCAGAAAATTCGCCTCTCCTTCCTCCTGGTTTTACAGGATTCTCTAATAAGGGGATAACTTGGAGAAAAAGGAAAGAAACTCAACTAAGTGTAACAGCAGGAGTCCCTCCAGCAATCTTCTAAGCAGCTTCCTGAGAAGGTCTCCAGCCCTTCAGCAGAGCCGGGAAGGCTTAATGAGAGCGGCCTCATGTGCGTGACCCGTGGACAGCTGCAGGGAGGCTGGGTTCCCAGGGACCTTCGCCTGCCCGACATCAGCTGGCCACTCAGAAAAAACAGCACCGGAGGGACTCTCAACGCCTGTTCTCAGCCCTGACCAAACTGTTATTTTATTTTATATATATGATATACACATATTCTATACATATACATATCTACGGTTTGCCTTATATAACAGGGTCACTGAAATGTAGGTAATAAAGGGTGCTAAGAAAATGAATTTGCAATTTTATTTCTAAGATAAATGGAGAGTGAGAACAGAATTATGAATAAAGCTTCTGTTGCATCAGTCCAAAAGACCATGGCAATCACAAACACAGATTGTTCAAAGGGGAGAGGTGTCACCCTTAGAAGGCAGACAAAGACCTGTCCGATGGACCTAAAGGGCTCTTGGGCATGGCAGTGGGTTAGAAACATGGCAAGCTCAAGCAGCCAGTGTAGGAATGGTTGGGGAATCTTTGAATGGAGGAGATCCTTTCTTCCTCCACTACCTGTCCCCGAAACCCTGACAACTTTATAAAGACGCAGGCCAGCAGTCGCAGTGAACCATCACCTCAGGACACAGCGGAACCGACATGTTTTCAAAAAGCCCTGTTAAAACAGTTGTGTGTGTGAGAGCCAGCTCAAACCTTCTGGGGAAACATGTTTAAAAGAATCGCTTTGATTTATAAAAGGGAGCAGAGTGAATTCCGTTCTGAAATCCCACACAAAGGCTTTCCGCGAACCAGACTGCACTTGCCAAAGCCGAGCGCAGTATGTGCAGGACTGGATGGCCAGCCACCGACTCACTCTTCTCGGCCGCTGAACGGACCCAGAGGACCGCTGCAGCTCCTCCAGAAACTCGGAAGTGCTTTCCAGAGTTAGTATCTTGGTGGCACTTTGTAGCACTCTAAGCAAAGTTCAGTTAGGAGAGAGGGAAAATGGGGATGATCTGGTGACGACGTTTATTAAGCATTTTATCTTCGGAGCATAACCTTTTTCCTGAGTTATGTCGACGGGTTAACATTGCTCTTACTGACCTGTGAGCAATTACCAGCCTCAAAACATGGCAGAAGGGTGAAAGTTCAGAAAAACAGTAGCGCAGCTATTTCCCTTCTGGATACACATGGACGTCATCATGAGCCATCGAGAAATCGCTCCCTCCACCCCCGCTCCCCCACTCTTCTCAACTAGAGCCCAAGGCCAAACGTTAGCCACAAACTATACATACTTCTTTTTTCTTTATCACAAAACTAGGCTAGGAACTTAACTCAAGACTTCTTATAAAACCTACCTCAAAAGTCCCGATTTTCCTGAACAGCACAGAAAAAGCCAGATTCTTGGACTTTGCTCTGGAAAAGCAAGAGAGGTCTTTCAAAGCCCTATCTTTTGCCCTAATTAGAGCTCCGTGCTTGAAGCCTGCTGCTTAAAGGACTGCAAGCCACGTGCTGATTCAGCAACCTGATTTCTTACAACAAACTCATCCTGCAATCACTGACATCTGAAAAACTAACAACGCTTGGATGGTTCTTTCTCCTGTGGAGACATAGGCTTACACGGAGGACCAGGGTGCAATTATTTTCAGGGAGTAAAACACAGACAGAAGGAAACATTTCAATGCACTAGGCAAATGTCAGGCCCAAATCCTATTCTGAAATAGAGACATGGGGGCTGTTGTGTTGAAAGTTTGGTTTCGGCTTGGGCTACATTGCAGCGAGGTTTGCTTGGTTTTGCCTTTCTGCTGTCTTAGCTGGATCCTGAGCCTACAGCAGGCGTGTGGTCCTAGCGTAGGGAGGGCAGGGACAAAGGTCCTCATAGTGATTGCAGGCCGGGGAGCCCAGGAGGAAGGACCGCCAGATGTCAAGGAGCAAGAGTGGCAATGGGGCCTCCTCATGGAGGGCTGTGACTGGTGTCACCTGGGAAGGAGTTTGAGCTAATATTGAATTGTAAGGTTTTTTGGGTTTTTTTCCTCATTGTAAATCTCATCTGTAAACTCAATTGTATCATGGAGTAGGTATCACAGCGGGTGAGAGAATGGTCGGTGTCAGCAGCGAGCGCATTCGGAAGTCCAGGGAAAAGCCTCAGGAGAAAATCACCACCAACCTTTGTGCAGCAGGTTGGGGCTTAGGATCCAGGAAGGGGGGAGGAGACATCAGAATCATAGAGCTAAGGATGCTGGCAAATATGTGCCAAGGTAACTTTGCCCAGCCCAGGTGACTCCCCCAGGCCCTGGAGGCGTTACCTGGACTCACCTCATTCTTTCTAATCAAAGCGAGACTGCGGCTTGCATTCTGTGCTCACTTTTTTGAATCACAGCCTGAACTGACAATAGGAACATGTCAAGCAAAATCCCAACATTAAAACAAAGTTGCCTAAAGGGTATCCTACGTGGGACATAGGGTACATGGGGCACATGCAGCCAGAGTGTGGAACAATGCCTGGCCTCGAGCAAGCCCTCAATAAATGTTTGCTGGATGGGGTGAGGCAATGACTGTACCTTTCCAAAGACCAAGCAGGCTAAGCAACGGAAACTCGCAGATGCACGCGTAACTGCCCCACTTAGGAAAGGAAAGCTATCCCCTTGCATTGTGTTTTATCAGATCTGTGAACACAAGGGTCATTTTCTGCCTTGATTTCCTTAAACTCCGCGTGTTTAAGAAGGGTAAAACACACATTCGGAGAGCGGCAACGCGAGCCGCCGCAATCTCCTAGCTCTGCCAGTCCTATTCAACTCTTTTCTTCCTCTTCAGTGAGCTTTGCATAAAGCTTACCCAAACCCACATGGATTTCTAGAATATCCAAAAAGAATGACAATGAGTGATGTGAGGTAGGTGGAAACTGCCTGAAGAAACCTAAATTGTAACAGGGAAAAAAAAAATTGACATTTTAGATTTTAAATGTTACACAGTTTTTATAAAGCTTCAGTCAATTTATTTTATTTATTCTAATGAAGAGCATTACAACTGCTTTACTGCGCTGAAGCCGGCATCGATCACGCCATTAATCACACCTTGTGAATAGCCACAAATCAAGTCCTAACAGCAAGCACTGAATCAGGGGCAATGAAGCATAAACTCCTTCACAATTTATGATCTCTCCAATTGCATCTTTTCAACCATTAAATTGCAAGATACCATAAATTTTTATCTTCTTCACCTCAGTCACATTATTGATTCTGCCGTGTGAAATATAGAAGCGCCGTAAATCTCGGCTATTGAATTAAATTTAAAGTCCCGACTTCAGAAAAGAAACCCAACACACGGCCACGCTGTTAATTTACACTGAGGAACAAATGATAGAAACATTAAACTTTAAATGGACAACAGGGATTTCTAAAAGCCGTCGGACTGTCAATCCTAGTCCTGGTCAACCTTGAGGGCTTTTTAAAAAATGATTACTTCAAATTTCAGAATGTGGGGGGAAAAAAGAATTTAATAATTTTAAAGTAGAAGGTAGCCGGATTATTCACAAGAACAGAGGATAGAATGGTGCCTGAATGGGGATGGCTGCCAACACCAGATGTTTAAAAAGACGGGACGATGATGGTCTTTCCCTGCTATGCTATAGAATGGGTCCAAATGAAGCCATGTGCCCCCTGTCCCACTTAGGCCACCGCTGGCTAAAGTGATGATCTTGTGAGAGGCACTGACAGTCCCTGGGCAGGTGCACTCGGCCCACTTGCCATCCTGGCTTCGGATGCACTTGCTGTCCTTCCATCCCTCCCTGTGCGCCAGGATGCCCCGTGCCATCTGACAGCAAGAATAGCAAAGGGCAGGATGGGAGATTGGTTGGCATATTCGTTCCCTACTCTCTCCATGCTTTGATGCCAGGGTTTGGCAGGGGTGGGCCCCTCTCTGACTGCAGCTCCTGGGGGGGGGGGCATGTAGAGGGGGTTCTCCTCCTTGGCTCAAGCTCTCACAGAGCTCTGTGAACACTGTTCCCTCCCTCTGCCCCTTCGGCCTGGGATTGGTAAAGGCTTCTGCTGGTTGCATCTCTCCAGATGCCTCAGCATCCCTTAGTGGTGCCATTCCCTGCCCATAACTCTGTAAATAGCCCCTTCATTGAAGTCTCTTCAGCTGAACGTCTCAATGGGATTCTGCTTCCTGCTGGAACCTTGACTGATATGGGCAGGGCCCAGGGAAGCTCTTCAAAGCTCCAGGGGAAAAACTGACAGCAGCCCAACCATGCGGCAAAACTGTGCAGACATAACACCCCCTAAATGGTAAAAATCCTAAAGTAAACCTAGACCACATGCAGGTCAAGAAATGCGAATTGTATTTTGGCAAATAGCTGACTATGGCTATTATGAGGGGCATGCATTGCACCCAGAAGTGAGATAAATGGGGCCCAACAAACAACTCCCCCCACCCAGCCACACACACCAAAATGACCAAGGTCTTATTGGAACTGAATATACCAATTCCCCCAACCTAATAATAATCTTGTGAGATAAAGGGGGTGAGTGTCTTTTCCAGTCTATGGCAGTGCCAGAGGTCAGGACATCCCTGAGAGCTAGCAAAGACATTCTAGTTCAATCTACTCCATTTGGGGATTCAACCTACTCCAACAGAGTCAGGCAGGTGCAGGATGAACAAGATCTCTGGGACCATTCTCAACTTGATCAGACACCACATGAGAGTGCAGAGATTTACACCTGCACCATCTGTCAAATCGTGTTCTGGACCTGGCGGTTCCTGCTCCGGAAGGACTGACCTCGGTCAGTCTATTACAGTAATGCTACAGATCCACTGGGTGATTTCTGATATTCTGAAGAATGAACTAAGGCTCTAGCAGAGTTGGAAAACTGATGATTCTCAGGCTTCGCAAAGCTTCTGCTTGGTAAAATGATAATGTGTTCTCATGGTTCAAACTTCAAAAGATACAAAAGAGGATAAGGTAAACTGTTTCCCTCCCACCCCATCCTTCAGCCATCCAGTTTTGTTTCCCAGAGCAAACCAGTGCTACTGGCTTATATATCAATCATCTATCTATTGATCTGTGTATTTATGTGCGTTTCTATATGTGCTTTCAGAAATAGTCTACTTCATATGCAAATGAATAATACACATGAATATATGTAGTCTCCCCCTCATTTACACAAACAGTGGGGTACCATGCACACTGCAGTGCACCTAGCTTTCTTCACTTAACAAAGATGTCCTGGAGCACACAAGGAGCTGCTCTTTAAGGCTGCAGGTTACTGATATATCATGGGCCATAATTTCTGGAATCAGTCCACTATTTATGGACATTTAGATTGTTTCCAATCTCTTGCTATTACAGTAATGATCTTATGCACGTCATTTCACAAATGCTGCATACCAGTTTTTAAAAAATTGATCCAACATTTTTTAAAAATCAGATTTCACATAAAAACAGAATGAAGGCTTCTCTAGAAAAGTGAAGATCTGGCGGTAGTGACCGCCACTCCCACATGTCAACAGTCAGCCAACGCTGAGAAGTGGGTGCTCCTTTGGAGGGCTTAGGACCTCTCCAGTTCGCTGTCTCCTCCATGCACTTTTGTCCAGCCCCTGTAGGCATTGGAAATCCTAGCTACGATAGAGTATGGTCGGGATTAAATGAGATAATGAAGATAATGCACCCAGCATGGTACTTGGCACCCTGTGAATGGTGGAAACCTCTCAGGGAAATGAGATGATGCTTGTTACAGGACTATTCTTTCTGTTCTCCTTCCCCTTCCTTGGGTCTATGAATCCTGGTTCTTTAGCCTCTCTCTATTCTCACTCCAAAGTAAATTCCGTGAAGATTTGGACTTACTATGTTCACCACCAAAACTTCAGCACCTCGAAGAGCACAGGGCATGTAGAATGATTAAGTGGGTGAAAGAATAAGAGAAAGCAAGAAAACATCAAGAAATAAACTGTACTGGGATCTACATACCTCAGCTATAAACCTGTTTCTGGATGCCTTCTTGCTTCCATTCATTTTTCATACTTTTCCATTTACTTGCCCAATTCAACTTTTCTACTTGTCAGTTATGCAAACATTCTTTCCAAGTTCTTTAGCATTTACCTTCTATTCCTTATCTTTAGAATTACCTTTTCTATTCTGTCCACTGACTCTGTTGCTTTTAATTGTTTCAATTTCATGGTTTCGAACCAGAAGAAATAAGATTAATTTTTTGTGTTCCCCAAAGCCATAAATCTAATTTTAAATTCCAAAACAGCCCTAACATCTTTGAAATGTTAATAACCCTATAAAAATATTCACATTAGTCCAAATTATATGATTAATGTGACATCTTCCCCATGAACATTTAAATGACTTTAAACACATGACTTTGTGACATTTGGTTTGTGACACAAGGTCTATCTTAGAAAATTCAGAAGATGAGGAATGTTACCTGATAAATACAATTTTAAAATAAACACCAAAGAATTTGCCAGTCCAGTTATTTTCCAGCTTGGTTTTTTATGTAACCAAGGGGATACCATGGTCATAGGGAGCTTTAAAGTTTCACTGGTTCATTTGCTCTTTACTGCAATCCATGGGTCAGCATGCTGGAGATGGTTTGGTTGAGTTACAGAAACTCATTCAAACTATCTTAAACTAAAAGGTACCTCACATCTTGAGGACAGGAAGTGTGGCTCCATCTCAACAGGAACAGGAAGTGAAACCGCAGTCATCAGGAATGAGACTTTTGCTCCATTGGCCCCTCAGTGGACCACAGTGTCTCGTCTCAGCTTCTCTCTGTACACCTGCCCACCCCCTTCTCTACCTGCAGTTTGGCTTTCTTTGCTTTTCCCTACACACAGAAGATGGCTGCCCTACAGCCTAGAGTGTCTTCCCCGTCCATCTTCAGACAGTTACGAAGATTAACCAGGGTTCCTCAGTCCCATCGCTGTGGGAGACATTCTAATCCGTGCATCTTGGGCCAGACGGCCATCTCAGGCCACCATGAGATAGGAGAATAACACTCCTAACCACATGTTATTCTTTGACATTCCAATTACTTTCACAAGGGACACTTCCTGGAGGTTTGGCTGTGAGTTACAGATAGCATTCAGACAACCTTGAGCAAAAAATGGGGAATTGCAAGGAAGAGGCATGGGGATCTGCTGGTTCTGGGGCACCCTTGTGCATGGAGAAGCACCAGTCACAAAAAGTGTGTGGCCCAGTGCTAAATGAAAATTCAGGACCCCTTGTTTAACAATTATTAAGATTTTCAAGATGGTGAAAGCAGAACTTTGCAAGAGTAGGGCACTGCTAAGCCCAGGGCCCAGTGGGACCAAAGAGACTGCATGTCCCTGAATCCAGCACAGTATGGACGGCGGATATCTGAGAAGTGAGAAAACAGGTAGGCAAGCCCTCCCAAAGGTCTCTATTATACGCAAGTGCTATTATTTTACCCTTTTTATAGGTTTCTTGTGACTAAGTGACTTGCCTAGGGCTATACAGGTAGCAGGTACACTTCTGACCTAGATCTCATACACCATCAGTATATTCTTTTAATTCTACCACAGTCCATTTTTCCACAGCTTGACACATAATAGGCACCTAGGACACGGAAATATCTAGAGTAGAAAAAAATGACAAAATATTCATAGATAAGCTGCTGAATTCTGCATTCTCTGATATGATATTCATCCATTGTAGAAAGCACTAAATTTCAGTAGTAATATAATTACAAGGCTTTTAGATCTTTCCAAATAAAAGCATATCCTCACCATCACTATAATTTTTACATAATTATCCTATCAGAATTCCTAGGATTCTTTCTAAACCCCAGACAGAGTGCCAAATTGACACTCACTTTCTAGGAATCACTAGATTTTTAGGCATCGAATATTACTCTCAGGTCCTCTCCCTTCAAGGCACATGATAATTCTCCAAAAATATGCTCCCCTACCTTTTTACTTTTAATAAATGTAACTGAATCAGTCCTGGGCAGCAGCGTCTAGCCTTAGGTTGCCATGTACAGTTTCTTTGGTCCAGAGGGCACATTTCTTGTTCTAGGGTCAATGAAATAATCAAAACCTAGTCCCTAGGGAGGAAATTTTATGGTTCTCATTTATTTGATCCACAACCTACCAAACTCCATGCCCTAGTCAATCAGCTGCAAAATAAAGGCGAGCACAGCCAGTTTGCTCTAGAAAAGGCAAAATCCACTGGATCCCGGGCTGGTTAATTAGAAATAGATTGATTAAACCTAACTTGGGGGCCCACAGGGCTTCAATGAAAATGTCCAATAGTTAGGAGCGCACTCATTTATTTTTCTCACAAACAGAAACTGCCTTTTGAAATGTCGAGATGAATACTAGTTAACAGGATTTCCAACCCAGGCAATGGTCGAGATTGACAGGCTCAGATTGTCAGAAAAGAACAGCAGGAAGGTAATGAAGGAACAGCACTTTAGAAGCAACAGGCCAAGGTTCACAGAGAGAAAGCATCTGTTCAGAGGCACCCACCACTGCCCCGTGGCCACCCAGGGCCATCTCCTCGGTGACCCACCCCTCTCAGCCCTCACATCACTGGGCTGGCCCATCAATTGATCTCTAATGCCTGCCTTGGTTAATGTAATTGGAATGTCAAAGAATAAAAATGTGGTTAGTTATGAGTTATTCTCTTTCTCGTAAAACTCACCCTTTGATGAGGACTGTCGCTGGGCATCCAGAGAGCACTTATTTCTACGTCTTCTCCTGGAGACATTTGAAGCATTGGAGCTCCAAGTTGAGCATGAATTTAAATGAGTGGTACAAAGGTCAGCAGGTTCTCAGACAATTGTGTGACCAGGGGCTCTAAAAATATTTTGCCAGTCCGTAGAAATAGTCACCACCTAAGGAATCCGTATGCCCTTGCTTTCCCACCGGTACCCACAAAGTGCATGAAGACAGCTGTGGGGAAGGAGGGGCTTTCTTTCCAAGGATTGCCTGGGGCACAACACTCCTTACTCAGCCTGTGATTCAAAGCCAGGCAGCATGCTCCTAGGGGCACTTGAACTCTGATTTGCAGCCTCTAGCAGGGCAGCGACCATGTCCATTTACATACTGCTGCAGGGCCAGGGCCCATCTCAGTCCCTGGCACACAGTAGGTGCTAAGTAATGTTTGTTGAGTTATTAAAGGGATCTGTAGAATTCAAGGGAAAATTATAGTTAAGCTAGTGTGACAGGTGTGGAATGGATGTTACAGACACTGATACTACCCTTGAGGTGAGGAGACAGAAAAAAGGCATGCGCATTTTTGTTTAACATATGATCATAGAGTCACTATGTTGGATGGTGAGAAGGAGCAGAAGCTGAAGCAGGACAACCTCGCAATGCCTCTGAGGGAGAGTGTGAAAATGAAGAGAAATGAAAGAAGGTCAGGAATGGCCAAAATACGGATTCTCCCTTATCAGCGTGACCATCTCCCTGCCAACAAGCTAGGTCAACCTGCACACGAAGTCACCAGGCCCCTGGTAAGCCCTGGCCAGCAGCACACTAGCCTGCGTGCAGGTGTGGGGGCTAAGGTTCCAGTACAATGAGGCACAAAATGGGTCCCCTCCTCTGCCACTGAGAGGGATGGAATCCAAATTCAAGAGCAGGTACCCTGACGCACTTCACTCTGCTATAGATTTCCTTTGTGTGTGTATTTAGAGCTATATGGTGCTAGCAAAGTCATAGAGATACCCTAAATTCATCTTTCTTCAAAAGCAGATGTAGCCTCACCCGGCCGGTGTGGCTCAGTGGATTGAGCATCATCCTATGGACTGAGAGGTCCCAGTGTGATTTCCCCCCGCCCCCCCACCACCCCCGTCAGGGCACATGCCCAGGTTATGGGCTCGATTCCCAGTAAGGGGCGGGCAGGAGGCAACTGATCGATGGATCTCTCTCACATCGATGTTTCCATCTCTCTCTCTCTCCCTTCCTCTCTCTAAAAAAAATCAATAAAAGCATATTTTAAAAAAAATAGATGTAGGCTCTTGCTAAGAATAATTTGAGCATGAAATGGTTTTCTGTCTAGTTTAAGCTGCTTCTGTGAATCACCAAAGTTGGAGTGGGTTGCAAGCATGTCAAAATGAATCCTCCCACCCATACTGAACAGGCCTAGAAAGATGCCCTGAGAGACGGCAACTGCCTATTAAAACATGATAGAGAGGTGCTTTGTCCAGCAGAAAATGGGCAGGGGTGAGAGGAATGAGAACTCCCACCAGCAAACATTGAGTGTTTGCAGAATGCAAGCTCCCTCGGTATATAATGAAGCAGGCACACTGACCAGGGAAACACCTTCAAAAGTAAGTGATAACTATCGCAAACTCAAATTGTGTATTGTATTTTTAAGATGAATTTGTAAGTACTGTCGACGCATGTGAAGTATTATTTTTAACACTTTTTAAACCCCAGAATTAAGACAATGCTATCATTAGAAGGCTTTTGATGCCAAAAAATGAAGTATGTGGGAGATTTGAAGACCAAGTGGAAAGAGCTTCAGGTTAAGAGATTGTATCCCCCCAATATTTAAATACCTTTAAATGCAGTCACTTACCTGATCCTGGAAGGGCCAGACACTTGCATATGCAAAATAGATTTCACACAGTTCGGGAGGGAAGTCTGGGGGAGTATTCTGGGCTGTCAGGAGACATCCAGTAATGAGAACAAAGTCTTCAATAAGACAAACAGAAGAAAAGGGTTGTGTTAAAATGACTGCAGCCATGCATAATAGCTGAGCTGCAACGATACTACAGAAATGGAAATGAGTACAATAATGCTCTGAACTTGGAGTGTTTTTATTTAAAAGATTTTAATTAACCAGAAAATGAGCATTAATCCTGGCAACTTGGAAAATAACAACATGCCATCTTATTGCCACAAACATAAAGATAAGGAGGAAAAAAAAAAACAGTAAATGTAATCTGAGGAAATACGCCCTTTGAAAAATTAACAAGTCAGAGCACTAGCTAGAACATCTAGTACAGCCATTTCTAAATGCTCAACTTATGATGGCTTGTTATATTCTGAAATTTCTGTCCCTAACTCCTTGGGAATCCAGTTATATTCAATGCTCTGATTTCACAAGTTAAATACACTGAATTAAATTTTCAGTTGTCTAGAATTTATATTCTGAAAATATTAGTCCTTGTTCCAATTATTGTCAACACTTGGGGAATCCAATGAGCCAACAAGCATCAGCTATGTGCCATGTCTCCTGAAATACCCAAGAAGTGGGCACACACGAAGATGCCAAGCGGTACTAACTTACCTATAAAGGTCTTGGCAAAAGAAATGGTGCCACACCAAGTCCCCTACTGCTGCTTATAAGAACTAGTTGTTATTTTTATCCACTATATGAGTTACATTTTTCCCCAGCGGAAGAGGGCCTGGGGTTATTACATGACTAACAGAAGCAGACCTCAAAATATGAAATTGATTGCCCTGAAGCTTCCCATTAGCAATCAAGCACTTACAAAATGCAAGCATTGAAAAGGCAAACTTCTTTACAAGAAATTCTCCAATGTGCCCCCACACCATTTTTCTCCAGAATTACACTTGGGATGCAGATTTTAAAGTTCAATGGCTATACTTTCTATCATCATTGACAATCACCTGAGAGCCAGAGTCCCAATCACAGGGCCTCAAACTGAACATGTCTAACACTTGACAACCTGCACCTCGCCCTGAACTTCTCGCCTTGGGTAATGCACTGTAACTCCCATGGCCTTTCAAGCTGGAAATCCCAAAGTTATCTCAGACTCTTTTCTCACGAAATCAATTCTACTCCAGAAGTGTTTCTTGAGTCTGGCCTTGCCCCTCTATTCTTCAGTCCAGGCATCCAGCTCTTCTCACTTGCAACAATTCCAATCCTCTTGAAAGGTCTGCCCACTGCCCTGATTCCATTTGTCTTCTGTCTTTTCCTACTAAAAAATAGTTAACAAACTTCTCACGCTTAAAAATTTCCACTGCCCACCAGATAAAATTCGTACTACTCACCGTGCCTTTTGCAATCTTGCCCTACGTTTATCTCCTGTCCTTACTATAAATAATCCATGTTTGGGACACATTGCATTTCTTAACAGTTCTCATATCTACCATGTTCTTTCACAACTTCTATCATTGTACAAGATTTTTTAGCAAAATCATCCTTTGGCAGTGCAGGAAGGACCCTTGTCCGGGTCCCTATGCTTTAGAAGGCTCCTGCTATAACCCTCCTCTGGCCACCCTTCTCCATCAGGCAGGCAGTCTGTGGGACCCAGGTTACATGCCCACCCAGAGGTGGCACATGCCCTTTAAACCACACGTGCAGTGCCCAGGGCTCCAGAGTTTCCTGTCCAAAGAACCCAGGCCTCTTCCCGTGTGCATCCTCCAGAGGGCAGCCCACACCACCAGCCTGATCACTCGTGGGCCTGAGGGTAGCCCAGAGACAGCTGCTTGTATGGGGGCTGAGTAGATCCAGAGTGTTCACACGTGGCACACGAGGCCCCTTGTGATACAGGATTGGAGCTGGGAGTGGGAAAAGAAGGAAAGAGGCAGCCCAGGAAGGAGCACCAGAGGAAGGAACCAGATCACTTCATGCCACTACATTCCAGCATGGAACACCTAAGACTGTTAGAATTCAAAATTTTAATTTGGTCTTCCAGGTCATTGCAAAAGTAAGTTTATCAAGGTAGTGAAGTGGATATTTTATTTAATAGTTTATTATTTTGATTTATAACTTGTAAGTACTTAGATATATAGCCTCTTTTGTACTTCTGTTCTGGGCCCTGCAGTAAACCTTAAGGTCAGATCTGCTTTACTGTCCTGCTCTTATGTCTTTCCTCCTTATGTCTGCCTGGTGAACTCCTATGCAGCCTTCAAAACCCATTGCAAATACCACCTCTTCAAGGAAGCTTTTTCATCTCTAAGGCAGTTAATCACTTTGATTTACCTGGGACTTTTGATTGCAAATAGCAAGTAACATTATTTAGAGTTACACATGAAAAAAGTAGATGACCTCCTCCTCCTCCTCCCCCTCCAGTAAAGCTAGGGAATTGGAACACAGCTGGGCTTAGACAGGCCCGGGCCAGGAGGTGAGGTGCAATCAGGTCCCCAGGTGGTGTGCTCAGCCATCTTCTGTCTGCCATTCATCCATATGATGGAATCGCTCCAGGGGGATTTCAAGCATAATAAGGAGCAGCTTTTGCTCCAAAAATTAAACCTTCTAGCTCCCTACATAGCACATTGCCAGTTATGAGAGCTAAGCAGGCACTGACAGGGAGGCTGTGAGCTCTGGGCTACACCATGGAGTCAGGGTGGCAAGGAAGAGTCCAGGGCTGGTCTGTGGAACTGGCAGCTGTCCTTTAGAATCCTGAACAGATTCAGCTAAACATCCCAGGGAGATCGTACAGGCTTGCAAAACACCCCGGGACATGAAAACTAGTGATACAGATGAACTGTTTCTGTTTTTTAAAATTATATTTAGAAAAGACATCTGAGGATTCTCCTTTTCTTGCTATTTTTCACTTGCAAGCAAGTACTGTATTTGAATCAATGCTTTTTAAAAATTGAGGGAGGTTACTGGCTATGAAAACCTCTCTGCTCATAAACATTGTTGTTGTTATACTTTCATAAAAGAACATCTAAAGTCACTATTTCATTAAACAAATTATATTATCAGATTTACTATCTAAGTTGCAGATTACTTCTACAGTAATTCCTATTGTCTGCCATGATTTCTGGGGATTGGACTGCCCAGGGCAAGTCTGCTACCTCTGCTCTGAGCACCACCAGCAAGGGGCTTCCAGCTGCAGCAGATCGGAGTTCTGTTCTGTTTGTTTAGTTAGTTAGTTAGTTAGTTAGTTAGTTAGTTAGTTAGTTAGTTATACAAGAACTTAATTTATTTTTTTAAGACTTCAGGAAAGAAAGGGTGATTGCCCAACATGAGAGACAAAATTGGTAGCATCATGAGAATGGGCAGAGTACAAATTGCAAACTGCAGTGTTCTGGAGCGATCTGACAGACTGGGACCCGAGCGTGAAGGCACACTCACCTTTTGGGTGCACAGCTCTCTCTCCAGGCCTCCTGGAAGGGCAGCCCCCTGCCAGTTAACACAACAGTAGTGAGCATCGGCAGAACAATAGATTTTGATTAGAAAACCATTAATGCCATAACTATTTGTTCATTGTACACTCTTAACAATTTCCGTCAAATGTGGGATTCTTTTTTTTAATTTCGGAGAAGTAATCCCAGCCTCCTGAAAGTCAGTGTGAATTCTATCCACTCGGGCTTTTGTTTGCATAATGCGTGGAGGGTTGGGAGGGGTCCTCGAGAGGGATGTAATGGAGGAGTTCTCTTTCCAAGGGCATTTGAGAAAGCAAGTGTTGAGTTTACAGTTTTAGTAGTGAAGGACTAAAGATAACCAACTGAAAAGTTTTTGATTAAGATGTTTACATTTTCAACCTAAGCCCTGGAACTGAGAGACTGAATTGCAAAACACTTGCAGGAGCCACAGTTTTTGTTCTTTCACATGGACTCAATGTTTACGTAGTGCTCAGAATTTTCACATATTTACTGCCTACTCCTAAAATGAAGAACAGATAAGAAAACCATCCAAATGAAGAGAAAATAAGAAAAGTAAAAACCATCAGAGAAAAGAATTATTTGGAGAGGGGGAGGTTGTTTGGGGTGGTCTGCTCTGAGAAAATAAAAACAAATTGAACTAAACATCAATTTAAAAAACTAAAACAAGAACATTTAACAGCCCCTGAACAGAGAAATAGGGTGCAGTAGAATAATTCTGATTTATCGCCATCTGGGGATAGGGGTTATCTCAACTTAATTTGTGGTAAGAACCTGCAGAGAGTCAAGACATGTCTGGACATACCTGACAAATAGTTGGGGCAGGAATGCCTGAAATCTCTTTGCCTAAGAAGTGAGTAGGTGCATTTTTGGTAACACCTTATCCTTAGGAAAGAAGGATTCAGACACATTGAGCCTGGCCCCGGGACAAAGAGAGAGGGGACATGCAAATAACATAGCCCTATGTCTGTTAGTTGGGTTACTCCCACTCCAGCCCCAAGCTTGACTCATAGCTGGGTGCTAAAGGGGCACCGGGCAGAAGGGACTACGAGTTGCTTTCAAAGAACCTCTTCAGGAGAATTGATGTAAGCTCATGTGGCACAAGCAGCTCTGCTTGGGGATCCCCCCGACAGCAAACATAAGAAGAGAGAGGTCTCCTTCCCACATTGCCACCTAAACACCAAGCACCTTTGGTACTCTAGGGGGAACTGGTGTTCCCATTGGGGTGGAGACTCATTGCCTGGAAGCACTCAGTGGAGAGAGAACCCATCACCTATCCAGACTTGCTACAGAATATTTGTGAAGACACACTCGGGGGTCCTCAGAAATACCTGGTGGGTAAATCATTTCCAGGAAACTGAAGGTCAGACTGCGAGAAGGGATCAAAAGCAATTACGTATTCATTACGTACTCCAGGCTTGTTTTGTTGACTCTGGTGTTTAGGTGAGTTCATTGGTGTCATCATTCTAACATCTAATTCCAAAGCTTTCAATGACTTGTTCATTACTGGTTAAATTCTGTATGGATATAAACTCGGACTATAAACACTATTTAATAGCATTACACACTTTTAAATTTGGGGCACTAAACTTTCTTTCTCTACTATGTATTCTGATGTTTCTACCTATGAAAGGACCTCAACAAATACAACTGTTCATGTACTTTAAAATGGTTTATGTTTAGCCTGGCTCACTGGTTGACCATCGACCCATGCACCAAGGGGTCACCAGTTTGATTCCCGGTCAGGACACATGCCCAGGTTGTGGGCCCGATTCCCAGTGTGGGGCACGCAGGAGGCAGCCAATCAATGTTATCTTTCATCGATGTTTCTATCTCTCTCTCCCTCTCCCTTCCTCTCTCTCTAAAATCAATGAAGAAAAAAATATTTTTAAAAATGATTTATGTTTATATTCAATTTGAGGCTGAATTATTTTTCATCCCGTACCAGTTATCTATTGTTGTATAACAAACCACTCCAAAACTTAGTGGTTTAGACTACATAAATCTTGAAATGTCTAAAATTAAAAAGACTGACTATACCAAGTGTTGGCAAGGAATTGGAGCAATTGAAATTCTCATACACTGCTAGTGGGAATGTCAAGTGGTGCAACCACTTTGAAAGGAAGTGGAAAACAACTGGCAGTCTCTTAAAATATGAAACATACACTACCATGTGATCCAGCCATTCTACTCCTATATATTTACTCGAGAGAAAGGAAAGCATACAGCCATACAAAGAACTGTGAATGTTTATAGCAGCTTTACTTTTTATCAGCAAAAACTGGAAACAATGAAAATGTCCAACCATAAGTGAATAAATAATCAAATTGTGGTATATTCATACAATAGATTACTACTCAAGTAATAAAAATAAAAACAAATGAGCTACTAATACACCCAATAACATGAATGAACCTCAATAATGCTGAGTGAAAGAAGCCAGACCAAAAAAAAAAAAAAAAAAAAAACATACAGTAAGAGTTAATTTGTAAAATTTTAGAAAATGTGAATTAGTCTTCAGTGACAGGAAGCAGATCAGTGATTGCATGGTTGGAAGGGGAGGGCAAAGAGAGATTATGAAAGGGTACAAGGAAACTTTTAGGGGTAATAGATATGTTCATTATTGTGATTATACTGATGGTTTCACAGGTATACCATATGTCAAAAATCATCAAATTGGACACTAAATATATTATATATCAATTCTGCCTCAATTTTAAAATTTTTAAGTAAAAAATTTGAAAACAATGCCAGAAGAAAATTTAGTGGCTTAAAACAAATAAAGCTAAATAAAATCATTTAATTTGCTCATAGATCTGCACAATAGGCAGGGCTTGATGGGGAAGGCTCATGTCTGCTTCATGTGGCACCAGCTGTGACAACTCAATTGAGGGCTTGAGGATCAGATTCCAAGTTGACTCACTCACATGGTGACAAGTTGGTACTGACTGTAAGCAGGAAGCTCAGTCTGAGTTGAGTACTGGAGACCTCTGTTCCTCTCCACCTGAACTATTACAAGTGACTCAAGCTTCCTGCCTAGTAACTGGATTCCAAAAGCAAACATCCTGAAAGACAGCTAGGCAGAAGCTGCGTCACTTTTTATAAGTGGAAATCACAAAGCATCACTTCCAGCACACCCTAGTAACTGAGGCAGTCACAGAGGCACACCCAGGTTCAAAGAAAGGGGAAATAGACTCTTGAGAGAAGCAGCAAATTCTGGAAGAGTATGTGGACTGGGAATTATTGTTGGAGCTATTTTTTGGAAAATATGATCTACCACAGTCCATCCTCTGGCTTAATAATCCACATTCCTCCCACATGCAAAATACACTCTCTCCTCTCTGAGACCCCTTATCCTGTGATGGTACTGGGCTCAGGTGGAAAAACCATTTCTTAAGAAGTTAAATTTCTTCAAAAGAAATACACCTACTACATGATCTAGCCATTCTACTCCTAAATATTTACCTAAGAGAAATGAAAACACATGGTCATACAAAGAGATGACGCTCCTTGGATGAAGTTCCTCAAGTACAGAGCCCCATGTGAAATTTCTCTTGATCATAAAACCCATGAATCAGAGAGAAAGTTATTTATCCCACACGAACCTAACATACAATGAATGGTAGAACAGATACATGATAACTTCTATAAACACTCTTGTTCAAAAAGAGAGAAAATGGAGGCACACAGAAGTCATTGCTCCACAGCAATTCTGAAATCCAGTGGGGCACATTTGCCAGTCCCTTGATCAGGATTCAATTCTACTCCCTGTGTAAAATTTGCTAGAGTTCTTAACTCGACCCTTGGAGTGGGTGTGCTAAGGTTCTGGAAGAGCACATAGAATGGGAAACTATTGTTGGGGCCATTTAAAAAAATATATAATCTGCCACACATTCTTTTTCATTTAGTTCGATTTTTTGAATATTTAAAATCTTTACATGGTTCAGAAGTCAACATTATTTAAAAAGGTATGCACAGAGAGGTTTCATTCCCATTTCCATCCCTATAGGTAATTTTTTAATTAGTGTTTGATTTATCCTTTCGATTTCTATTTTAAATTACACACACACACACACACCCCACACACATCCTATTGCCAATTCTTTCTTACTCAGAAGAGATACTATATATATATTATACAAAGATACTACATCCTGGTGCTTGCTACATAATCCTTCATCAAGATCTTCCTTATTCTCTATTTATGGCTGCATAGTAGTCCATTGTATGCATATACTAGAGTTAATTTCATTGGTCTTTTATGAATAGTCATTTGTTGTCAAGCTTTTGATTTTTTAAATCTGATAGTTAAGAAATAATAATCTCAGTATAATTTTAATTTTAATAACTTTATGTTTAAGAAAAATTTACATATTTTCTGTGAAGGGTCAGTTATGTCTTTTGCCCATTTTTCTTTTGGGGTCTCTACATTTTAATAATTTCTTTTAATTTTAACAATTCTTTGTATACTAGAGAAACTCGTCCTTTATCTATGTTATTTGTTGAAAATAATTTCTGCCAGTGTTCCTTTTGCCTTTGCTTACTGTATTTTCTGCCTGACAAAAGCTCCCCCCCACCCCAGTAGTGTAGCCAATTTTGTCTATGTTTTCTTTTGACTACAAAGAGAAACAAATAACTTCAATGGTAAATAAATTGGATCATACGACTACATAGGGAAAAAATAATTAAAATAATTGGTGAACCTAGTACTTTAGTTATACATCTTTAATAGAATATATTCTTGTCAATCACATTGGTGTATGGATTCTGAAATGACTTCATACCATAGTATAGAGCAAATGAATTACCATATTTAAGGGATCAGGAGAAGGCAGATACCTGCCATATACATCCTTAGCCCCATTAATGATCCAGCCACAGCTGTGTGATGATTGCAGGCAACCCTCAAACCAGTTCAAACGGACATCTCAAGTGTACACCACCTGTCTCTCACTTCCTGCCTAAGCACTTCATTTTTGCTATTCCATGGAATGCCTGTGGGAGCCCACATGATACTCACACATTGTAATTCAGGGCAGAAGGTGAGTTAACACCCCACAAGTAGTTCTCAACCAATTGGTACAGGAGCTAATAGATAAATACCTCTACCTTTTGTCCCTTGGACAAATACTCTAAGGCAGATTTTATGTACCACTCAGAAGATCTTGTGAAATCAAGCACTGATCATCTATAGAGGTGACCAATTCAACAATGATTTATTTGGGGGTTTCCCTCTTTCCCTGTTTTACACCCCCTGGTTCCTCACTCTTGCTTCCTGGGAGGACCCCAGGATAGGGCATTGCTTATAGAATAGCTGAATCATTGAACTTATGCTGGGAGTCAATGAACTCCAATTTTTTTTTATCATTTGAGAAAGATAAACCTTCATTTGTTTGCTGTTACTTGCAGCCAAAAGCATTCCTCACTAATACAGGTACACGAAGGGGAATAGCAGAAGCTGAAGCTAGAAGTATGGAAAAGGATCTAACAGCAAAGGGCTCTATATGGCAGACTGAAATGTTTGTATTTTATCCTCTGGAATGAATCCCACATTTCTTGCTTGGATGACTGGTTGGATGGTTTGAGCATCCACTAGTGCAGAGGGAGATACAGATGGTGAGATAGGGGAACTCATTAGCTTGGATCAAGACATGTTAAATTTGCAATGCCTGCACCCCGTGGCAGATCTAAACCTAGCAAGGCTCAAGGAAAAGCTATAAATGAAGCAAGTTTACTTTTTATGAAGTTACTCACTTTTGTCTTTTTGCCAGACCTAATTCTGATTTTTTTGTTCTTGTCGTGTTCTCTCCTGCCTAGACTTTTTTTTGTAATGTTGCAACACTATTTTATTATAAGTTACCACCTATGAGAAGTCTACTTCTACAATTACTTTATGTTGTTTACAAAAGGCCATAAAAATTACCACTACAGTTTAGTTTTTAAGTTCAGAAACATAGAATCAATTTTTAAAAATCAGGATAGTGCTGAATTATCATTGGCTAAATTCACATATGGTCCAACTGGTAAAAACATTCATCAAAAGTGTGCATTCACAAGACTTTAGATTTGATCATCACTCTTAATGTTGAATCACATTTTAGCCATTTGAAGGGAGACATACTTGGGATCTCTTATTTACAAAACCAGTTGAATTGAATATTTTTACATATTTCACCTAGAGAAAATTAAAATACTATGTGGCTAAAATGTGATGATTTATACTTTATGATATATGCAAACTTTTCTTACAAAACTAGAATGAGGATGGATTGCAGCTTCTGCCTTGGCCTCTTGAACATTCTCTCTCTGGACAGTCTCTCTCTGGATGTTCCCTCTTGGACTCCAGCTGCCATCCTGTGAGAAGTCCATGGAACAGAGAAGCCACATGTAGACACTCTGGTCAACAGCCTGGCTGAGACCCCAGCCAACAGCCAGCATGAGCTGCTGCTATGAGAGTGTCCTCCCTGAACATCCTTCCCAGTTGTGCCTTTAGATGATTATGGCTCCAGACAACAGCTGACTACAACTGAATGACAGTCCCCAAAAGAGAACTGCCCAGACAAGCGCCTTGGAAACTCTTAATCTAGAAAATTATGAACACCAAAAAGTGTTTGCCTTAAGGTGCTAAATTCTGGGGTAATTTATTACAGAGCAATAGATAATAAGAACACCACCTTAATGTAGTTGCTAAGGGAGGTCAAACTTCTCAGGCCTAAGAAATCTTACAATTAGCACTATTTCCACTTAATGTTCTTTCTTCTTGACGCTGATATGAAGGTTTATTAATTAATTTTTAAAGAATAAAATGTCTGAATCTTTAGACATTTTAATAAAATGTCTAATGTTAATAAAATGCTTGAGTCTTTTTTTGCCTTGATTTCTGGTTGTGATGGTGAAAATAGAACCAATAGTTATAAGAAATCAGCAAAAGGATTATCAAAAATGTTTGTTCTCTTCTTTGTGGCAAATTCCATGGATTTCCAAACAATGTACTTGATGGAGTGCAAACAGACTTCCAAGATGGAAAGGGATACATAAAGCTCTTCAAGAGGGATTTGGAGATTGTAATCAAAAGTACTCAAGATAATAGGATGGCTAATTATCTCATTAGTAAAATTATGAATCAAAGATGCAATTTAAAAATAAAATAAATAAATGTTCTCAGGCATCACACACGTAGAATAAAGAAAAGTTTCATGTCAAAAAAGGAGCCCAAGTTTTAAATTTGACAGCATGTATTTAGAAGAACATCTATTCTTTGCTATTTTGCAATGCTCCATGCTTAGCTTATCAGTCAAGTAATATGAAGGTAGGGAAATGAATCATTGAAGGAAGAGAAAAATAAATACTTACAAATGATACCGGACCTTTCTTCTACTTCCATTTTTAAAGGAACAAAGAAATAAGACACTATTTATACTATTGTACTGAGGGAAAAGATAAGTTTCCAAAAATTAAAGAGTCAACTGGAAAGTTCTGATTGTTCTGAGAAATTTCTTTAACCAATAAGCAAAAATTCTACTCTCCAACTGGGCTCTCATGACCCAGTCTTTGAGTAAAAATATCCTGTCATTGCATTCCCTTAAGAAGGGCCACCTGGTTGAGTCAAAATAATTCTTGTAATAGCAGGACATAATTTTCTTTTAAAATGGGAAGATTTAGTATCTTGCTTAGAAGTATGGAAGACTTTCATAACGGGGAAAGGTGTTGGCTTGGTGATTTTTGACCTTGACTCTGCTGGGAAAACATCGTCTAGAGAAGGTCTACAGCCCCGTGGGCATGTCAGCCACTTACAGCCCCTAGCAAAGGGACTCATTGTAGGAAAACCAGTCTTGGCCACATCAGTAAGCTCAGACTCCTGCTTTGCAGAAGTAATTCTTGTCTTCTGCAACCACTCATCCTATAGTAATTACGCTGGCCATTTGTACATCTTGTAGCCTTGTAGAGGTCACTGCAAAGCTAATGGCTCCTGACCAGAAGCAGGCATAGACTCAGGCCCTGTCTGTCACAAGAAAGGGAATAAGAAAGAAAAGGTACAGATTCAAACAAACCTGACTATTCCTAGTCTCAGCGGTGCATTTTCAGCTTCCTTACTGATTCAACTCTGGAAAAAACAAATAAGCTCTTTTGAGCCTCACACTATGAGCAAGAGCACATAGAAATTTTATCAAGGAAGAAGGAGACACACTTCATGATACAATGCTATATATCACTGGCCATGGAAAGACTTGGAAAGTCACCAGCTGTGTAAATTGAAAAAATGAGGCAAGATGACTGCATGTCTTGGCTGGGAAATTCATACTCCTATTTCAAAAAGAGATATTCAAGGATCCAAGATAGTGGTGGAGCAGGTGTATGTTACACTACCCATTCCCAGGACCAAACTGGAATTACAAGTAAAATATAGAATATTCAACCTGAATAACCAACTGAAGGCTAGCTAAAGAAAAGTCTTATAACCAAAGATTTACAGAAGAAGCCACATCAAGACTGGTAGGAAGGGCAGAGATGTGAAATGGGTTGGTCCCGCTCACACAAGTGGTGACTAAGATTCTGGAGGAATATCTCAACTGCAAAGGTTCCCCCTGAGAAGTGTGGGGTCCCAACCCCAAGCAAGGCTCCCCAGCCAGAGCATTAGAGCTGGAAAGAGGCACCCACATAACAGCTGGTTGTGAAAGTTAGTGGGGATTTTGTCGGCTAGGGAGAGAGAGGAGTCCACTAGAGACACAGACACCCTGTTAAAAAGTCCAATGCACAAAATCTTGTTTGCTCACCATGGGCTCTGGCAGAGGGAGGGTAGCATGGGCTCTGGCAGAGGGAGGGCAAAGCAGACTAGTTGCATGAGAAGAGACTGGGGTTTGTGGCTCTGGGGAGACAGCTGAAGGGACAGCCACCAGGATCCCTGTGTTGAGTCACTCTTCCATAGCACAGATGCCATTTTTCTTGGGTGGAGCACCCCTCCATATGGCACAAGCCTGGGGAATACAATAGCCCTGCCCTCTGGACTCCCTGTCACTCAACCCTGTGGAGCTTGCTCCCTGCTGAGGAGTCAGCTGCCTGGGCTAGTGTGTGGAGGTCTGAGCAGACTCAGGGGGTGTCAGTGACTAAGCTGTGTAGATTTGGGGTGGGGAGCATTCACCCACTATTCTGTGAACCTAATTGATGTCTCCCTCTCATTAGAGACCCACTAGCCCCACTCGCTGGGGTCCCAGTAGCCCCACCCTCCCTACTAGTAGCTATGCCCCTCCGAGATCTGGGTAGATTCTGGGACAGACTAAGTTGTGTAGTTCTGGGGCTGGAACCACACCCCCACCTTTCCCCAAGCCTGACCAGCACCTCTCCCTCACAGGAAATCCACTAGCCCCACCCTCCTAACCCTCAGTGGCCCCACCCTGCTGAGATTGGCTCTGGACAGAATCTGGGACAGATTGAATTGTGTGGCTCTATGATGAGGAACATCTTTCACTCAAACACCTGAATGGTGCAGAGCCATCCCTGCAAACAGCCATATCTTGCTCAGTTTGGGACTAATAAACCCTGCTGGTCTCAACCTGATGACTCCCTGAGACCCCACCTCACCACAAAGGTGTATGAGCACCCAACACATGGCAGCTAGATGTAGTATACCCTGGGACATTTCCTGAGTGGCCTTAGACCCAGCACTGGCACTGAGTTTGAACTTGTATCAATCTGGTGAACACCACTCACTCCTATCTGGTGATTCACTGAGAACTTGTCTCATGCAACTTGAATACCACCAGAGACTTTTTCAGTGACTGAGTCTAATGGGCAGTAGGCAGGCAGAGGCAGGTGGAAATGGGTCTCAGGGTGCCTTGGGAATTTTGCTGACCTACCCCAGGGCCAGGTGTTGGTAAAAGCCAGCCTTGGTGCACAGCTTTGTCCTTCTTGAGTACAGTAGAGGCAGCCACAAACTACGGATTGCTTTCTAACTCCAAAGAGATTGCCCAGGGCCAGTCACAGGCAGCGTCTGACATTGGCTTGCACCAGAGTTACTCCCAAGAGACCCCAGAACCAACACACCCACAGGCCAGTTTCAGACAACATCAGAGCAGGATCCAATTAGCTTCACAAGCAGCATGTGCAAAGGACGATCTTGGCAGGCACCAGACAGTGCTGAGGTGAATTCCACTTCTGGTGCTCAGCACCTGCACAGAAGTTGGAATTGATCCTCACAGTCAACCAGCCTGAAGGTCAACCCCATGCACAAAGGGGTCAATAGCAACCAAGATTCAATTACAACAGGAGGGCCCACATAACCCACACAAGAAACATTCCTAGGGCACCCAATTCTGGTGATTAAGGAGCCAGCATCACTGAGTTCCACAGAACACCTAATACATAAGGCCACACTACCAAGACTGGGAGTCATGGTTGATCTACCTAATAGAAACAAACACAAAAAAAGCAGTAAAAATAGAGATAAAAAGAAACATGTTCCAAATGGAAGAATAGGAGAAATCTCCAGAAAAAGAGTTAAATGAGAGGGAAGCAAGCAATTTATCAGATACAGAGTTCAAAAGAATGGTTATAAGGATGCTCAAGAAACTTAGTGAGAACTACAAAAGCATAAAAAAGGACATAGAAAGCATAAAAAAAGGACCAGTCAGAAATAAAAAATACAATATCTGAAATGAAGAACACACTGGAAGGAATAAACAGTAGGTTCAATGAAGTAGAGAACGGAATTGGCAATTTAGAAGACAAGGTAGCAGAAAACACCTTATCAGAGCATCAAAAAGATAAAAGGATTAAAAATAAGGATACAATTGGTCCTCGTTTATCACGGTTAATCAGTTCCAGACTCTACCACGATAACTTCGCACTTCGACTTTCATGGCTTCACTCTATCGCAGTTTTTTCAAATACTATAATAAAATGTCAATAAATACATGTCTATCAATAATCATTTTAAATGTAAATGGCTTAAATACTCCAATCAAAAGCTAGAGGTAGCTGAATGGATAAGAAAATAGGACTCATATCTATACTATCTACAATGTCTACTATATTTGAAAAAACCACGATAGAGTGAAGCCACGAAAGTCAAAGCATGAAGTGGCAAGGGATGACTGTAGTTTGAAGGACCTTTGGGATGACATGAAGCATAACAACATCTACATCGTAGGGGTACCAGAATGAGAAGAGAGAGAGCAAAGGGTTGAGAACCTATCTGAAGAAATAATGACTGAAAACTTCCTTAACCTGGTGAAAGAAAAGATGTACAAGTCCAGGAAGTGCAGGGAGTCCCAAACAAGATGAACTCAAAGAGGCCCACAAGAAGACATATCATAATTAAAATGGCAAAGGTTAAATACAAAGAGACACTCTTAAAAGCAGTAAGGAAAAAACAGTTACCTACAAGGGAACCCCCATAAACCTGACAGCTGATTTCTCAACAGAAACATTTCAGGTCAGAAGGTATTGGCATGAAATATTCAAAGTGATGAAAAGCAAGGATCTGCAAACAAGACTACTTCACCCAGCAAGGCTATCATTTTAAATTGGAAGAGAAATAGAGCTTCCCAGACAAGAAAAAGCTGAAGGAGTTCATTACCACCAAACTAGTATTACAAGAGATGTTAAAGGACCTTCTCGAAGAAGAGAAGAAGAAGGAGAAGAATGGAAGGGGGAGAGGGAGAAGGAGAAGAAACAACAGAGGAACACAGTTAAGATAATAAAATGGCAATAAATACATATCTATCAATAATCATTTTAAATGTAAATAGCTTAAACACGCCAATCAAAAGCTATAGGGTAGCTGAATGGATAAGAAAATAGGACTCATATCTATGCTATCTACAAGACACTCACCTCAGAACAAGAGATACACAGAGACTAAAACTAAAGAAATGGAAAAAGATATTTCATGCAAATTGAAAGGAAAGAAAGCTGGGGTAGCAATACTTATATCTGACAAAACAGACATTAAAACAAAGACTATAGTAAGAGACAAAGAAGGACACTACATAATGATAAAAGGATATAACTCTTGTCAATATTTATGCACCCAACACAGGAGCACCTATATATGTAAAGAAAATATTGATGAATATAAAGGGAGAGATTGACAGTAATACATTCATAATAGGGGATTTAAATACCCCATTGATATCGATGGATAGGTCTTCCAGACAGAAAATCAAAAAGGAAATAGCAGCCTTAAATGACATACTAAATAAAATTAATTTAATTGATATCCTCAGAGCATTTCACCCCAAAGCAGTAGAATATACGTTCTTTTCAGGTACACACAGAACATTTTCTAGGATAGACCACATGCTGGGAAACAAAACAAGTCTCAATGTATTTAAGAAGACTAAAATCATATGAAGCATCTTCTCTGACTATAATGGTATGAAACTAGAAATCAATTACAAGAAAAAAAACCGAAAAACACACAAAGACATGAAGGCTAAATAACATGTTACTAAACAATGAATGGGTTAACAATGAGATCAAGGAAGAAATCAAAAGATACCTTGAAACAAATGAAAATGAGAACACAACAACCCAAAATCTATGAGACACAGCAAAAGCAGTCCTAAGAGGGAAATTCATAGCATTACAGGCTTAACTTAAAAAACAAAAAAATTAAACAATCTAACTTTATACTAAAGGAACTTGAAAAAGAACAACAAGCAAAGCCCAACGTGAGTAGAAAAAAATGAATTAATAAAGATCAGAGCAGAGATTTTTAAAATAGAGTCTAAAAAATACAATAGAAAAGATCAATGAAACCTAGAGCAGGCTCTTTGAAAATATAAAAAAGATTGACAAACCTTTAATCAGACTCATCAAGAAAAAAAAGAGAGAGGACCCAAATAAATAAAATCAGAAATGAAAGAGGAGAAGTAACAACTGATACCAAAGAAATACAAAGGATTGTAAGGAAATGTTACAAAACAACTATATGCCAACCATTTGGACAATCTGGATGAAATAGATAAATTCTTAGAAACATACAATCTTTCAAAACTGAATCAGGAATAATAAGATAATCTGAATAGACAGATTACAAATAATGAAATTGAAGCAGTAATTTAAAAACTCCCCAACAAACAAAAGTCCTGGATTAGATGGCTTCACAGGTGAATTTTACCAAACATTCAAAGAACTAACACCTATCCTTCTCAAACTATTTCAAAAATTCAAGAGGAGGAAAGATTCCCAAGCTCATTTTATAAAGTCAGTATTATCCTAATTCAAAACTAGATAAGGACACTATAAAGAAAGAAAATTTTATGTCAATATCCCTGACGAACACAGATGCTAAAATCCTCAACAAAGTATTAGCAAACCAGATCCAGCAATACATTACAAAGATCGTGCACTATGATCAATGGGCTATATTCTGGGGATACAAAATTGGTACAATATCCATAAATCAATAAGTGTGATACATCACATAACAAAATGAAAGATAAAAAACACATAATCATATCAATAGATGTAGAAAAAGCATTTAATAAAATCCAGCACCCACTTATGATAAAAACTCTCAGCAAAGTGAGAATAGAGAGAACATACTTTAATGTAATAAAGGTCATATCTGACAAACCCACAGCCAACATCATACTCAGTGGGAAAAACTACAAGCATTGCCCTTAAAACTGAGAACAGGACAGGGATGTCCACTTTTACCACTCTTACTCAATGTAGTACTGGAAGTCCTAGCCACAGCAGCCAGACAAGAAGAAGAAATAAAAGGCATCCAAATTGGAAAGGAAGAAGTAAAACTGTCATTATTTACAGATAACATGATACTATATAGAGAGAACCCTCAAGATTTCACCAAAAAAAACTACTAGAAATGACAAATGAATTCAGTAAAGTAGCAGGATACAAAATAAATATCCAGAAATCAGTGGCATTTTTATACACCAATAATGAACTGTCAGAAAGAGAAACTGAGAAAACAATCCCATTTACAATTGCATTAAAAAAAAAACCCTATGAATAAACTTAACTAAGATGTAAAACATCTACACTCAGAAAATTGTAAGACACTGAAGAAAGAAATTGAAGAAGATACAAATAAGTGGAAGCATATATCATGTTCATGGATAGGAAGAATTAACATCATTAAAAGGTCCATAGTACCCAAAACAATCTATAGATTCAACACAATTCCTATCAAGATAACAATGGCATTTTTCACAGAACTAGAACTAATATTCTAAAAATTTATATAGAATCACAAAAGACCCTGAATAGCCACAGCAATCTTAAGAAAGAAAAACAAAGTTGAAAGAATCATGCTACCTGATATCAAACTATACTACAAGGCCACAGTCATCAAAACAGCATGGTACTGGCATAAAAACAGACATATAGATCAATCGAACAAAATAGACAGTCCAGAAATAAACCCATATATTTATATTTGTCAAATTAATATTTGACCAATGAGCCAAGAACATACAATGAGGTAAAGATAGTGTATTCAATAAATGGTGCTGGGAAAATTGGACAGATACATGAAGAAAAAAATGAAAACTAGACCAACCTCCTTACACCATACACAAGAATAAACTCAAAATGGATTAATGACTTAAATGGTAGACTCTAAACCATCAATTTCCTAGAAGAAAACATAGGCAGTAAAATTTCAGACATTTCTCATAGCAATATTTTTTGTGATGTGTCTCCTTGGGCAAAGAAAACAAAAGAAAAAATAAATAAATGAGACTACCTCAAACTAAAAAGGTCTTGCACGTAAAAGAAAACCATCAACAAAATGAAAAGACAACCCATTGAATGGGTGAACATATTTGCCAATGATACATCTAATAAAGGGTTATTATCCAATATTTATGATGAACTTATATAACTGAACACCAAAAAAACAAACAATCCAATTAAAAAATGGGCAAAGGACCTGGATATACATTCTCCAAAGAGGACATACAGATGGAACATAGACATACTAAAAAATGTTCCACATCACTAATCATCAGAGAAATGCACATTAAAACCCAATGAGATATCACCTCACACCTGTCAAGATGTCTATCATCAATAAATCAACAAACAACAAGTGTTGGCAAGGATATGGAGAAAAGGGAACCCTCATGTACTATTGGTGGGAATGCAGATTGGTGCAGCAACTGTGGAAAGCAGTATAGAGTTACCTCAAAAAATTAAAAATGGAACTACCAGTAGTTCTACTTATGGGAATATACCTGAAGAAAACTGAAACACTAGTTTAAAAGGATGTTATGTGCCCCTATGTTCATTGCAGCATTATTTACAATAGCCAAGATTTAGAAGCAGCCCAAGTACCCATCAATAGATGAGTGGATAAAAAAAAAAAAAAAAGCTGTGGTATGTCCAGCCAGTGTGGCTCAGTGGATTGGGCATCATCCCATGGACTGAGAGGTCCCGGTTCGATTCCCAGTCAGGGCACATGCCTGGGTCGTGGGCTCAATCCGCATTAGGAGGCATGCAGGAGGCAGCTGGTTGCTGTTTCTCTCTCACATTTATGCTTCTATCTCTGTCTCCCTTCCTCTCTCTCTAAAAAATCAATGAAAAAATATTTTTTAAAAAGCTATATATTCACGCAATGGAATAGTACTTGGCTATAATAAAGAAGGAAATCTTACTCTTAGTAACAGCATGGATGGACTTGGAGAGTATTATGCTAAGTGAAATAAGCCAGTCAGAGAAAGACAAGTACCATATGATTTCACTTATAAGTCGAATCCAATGAACAAAATAAACTAACAAAATAGAAACAGACCCATAGATACAGAGAACGGACTGACAGCTGTTAGGGAGGAGGAGGGTTGCGGGGCTGGGTGAAAAAGGTGAAGGGATTAAGAAAAAAATAAAAAACTCATAGACACAGACAACAGTATGGTGATTACCAGGGGGAAAGGGAGGCGGGGAGAGGTAGAAGAGAGTAAAAGGGGAATAAATGGTGATGGAAGGAGATTTGACTTGGGGTGGTGAGCACACAACACAATATACAGATGATGTATTATAGAATTGTACACCTGAAATCTATATGATTTTATTAACCAATGTCACTCCAATAATATCAATAAAAAGGCAGAGTGATTTAGTGTTCATTTATGTTTATCTGAGAAGAGAAATCTCATCGTACAAGGAGCTTACAATGAGAATCACCTGGCGCTACACTACTCCTGTGAGCAATCCTGCCATTGGAAACTTCAGCAGGAGGCTCTGGATGAGCCCTGCTCAAATATGTCCAAAAATCACAACCAGCTGACAAATTTAAAAAAGAGCAGACAGAGAACTAGCAAGGGTTCCTCATAGGGTGCAAATACGAAAACACGAGAGTGTGATAGATAGTGACAGAGCACGCAACCTCCTTGGCAGGGCACCCAAACTTGGCTGTACAACCCCATTACTGTGGGGGTGTCTGGACTGCCGATCACATGGCCAGCCCTGGCCTCATCAGTGGCTTTTGTGTCCTCCTTGCTCTGTTTTCTGCGGTGTCCTCCCTGCCCACCATCTCCCCGGCCTTCAGTGAACATACAGGGAAGAGCTGGGGCAGAGGTTCTCTAGAGGTCTAGACCTGCCCCACAGGGATGTTTTAAAATTGTGTGGGGGTGCTTTTGATTGCCAAAATAATTATCAGAGGGGGGACTACGTACATGTAGTGGGCAGGTCCAAGGCATCCCCAAACGACAAAGAATCACCCTCCACCCGCATCCTTCGTGACTTTCAGATGGTCCACTGCACATTCATTTCATGAACATCGTCTCATTTTTCACCCTAGAACCTTTTACATATAAAGACAGAAGATTCTTTTGCAATTTGCATGATTTTATTATGCTCTAAATTTTTCAGTTGACGATGATTATTCCTTGCTTTGTTTGAGACTTTACCAAGAATCGTCATTGCTTCAGAATGTCAGTGCATGACAGCGATGCTGTTCTAGGTACCTGAGACTGACACGGCACTCCTGTGTCAGCCTGCCTCTGTGGCTGTCTCAGGCATGGCGACTGTCTGGATTTTTAGGCAGTTGCACACAAGCAATTACATATTAAAATAAAGGAGATTTTGCTTTAAATTAATTTTACTTCTTTATTATTATAATTGAGCACTGTTGTGGGTGTACATAGATTATTTTACCTATGAATGTCATTTCTGGACAGTAAAGAGTGTGAACAAAATGTTTTGGATGGAGAGCATAAGGCCTGTCAGAGCTGAGAACCTCTGCTTATAATGAGCTGGAGCATCAGGTTAATAATTTTTCACTCACTGACCCAGATAGTCTCCTCCTCCTACCTATTCTCAGTAAAATGCTCAGGAGGAAAGAAGGGGGGCAGGGCTAAAAGATCACCACCCGAAGAGGAAAGGCCCACAGAGAAGCTTCTCTCGTCCCAGGACCCTGCAGCAGCCTCGCTTGGTTCGCAGCATCCTTTCGTTCGGGGCCTGATTTAACTAGTGTCTGCTGTCTTAGCTGCTAGAATTCTCCCCACCCCCTCCCCGTTCACTTGTGACCATTTTTTATCTCTGTCTCCCGTTTTTAATTGTGTAATTTTGGCTGTGTTCACTTAAAGTTCTCAACCCAGTACCCAAATTCTTTGGTAGAAAGATGTTATATGGCCCGGCCAGTGTAGCTCAGTGGATGAGCATCGTCCCATGGACTGAGAGGTCCCAGTTCAATTCCTGGGCAGGACACATGCCAGATTGTGGGCTCAATCCCCAGTGGGGATGTGCAGGAGGCAGCTGATCGATGTTTCTCTCTCACATCAATGTTTCTATCTCTCTCTTGCTTCCTCTCTCTCTAAGAAATCAATAAAAACATATTTTTAAAAAAGAAAGATGCTATATAAATGTTTGTCCACAATGACTCTATATATAGAAAATCCATGAACAAAATGTACATAAAATCTAACTGTTCCTATTTGGAAAAGAAACTTGCAGACTATTACATTTCTTTGACATTAGGGGCCCCATTTTCTTTTAGCTGATTAACTGCCTTCTTAAGGTCCCAATTTCATTTACTTTGGACCTAAGATATAGATGCACCCTGTCTAAGACCCTCCTTTGATTGCCTCAGACTTCCTAACTTAAAACTGGTAGACCTTTTCCCCGGGTATACACAGAATCTGACCAATTCTGAATCAAGAACATTTTGAAAATCAAATACTTCCAAAGTTTAAAGAGTTTACATCTGAAACAGCTTAAAAGGGAAAAGATTCCATTCAAATCCAAGAGGTATTTTTAAGCATATAGACTCAGGAATGGATTTCACAGTGTACACTTGCACCGTGAAGAACGTCTGTTCCCACCAGAATATACACACGTCATGCATCAAGAGCAACGAAACAGCCACAATGTCCCCGACACGTGTCTGCGTGGTATGGCTTGGACCCCGGACTTCACCAACCAGTCTTCAGAAGCCCCGGGGCTCCCATGTCCATAAACACAATGTAGGATATGGATTCAGTCTTAGGTATTGCAAAGGCATAGTCTTTAAAATAAGTGACTATAAAAAATATCCTTCGTTCGATGCCTACTGGGTTCAGACTCTGAGGTAAAAATCTTACCGTAACTACATTTTAAAATACAAGAAATAAAACACTGCAGAGAGCCAAGTCTAGGATAGGAAGACAGCTGACCTGACACAAGCAAGCAATTGGGTAAAAACACTAAGGCCAGCATTACATTTTATCTGCATACAGATGGAAGCAGGTCTCAGGCACATTAATGGTTAAATTAGGCAAGAGGCAGTTTGGGGTTTTGTTTTCGTTTAAGAAATAATTAGGTACTTGTCTTCAACATTACTCTCACACACTTAATCAAAAGCATTAGTACAGAGCCATGGAATGTGCATATGCTTTAGAAAGAAATCTAAAGTGAAATAAACACACTCATCCTTACTTCCACAGGCATAAGCAGGTTTCCGGAGACCAGATTTGGATTCAGGCAGGTAGCAGAGTCTACTGTGACCAGAAAGGGGAGTCTCCTAGGGGAGACTGTCCTCTAAGGTTGTCTAAGGTGGCCCAAGGACCTGGGCATGCTGTGCAGGCCTTCATTGCTGTTGTGGGATGAACAGCAATATTTAAGTGCCCTGGTACTCTCTGGTTTCACAGTAAATTGATAATGGGGGTGGGGAGTGGGTTGAGGAACAGTGACAAAAAAAAAAAAAAAAAAGACTTAACCCTCTCACTGTCTTTGAGACATCAACTATGTTTTTCAATGTTAAATATCACAACCGAGCAGAGGCAGTGTGGAGAGGAAAAAAAAGAGCTGGCTTAATTCATATTTGTTGAACACTGATTCTGTGCCAAGTACATAGTCTTTCGCATATATGAGCTCAGTAACTCCTCCCAGAAATCCCACATAGTCAGTACTATTATCAGACCCCATTTTACAGAGGGAACTAAGACCCAGAGTGGTTATGTGATTTGCCCAAGATCACACAGTAAGTGTGTGAGAGTTCAAACTCATAACTGCTAAACTCCTCTGCATCCAATTTACATCATCAGATCCCTAATTTTACATAAAATAATACTTTATCTTCTGGTTTGGATCTTTGACTTATGGTGCTCCAAACAGCTCACATTTTTATTCTCTGTTAATCCAACAAATTCCCAGTGAATTTGATGTAGGCGTTCCTGGGGTCTGGGGAATTGATGGTCCGTGACCCACTGTGGGTTCCTGGCTTTGCACAGTAAAGAATGCAAACTCCGGCCAGCTGAGAGTTTAAAGTGAAAGAGAGTTTATTAGTGAGGCAGTGGGACACAGAGTTGCCTCCACAGGCAGAGCAGCCCCCCCCCCAGTGGGATTTACTTCTTTTATTGAGGCTCGTTTAATCAAAGGGTAGGGCATTCAATAAGGGGGAGGAATGTTCAGGATTTTTCCAGGAAAGGGGTGGGGACTTCCCATTGGCCATGTTGTGTCTTTATACGGGCTTTCCATTCCTGATCATGGTGGTGTGGGGTGTGTCATTTAGTATGCTAATGTATTACAATGAGTGTATAATGAAGCTAGGGGTTACCCCAAGGTGAAATTAGTCACCACATTGGATTGAGCTGGTCTTCTGCTGGTTCTAAACCATAAATCCGTTGGGGGTTGGTCTTACATTTTTGTGATAACCCTTGCAGCCCTTATCTGTTACTGCCATTGCGCCATAGGCACTATCTCAAATTCAAGGAATCAAAAAGCTTTACTCCTGGTTCAAGGTGGAAAAAATCATAAAACCTTTAGCGCTCCCTCTAATCTCAGCATTTCTCTACTTAATCAGTATTGCTAAAGGCCCTTGCCTTGAGTCACTGCCCTTTCCTGTGACATGTGGACCACGCCAACAGGCCACAGTAGCAGGCCAAATATGGATGGAAAGCACTTATGTGTTATACTTTTAAGGGACAAAAACCAAAAGCGACAGAATCCTTGATCAAGTGAATAACATAACTCTGGAAGGGGCAGAGTCCTGCCATCTAAATGGCTGCCCTAACGCATGCCGGTCTCTCTTAATTAGCTGAAGAGTACATATGCATTTTTCTCTAATTCTAGCTTTTACTATGCTCACATTTCTAGACCCATTATTCATATAGATATCAACTTTGGACACCATCAAAGTTGCTTTCTGGTTGGAGCTCATTTGAAATATTCATCATGTTAGTGGAGTTTCTAAAATGTGCATTAGTACTTATAAAGCACTAAAATACTAGACAATGTAAAAGTAATTCTTTACCAGCTCTAGATTTTTTTATTGACATGACAAAATCCCTCTGTGATTGGACAGTAGAATAGCTATAAAAACATTCTGTTTGTATGTGTAACGTATTATATAATATTTTAAGTATATATTATAATTATATAATATTATAAATATAATGTTACATAATATTGTTACGTGTAATAGATACATGTTATCTATATGTTTACATGCATGTGTATATTCTACTTATAATTAAGTTATCTTGTTATTTCATTATATCCTCATGCAAAGGAACACAGCATTCTGAGTGATCATTTCTCCAGTGTAATTTTCATGTTTCTTCCCTGCTCTCTTTTAGGAAGGTAGCTTGCCAATAGTGAAAAGAACTGTGCTTTGTAAGTACCAGGAAAGTCCATTAATTCTAAAGGATTTCATTCTGGATGATATAAGGGATTTATTGCCATGGAGTTTGGTAATAGTAGCAGTAGTAGCAACAGTAGCATTTTAGATTGAAGCATCTGCTTCAAATTATTATAAGCTCTTTGGTTTACTTGCCTTTTAAAACTCAGGTATACGATTGCAAAGTCTAAAGTAGGTGATGTTATTAATGAGGTATTATCATTAATTTTGAGGCAGAACCTGAAAGCCATTTTCATCAAGCTATACAGAGAATGCAAAATGAACCAGCATGTTCAAATCCATTTAGCCAGTCAGGAATGTAAACATACTCCAGAAAATAAAATGTAAACCTCTCGAAGGATAAAAATTGAGTTAACATTGAATTAGACTTACTATAAGGATACAGCTATCAATATGGCTTGGATATTTATAGGCGGCAGCACAAATTATGCACTGAGAAAGTAGTAACAAAAATGACTATGAAAACAGATAAGAAAATAGGAAGTTTAGAGGTTGCAAATCCAAACGCTCGCAGGGGCAGGCAGGTAATGACAATGTGAGTGGTAGGGACTATCTCTAGTATTTATTCATAATTGCATATCAAATTCGAAGTATGGGAGAACTGAGCCCTAAATGTAATATTTAGATACTGCCAGACATAAGCGCGCGCGCGCGCGCGCACACACACACACACACACACACACACACCCCTCAATTATTCAGCAGTGTTAAGCAGATGCTGAGATGCTCTGGACAGTGAATTACTCCTTATTAGCCAGACATTGTTTTACTCTCCTCTTTGATGACAGTTGAATTCCCAGAAGTCAACATCAGGCCTTACTAATCTCCAGACTCTTGGAACATAATAGGTACCTAATAAATACTTATTGAATTAATTAACAAAACAGCCTTTGTGCACTGGAAACTTTGCCTTGACAAATCATAGAAAGTCTGTGTGTAGAAAATGAGTAAAATTAAGTTACTGGGATGATTCAGAAAAACTTCAGCAAAATGAAGTGTGATGAGCAATAGAAAAACAACGATAGCTCCCCAGTTTGGTTTTTTTTTAATGTGATTATAAATATATTTAGTAAATAACTTTTCCTGGAATTGACTTTGAAGGGCCTTAATCCATTCTATTCCCCATTTCCCAAGGCTAACACACTCCCTGGGACTGGAACCACATAGACAACGTTCTGGCCAAGTGTCGGAGACTTCCACGAGGAAGTCTGATGCCAGAGGTGCCACGAGAGCTCCTCCCTCCAGAGGACTCCTCAAGCTCACGAGTGTCCTGGAGTCCTGGGGGGACCGTCCTCAAAGAATGACCCAACACTGTGGGGTGGACATGAGGGTATGGGCAGGGTATTGTGCCCCTCGTGGGGTTAATTGGAGGTCGACAGGTGAGGATCCTAGGTACAGGTGGAAGGAAGTGCCCTCAGCATGACTGGCTGGCGAGGCCTGTGGTCCAGCACAACTCCTGAGCTGCCAAACTGGGCTCCCTAAGTTCAGGTGGGCAAATGCAGGAGACAGATATCAGTTAAACAAAATGAAACCCAAATCAGGAGGTAATTCCAAACAGTGTCACTATCACAAGCAGGTCAATTGTTTTTATCCTGCTACACCAGGCCCCTCTCACCACTCCTAGAAAATAATAAAGCCAGCCCCTTTCACAGAAAGCACACATGTCACGGAGCCATTTCCCTCTGTGATTAAGAGTCACAAGAAATGCTCTTCTTTGTACTCCTTGGATCAGCCTTGATCTGGTGACAGCCCAAGTGACAGAATAATTCAGTTGTGACAGGAGTACCACAAGGGGATATACTTGTCAATGGGCCCGTCTGCCTTCAGTCATTCTCCATCCCCTCAAATGCTTAAGAATTACCCTGTTCCTGAACTGTTACAGGGGGTTACCCGCACTCATGCGGATTTCAAGCGGGGAGAAGGAAGTCCCTGAATAACAGAGGGTGCATTCATAAAAAATAAATAAATAAAATAAAATAAACAGTCACCAGAAGAGCAAGTGATGAATCTAAAACCTTCAACCAACTCTGGGTAATTGTAGCCTCTACTCTTTCTCATGTTCTAGAATCACTCACAGAAAAACATTAAGATATCATTACGTGCTTATTTCACGCTGTTTGATGAGTGGCTATGGTGTAGATAGCAATATTGTTATAGGGAACACAAAACAGTCAAATTTATGATTTCCCTTTTCAATAAACTTAAGAGCTCATTAAGAAAAGCTACACACCCATAAAAAGTTGTTATATAATGAGGCAAGTCCTAACTAATCACATGGCCCCACAAGTTCCATTTAAAAACTTAGAATCAGCCCTGGCCGGTTTGGTTCAGCAGTTAGAGGGTCGGCGGTGGACCAGAGCATCCTGGGTTCGGTTCCCGCTAAGGGCACGTACCTCAGTTGCAGTTCGTCCCCAGCCCCTGTTGGGGTCGTGTGAGTGGCAACCAGTGGATGTGTCTCTCTCACATCGATGTTTCTTTCTCTCTCTTCCTCCCTCTCTCCCTCCTGCTCTGTCTGAAGATGAATGCAAAAATGTCCTCGGGTGAGGATTAAAAAAAAACAAACTTAGAATCAAATGAGAACAAATTCCAGATATTGGGAGTTGACTACTGTTGGAACCTCAAATGCCACCTCTCTGAATCCCAGCACTGAGGTGGTGCCTCCTGCTTTGCCCTCCAGGGTTCTGTTTCTCGTGTGTTACTCTGGCCTTCTCGGGCAGACCTCATATTCTGCAGACTTCTCAATGCCAAGCACACTGTTGAATGACCAGTAGTCCCCCATAAAGCCTCTCCTCTTACCAGGTAACTCTTAGTTACTTGCTGGTGCCCCCTCTTACAGAGATTCACACACTTCACTGTGGTCCTTTAGTGTTGTCCCTATTAAAATGCAAGTTATATGACAGCAGGATTTGGGTCTTTCTTATTACTGTATCCCCAGCAACAAGATGGGGTCCTTACTGAAAGAGTAAATGGTTGTTACAAATTTACTCAAACAACCATCAAAGTAACAAGAATATCTGAGAGTTTGTAAAGCAGTATTGAGATGCAGAGTTATAATAAAAAATAAAGGGAATAAAGAGAAAATGATAAGAAAAGAGTTCTCACACACCTCACAATTGAAGGTAAAATTATTGTCCATACGTATTTTTCTGCCGAGCACCTGAGGCCGTGTCTGCTCTAGCTGCCACTTAAAGAGCCATGGGCCGGAAAGAACATCTTCAACCTGCAGCAGCAGCAACTGTAAGACCCAGGCGGACCTACGAATGACTGCAGCTTCCCCGCTCACCCTCCAAGGTGGCCTTGCTTCTGGGCTCTGACCCCCACAGAAAGACTCATGCCTCCCAACCTGAGATGGAGCCACAGGTATGCTGGTAAACCACGAATGTCTCAGCAATCCCCGTGGTTCACCCAGGAGACAAAATACAAAAAAGCAGAGGTGTGAGGTGCCTATAGAGCTCCATGGATGTGCAGAAATTCGTAGTATCACATATGCTGTGCTTCGTTATCACTGGTTCCTCTGCAGCCTCAATATAGCCAAAGGTGTCGAGAAGGGACTGAGACAGGTGTGGGTCACATGGGAAGAAGTCAGTTTGGACTTTGACTCTGCAACATGTAGGTACAGAAGATAAAGTTTCGTCTATGACACTGTCTTGGCTCCTTTCCAACAAGTCACACTGAATCTACGCACACCGCATGCCAAGGCAGACCTCCGAGTGCCAGGTCTGGATTCCAAACAGCTGGAGCAGAAAGCAGCAGTTGGCAGGAGCAGACAGCAACAAGAGACACAGCACTGGGTCCAGATTGACACGCAGCGTTCTTGGCATCGCCACACTGCAACCTTTTTTCAGGAGAATTGACACACTTCCAGGCCTCCCCAGTCCTCCCTCAGATGGCAAATCCTAGACCTTCTCTGGAAAAGGATAACTGAATGGCTGCGGCCATTTGCTTCTGACTGTTTTCAAGCTATATCAAATTATATTTGTTAGGCCAGGTCTCAAAATGAAATGTGTTTCCACCCTAATAAGAACAGTGGCATGAAGGTAATAAGGCCCATTTCTTCATGTGTTATAACTTGAAGAGGCCTTGGACATAATTACTCTAATGCTCTCATGTGTGGTTGAAGAAGTTGAGTCTTGGAGAAGTTATACGACTTGCCGAGGTTACACTGCCCATTAGTGACAGTTTTTGCCCTGACTTTCGGGTAGCATTTTTTATTCTCTGCCATGCTGCCCTTGTGATTTATTTCACATCTATCATTAGCTCCCTAAAAGATCACTATCTGAATTATGATTTTGCAACATTGTATTCATAACTAAAGCAATGTGCTGTGATCGCACAAATACGGTGCATGTTTTGCCCCAGCCAGCTGTAGGGCACACAAAGATGGCCTGTGGCAGGAGGGCAGGTGGGGTGGGGAGATCACTTGAGTGATCAGGAGGCAAGAGAGCAATGACTTCCTTTGTAATTTCCATTTGCTAAAAATCAACCAACCAGTAAGTCTCTATAGGTAGTGGTTAAGAGGTGATGACTTTATAGTTGGGAAGACTGGGTTTAAATCCTGGGTCTACCACCTAATAGTGGAGTGACCTTAGGCAGTTTCCTTAATCTTGCTACACCTCAGCTTCTATGTCTGGAAAACATAAATAAAAATAACACCTCCCAGCTCGGCTGGTGAGGGTCAGTGGTTGAGCGTTGACCTGTGGACCAAGAGGTCGCCAGTTCGATTCCTGGTCAGGGCACATGCCGGGGTTGCTGGTTCATTCCCCAGTAGGGGGTGTGCAGGAGGCAGCCAATCAATGTTTCTCCCTCATCCACGTTTCTATCTCTCTCTCCTTCTCTCTCCCTCTCTTTTTAAAAAATCAATAAAACATATTAAAAAACAAATAATACCTCCCTCACTGAATTCTTATATGGATTAAGTGAGATGAGACACTAAAGGTACTTAGCACATGTCAATTTGCTCTTATTTACCTAATAAGTTTAATGTTTTTTTTTCTTTGATTTTGGTTTCTAACACAGTAATATAATTAGATTCATCATTCACACAGATATCAACTCTGGACACTATCAGAGTTGCTTTTTGAAACTGGCTGATTTGAAATACCACTCTTACTGGTGGGGTTCCTAAAATCTGTATCAATACTTTTAAGGACATCTAACACACTGGGCTCTTTTAAAAGAGTTCTCTTACTATTTCAATTAAGCTTAGCTACCCTCCTCGGTATCACCATCATCATCATCATGTTCAACAGCATCATCTACGGGGTGCCCAGCAACCAGCTAGAGGAAATCTCCCTGGGTGATGAGGTTTGGCATTTTCACAGAGAAGAAGGACATAAAAACATGGTTCTGGTCGTAGACAAGGCAGGGACACTGAAGAGCAGAGAGGACTGTGTGTCTTGTCTTGGCCCCTTCTTTCTCTGAAAAGTTCCCAGAGGAAACATCACCACCCCCTTTTCCTTTATCTCAATATTCTCTCCCACTTATATTTTCACATGGAAAGTATGCAGTTATAGGCTGAGTCATTTCAGCTCATAACTCTGCCAACACCTTAGTTCTTGAAATAGCAGATTCACAGCACACAGACCCAAGCCTGTGCCTCTCTCCCTCTCTCCTTCTCTCTCTCTCTCTCTCTCATTCTTATCAAAATAGTTTTTGCATCAAAAATGATTAACAACAACAACAAATCTGAAACTACATGGTCCTTAAATCCAATAACAATGCTTTTCAAATGAGAAAGAAAAAAATCTGAGTAAAGCAATTAAAAATGACTTTAATTATTGAAAAAATAAGAGAAAGAATACTATTCTAAAAATTTAAAACCCTCAAGTGATAATTTTCTTTTCAAATGATACTTTCATTCTTATTTAAATTGTATTAGTCAACTAAAACCTAGATTTAAAGTATCTTAGCATAATCTTAGTGATGGAAATATTTACTCCAAACATCGTGCCAATATCATTATTTCTTAAATTCCACGCTCATAGACAAACTACTTATTCCAATGCAAAGTACTATACTTCCCAATGTTACCCCTTCAACTTGTTACCTCCAGAAATTGTTTCCTTTTTTTTTTTTTTTTGTAAAAGTTTTACTGATTCAGCTTGAACCTGATCTCAGGACATAAGCCAATTTTCCTAAATTTATCTTGTACTTGTTAGCAATTTGGATTTGTCTCTGGCAGAGACTAAACAGGGTTTAGAATATTAATTTAAATTCTTGTGCTAAAAATGCAATAAAAATCTTGGGTTTTGAGCTTAAGAGGCTGCAGCATTTCCATAACAATACGCACACAGCTCTGTTTTTACTAAATGCACCATGGGGAAGTTAATCCTGAAAATAAAGTTGTTCTTCTTTTTGTCTTGAGACATGAACTAGTGGTACTTGCTTCTAGCATAATCCCCAGCCTACTTAAAACAAAAGCTCTGGGCAGCACACCACATTACCAAGGCTAACAGCTGTCAGCTAGTACAGGCATTTGCCAGATGTTGAAGCCCAGAGGCATCCAGCAACAGTAATCATTACAGCCTTCAATCACCCATTTAGAATTTACAACAAACTGAGCAGAAAGCCGTTATTTCCACCTCCAGTATAAAGTTTTCCTCAGGCTGCAAGTGGAGTTCTGCAGCGGAAGGGTACACCACCTGCTCCAAGTTCACTTGGCTCTTTCTCAGAACTTCCACCGATAGAAATAAGTCCCAGGTAAAGTCCAGAAATACTGGGATGCTATTTGTTATGAGCTGAGGGATATCAAAATCCTTAAGGGTCCCTGATCATGCTTAGAAAAAAGACTTACACTGTAGTTAAATGAAATAATAACAAGTCATAATATAAGGCATAAAATGAACCAACATTATGAATTAATCATACTTAGACAATTACCAACCATATGGTTTGTTAAACTCAATCTGCTACCTGTAGTGACATTGACTGCATACTGTATATTCAATGCTGCAGCTTTTCCTCCAACACCCAACCCCTGGATGTCATGACTTAATTTTGTGAATGAAAAAATGACATGTAAAAGGCAATGTGTTCACTCACCATTTGGTATCTTCTCAAGTCTCCCTTATTGGGTCAGTGGTGTGCCAGCCACTCACAGCTCAGAGGTTCTGAACTCCTCTCCTTACAGACACCAGTTCCTTCAGAAACAAATGTCTTTCTTTCTCCTCCTACCCCATTCTGTCCTTTCTTCTTCTGTACTTCAAGTTATCTACAGCAGGAAGTTAGGAGAGTGGACTTTTTGTGCACCTTAACCATGAAGGAAGAATATATTTCTCCTGTGTAATTTAACACCACAGTCCAATGACACCAGTTCCCCAGAGAAAGCCTTGATTTTTCTATAATAAATTTGGTGATGTGACTTAGAAGACCAGATAAGGACACTACAAAGAAAGAATATTATAGACCAACATCCCTGATGAACATAGATGCCAAAATTCTCAACAAAATATTAGCAAACCAGATCCAGCAATACATTAAAAAGATCATACACTATGATCAAGTGGGATTTATTTCAGGGATACAAGTTTGATACAATATCCACAAATCAAAAAATATGGTACACCACATAAACAAAATAAAGAATAAAAATCACATGGTTATATCAATAGATGCAGAAAAAGCATTTACTAAAATCCAGCACCCATTTATGATTTAAAAAAAACAACTCCCAGAAAAGTGGGAATAGAGAGAACATAGTTTAACATAATAAAGGCCATATATGGCGAACCCACAGTCAACATCCCAATATCATACTCAATGAAAAAAACTAAAAGCATTTCCCTTAAGATTGGGAACAAGACAGCGATGCACACTTTCACCACTCTTATTCAACATAGTACTGAAAGTCCCAGCCACAACAACCAGAAAAGAAGAAATAAAAGGCATCCAAATTGGAAAGGAAGAAGTAAAACTGTCGTTATTTGCAGATAACGTGATACTGTATATAGAGAATCCTCAAGATTCCACCAAAAAATACTAGAAGTGACAAATGAATTCAGTAAAGTAGCAAGATACAAAATAAATATCCAGAAATTAGTGGCATTTTTATACACCAATAATGAACTATCAGAAAGGGAAACTAAGAAAACAATCCCATTTACAACTGCATTAAAAAAAATACATAGGAATAAATTTAAGCAACATGTAAAAGAACTGTATTCAGAAAAGTGTAAGACACTGAAGAAAAAAATTGAAGAAGATACAAATAAGTGGAAGCATATACCATGTTCATGGATAAGAATAATTAACATCATTAGAATGTGTATACTACCCAAAGCAATCTATATATCCAATGCAATTCCTATCAAAATAACAATGGCATATTTCACAGAACTAGCATTAATAGTCCAAAAATTTATATGGAACAACTAAAGACCCTGAATAGCCACCGTAACCTTGAAAAAGAAGAACATAGTTGGAAGAATCATGCTACCTAATATCAAACTATACTACAAAGCCATAGTCATCAAAACAGCATGGTACTGGCATAAACACAGACGCATAGATCAATGGCACAGAACAGAGAGCCCAGAAATAAGCCCATGCCTTTATGGTCAATTAATATTTAACAAATGAGGCAAGAACATACAATGAGGTAAAGATAGTGTATTCAATAAATGGTGTTGAGAAAATTAGACAGATACGTGAAGAAAAAATGAAAACTAGACCAACCTACTTACACCATACACAAGAATAAACTCAAAATGGATTAATGACTTAAATGTTAGATCTAAACCATCAATATCCTAGAAGAAAACATAGGCAGTAAAATCCTGGACATTTCTCATAGCAATATTTTTTGTGATGTGTCTCCTTGGGCAAAGAAAACAAAAGAAAAAATAAATAAATGAGACAACCTCAAACTAAAAAGGTCTTGCACATAAAAGAAAACCATCAACAAAATGAAAAGACAACCCACTGAATGGGCGAACATATTTGCCAATGACACATCTGATAAGGGGTTATTATCCAATATTTATGATGAACTTATACAACTGAACACCAAAAAAACAAACAAACAAAAAACAAACAATCCAATTTAAAAATGGGCAAGGGACCTGAATAGACATTCTCCAAAGAGGACATACAGATGGACCATAGACATACCAAAAGATGTTCAACATCACTAATCATCAGAAAAATGCACATTAAAACCACAATGAGATATTACCTCACACCTGTCAGGATGGCTATCATCAATAAATCAACAAACAACAAGTGTTGGCAAGGATGTGGAGAAAAGGGAACCCTCATGTACTATTGGTGGGAATGCAAATTGGTTCAGCAACTGTGGAAAAGCAGTATGGAGTTACCTCAAAAAATTAAAAATAGAACTGCATCATGACCCAGCGATTCCACTTCTGGGAATATATCTGAAGAAACCTGAAACACTAATTTGAAAAAATATGTGCACTGCACCCCTATGTTCATTACAGTGTTATTTACAATAGGCAAGATTTGGAAGCAGCCCAAGTGCTCATCAGTAGATGACTAGATAAAAAAGCTGTGGTTTGCCCAGCCAGCGTGGCTCAGTGGTGAGCATCTACCCATGCACCAAGAGGTTGCCAGTTCAATTCCCGGTCAGGGCACATGCCCAGTGGGGGGCATGCAGGAGGCGGCCAGTCGATTTTCTCTCTCATCGATGCTTCTATCTCTCTCTCCGTCTCCCTTCCTTTCTCTCTAAAATCAATAAAGAGAAAAAAAAATTTTTAATAAAAATAAAATGCTGTGGTTCGTTTATACAATAGAACACCACCTGGCTATAAAAAAAGAAGGAAATCTTACCCTTGGCAACAGAAGAGTATTTGCTAAGTGAAATAAGCCAGTCAGAGAAGGACAAATACCATATGATTTTACTTATATGTGAACTCGAACAAAATAAACTAACAAACACAATAGAAACAGACTCATAGATACAGAGAACAGACTGACAGTTGTCAGAGGGGTGGGGTGTTGGATGGCTGGGGAAAAAAGGTGAAGGGATTAAGCAAAAAACAAAAACAAAAAAACAAAAAAGCAAACCCCCATAGACGCAGACAACAGTATGGTGATTACCAGAAAAGGGGGGGGGGGTGGAGGTAGAAGATGATGAAAGGCGACTAAATGGTGATGGAAGAAGACTTGACTTGGGGTGCTGAACACACAATACAATATACAGATGATGTATTATAGAATTGTACACCTGAAATGTATATAATTTTATTAACTAATGTCACCCAAATAAATTAAATAAAAAATAAGTAAGTAAAAAACAGAAAATGCCAAACTCAAAGCACTAGACATGCCAACAGAAGTGTGAAAAGCTAGATAAGACTATTTTGTTATCTAACATTGACACTAGACTTAATGACTGAAGAAATGTTCTAATTTAAACTCTCTTTCTAAGTAAAATACTTGAATTAATGAAATGCCACAATATCCATTGCTTAGAGAACACCCTTTAAACTGTGAACCATTTAGAATCCAGAAAATTTTCTAAGGATCATTTCCACACACCCCTATTCTACCATAGCTGCTACGTCTCTGTTTTCTATACAGATACTGTATTGTATACACTATGAATAGCATAAACTGATTTTTTTAAGTTTTCTCACTGAAAGTGAAGAGGAAGAAATCTGTGAGCTTAGAGGTAAAAGAACAGAATTTTACCTTCAAAACTTCTCAGAATGAACAGTCCATTCTATACAGGTACTTTAAATGGCCCTCTTATCTTTTATTACATAGAGATGTAGTCTTCATGAGAAGTCCATTCTGGCCCAGGGATTAAGGAATTTTCTGTTCTCTTAATAATATCAAAAGTACTGTTGTTTAAGCAATTTCAGTGGCCAATGCTTAAAAACAATGGACTATTACTCTGAAAATTTACAATTAAAGGCAAGACTTAAGCCTTTATTTTGTCTTTGTTATATGAAATATATTTCAGAGTAACTAACTAGAGCTAGTTAATTAAGGAAAGTTTTTTAAATAAGAATTCCAGTTAATACATAATAAAAGAAAAATAGAACTCTAAAATCATCATTTTGTAACCCTTAATGTAATAATGGATTCAAGCAATGAACATCAATGGATGCTAACAGTGAAGGATGAGTGAAGAACTCAGTTTTGGAGGCTAGATTACTTCTAGTTATTAGAGGAAAACCACAACATTATAATAGGAAGGTCTGGCTGTTGTCAGCTGAATTCAGTGATCAATCTTGGCATCACTAAACTTGAAATACCCAGATATTTTTATCTCCTGATGTGATACAATATGAAGCAAAACCCAAATATATTAAAGCTTTCAGAATTAAAAGAAATATAAAAGACAAAGGAACAAACCGAAAGACATAATGAGGAAGACATCAGACAAATCCAAGATGTGGATTGTACAGGATAACCAGTCTCTTTAAGTCAATGGCATGATTTATAAAGGGGGCAGGAGAGAATTGCTTTCAATAAAGACTTAAAAGACATACCACCAAGCACACAACATGTGGGCCCTTTTGGGATCCTTACTTGAACAAAACAACTAAAAAAAATTGAGTGGACAATTGGGGTAAATTGAATATGGACAGGATAGTGAATGATGTGAAGGGGTTATTGTTGGAGTGCCATAAAAGCATAGTGATTATATAAGAAAATGTCCATGTGTACAGAGATGCATACTGGAATATTTCAGGGTGAACTCACAATGTTTGGAATTTACTTTAGAATATTTCAGCAGAAAAAGATACTAGTAAATCAAATATGGCAAAATATGAACAACTGTTAAGTGATGGGTATGTAAGGATTCATTACTAGTCATTCTCCTTTATGTATATTGTGAATGTTTATGTAATAAAAGTATTTTAAATCAGACTAAATTCCACATTCTTTATTTGAGGTTGAAGGAATAAATAATGCTGGAATAAAACCTTTGATATAAAATGGGAAAGCTGCCCTGGCTGGTTTGGCTCAGGGGTTAGAGCTTTGGCTCAAGGACCGAGGTGTCACGGGTTCAATTCCCGGTCAAGGGTAGGTTTGACACCCTACCCTCCTGTCATAGTCATGCAAGAGGCAGCCAATCGATGTGTCTCTCTCTCTCCCTCCCTCCCTTCTACTCTATCTAAAAAATAAATCAATCAATGGAAAAATATCCTCGGGTGAGGATTAACTAAAATGGGAAAGCTAAATCTTAGACGCAGCTTTCCTACTGACTCCAAAATTCCACTTTCAAAGAATCTTTTCTGCCTTTGAAGTTAGTTAATGATATGAATACTACCAAAATGAAGTCATAAAATTTATAGATCTCCCTGAAATATGTATGATTTTTTGACTCAGGGTGTTGTTTGTTTGTTTGTTTGTTTTTATTCCTCACCCGAGGATATTTTTCCATTTATCATCAGATAGAGTGGGAGAAAGGGAGGGAGAGAGAAACATTGATGTGATAGAGCCACATCTACTGGTTGCCCCCTGCATGACCCTGACCAGGGTTGGGGACGAACCAGGTACGTGCCACCGAGGTATGTGCCCTTGACCCAAATCAAACCCGTGACTCATTGGTCTGTGGGCCGATGCTCTAACCGGCCAAGGTGATTGACTCAGGGTTTTTAAAAGGAATTGTCCTCTCTAGTTGACCAGTTGATCATCAATGAAATGAAAAAATGTACTCTTAATGGACCATTAGAAAAATCTAAAATTATATTCAATTCTTACCCAAAAAAATGAGCTTTAAGTTTCTCTTAAAGTTTAACACTTCCCACATATCAGGGATTAATGGTTATAAATATGCCCACTGTAGCTTTCAACATGATTGCTTCTCCTAAAAGGTTTATACTGGGAACAAGAATGATTTGTTAGCTAATTGATCAGTGAATTTTTTTCCTGTTTTAGAAAAGATGTGCATGGAGGTCGTTTCAAAAACATTATTTTATGAAATATGTTTTAATAATTAAATTTATAAAAAAAAAGATAACTGATTTTATCACATGCAAGCATTAACTACACATTTCAAGCTAAGTCTACTTGTGATTGTCTTTAACAGACCTCCTTGAACCTAGACAATGTCGAGCTAACCCTTGGTCTTGATGTTAGAAAACACAGGAACTAGACCCCTTTCATGCACGAACAATGTGATTGACAGTTACCTTCCTTTGCCTTAGCTTGTCTCTGAAATACCAGTAAAAACGTCTACCCTGATATACAGTTCAGAGATACAATCTAAGACTTCCACACAAACAGCTTAAAAAATCCAAATAAATCTCCCTCTCTCCCTCTCACTAAATGACCTTTCATCCCTGCCTCTCTCTGCACTCCTATCATAATTAATTCTCTGTTTTGCCTAGATTGCTTTCTGATAACACTCCTCTATACACACAGCCAAGCATGGCCACACTCACAGTTTCTAAATTTACATATCTTTAATTAAAGCAATTTGCAGAAACAGAGTAACTCTCTCAGGACCAATTCCAAATTCCCAGGGGGGGGAATCTGAGTGATTGAGCTTAAGCCAGGTCTCCTTTCCTGTTTGAATGGACTATGCCAGGGAATGGTCAAGGTCAACATAATCCAGACATGTCTTCTGGGTCCATCCTTATGGGTGGATGGGGGCAGTCCTTAGAAGGAGAGGTCATGGCCTGGACAAGCATCCCAAGTGGTATCCACCATAACCTACTTCACTCTTGTCTAAATGGTGAAGGGTGAAATATTTCCAGTTGGTACTTAAACCAAATTAGTGGATATCAGAGATCACAAGATGCAAACTCTTCTCTAAACTTTGCTACAATTTTGCCAATGAGTGTGCTACAGTCATTATTGTGTTCCCCATTTCCACGTGGCACACTTTCATCTGTGCCCTCACAAGGAGGGACCTCAGCTGATTTGTTTATTGCTTATCCCCAGTGCCCAGAACAGTGCTTGGTACATAGTAGGCATTTGTTCAATGAATGTTGGATAGTGCCTTAGTCAGCTGGAGCTGAGAGGCTTAAGCAATCAACATGTATTTCTCACAGTTCTGGAGGCTGAGAAGTCCAAGATCAAGGTACCAGCAGATCCACTGTCTTGTGAGAGCCTGCTTCCTGGTTTACAGATGGCCATTTTTTCCTTGTATCCTCATATGAAGGTTAACAGAGAGAGAGAAGTAAGCTCTCTCTCATCTCTTCTTATAAGGGCATTAATCCATTCATGAGAGCTCTACCCTCATTACCTAGTCACCTCCCAAAGGCTCCACCTCCTAATACAATAACATGAGAATTAGGATTTCAGCATGAGTTCACCTTAACTTTCTACCCTGTGTGCTTACACACATACATGGACAAACACACACCCCCCTCATTGACCGCCACAGTCACCCTTCCCTCCAATCTCAGAGGGACTGTTCTGCAGAGTTGATCCTGCACTTGCTCAAGGCCAATCCATCACCTGTCCTCTTAACCTTAGTCCCCTGCTGTCCTAGGCCTTGGCCCATTGTTTATTCCCACTCTGATATCTTCTTCTCTTCTTCCTCCTCCTCCTTCTACTTCTTTTCTTTCCCTCCTCCCCCTCTCCTTCTGCCTTTCCCTTCTCTACCCTGACTTTTTCCCCTTCAGCCTATAAAACACATTCAGATCTCTCCCACCAAATCCACCCTGGATTGGAAGGACTCACATAGCCACTTACTCTGTAAGTGTCATCTCACTTCAATTTTTCTTCACACGTATCTACACTGTTTGACTGGACATGGATTACTTTTGTAATTTAAAAAAGCTTTCCTCGAAAAATGTACAGACAAAAAGATTTAGCGCATGGGTCCCGTTCTTCAAGAAGTCTTGCCTGGCTCATGCTGGTCAGCTACACGCTCCACAGGCTCTGGTGCACATTGAGACCGCGTTTGCCACGTGGTTGAAAATCATCTGTGTCATGTCTATCTCTCTTCAAACTGCCCGCTCCTAGTGGACAGGGACCATGACTTTAAAATCTTTGACTTTCTAGGTCCTTGCACAGTGTCTGATGCTAGTAGAAGTCCATTGAGAGTTTGTTGAATTAATCTCAATATTTGCTGTCAGGGAAAGAGAGATACCTTTTATCATTGGCCAGTCTTGGCACCCCATTGCATAACAAAATGGAAACAACACAAATAAGTGAATAACACAGTAAATAAGTTGAGTAAATATCTCCATGTGTGGGCCTCATTGATTCATAAAATAATTGATTAGTCCCTGCAAGGAATTTGCTGATTATTTATTATAACTACAGTTTGTAAGGCAGTAATTCAAGCAAAAGAATCACATGGAACTTTTCCTGGGACATTTAGCTGGCTAGCACGAGTCAGGAAAGACTTCATGAAGAATAGGACCCATGTGGTAAATATTTTTGTCTGTACATTTGGGAGGGGGCTTTTTTAAGTTAAAAAATAATCCATGTCCAGTGAAACCATGTAGAAATGTATAAAGAGCATGTCACTCATTTGAAGGCCTTTACATGTAGTATGGGATGAAGAACTCTAAAATTCTGGACTCCTACAGAACAGTTTCACCACAAGGCCACTCTTTTTCCTAACAGATTATATTTTGAAGATAGATTTTGACATGAATCACTTATCTTTTATCCCCTTTATTTCTCCAATTGTTTTGTAGTGTCCCCTTAATGATGGTGTCAACCGCCCCCCATAGGAAACAGGTCCACAGAAGGCGGTCTGTGTAGAACTTGCCCATTCGTGGAATGAAGGAGACAGAATGACAGGGAACAGCTGCTGATGCCCAGGGTTCATAATACTGAGATTGAATTCTCTCCCCAAATAAACACACCACAGAATCATGGTGATTTTTTATATCAAATCTACCAATCTATGACTTAAAAGAGTATCAAAGCATCCCTTGGAAGAGGTCTGCAACTTTAATCCTGAGTTACGGTAGAGTATGTACTTAAAAAGCTTTAGCAGAGGAATTAAAGAAAAGTAGACAGGATCCAAACAGAACTCTCCTTTGTAGCCTGTATGTATGCTTAGGGATAGGGTGGAATTGAGTGTTATGTTCACTTGGGAATCTGAGAATATCTGCTCCAAGTGAGTGTCTACAAGTTTGGGAGTTAAAGAAAGAATTAAATGGTATCCTTTACAGTAGGTTCAAGCCAATGAAACATTTGCAGGTCTGATGATATTTTACTACTTGGAGGATGTGAGTAATGTCAAGACTGTTGTTTCTTATCCATCACATACAACCCTTCATCAATTTATTATCCATTTAGATGCACACCAGCTCTTTCCAAAGGATTTACAGTAGTTCTGTACAGCTGCAACCCTTTTCTGCTCTTCTGACTAGCAGTCAGTTGGGTCCCACAGCTTCCTTACTTGATGGAAGCCACAGCCTTGGGCCTAAGAGGGGAGCCCGCTGAGCTGGCAAGGGCCTGTCCTTCCACGGCACGCATGCACTTCAGCCATTTGCATTTTTCTAATTTTGGATTCCTGCTTCAATAGGCATATAGGACATTCTTGAGGGTATCTTGGCAACCCACCCCCACATTCATGCATGAAGTGCCTAGTCCCAGGTTGGCTAACCCACTCGTCTAAATTACACACAACCGTGGGATTTGCTGACTGTATTCAATTCGGTGCAGCTATCCGAATTTTTCAACATCTCAAGTTACATGAAGCATATGTTAGAATAAATCGACTGCCTTCTGCTGCTAGGTTTTGGCTCTGCTTCTGAGTGGGAAAATGGGACATACACTCAGTATGCAGGATCCTTTTCTCTCAGCTGGACTTTAAGCAGAGAAAACAAGGAAGTTGAACTTGACCCTGGCCCTCTGAGGTCTGGCCTGCCAGAATCTGAAGTGAAAGGAAGCAAAGGAGAAAGAGTTGCACTAATAGAAAATTCTCCATTGGACTGGCATGTAATTTCAAGAGCTTCTACCCCAAAAAATGCAATCTCCTGCATGTTCTTTGATTCTTTTACTAAGGAGGGAAACAGGCCATTACAATGAAAACGCAAACTTAAAATGCAAATATCTGTATAACAGGGTGAGTCTAAGTTGCCTTTTCATTAAGGGTGAGTCAGGCAGCATCCTGGTTCTTTCCACTATATACCTGTGCACCCACTCGCTTACATGGGGCTGAGGGGCTGGGGACTTCAGGCAAATACAGTGACATCTGATGGCCTGCAGTGCTGGGCACCTGGCCCAGGGGTGGAGGGTGGAGCAGCCACAATGCAAAGAGCAGCCACAACATTGCTCCTGAAAAACACAGAGAAGGTGTCTTCTGGGTAAGTAAGAGGCAGGCAGTGGCCTGAGGCTGGAGATGTCAAGTAGTCCTGAGCACTCGAGAGGCTCCCTAGGGCCCCAGGTCTTACCCAGGCACTTACTCAGGCTTGTATTTGTCCTGGGGAGAAAGTGGTTGTAAATCAATTGCTTTTTCAGCTCCAGGCTCTGCAGACGCTTGGCCTCTAGAGTTGTAGCACTCTGGCGTTCAGTCAACCTGCACTGGAACTTCCAGTAAGGTGCCACACAGACAGAGCATGCTTTCTCCTCACAGTTTGGAAGTGGCAGGAGTGACAATGACCATGACCAAGCCAAAGCACTGGGACCTGAAGCCATTCCACTGAGAAACAACCAGTACTGATTTTATGGACACTCAGAAAACCCCTAGGACTTGCAGACACTGGCATCCCTGAACCCAGGTGGCTGGCTACATCCATGAAATTGAACTGAACTGTCTTCTCCAGTTGGTGAAAACCAAGACATTTGGATTATATGTGGAAGGACTCACCAAGTACTCTCACTACTCATTAAGCACTCCAAGTGCTACGGAAGACTCATACTTCCCTATCTGAGACTGGGATGTAACCCTAGAAGGTTAGATAAGGGGAAGGAGAAAAAAAATAAAGGGAGAAGAGATTAGACAGAGGAAAACTAAGGCTTTTTTAAAGAACTCACTCATAAATTTAAAAAAGAATTAAAGCTGCCTTTAACTCACAGTAAAGTTCAGAAAATTTATTCCACCAATGGGAAGAATCCAGAAGGATCCCAAGTCAATAAACCAGCACAAACACATCTTCACAGCTCCTGTGTCTTTCTCTCTGGCCCCCAAGTCCTCCTGACACGGGTGCCAGGAGTTCCTCTCCCTCTGTCTCCCTTCCTGCTTGTTTCCCACCTCTCACCTCTGGGTCCCACACACCTTTGTGGTTAGAGTGCAATGTCTTCTGTCCTGGAGTCTCAAGTCCTCCTGAGTGGGACACCAACAGAAAAACATCTCTCTAATTAACACTGGCCACCTTGGGTGGCATAACTCAATAGGCTATTTTTTTAAAAGACAAACACACACAAAAATAGCCCCACTTCCCCCATAGGGGAGAATGGGGAGGGACAGATCACATCCTTACCCTGGTAAGGGCAGGGACAAATGGAGAGGGAGACAGGGGACCCCACTGTACCTTTAACAACTGGGATAATATTTGTGAGTCCTTGCGTTTTCCTTGCTTTTTCAACTATAGTCTTTGCAGGTACCTGACCTACAGGCTTAGCCATGTCTGCTCTCTAAGCTAATCCTGACCAAAAAGGAAGCCATTCCCCCAAATTCACAGACTTGTCTTGTCTCTGACCCTCATACTTATTGAATCCCTGGCTTCCAGCTATGGCTCACTCTTTAGCCTGTAGCTTTGACCCTTTCTTTCTTTCTCTTTGTTTATTTCAGTATGTTTTTATTGATTTTTTAGAGAGAGAGATAGACACATCGATGTGAAAGAGATACATCCATTGGCTGCCTCCTGCACGTCCCCTGCTGAGGATCAAGCCTGCAACCCAGGCATGTGCCCTGACCAGGAATTAAACTGGGACCTCTCAGTTCATGGAATGATGCTCAATCCACTGAGCCACACAGGCCGGGCTTTGGCCCATTCTTGATATGCTTTTAGCCTCTCCTTGAGAATTGCTATGAGGAGCCTAACTATCTACCCTGACCACTGCTTAGTTTATGTACTAACCCTGTCTTCTCTTTATGGAGGGTGGGGAGCAGGGGGTTCTGGAAGGCTGGGGCAAGGTTTTTGATCTTCCCTACTTGGGAGAGGAATTTATCAGAGGTGACCAGAGGCAATGTGGCCAGGTGGCTATCAAGGATCTCTCAGTAAAGAAGAACCAAGAACATTCCTGGGACTATCAAGTGAAGCATCGAGTCCAAAGGACAAAGGTGTTAGGAAGCAAAGCAGGAGCTGGGAGGCTCAGAGCTGGACAGAATCAGGTTGAGGGATCAGGAAGGGGAGCAGTCCTGGAGCATCACAGTGTGGCAGGGGTCTAGTGGTTCACGGAGCTGCCCAAGGCCAGAAACCTCATGTACCCTAGGTTACCAAATGACATGCCCCTCCCTTTGTTCTGAATGCCCTCTCCCACTTGTCCATCCAGGGGCTCCCATCAAAAGTACCTAAGTCTGTTGGTAAATCCCACACTACCACTGAACCTGACACAGGCTTCTGGTGTGCTGTTACCACTCTACTCATTTAAAATAGTTATTAACCTGGTTGGTCCTCTCCACCCTCCATAAAACTGTGAACTGCTTGGTATCAAAGACTTGGTCTTCCCATATTTTAAAACCTAGCACTCAAAGCCTGGCACGTGAAGATTCTCAAGAATGAATGAACAAATAGAAGTGTGATACATAGCACAAGCATATCTAATTTAACTCTCTCCCTACATTCTACTAAAACTACAGCAACGAGATTTAAAACAAACAAACAGATAAACCTACAAGAACAGGGAAAATAAAGGGAGACAATAAAAATTTAAAAAGTGGGAAGCTGGATAACAGATGGACAAGTGGTATCTAACTTAACAGAACTGGAAAGCTGAATCCTAAGTCAGCAGCAATGACAGCTAAGAATCAGTCTTATCCACACCATAGAGTATTCAAAAGGCTCATAAATCTATGGCATATCAGATACCCTTGGAAGTGGGGTGAAGGGGCAGATTAGTGAAGCGCTCTTTGAAGAACAGTTAGATCCCTGTGTCTCTTCTTTCCTATAGGCTTCTGTGCAATCATCTCTCTCAGACTTGGAGACCCTGGGCACAGTGGGGGAGTGTGTATCAAATGGGAAAAGTGGATGAAGGCATCCTGAATGCAGAGGCCTCAGTCTGCTTCCCCCACACAGTTTCCAGACAGCTGGCAGCCAGGTATACACTGTTTGAGAGGAGACAGAAGAATCTTCCCTGGGAACCTGGTAGACCAAGACGAAAACCTATCAAGGGAAGGCTCTGTAGTACCTGTGTGTAGGAATCATGACTCTCGGTCCCAGTTCTGGCCACAGCACTTTATCTTGCTTGTCCATAAGAGCTGCTCGTGTCCAGTGAAGGTTCTGCTTCTTCTGAAAATATGTTACTTTTGCCTAATTTGCATGTACATTAAACCTATAATCAGAAGCGTAAGAGTAGCATGGAACACAAGTGCATCAATCATATCCATGACCAACATGTTAGGGTTCATTCAGTATAAACTCCCAAGCTTTCATAGCTCAGTGACACTTGTTCCCAGTGCAGGGAATACTATTCCTTCACTTTCCCAACCCTGGAAGGCCAAGGCTCTGGCCAGAAGCTCTGGGCCTCATTTCCATGCGTTCCTTCATACCACCTCCAGGCCATGGTGACAGTTTAGGCTACTGCAAGGGAAAGAGAAAGAATCCACACTTGTAAGCTGACTGATGAGGTACTGCAGACACTATCAAGAAGTTAAGGTGCTGTGGTCTTCCACCCCCACCCCAAAGAAATACATGTGTGGTATTGTCATGTACTAATAAAGAAGGTCTAGTTTAGATTAAATAATTCCTTGCTGGATGATCTTTTTGAAAGGCTATCTCTGGTTGATTTCCACATTAATGCATAAAGCCAATGGAGTGAATAAAGGTCTTAGACCTCCATCACCCGGACAAAAGCCTAGTCAAATGACTTGGCATGGAACTTCTCTATTGACAAGCTCTCCCAGCCAAGTTACTCGAAAGCTGCATTTCCCAGACTATGCACTAAGGCTCCCTCAGGCACCACAAGAGTATTGTGGGATATTTTGAACTTTGAAGGGAAACAGCAATTTCTATTGCTCACTGTGCAAACTACTATTAAGTTCTTTAGATCTAACTACCTAATAAACAAAACTATCAGGCATTTCTTTGGGCCCAGGGATGCCATGAATAAATGACTGAGATTCTAGGGGAGCCATAAAGAAAAAAGTTTGGGGATCCCTACCTGAGAGAGAAGTTCTCAGTTCAGTTGGCATGCCCACCCACTGTTCAGAGCTTCTGGTAAGCTTTTCCCCCTTGTTCTTAAACATGAGCAGTTAATTGACATATCAGACATCTGAGGAAAGCTCCTAACGTGAAATACAGAAACACACACACACACACACACACACACACACAGGCACACACGCGCGCACAGGCACACATGCACATAAACAAAAATAACCCAGAGACTCTGCACGGGAAGAGACTTCAGGGAAGGGAGGAAGGGAGGGAGGGAGGGAGGGAAAGAGGGAGGGAGGAGAGAAAAGAATCAAGAGGTTTCTAAGGATTACAAAGGGTATTCTTTTCCTTCTCTATTTATGCAAAGGAGTCCTTTGCTAATATCACATACACATATCCAATCAAATGTATTCAAAGTATAGATAATCTCTGATGGTTGCAAAATCCTAACCATGATCAATACAGCTCTCAATATTTCAGTCAGCCCCTGACATCCAAGGTCACTTTGCCAGACTTAATAGATAGTTAACTAAGACTGATATTCTACCCATTTCTGGGGTGCCTCCAAAGGCATTGGAACTGACCTTTTTATATTATCTGATGGTCTTCTTCCTTTATGTCCATGAAAAAGGTTCTAACTATTTAGGGAGGAATGCCTGCATTATATGTGCACTTCCCAATAAAAATATTAGTCTTTGGATCTTATGTAAGTCTTCAATGTAGTCCCATAAGGTAAAGAGCAACAGTCACTGTAATCCATGAATGTAGAAACATAAATGATAACATTGTTAAAACAAATGTGCTGTCTCCACGTCAAACTACTGCCATCATTTTATTTTAAAATTCCATTTTTGTAGATTAGATGCTGTGTCTACCAGGCAATTATGGGTATATTTTTGTATTCTAGGAAAAACAACAACAAAAAGAATGTTTATAAGAGGGTCATTTTCTCTTTAGTTTTTTCATAGAATTGGACTAAATCATGGCCATTAGTGTAACGGAAATGTTTATAGCAATCTCTGATGGCAGTTCCACTAATGTAATGATTTAGCTCAAGCCCAGTAAAACATGAACATGTATCATTAGAATGAATCAGAATCAAAAGCAAAGCAACTTTTTGCTTACAGTAATTCAATATACATCATCTCATCAGCAATGCCAGCTATAAAATTAAGGATATACAATTAGTCAATCAGACAGTTCCTGAATTAATTAATTAAGCAAAGAAAATCAGCAAGCAAGGACAGGACTACATCCAACAACATACTTCCCACTGTTGGAGCAATCCTTTTTTATTAATTTTGATCTCATTATCCAAATAAATAGCAGGATTAAATTTTTCCCACATGATATTAGTGACCAGGACACCTCCCACGTCACCCTTTGCAAAATTCTTCCAATAGTAGGCACCACTTTGGTATCTCATAAACTCACCCTGCAAGAGGTCATTTGGCTTTGTTCCTACATCTAAGAATTACTTGTTTTGTTGTCTTCCTGGCAAAGCTATGCTTCTAATCATCCTCAAGGGTTCATTCAACAGCTGTCAATGGAACTATGCATAGAAACAAGGTTACATGTATTCCTCGTTACAAGACATAAGAAGAGATTCAGTTACCTTGAGGCTTAGATTTCAAGACAAGGAGTAGTACTGAAAATAAAGAACATTTTATAATGATAAAAGAAGAACTGGAAAATGTCAGTGGTAGGATCTAGGTGGTGAGTATATGAGTGTTCACTGTAAAATTCAACTTTTCTAAATGTTTGAAATTTTAAAAAATATACTGTTGAAAAATACGTGGAATTAAAATGTATGACAACAATAGCACAAGATAGAAGGTGGTAAATGAAGGTATGTGTTCTCGGATCTTTGCACAGCCAAGTGGTAAGAGTAAAATTCACAGTAGAGTCCAATAAATCAGAAATGCATACTGTACGCACTAAGGGGGTAACAGAAGATACACAAACCAGTTGGGTGGCGGTGGAGGGGGCATGGGGCTGAATAATAAAAACTTCTCAATGAATCTCAATGAAAGTAAGAAAGGAGAGAAAGAATCTAAAACAACTGAGTTAAATAGAAAACAAATAGCAAAATGATAGAGACTAAATATATCAATATTTATTTTAAAAATAACTAAACACTCCAAGAAAAGGACAAAGTGTGTCAATTTTTTTAAATCCTTATGCTTCTTATAAAAAATAACTTTAAAAATAAGGACACATAGCCCTGGCCAGTTTGGCTCAGCAGTTAGAGCATCGGCCTGCGGATCAGAGGGACCTGGGTTCAGTTCCAGCTAAGGGCACGTACCTCGGTTGCAGTTTGTCCCCAGCCCTGGTTGGGGTCGTGTGAGTGGCAACAACTCGATGTGTCTCTCTCACGTCGATGTTTCTCTCTCTCTCTTCCTCCTTCTCTCCCTCCCGCTCTATCTGAAGATAAATGCAAAAATGTCCTTGGATGAGGATTAAAAAAATAAAAAATAAGGACACATAATGGCTATAAGAAAAAACATAGAAAAGGGTATACTGGACAAACAATAACCAAAGGAATTGGTGTCACTATACTAATATCAAAGTAAATGTTAATACAATAAGCATTAACAGCAATAGAGGGTCATTTCATAATTATAAAAAGACTAATTGACCAGAAAGATATAACAATTTAATATATTCGTTTACTACTATATCCTCAAAATATGTAAAGCAAGAATTGGCAATACTACAGATAAATAGCAAATTCACAATTATACTGAGAGATGTTAGTAACCCTCTCCCAGGAGCTAACGGAAGACATGAACAAACAGTAGGGACAAAGAGGATTAAAACAACATGACTGAACTATCTGACTTAATATAGAGAACAGTGCAGCCCCACACTGCACAATTCATATACTTTTCAAGTGCACATGGCCACTCACTAAAATTTAAATTTGCCTGGCTAGAAGCCTATCAAAATAATTTTGAGAAGATTGAAATTATACACACCATGTTCTCTAACCACAATAGAATTAACCTAGGAATCAATCCCAAAAAAAAGGATAAATATAAAAATCCTCAAATGTTTAGAACTTAAGTAGTACACTTTTAAAATTACTGAGGCTTGAAGGAGAAATCACAATGGAATTAGAAAATATTTTGAATTGAATAACAGCAAAAAATGTTATATAACAAAATGTGTGAGGTGCAGTTAAAGCATACTTCCAGGAAGAATTATATTGCAACTTATTACAATGTAACAACTATGAAGACAAGCGAATTGTGTATAAGGATAGATGAATAAACCAATGGAACATAACTGAGTCTAGAAACAGATCTACACACAACCAATCACTTGATTTATGACAAAGATACCCCAGCACAATGGGGAAAGGCTGGTCTTTTCAATAATGGTACATAGTCTATTGAAAATCCATATGGAAAAACAAATTAATATTGACTCCTACCTCACACCTCACATTCACAAAGATAAACTTCAGATGGGTTGTACAGCTAAATATGAAAATAAAACAAGAAGGTTTAATCAATAAGATTTCCTAGAAGACAGCATAGCAGAAAATCTTCATGGTCTGGTATAGATGCCATGGTAGAAAAATTATACTATAAAAAATTATTACTGGCAAAAGAAATTTTGATGCCATATTGTGAAAAACTCGTTATAAAATTATAACCTCATTCATCTAATTTTTAAAAACATATTACTATTATATTATATATGCAGAAATAAAAAAAAGATAATCACCAAAATGTTAATAGTGGTTATCTCTGCATTACAGGTATGGGTGACTTTTATTTTCTTCTTGATGATTTTCTGTATTTCCAATTTTCCTTACATTGACATATATTACTTTTATATTCATTCAAAAATGTTTGTGTCTCCCCCAAATTTATATGTTGAAATCCTAATGTCCAATGTGATGGTATCTGTAGGAGGAGCCTTCAGGGGGTACTTAACATGAATAGGATTAGTTCTCGTATCAAAGAGGCCCCAGGAGCCCCCACCTCTCCACGGGGAGGACCCAGCAGGAAGGCACTGGTGTGAGGAAGGGAGCCCCCCCCAGAAGGCAGTCCTGCTGGTGCCTTGACCTTGGACTTCCCAGCCTCCAGAGCCGTGAGAAATACATTTCTGTTGTAATAAGCTGCCCAGCCTAAATGGACTAAAATAAGTCCCCCCCTTTTTTTAAAAGTAATATTTGTACTGGCCTAAAACTGTGTGGTATTCATCTGATAAGAAAAAAATCAGAGATAAGAACTTACTGGTGAATGAACACATGGCCACGTCATAACAAACAGCTCGGTATTTGTTAGGAAACTGGTCAATACAACTGTTTTTCAATGCTTTAATCAGCACAAATCATTCTTTAATTGGCATCTTTTCCAAAGGAAATCCACATTTCATCATAAAGACAGAACAAAATACACATGTTTTCATCATCCAGGAGCAAATAATGTCGTGAACAGCATCAGAATCTGGCAAATTTATACACAGCAGTCACATTCTACAGCAAAAAAAAATGTTTATGAAAAGTGGGGAGCTCTAGTTCCTTTCCAGGTTGTGGCCCCACTGCAAGGTCCTTAGCGTCAGACCACAGTCACACCATTTTCCGACAGGACCATGGCACCAGAACTGGAGACAGAGGGAGGAGCAGAGTTTGAGGACTGAGGGAACAGAAGTGTCTCTGGGGAAGATCTGGGGAAAGGAGCTACAGGAAATGCCCTCTGGCCAGAGCCTGAAGCGACCAGGGAGGGCAGAGAAAACAGGAGAATGCCAGGAAATAAACCGAATCCTGCTCCTCACTAGGGAACACATGGGAGTTTTTTAATGTGGAACCGCAGACTGCGAAAAGCCAATTTAGAGGAAGTTGTGAAATTTGCCCAAGGTCCACAGTTGGTAAATAATGGAGCTGAGATCTAAACAAAGCCTGTGCTCTCTTCATGGCCCAAACACCTCCCAGGAAGCAGAGAGGGTGAGCCAGATGCCCCTCAGCAGGACACCAACCAGAAGACTGAAGGCTACAGGTGTCTACAACGTCCTCTTCCAGCATCCCGCATGCCAAAATCCCAGAGGAAAACATGACTGAACAATTTCCCAACCAGGTGTTCGTAAAAAAAAAAAAAAAAAAAAAAAAAAGAGGTAAAAAATGAAGGAAAACCAAGGCAATGTTCGGATGTATACTTGGCATAATCAGAGTCATGGTTTAAGACTCTGCTCTCCAGGAGCAGAGCGGCCTCCAATTTTCACAACGGGGGGTGGGGGGGGGGTGGGGGGGGCTTGTTCACTGTGTGTTTGTGTCCTCTCAAGTTGTGCAGCCCACAGCCTTGCAAATGGGTAAAAAAGTTGAAATAATGCACGAGTGTATCATGGAATATTTCTTAAATATTTTCTTATTCTAAAACAAGCAACATGCAGATAAGAGAAGCAGAAAAGAAAGGGATGACAGAAGTTATCTTGTCAGGGTACCTGCTCGATAAAGGTACTTTGTGACTTTGCTGCCAAAGCAAGGAAGTGACCAAAGTCCTTGCAGACCACTTTTCTGGAAGCTTAAAGGAAGTCCAGAGCTGACAAGAGGTCGTGCATGAAGGACAAATGGCCAGGGCGTCTGTTCTCAGACCCCTGCAAGGATTCTCCTCCCATGAGGACCAAGGTATGGGAGAACGCTGGGACACGTCAGTCCAAAAATGCCACCTTCCTCCTCATGGCACAATCAGTTCCTGGACCTTTGTCACTACCTGGCTTTTAACACTTTACTTTCCCACTATATTTGATATTTCCCCAATGATAGCATTCCAAGTTAATCAAGTGATAATTATCTTTTTAGTTGATATATTCCCTTGTTTTTAAAAATAAATTATAATTGCATAACTAATAAGTACATCATACCTAATAATGCCAAAAACACTATGTTTTCCTTGACTACCAGTCCCTCCCACCATGACCATCACCACGCCCCAATTTCAGTCCCCTCTCCCAAGGTTAAACACTATAATCAATCTGGTATACAGGTTGGTCCTTTCTGGACCTTTTTCAATATATTTAAAAGATATATGTAGCAATAAATGTATACATGGTGATACTTTTCACACAAATGGTGTCATGCCATGCATATTCTTCTTCAACTTGCTTTATTCACTTAAAAATCTGTCTTGGAAGTCTTTCACTGGCAGTACATAAAGCCCTACTTCAATCCTGTTAACTGCTGTGTACTTAAAACTGCTGCATAACCTCTGACATCACAGTTTGCTAAACCACTCCGCTGCTGCTTCCAATTTTTCACTGTCACAAACAATGCAGGAATGAATGTTCTTGTATGTAAAACTTTGAGCATGTGTTCAAGTCTTTCTCTGGGACAAATATCTTAGTTGCAACTGCTATAAATTATAACAGCGTCAACAAAATTATCATTCCCCCAAGGCCAAATTAATTCACACCCTGGCCAATCGTGGGAGTGCGAGTTTGCCCCAGGTCCCCCACCCCTGGACATTATCGGATTTCCAGTACACCCAATGGGCAGAAACAGTGTTTCACTCCTTTTGTTTTAATTTCCCTGAGTACTAGTGAGGGTGAAGAGTAATTTTTAAATGTCTGATTTTTATTTTTTTTTTTTGCAGGTTCCTATGTTTTATTTTATTAGATGGTTTTGTTTTTTCCAATTAAATCCGAGTCCATCTGGAGTTCGTTTTAACTGCATATTTTGGTATAAAGCAAAACCCTAATTTTATTTATTTATTTTCCAAATAGGAAATTATTTTTCAATAATCTGCCCATCATTTATTGAAGACTCCTTTTTTCCCACAGTGATTTAAACTTTCATCGAATATCTGTATAAATCTTCATTATAATGGGTCAGCTTCAAAACTCCCTATTTGCTTCCACTGATCTATTACTATGGCAGGAATTGTTTTAATTACGAAAGCTTAATTGCATGTTTAATGTCTCAGAGGGCAATATTGGTGTTTCGTACATTTTCTTTTCCAGATGAATTTCAAAATCAACTTGACAAGTTTCCCAAGAAAAGTCCCATTCGGATTTATTTAGGTTTTCCTTTCTGTCGTTTAGTAGTTTTACAGCTTACTTAATATGAATCTTACATAGCTCTTGTTGGACTTCTTTCTAAGTTTTTGTTTGTTTTTGCTTTTGCTTTTTGGTTAACACACATTTACATCTGATGTGACTTTGCTCATTGCCAATTAACTACTACTCCAACCACAACACAAATAAAATGATCGTTTTGCCTAGATAGTTGCCAAAATTCACACAATGACCATCACATTTTTATAGATCATGCCGTTCAGTTTCCTGGATCTACATTTTGAATTAATTTGGTCTGTAAACAGATAACGGAATCATTCATGAGAATAGTACGAAGGTTTCTTGACTGTGGCGAGTGGCCAGCAGGCCTCCTTCAGGAAATTTCTGGTCCTAAAACTCTTCGTGCCGGCCCACGACCCTTTTCAACCAAAGCAGCTGTGCTTCTGCTATTGCATACACAAGGGTTCTAAGGGCAATTTCATTTGAAAGCAAGCTCCCCTGGTGAACATTTTTTGTTTTGAAAATCATTGTGTTACAATGGGAAACTCTGGAGACAAAGGGCCATTGGATACAAATTCAAGACTGCTTACTAAAGAAACTGCTGTCTGGGCCAGCAGAAACCCCTGGGGTCCTTTTCCTTGTAGAAGTTCATGGTCTACAACCTACCGGGTCTCCTCAGTCTGCTAAACTGAGCTTCACCTACACCACCTGTTCTCTTAATTGCCAAAATGTCAAGATCTGCCTTCATGCAGCAACATAGAGCTTTGATATTTAATTCTTCACTAGACAGTCCAGTTTTCTCTCCAACGCCTACCACAGTTTGGCTGCTACTTGTGATATTCAGAAAAGGCTGTGTAAGGACTGTATAACCTACAGACTCATCAAGGACTCCCAAGTTCAATCTTTAGATGAGACTGCACAACCATGAGGGGAAGTATATGGACCCTGTGAATTCAGCTCTGAGAAAAATCCCTATATTCAATTAAATATTGTGCTCTGGTTTTGATTTAAGGTCATTCTAAGAGTCAAGGAGTGAATGAATGAACAATCAAATTGAAACAGAATCAATCTGCAAAGCAAGAAACTATAGTTTTTGTCACTATAGGTAGCTTTATTTAAAAATGTATTTAAAAAGCAACTAATAAACTTAGCCTCTTCTCAGTTCAGTTAAATTCTGTGCAGCCAAAACAAAGTATAATTACCAGAAATACCTCAATATTAGTTGGAAAGTTTAAGTACTACAAAATATGTATTCAACATAGAAGTTGTTCTCAAATTAAGTATTATTTCTATCTTTAAAAATCCAAGATGCTAAAACTTCAAAATGAGTATTCGCTACAGAGGGCTTGCTTTGTGCTTAATAAGAGTGCTTTAGCCAATTTTATGGATTATTTAAAATTCTGGATTCTCTAACAAAGATCTAATGAAAATTTCAGGATAGGTTTACTTTACAACTTAGACCTTTGCATTGAACAGCAGCATTTGTTAAATCAAAATGGCGGATGTGTGATATGGTGGCTACAGGAGCTTCCATTTTTCTCATCATAGAAATGAGCCAGAATAGAAGATTTTACTAATCACTATGTTTTCTTGTTAAATGTACTTTATGGCACTCCTTACTCAACTCTGATTGAAAAGGTGATTTCCCTACATGCACAAAAAGGAGAGAAAGAAGGGGAAGGGGGCAGAGAGAGTAAGGAAGCCAGTCCTTTCAACAATATAAAAGATTATCTTCAGGGATATCCCACATATCTGTGTTTAAAATAGTTTTATGTAATTATTATAATATTCTAAAAATGATAGAACCATTGGCTAGAAAGTTTCTTTCCTAGAAATTCCTGTGGGTGAGGTTCTGCTTCCCACGTCTTTTCCAGTAACCTGCATCATATAAAGATGTATTTCTACCCTTTCTTTTTTTAAAAATATTTTTTCTTTATTGATTTTAGAGAGATAGAGAAAGGGAGAGGGAGAGATAGAAACATCAATGAGAGAGAACATTGATTGGCCACCTCCTGCATGCCCTACACTGGGGATCTGGCCCACAACGTGGGCATGTGCCCTGACGGGGAATCGAACCGGCGACCTCTTGGCGCATGGGTCAACGTTCAACCACTGAGCCACACCAGCTGGGCATCTACACTGTCTTACAACAGCTCTGTTCTAACCCACTTGGGGAGAGTGGTAGGGAGAGGGGAGCAGGAATTGTGTTTGTGCAACACTCTGGGTTAATTAAATCAAGACTGATTTAATTTTTTGGTTTGTTATGCGTAGTCCTCCAGATTATTTTCTAAGGGTGATGTATGCGTTTTTAATACTGCATTGTTTTAGCAGTAAATAGTTTTTCAGGCTATGAAGAAGGAATTTTCTCAGTAGAACAATACAAAAGTTGTATAGGGACCATTTTGTAGTTTTCATTCTGTTTGAAGAGCTAATATTGAACCATTTCTGATATATATTTGGTCTTGACATCTTGAGGTGGACACATAACTCATCAGAGGGAGGCCAAAGTTCTTGGTGTCCCAGCAGTACGCATGAGTAAACCACCTCCTTGTGGTTGGATGAAGGCCCCGCTCGAGGGACACATAAATCAGTAGGCATGGGGATTTTAAGACATTTGGCGTGGAAAATAGATTAGTAACTCGGTTTTATTGTAACTTTATTTCAGTATGTGCCAGGGGATTTCTGGAACATGCTAAAAACAAAACTCTTCCTAGAATGTTTGAGGGAATAGACATTTATCCAGTCATTAACATTCCTGGCTCTGAAGGATGACAGAAACACACAACCACACTCAATTCATCATCCTGCCTGCTTCCCTAATATTTTTAGAATTTAAAAAAAATGGCTGAGAAGTTTCCCATAGGAGAAACTGCAGTCATGAATGAGAAGCCTATGGTAAGCCTTGCTCTGCCTCTTCCACAGCCTAACATCACTGAGACCTAGCAGGAGGACAAGGGACTCTGGAAGACAAATTTGCTCACATGTGGCATAAGGCATTCTGTTTTCAAAGTTCATTAAAATTAGAAATTAGTTAACTAGGAGGCATTGAGGAAGTAAAGTCAAGCAGGGTCGTTTCTTCGTGGTTTTTTTTTTGAGGTACAATGATGAATCAACATCACAGTCAGTATCGTGACTTATGTCATGCAAAGAACCTGAACCCTTCTTCACTTCCACAACCTGGTCAGTTCAGCAAAATTTTGAGATATTTTAGTCTTCCCCTTCTTATTGTAGATAAGGAACTGAGACTCAGAGTGGCCAGAAGATATGCCAGACGTCTCCCCGCTAATTAGGGGCTGGGTGAGACAAGAACCTGGGGTTTCCCTGACATCTATGAACCTCTCTCTACACCCAAGGCAGAGTTGAAGGCCACCTCTTTCTGTGATCCCCACTCCTCACACAAATGCAGTTACAGTTCCTATCATGCTGAATTTGCCATTTTTACCCTGTCTCCCTAGACCTAAGCCTCTAGAAGACAGGGTCAAGTTTTTTGTTTGTTTTTTAATATATAAATATATTTTTATTGATTTTTTAGATAGAGAGGAAAGGAGAGGAGAAGAGAGATATTAATATCGATGAGAGAGAAACATCAGTCGACTGTCTCCTGCATGCCCCATACTGGGGATTGAGCCCGCAACCTGGGTATGTGCCCTGACCACGTATTGAACCAGCAACCTCTCGGTGCATGGGACTATGCTCAGTCTACTGAGCCACACCGGCAGGGTGACAGCGTCACGTTTTATTCACCCTTTGATTCCAGCTCCTAGCATAACCCCTAACACAGGCTGTAGTATAAAGTAATGCTCCTCATAATAGCTGCTAACTTCTACTGTGCCCCTGGTTCATATCAGGCCTCTTTAGTGCATGACTTTGTTTGGTACCCACAACATCCTTGGAGGCAAGAACTATTGATTCCGCTGAGCAAATCTGGAAATTGAGGCTCAGCAGGGCAGTGTGCTGAGAGAGTAGCAGAGCCTGGACTCCTTTTCGGGTCTGTCTGGACACTCAACCAGTATTCGTTCAGAGAGTGAATGAGTGAGTGAACCTGGTGTTGGGCCCCTGCACTTACCCCAGGCTAGCTTTGCCACTTCATGAGTGTCTGGATTAGAAACGCAAAGCCATTGGCTCCTCTCATTCCTCCAGCACAAAGAGGAAGGTTATGCAGGTAGAAAGAGTAAGACTGGGGAAGCTGGTCAGGGCCTCCCAGTGAGTGGACAACCACTGGATCACTTCCATTTTCTGAGGTTCTCAATATATTAAAACACAAAAAAAATGCCAAAGCAGGGTTACAAAAATAACGGCACATTTCAATGCTTAGTCTTGGCATCGTGGCCCTGTGACGACGTGGAACCTCATTTGAGGATGATGTCTAAATGTAAGTTCCCAGACCCTTCATAAATGTGTGCCCAGGATCAAAAGGTCTTCTGACCCCACCCTGTGATAAACCCTCATTAATCCTAAATCTACTCACTGAGATCCTTCTGTGGAGTTGTGCCGAAACTGTTTGCTAGTATTCCAGTAAAGCATTTACTGTACTAAGTACCTCACAATCATTAATTATATTGAATGGTTATTTCTGTCAATGAATGTCATTGAAGCAACAAAGGAAAATACCTTTCTATTGCATAAAGTTATCCTCTACCCCATGCCCATTTGACAAACTAGACATACAGGAGGTTGTCGCAGCAGAAGCAATACAGTCATGATGACTATGCTTGGCTTCCTTCTCAGCAATACAGATGGCACAGGTGACCCCTCTGGGAAGGATGCAATGCCATTGCCACGATACAGCGTCTTGAGCATCCAGAGAGGTGCCATTAAAGTCAGCATGTGCAGAATTTAAGTACTTTCTACCCTATGAAGAAGAGTCTTTGAGAGGAAATTGCTACATTGACGCCTAATTGACCTCGGAATTATTTAGCAATGCCGGGATTCTCTCTGCAGGTCAGCAAAGAGTGTTTGAATTATCTTCTTATAAATCATTACTCAAAAAAGTTCTTTGTTGTCCATATTTTCACTTTGGGTCTAAGCAGTTGATGTCAAACTAGTATCAGAATTCTAAGTTTCATCTCAACTGTAACTTAATTGAATGAATTTGTGTAAGTTATTTACCTCTTCTCCAAAACCTTTAATATTTTCCATCTGTAATTCTTCAGAAGTATAATAAAAATACAGTTTGTGATTTGTCAGCCTTTCATCCATGTCTACCAAAAAGAATGCACTTTCCCATAGAAATATTGTCACTGACATTATTACTCTTAGACATAGGCAAGCAGGGGGCCCTGCCCAGAATCCAGGACTCGGGGATTCCTGGGCTTTAGAGTCCCTTCTGGTGCCTGTGACAGGCCAAAGCTGGGTACCAATTGGGCAGACAATGTGAGCCTGGAAGTACACCTGTGTGGGCCTATGTCCCCATTTCTGATCTTCTGGGGGCTCTCCAAACTTCTACTGCTTCCACATTGTAGTGCTGACCAGAGGCCCCAGTGACCTCCAGAACTCACACCTATGGTTCTCAGACAGTTGTCTGGCAAATGCACAGTATATTCTGGCCAATGTGGTATTTTTATTTTAATGTGATCAGATGAGACTGGACATCAGAATGGTGCTGACACTCTGGTTTGTATAACTCAAATTGCTTACACAGACAGATGCCCCACAAAAAAAATCAACCTGGGACTCCCTCACACCCACAGGTCTGGGCATTGAATCACTTAATTGTTATAATAATAGGTTAGGTACCCTTGAAAATGAGTTATAATTTTAATTTCTATTTTAGTTTGGGGTTAAATTTATGAGCTAAGGAAATTCTTATTCACAAGCCTAGGAATCTGTCCCATATAAAATTTTTAGTATAGGGAAATGCTTTCTGTTTACCAAATGGATTTTTGGGACCCAATCCAACCTCAACTGGAGACTGTCTGTGTTGCTCTGTGTATATACTATAGAGCTCACTTATAAAGACAGCCAGTGCTCCAAGGAAGTCTTGCTGTAAACCTTTTTGGAAACAATGCAAAGGAAACACCATGTGCCTGTTTCTGTGTCGTATTCATGTTGTTCATCCTTATGCCTCAGAACACCTAACTCAATACATTGCCCACAGCAGACACTCACAAATATTGGCTGATCATCATTTCTCAGTAGAAAGTCTTCATTATGTATTTTTCTTCAAATAAGTGTTTGTAGGAGCTTCATAACTGATTGAGTTGAGACCTTTAATGAAGAAAACAAAATGAGCAAACTCTACATAACACATGAGAATATTTTCCTCAAGAAATTCTTCTGGCTTCATAATCTTGTCAGAACTGCCAATGTTTTCCTTGTGGATCAATAACAGCAACAAGAATGACACAGCCATCCATAGCAGTAAAAGATGGCTTTCAAAAAGAAAAAGAAAAAAACAATAGGAAAATGCCACAAATCTCCTGAAAATGATTCAAAAACGTTCTCACTCGGAGAAAGACTCTCTCCATCTGCCTCTCTCTGTCTCTCTCACATACATTCAGACGTGAACACACACACACACGTGCATGCACACACACCCCACTTCCATCTGAAAGGAAACAAGAAGACAGTGTGGAGGGTATGGTTTAGGTCAGTGTGAGCTCAGTGAAAATAGCCAGCCACTTCCCAAACAGGCACATGAGACTGAAACGTGGGAGCCATTTCCTGAGCCAAGCAGAAATTGAATTCCTGGTTCAGTTAACTGGGTGTTTCAGTCATAAACTTAACAAGTGAGCAATTTTCATACTCAATATAAAAACCAACATTTAAAAATGCTGTGTGCACATATTTGCCATCTATGCAAATATCCATTAAGATTGTCTAGCCCATGTGTTATATCTCCTATGTGTTAAGTGTAAATGATTATAAAACATTAATCAACCACTATGGTCTCCATGAAGTAAATGAACTCTACCTTTCTTGACAGTTCCATGATATCTTTTTTTTTCTTTCTTTTTTTTTTATTCCTCACCCAAGGATATTCTCCCATTTATCATCAGATAGAGTGGGAAGGAGAAAGAGGAAGAGAGAGACAGAGAGAAACATCAATGTGATAGCTCCACATCGACTGGTTGCCTCCCACATGACCTGACCAGGGCCGAGGATGAACCACAACCGAGGTACGTGCCCTTGACCAGAATTGAACCTGCGACTCATTGGTCCGTTGGCCAACGCTCTAACCGCTGAGCCAAACCGGCCAGGGCCCATGATACCTTTTAAGTAGACTCTTTCAAAACCAAATGTTTATGATCTATTTTTTAAAATATATTAACAAGAGAGATGCAAATTAAAACAACAATGAGGTATCACCTCACACCTGTCAGAATGGCCGCCATCAACAAAGCATCAAACAACAAGTGTTGGCGAGGGTGTAGAGAAAAGGGGACTCTAGTACACTGCTGGTGGGAATGCAGACTGGTGCAGCCACTATGGAAAACACTATGGTGTTACCTCAAAAAATTAAAAATTGAACTGCCATTTGACCCAGTGATCCCACTTCTAGGAATATACCCCAAGAAGCCTGAAACACCAATCAGAAAGAATACATGTACCCCCATGCTCATAGCAGCACTATTTACTATAGCTAAGATCTGGAAACAGCCCAAGTGTCCATCAGTAGACGAATGGATAAAAAAGCTGTGGTACATATACACAATGGAGTATTATGCAGCTGTAAGAAAGAAAGATCTCTTATCCTTTGAGACCATATGGGAGGACCTGGAAACTATTATCCTAAGCGAAACAAGCCAAGCAGAGAAAGACAAATATCATATGATCTCACTTATTTCTGGAATATAATGAACATAACAGTCTGAGGAACAGGGTAGTCCCAGAGACGTGGAAGTAGGGTACAGACTGACAATTGCCAGAAGAGGGGGTGGGGGAGGGGAGCGATGAACCACAGAACTTGTACATATGTACTCATAACCAATGGACATGGACAACAAAACTGGGGACGGGGCAGGGAGGGAGCAGGAGGAGGGTGTCAATGGGGGAAAAAGGAGAAACATCTGTAACAAAAATAAATTAATAAAAAAATAAAAATAAATAAAATATATTAACACATGCTGGTAACAAATCAAACATCCCAAGAAACAACTGAATGCACCATCTGAAGATGGACACCCCTCCTTGGGGTTTTCTGCAGGTCAGTGTCTTCACAGTTCAGCTGGAAGAGTACCGAGGAGGTCTCCTCTCCACGCCAGCAAATGGACAGGTGGCCCTTGCCTGGTGTCCACATAGAAAGTGCACCTTGCTCTTCACAAAAGTGGGACCTGAAAGGCTATGTGCTAACTTAATCTTCGTTGAGTGATTCATATTTAAGAACACCAAGAGAACTTGATACTGTATTTAAACATGTCCTCTACTGAATAATCATTGCTTGCTTAATATATTTTTATATAAATATAGAATTAAGGTATCAAATTATCCTAAAGCAAAAAATAAAAAATTTGAATTTGAATCTTAAAGCATATAATCTGAGAATGCTCTCACGGTAAATCTTGGCTGTATCTAATTTGCAGATGGAAGGGTGAGCCATGGGTCACATGTCCCCGTTTACTGACTCATAATCATCAAGATCAGGCTTGTTTCACCTTCAGTGGTGTTATTGCTGGTCTTTAATAGGACAGTCTCCTTCTCACAGGCAAAGAGCATTGAGACAAAGCCATTGAGGTGTCACTCTAAGTTAGAAACAATTTCCAAATGCATAAGACATAACTCCCTTATCCTCAGGGGATATATTCCAAGACCCCCCCCCCCAGTGGATGCCCGAAAGTATAGATAGTACTGAACCCAAAAATACTATGTTTTTTCCTATATATCCATACCTATGATGAAGTTTAATTTAGAAATTAGGCACAATAAGAGATTAACAACAATAACTAATAATAAAACAGAACAATTATAACAATATATTGTAATAAAAGTTATGTGAAGGTGGTCTCTCTCAAAATATTATATTGGCCCTGACCAGTTTGGCTGAGAGGTTAGAGCATCGGCCGTGGACTGGAGAGGCCCAGGTTCGGTTCCGCTAAGGGCACCTACCTTGTTTGCAGTTTGTCCCCAGCCTCGGTTGGGGTCATGTGGGTGGCAACCACTCAATGTGTCTCTCTCACGTCGATGTTTCTCTCTCTCTTCCTCCCTCTCTCCTTCCCTGTCCTCGGGTGAAGATTAAAAAAAAAAATTTTAAATATTATATTGGACTCACCCTCCTTCTTCTTGGATGATGTGAGATGATAAAACGTCTGCTTGATGGGATGAAGTGAGGTGAATGAGATATTAGTAAGTAAAATAAGGGTTACTTGAACACAAGCACTGAGCTACCACCCAGAAGCCAGCGGTTAAGGGACTGACGGGCCGGGGAGTGTATACAGAGGAGCACCTGATGCACCGCTCAGGCAGAGGGAGCAGGTCTCGCGAGATTTCATCATGCTGCTCAGATCAGCACACAATTTAAAACTTATGAATTATTTCTGAAATTTTCCATTTAATATTTTTAGACGGTGGTTGACCTGCGTAACTGAAACCACAGATAAGGGGAGGATGACTGTAACAGTCAGGACTAACTTGCTGCCTCAGTTGGCAGAGAACCCCCACTCCGAGTGTCACCACCTTTCACCTGCAGTGGAAAAGGAACCCAGCTGAGAGGGAGCAAGGAGGCTCCTTCCCAGGTGTTCACTCTCTTACTGTAAGATGAGCCTTCTGAAGGCAGTCACATTCTTTTTTTTTTATTTATTGTTGACACTATTGCAAATGTCCCCCATTTTCCCCACCTTTGCCCACCTCCACCCAGCCCCCAGCCCCCTCCCTCGTGGCCCTCCTCACACTACTGTCTGAGTCCAGGGGCTATGCATATATGTTCTTTAGCTAATCCTTTCACCCTCCTTTATCCAGTCCCCCCCCCAGCACCCTCCCCCCTGACATTTGTCAGTCTGTCCCATGTATCCATGCCTCTGGAAGGCTGTCACATTCTTCAATTCCACTTAAAGCTTCCTCTACTTCAGCCGCTCTGGGGTTACTTCCACCTGAAATCTTACTCCATTATTTCACCCAGTCCCTCAGGAAGGTAATAATCCCTTCAGAGTGCCCATCTTCTCCAGTCTGTCGGTGCCATAGGTGTAAGATCCCCCCACCTCGACCTCCAAGACTTTTCCTGTGTCTTCATTTCTCACTTCTGCTCTGGCACAGTTTCTCAGAGTATCCCTTCAGATCCATAGTTCTAAGCAACCAGGAACTTTCAAGGACTGACAATCTCCACAGCAGGAAGCTGCAAACATGGTTTTGATATCCATCAGCTCTGGAACCAACTCCAGAAATGTAGTGGAATTCTCTAAAACAGATACTTTAACTGCATGTTAACATAAAGAAAAATTTAATGAGTGGTGCTATGAAATGAACTGTGTCCCCCCCAAATTCATATGTGCCAACACTAATGTTTAATGTGACGAGATTTGGAGATGGGGTCTTGGGGAGATAATTAGGTTTAGATGAGGTCGTGAGGATAGGCCCTCAAGATGGGATGAGTGCCTTTATAAGAAGAGACACCAGATCTCTCTCTCTCTCTCTTTCTCTCTCTCCCCCTCTTCACCATATGAGAACAGTAATAAGGAGACATCTGTAAACCAGGAGTAGAGCTCTCACCAGAACTCGACCGTGGTGCTACCCTGATTTCAGACTTCCAGCCTCCAGAACTGTGAGAAAATTAATTTCTGTAATTTAAGCCACCCAGTCTATGGTATTTTGCTAGCCTGAGCTGGCTAAACACAAGTGGTTTTGATTAAATTGTCCCTAACATCCTTTCCAGCTCCAAATTCTTTGAACCTAAATGTCATTTATAAAAATATGCCTATGTTGGTGTGGGTAGTTGATGGATGAGAGGTACTAAGGATGGGGAATGAAATTGTTAGGATGAGAGATTTAAAAAATTATTAATAAATGACCAACTATCAAAACTCTCCAAAGGTAGTAAATCCCAGTCTTGAGACTGTCAGATGCAAACCCTACCTTGACCTCTTCAAATATGAGTTATCACCATTACCATTTTCTGATTGACAGGACAACCTTTGATGCTGCGGTCCTGGAAAATGAATGGTACCTTACCTAAATGTACAATATTAATAAACCAAACTAAATTGTGGAAACTGCTTCAATATCGGTGTACTGTATGGTGTAAAATATAAAATTAACTTTTCTCAACATGTGTAAGTTACAGTTCTGATTAGTAAGCTATTAAGACTGACAAAGAGTTAGTGATGGGTCAATACACTGTATCAGCTTGGGATGATGAGTAGAAGTGAATCATTTTGATTTCAATACATGGCAATTAAGCTTAATGCCTTTACATTGTAGGACTAGTTTTTTTATCTTCTCTGGAAGTTTTCCCTATCCTCTCCTCTTGGCCTTACCCTATGAACAGACCCTCACACCTATATCCTCCATCACACCCCAAAACTATTCATACACAAAGATACAGGAAGTATAAAGACAGGAAGGAGATTAGAGATTGCTCAGAGTAGGGTGGAGGGATGAGGAGACTAGGGGATAAGACCTAAAGGGTAGAGAGTTTCTGTTTGAGGTGATGAACTGTTCTAAAGTTGACTCTGGTAATGGTTTCACACATCTGTGACTATACCAAAAACCATCAAATTATATACTTTAAATGGGTAAAGTGTATGATAAACAATTACAATTCAATTGTAATTGAATTAAACTCATTAAAGCTGATTTTGAAATATATATGTATATACCTGGTTAAACCTGACTGTTCACTTCTGAGGAGAGTGGACAGAACAGAAGGGGGTGTGGGAATGAAAGGAGTAACAGAGCTGAAGTCAAGTCTCAGGTCTTCCGGCCTGGGCTTGAAATAAGGAAACGCAGATCATGGCCACGGGCCACAGGTTGGTCTCCCCAGGGAACCACCCTCTTCGGAGGGCCAGCCAGGTCACAGCATCAAGATCAGGGAAGGTTCTTCCACCTTATACACAGTAAAAGGGGATTCCTTCCCCAGTCCCACCCCACAGTATCCCCTTCCCCACCCGCCCACCCCCAGACAACTGAGTGCTTTCTGGAAGCCACACTTAGGAAGGATTTGATCAGTGTAAAGGATGGTGAGATAGAGGAAGAGGAGTGAATCTTGCCTTCGAAATTTGGTGGTATTGAGCAGACTCCGGAGCTGTGGGCTGGCCTCTCCAGCAGGAATACATTAACACGCAGAACTGGTGTACGATTTCCCCTCGTCCTTGCAGCACACCTCCTGCCTGATTCCTATCCAAAATTCTAATTAATAACAATCCATATTTTCACACGGCTCTGGCAGTTTGAATATGCAAGTGCCTATTCAATGCTCCAAAGACCCCCCACCCTTTCAGAGCACATGGCTCTGTACAAGGGCTCCTGAGATGCAGACGCTGCCTCGCTGTCACCATCTAGGAGCGTGGCAGCTGCACTCCCCAGCGCCAGCAGAGTGGGTCCTGGGCACAGAAGACATGCCTCAGCTCCCATCCACCATCTGCCTGGTTGGTGGGTGCGCAGTCTCAGCACAGACAGACAGCTGCCCCTGACAATGGGGAAAACAGCAGCACTTCCCTAGCGCCTTTGGCAACAAGAAAAAAAAAAAGTCTGCAGAAAGAATATGTAAAATTGCTGCAAATTTTGGATGCAACTGCTATTATGTCTCCTCACAGCTAAATGATCACACTCAGTAGGATGGGTTCTGTTTAGCAACTGTAACAATTAGGCACATTTATACAGAATAAGACACTAACAAGGCTAAAAGACTATTGTCCTGGACAAAGAGTTCCTCTCATATGCTCTACCATAATAAATGATACCTTAAAAAAAAAACTTTCTCTTAAGTAAAGTGACTGTCACTAATTGCTTTGTTGTGAGCACAAATAAAAATTACTTTCTTCAAAAATTCTAACTCTAAATAAATTACTCTAGTCAAAAAGATGTACTCAATTAATTCTTTATTAAGGGTGCTATAAAAGCCAAGTGATTACTCTCGGGTGCTACGTAATAAAGTTAGTCGGTGCCAGAAAAACATTTATCACTTAGCTAAGTAATTCATGATTTAGAAAAAGTCCTAAAAGTTAAAAAAAACAATACAAAAAAAACTCAACAATTATTTATACAAGTCAAGTCTCTGAAGAAGAGGAAAAATACACATAAAAATAACTATGAAGAACATTTTTATTTTAAGGAAAAAACACCCAGATTTTCAAATTTGACTTATTTGGGTCCCTGCACAGTTCTCATTCAGCTGCCCAAGCTCAGGTGTGCCCTTCCAGATCACCCCACAATTCCAGCAATGCTCAGCTGCTTCCGCGCTGTTCACACAGTTATGAAATTCATTCTAAAGTTAAAATAATTTAGATTTTGAGGGGGGAAGTACTTCCTGGAAGATATAGCACGTTATCCAAAATTAGAAATTTTGGGGGGATTACTCACAGTGATTCTCAACCTTCCTAATGCCGCGACCCTTTAATATAGTTCCTCATGTTGCGGTGACCCCCCAACCATAAAATTATTTTCGTTGCTACTTCATAACTGTAATTTTGCTACTGTTATGTCTTAGGCGACCCCTGTGAAAGGGTCATTCGACCCCCAAAGTGGTCGCGACCCACAGGTTGAGAACAGCTGCTCTGTGACAAATCCACCTGTATCTGTTATAAGTATGTTCAATCGTGAGTAAAAGCCCGTTAGGATTCACATCTAACAATGGCTTAAGCAAGATAGAAGCTTATTTCTCTTGCATGTAAAAGAATATGGAAGTGGAAATCCAGAACTGCTCTGATGGCTTCACGCCATTGGCTGGGAACCAGTCTCCCACTGTTAGGCTGCTACAATAACCTCAACATGTTTCACCTCATAGTACGAGATGGCTGCTCAAACTCCAGCCATCATATCCACATTCCAGCCAGCCAAAGGAGAAACAAAAGAAGAACATGACCACTTCCTTACAGGATACCTCCTAGAAGCTACACACAAACATTCACTCTATCCGGATGGCCAGACTTCTGGCCCTAGTGACTGCACAAGGGGCTGAAAAATGCCATCTTTATTCTAGGCGTCCATCTGCCGGGCTATTACTAAGGGAAGAGGGGAGAATGGATATCGGGAAACAACTAGCTGCCCCTCGCACAGCATCTGAGAAGCAAACTGCTACTGACCATGAGATCCAGCTCTGTAATAACTTTGGGTCTCGTTATTATTGTTAGACACGTGGTTCGGAAGAACCTGAAGGGTAAGGGCCGCCTGCAGCCAACACGCTTACCGCTGCATCTGCCAGCCGGGAGCATCGAACGGTCGGTGAAGGCCGGACAGTACGTATCTCAGGCTCTGCAGGCCACACCACCTCTGAGTCAACTGTTCCACTCTGCCCCGCAGCACAAAGGCAGCCACAGACGCTGTGTACACAAATGGGCACTGCTGTGTCCCAATCAAACTCGACCAAAAAAGCCAACCACCGCTCCAGACCACTGGTCTCCTTGCAATTATTGTTCGTGTGCCACTACTAAAAAATGTTTGAGCATACTTCCCATTTATTTATGTTTATTTGTGAAGCATTTATATGTAGTGCTGTATTAACATGTTAGGTACAGAGCTGAAGCCACACACAAAATAGGGGTTAAAATACGTAAGTAGAACTTCCTCATAGGTTCCTTCCATGCCTCAGATGACTGTCTGTATACAGCATGGAAGGACAATCACGCTGGTCACTGGCTTCCAAGTGTGGATGTTGTTTACTGAGCACCACTGCGTACCTATATTCTGCGTGGCCCTCGGGATACAATGACTAAACCACAGCCATGCCCTCAGGGGTCCTAGGAAAAGGGGAGCGATGTTTGGATGGACCCTGTGATGCACTGTCCGGATTCTCCTTCTAGGAAGGACTGTTGCCCCAAATGTCATGAGTGCTGTGGGCAGATGACGGTCAGCTGCCTGGGGACTGCTCAGCTGTAGAGAGCCCCTGCCCAAGGTCACACTCGGATCCAGTGACTGATTCTGTGGAGGGACACAGGCCATCTCACCCCATTCCGGTTCCAGAGCTCCCCACAGGGTCAGCCAGGCTGTCACGGGCCTGCCCACACCTCAACCTCTCCCTCTGCTCACTCCTGCTTCCTTTCCCTTTCCTTTCACAGGGCTGGGTCCCAGGGGACTCAACCCATGACAGACATTTCACAGCGAGTGCAATAAACTGTTTCTTTCAAGCCACTAGGGCACAGATACAGGTGTGCTCACATCGGCCTGGGACACTTCTGTCTATTTGTGTGGGGGGAGGGGCATGAGGAGGAGGGGGCAGGGAGAATGGCTGTGCCAGGAGGAAGGTCATTTTTGAAACTTCTTAGAGGAGGTTGAACATCAAACCGAGTCTTAAGATGCCTGGATGAAAGTTTGCCAGGATGGGAAGAGAAAGAGATGAGCATTCCTGGCATGTTTGGAGAACTGCACATTGATAATCTGTCTAGAGCACAAACAGACGTCAACAGAGGCCAGCCGGTGGTGTTTCTAATGACATCCTAATGAGCGCGGACTGCACCTCTAGGTTCTTGCTGCTAATTATCTGTTCCCTGGAGCAGTAACAACAGCATCACCTGAGAGCTTGTTAGAACTGCAGAAGCTCAAGCCCTACAGCAGACCTACTGAATCCGAATCTGCATCTTAACAAGCTCCCCAGGTGATTGGCGGGCATGTAATATAATTTGAGTAGCATGGTTCTAGGCCTCTGACACCCAGTGTGGTAGGTACAAATCAGTCCACGAGGTGTGGGAAGAAAACAGTAAAATATCTATTAGTATTAATCTTCTCTCATCAGACCTGTTCAAGACGGAAAGCACTCGAACCATTTAGATTACGAGGACTAGGGGACTGTGTTTCTTCCCATCTCACACACCAGCTTCCACACACTGCTTCTGAATATCCTAAGCAATCCTAAACTAAAAGCCAAAGATTAATCTAAACAAGGGCCAAGAGCAGTAAGTTCCAGACACCCACCTATTGGAACGGATGCCGGCCTCGGGCAGGGCCTGGCAGCCCCTGTTAAGGCAGGCATTAGTCCTTGGCTGCAGGGTAGTGGGGCCACCTAGAGGATGTCAGGGAGGGACCTGAGGGGCTTCACAGGGGCTCCGGGGAGGACTCTTTATCGACAGGTGAGCAAATATTTTAATGTTGTAACAACCGATAGAGCCATTCTGCTGTAAACCGGTTGAACAGGGGGACTAAATGGATAGGTACCATTTGGCTGCTGCATGAAAGTTTCTCCTCATTGTTTATGCACAGCAGGGGGTGCCCAGACCACAGCCCACTGGGGGGCTTTGTTCCCGGGAAAGATTACTAAAGAAACTACACACACAGTGGCAGAACCTTTCTTAGAAGTGTTACCTGAGCAAAAATAGAACTATCTTAAAACTCATAAGGCAAATCTCACCATTGTCTTCAGATCTTCACTCTCCAGCTAGCACTAAATAGATGTACATTTTTTTCATCCTAATTATTTTCAGACCACTGACTAGAATTACAGCATGAAAAGGCCGCTGTCACATTCAGTTTACATTTTTAATAGGCATCTTTAAACATTTGGACAAAATATTATTTTTAAATGGCAATTCTTTAACTGGTAAATGTAATTATCTAACTTTAAAGGGGAAAAAAACTGACAATCAAAATATTCTGTCATTGCTTTACCGACGCACCTAAAATATCTTTTCAGCAAATGAAATGATTCTTTATTTTATGCTTTTAAAAATGCATTAGGCTAATTGCTCTGCAACAAGTCACCTTCTCTGCTCCAAGCCCGGCTGCCACATCCCTTACGTGTCCATCAATTGTGCACATTGTCATGATCTCCTGATGATCGCCCAGGGTGAGTCCCCCAACCGCATGTTTATAAGAGTATTCAGTCGAGCAATCTGCAAAATGATTATATTTCAATGGAGATATTATGCTGTGAAAAAAATCTATTATGTGTCAAGTGCTAAATGAAGCAGTCATGAAGCCGGGCACATTTATGGGTGCTTTTAATCACACCAAGTAACTTTTGCAAGCTGATCATTTCGTTGTTTTCTTGCTATTTTAATTTGCTTCTTCAATAACAAAAATATACTTTTCAACCAGCAGTCGTCACTTTCCTTCTGAATGAACAAAACACCAGATTTTTTTTTTTTTTTAACATTCTTGGTTTACCATCTCCATGTGGTTAGAATCTGCTTTCCTGATGTCCTGTGGCCAAAAAAATGTACAGAAGCTAGTCTCCTCCTAAAGGTTGCCCAGAAGTCCATGTTTTCCTTATTCTGAAGAGAGACTAGGGACCCTTACCCTTATCTGTTGGTGGCAGAAGAGTTGAAGAACTTTTGCTTTCATGCATTTTATCTGTTCCTTGGTCGAGTGCCAAGGTCAAAGTGGAGGAGACTCTTGGTGAGCTGCAAGGTGCACGCAGAGCTGCTGCATTCCAGCCATCACCACCACCGCAGAGCCCCACACTTGTGTCTCAGCACTGCATTTCAAACCATACACTTGTATTTCCAGAAAATAAAGCTGCTGATTAGCCCAATTTACAGACGAGGAAACTAAGGCTAGAGAGATTAAGTAACTTGCCTAGTGATCCAGCCAGTTTCCCTAGATGTCTCCTGCCCGTGCTCAGCAGATGATGGCGGGTAGCACCAAACCTGCCTCAGCCTTAAAACCATGTCAAGTCCTCACCCACGTCCCAGTGGCCCACCAAATCTGAATGCTGGTCAAAGTCACTTGGACACACAATGAAGCCACAGGGAAGCAAGGTGCAGGGTCTCCCAGCCCCCTCTATGGCTCCATAAGCCCTCGCCTACGGGAAAGTTTGGGATGGCTTTCCTTCCTCCTTCTCCCACCTTCAAACTCATTTGCAGAAAAGATCCATTTGCAAACCTCAGGGTAGGATTTCTTGTTCTAATATCTGCCTGTTTTCCAAGCAGGAGGTGTGACTAACACATCCCAGCGATAGAAGCCCACAGCGGGCTGTCGGCCCGGCTCTGATTGCACTCTGTGCTCCTTCAACGCCAGCCCAGCGAGCCAGCGGCCACCAGGAGGGTGCTCCGTCTCCACTTGCACCCAAACCTGGCACCGCAGGCCTCAGGAAAGATGGGCACCCTCCAGCTTCTGGCCACCCCTCGACAAAGCCGCTGACTCTGCTGCTTGCGCCCCCCTCTCTACCTCCTGCTCCGCCCCGCAGCCATCCAGCGCTGCCCACTTGTTATCATTAAGCCTGTGCCATCTAAAAGGGACTAATCATTACAGCCGACATGCCACTGTTCGGGGCAGATATTAGGGAACAGAGTGCTGACAAGAAGTTTTTCCAGAACAAAGAAAGTCAAACAGATGCTAGGCCCTGAAGGAGAAAGTCATCTCCTGGGGAATTGCAGAGAGGTGCGTGTAAGAGCTGTGTGTGTGCGAGAGCATGTGTGCACGGGTGTGAGAGAGAGTGGTGTGTGGTGTATGTGTGCGCGTGCATGCACACACACGTGAATGGTATATGAGCCCACATTGTGTGAAGTCTAGGGACGAAAGGATTCAGAGTACATAAACTGTAATCTGGTCTCTCCATTCCGAGGGAAAAATGAGGGGAGAAAATCACATTGTTTGAAACTGAAGACACCATCTTTTGCTAAAGAAATCACTGAAGTTTAGAGCAAGAATTTTTTTTTTTAATCCTCACCCAAGGATGTTTTTCTATTTATCTTCAGATAGAGTGGGAGGGAGAGAGAGAGAGCAACATCGACGTGAGAGGGACACATCGACTGGTTGCCTCTTGCATGACCCCGACCAGGGCTGGGGATGAACTGCAAGCAAGGTACATATGTGCCCTTGACTGGAATCGAACCCATGACTCATTGATCTGCGGGCCGACGCTCTAACCACTGAACCAAACCGACCAGGGCTAGATCAAGAATTTTTTCTCAGGATCTCTTCATAACTGTAAAATTGAGTGCTGGTTGTGTGCCAGACTCTGCACTAAGCATGTCACATGGACACATGGATATCAACATGCAGCCTATGAAATATGTACTGTTAACTCCACTTTGCAGATGTGGAAACTGGGATTCAGAGAGGTTAGGTCATTTCGTCAATGTCACACAGCTAATAAATGGTGAACTGGAAGTCAGAGTGAGCAGTGTGAAGACAGAGTTGCTGCTCTAAATTTGATGATAAGGGTTCATCTTATTCCTAAGATAAGACTCTGTTGTGCACTAATGACCCCATTTGCAGCCCTGGATCCTCATGTTCACACCCACTTTCACAATAGCGGAGTCTAGGCCAGCGGTTCTCAGATGTCAGTGAACAAAAAAGTCACTTGGGGAGCTTTTAAAATACAGATGCTTGGCTACATCCTGGAGATTCTGGTTTCTCTTGTCTGAGTCAGGCCCTAGGAATCTGCATTTTCAACCAGCATTCCAGCTGATTCTGATGCAGGCGGAGCAAAGACACTGTCTCATCTCGGCCCAGAGTGGGTGTCACAGGAACTGAGACGTCCCCGGGCTTGTCAAACATGCGCCATGGTCGGCACCCTCTCCCTTCCCCTCCTACCTCGCCATCTCTCCTCTTCCTGCAAGTCTCGTCTCTCAGGAAGAAAATCTCCTTTGTGCTTCTTCAATTAATAGGTTTCAGCACATATTTTGCGTAGTCAAATAACTTCTCAACCCCTGGACAGAGGTTTCCAAGAGCATAGGTCAGGGACAGCTGCTGGAGTGACGTGATAAAGAATGCAGACGCACCTCACAGAGAGAACCCCCCAGGAAATCACCTCGTTGTCTGGCTCGTTTGTACTGGCGGGATTTTAACCTATGGAAGTAACTGAGTGGCCACATGGAGAGGCCAATGCCACTGAAAGGTTTTTATCACTTGACATTTCCTGAGGAAAGGGGACACACCATGCCACTTAGGGCTGCATGGGTGGTGCCACGGTTTGGTCAGGAGGCAGAAGGAGGAGTGAGGAGAAAGCCCAGGCCAGGGCCTTTGTTATGCTTAACACAGGAAAGGCAAAGCAGGGAGAACAGCTTAAGGGATTGGCTACTGTGAATAATGTTGATGGGCTCTGAGCTGCTGGGCGGGCGGTTATCTGGTACCTGGCCCGAGTGTGTGAGAGTTAGATAAGGAGGTAGTTCCAAGCATAGACTCTGGATTGCAGGAAAGCTAAACAACTTTGGCTGTTAGTTGGATGCTAAATAAACAAATAGGGAATCTAAGAAAACACAGTTAGAACATCATCATCCATAACATTAACAGGCCCTTCCTTTACTTAGCCAAAGCTAGATACTGCAAGCTAAGGAGGAGAGACTGAGTCACTGACAGACTCTAGACTTAGACCCGGAGGGGTCTTTAAAAACGCGCTTTGTGCAATCTACTGATGTCTATCAGCACCAAAACTAATATTTAAAAAATATTCCATGTCACTGACAAATCAGAATCTTTTATAATTCATATTTCTGAAATCCCTTTAACAAAAACAGATGTACTACTGTAACTCATAAGATTCAGAAACTATATGGCAGAGCAAGAAAATGAAAACATTCCAAAATAAGATGCTCTTTAGAAATGGGCAGGATTTTATTTTACGAATCACATTAGAAACATCCATCTTAGAATAAGAACAAATATTCTCTCGCATGAATAACAATAACTCCAGGTTATAGACAATCGGACCTTGATTTAATTGACACATGTCACATAATATGGATTGTGAAATAGGAAAAAAAAAAAGTTGACTTCACATAATTTAGTTTAAATATAAGTGTGAATCCCACACCCCCTGAAGATGTTAGAATATTGTTAGGAATATTCGGTATCTCCACTCTTGGTGGTACTGGCAATGCTCAAATATTTCAACTTCTATTCCAATGTGTCTAACTTCTATTCCAATACATCTTCCCATTTCTGAAAAGTGATGCCAAATAAACCAGCAAGCGTTTATTGGGCTGTACCATGAGTGCCTTGCAGATTGTTCATCTTTCGGCCCCTAGAACTCTAGGGGACACAACAAAGCCATAGGATCATAAGATTGGGACCAAGTAACGTGTGTGAGGTCCCTGCCATTTGAAGAGGAGGCTCATAGAAGAATCCAGGCACAAGGTAGCAGGCCACAGGGAAAAGGACAACCCATGGAGACATTTTAAAGAGAGAAATAGCCCAGTGTTCTAAGTGAAGGGGACAGTGTCCTGTAGCAGTTAAGAGCATGAGCCTGGGTTTCAGAGGACCCAGCACTTACCACTGAATGACCGTGGGCACGCCGGTGAGTTCTCACATGGAACACCGGTATCTGCCTCCCAGGGAGTGCTGTGAGGATTAAAAGCATGGAAACATGTTAACACCATGTCTGGTACATAGTCAGTGTTCGATAAATGGATATTTTGATTATTTAAATTTTAAAAAGTATTATTAAGAGAGAAGACTCACTGATAATTTCCACATTTCTAGCCTGGGAGATTGGGATACCACAGATAGGGCCAAGAGAGAAAAGACTCCTTACGGAGGTGCAGTGGGTCCCCATGACCTGAGATTTAAACAGGCTGCGTTTAGGTGACCAGCGAACACTCGAGTGGAGGTCTTTACACAATTAGAACAGCTCAGCACAGTTCAGACCTAAGCACACAAACAGACATCAGAAATAAAATTCACTTTTCAGGAAATAAAATATTAGGGAAATTGCTAAGCTTTACTTCCAAAACCCGTTTCTTACAAGACACTGCTGAGAAGAACATAACAGTTCTATGAAAAGCATATGTTTTGTTCAATGATTATTTTTTTAAAACAAACTTAAAGGGACCTCTAGCTAAGAAAAGAGAAGTATACACTTAAAACCTATATGATCTTATTAACCAATGGCACCCCAATAAATTTAATAAAAATAATTTTTTTTAAAAAAAGAAAGAAAACAGAGGGGAAAGGCTTCTGAAATTTGATTATTTGGTCATAAAACTGAGCATAGTTAATAGACAAGTGAATAATTTCCATTTTTTTCTACACGTGCTTTTCCGTCTCTGGCATTCTGTAATAAAAGTTTGCAACAGTCAATCCTCAATTAGCTTTTTTAGTGGAGAGGAGCAGTGACGTAGATTAAAAACAAACCACAGATAACCCAAAAGGATTTACTGCCACTCACAGGCTCCCTTCCTCCCCCAGCCTCTCGCCTTCTCAAAGCCGTCCACCCAGCGCCTGCAGACCCCCAACGTGTGGTGTCAGAAGGAGACGGTGGGTCACATCGATAATCCACTCAAGGGTAATGGATTTGACCACAATTTAGCATTGATTAATTATAGTGTCCAATTTTAATTCAGTGCTATTCACTAACTAATTAGATAAGGTTTTTCTACGTTCTATTTTTAGCACAGAAAATTCTAAGAGTAGGTACTTTAAAATTAGCGGTGATGTTAAAATTCAATAATTATTTATCCCCCATCTCACAGTGAGCACTGTACCAGGGTCAGGAGACCAAGATTCTTCCCAGGCCCCCCTGTGACAGGAACTTTGTGACACCAGGCAATCAACTTGACCTCTCTGAGCTGTGTCCTGAGCTGTGGCGGTCAAGGTGGATGCCTGAGGCTGCTTCCAAGGCAACCATCCCACTCTAGGTCATATTTATGACGTATACCTTGTTCTTAAGATGTTTGCCCTTAGACCTGTACTCATCAATTTACAGCAGTGACTCTCAGCCAGGGGCAATTTTGGCCCCCAGGAGACATTTGGCAATGTCTGGAGACATTTTTATTGTCATGACTGGAGGTGAGGGGGTGACACCGGCATCTAGTGGGTAGGAAGCCAGGGATGCTGCTCAACACTGCAATCCCTAGGACAGTCCTCAACAACGAAGAATGATCTGGTCCAAAATATTTATAGTGCCGAGGTTGAAGAACCCTAATACTAGGAAGGTATTTTGACATAGGTCAGTTGTCTAGAAATTGCCCTATTTTGGAAGAGGAACAGATGTTTAAATTGTAGGAAAATGGAATGTTAAATTGGAACTAACTACTGAAGCATCACAGATTCTATGACTATGAAATTCCAAAGTGAGGCACCACATCACCACGTGGAAATGTCAGAGCATCATTGAAAACTGGGTAGGCAGCCCCCAACCCGTGGGAGGCTATACAAGGGTGGCAAGCGTGGATACTGGGGAGGATTTATGAAAGTAACTCTTTTGCACAGAGCTTTTGTCCCGTGGACTCCTAATCCCACAGGAAAAGAGTTGGATGGAACTATTCTGAATTCTGCCCCCAGAGAGTCCCCCGTGAGCGACGGGCTCCAAGGTCGCAGTGGAGCGGAGACCCCCGGAAACGGGAGAGAAGTGAGTGCAGCCAGAGCAGCAACTTCCAACCGGTGTGCTGCAAGAATTTTCATTCATTTCTTATTGTTTGTTATATTTACTTTTTCCATTGATTTTTAGATAACATGGGAGGGAGGGAGGAAGGAAGGGAGAGAGAGAAACATCAATGTGAAAGAGACATCGATTGGTTGCGTCCTGCATGACCCTGACTAGGGTCAGGAATCGAACCTGCAACCCAGGTACATGCCTTTGACCAGGAATCGAATCTAAGACTCTTGGGTCTGCAGGCCAATGATCTAGCCGTTGAGCCAAACCGGCCAGGGCATGAATCTTTAAAACATTCAAAACCTGACTATTTAGTCAGGGACACTGACCTCTCTTCGATTGTCAAATAAAAACATGACAACAGTCAACACAACAGTAGCCATCTGGTGTGAATGAATCAAAATTATACCCATTTTTTTTTTTTTTTTTTTTTGGTGAGGTCAGCAAGAAATACAATATGTATTTTGGTGTGCCACAGAATTTTAGTAATTAGTTTATGTGTGCCATGCGCAGTTGAACATCGCTGAGCTAAAGGGACAGTATGCATGGCTCACCTCCCAGGACTGCTGGTGGAGGGACCCTGCAGGGGCAGCTCTAAGGAGACCACGAACACACTTATGAGAAAAAGATCCACCTTTAAGCATCTGCCAGACCCAGGCGGTGCAAAGCGAGCTCACAATCATGCTACTTGTGTTAAGAACCTTCCTGTACCTTTTTCCTTCCAGCCTCCATGTGCTCTGACCCTAGAGGAACCTGGAAGTTAAAAAATGGAGAAAGAGAGAAAAAAGCCTTCCACACTTCCTTCCCCAAAGGCAGGTGGCCTGTGAGGAACGGACCACAGCTGGGATAAGAGGAGAAGTCTTCCTTTTAAATGTACCTCGAAACATCAGACCGGGATTCTATTTCTAAATGAAGCCACTGTCTGTGGCTTAGGTTGATTGTAGGACTTTCTACTCCTCAAGTGACTAGAACATTCCTGGAGGATGTCAGAGCTTTCATCCAACAAAAAAGAGAAATTCTTTCGTTAAAGAAATTTCGAAGAGCAGTGGAAGTCAAAAATACGTTTCTTTTCGATTACATCTTACTGGTTCACTTGCTCAGTATACTAGTTAGAAACACAAACTTACATTTTCCTTTTTCTAGAAATGTAATCTAGATTGTTGTGAACCCTTTGCCTACAGGAAAAACAAACAAACAAAAAACCTTGCTAGATAGTCTCTGATTACATGAGTTACTAGAACTATCAAACTTTCTGAGTTCAAAAAGTATAATTTTTTGGTTCCTATGAATTTTTATTTTTATTTATTTATTTATTTTTTTTTTATTTTTTTTTTTTATCCTCACCCGAGGACATTTTTTCATTTTTTGTTCAGACAGAGTGGGAGGGAGAGAGAGGAAGAGAGAGAGAGAGAGAAACATCGATGTGAAAGGGACACATCAAGTGGCTGCCACCCGCACGACCAACCAGGGCCGGGGACAAACTGCAACCGAAGTACATGCCCTTAGTGGGAACCGAACCCGGGTCTCTCTGGACCGCAGGCCGACGCTCTAACCGCTGAGCCAAACCGGCCAGGGCTCCTGTGAATTTTTAAATTAACTTTATTGAACTCTATACTCCAAGGCAAAAGAAAATACCTGCTGTCATTAGATACAAAAATTATTAACTCAGCTGTAAGTTATTCCAGTACTTATAGGTCCAACTTTGATTATCTCAAATTCTCAAAATTTGAGTTTAATAACATTGTCAGATATTCTGAGATGATGCCTTTTTAGCTACTGATATGCATTAAATTTCAGCTATTTGTTAACTATAGGTTTCTGATCCACTTAAAAACAGTGGAACCCAGAATCTCATTTTGTACTTGCTTGGGCCTGAAGTAATTTCTCTATTGTCCTCAAAGGCACAATAGAGAGGTTGGAAATTGGTAGAAATGTCATGCACAGATGGAAAAACTATTTTGGATTTTTTAAATCAAAAACCACAAGTAAACCCGGCCGGGTGGCTCAGTGGATTGAGTGTTGAATTAAAAGGGGGGAAAAAAAAGGAAAGAAAGAAATGCAGAATCTCTGACTGTGCCCAGACCTAAGGAATCTGAATCTGCATTTTAACAATGTCCCTAGATAACTCCTAAAGGCATTAAAATTTGAGAAGCACTCATTCAGGCCACCGTTGAAGAGGAATGGTATTGGACAGCAATTCAACCCAAGACAGTTAAATAGAAATAACCCACTTAGAATGAATTTATTTAGATTCAAAAAATAAGTAAATAAATCCAGAGCAGAATCGAAGTAAATTCTTGGCAATGAAACTCAGTTTTAATCCAGAGAGTGCCAAAGAGTTTTCACAAAGTGCCATCTGAAACCATAAGCAGTTGATTCAGTAGAAATGCAGCTAGGACTCGGCATGTAGCTACCAAAATTGCGCTGGCCAGCTATTGTGTAGAAACCACAATTTTTCAAATAATCCCAACTGACTAATAATTATGAACACTGTCTGTGTTTTTGCTGTTGCTGTTGTTTTACCTGGGGTGTGAGCTTCTAAACCAATGGACAAGATCAGGAAAATAGGAAGGAATATATTGTCCCAATGCATATTTTTATTTTTGTGCTGTCTGGGTTCTCACACCTGCACCAGTGGTTCTCTCTTTGCTAGACATTTTAGCATCAGCTGGAGCATCGCCAGGCCAGGCTGCACCCCACACTAATTCAGGAAGAATCTGTAGGTTTGGATCCAGCAGTGGTCGTTTTTAAAGGTCTCTAGGTGACTACAATGTGCAGCCAAGTTTGGGAACCAAAGACCAACACAAGTCAAACTGAAGGAGTTGTTTGACAATTATATGGTGGATTCATCAAAAGAAATAGCTACCATCCATCATTTATACCTCAATTAGCTTTGGTGGGAGTGGGGTATGGGTCGTCACCTAGATTGACATGTCCCCATCCAATATCCTCACTCAGATTCTCATCATCTCTGATATAGACTATGACAGCAGCCTACTCACTGGTCACCTGCTTCTAGTCTTGTCTACTCATATTCTATATGGTCTGTTTTCTCTTCTATGTACACACTCCCCCAACCCAGTGATTTACCTGGGGGGGGGGGGGAGTCAGATCATGCCCCTCCCCCACTTAAACCCATCAAAGGCTCACCTTTACCTACCTAATGAGTTCCAAGTCCCTTAACCTGGTACCTAGGCCTTGCATGGTTTATCCCATGCCAACACCTCCAGCTTCGCCTCCTGATCTCCCTATCTCTGGGCTCCAGCAACACTCAGCCAGTGACATGTTTCCATATACCCCAAGCCACTCCATGCCCCTGGACCTTTGCCCATGCCTCCTCTCCATTTCCTGGAGTGGCCAGCTCCTGCTTACCTCTCAAGATCCAGCTCAGGTGTCACTCCTCCAGGAAGCCTTCATGTCCCCCCATCCAACTCCCTTGTAGGCTGCTTCCAACAGGGCCCCTTCGTGCTCTACAGGGAAGGAAAGACCATGTAAATGAGCACAGTGTGAAAAAGTATGTATGTTCTGAAAAAGCAAACAAACTCAATATTGCAGATGCATGTGAGCAGTGTGGTACAAAAGAGACCAAATAATCCAGCACCCTGCCTCTGTTACAGTGCAGCCGCACACAGCCCGATGATGACAGGCTCTCTAAATCACGAGAGCTTCGGTAAAAATGGACCCAAGTCAGTTAAGGGGAAATTGTTCTCTGTTAAAACAACAAAAACTATATTCAAACTTTTTGAAAAACTTACCAAAGAAAGATGAATTCCTAAAAATTGGATGATTAATAGGCTCCATGTGATGCTTTCTATAATTGCTATCGAATCATTTTCACAGCCTTCAGAGTTTGATGAAGTTTCAGAGCTGTTTGGGGTTGCTTTTCCTTTTTTTTTTCTTTATTGAGTTTAGAGAGAGAGGAAGGGAGAGGGAGAGAGAGATAGAAGCATCAATGAGAGAGAACATTGATTTGCTGCCTCCTGCATGCCCCCCACTGGGGATCAGGCCCACAACCTGGGCATGTGCCCTGACCGGGAATCGAACCGGCGACCTCTTGGTGCATGGGTCGACGCTCAACCACTGAGCCACACCAGCCCGGCGGGGTTGCTTTTCCTTTGTGCAGACCAGGAATCTCCCAGTCTGTGTTGTTCTCATCAGAACCTATGAAATAAAATAAGACAGTTACCATAACCATCTGCACCTAAAATAATAAAAATAACACCACCCAGCTAGATTAAAAATGGTACCGGGGGAAAAAAAACTGTACCAAGGCCATGGGGGCTATTGTTTTCAGTGTTGTTTCTTTTGTCTTACTAGTCACAATATTTTTTAGTCCATCTTCCAGTTGGTTCAGTTGAAAGAAAGAAAATAAACATTTATTCTACACATATTTATTTACCAAGCACTGTGTTCAGAATATTTCTATATATATCTTCTTATGTAATATATACAACAACCCTGTGAAACCAGCAGTATCTACCTCTTGCAAATGAAGAAACAAACTCAGAAAGCTTGAGTAACTGCCCCAGATCACACAGTTAGTAAGATACTAATCAATTCCATAAATCCGCATCTTTATTCACAAAATAATGATGACAATAATACAAGCAAAGAAAGAGAGGACCTAGTTAAACTTCTTCAGAGCTTATCCCAAGTCCAAAGCAAACATGGCAAAATGTATACAAGGAGCTAACAGCGTCAGCTCTTCTCCGCAGAGTGCTGGGTTCAACAATCAGCTCTTAAGGACACCAGCAAATCCTTGACTACCACTAATAAACTAACAGAAGCTTCTCTTGTTTGTGTTACCTTATCAAGGCATGTAATTTCCAACATAGAGCAGAGCCTAAAAGTAATAAAACACAAAACTAAGCACAGTCTATGTTAAAACATAGCTATTTTTAATGGTGTGTGTGTGTGTGTGTGTGTGTGTGTGTGTGTATGTGTAAAATCTTCAGAGATCAGACTTTTTCTCCTCTCTAAAATCATGTCATTATTAGACTGCTTCTTTCCTAGAAATTGTCTTGTACTGAGAAAATGTGAACTTACAAATTAGGATTAGAAGGATGTGCCAAGGGTTCAGACCACAGTATGTCAATTAAATCCTTATTGCATGACCCAAACACAGCTTCCAACATATGAGTATGTCGAACGCGAATGTCTCTTACTTCTTAGCTACACTTTAAGAAATGCAGGGAAACCTCCTTTGGATTCAGTTTTAGAAGAAGAATCGCCTGTAAGAACTAAACGTATGTCTCAGCTTGTAGTTTTGGTGCAGGCTGACACTGCAGTGCTGATGTGGCCTGTTGGTGATGATAACCCTGTTATGTGCATGAATCCATTGACATCTTCCCGGGACGGTTTTATACCCCATTCATCACATTAAGAGTTTAGTAGCTGAAAACTCCAGGTAGACTGAGGTTGTTTGGCTGAAGAACACTGATCTTACAGGACTAAAATGAGAATCACACTCTAGAGCCAACCAACAATAAACTGTAAAAAATAACCATCTTGCCCTGGCCGGTTTGGCTCAGTGGTTAGAGTGTCGGTCCGCGGACCAGAGAGTCCCAGGTCGGTTCCGCTAAGGGCACGTACCTCGGTTGCAGTTCGTCCCTGGCCCCCTCTGTGGTCGTGTGAATGGCAACCAGTCGATGTGTCTCTCTCACATCGATGTTCCTCTCTCTCTCTTCCTCCCTTTCTCCCTCCTGCTCTATCTGAAGATAAATGCAAAAATATCCTCGGGTGAGGATAAAAAAAATAAAATAAAATAACCATCTCACAGCAATAGCAATCATGCCCAGGATTTAAGAGAAGATCAATTAAGGAGCTATGAGCCCCTAATCTGAGGTCCATGTTTATTCATTGAGGTGCATACTTCTTTGTTTCCATCCTGGCTTTAAGAAAAATAAACTAATATAAAATAAAGTAAAATCAAATAAAATGCCCCTTAATACATCATAATATCCAAAGTGACCACAACGCTTCCATGTTGCATTAAAGAGACCTTTTTCAAGGTCAATGTGAGCTTTACTACCTAGATTGTGTTTATATATAAGATACAAGCACTTTTTAAACTGTCTGAAAATACTGGTAATCTGAAAACTATGACTTGCTTAAAATCATACACTCTGTGATGTCTTTTCAATAGTCCCTGTGATCTTCTAATATGGGGAAGTGGTTTTTACCAAGCTAACCACCAGCCTTGAAATACCTAATGATGCCCTGAGACTGGAGGGAATCATTCCAAATTGCTCTAAATTGAACTTCCCATGGTAAGAACAAAGGGTGACACTTAACTCAAGGCCAACAGCCATGGGCTTCGGGGGGTCCAATTTTCCACTCAGGATTCCAGTCTTGGGAACTTCAGGATTTTAAAGTACAGTATCTCAATCTGGTATGCAGAACGAACTTGCCCGTTTACCCAGAGAAAGAGACTCTGCGGTGGTTTTGTGATTTTCCTGTGATTTCCCTTTTCTGCTAGAAGCTGGCGACCTCCAGGCTAGAGATGGAGCTAACTGGAAAATAGCCAGGCCACTGCCCCCTGTGTCACTCAAATTTCTCAATACTCTCCTTAAAGATAAACTACCTCATTCTCAAATGCATTTCAGCACTCTATGCAAGACCTATTACAGCAAATCATGAATGACAGAGCAGATCAATTTCCCTCTGGGAAGAATCACACTTTATTAGGATACTTTTGGGTTGCAAGAAATAGAAATCCATTTGAGCTAGCTTAAGCAAAGAAAATACGTATTATAAGAATTCTGGAGTATCTTAAGGAATTCAATAGTTGGTTAAACAGCCAAGCTTTAGAAAAAATTTAGAAAGGGCAAGAAGCAGGAATTAGCACGTGATAGAGAACCCTGAAAGTCTCTTTCCATCTCTCAGATCTGCTTCATTCTTCTCTCTGTTTCCCCATCTTCGTGGTGAAACATGGCCATTACCAGCTCTTCCCTCATTGATGTGTTCTACATTCAGGACAGCAATCTGAACAACCTATGGGCTCTTGCCCCTAATATCATTTTCCCAAGGAAGGAATCTGATACACTTAGCTTGAATAAGGTGCCCACCACTCAACCAATCACTGGCTGAGAGGAGGGGGCATTTGTTCAAACATAGCTGCTCCCAATGAAACAATGGGATGGAGGGACATGAAGAAGTAATGGAGTTGACTGCTTTAGAAAATAATAATACAAGATACCCAGTTAAATTTGAATTTACATAAATAATAAATATTTTTTTAGTATAAGTATGTCCTATGCAGGATAATAGTATACCACAAGATATTAATAGATATTCCATAGAAAATGTTTCCGTAATTAAAAGGGTTTGGAAAACACTGGGTAACATCTATCTATTCATTGAATATTAAAATTACTGCCTGCTCGATCCATGTGCAAAATTCAACAGAGGAGTTCTCAGAATGTTTAACATAACAGTGAGCACTGTGACTCTCCAAGAAGGGAAATAGAAACTTATCTGACTTCAGAAAAATCACCAAATACTCAGAGCCCAGTCTGAGAAAGGCTAACTTAAGGCAAATCCATCAAGAAGATGCATGATTCCAATTAGCAACCACCTGCAGACATCTTGACGTTAAGTCACAGAAGAGCACTCAATAACAGTGGAGGCAGCGCAGTGGGAATGTGCTTTGCTGATAAAATACACTCTAAGGCCTTGAGCCTGCGTCCACGAGTCCCAGCCCTGGTCATTTCTTCTTTGTATACTTATTATTTGCACAATAGACTTGAACTTACCCCAACTTTTACAGATGATCTGATTGTTCTATTGAGGCCATTTCAGCATGCTTTTCATAAGGTTTCGAGACCATTTCTGCTACCTGCATCTCTTATCAAAACTGCTATTTGCATATTACATTATGAAGCAGAATGTTCTGATTGTGACCAGTGACACTGTATAAGAAATAGCAAAAATGATACAAGCAGCTACATTTTTCCCAATTATAAAACTCACTTTCTTACAGCTGCCATATCTTTCAGTGCCCTTTGACCTTCCCCTGAAGCACCTGCCTCCTATACTGTCTCTTCCCTTGATGTCTTGACTTTCTCAGTTGTCACTCACGCAAAATTTTTGTCAGTCCCTTTAATCCCCTAACTTACCTTCCATGACAGTACCTTCTGGGGATTTCGAAATGACTCCAAAGAAAGAAAATTACAAATGGAATCCAGTTTGAAACACATCTTGAACTTGGATGTACCAGTTTTCAAAATGTATACGTGTTATGTGACAAGTATGATAAACATCAAAGCTTGAAATTTGCTCCAGGTTATAAAATATACAAGGACTCCAGCTTAGAGATTTAAATGAGATTAATTAGAAATCTGAACCTTGACTGGATATGTGATGTTAAAGCTTTTTGACGTTTAATTACATTAGTTAATGTTTTCAAGGGTGTTAATGGTTTTGGGGGTTATGTTAAATAGGAGGAAAAAACAGTGACTTAACTGCTATGAAAATATATATTGTCCAGAATTCGCTTCAAAGTAATATAGGTAAGAGGAAGTGGGTGAGAGTGTAGATGGTGCAGGGTTGGCTGGGGTTAATGATTGTTTGAGTTGGGTGATAGGTGCATGGGAGCTAGGGATTGTTCATTACACTATTCTGTTTATTTCTGTGTATGTTCAAATAGTTCCCTAATGAAACTTAAAATAAATAAATGAGCTTAGTTGGTCAGAAGAACTTGGGGAGAGAGTGGAAGTTATGGGAAGTTACGTCCTACCACATGTCCTACAATGAAATCTGAGCTGCCCTGGCTGCTTTGGCTCAGCGGTTAGAGGGTCAGCCCGCAGACCAAAGAGACTCGGATTTGATTTTCAGTCAAGGGCATGTACCTGGGTTGCAGCTCGGTCCCTGGCCCTGGTCAGGGTCATGCAGGAGGCAATCAATCAATGTGTCTCTCTCACATCGATGTTTGTCTCTCTCTCTCTCTCTTTCTCCCTCTCACTCTATCTGAAGATAAATGAAAAAATATCCTCGGGTGAGGATTAAAAAAAAAGAAAAGAAAAGAAATTTGAGCTATAAAGTTGAAAGAAAGCTTGAGAGGCTGTCTTGTTTCTTGTTCCAGGCATCATCCTATAGAACATCTACAGCACCGAGGAGCTGGTGATGGCCCTCAACCAAACGAGGAAGGTACTTCTGTTCTGGTGAGATCCTCTTTGCTCTGGCTCCATACCAACTGCTCACAGATGTCCACTGTGTGTTAGGGAATTTGCTCCACGTCTTGGTGCAGTCACTCAAGGAGTAGACATCAAACACTGAGTCTTTTTTATCTGCTGTCTGTGAAACCTTTGTTTCCCTCCGCCGGGCTTGGCAAGGCGCTGGCTTTGCTCTGAGACTCAGCTTTCCGTCATTCTCACGTGAGCCCTCTGGGCTGCTGCTCTCTTTGCTGATCTTCGTTCTCTCCAGCTGAGTTGACAAGAGGTACTCTTCAGACCCTGGCAGGAAGAGCACAAGCTTGAAGCAGAGCCATCCCTCAGAAATTAAAGACACATGACAGTTCCTGTGGGACAGTTTTAAACACCCCACTTGTGCTTTATGAAACACAAGCTTTGAGGCTAATTCTAGTTCACGACGAGGTCTAATTCATGATCTGTTCGTAGCATAGGTGTTTGAGAGACACATTAATGCTTTCATGGAGCACAATTAGTTCCAGGATCAGTCCAGGTTCTTGGTTTCAAACCACAGCAACCAGTTCTGGCAGAATTGAGCAAGATAAGAAGGGATGTCTGGGTAGCTCAGATTCTCCAGGAAAGCTAGAGAACCACATTGACAAAACAGGCAGGAACAGGGCAAGTGAAGTTGCCAGGGCCACTGCCCCTGTCCCTAAACACCGAGAACCACCACCACTGCAGCTGCGATCGTCCCTGCTTCTTCTCATCATTAACTCCAGATCCAAGTCCAAGTCTGGGCGTCCCACTGACCGGGTTGAGGATCTGCCCACGCCTTGCCTCCAGGGAAGGACGGAGAGGGAGCACCAGGCATTTTGTATCTCCACGCTGGCTCCTACAGTGAAGTGTCCATATCACGTGTTCCCCTGTGATCCTGAATGGCTGGACTCATATGCCCTCCAGATGTGAACAATTCAACTAATGCAGGAGAGGTCACCCCAGGGGCTCCATCGAAGAATAGCTATGGAGTGGGGGAAAGGCCTCCTTGTTAGGAAGAACTCAAAGGAAGAGAGTCAAAGGGGCTGCCTGTCTACCGGTATGCCCTGTCTCCACCTCACCTGTGGACTGCCAACATTTGCAATCAGTGGTTATTATACACTCATTTTTCATTTTAAAACACTCACTTAAAAGAAAATGATGAATAAAGAGAGCAAAGAGACTATGATGGCAACCTGCCGTTTTTTATCCCTTTACCAAAATATAGAAGGCATAAAAGATATGCCCCGGCCAGTTTGGCTCAGTGGTTAGAGTGTCAGCTCATGGACCAAAGAGTCGTGGGTTCAATTCCAGTCAAGGGCGTGTACCTCGGTTGCAGTTCGTCCCAGGCCCTGGTCAGGGTATGCGGGAGGCAACCAGTCAATATGTCCCTCTCACGTCAATGTTTCTCTCTTTCTCTCTCTCTCTCTCTCTCTCTCTCTCTCTCTCTCTCTCTCTCTATCCCCCCTCCCCCTCTCTCCCTCCCTCCCACTCTATCTGAAGATAAAATAGAAAAATATCCTCTGGTGAGGATTAATAGAAAAAAAAGATATCTGCTGACCCTGAAAAACTGCCCAAGAGCCCAGATCTGGAACTCACCTCTCCAGACTTGGGAGGAGGCTCCCAGTCACTCCCCGACATGGCCAGACGGCACGGTGGCAGCGCAGCTGTGGACAGCACACGTTTGCATTCTCAGTCGTCCCTGCTGCCCGTCCCGCTGACCCCACTCCCGCCCACAGCCTGAACACAGACCATGCCGTGAGTCTGTGCTTCTTGGCAAGGCTGTCAAGAGTTCAATCACGTCTGAACTCTTCATTTGCAATGTGACAGTTCTGTAATATGTACAGATCACAGATGGAATCACCCATGGTTGTATCATGGACTACTTCAGAGTTAGACCTACAGATTTGGGAGTGTGAAGCAAACCTGAACTGCCCGCTTCCTTCAGATCAATGATAGAGGCCCTCTGTGTCTGCGTCTGTGATTCCACTTGACCTCCTGCCCGACGTGTAATTTGACATGCAGTATATTGCCTCAGTGCTGCTCACGGCTGCAATGGCTAATCTCACTTCCCTTAATTGAGGGCACTTGTTTTCCCTTTGCCCATGAGGACAGCACTTGGAAATTTTGCTGAATCCACACTTCCTCCTAGAGCCTTGAGCAGGAAGTTATGGCCATTCGCTTTTTCAAACTATGCTTTCCAGGGATAAGCCAAGTGCCTAATAATATGAAACATCAGCCAGTGGGCCCAGGCCTGTGCTCGTGGTAAATAAAACATCTGATCTGAAAACCAGGAAGCTATCAAAGACTACGAGGGTCATGTCCAAAGGACTCAGGTTCTAACTTGAATAAGCTCCGATGGATCAACATTGACATAATTTAAGTTTAAAAGAAAGAAATAACAGCAACAGATTACAATTACTTAAATCCATAGTGATAACGATAGCAAAAAATATCCTAACGTATTAGTCACATTTGGGGGGTGCTAGGGAACCAACTCATTGTTTTGAATACTGATAAGGGAAAGAATTGAGCATTTATGCCACTTTTCTCATATAAACAATAATCAAATAGTAGATGAGGGAAATTTTTTTGTTATAGAAGTAGTTGAACTAAAAAAATAAAGGATAATTGGTAGAATTAAGAAAATTGTCTCTTTGCAACTTCTAATTGATAAATGAATCAAGGCAATAATCATCGGTGGATGCTCACATCACAGAGAAGCAGGCAGTCACACACCATGTGCTTCCTGATGGAGGAACCTACCAAGACTATCTACAAAGTAGTGTTGCCCCCAAAAAAGATCACGTTTGCTCCAATTACCAATACACAGGTCAGAGGAACAGAACATGTTAAATGACACCTTAAAGATGCAATTAATAATATCCCAGTTTTGTAGAACTCTGCAGAACAAACGACTTTGTTTCTTCAACAGTAATAAAAATTGAAGAAAAAAAGGAAGGGGTGCCTGTAGATCAAAAGACACGAGAAATCATGAGCCAATCACAATGCGTGAAACTTGCTTGGATCCTGAGTAAGCCACTGAATTCAACAGACGTGCAGTGCTTGCTCTCTGAGGGAGACTTCGAAGGTACTTGTAGTGAATGACAAAGCGACCACGCTCTCTGCCTGAGGCTTGACCCCAAGGGCTGATGGCAAGCTTCTGATGCAATCGCCTCTAGCCCTGGAGAACACACACTCTGTGGAGCAGTAACACGGCTGAATTAGATCCTGGTGGGGTTCTAGGTAAGCAGTGCTAATGTCAGAGAAAATGGCAGTTCTACTGATTTTAGGGACTTATTACTTATGAGTAATTGATTAAATATAAGTCATTGTCTTGACGCTTCTTGGCTTCAGGACCCTCCCCTTTTCCCAGCCCACTGGTCTGCTGAGGTTAGTCTCATGCTGAGTCCATGGCTTGTCTGTGCACAGGTAAGGACATCAGCCATCTTTACAACCGAGTGTGCAGACTCCCCACAAAATTCTAGCCTCATCTTCCAAGAGCACTTGACTTTTTCCTGCCTAAAGGAAAAGGCTGTCTCCAGTGTCCCCTATCTATCCTACACGTGGGCCACCTTTTCTTCCCCTTAAGGACCACATAAATGATTGTCAATCTTATTTTATCTAAAATAAGGGCATTGAATTAAAACTATCCCTGAGGTTCTTTTTAGCTCTGAAGTTCTGTGATGCTATACTTTTTCATCATTCTTTTGCCCTAATACTCTCATTATCTGGAGCTATTATAATACTTACTTATTTCATGGAATCCTTTGTAGTTAGGGTTATAGCATACCTCTATAATTCAAGCATAATATCTATAACAGGAGTCATTTTGAAGATACAATGTAAAATGTATAAATATCTGATTAGAAGATTATAGAGTAATGGGATATAATCTGATGATTCAATGTATCATACAGCATTTTACAATATTGCTACACAATATAATGTATATTTTATGAGTTTTTTGACAGCATTTAAAAAATCTTCTGACATTGCTTTTCAAGTTGTTTAAGATGTTTATTAACTCTCTACTACTTCAGAATAATCGTTACAAAGTGAAACATCTTCCCTCAAATCAAATTATTTTTATCCAAATGATCAGTTTCTACAGCATGTTAATAGGTGCTCTATACAAGAATTAAAATTATTTTATAATCAAATAAATGTTGGGAAAGGTTGGGTTAAATACATACAGTTAAACAGATTTTTACTGCATGACTTTTCAGAGCCTTTTATGTACTTTGAAAGGAACCCTTTATAAATCATTTCCCAAACACCTATTTAACATGTCATGAAGTACTGTTCAATGAAACATAGTTTGGAGAAGGCCGCCCTGTACTTGCTTGATACATACTTTGTGTTCCAAACTAGAACTGTATTAAAACTAACAAAGAAAAACAAAGGATGTGTTTTTAGATTCTTCTGTTTGCTTTCCTTTGCCTGATTTGAAGTGGTTAGATCCTCGTTCTAAACATGCCTCTGATGCTTCTTCTAAGTGCTTCTCTTTTCTTAAATCTATTGGAACTAAATCTGTGGAGAGAGATAGGGATGTGGGGAATTTAAAAAGGGGGGGAGGAAGTAAACATGGCAAAATGCTTCAACAAAATTTCTTTGATGTTAAAAATGATGTTGAAAACTAGGCTAGTGTCATAAGTAATACTTTTTATTTAAGGAAGCATTTAGGAGCCCCCCGCCTCCCCTTTTAAGGCTTAGCTTATTAGCAAAAGTGATAATACAGTGATTTTAAAGACTACTAAGTGAATTTGAACAACTGAGGAACATTCTTTAAAATAAAACTGGATATCCTATAAGTGTTTACAAGACATGATTTCATTGAGCTTTGCTTTCATGTGCTGCTTTTTCCAGCATCTACACCTCGTTGTCCTACAGTCTATCACCGGGGAGGAGCCGACACTCGGCTCTTCTCTCCCCACACCTCTGCTGAAACCCCAGAGGCGGCACCCTGCTTTGGAAAGAGGTAGGCTACTCCTAAAACTCTCAACAGCAACCGGCTCTGAAGCCAGATATGTCTTCACGTTAAGTACTCATTTTTTCATTCATACAACAAACAAGATAGAGAGGTGATTTGGAAATGGTCCCTGCCCTCAAGGAACTTAGAGTCTAGGCGGACGAGTCCAAGTAGGAATGAGAGAATACAAAAAGGAGAATGGTCACTTTTCCTGGGTGGGGGAGGGTGAATTGTGTAGTGTTTGCTTGGTAGACAAAGTAAGACAAATGTATTCATGAGAAAAGGCCCAGCCTGAGAAATCTCCAGAAACATATAGCAGCCCAGCACTATTTGAGGACAATACATTGTTCCTATGGCTGGGGCACAGAGCAGGGTGGGGCTGGTGAGAGAGGCAGGTGCGGCCGCACCATGGGCATTCAACTTTACCCTACAGACAGGGAGCCATCCAAGAGGGTGAAGCAGAGGGACACAAAATGCGTTTTGCATGCAGAACAATGGATGGGGTACCGTGTGGAGAACAGATTTGAGGGTGCCACTGTGGAGACAGGGAGGACAAAGAGAGGGCACAAGGATCCAGGAGAGGGATGGCAAGGGCCTGACTCATGGCGGCAGCAATGGGGCTGAAGAGAGGACAGATGCAGGGAACATCCAGGAGGGAAACTGACAGAACCCCATCTCTGTGCTGATACACATGTGCGCGAGGTCTAATGAGTTTAGATGAGCTGACTGGGAAAACAGTGTACCTTGCACCAAGATAAGGAACCCAGGAGAAACAGTGTTTCAGGAGCAGAAGGGAGAGCTAAGCTATAGGAAATTCACTTCTCCTAGCCTCATAAAAATAGTCACGGGGATGTCAAGTACCGCATAAGGAATATAGTCAACAGTATTGTAATAGCTATGTGTCAGATGGGTACCAGACTTACTGGGTGATCACTTTGTAAGTTACGTAAATGTCTAATCACTATGTTGTACACCTGACACTAATATGATAGTGTATGTCAACTGTAGTTGAAGAATAATTTTTTTAAAAATTCACTTCTGTGTTTCTGAGTATGAGCGGGTCGTGATGCATGCAGGTGGGAGGGACAGGGAGACAGTGAGCATGTACGTGGAGCTGAGGCTCCAGAGGGGTCTGGACTGGAAACAGTGACTGTAGAATGTCACTGTGCAGCTGGGGGGCCAGGTGAGGCAGAGTGGGACACTGGAGGGCTTTTAGGCCATTACCACCTGCATGATTTTCTTTCATAGTTACTTACTACTTACACCGTTAAACACTCAAAAATTTTCTTTAAGTCATCTCCTATCTTCTTAATTAAATTTATTTTGTAAGAAAATTTTATATCATTACTATTAATTTTTAAAATATTATTTGCTATAAATATCAAAATAGATAACTATTATATGATAACACAACCTCCCTTATATAGAAAATGGAATTTGATCAAATTACAAAAAGAAATTAACAAATCCACAATCATAATACAAGACTGTGGCATATTTCCCTCAGTAATTGATAAATCAAACATTTAAAAGTCATAAAAATATGAAAAATTTGAATGCCATTCATTCTTTTCAAGCAAACAGATCACTTTTTAAAATTTGTCACATGCTCAGCCACAGAACAAATCTCAACACATATCTAAGAATCTCTAACCTGCTGAGAGTATATTCCACTATAATGCTATAAAGTTAGAAATAAATAACAAAAATATTATGTTCCAAATAGACGTTTGTAAAATTTCAAGATAGCTCATGGATCGAAGATGATATAATGGAAATTAGCAGTGAAAGATAATGAAAATAGTATGTATCAATAGTTAATGTATAATGTTGAAGCAATATTAGGAGAGAAATATATAGTATTTATTAAATATATTAGAAAAGAAGAAAGAGCAAAAGTTAACTGAGCAAAGAATACAAATCAACAAGTTAGGAAAAAAGCAACAACATAAAATAAAAGTCTCAACTCAGGGAAAGTAGAAGAAAATAAAAAACATAAGGGCAAAAATTAATGAAACTTAAAACAGAAGTAATCAAAACAATCAAAGAAATAAAAATCTGGATCATTCAAAAGACTAATAAAAGAGACAAATTTCTTGTAATATGTTGAATCTTGGTGCAAATAAAGATATATGAATGGACAGATAGTAGGAATATTTAAAAAGTATAACCATATACAGTAATTTGAAAGTAAGAACTTTATATCAGTCACACTGAAAAATTAGACAAAACAAATAATTTCCCAGGAAAAATTTACTTATGAAATGAACCAAAAAAGGAAGAAAATATGAATAGACCTAGAACAACTACATATACAAATATCATTCCTCTACATCACCATCAATCAGACAAAGTGATTTTTTGAAAGATATAGTATAATGGCAACAGAGCATTTAAGATAGCTAGGGAGGGGGTGGGGGGGGAGGGAAGAGATAAACCACAGAACTTATACGCATGTATGCATATCTGATGGACATGGACAACAAAGCTGGGGACAGGGTGGGGGGATGGGGAGGAGGGTGTCAATGGGGAAAAAAGGAGAAACATCTGTAACAAAAATAAATTAATAAAAAAAATAATAACAAAACAAAAAAAAAACTAAGAACAGCCTAAATACCCAACAATAGGGAACTGCTTAAATAAATGATGATGTATACAAACAATGGAATACTACACAGCCATCAGAAATGACTGCCATTCAATAAATATTTCCTGAGTGCCTTATTTGTATGAAACAATTAAAGAAATGATACCTGCAAAAAAAAAAAAAAAAAGATAGCTAAGGAAAAATAATCTAATAAAGGATATACAAAGGGAGTTACAAATTTTTAATAAAGATATAAAGAAAAGCTATACAGTGTATACCCGGTTCACAAAAAAAGAAAACTCAATACATAAAGATGATGATTCTTCCCAAATTATTTCATAAATTCAATGTACTTCCAATCAAAATCCTAAGGGTATTTCATATAAGTTGGTGATCTTGAAATTTCAGTACAAGAGTAAAGAACAAAGGATAGCCAAGAAAACTTTAAATCTCGGGGTAGATTCACCCTATTAAAAAGATTATTTTGAAACAATAATATTTACATCAGTACAAGTAAAGACAAATTAAGAGTCCCAAACAGATCAACATATAGAAAAGAACTTGGTCTAAGCCCAGTGACACTACCAGTCAATGGGAACAGAAGGATTACTCAATAAAGGGTGCTATAAAATTAGGTTTTATAGACCACAAACTATAAAATTAGATTCCTGTCTCATTCTGTAGGGGGGCTAAAGGCCCACAGGTGAAAAACAAAACTGGAACTTTTAGATGCAAACATGGGGTACATTTAAGACATCAGGATAGGAAAATATTCCTTAAATGTAAAGCCGAAGCACAATCCATAAAGGAAGATACTGTCAGATTTGACTACATTAAAATTAAAATTTTGTGACAAAAAATAAACAATGTGAAAAGATAAGCCACAGAATAGAAAAAGATGTTTGTTTCCCATATATAACTGACAAAGTATTAACGTCAAGAATATGTACAGAATTTCTACAAATTGCTAAGATAAATATATACAATCTAATAAAAATAAATACACAGGAGATTAACAGAAAATGCACAAAAGAGAATGTCTAAATACCCAATAAACATAAGAAAATATGTTCAACCTCACCTGATATAAAGGATATCAAATTTAAAACATAATAAAATATTTCAGCCCATCAGATTGGTACAAATTAATGAATCTTATATTAGGTGTGATGCTGTAGATGTGGAGACAATGAAATTCGTCTCTGTTGCTTTGGGAAGTATAAATTGACATAAAATACTTTAAAGAACAACTTGGCAATACCCAATAAACTGAAGATGGGATGCCCCTGTGACCAGCAATCTAGTTTCCAGGTATCTCAGGGGAAACTTGCACATACATTGCTATGAAGTGCCTATCGTACAGCATTGCCCTAATAACAAGAAAAAAACAAACAAACAAAAACTATCAATGAGAATATGGATGAATAGACTGATTTATTCTAATACTTGAACTCCATAGAGATGTTAAATAAATTATTTACATCTACTTATTTCAATATGGATAAGTCTCAAGTATATAATTTTGAGTTTAAAAAATAAAAACCCACAGGACACGACGCCGTGTAGGGAGTAAAGCTGGCTCAGCAGGTGCTGTGGGGGCCCCGCCCACATTCCCTCGCACTCACTGTCTGTGAACCCTCCAGCTTCCTGGGCCAGCACCTTCCACTCTGCCTGAAGGCTGCAAGAGGATGCTCAGCGCCCTCCCGGGCAGGCCTGAAAGCCAAGGAGTTTACACCCAATGGCAGAAGGGAGTTGGCAGGTAAAGATCCCAACCGCCTCAGCCCTCAGGTGGAGCAACTCTCAGGCTCGTCTCACACAGGTCCCCAAAGTTGCTTTTGGCACTGAGCCCCAGCTGCCCACAGGGATAACCATCACCAGACTGCCTGGGCTTCCTTTCCTTCCCAGATCGCGTCCCCACTTCACTACAGGTGCTTCCTGGGATCAATTCTCCAATAAACTACTTGCACTCAAATCCTCGCCTCAGGATCTCACACTCAGATATTTACCAACATCAGGAGAACGAAAGGAAGGGATTTCTACCTCTGGGAAAGGATGAAAGAGGAAGAAATGAGGGTATAGTTTCACTATATCCATCATGCTTTACTTATTTAAAAAAAAGAAATCTGAAGCAAATAACAGCAAAATTTAGGGTGCTGGGTTCATGCATGTTATTTTATTTTGTACACTTTCTGGGTGTTAAATATTTTGTAATTAAGAATAAACAATTTTTAAAGCAAATGCTTGATGAATCCATTATAAATAGTTAGAACACTAATCATTCTACATTAGTAAATAGTTACACATTAATTAGACCCTGCCAGGGCTACCTATAGATGTTTGAGGCTCTGGGCAACTTTTTTTTTTTTTGCATTTTGATTTTTTTTTAATGTAACATAAGAAGTAGGGGCCCATGTGAAGCAAAGTGATTTATTACTGAACATTTAGAATAATAGGTAGAGAAGAGCTATTTATATGTTTGTATTGTCTAATCAATAGCATAGGAAGAAGATTCATCACAGTGGTCTGGCACCATCACTTCATGTTCTTTATTGTCGACTGCACTGTTCCTAGATAATTTCGTATACCCATGCATGAAGAAAGATGGCAACGGTATTGTTACCCACAATGCATGGCTCTTCAGACCTGTTTGTGGTTTGCAGTTGCCTCACCCTGTTTATTTAATTCTGGTTGCAGCATTGCTCAGGATGCTGCCTCACCCATCATGGAGCCCATGCAGACAGATTTCAACCACTCTCTCAAAGGTGGTAACTCTGCTTCATTGATGCTGACCAGAAAAGCAAGTCTTATCCAGAGTTTGCAGGAAAATGTAAATGATCATTCATTTTTTTGGTTGTATTATATTTACCACTTAGAAGTTTATAACATAAAATAGAATATGACATCTTCCAGCCTTGTCTTCCCTTGAACTCTTTAGGCCAAATCACTGGATTCCTAAAACATTTCTTTCAATGTTAACAAAATCTCTACCTGCCACACAGGGCTACCAGCAGGGAGGACAAATGAGAGGGGGTTGCATGGGGAAAGAAGAGCTGCCCCATGAGTTCAAGGGATGTCTGTCCCCAGCCAGCATGGCTCAAGATTGACCAGGGAGAGCGTGGCATTGCCATATCCACCCGAGGTAAGCAACAACATCATTTGGAAGAGCCCACTGGTATTAGGGAACAATAGTCGCAGAAACCCTTGGTTATGCCCTGGCCGGTTTGGCTCAGTGGTTAGAGCGTCAGCCCACGGACCAAAGAGTCCCTGGCTTGATTCCTGCTGAGGCCATGTACCTCGGTTGCAATTTGGTCCCCAGCCCTGGTCAGGGTCGTGCGGGAGGCAACTAATCAATGTGTCTCTCTCACATTGACGTTTCTCTCTCTCTCTCTCTCTCTCTCTCTCTCTCTCTCTCTCTCTCTCTCTGTCCCTCCCTCCCACTCTATCAGAAAATAAATGGGAAAAAATCCTCAGCTGAGGATTAAAAAAAAAACAACCATTGGTCATAAGCTCAGCTACCCAAAGACTGCCTGACACGGGGCACAGAGCCGATGGAGGACATGGGGTGACCACCCTGGGAGTCAGCAGAGGGTGGTAAACAGAGAAAGGATGCTTGCCATCACCCCTGCCACCTTCAGGTGCCATAAGCCAGAAGCTGCACCGTGACAGGAGCCAACACACACAGCACAAGCCCAGAGGAATCAGCGTGGCCCACCAGTAACCCAGCCCAGAACTCACTCTCACCCATGCAAGCTAGTCGCCCCGATTAGCATGTCACACCACTCTAGCCGTCGAATCTCACATGATCCGATTAAAGAAAAGCTGCACTAGCCAGCAGGAGCAACCTGCTTGCCAGGCCACCCTGAAACCAGAGCCCAGCCGCAGGGCCCACAGACGCAAGGCCTACATACGCAAGGCCTGGAGCTCCAGGGGCAACCACAGAACGAGGAGAGTCCGAGAGAAACGGGCCATGCGAATCCTGCCCAGACAGCAGCCCTGCCCAGGCTGGCCTCCGGGGGGGGGGGAGGGGGGGGCTTTAAAGTTTGGGGGAAAGGCACCCAAAACACAAGGCCCCCTCGGTCTGGGACACAGAGCAGGGGCTGCTTGTTCCTGTGAGACAGTACCTTGCTTCACAGATCTATACTTGCATCGTGTGATTCCATTTGGTATTCAACCTCAGTGGAGAATTTTTTAAAGAGAAGGATTACATCACAAACTTTTTCTGTGTCAGTCACAGATCCCAGCACAAGGCTAGATTCATACCTGATGCTTGAGGGACAACTGCAGATTGAGGAACGGGCCAAATTCTTTCCCTACAGGCGAAGTCAGAGAAATACCGGCCTAGGAGAGACACTGTGGACACACCACACGAGAAGCTCATGTTGAATCATTAAAATGTCCCCTTTGCATGAACCCTCTAGTCCAGTGTGCAATCATCAAACAGCCTCCTCCATAACTACTAGGACTCCGGCTGTTCCGTCCACGTGCTTCTGCACTGACATGCTGAAATCTTCCAGCAACACCGAAGAATGTGGATGCTATCCTGTAGTCTAGAATCCTCCTAATATTCCGAAAAATCCTTTTCTGTATCTCTGTACAAATAATGTATCTCATCATTGTTTTGCAATGTATGTGTGTGTATGTGTGTTTGTGTGTGTATATGTGTGTGTATGTGTGTTTGTGTGTGTATATGTGTGCGTTTGTGTGTGTATGTTTGTGTGTATATGTGTGTGTCTATGTTTTGTGTTGATACATGTTTGTGTGTATATATTGTGTGTGTTGGGTGTGTGTGTGTATGTGTGTGTGTGTGTGTGTGCGTGTGTGTGTATTTCTTCTACTAGCCTTCGTGGGGAAACATTGGAACAATTCATTCCTCTACTCAGGATTCTAATTCTCTTTCTCTCTCCTACTCTGTCTTCTGGCCAATTTAGACTTCGCTCTGGTTTTGCCTTTTCTCTGTAAAACTGCAATGTTTCCATTTTTGAGTGTCATCTCCTGACATTTCTAAGGCAGCCATCCCGCACCCCCAAATTAACTCTTGTCTGGCGGGAAGTGTAAGTGGCTTATCAGTGCATAACGTACTTCAGAAAACGAGTCCTCCCTGTAATGTGTCTTTCCTCCTTGTGGTGCGTGGGGGCATCAATTAATGTCAGAAGCCCGACAGTCCCCTGAACACATTCCCTTGACTACAGATGCTGGTGTGACGTCCGGGCAGCGTTTTCTATGTGTGACTCAGCCTTCTTGCCCTTGATTTCACAACCTTCTTATCCTTGCTTCCTCATTCCCGTCTCCTTCTGGGGACAGGATGTAACGGGAGTGGGGCCTCAGCAGATATAAACACCTTGGTATGTTTTTCTCCTTTTTTTCATTCTTTTCTTTCTTTCTCTCATCCTTTCTTATCAGAAACTTACTCGAACTTGAAAAGTAATAAAACAATATTATTTTAACTCTATCTCCTACATTTTTATTTATACAATGGTCAAGTTTTTTTTTCCTTTATTGATTTTTAGAGAGAGAGGAAGTGAGAGGGAGAGAGACATAGAAACATCGATGAGAGAGAACATCAACCCGCCGCCTCCAGCACGCCCCCCACTGGAGATGTGGCCCACAACCCGGACATGTGCCCTGACCGGGAATCGAACCGGTGACCTCTTGGAGCATGGGTCAACACTCAACCACTGAGCCACACCGGCCGGGCAATGGTTAAGTTTTTAAAGAAAGCCTTCAACCCCTAAGCTTCCAAAAATGACAACTTCAGAATTAGAAGCCAAGATTTTCATCAGTGCTTTTTTTTTTTTTAATAAAGTCTTATGGAAAAGTACTTCCATTTTCAAAGGAAACACATGGGATAGTTTCCAAGAATGGAAACTGAGACTAGGCTGACTCACTCTGAGTCAGTTAGATGGAGCAGGGTTGACCCATAGGGAAATAAACACACTTTCTGGTATTGCATAGACAGAGCTTGTGCTGGGGTCGAAATGACGAAAGGAGCTCGGCGGTGAGTTACGGAGAAGTGGTGTGGCCTGGGCTCCCACGGCCACGGGCAGCACCCGTGGCTCTAAAGGCCCCGCCAGCCCAGGTGCTCCGAAGCCCCTTACCGAGGGCCTCCTGCATGGTGTGTGCAGGCACTCTGCCTCCGTGCCTGCATCCTGTCCTTGTCCTTCTATTTGGGGTGTCGCATTAGTTACAAAGGCATAACCGGTGCCCAGTGGGAAAATCTAACACGTCCCTCCAGAGAACAGAATTGTTTCCTCCCCATGCAGTGCTGCACATCCTGAGATGGACAGAAAACACAAGCCGGTCAGAAAGAAATCAAAGAAAAATGCCTCTACAAACACATGAAGAGATTTTCCTTGCATCCCTGCGGAGTGTGTCAGTAGAAAACATTGCTTGTTTACAGGAATTTGACCTTAAGACTTCAAAGAAAGGAAGAGGTGACAGGGGTCATAAGTGAAGGAAATGCCTTTTTTTCTTAGATTTTTAATATCAGTTCTGTAAATGGGTCAAGCCAAAGTGAGCTGAGGGATCAGTAAATTGATTTTTTTTTTCCTCCTAGGAATCAGCTTAGTCCCACTATTCTTCACTATGCTGGGGTCTTACTCTCGATAAAAATATTTCTCTTGCTCTCAAGATAAACTTGGGGGAGAGGAAGGATGGGGACCTAGAAGGATTATGGCGTTAAAATTTCAAAGGCTTTTGCTTTTAAGCACAATTTCTAATTAACATTTAAAGGATACTCTGAACAACCGTTCCAAAACTGAACCAGAAGAGACATCCAAGGCAGCAAAAGATATACCCTTTGGCAGTCCAAAAGGGATTAGACACAAACCCAAGAAAATTCTGCGTGGTGACAAATTGCTCCAGCGCCTTCACCTTTAAGCCCCTGTGAAACACTCCTGAGTGTGAAATGGCAATTTCGTTAAGATAGAAACATGGTCTGAGCTCCAATGAAACATCTCTTCCCTGCTTTCCCTGAATTAAGAAGAGATCTCAGAAGTTTTATCAGGGTGGCATTTCTACAAATATAACCCTGGCACTGGCCCCTCAGGTTCCAGGTGTGACGATGCCCAATATTATAGCCACGTTTCACTTTGATATTCCAGGGCACTCAGATACCTGGAGCACATCTACATAAATCAGCAGGGGGAAAATTGTAATAACAGTAACAACTGCATCCTATTCAGTGATTGAAAACTGCAACTATGTCTTCCAATCTGCCTGCAATGATGGAGTGTCATCATGTGGAATGAAAAACCATGGATTAGAGTCCCTGTGCCCATATGCTTATGATGCCCTGTTTGCATCAAGCCCAAAGATTACTTGATTTTTAAATTGGTTTCTGAACTCCTGCCTCGCAAGCTGAAAGACACAATGTATTTATTCAGGGAGAGCTTTGCAGAGGTGAAGCAGGTGACCCACAGAGATTCCACCATAACTTTCCCCAACTGCCATTCATTAAACGTGTTCCATCTCATGAACCATGAATCATTTCATTTTTAAGTACTCTTTTATTTCCTTTAAATTTATCTAAAACTTTATTAGATTCAACGGGCACCGTCCTGACAGACAGCTCACATACATTTTAAACCTTCCCAGCGGAGAAGCATAAAACATTTAAAATCTATATTTGATCTGACAACATCAGCACAGTGTTTGAATTAGGAACAGATTAGACATAATTGAAGATAAAGAGGACGCAGGCACCACTCCCATTTTGGTGAAGTGGGCTTTAAATTATCAGATTCATCCAGAATACATTACTGGGAAACATTGAATTGTTATCTTTAGACAGCCTTTTCTAAGAGTTTACAATTTCTCAGTTCAGTGAAGCTTACCACCAGCTTGTTATCAGAACAAAAAACGAAAAATCATTTGGTTCAGAGCACACAACTGATCTCACCTCAAAAAGTACACATTTCCTTCGGATAACAGACACTCCATTGGACAGCCAAGGGGCTACTTCATGTACAGTCTTTTCAGGTCTTTCTACTTCCCAGGTAATTTCTGAGTAGGCTACAAACTGGCATTGTTTACCATCAGGGCTCCCTGCCAAGCCCCGCCTCCATCTTTAATTAAACATCCCACAGTCACCTGCACACACTCACACCCACCCAGTCATACCCGCCTGCGTGCACCTCTGGGCATACACATGCACACACACACACGCACACGCACACACACACACACGCACATGCACGCACACACACACATACACACGCGCGCACACACGCACACAGGCACACACACACATTTTGGCTTTGCCAGAGTCCTTTTCACCATTCTCATTAGTAATGGAGCTGAGCTCATTATGAAAAGCAAATTTACCAAATTTAATTAATGAAAGTTAGATGAATGAAGTGTGAGCACCATAATGTTATGTTTGGGGTTCTTTTTGTTTATTTTTACGAACACAATCAGTCTTTGGAATAAAAATTAGACTTTAACAGGACCAGAAAAATAATTCTATTAGGAAGTGAATAACAGAATATGAACCTGTCTAGGTTACATTCTTGTCATTAAATATATTTTTACTCATTTTCAATGTAAGACATATAAATACTCTTAAAAAGTATCAAATCTTAAATTGTCTAAAAGACAAAAATAATACCCTGGCTGGTTTGGCTCAGCGGTTAGAGCGACGGCCTGCAGACCAAAGAACACGGGTTCAATTCCGGTCAAGGGCACATACCTGGGTTGTGGTTCGGACCCTGGCCTTGGTCCGGGTCGTACAGGAGGCAACCAATTGATGTGTCTCACATCGATGTTTCTCTCTCTATTTCTCTGTCTCTCTGTCTCTCTGTCTATTTGTTTTCATTCTGCCAACCTTTTAAAAGGAGCTAAGGTTTTGGGGGAACCTGGTTTGGGACAAGCCAGACCTGGCACACAGTAGGTATTTAACAAGTGCTGGTGGAATCAAATGACTAAGTCAATGATCTGGCTTTGATTTTGCTCCTATCTGTACATTAATGTTCTTCAGCTCTTTCTCCAAAGTACGTTCTTTTGTTTTCCATGTTACTTTGCTTCTTGGGAGCATTTTTCACGAGAATAACCTTGAAGTGCTCTGTGATTTCCAAATAATTTAAATTAGATAATTGAGGTTTAAATCAAGGAGCATCCCCAAGACATGAGTTAGACGGTGTGTGTGCAGGAGGAAGGTGTGTGCACCTATGGGTTATTAGGAATGTCAGTCAGGCTGAAAGTCATAAAGTATTTTTAACCACATAATTCCTAGAAGGCAGCCTTCTAAGATAGGAAAGAACACAGGTTTGGGAGTCAGACAGACCTGTATTAAATACTGAACCTTGGTGACCAACCATAGGCAAATTACTGGGCCTGGTTTCCTCCTCACCTGAAGAAAATACCCACCTCTAGGGCCGCCCTGAGGTTCCAGTGAGGTCCCACTTGTTTAAAAGCGTCTTACTGAGCAAACTCGAACTTAGAACCTAAAACCTTATGTCCTGCACACACTACGTTGAAAACTGGAGTTGTGCTCCTCCGCTGCACTTTGAATAAAAAAACATCAAAGTGATAATGCAACAAAGATAAAACGCAAACATTTTGCAATACATGTTTGCATAACAAATGACTTTACAAACAAGCATTTTCAACGTAGAAGCTCTGATATAAAATGTCTGTCACGGCTCTTCCTTTTCAGAGAGTTTTCCAGATGAGCTGAACCAAGGGGGACCTTCTACAATACAGTGAGTGTGTAGACACCTTCCTCCACCCCTCGTACACCCTGTGGCTGTCAGAGGATTCTTGATGGCTCTGACAACTTTGAGACCGCATTTAAATTACGGTCATTTGTCTAAAATTTTTTCTTAAGCTATCCCGTGTGCATGACTGATTATACAGTCTTTGGTAAACGGTGGTAAGGGCTGGGAGAACAGTGTCCTTGGCAAATTCATATTCTTCAAGCAGCTCTTCGCTCTGCTAGCTCAATGGGTTTTCATTGCTACACCACTGATTGTATCCATTTCACTTCTGCAGAATGCTGAAGTTCACCAAGTCCCTTTCCGGAGAAACCGAAATAGCCATTGTTCTCCCTGACAACATATTCCTTTGCTATCCCTGGGCGTCTGTTCTTCAGCATAGGGAAAAACAATAATAATGCTTTTGCCAAATTTGGTACTTAGTTCTTCAGACGTACAAATTTGCTGTATCCAGTCATGTTTTATGCAAGCAAATTTTTTCCACCTCGAAAGCCAGCCCATCAGGTTTCCTTATCACCGCTGACTGCATGGACCTAAGCACTGTTCACTTCCTTCAGATAGCTCCCTGCCCTTCAAAACTGCACTCCCAGGCGAGTGCGACAATTTCACATTGCAGGCTAGGCCACCCGCATCCACAGCCAGCTTGCGTGGACTAAAATATCACTCTATTTTTCATAGGGATGGGTTTTCTTAATGTTTTGATTTTTTTATATCATATTTACTCTTCTTACATAGAGCAAAGAGTAAAATTAATTGCAAAATTTGAAGTAACTTTACAAAAGAGAGAGATCTCCTGTGGTATAGATTCAGTCTGAGGGCTGCCAGGTTTTCGGGAGAGTCAAAGCAGCCCTGAGTCCTATGTGAGAATGGGGCACAGTCACTAATCAGATGGCTACAATCTGAGTGCAGCTGGGTGCCGTAATTTCTTTTAAAGTAGTAATTTGCTATTTTGTGGGTGACAAGCAGTTTTTGCATTCAAGAGTAGAAAATGGAAAAAATGCTTACCGTCACTAATCATTAGAAAGATGCAAATTAAAACAACTATGAGGTATCACCTCACACCTGTCAGAATGGCTGCCATCAACAAATCATCAAACAACAAGTGTTGGCGAGGGTGTGGAGAAAAGGGGACTCTAGTGCACTGCTGGTGGGAATGCAGACTGGTGCAGCCACTGTGGAAAACACTATGGTGTTACCTCAAAAAATTAAAAATCGACTGCCATTTGACCCAGTGATCCCACTCCTAGGAATATACCCTAAGAAGCCTGAAACACCAATCAGAAAAAATACATGTACCCCCATGTTCATAGCAGCGCTATTTACAATAGCTAAGATCTGGAAACAGCCCAAGTGTCTATCAATAGATGAGTGGATAAAAAAGCTGTGGTACATATACACAATGGAATTCTATGCAGCTGTAAGAAAGAAAGATCTCTTATCCTTTGAGATGACATGGAGGGTCCCGGAGAGTATTATCTTAAGTGAAACAAGCCAAGCAGAGAAAGACAAGTATCACATGATCTCACTCATTTGTGGAATATAATGAACAAAACAAGCTGATGAACAAAATAGACCCAGCGACATAGAAGTAGGGTACAGACTGACAAACCTCAGAAGAGGGGGATGGCGGGGGGTGGGGGGGCAGGGAAGAGATAAACCACAGAACTTATGTGCATGTATGCGTAACCATGGACATAGACAACAATGCTGGGGGCAGGGAGGGGGCAGGATTGGGAGGAGGGTGTTAATGGGGGGAAAGGAGAAACATCTGTAACAAAAATAAATTAATAAAAATATATATATACTTCATGAGGGTTCCGGAGTTTCTCTTTTGTTCACTGCTGTATTCTAAGCTTTTAGAACAGTGCCTGGCTTAATAAATACTTACTGAAAATAATGAGTTATTATAATGACATAAGGACAATTTGACTCATCAAAATGACTTTGAAGGGTTTTATTTTTTTAAAAAAAAAATAAGCCCTGGCCAGTTTGGCTCAGTGGTTGGAGCTCAGCCTGCGGGCGGACCAGAGAGTCCCGGGTTCGGTTCCCGCTAGGGGCACATACCAAAAATAAATAAATAAATAAGAGTAGAAAATGGAATTTGTTTTTAGGGAAGATCCTCCATTTAGTCAAAAGGGACGATTTTAATGAGCCCTTTAGTCATGTAAATATAATGTGAAAGCAGGTGCATTGCTCTCAGGAAAACCTGTGGTGGAGAACCACCAACCCCCAGGGCTCCAGACCTAGAGGTAGAGCACCCTATTTATCATGCCTGTGGGGCTTCTTAGCAGCACTACCCTCTGCAGCTTTAGACCATGCCCAGCTTCAGACCACCTAGAGCCTGGGAGATGCCTGAGTCCAGACATTTCCTCATGGGAGACTGAACTCTCAGGAGTTCATAGATCAGATCCCCTCTTCTCCTAACTCTGAGGACACAGTGAAGACCCTGGATGAGAGCCTTGGTACCAGCCCAGCCTGGGTGGAAGGTGTCCGCACAGGGCGTTACCTACAGCTGAACAAGTTGGATTTTGGGAAATGCATGATGAACTCTCACCTGGGCCTTGGGAGAAGGAAATAGATCCGTCCCCAGTCAGTCACCCAGAAGCTGGAAACGAGTAGGCATGTATTAGAGGAGGGCAGAACGCGTTCTCTCTGGAACTGGGAATTGATGGAACTCTAGTTCTGAATGCCTGGGAATTTCCACTGGTAGGAGTTGAGCTGCCCCCACCATAGGGAAGCCTGTGGGGATTAGGAAGGATGGTTTTTTGATTTGTGGGATTTAACAGTGGTTCCCAAGAGATTAACCAAAGAATGTATATGCATAACCCATGGACACAGTGAAGGCCTGGGGTGGGGCTGGAGCCAGGTGGAGGGGGACAATGGGGGAAAATGGGGGACATCTGTAATACTTTCAACAATAAAGATACATTTTTTAAAAAAGTGGTTCCCTTCAGGTAACAGTTGTGAACCACTCTGTGTTATTACCCCCACGCCTGGCCTTCAATGACTTAGAGGAGAAGTAGGGAGGGGGACAATGGTCCCTCCCAAAGTTGGAGTAGGCACATGCTGGAGGTGGGCTGGAAAAAGGCAGGTGAGCCCATCAAGGTGGCTACTTCATGGCAGTTATCAGTAGTATGGGCAGACCTAGCATCAAGATAAGAGGGCTGAGCCCTGGCCGGTTTGGCTCAGCAGTTAGAGCATGGGCCTGCAGACCAGAGTCGTGGCTTCGATTCCAGTCAAGGGCACTTAGCGGTTGCGGTTCGGTCCCCAGCCCTGGTGGGGTTCTGCAGGAGGCAACCAATTGATGTGTCTCTCATGTGTCTCTCTCACATTGATGTTTCTCCCTCTCTCTCTCTCTCTCTCTCTCTCTCTCTCTCTCTCTCTCTCTCCCCCTCCCTCCCACTCTATCTGAAAATAAATGGAAAAATATCCTCGGGTGAGGATTTGAAAAAAAAAGATAAGAAGGCTGAGCAGAAAGAGAAACTAGAGGGACTTGTTCTCAGGAACATGTCCATGTGGTTATCAGAAGCCCAGATTCCTGGGCAAATTACAGTGATAACTAAGAAGATACTTTGAGGGAACTTTGCTTCTGGAAAGAGGGCCAATATGAGCTTATATTGTAATAATCTAGGTATAAAAAGGGTGGGTTATTTCATTTGTCACAAAATTGCTAAGGAATAGACATATGGGTTAAGTTCTGATTATTACTCTGGGGTTTTACTAAAGTCAGGAGATCATCTATAAAAGTCATAGAAGAAATATTTATTCCTTTTTCTTTTTCTCCAAATTCAAATACATCTCCTTTTATGAGATTTTTTAGTAGAACCAAAGGTCTCTACCCAAAGCAATATAAATAGTTATATCAAGATAAAGAATAAATAATAACCTAGTGCATGCATTAGAAAATGTATGACTTATATTTTCATTGGCACTTCCAATCCCTGAAAATAAAGTCTTTTTGCCTTGAATGTAGCCACTCACACATAGAGGTATATTAATGGGTCACAGAACATTGTTCTTTTGTTACCATCATTAGCTACTTATTGAAAGGAAGAGAGCAAAGGGGAGTCATAAATTGTTGGGCATGGTCAGCTGGGGACACTGACCTGTTTGCTTCACCAGGAAGCTGCAGCTTCACACTCCCCCAGGGAATCACCAGTCTGTTCCCCACAGATCACTGGGGGAAGGGATAGAACCAAAGTGGCGATAAACATACGTGCAGTAAAGTCAAAATGATGCAGGGGTAGGTGCTGGACCACAGAGGCCTGTCAATCTAATTGTTGGCTAGTGGGTGGACCCCAAGGCAAGCCTGCCAAAGTTTGGGAAGCTGATTGGCTATTTTGCAAAAGATTCTAGTTCCTCCCAAGCCTGAGAATACATAATTCCAGGTAAACAAAGAATTTCTCTCTCTCTCTCTCTCTCTCTCTCTCTCTCTCTCTCTCTCTCTCTCTCTCTCTCTCTCTCTCTCTTAGTGACCCGCACTCTCCTGTGGGTTCAAGTTTTCTCTCCATAGTCGTGTGGCCTTAGCAGCAGCGTGGCCAATGGCCCCACGGACCCCACACACAGGCTCCAGGCAGGAGCCTGGGTACAGCAGCAAAGCAATAGATTGCAGCCGGGAACACAAGCTAAGTCAGCCGGATGCAGGACTGAGCTAAGCTTTGATATGGCACATGATCCCTGGACATCGACTCCAGTTCTGGCTCTGGTTTTCCATGGTGAGACAGACAGAGACGAGCCACTGGAGAGGCATCTTTTTTTATTTTCATCACAAATACAAATTATCACCAGACCTCATCCTCCCTTGTGGGTCTTTGGAAATGCTTTTCCTCACGACACCTCAAGAACCTCACTTCCACAGGCGACACTTTCACAGATCTTGGTTTTCACCGTAGAAAGCCAGATTCACCAAATATTTTTGTACCAATGCCTTTTATCAGTATAGAAGACTTAAGTGTAATGTTTAGCTTTGAGAATGAAAATATAAATAGAATGTTTGGCCCCAAAAGTTATATACCTTCTCAAAGTCAGGGATATAGGAGAGGTGGCCTTTTAATATCCCTCTCTTTCCATAATTCAGTGAGTCTCTTGCTGATTTTACAGCATCTCTGCCTAATTCTGATTTTATACAGTGAATACAAGGTCAGGTGTGAGTCAATAACAGCCAGAAACAGAATTCTCTTGAAATGAGGCCTCATCTCTACAAGTACAGATCTATTAGGTCCCCTCACATTGTCTCAGTTCAACAAAATGTTGTATGATTCTCAAGCTCTGCAGTATTTTCCACTACATAATAGTAAGGTTCATTGAAAGTGAGTTATGGTTTTCAAGTAGATTCATTTTTGGCCCATTTTTGGATGAGCTTTGTGTAATTCAGGGGAGGAAAAGGTCAACTTACTTAACAAGTTTGACAAACGAATGCATAGCTTGATTCAATTTGTTTGTGGGTTTTACAGCTTTATTGAGGTATAACTGACATACATTAAACTGCAGCTATTTAAAATGTACAACTTAATAAAACTTAATTTATGTATATACCCATGAAACCATTGCCACAGTCAAGAAGATAAACATGTCCCTCATTTCCCACCCCACCCCGCCCGCACCCCCAGATTTCCTCATGCTCTTTTGTTTGACTCAGTTTTTAATCCAGGAGAATACATCCACAAATTCTTTATACGTCCTGCCTCAGAAAGACAGATTGCCAAGAAAACTACTTCTGAACCGTATCTGGCTTTTATTTGGACAAGTTGAATAAATACATACAATTGGTTGACAATGCATTCGTAAATGAAGGTTCAAGAAATCTGTCAGAGGGGTGGAGTGGGGGTTGGGTGGAGGTGGGTAAAGGTGGGGGTAATGGGAGACATCTGTAATAGTGTCAACAATAAATCAAAAATAAAATAAAAGAGCTAATGCAAACTAACAAGAAGGAGGAGGAGGAGGAGGAGGAGGGGGAGGAGGAGGGGGGAGGAGGAGGGGGGAGGAGGAGGAGGGGAGGAGGAGGAGGAGGAGGAGGAGGAGGAGGAGGAGGAGGAGGAGGAGGGGGAGGAGGAGGAGGAGGAGGGGGAGGAGGAGAAAGAGAAGAAGACATTTCCATAGTAAACTCTATTCGTCCCAGGAAGTAATAGACGATGTGAAAGATGGAAATTGAAAAGTAAGCAATCGTACTTTGAAAGGTCCCCGGTTTTCATCTGTTATAGGTCTTCACAATTCTCAGAAGCTAAACTTGAGAAAAACAAGAGATTCCTGACCTGAGTATTGTAGCTTCCACCCTGCCTCAGACTCGGTGATGAAGGTGAAACCCCAAACTTGGGTTTTATTTTGGGGAACCACATTTTATCTCTGATGAAATGTTATATAAGAACTGTTTGATAAAAATCCTAAAGTTCCAGATAAAATAATGTCAATAGCACTACTAAAATTATGGTACAATGATTTTCTCTTCTATGGTTTCTGCCCCAACTGGAGTCCTCAGTCCCTGACTCTGCTGCTTCCTGGCTGCGAGTCCCCTGGGAGAGACATGTGACCTCTCCAGGACTCAGCTTCCTCACCTAAAAAATGGGATGCATGATAATTAGAGAGTTTCCATGGGGAGAAGGTAATAGAATAGGCACTTGGTTAATGTTAGCTATTATTGCATATATATTTCTTTTTCTAATTGTGCCATAAGCTAGAAGCAAGAGGTAAAACCTCACAGTTCCGTGTTGCTGACATTCTGGAGGAAATACAGGAGTTAGCAAAAGTAAATTTACAGTTGTTCGCATGGAAAATAATACAATAATTAATAAATAATAGTACAAGAATAAACTCTTTCTCACGTTTACAGTTTACAACTGTAAACCTATTTTGCCAGCCCCTGTATTTATTACCCATCAATCTTCAGTGAAGCCAGCCATCTGAGGGTGGTACCTGGACACCTGTTCATGGTTAGGAGGTGAACTGCTCCCCTGAGCTCTCCTGAACTGAGCTCTTAATCTCCTCCCCTCCTATCCCCATTTTGATTTAGGGAGTAAAGAAAGTGACACTCATCCACCAGAGGAAAAGTCCTCCAAACACTCAGCTTCTTGAGAATGGAAGTGGCCCCACCCTGCCCTGGAAGCCCTCGGTGTTCTAGGTGCTCAGGGTCTCTTGCAGGGCCCTGGGGAAGTAGGTCTCTAAGTTTGAAGTAGGTCCCATGGGAGCATGTCCTCTGCAGACAGCCCTGAAAGCATAGGGGAGGCTCCCGTTAGAAAAGCTCCTTTGAAATGCCTTTCACATTGTATGCCATAATCATAAAGAATCATTCACCTTGGTTCTGGGAGCTTGTACTAAAGAAATCATCCCCCAAAAAAGAAGCATTTTTAAAAAAATACTTAAGAAGCCTTGGCCAGTTTGGCTCAGAAGTTAGAGCATCAGCCTATGGACCAAAGGGTCACGGGTTCAATTCCCGGTCAAGGGCATGTACCTGGGTTGCAGGTTCGATTCTTGGCCCTGGTCAGGGTCATGTGGGAGACAACCAAACGATGTGTGTGTGTGTCTCTCTTTCCCTCCCTTCCACTCTATCTAAAAATCAATGGAAAAATATCCTCGGGTGATAATATTTGGAGGTGAAATTGACCAAATTCAATAACTGATGAAATGTTTAGAATGAGGAGTCAGGACAATGCCCAGGTCTCTCACTTGGGCACCCAGATGGGCTGGTGGTGCCACAACCTGAGCGAGGGAGGCGGTGGGACAGGTGTGAGATATAAGACATCCTGAGTGGGGGGGCCCTAGAGGGTGTACAAATGCAGGTGTCTGGTGGACATCAGGGTGCAGAGATCATAAGGGTCCCTCTGTCCCACCAGACTTAACCTTTACCTGGAGTGCAGATGATGTCTGGAGAGGGGCAAAATCCAGATTAGAAAATCTCAATGTTTAGGGTACATAGGAATGCCCCAGGGATACTTAATAAAAATCCAGATTTCCTACTCTGTTGATTCCGATTCAGTGAGGGCTGCAGGGAGTCCAGGATTGGCATTCTAACTAGTGTCCAGGGGATTCCGAGGCTGGTGATCTGCAGGCCTCACTTTAAGGAACAATGACCTTGATCTTCTCTCTCACTTACTTTCCATCCATCACCCTTAGCTGTCTGAAAAATATATTTACATTCCTATTAGTTTTAAAAATCTGAATGTTGTCACATGGAAATACAGACACCTGAGTAACACATAAACTGCTTTACTTATATGAGCTTGATAAGGAATTTTATGATAACATTATATGTCATAATTATAGAATGCAATATGTTCCAGTGAGTTACACATAATTATATTAAAAGCAGTATTTAGGGCAATTATATCATTTGTTGAATTGTTATAATTTCATTAAGTACGGGAATCTGTAATGGATCAAATTTGGAAACAGTGACATTTTACAGGGTCTCCCCTTGGAAAGGATTAAAAAATATGGGGTTGGTATTGTTTTGCTGAGTCCCAATTAGGGACTAAACACAATACGAAATTAGATGCAATTTGCCTTGCTCAACCCTCTTTGGTTTTTTCCACCCCCACTCCCAACTCCATTCGTATCCCTTTCCATTCCGATAGGAGTCAGTCACTTGCTCCAGACTCCCTGGCCTAATCCCCACCACCTCCTCAGACACCTTCAACTTTTCTCTGCCATGCTCACCATTCACTAAAACAAATCCACCATCTCATTTTCTCAGAACTTCAGGGGCCTAACCTTGGTTTGTTGTAGACTCATAGCGGTTCAACATTACACAGGATGACCCTGGCTGGGGAAAGCAAAGCCCATGCACCAGCAGCCCCTGGGAGCTCTTTGGAAATGCAGACTCTGATCCCATCACAGACCCAGTACCAAGATCCCCTGGTGATTCCTCTGCACCTGAAGTTTGAGACTCCCCACTCAAAAATCTAGGGTAGACCAACCTGGTCTACTTGCCCGATGAGGAAACCAAGACCCAAATTGCTGAGCTCACTGGCCTGAAGCCCCACAGCTGGTGGTTAGCAGAGTCATGCTATAGCAAGAATGAAGCTTTTACTTTTTACTAATAGTGACTAAGCATCAACTATGTGCTTTACATGCATTTTCTCTTTTAAGCCACTCAACAACCTTACAATGAAGTTATTAGTGCTCCCACTTGCCTAGGCAGAAACGGAAAATCACAGATGAAGATTTATTCAAGGTTAGAGTTAAGGAAGTTCCAATACCAGATCTTTCCAACTCCAACATCTACGCTCCCAAAACAATGTTTTTTTCTATTTCGAACCCTTCAAAGACAGATGGTTGGAATACCTGGCCGTCAGGCTCATGAAAAAATGTTTCTCTGCATTTGGAGTCTATCCTTGGCCCTTCCAGCTCAGGACCCAAGGGCTCACAAGTTCTTTCTCCTAAAGGAGACTTCTTACCTCCTTACACCGATCAGCCCCCTTAGTTTTCAAAGCATTTGCGTTATTTCCGCAAACTTCACTGGTGTGATGGTTAATTTTATGTGTCACCTTGATTGGGCTTGAGGGTGCCCAGATGGCCAGTAAAACATTATTTCTGGGTGCATCTGTGAATTGTTTCTGGAAGAGATTAGCACCTGAGTCATTGGACTAAGGAAGATCCACCCTCAGCAGCGTGGGTGGGCATCATCCCAGGGTTGAGGGTCTGAACAGAACAAAAGGGTGGAGGATGAGAGAATTTTCTCCTTTCTCTTCTTGAGCTGGGACATCCATCTTCTGCCTTTAGACATTAAAGCTCCCTGTTCTCAGGCCTTCAAACTCTAGGACTTACACCAGTGGCCTTCCTGGTCCTCCCACTTGCAGATGGCAGATCTTGGGACTTCTTGGACCTCCATAAATGTGTGAGCCAATTCCTATGACAAATCTCCTCCACTACAGCTCCCATTTGAATGCAGAGTTCCATCTTAGACCCAAGGGGATCCTCACACACCCGCACCCCCACCTACCCACAGGAGGCAGGGGGTCCTGCAGAGAGTGAGACCTGCAGAGGAAGACAATTATACTTCATTTATCGTCCATGTTTTTCTGATGATGTCTCCTCCCACCCAAGTTTCCACAGTGGAATTTCTTGAAACAATTAGCACAGTTGCTTCTTGAATGGGCAGTCTAATTTTTCATTTTTAAACTGGTCTTTTTAATCTTTTTCTTTTCTGTGCTCTAGTTTTGTTTAAATTCATGATGCTCAAGGGTCCATGGTTTTCATCTTCCCCATTTCTCCCCCCGCAAGTTTCATCATAGTCCCATTTCCTGGTGATCCACACTCATCCACACTCCTCATCCCATGACAAACAGTCATTGAGAACCACAAGCTTTAGGATTCCATAATTCCACAGCTTCTGCTTCTGTGTATCTGAGGCAAACCAATGTACCAAATAAAATGAAAATCAGAAAGAAGAAAAAACCTGCCCCTATAAACAACTTCCAGATTCAAGAACGGAGTTTGAATGCCTGAAGGGTCCATGATAATCTTGCCACTTCACCCACTGTTTTTCCTCTACTAGTAAGCTCTACCTTCCTCTGGCACTTTTCTCCAGGATAAATATTTAATTATGTACTATATGTGGAACAGTTATTTGAGAAAAATGTGGTGGTAGTGAAAGGGGCCAACAATGTGAAGTGAGTGTTTTTCTATTAATTATTAACACTGATTATTAACAAATAATTTTAGAAGATACTTGTATAAATGCCAGAGTTGCCTCCTCTAACTCTTAGCAAGCCTCCTTCTCAAACCCCCTTCACTTGTTCTACGCCACAGTTTAGACGCAGATCTCAAAACACATTTTTAATTATGTATTCTAATTGATCTTAAGCAAAAGGAGAGCTTTCCTTGTTGTTTGTGATACACTTACACATAGAGCAGGAATTATCTAATTTATACTGTGGCTGCAAGGCACCAAAACAGGCCTAATATGAAACAAACAGGTTGTTTGTATTGTATAGACTCAAAACAGATTACTGAGCTGAATTCAACACTTACTGTTTTATCCGTGACTTAAAGGTGTGGAAAAGATGTCAGTCTCGTGAGGCTTGCCAGGGTAGGGGTGAAACCTGACAGGAAGCTCAGCTTTTACCCTTGACATTCACAACCCCTCCTTGGCGTGCACAGCTCCTCCAAGGGTATCTGCTGATTCCAATAAAGATTTTCAACAATTTCAGAGACACATAAGGACGTGGTTCCTTACTGTTCAGAAGAAACTAGTTCACAGAGTAAACTGTCTCTATGACTCTGAGGTTTTCCTTGAACAGGGCCCAGTCCTGACACATGGATCCTCCCTGCCTTGACCTGAGAATCCCTGTGACCTACCCCTCCTCCAGGCGCACCTGCCTTCACGCAGTCCCGACGCACCTGTCCTGTGCGGGCCAGAGCTGAGAGCTTTCATTTCATGGCTTGTGCAAGCTGACCCCGTTCAAAAGAATACGTACATAATGGGACAGCAATATAAAAATAAAAAGGAATACAGCTACTATGAGAAATGGGTGCCTACCTATTTGGACACCCAAATTATTTTCATTTAATGTCATTAAAATAAAACTGGAGTTTTTAAAATGGAAAGTTCTCTGACCTCTATGAATTTGTCTCATCTGTTTTGTTAATATAACCAGTCCAGTTCTGTCATATGGAAAAACAAATAGAATATGCAAGAAGCAAAAATAAAAGTAGAGGGTTCTTAAATTCATTTTTGTCAGGTATCCTCACATTAATCTGTAATGGACCCCCAAAAGTTGGACTTCAAACATTTTATTTGATTTGAAAAGTTACCTCTATTTGAATCTCCTTCACCTATTTTATTGACCACCTCCTTCATGCATCTTATTCCCTATCTTTGATGTCCACCCCCCAAAAATTCATGTATTGATTCAACAAACATGCACTGATTAAGTGCATAATTATTGCATTTAAACCCCACCATGGCCCTAGGAAGAAATACACTCAGATTCACTCACTCATGTAAGATCACAGCATTCAAAAGTGGCCACATAGGATTTGAGCCTCTGTTTGCTCCTTCCAAGTCCACAGATCTTTCTCTACATCACCACTATGAATCTATAAAAATACCCTGGGATTACACAGAACATGCTCGGACACCAAGCCTCCTTTGACTTGCAGTTCTGGGCCCAGCTGGTAAAGAGTGATATACTACCTCCTGGGGGACCTCTCTTTCTTGAGTCCATATAACTTGAGTCCACATAAATCTCTTCTGGAAGCTTGAATTCAGGAGTAAAATAGAGATTTCAAGGGCCATTGCCTGGCGCCATCCAGCTGCCAACAGACCCCCAATCAGTACTGAATGGGCTGAACCTTCCCTTCCTCTGCTCAACGTTTTCCTGTTTCATGAATAAATTGGCCTAACTCAGGTATACTAACATGTAATGTGAGGAAATGCCAACAGTTAATTAGGGATATGCCTGTAAAAAGTTGGGGGGAGCTACATGTTTCAATTATATTAATGAACATGCAAATGCAATCAAATCAGATGGATAAGCATTGTGTCAAGTTTTCACAAGAAGAGAATTGCATTTCACATGCATGAAAGCAACTCTCTTGTAACTTAGAGAGCAAGAGACTAAAAATAAGCACACAGGAGAACCATTAAAATACTTATTATTTGAGTTAAATTAGAATTCTATGAGGATGGTTTCATCAAATGATTTGTGTTAATTTCCTTTCATATCAACCAGATTCAAATTACTCTATCTGCAGGTTACATGGTTAAGAAGATGCTACCTAAACATCAAATCCCATTTTTTTATAACAGTTATCATTGATTTTTAAAAGGTTGAATATCAACTTGAAGCTAGGCACTAAATATCCTCTAGTTTTAAAGTTGTAAACTCCTTCACATAGTATTTCATAGATGTTGATCTTGAAGGAAAAAAAGACATCTCTCAGAGACAAGAGCTTTATATCTCAAAATATTTTAGGATTTAACAAGCTGCCCTTGGAATTGAAAAAGATGATGTTAGACTCAGCTAAAACTCAATACCTGTTCTTTAAAGTGTGTTAACTGCAATGTGGAGTCTGACACTCATAGTCTGCATGCAATTCTGGTTCTTCAGCACCAAGAAATTGCCCATGGAGAAGGAACTGCTTCATGAATTCAACTTTATTGCCCATTTATAAGTAGCTGTATTTCTTCAAGTAGCTTTATACTTATGAGCATTAACAGTGACTGATTGTACCCTGGTCAGAATTTCCTCGTGCATTTTCTCCAGCACATCCATCTGAGCCATGTTCTTACCTAGTGGGAAAATAAAATTGACAAGAGTAAATGGGGCCAATGATTTTATTTAAAACTAGGAAGAATTAGAGGTGGACCAGAAGTCAGACTTGCTACCTTCCAAAACCCACCCAGTCCCTACCCCAAGGAAGTGCACGAGTGTATGTGATACAAGAGTTCTCAAAATGCTGTGTTATGAACTGAGTACTTGTAAAGGGAATCACACTGTAAGTACAACAGACAATCTTGTTATTTACAGGACTGTATCATAAATCATTTGGGAAAGGGAAAAATTTTTCATTTAATTTATCTTTCACGTAGAAATAGAATAATATGAGTATACCAGAACCTGTGTTGGATTTCTTAAGACCAGAATATGCATTTAAGTCAGTATAATAGGAAGTGAATTATTTTTCCCCATGAACATTCACAGACCACCAGAACTGACCCCAAAAGAGTGGTGAGTAGAAAAGGAAAGGCTTCCCTCTGACAGCATCATCTCCTTGCCACTTCAGGGGCTCCATCAAGGTAGGCAAGAGAGTCCCAGTTACCTATCTCCAAATCCCCTTATGATGCCGTTACTATGAGCAATGCAGACTCTCCTTCCCAGGCCCTCAAGCAGCCAGGAGACCGGTACTATGAGAAAGACAAAGCCAAATGAGAGATGTCCGTCCAGTGCTGACCGCGGGCGTCATTGCCCTACAGGCCCTGCTTTCTCTCTTGACTGGATACCCAAGAAACCAACCAATGTTTATGATCAATTTGCATAGTTCTGGTTTCCATTTTCATGCTTGGTTCTACATTATGTCACCCTTATAAAGCAAGTTGGGAGAAAAAAGTAATGAGAGACTCAAGTCTGGGAGAAACATGCCAGTTACCCTAGAGGTTGAATCTCTTTTATTGCTCTTTTTTATCCCAATGTATCGATCATTTATCACTTAGCCCGGCCAGTGTGGCTCAGTGGATTGAGCGTCGTCCCATGGACTGAGAGGTCCCAGTTCGATTCCCAGTCAGAGCACATGCCAGGGTTGCCGGCTCGATCCCCAGTGGGGGGCGTGCAGGAGGCAGCCAGTCGAAGTTTCTCTCTCACATTGATGTTTCCATCTCTCTTTCCCCTCCTCTCGCTCTAAAAAAAAAAAAATCAATAATAGTCCTGACCAGTTTGGCTCAGCGGTTAGAGGGTCGGCCCTCAGACCAGAAAGTTCCAGGTTGGGTTCCCGCTAAGGGCACGTACCTCAGTTGCAGTTCGTCCCTGGCCTGATTGGGGTTGTGTGGGTGGTAACCAGTCGATGTGTCTCTCACATCAGTGTTCCTCTCTCTTTCTTTCCTCCCTCTCTCCCTCCTACTCTATCTGAAGATAAATGTAAAAATGTCCTCGGGTGAGGATTTTTTTTTAAAGCAATAATAAAATAAATTTTAAAAATTAAAAAAACTTGCACACTATATAGGGTGTGGCAAAAGTAGGTTTACAGTTGTTCATACAGAAAATAATGCAATAATTAATTGCTAATAATACAGGAATAAACTCTGTGTTTTGTGTATTCACCACTATAAACCTACTTTTTCCCCACCCCATGCCAGACTCTTTATAAAAAATGTATAAAGTAAATTAAAAGGTTCAAATAGTGCAATGACGTGTTGGAAGACAGAGATAATCAACTAGTGAGGCGTGGGAAGAGAAAGAGAATGGAATGCAAAATGACTTCATGGAGAAGGTGACGAGAAAATAGGTAGGATTTGGACATGTGAACATGAAGGAATATAAACCTGACGTAAATTATACACCAAGAATTTTATAAAGTACTTTCACACATATCATTTTCACTAACCCCCTACCTTGCCTCCGTGAAGAAGTCCAAGCAGCGGGCTGAGACGGCTGAAGGTTCCTCCTCCCATTTGTTCCTTCCTTCCCGTTGGGTTGGAACCATGCTACTCGGTCTGGTCAATGAGACGTGGACAGAGTGAAGGATGCTGCCTTCAGGCCCGGTCATGAAATGCCACACAGCCCTCCACACTTTCTCATCACTTGTCAGCCAGCTGAATGCAAAGACACCTCAGAATATTGGTGCCACAAATGGAATATACTCCAGGTCACCTGAGTCACTGCTTATACTAGAATCCCCCCTCTTATGACACCCACACCCCCTTGCTGGCCCAATGACTGCTTTAGGCTTTGCAGGAGCAGGAAATAAATCTTTATTGCGTTCAACAATCCAGAGTTGGAGAGTGTTGTAGCAGTTGGCTTTAAGTGTCCTGATTGATATAAAGAGTTTACTACAATCTTCATTTTATATAGGAGAAAAAATATCAGCACGCACAAGCTACAAGAAAGTCGGAAAGCATGGTACAGAAGCAGAGAAAGTTCAGGTTCAGAGCACTTCCTCATGAGCCCCACCCCCCAACCCCCCAGTATTTCAGCAGCCCCATCGGATTTGCCGTGTTCCCAACACGTCATGCCTGTGCTGTAACACTTCTGCCTAGTCTGCCCTTTCCTTCTGGAATTTCCTTCCCTGTCTGTGTCTTTCAAATATCTACTTATTTTTCCAAGTCCGGTGTAAAAGTCACCTCACTGAACTTCAGTAACATCCTCTTCAATGCGATGTGATGTGGCAGAAATAGTGAAAGACTAGAGCCAGAGAGAAGGGGAGACTTGGGGCTCTCCTCTGCTAGCATGACCCTAAGCAAAAGACCGAAGTCTTCCTCTTCCTTTCTGAGTCTTCCTCTTCTCCAAAGTAGATCAGTCATTATTTTACAAGACAATTGTGAAGGCAAGGTGAGATGATGAATGAAAAGTTGTCCCTGGTACACAGAACGTATGAAATAAATATTTGTTCCACCTATTCTACAGCCCTTTATCATTCTATTCATTCCTATCTTCCCCTAAAGACTGAACTCCAGAGAGCAAAAGCCTCATTCTATTCATCTGTATGATCTGTACCTAATATGAGCAGGTGTTTTAGTTAAAATAAGGTAGAACTACACTCTCCAACTCCAGATTGTTTAACACAATAAAGGTTTATTTCCTGCTCTTGCAAAGCCTAAAGCTCTACCTTATTTTTGTCAAGTGTATTGACAAAAATTTAAAAAGAGGTGCTTAAATCTACAAGGTTTTTTTCTTTCATGTAAAAATCTAGAGATGAGAACCCAGGCTGCACAGGCAGTTCCGCAGATGAATCGGGCAGTTCCAGGCTTATTCCTGTCACCCTAAGGATGTGACCCTTGCTAGCCTTGTCTAAGATGGCAGACGGGCTCCAGGCAACATATTCGTACTCCCAGCAGCACAAAGGGTAGGAGCATGGCCCTCCCTTGACGGATACTTCTTGGACCTAGCGCAACCACTTCTGCTCACCTATCTACCATTGGCCAGAACTCAGCTGTGTGGCCCCACTCAGCCACATGGGACGCTTGGAAATGTAGGCTTTAGTCCATGCTGCCATATACCCAAGTAATACTCAAAGGTTCTGTTACTGAGGAAGGAGACAGGAGTTGTTACAGGAGGGACAGCTAGCAGCATCTGCCATGTTACACATATGGCCGTGCTTTGGAAGCTGATTCTGGCAGCGATGTGGAACAAGAACCCAAGGGGGGAGCTGAGAACAAGGAGAAGAGTTGGGATATCACCGTCACACTCACAAGCTCCCTCCTGCTGAGTGTGTCTGTGTGCAGCTCCTACCCACGTTAGCTCAGTATTTCTCACTGCGATTTTTCAAAGCAGCGTTAGCGTTCAAATTTTAGCAAAACATTTATTCTAACATTGGGTTGTTGGGTGGCTCAGAATAACAATCGTTATGTCTTTTGATTTTGTGGACTGGACATTGGGGCTGGGCTCAGGTAGGGGAGCCTGCTCTCCACACAGGGATGTGCTCGGTTGTCAGGTGGGCTTGTCTGAAATGTTCACGACAGCTTGGCTCTTCTGCTGGGGCTGGGCTCCGCCGCCACCAGAGTCCGACTGTGGTCTCCCCAAGGGCAGCCTCAGAGCAGCAGGACTTCCTCCAGGGCCGCTCGGCGCTCCCAGGGAGGGCTCCAACTGAGAACGCGAAGACGGCCACCTTCCTGAGGCCTGGGCCCTGAGACTGGCACAGCAACACTTCTGCATATTCTGTTGGTCAAGTGGTGCCAGAACCACCCAGAGCCCAGGGCAGGAGCAAAGACCCCACCTCTCTAGCAGGGGTGCAGAAGTGGGCGGGGCGAAGTCGGTATGCAATAAACGCTTGTTGAACGGCTCACAGATTTGGTTCAGTTCTAGACCCTGAAAAATAACATATTACTGAGTGGGGGAGAAGGAGTTCTAAAATGAATACACGGATTTGGGGCACAGGATCTAATTTTACATTAGGCAAATAAAAATGGAGTTGAATCCAAAGCATGAGGAAAGAAAGCTACCAGTTTGAATCGGTTGGTTGGTTTTTGGTATTAACTGGGAATTTCTCCAAGATTCAAGCTGATTACTCCCTTCAGTCCTAGAGACAAGAAAACAAAGCCAGACAAGAGTGAGTTATTGCCTATATATAAGCTTCCTTGGCAAGTCTTAGATGAAGGAAGTGAAAGGCAGTTAGTGGAAAATGCCCCAGGGAGAGCTCTCATTAGTTGTAAGAAAAGCAGTACCTGACAGGTGTCTCTTCCAAGGTGTTTAGCAACTTCCTTCACAAATGAGGCAACACTGAAGTCTCCATGAGACATTCTTTCCTGCTAGTGACGTTTTTATTGACAACACGGTTGCAACAAGTTTGGAAAGTCATCTCATTATCATTCAGGACAAGAGGGGCCCCAAATACAAGCCTGGAGTTAGAGTTGGTCTTGATATGTTCTCTCAGATGCTGGTTCTAACTGACGCTGATACAAACCCTCAAGCATCCCGACAACCCACAGAAAACCAAGTAATTACAATGACGACTCCCATTCATCAAAATCAGACTGGAGAAAGTTTTGCTTGTCTGATAATGACTTGAAAATGATAAGTTAGTGAAATAAACACTTACATTTTTCCCTTTCACCCCAGCTAATTGGCCACTTCATTTGTAAGGGAGCCTCTGCTTTCCTTTCAGCTAGTTTTTCACTTCAGCTATGACAGGACTGCCTAGACCGTAAATCTCTCCAGGGTCTGACTAGACCACACTAGTGTTAAGACAAGTTCTTTAGAAACGAGCTTCACACCCATTCTTGCCATACCAGGCAAGTCCTTGAAAAGTCATGAAAGTAAACACTTAACAGATCCAATCCTGTAAGAACAATAAAAATGGGCTTAAAGGAATTCAACTTAGGTATCTAATAAAAATCAGTAGTAATCCTTCCAGAAATACGATACATTGAATAATACTTCCACTGTTTTAACTTGGATCCTTAAAGGAAATCTCTGGGGTACATTCACGGAAGGAAAATCAATACTTAGCGTTTTTTGTTTATTGAGTCTGAAAAGTTACCACATATGTTTACAGAGAGGATGAGGTATTACAGGTACATGTGGGAAGGACCAATGCAAATTTAGCAAATCAAATAATAACTGGGCAGATCTGACTTTTGCCATAATGGTTGGTGTTGTTCAAGCATGTGGCAGGCTTTGATTAGTTGATTTCTGAATAACCTTCTTTCATGATGTAAATAGAATCAAACAAGTGACTTCACTGGCCCTAAATAAGTGATTAGAAGTAGTTTCCAGCCTACCTTTATATTTAACCAACTCCTTTGGAAAAACCTTCAACTTTGTCACCTTTCATTCATAGAGAGGTTCCTTGATCCAAGTTCTGTCCTATGGTAAGAGCAAAACTTGGGGGATTATCACCTTAACCAGCTCTAAGCTGCTCAAATTCTTGGGGGATGGAGAACTCAGACCATGCATTCACTGTAAAGGCAAGCAGACCACTTAATATATCCATCTCAAGAAAAACAGGGTGTTGCTTAATCAGCATCGCTCACACAGAAGCAGCTCTCATTGCCCCTGGATTTGTAAACCTGGTTGTTGATGCTCTCAAAGTGCATTCAGGTTTACAAGAGATTTTCCTACAGCACATCAAAACCTGCCAAACCAAACCATGTTGCGTGGAATAGCGTGATGGTCAAGTGCATGGATCTGCCTCTAAAGTGCATGCGATGGAGCCCAGCTCTACTGCTCTCTCAAGCTACTATAACTTGGGGCAAGTCCCTCTCCTATGTCTTACTTCTGCACCAATAAAATGAGGGGCATAATGGTTGTGAGGATTATGAGAAACCGTAGGATCTGTGCATTAAGATAAAGGCTCAAGAAATATTAGCTATCATTATTATCATCAATGGCCAGCTAATGTTCTTCACGTTCATTGCCAAAAGGGGTGGGGCAAGGAGGTCCTGATTGCAAGATGCTATTTCAAAGCCTAATTCCACTCAATGACTAAATTCAGGCTCTGATTTTTTTTTTTTTAAAACACAGAAATGTTGTTTTGGACAAAAAACATGAAATATTCTTTCTTCTATCACATATTTTTACCCATTGAGGTAGAAAAAAATTTTTACAAAAAAAAACGTGTTTTTTTTTTAAAGCACATTAAAATCTGGTTGCAGTAATGCCTGCTGGGCATCCATGTGCTTGCTTCTGTTTTCACACTTAGTAGAGAAACGGACAAAACGAAAGCAAAAAAGGAGGGGGGCCTCTTGTGAGGTCATGTCCATTACAAACCGTGTGTGACAAACGTGTTCAACCAAACTGCTGTCTGTGACAGGCGATGAGGAACAGTTTAACAATCCTTCTGACAGACAGGCTAAACAGGTCTTAATTCATCGACATTCTTTGATTGGAGCTGGAATTGAACATAGATTCAAACTGATTGCTCAGGCTGCTTCGACTCTCCTGCAGCTTTTTGTTCTCACCTCCATCTGTCAGAGAAAATGGTCCCTATTTACCCGGTGGAGAACTTCTTTTAGGAGGTAAGTGTGTCAAAACTTCAGTATGTCAGGATCTTTTAAAATCTCCGGGTATCACACTTCCTGGGGAATCACTGAAAGCTACAAACATTCTCAGCCTGACTGATTTTAACCCTTCGCACTGAGAAGGTGAAGTCTCGTTATACATCTGGAGAGATCTCCACCCACGATCTCACACTCTGCCAGAAATATTTACCATCCCCATCAGCTGCTACTAGCCTTTAAGCTGCTCTGTGAAAAGTGTGCAGGGGGCAGGGGACAAGGGGGACTGAAATGCAGCCGCCAACCTCTGTAGCAGAAGAGAGTTATGCCTTGGAAAATGTAGGCTATCACTATAGATAGAGATCCACCCCTTAAGGGCTTTCAGCTCTGCAGAAATTGTTGTCAGGGATACTGAAGCGAGTGCTTGTCATGCAGAGACCATCTTGCTTGCCTGGATGGGAGGATTCGCCCTAAGCTATCGGTTTCCACATCCCATTTGTCCAGTCTCCATCATATCCGATATGCAATCGAACATACAGAAGACCTGATCTTGCCCATTAGCGATAGATTCACAAAGTGGGCCAGATGAGCCTCACAATCAACTCCCAGAGAAAAGGCAGACATCTCTCCCTGGCAGTGGGATTGTCTGTTGGCACAAAATGCTGTGAATTGTTCCATAGTCTTATGCTCCCTTTCTCTGAATCCCTATAGCACTCATTATCCGTACCACACAATTTAGCACTTGATTATATACTGTCTCGTATTGTTCTCTAATTGTTTCTCCACCCAGATAAGAGGTGGAGTTTCTTGAAGACGTAATTTTTTTCCTAACATGATTTCTATAATTGTCTGTAGCTGCTTCCCTTCAGCCTCTGTCTGGTAATTTTTCTTCCATCATGGAACGTACTTCAAATCTATCTAGATGAGGAGAAATAAAAACATCAACCCTCCCCCCCCCAAAAAAAAAACAACCAATGGAGAAATAAGAAGTACGTGCACACATAAGGCGCACAAAATGATGTGACATGTGGGAGAAAATATCTCTAAAGGTAAGAAATTCAGTCAACACTTGTTTCGTTGGCCACCAACACACCCAGCCTCGTATGAGCACGCTCACGGTCTCCTCCTCTCCTGCACCCCTACCCTTCTCAACAGGGAGGGCAAGTTTCTGAAATGATAACTAGGGCAAAATACTGAAACGCGGACCCACCCCACCTCTAGATCAAGTCAGCGTTGAATAACACACACCCCTTACGCCTGGAATTGCTGGCTTGAAATGCAATCTGCAAAAGCAACTAGGATTCCTGTTTCTAGAAGGAATATATTATATCTCCCTTCAGCGTGGCAAACCAACAACCATTTCAGTATTTTTGGAAAACCAGATGGTTTCCTTTTACCCAGACACTTCCTGAAGGGCAGCATCGACCTCATTGTGAATTTCTTTTTCAATGTGGGCCTGTCTTCAGAAACGCTTTCAGCTGTTCCCGGACAACAGCTGCCAGCAGCCCTGCGGGCGCTCACATGCCCTGAACCCACAGGCAAGGTGCACGGGGCGGGGCGGCTCCCTCAGGGCATCGCCGCTCTCCACGGGCTTTTGTGAAGTTCAGTGTATGCTGTAAAAAGGGAAAAAATGATTTCTTCATAAAACTTTCCTGTAACAACTAGAAAGGAAAAACTCCAGTGCCACATGGATCTCGGCCTTCCTTACTTACAAAGGATTTGTAGATAGGCAGGCAGGCCCTCAAGAATAATGCCCGCGTCGCTGCCAAGAGGCAGAAAACACATTTGCACACCGCGAAGAGGAGGCTTTATCCCGTGTTTAACTCTCCTCCCAGAAAGGGAACTCCACAGCCCCCTCCAGCTCATCGTTCATCAGCTGCCGCGTGCCCAGGTCGGACCCCTTCACTCCCTCTCCCCGAGGCAGGACTGGGAGCAGTGCAAAATGAAAATGCAAAACCCCTGTTAAAACCATTATTCAGAATTTCAAGACAGTGACAGCAGAGCATTAACCAGAGAGCGGGGCCCGTGTGCCGGACCTCGGGGGAGACCGTGGGTAGGTGTGGCCCTTGCAAGCCCATTTCAGTCTGTCTCTGGCACATCCTCTACTTTTATTTCTTCATGTTTATTTTCTCTGTTTGCGTATTTACCACCTGTCTTCTCTATTCGAATGTAAGGCCCATAGATCTCGTCTATCTTATCCAGCATCTGTGCTGGGCACATAGTAGGCATTCAATTTGCAGCAACAGGGGGACAGAGGGAAGAAGGGAAGGAGAGCAGGGAAGAGGGAAGGGGGACCCACCCATTGTAGTTCATCCTCAGCCCTCCCCCAGCCACTCATCTATTTTTGGTTGCCTTTTTGCCCCCTTGTACTTCTCAGGCCCCCAGCCCTATCCTGACAGGTGGGGATCAAAGAAAAACCTGGAAGGAGATAAGAGACTATAACTAGCATTTTCATCTATGTCTTTTCTTTGATACAGAGACTCTCCTTTCGTTCCACTAGACTCTTCTGAGTGAGAGTCCCAGACACCCTCGGCACCTGCTATGGGACCTGGGCCTATGGGACCTGGGCCGGGCCAGGACAGCACCTAGAGCAGCTGTCTCTCTCCCTCCCTCTCTCTCCCTTCCTCTCTCTCTCTCCCTCCCTCTCTCTCCCTGCTTTGGCAGAAGCTCTGCTCTGTTAACACCCAGCCTCTCAGGTTACTCACGATTGCCTTCCCCTCATAACTCCAGCTTTCGCATGGCCTCTTGGGCCCTGATTCTACCTCATGACTTTTCAGCTGAAGAGCCCACCTTAAGCTACTCATCTCGACCTTGCCCACCCTGCTCAACAGGATATGCAGGCTTAAAGTTAGACATCAGCTCGAGACGGCCACCCACAGCTGTGAACTGGGAGTGTGCAGCCGTGAGGCTAAAACAGATGAGTCAGAGCGTCACCCCCGCCCCCATCAGTGGTACACAGCACAGGGAGCCTGAGGGGAACGAGGCTTTAAGCCTTTAACACAGACTGGCTAATGTCACCCTAAAAGGTTGACACAGGGATTTAGACCCCAGGCTTGGTTCAAAAGCCAACTCTGCCTGTGATGTATGGTTGAATAGTATTACATTGTGTGGATATATGACATGTTCTTTGTCCACTCAGGCACAGATGGACATTTAGGTGGTTTGTACAAACACATCTTGGGGTTTACAAAATGCTTTCACATGTGTTATCACCTTTGATCCTCACCAAGCTGGCATTATCTCGTCTCCACGTTACACATGAGACCGCAGGCAGGAAGGTTAATGTCTTGCCTAAAGCTGGCACTATGACTCTTCTGGAAGTAGTGAGGAAAACAGTCTTGAGAAGCCTGCTGGCTGAAGGCCACTTGGAAGAAGGCAAGGAAAAGGAGAGAAAATAAAACTATTCTGCTTAAAAAACAAACAGTTCCAGGAAGAAGGGAAGGGGAGCAGGAGGGAGGGAAGCGTGGAAAGAAGAGACTGCTTCAGAAACGGGAACGTCTGGAATTAAAATTTCTAAAGATGTTTGCACTTCTTTGATGTAAACCTGCAAATTCTTAAACCTTCTGAAACGTCTGCTATATACCCAAAAGTGTTTTGTGGGGGTGAGTTTTAGTGGAAATCTAAGTAAAGGGGCTGGAACGGCACTCCGGGGTTGAGTGGATCCCAGAGGAACACACGCATAGGACAGGGAGGCAACTCAGACCCGGCGATGTGGGGGCGCAGGCCCCAAGGGACAAGGAAACAAACCTCGCTCCGGGATGTCCAGGGGCCTTCAGGGCAGAGGTGACTCCTGCACTGGGATGGCATTGATATGCAATCCCATTTCATTTGCATTTCGGGGGATGAGGAATGTCCACTCCATCTAGATTACAAAGTACTTTGGTATTTTCAGGAAAGATAGGGTCTAAAACACCTTTAGATTGTTATTTGAGGGAGGTTTTCAGTTTGGAGTTTATTGGCTGGAGGTGGGGATAAGAAAATAATTGAATACCTCCTGGCTACACTTCCAAAGAACCTTCAAAGCCCTGGGACTTCCTTGCAGGAGAAAGATTAGGCAGATGGCTCTCATGAGCAAGCTAATTCTGGGCACTGCTAGGTGGACAACTGCCCAGGAAACTGAGGACAAATATGTTTGCAAATGCCCATAAGGTTGGAGCCAAAAGACCAGAGCACTGTTTTCCAAACTTCCTTTAGCAACAGGTCCCTTTGCTCAAACAAAATCTTACAAAGACCACGCAGGAAAAATGAGCCTGGAGATACAAAGCCCCCTCACCAAACTTGGGAAACCCTCCTTAAAACCAATACATTTGGGGGGGGAAACAAATCAATCTTTCTGGAGAAAGCAAATGTTATTTTAATTTTCTGTTACAACAGATACGATAAATCCTCAAAAAACTGTTTTGACTAATCTATGGTGGAAAAACATGAGACTGGGGTTAGGGGATTAATGGCAATTTTCTATATCTGTACCCATAGCCTGGGTTGTTATATAGTAATTGTCTATATCTTAATGGGAGGCTGAGTCACATTTGTCAGATGCAGCAAATGTGTACTTCAGATTTTTATATTTCCTTGATGTGAATGTTATATCCAATGGGTTAAAAAACTATGAACAGATATTAAACTCTAGCTAATGATATGCATGTTAAAGCATTTAAAGGGAAGAATACAGATGTCTGCAAGTTACTTTGAAATGCATCAAAAACAAAACAAGATGGCTTGATGGCTGGAGAGAGGAATAGATGGATGGATAGACATGTGACAAAGCAAGACAGCAAGATGATAACAGAGAATCTAGGCAGCTGAACATACAGTTTCAACTTTGCTGGACACTTGAAGTTTTTCCTAACAAAATGTTGGAGAAAAAGAGACCTTATCTTTTAGAGAATATATTGAAAACCTTATGGATAAAAGTATGCAATGTCTGATTTGCTTCAAAATCATATGGAGGAAAAAGTATGAGGAAGAATAGAGGTAGTACGATCGGCCACGAGATCCTAATTGCTGTATCTGGAAATGGGCACACAGCAGTTCAAGCTGCTATGACAGGATACCACAGGGTGAGTGGCTTAAACAAGAAACCCTTATTTCTCACAGGTCTGGAGGCTGGAAGTTCAAGACCGAGGTGCTGGCAGATTGAATGACTAGGGAGAGCACTCTTCCTGGTTTGCGTGCTCCGTCTTATCACTGTGTCCTCACACGGCAGGGAGAGAGAGAAAGCAAGCTCTCTCCTGTCTCTTCTCAGAAGGGTTCTAATCCAGTCATGGGCTCCACCTCAGGACCTAATCACCTCCCAAAGGCCCCACCTTCAAACACCATCGCTGGGGACTGGAGTTCTGGGGTGAAGGACACACAAACACTTCAATCCATAGCAGGAGTTCGTGTTACTATTCTTTCTATTTTTGTGTTTATGTTTGAAATTTCTACAACAAAACATTTTTAGAAATGAACAAAATAATCCTGCGTTACGTAATCCTTTTTCTAAAGCTTTCTAATTTTCATTTTGTAAATATGATAAACTATTTTAAAAGCTTTTTAAAAAAAAAAAAAAAAAAAACAATTCACTTTACCCCTGATGTCCACTATAGTCATGGGTCCCCATCTAAAGGATCAAAGCAGCCATTGTGGTCTCCCATCAAGTTCATTTCACTCAAGTTGTGCCCAAAATGGAGAAGGCCCAGTTCCCACTCTGAAAGGTTCTCAGAAAGCATCAGTAAGGAATTCCAGGTTATTCAATTGCACCTGACTCTGGTTCTTGACATGAGTGTTCCTGAAAGAAGATGGTCAGGAGGCTGCTACTTTGGGTGTGGCCGTGGTGCCAGCCGATGAGGCACATGCCTGGCCTGGGGGTTCTAGGACTTGCCCCCCAGGAACTCAGGTTTCCTGCCTCAGAATCACTGTTCCTACTTGGTTCCATACTGCCTTTCTAGCAAAATGCCAGAATTCACAAACAAAGCAATGTGTGTGTGTATATATCACACTTTGAAATTCATCAAAATGGAATTTCTCCTATATGTTCCCTGCACTACAAAGCTGGATTCAAAGACATGCCCCCACATTCTGACATTGAGCCAAACCACCCCAGGTTGTACAATGGGGCCAGAAATATTACAAGGCCAGCTAGGTGCCAAGGTCTTCCATCCTTCCTGCTTGTCATCAAAAGAAAAGATCCCTCCCCGCCCCCCCACGCCTTCCTCTCGGCACTCTCTCCAACTCGGACTTTCTTGTGGTCTCTCAAAACATTTCCTTGTGAAACTGGATAGAAACCAGACAATCAAGGCTATGGAAAACCAGAGCGTTGTTTCCTGAACGATTTGAAACCTAAAAATAAATGCGTACCTGTGTGTTCTGTTTGAGTTTTGGATGAGAGCCCCAAAGGACTGTCATCTGCACCTGAACTGGTTTGCCCATACCTGTGCAAGGGAACTGCCCTTCCCTTGTTGAAATAGAATCAGTTATTGTTCTGTGTGTTTTAAGCATCTAGGTTTTATTAAAGAGCATTCCCCTGAGGGCAAGAGATGTATCTGGATGATGGATCACAGGAACAGAAGAAGTATGTGGAGGGAGTGATCAGCCAGAAGGGACTGGATGGTTCAGTGGGCACCGGATGTCTAGTGGGCTCTGTCATTAGGGAGAGCTGAACACCAGTCACCCTAAAGCCTGATCAGCATGGTGGTAAGAGGACATGCAAAAAAGCTGAGGCTGTGTGGGGGCTACCACAGGGGGCTAACGTAGGTCAGGCATTGGGAGATGATGGCGCTCACCATCAGCTGGTACTGCACAGTGGCTAAAAGAGAGGACTCCAGAGCCACCCCTCCGTGGGTTTGGAACTCAGCTCCTTCACTTCCCAGCTAGGTGACCTTGAGTCAGTAACCTGAATTCTGCAGGTCTCAGCTTCTCCACCTCTAAAGTGGGGATAGTCACAGCCAACATTAATCAAGCACCTTCCACAAACCAGGTACTAGTCTGAGAATTTGATATTTAATCTTCTCAACAACCGTATGTGTTGCTATGTTACTTTCCCCGCATTAAGGAGCTAATTTTATTTCTGAAAGTGGTGGAGCCTGGCCACAAGCCAGGCAAGCAGACTCCAGAGCCTACTGGTTTACCCATTAAGCTCCCTGATCTCGTTTTGGGGTCATTTTGCAACAATGATTATTCATAAGCCCCTCTGGGCTCCTCCAGAAAATGTTATAAAGCAGTAGCTGAGCGGGCCTTCTTCACCCGAGATCAGAAAGGCATAAACAACTCGCCCATGGCTACGTTAGACACGGACCAAACGGGAAGAGAAGAGGGCCGGGGCCCAGGAGAGGATGTCCAGAAGCTGGTGCCACAGGGACCAAGAGACACCAGTGGGCCTTCCGGGAAAGATGGCCTGAGGGCGCCAGCAGGGAGAGTCTTCTGCAGGGAGCCCTGTTATTGTCAGGAAATGTCACTGGCAGTTCCAGAAGTGACACCAACCTAAAAGCACCTAAAATCTAAGAAGTTCAGTTCAGCACCATCCTGGAGAAGGCTGGACAGAACAGTCGCCACAGTAAGGCCAGAGGGTCATCACACGCTGCCTAGTGTAAGGGTTTGGACCAGGGAGGGTTAGAAGAAGCCCCGGCCAGTGGTATCTCAGGGCAAACCTCAAAGCAATGTTCAACCATTCTTCCTTACATCTGTGTCCCTCTCTGAATATGTGTTAACTTGTCATCTCCCCAGAAGAAAGACTAACGTAAAATGCCCTTTAAAAATGAAAAATACTGTGCACATATTTTAGTGAGAGCATGGAAATAGGGTTGATGGAAAAGATGCAGCTTGCTTTGAAGACAGCTCCAGGTGAGGGAAAATTTGGTAATGAGAGACAAGCAGGCCAAATGCCAAGGGCTGATAGAATAAAAGAAAGACACATGTGGGAGCCTGTTGAGGCTGCAGAGATGGACGCAGGGTAGCTGGAAGGAGGGCTTGTGTTCTTGGCTCATTTTGTAACCCCTTGGTGACTTTGCAAAGGCCTGGGAGGGTCAGCAGATAGACCCTAGCACCAGAAAGAAAAGAGAAAAAAAAAAACAGGAACAGAGGGCTACTGGCTGACCACAGCCCACAGTGCCCAGGGAAGGGTCTAAATCCACGTTTTATTTTTCCCACCAAGTCACCGTGCCATCTACACAGAGTCAACCCCCCATGAGTCTCTACCCTTCCTCTGTCTCTCCCTTCTGAGGGAGACATGAAGGAAAGGGGTGGATCTCTGGATTCTTCAAGACCAAGAAGAGAGTTGAACTGGAGCCTGCTAAAAAGTAAGGGGATGGCCCGGGAGCCCAGAGGTTGATCCTGGGAAAGCCGCCCATGAAGAGCCCACAGATGGGTCACCACGACCACCCTCCAGGCAAGGCAAGAACCTCCCTCTCTGACACACGAGTCCACAGCAGCTCATTCCCCTTTGATGCCCAGTGAGCACGCACGTGGGCAGCATCAACCCTCCACTCTCTGATCCTTCATCAGGAGAGACTCAGAGCCCAAGTCTTCGTGCAGACCCATTGGCCTCCTCCCCGCAGACAGGTACCCCAGAGCACCTGTGAGTTAAAGAAAAGGTGGGGAGAAGGACATCCCCACTGAGGGTAGATGAAACAAATCAGTTCAAGACCTAGAGGTTATAGTTAGAGAGCCCACCTGTACCTGCAGCCTTGGTAGAAGCAGGCCTAGGACTGTCCTGATCTTCAGAGGGAGCAACAAGGCAGGCTTCTCTTTGCTAATATCAATCACCTCTCACAGCGTGGCTGCAGTGCTGATAATTAAAAGGCTCTGTTCCCAGCAGGTGAGAAGGATCCTAGTGGAGTGGAGGAGAGAGGAGCAGAGGGGAGGGGAAGAGGGGAGGGGAGGGGAGGGGAGAAAAATCTGTCCTACTGCATCTAAACAATACATCACAGTTAGCCTTTTTTGCCTTCTGTTTAATTAGCAAAGATCAAAAAACATTTTACAGAGAATGACAATTACACCAAAGTTATACATTCTAATTTCTGAAATGAGGTGTAAAGAAAAAGACTAAATGAAATAAAACATACAATGTGTTGGGTCTTGTTTAGCATCTAAAGTGATTGTTTTTGTGTAACAGACACAGTTATTTATAGATGACTTTACGTGAATTCACACTTCTAAATGCCCAAGTGCAATAGAAACATTAAAACCATTGCCCGGCCCTGGCTGGTTTGGCTCAGCGGTTAGAGCATCAGCCTGAGGACCAGAGAGTCCCGGGTTCGGTTCCCGCTAAGGGCACGTACCTCGGTTGCAGTTTGTCTCCGGCCCCGGTTGGGGTTGTGTGGGTGGCAACCACTCGATGTGTCTCTCTCACATCGATGTCTCTCTCTCTGTGTTCCTCCCTCTCTCCTTCCCACTCTGTCTGAAGATAAATGCAAAAATGTCCTCAGGTAAGGATAAAAAATAAAATAAAATAAAATAAATAAATAAATAAATAATAAAAAAATAAAACCATTTCCCGTTTCTCTCTCTTAACCACGACTTGCTTGAGACCAGTCTCCTGATTAAATATTGGAAGCATCTAAAGAAGTGCAGATTTTGCCCAGCTGGTATGGCTCAGTGGTTGAGCATCGACCCATGCACCAAGAGGTCACTGGTTCGATTCCTGGTCAGGGCACATGCCCAGGTTGTGGGCCAAATTCCCAGTAGGGGGCATGCAGGAAGCGGCCAATCGATGTTCTCTCTCATCGATGTTTCTATCTCTCTCTCCCTCTCCCTTCCTCTCTCTCTAAAATCAATAAAGAAAAAAAATTATAAAAAAAAGAAGTGCAGATTTCAATGAGAGGTGGATAAGCCTTCCCAGAACCAACCCAAGATGGGTCCATAAAACCAAGTATGCCAGTGGTTCTCAACCTTCCTGATGCCGCGACCCTTTAATACAGTTCCTCATGTTGTGGCGACCCCCAACCATAAAATTATTTCCGTTACTACTTTATAACTGTAATTTTGCTACTGTTATGTCTTAGGCGATCCCTGTGAAAGGGTCATTCGACCCCCAAAGGGGTCGCGACCCACAGGTTGAGAACTGCTGAAGTATGCAAACACTGAGACTCGTGAACAGGCAAAGCAAAACGGCAAATCAATGAACATCGAGGGTTTACTTTGGGTCAAGCAAAGAGCACCACTGGGCAGTGACTGCCCTCCTGGGGAGAGAGGAAACATGTTCTGCGCTCTGTCCAGAAATGTTCTGTAATGACAAATGTATTTTTATGTAAGTGTCCATATTAATAGTGTAGCTCAAATCAGAGAATTTTTTACATGTTCTACAGGAAATACATTTTGAGGTTGACTGTATTTCTCCCCTCAGCCACAAACAAAGCTTACCCTGCCTGGGGGTTGGGGAAGCATACTGTCTCCTATATAAGAACATAAGATATGAGGCTAAGTGGAAAGCAAATCGGGCTCTATCTTAACAGAAGGAGATTTAGCATAAAATCCAAGGGTCTGGTGTTTGGAGTCAGGACACTGCCTGCGGAGCCCAGCCCTGCAGCCTGGACGCAGGCCTTAGCGTGCTTCCCTCTGCCCTGAGGCCTGGCCTGTGAAGGGAGCTGCCTAGAGAACCCGTGTGAGGAGTAAGAGATTCCTGGAGCTCACACTTAGAGAGTCTCAGTGAGATTCTCAGATGGAACCTACGCATTTATCTCATTTCTTTTCTGAAAGAAATGGAATAGATATAAACTAGTGAGGACACGGAGTACGAGCGAGGAGACAACAATGGACAGAAAAGTCAACGGAGTTGAGGGAGATAGAAAGAGGAGGCATGTGACTGACTCAGCAGAGCCCTTCAGAGCGGGATAACGATGAGAAGCACACTGAACCCCAGAAAGACTTAGCATTGAGGCCCCAGGGTCCTAGGAAGGTGTGGGTGAGGCATGAGGGGAAACGTGGGAGCTGAGTGGAGGGCTGAGGCAGGGTAGGTGGACCCCTAGATTCCCTCCTGACCCCAAGCGGCAGCCAACTACCATTTTCCCTTCTCCAGAGGCTATTAAAGCTATATTTGCTGGAGAAGTTAAGGCAGAGAGACCTGAAGGATGATGGGAATAGGATGTAGGACTCCACGAAAGTCCACCTGATCGATGGTGAGACCCCCTGGCTCATTCCCCTGTCCTGCTCCCAGATGCTGACATCCAGGCACATACTTCTCTACCATCCTTCTTCCAAGCCCAATCTCACCTCAACAAAAGATATAAAGGCTCATTTTTTAAAAATATATGTTTTTATTGATTTGTTAGGGAGAGAAACATCGATGTGAGAGAGACACATTTATCAGCTGCCTCCTGCATGCCCCCTACTGGGGATCCAGCCAGCAACCCTGGCATGTGCCCTGACTGGGAATCGAACCGGCACCTCTCAGTCCATAGGACGACGCTCAATCCACTGAGCCACACCAGCTGGGCTGAAAGGCTCATTTTTAAGGGAAACTGAACAGCTTCAAAGAATAATCCTACATGTAAGAGTCCCCCCAACAGAAAAGCCAGCTAACCACCCAATCACTCCACAGTTGTAAAACAATCAAACAAACAAAACCAAATACACTGTCAGGCTGTGGATTCACTCAGAGTCCCCAGTGCCCCGCCTTTCAGTGGAGAACCAAGGATCACCAGAAACCCAGGACTCTGCAACCTCCAGCAGGAACAACGGAGGGGAAAAAACAAATGGGGAAAAGGAACTGGAGGGAGAAACAAACCAGGGACCAAAAGATTTTTTTTTAATCCTCAGAAAGATAGAAGATATTGTAGCCGTGAAATAAGAACAGGATATTCTTATTTAAAAGAAAACATTAACTCAACAAAAGGAAGACAAAAAACCCAATTTAAAAATGCGCAGAGGATCTAAATAGATACCTCTCCAAACAGGACATACAAATGGCCAAGAGACATATGAAAAAATGCTCAACGTCACTAATCATCAGAGAGATGCAAATTAAAACAACTATAAGGTATCACTTCACACCTGTCAGAATGGCCGCCATCAACAAAGCATCAAACAACAAGTGTTGGCGAGGGTGTGGAGAAAAGGGGACTCTAGTACACTGCTGGTGGGAATGCAGACTGGTGCAGCCACTATGGAAAACACTATGGTGTTACCTCAAAAAATTAAAAATTGAACTGCCATTTGACCCAGTGATCCCACTTCTAGGAATATACCCCAAGAAGCCTGAAACACCAATCAGAAAGAATATATGTACCCCCATGTTCATAGCAGCACTATTTACAATAGCTAAGATCTGGAAACAGCCCAAGTGTCCATCAGTGGATGAATGGATAAAAAAGCTGTGGTACATATACACAATGGAGTACTATGCAGCTATAAGAAAGAAAGATCTCTTATCCTTTGAGATGTCATGGAGGGACCTGGAGAGTATTATGCTAATCAAAACAAGCCAAGCAGAGAAAGACAAATATCACATGACCTCACTTATTTGTGGAATATAATGAACTAAACAAACTGATGAACAAAATTGACCCAGAGACATAGAGGCAGGGTACAGACTGACAAACCTCAGAAGACGGGGTGTTGGGGGGGAAGAGATAAACCACAGAACATATATGCACATATGCATGACCAATGGACATAGACAACAAAGCTGGGGATGGGGCGGGAGATGGGGAGGAGGGTGTCAATGGGGGAAAAAGGAGAAACACCCGTAACAAAAACAAATTAATAAAAATAATTTTAAAAATAATAAATAAATAAAAGAAAACATTAGCCTGGCCAGTGTGGCTTGGTGGTTGAGCGTCGACCCATGCACCAGGGGGTCACCTGTTCAATTCCCAGTCAGAGCACATGCCCAGGTTGTGGACAAAATCCCCAGTGGGGGGCATGCAGGAGGCCACCAATCGATGTCCTCTCTCATTGATGTTTCTATCTCTCTCTTCCTGTCCCTTCCTCTCTCTCTAAAATCAATAAAGAAAAAAAATGTTTAAAGAAAACATTAGAGAATAAAATAAATGTTCTATCATTGTTACTATCATTTTTATTACCATGGACTGCCCTCTGGGCTGCCCCCCATAAAGATACCTTTTCTTAAGTCCACTGCTCAGCGACGCCTTCACGCCTTACCCTATCTGACCCAGTGACTGTGGCTCAAGGAGCAAGTCAGCTTCCAGTCCTTCCTGCTTGCTGTCCCTCTGCCTCGACCACGGCATGCTGCCTCCAGTTCATTATCACATCTAGCGAGAGGCCCTCCCTAACCTCCTAAGAAACAGCACCTCCTGCTGCCATCCCCCATCACCATGTCACCCCACTTCCTCTTCCCCAGCACGTGCTACTGCAATATAGAAAGTACGTGATGTCTTGGTTGCTGTGTCTCCTCCAGCGCCAAGAAGAGCAGCCCCTAGCACTTAACACAGCGGCTTCACCTCGCAGGTCCTCCACAAATATATATATTTTAATCCAATACGTCTTTAACGAAAAATTGAATGCATTTTATTAATACAATTGATAGGTTTGACCCCTAAAGGGTCAAAGAGCCAAAGACAGTGAGGTTTCAACTTAGGTTGCTGCTTGAAATGTAAATTAGAGTTTCTATTTCCTGTCTTCTGAGTTTTGGTGGAATAAAATAGAAGGGCTAGCATGATTTACCATTATGACAACTGGAGACACCAGGGGTAGATATATCTATAAAATGTGAAAATTGTTTTGCATACTTTTTAAGAACACCTGATTTTAGAAGAGACGCATGTACCCTACAGGCAGTATTCACTTGGGCAAGAACTCAGATTCAGAACCTTCCAATTCTAGAGTTTTTCAGAGGGACAGACTCACTGGGAAAGTCTCTGTAAAAGTGAAAGGAGTGAATCCTCTCCGGAGCGCCTCCTTTTACCCCAGCCACAGGCATAAACAAGCAGTGGAGATGGTGAGATGGATGCATTCTGGGTGGAGCCGACAGGAGTAGATGTGGAGGGGAGAGAGAGAAGAATCGGTGATGACACCCAACTGTGTGGATGGTGGAGCATGCCTGCCGGAGAGAACAGGTCTGTCCAGATGGGTTCAGTGGGAGGTGTTTGTTAACCATCGAGTAATTGCTGAATTTATGTCCACACTCTTACCCCCTGCCCCCCTCCTTCCCTCACCACATTCAGCCACCCTGGCATTCCTTGGGTTCCTCTAACATGCAAAACTCACTCCTGCCTCTGAGCTCTGGCACATGCTGTTCCCTCTACAAAAACTCACGCTTTGCATAACTTCTCTTTCACTGCCTTCAGGCATCAACCTTAATGACCTCCCCTCAGTAAGGCCCTTGCTAGCATCTAAATTAGGACCCTCCCTATTGTCTGTCACTCTGTTCCCTTCAAGGGGCTTATCATAATTTATACTCATCCATCACTTTACTTTCATCATCTATCTTTTCTCCTGGAATGTAAGTGTTATAGACCCAGCACCTAGCACAATGCAAGGCACATAATCAATGCTCATTGAAAATGTGGTTAAAAGAATGGAGGGAAAAACAAAAGATAGAACTTGAGTTGGCGAAAATAAGGGCCTTTCAGGAAGAAGCAGTGGAGGCACGAAAGTGGCCCATGAGTGTGTGCAAGGCCGGGCCATCCAGCTCCAGCCCTGAACCTCCACATACAACATGTGCTGCTCCCGTGCAAGTCTCAGGGGTAAAGAAGGTCCGAGACTTCCTCTCCTGGGCCACTGGCTTCCCTGGGGGCTGCCTTCTCCACAGACCTTTCAGAAGGCCACCCAGACAGCCCATGCTATGGCTCAAGGTTAAGAACAAGCCTAGCGTTACAATAAACAATATCACAGCGGGTGACATTCCCTGTCCACATTGGGCATTTGAAATTCATACTCAAAATATCCTGCTAACTGCCCAGCCGGTGTGGCTCAGTGGTTGAGTATTGACCCATGCACCGAGAGGTCGCCAGTTCAATTCCCGGTCAGGGCACATGCCCAGGTTGTGGGCCCGATCCCCAGTGGGGGGCGTGCAGGAGGCGCCCAATAGATGTTCTCTCTCATCGATGTTTCCATCTCTCTCTCCCTCTCCCTTCCTCTCTCTCTCTAAAATTCAATAAAGGAAAAAAAAATTTTTTTAAAAAGAAAGGAATACCTTGCTAATAAAATATAAGCTGTTTTTTAAATAAACTTTATTATTTATATATAACAGTTTCAGATTTAGAGAAAATTGACGAGTACAGTGAGTTTCCATATTCCCCATACCTACTTTTCCCTGTTATTAACCTCTCACATTAATATCATACATTTGCTACAATTAATGAACCAGTATTAATATGTTGTTTTTCACAAAAGTCCATATTTTACTCAGATTTTCTTATTTTTACCCTGATGTCCTGTTTCTGTTCCAGAGTCTCATCCAGGACACATTACACTCAGTCATCGTGTCTCCCGAGGCTCCTCTGGGCCCTCCCGCTTCTCACGCTTGCCTTGTGTTCGATGCCTTGCACAGCTTCGAGGAGTTCCGGGCAGTTATTCTGAAGAATGCCCTTCTATTGGGACTGCTCTGGTTTGGGGGAAGCACAGACGTAGAGCATCATTTTCGTCCCGTGATATTAAGAGTGCATATTATCAACACGACTCATTACTATGGATGCTGACCTTGATTATCTGGCTGAGGGAGTATTTGTCAGATTTCTCTACTATAAAGTTACTCTCCCACCCCACCCTCCGCTTTCCACATTGTGCTCTTCGAAAAGAAGTCACTACGCACTGCCCACATTCAAGGAGTGAAGAGCTACATAAATTATTTAGAATTCTTCTGAACAAGACATTTGTCCCTTCTCCCCCACTTATGTATTTACTCAATCATTTATTGATGTCACTATAACTCTTGGATAGCTAGTTCATACTTTGGGTTGTAATCCTATAGTACTTTATTTTGTGGCTCAAATTACTTCAGCGTTTCCTGTTGGGAGCTCTTTCCGTTGACTCCAGCCTCCCTTTGACATACCCCCAATCAGTGCACGGTTTCGTTTGGTTTGGTTCTGCTTCGAGCACGTTCCTACTTTCTGGCATTACAAGGTGCAACCTGTTTCTTAAATAATGCCCTTAACAGACCGTGATTTACGGCCTTCCCAGGAGCAGGTAATTAAAAGGATGTCCCTGCCATTTATCCAAGGAAAGGTATATTTCTGGGCTGTTTAGCTCCCTGGTGCTCACTTTTATGAGGTATTTGCTTGCTTTGCCTCTCAAACAGAGGTCATTTGTCCCTTGTCAAGTGTCAAAGGGCACAGGAAGCCACAGGGCAGGAGAAGTGCTGGACTGTAGTAGGAGGGGCCCCCAAAACACAGTCAGAAAGACTGGGATTTGCAGTGTCCTCCACACTAGCTGACTTACCTTAGAGCAGGTCACTCCACATCTCTGGTTTCTTCGTGTATTCCTTGCAGGACTTTGAAGAGGAAAGGTAATGCAGGTGGAAATCTAGCACAGTGCCAGGCCCCAAACTGCTGCTTAAAAAAAACAGTGAGCCCCTTAGGAGAAAGAAGGAGAGAGCGTCCATTCTGCAGGACCTCGGGGTTGGAAGGGAGCACAGTTGGCTGGCTCCAGCCTCTCCAGCCAGCCAGGCTCCATCAGTTCAAAACCAAACAAATGACTCATGAATTCTAATCCATTCTTCTAGTCTCAGCTTCCCTTCTTCATGCTGGGAGGCCAAATTACAGTATTTTATTATTTTGCTTCTTTACTGTGTATTTTATTTATCTCAGTTGTGCTGCCTAGTTCGGGGCATTTTTTTTTTTTTTTTTCAAAAGCCCTACTGGTTCCTCCCTGCTATTTGTATTCGTGATAAAACCACCCATCGCTCTAACGTGCCTCTCCCATCCTTCGGGAAGCCTTCTACGTTGCGTTCTGGCCACACTGCCAGCTTCGTTAACCTGGAGCTGAAGGCTGAAATTCCACTTACCGTTTTGACTTTTTGTTTGTGTGTTTGTTTGTTCTGTTGGTGTGTTTGCCATTTTCCAGAATCAGAGGTCCCGCTCCTGGACAAGTGGCTGCTCTTGGTGGCCCCCACCAACCAACCGCCAACTGAATACTAGACTAGCTCTTGATAGGATGAGGGTGGGTAGTAGCAGACTTCTAAATCGACCTGACACCAGGAAGGACAACAGTGCTACCGCCAGTGGCCCTCGGTGTGAAGTCCCCGGACACAGTGTCAGTGTGCTGGCTTTCCTTCACCAAGCGCCAAGCGGTCAGGACCACCTGTGTCTTGGTGACTGCTGTATTCCCGCCGTGTAGCACAGTGCCTGGCTCACAGTGAGTGCTCACTAAGTGTTTATTGAATAAACAAATGAATGGGTTTTCCCAAAAAGTAGGCCCATCAACTTTTCTTTCATTTCCTGGTAGATGCAAAAGAGGTGCTTTCCTCTTAGTTCAAACATCAGCCCATTTTCTGGGGCCCACCATGTTGACTGTCTGCTAAGTGGTCATTCGAGTTAAAGGTTGGGAGACAATGCTTCCCGTGTGGCCCATGGAAGGGAAAAGAAAGAAGATAAATTTGAATAAAAATGTTGCCATAGACTGACTGTGTCTCCTCAAAATTCGTATGTTGAAACCTATTCCCCAATGTGATGGTATTAGGAGGTGGGGCCTTTTTGGGAGGTGATTAGGTCATAAGGGTGGAGCCCTCATGAATGGGATTGGTGCCCTTATAGAAGAGTCCCCAGGGACCTCCTTACCCCTTCCACCTTGTGAGGACGCAGTGAAAGGACAATGTCTGTGAGCCAGGAAGCCAGCCCTCACCAGACACCAAATCTGCCAGCACCCTGACCTTGGACTTTCCAGCTTTCGGCACTGTGAGAAATAAATGTCTGTTTATGCCCAGTCTATAGTATTCTGTTAGAGCAGCCCAAATGACTAAGACAAATGTCCTCTTACCTTCTCCTCCACTGAATTTTCTCCATCATTCATACCATACATCTCCTTCCAGTCAGGCCCCTGCCCAGCACCAAGACACATCTCTTCCATGAAGCCTGCGCAGGCCCGGTGATTTCATCTTCCTTTAAACCTGTAGCATTAATGACCCCTGAGGTTCATCCACATGACAGGAAAACTCTTTGAAGATACTTCTTGTACTGTAATCTTCTCTCCTGTAATCTAATTATTTATGATTATTTCACTTTTCATGTGTTCATATCTTATCTTCCCAACTACATTATAAATTCCTTGAGCGGAGATTGTGTCTCATATTTCTTTATAGCTCTCTCTGTCCTGATACAACCTCTGGCACATGAAAAGTTCTCTCTAAAGTCCTCCACCTTCAAAGCACTAGCCTTAATCACTTGATCACTTCATAAAAAAAAAAAAAAGTCAGATAAAGGAGGATGAGGCAATTAAGGTCAGAAAAAAAGAGAGAGAGGATGGGGCAAGGCAAGGGACATGAGATCATCAAAATAAAAAGAATTGAGCCAAGACAAGCCCTGGTAATGGGTTAGGTTACATGTCACTAAATGTTGAGTGGATAAAAAACCCAGAGCTGCTAAAAGAGAAAGGGCGAACTGTCGTGCACCAGTTTAAGCAGCCCCTCGCTGCCTTGCTTGTGTACATTTTACTCCGAAATAGTGGAAGCGCCTCTACGCAAGCCCCAACAGCCTGCCTCCTGCTGCCGTTGTGTTGAATTAAATATTATTTGAACTAAGTAGACACGTAACCACCTGGAAATCATAGAACCGTAGGTTTTCCAAGCTGGAAACGATATGAGACCAGTCAGGGTGACAATTCTCAACCTCAAATCTGATGTCTCCTTTCAAACTATATATGACCCTCCGGAAATGGTATGATAAATCTAGTATAAACCCATGTAAACTTTTTCTGGGAAGAAGACTTACAAATTTCATCAGATTCTTAAAGGGGCCAGGCTGCAAAAAAGTTACAGATCACTGCACTGGGCTAAGTCCTTGATGTCACAGAAAGTTGTGACAGAGAAAGGTTAGCAAATGTGCCCAAGGATGCCGAGCCCGGTGGTGAAAGGACCAGAATTACGACCCAGATCTCCTGCCGTCTCGCTGCCCCTTTCTCTCCTGTGTTTACACTCCTCCCTTTTTTGTTGTAAAGAGATTTTCTTTGTGACACTATTTGCTCTAACAGGATTTGACCTGGGGTGTCCTGGGTGTTTTGCTCTGTTACATTTTAAGCATCTTCCATTAGCCTGCTTTCCTTCGCCCTAATGGTGCCCACGGGGATGTAATTTTCTCACTTCTCTTTTTCTATTATCACCTTCTCTGGCCTTTGCCCACTCTCTTTTCTGCTACACAAGGCATGTCTCTGGGTGCCCTTTTGTCCTCCCATCCTGATTTTATGAGAAGTATTTATTTCCATGTTTTCTGTATTTGCCTGGATGTATTCTAACGGTGTTGATGGGAAAACTCTCCTGTCTCAGCAGGAAACGACTGCTCACGGCAATTATGCCTGCTGTCTTCCTTTTCATTTCCCTCAGCTCTTGATGAAACTGTTTCCAGAAACCCTATGAATTCTTTCTCAGACTCTTACATAACTCGATGTATTCAGCCATGTCTTTTCAATCCATAGCTGTGTTTGCTGGATCGGGCATTTGGCTCCTTTTCTCTCCAAATAATTTGGAGGCTATCTTCTCTTCAGTTTCTCGCACACTGTAGACGATGTCCTGCGTCCAAATGCCTGGCTCAGGGTTCGGTCGGATTGGGTTGGAATTTCTAGCATTAGCTGCAGGATGAGTCTGTGAACCTGCTGATTGCCGGGATTTTTGTGAGTTTGTTTTGCTAATTTGTTGTTTTGAGGGGACTCTTTGTTTGTTTACCTTTTGGGGGAAGAGATGTTAATTTTGGGTCCTGTCTTAGGGCTAAAGTTTAAAATGTGTTCCTTTGCCCCAATTTATATTCTTTATACCACGAAAGAACTTGGCCCCTAGGCAAAACTCTGTGTGTGGGGGTGTGGGTATGGGGTGTGTGTGTGCGTGTGTGTGTGTGTGTGTGTGTGTGTGGGTATGGGGTGTGTGTGTGCGTGTGTGTGTGTGTGTGTGTGGGTATGGGGTGTGTGTGTGCGTGTGTGTGTGTGTGTGTGTGTGTGTTTTCTGGGAACGATTCCAGAGAATATTTCACTGGGGCTGAAATATGGGTTTCAACATCTTCTCCATAAATAAATCAACACTTGAAGAAAAATTCTCAATTCCTCACCCCCTCCCCCACCCATCTCCATCCCATTGCCTGACCGATCTCCAGGTTAAGACTCTGGCCTTACAGAGTAATGCCAGCAGAATTAAGGTAGAAATCTGGCCCTTACATACCACCCCGGAGTTCTGAGGAGGCCAGCAGAGTCATGGAAAGGGATTGGGGATGAGGTGGGCAAGGAGTGAGGGAGAAGAGGGTCCAAAAGCAACTCAGACACCTAGGAGTCCTTTCTTTGGGCCATTGGGTTGACTGATAGTGGATGTGCCTTAAGAACAAATGGGACACTGATTGATTGTATCTGAGCCATGGATCTGGGGACAGCAGGGAGCAAATTATTTCTAAATTCCACTGAATAGGCAGGGAGTGGGGGAGTAATATTGAACCCTGACTATATTTCCTGATTGGTTCAGCAGATAGGGCAGGACAGATTCTACAAGGAGTTCCTAATGATCCCTCAGCAATGAGTTGGGAGTGAGGCAGTGAGGCAGGGCCTGACGCCCTGTGGCAACGGCTTGCATCCCTCTCCTTCTCCCCTGTGTGCATGGTACCCAGATGAACCTTGAACCCTGCCAGGGGTGCCACCAGAGTCTGATCAGTGTGCAAACGGTATTCTTGCTGTGATCGAGAGCACATACTGGCAATGTCTTCAGATGAACTCTTGGGTGGCATGGGTTGCGTGTGCAGCCTGCAGACTAGTACCAGCTCCTGCCAGTATAGTGTAGTGTCACGCCAGCCTGGAAGCGAGAGCCCACATTCAACGTAGCTCACTAGACCTTTGCCCTGTGGATTGACAGGACAGTGTCACCCTGCCAGAGTCAGCGAATAATGTGATGACTGTCAAACACTTTTTCTCAACTTTTAATTTTTTTTTCCTCTGAAAGTGTGCTGCCAAAAAAATTCAAGTATTCAAAAGGTTGCCATGAATTCAGAAAGAATCAGTGGAACACGTGATATGATTTTTGAAACTTAGAAATTAAAAAATCAAAATAATAATTAGACATTCTCTCCCTCTCTCCGAAAATACTCAAAATGTGACCAATGGAACTTTGAGAGACAATATAATGAAGCCAACGTTGGCTTCAGAAAATCAAGGCTTTGACCAAGTCTGACTTTCACATGCTACATGTCCTTGGGCAAGTCGCAGAACTCTGGTTCTCAGGTGTCTTACCATACAATGAACATGTTGGACCTGAAATATACATGTCAATAAACATGTCAATGAGCCAAATGGGTTCCTTTGTTCACGCAAAATGCAAATTATTTTATTGATCCCTATGGCAAAAAGTGAATGATTATATCAATTATTTTATTTTATTTTATTTTATTTTATTTTTGTTTTTTAATTTTATTGTTGAATGTATTACAGATGTTCCTCATTTTTCCCCCATTGCTCCCCTCCTCCCCATTTCCGCCCCCCTCCTGCTTTTCCCCACACTGTTGTCTGTGTCCATTAGTTATGCATATATACATATAAGTTCTTTGGTTTATTTCTTCCCACCCTCCAACCCCCCTTCCCTGTGAGGTTTGTCAGTCTAACAACGAATTTATACTTCTTAATCCCTTCACCTTTTTCACCCCTCCCCCCAGCCCCTACCCATCTGGTAACCAACAAAAGTTCTCTGTATCTATGAGAATGTTTCTGTTCTTCTTGTTCATTTTGTTTGTAGATTCAATTGTTGATAGATATGTATTTATTGCCATTTTGTTTGTTCATATTTTTTTATCTTTTTCTTCAAGAAGACCCTTCAACATTTCATATAATAATGGTTTGGTGGTGATGAAATCCTTTAGCTTTTCCTTGTCTGGGAAACTCTTTATATGGCCATCGATTCTAAATGACAGCTTTGCAGGATAGAGTAATCTTGGTTGTAGGTTCTTGCTTTTCATCACTCTAAATATTTCTTGCCACTCCCTTCTGGCCTGCAAAGTTTCTTTTGAGAAATCTGCTGACAGTCTTATGGGAACTCCCTTGTAGGTAACAAACTGCTTTTCTCTTGCTGCTTTTAAGATTCTCTCTTTGTCTTGAACCTTTTGCATTTTGATGATGATGTGTCTTGGTGTGGGCCTCTTGGGGTTCATCTTGTTAGGGACTCTCTGTGCTTCCTGGACTTGTATGTGTGTTTCCTTCACCAAGTTAGGGAGGTTTTCTGCCATTATTGTTTCAAATAGGTTTTCGATTTCTTGTTCTCTCTCTTCTCCTTCTGGCACCCCCAAGATGCGAATGTTGGCACGCTTGAAGTTGTCCCAGAGGCTCCTTACACTATCCTCATTTCTTTGGATTCTTTTTTCTTTTTGCTGTTCTGATTGGGTGTTTTTTGCTTCCTTATATTCCAAATCCATGGTTTGCTTCTTGGCTTTACCTACTCTACTATTGATTCCCTGTAAATTATTCTTTATTTCAGTTAGTGCCTCCTTCATTTCTGACTGGTCCTTTTTTATGCTCTTGAGGCCCTCTCTAAGTTCACTGAGGTTCTCACTAAGTCCATTGAGCATCCTTATAAGCAGTATTTTGAACTCAGCATCTGTTAGGTTGCTTAACTCCATTTCACTTAGTTCTTTTCCTGGAGTTTTGTTCTGTTCTTTCATTTGGGACCCGTTTCTTTGTCTCCTCATTTTGGCTGCCTCCCTCTGTTTGTTCCAATGTATTACTTAGCGAGAGGTGTGGGGCTAGCTGAGACCAGATGCTGCTTGTTTGAATGATTTCAGGAAAAGCTGAAGCAGGCTCCAAGACAGGCCAATCCTATGGTGAAGCAACTGGCAACAGCTTGGGTGGGCCTGAAAGTTGGGTGGGGCGGGGCCTCAGGGAATCACCAGGGCGGGGCCAACAGTGTGAGCCAGGTAGCTGGAGTCCCAGATATGGCGGCGTCTGCCGGCTCAGGAAGGGCTCACCAAAGGAACGAAAGCCTCTGATAGCACGTCTGTCCAGGAGAAAGCTGCCTCTCCAGCCTCGCTCCAATGCCAAACAGCTCAGTTCTTCCCCATATGACTCTGGTGCCTTTCAGGCTCCCTCCCGCACACTGGAGCCCGGAGGGTGGGAGTCCGAGTAAGTCCGTGCGCGGGCCCTTTAAGAGGAGCTGCCGGGGGCTCCAGCCGCCTCAGCCTCAGTTCCCGCTGGTTTTTCCAGCCAGAAGTGATGGGGACTTCTCTTCCTGGCACTGGGACCCTGAGCGGGGCACCTGGTGTGGGACGGGGACCACTCAGCCCTCTGGGAGGACCTTCCCAGCCAAGGTATCCCAATTTTTATCCGCCACACGTGGGTGTGGGACCAGCCCGTCGCGCCTCCGCCCTCCTACCAGTCTGGATGCGGCTTCTTTTTAATTTCGTAGTTGTCGGACTTCCATTCAGCTTGATTTCAGGCGGTTTTGAATGATGGTTGTTCTGTAGTTTAGTTGTAACTTTGATGTGGTTGTGGGAGGACGCGATACCGCGTTTACCTACGCCGCCATCTTGACCGGAAGTCCTCTATATCAATTATTTTAAAATAGAAGAATATTAATGATAATGTAATCATTGCTTTTACTCTATTAAAATGTTAATATCTGGACATTTTTGAGAAGAGACCGTAAGGACACGATTTTCTCATCTTTCAGTCCTTGCACCTGTTTAAATTGCATCTGAACATTCACGATGTATTCATCACCATTACCTCATTTCTTCATCCAAGACACCCTGACAGAAAAGCATAATTCCCACCCCCGGTTTACACGTGAAAAAACTAGAGGCCAGAAATGCTAGAATAACTTTCTAAAGACAGTGAATTGAAAGTAGAGATGAAGCTAGAATTATTTCATTACATACAATGCACAGTACAAACGTGACATTTTTTATATTGCAAAACAAAATGTGCCAACATTTAGAAGATTTGCATAGCTCAGTGAACCAATATTTTCCAAATGACCAATGAATAACATAAAATCATGCATGGGTAAGAGATCCATTCAACGTACAAGGTGGATCAATAGGTTTTAATGTAACGAAATATGAAAAATGCATTGATCTGTTTTCAGATTTCATAGCCTAACTAGCCTTTAAGGAACCACCACTGTGAAATTTTAGAGTAGCATCAAAGATGAATATCCATGATTATCCATGATTATCTCAAAAGGCTCTGACAATGCTGCTTTCTTTCCAACTCCATATCTGTGTCAACTTGGATTTTTTCATCCACTTCAACCTTAACCAAAACAACATATCCCAACAGATTAGGTGCAGAAACAGAAATGGGGCTCCAGTTATCCTCTAATAAACCAGACATTGAAAAGATTTACAAGAATGCCCTGGTCAGTTTTGTTCAGCAGTTAGAGCATCGGCCTGTGGACCAGAGGGCCGAGGGTTCGATTCCCAGTCAAGGGCATGTACCTGGGTTGCAGGTTCCATCCCTGGCCCTGGTTGGGGTTGTGCAGGAAGCAACCAATCGATGTGTCTCTCTCACATTGATGTTTCTCTCTCTCTCTCTCTCTCTCTCTCTCTCTCTCTCTCTCTCTCTCTCTCTCCCTCCCTCCATCTAAAAATCAATGGAAAAATATCCTTGGGTGAGGAGTAACAAAAAAGAATAAAAGAGAAATTTACAAGAATGTAAGGCAATGCTGCTCTTCTCACTAATTTTTTGTTTCAGAAAGTATAATTTTTTAATTTTTAAAATGTTATTTATGTAACATGTAATAAGTTTACTACTATTATTGTTAATGAATTAATACATACATTTTTTGTCTTTCTCGGTTTTAATTTATAACATGGTAAATATGGATAGATATCATCTACACAAATAAAATCTCTTTGGGTTCTCAATAATTTTGAAGAATGCAAAGGCACCCCAAGTCCAAAAAATATAGAAAAGGCCACTAAATAAAATAATAAAAGATTCACTTCACCAAGAAAATACAATTCTAAACTTAGATATACTTAAAAAATATTTTCAAAATATGTAAAGCATAGAAATTGGCAATCCACAGTGATAATGGAAGATCCCACCCATCCTTCCCAATTATTTATTGTTAGGTCAAGTAGGCAAAAATGAGTCCAGAGGGTTTATCAGTTGGGTCCTAGAAGAAAGTGATGCCACATTCAGATGAGGTGAAGAGAGAGAGTTTAATTAAACATTCACAAGCTATGGGTAAGGTGAAGGGACCCCAAGCTAGAATGGATGGAGAATCACACCCAGGACAGCAACAAAAGCAGGCCCCTAGGCCTAAAGGGCCCAGGACAGCTTGGTTACCAACGCCAGCGAGAGCTCTGGTTAACAGGGAGGGTGCTTGACAATCTCTGTGGCCTTCGACGGAGGATTGCAGTCTTTGCCAAAATGGTCAGCAGGAGGGGGCTGCATGAGTTAGTATTCTGACCTGTCTCTCTGCCTCTTTCCAACCTCTGCCCATAGCTCCCATTGGCTGATCCCAAGAAAGCCAGGGGCAGAGAGGGCTTGATAAAGATTGTACAGGTCAGCCTCCTGAAGCACAGAGCAGGGTGAGGAAACGAGCAGTCAGTCTGGAGGGGCAAAGGGAGAAGATCCAGGACGGATGTCGCTTATCCGACAACATCATTTACAGGTTTTGTTTGCTGGATGAAAATAGAACCCTGGATCCAACAATGAAAGAATATGCGTTCTTTCCAAGCATACACAGAACAGTTTCAAAAACGGGCCACAATTCTAGGCCAACAAAGTCAGTCTCAGCAAATTTCAAAAAACCCATGTCAACTAGAACCTGTCCTCTGACCACAAAAGAATGTAATTATGAGGGATTAGAAGTCAATAACAAAAATGGGGAAGGACCCACTTATTTGGAAATTTTAAGAACACATTTTTAATAATGCAAAGAAAAAGATCATAGAAATTTAGATATACTCAGAAATAAATGATCATATGAATTACATATTATTACAGATCAAACCTTGTGGATGTAGCAAAAACAGAACATAGAGCGAAATGTGTATCCTTAAATGCCTATGGCAGATAATACACAAACTGAAAATTAAAGAGCTAAGCATCCAATTTAAGACATTAGGTAAAAACAAAGAGGATGATAAAAATATAAATGCAAAAATGAATGAAATAGAAAACAAAAATAAAATAGAGACAACTATGATAAGATTAAAGTGAACTTTTATCAAATCAATTTTTTAAAGGATGACCAGGCACAAATACACAAATAAATGTTTCATCTCTGCCTCCTTCTTCATGGCCTCCGTCCCCACGTCGCCCACCTCCAGCTGTCATTTTACGAGAGCTGAAAGGGTGTGTCTGGAATTACATCCTGAATGAGCAAACACACAACCGATGGGTGACCGCATGGAGTCTGTGGAAATTTTAGACTGCGCTGCATCTCCTGACTCAGCAACAACGTCTCTGGGCTCTGTGCTCCCGGGTGTGTGTGGGGGGCCAGGCTGTTGGGAGAACAGGCTTTACTGTCTAAATGAGGGTCAAAAGAGCACAGGGGATGCTGAGCCCCTGAGGGGAAGAAGAGTGGAAGTGAAGGTCCTGGGAGAAAACACGGTGCCGACCTGGGAGGCTAAACAAGAAAATGACAAATCAGGGACCTGCCTCATTATCGTGTCCAGGGCCAGCTCTGTGCTTGCTGCTCACGAGGCACGTGAACATCACAGCTGTGCGGGGTCTGGGGTGCTGAAGGGTTCTCCGTGGCTACAGAAAATCTTTTTGTTGTACTGTTTTGGGAATTTTCTTTTGGTTTTGTGGTTTCCATTTTTCTTCTGCTGCTTTGTAATACCTGTACTCCAGGGAGCAACTCCCTCGGGGTCTTGCATCATCTTTATAAAACGGAGGCCTGTTTATAAGAGCTATCCCAAGATGTGTAGACCAGAAATAAAACAGTCACCCAACCCATCCAAACCCCAGGGTTTCGTATCCATGGAAGACTGTGAAAGGTACAAAGAACGGTGGCCCAGGTGCAAAGAGTCATTTCCAGCTTCATAATTACGAAGGTACATGGCATTTCAAAACCATAGGTGTGGAACTGAGGTTGGCAGAGGACAGAGGTGTGACGACACAGGTTAAATAATTGCCAACTGCATCAGCCATTATAAATTGGTAACATCAACACTCTAACTTTGAAATCTATGTGTTGTTAATGCAGTATCTCTAACCACAGCTGAATAGTCTCTTAAAATGGAAATACAGGAGCTCATTTTCTCACATCAAAAGCTGGTTCCAGTCCTTTTGACTCTTGAAATGATCAGTCATTAATCTGCTAAAATATTCCATGTAGTTGGAGAGAAATCCCAGCATTTCAATTTATTGGAAACTCAATTCAGAATTCAATTAAAAATATCAATATTCTCCATTCAGAGAAACATCTTCGAAATAACTCTTTCATTTCCAATTTTAATTAAAAGAACTGTCTAAGAATTGTATGTTCTGTTGCTTTCCACACTCATTAAAAAACAAAAATGGACTAGAAGTGATTGACATTATCCTTGGGGTAATGACATTAAAATTCTCACCCTGGTCATTTATAATCCCCACAACTAAGTGAAATACATGTCTTTATTTATTTAACTTCTAAGGAAAGAGACCTCATTTGCTCCCCAGGAATTTCTTCAACATAACTCTGACTTGAAAAAGAATTTTCTTCTGTTTCAATATCTAGGTATGATGAGATCTCTATGGACCATCGTAGTCTTTTCTTTTTTTAAATCTTAAATTTTGATTTATTCCTGTAAATACATAAAGTCACTTTCTATGCTTTTTAATTCTGAAATCAGAAACAATATTTATAAATAATCTCTGAAACTGCCCAGTTAATATAACACATAATGATTTGACTGACTGCTCCAAGGTTTGTGTTATATTAGCATTTGTATTCTTACTATGTATTAAATTTAAGACATAGGTAAGGTAATAAACCTCTAGGCTAAAGTTGATCACATGAGACTGTAATTCTTACGCATTCTTCTTAAGAATTACCATGAATAAAATATGAATGCTTTCTTGTTGCAACCTATTTTTCCTTCTTTGAAACCTGAGCATTATCTTGGTTAAAACTTGTACTATAATTCCATGGTAAGTCTTCCTGCAAACTGTTTAGAAATACATGTGCAGGCCTGCACTTAGGGTGGAAGGGGCTCGTCTTATTTAAATAAAACATGGCTCCCGTGCAAGAGCAATACTGAATTTTCACCCCAAATTATCTAGCATGTAAATGAAGTGCAAATGAAGTGCTCCCTGAATGGGCATTAAATGAACATTACGAGGGACGACCATAACAGTCCATCATTTCAATGGCCCCAGCCCAAAGGTGCTTGAGTCGCTTTGACACAACAGAGTGTGACAGCTTCATAGGCATTGTTTCAGGCAGCTGAGTCCAAACTCAGTGGAAAAGAGGGGATGAAAATAGGACCAAGGGTCACTGATGGCTGTAACCTGGGCCCCTCACCCCAGAGGCCAGTCAATCACTTTTCCAGACTGGGCTCACCAACGTGGTCCACAGGAGGGAGGGTTGTATGTGGTTTTACTTTAAGTAAATAAAGAGCAACTGATGTGGAAGTAAGCCAATAAGTTGACTTTGTTTGAATCCAAATCCTGGGCAGTGTTCTGGAGATGCTCCCCAAAAGGATGGAAAGTGCTCCCTGGAACAGCACGGAGTCTCAGCTCCTACTTTGCCCCACATGTGGGAGGTGTGCAGAGTGAACGTCTAACGATTGTCTTCTCTACGGGCGTTCAGAAGAAAAATGTTCCGCCTTTTGCCAACCAAGGACTAACATTTGCACATCTTTCTCCTTAAAAGGAGTCCCCTTACAATAGTCCAACTTCAATGATAATGTATCCATCGATACAGGAAAATCGGTCCGAGGCTATTAGGGGATTCCCCACACATCCCAGCATCTACTACCAAGGCTTGAACATGGTAGGTACTCAAAATGATGTTATACAAGTCAGTCCTGGGTTACTCACTAATGATCAGGAGCGGATTTCCAGCCACGTTTACCCAGTCCCCTAGGCCTGCCTCTGCACCATGTCCAGGTGGAGGTGGGAATGAAATCTGTCACAGAACACAGTATCATCACTCAGTTTCTGAGAGAATTATCTATAATTTGACCTCATTAATATCATCTCTACTGTGTCATCAATGCACTAAATATTCTACGTCTTGGTTATATTGCTAAAAGAATATGTTTTAGATCCATAAGGAAATCAAAGAATATATTTCCAGGATACACACACACACACACACACACACACACACACACACACGCATTATACAAGACACACGCACACTATATATAGTCGTCTGACCTCATATGTTATTTTACCTTTCAAATGACTTTTTTCAAAAACAAATCTGAGTTTTTATTATTTTTGTGACATTTCTTTTTAAATATGTGAATACAATAATGTAATGTAATTTTCATTTAATATTTAAGGTTAACCTTAGAAACACAAGTTACTGTTCTCAGCTGTAACACAGGGGTGCTCTCAGGGCCTATGAATGTGCATAGAACTCCTTTTTTTAGTTATACTGAAAGGTTTCAGTTTGGAGGGAGGGAGTAGCTGTTTTGGGTTACTTCGTTGCTTTTGGGGGATTTGTCTCCTCAAAAAAGAGAACAAGACATTACCAATTCTCTCTGCCGTCATGTGTCTGCCTCTAACACTCTCCTCCTCGCCCCAACCCCCACCACATCACTCAATGTTCTGCTTCTAAAATGCTTGTTGGATCTGTTTGGTTACTCAGTTCTTCTTTCTACAAGTATTTAATGAGCCTCTACTATGTGCCAGGCGCTGTCTTGGGGATAACATAAACCCGTTCTCATGGAACCCACAGCTGATGGGTGCAGAAAGACACTAGGCAAAGAATCGCACAATAAATGCAACGTCACCTCTGAGGTATGAGAGGTCAGTGGTGCAATAGAGAACCCAGAACTCGTCAGGGAGCCAGAGAAGGCCTCCTTGAGCAAGCGATGGCTGAGCTGGTTTCCGGAGGAGTGAGCTCGGTGCCCAAGGGCACAGAGAGCATTCCCAGCCGAGGGAAGCACATGTGCAAATGCCCTGCAGTGAAAGAGAGCGAAGAGAATCCACGAGGGACCCCTGAGGCTGGGACCCAGGTCTTTTAGTCTCTATTCTAAGGGCAATGGAAGGCAGTTGGGGTATAAGTGCAAGGGGAACAGGTGACAACAGATTTTGCATTTTGAAAGTACCACGTTGGCTGCATCGCGGAGGACAGTTTGGACACGGGCAAGTGTGCGCATCCAGTAGGAGAGTGTGGCGGCAGACCCAGTGAGAAATGATGGTGGTTTGGGTGAAGACAGGAGTTCTGGTCTGGGCTCCACAGAAATCTGTGAACTTGGGTAGGAAAACGAGCACATCTTCATTCTCACTCACTTCTGATTGGAATTCAGTCTTTCCTTCCACGATGAACGCAGGCAACAAACCACAGTCGTGTCAGCAGCACCTGTGCCTTTGCAGCAAGGGGAGTCGCAGGTGTTCTCAGATCCCTTTACAGTTGTTGCACATACATGAGGACGTCATTCATGCTCGTCACTACTGGAAGATTACTGTAGTTGCGAGACCTGTCACTATACGATGTTACGTAATACATTCATAAAGAAGCACAAATTATTATAACTCAATTTTTAAAATATTTTCATAACTGTATTTTAACACAATTGGTTTCCTTTGTAATCCTATGTATTTTACTTAATGAATTTAAGTCTGAAAAGGAGCCCATATGTTTCACAAGTGAAGAACCCCTGTGGGTCAAGGGGCGTGGGAAGCTGGAGCATCTGGAAGGTGGCATGACCTGGAGGGTGTGCCAGGGTGGAGGGGAGGAAGGGGTCTGGGGTAACTTCTGGGGGGATGGCTTATGTAAGTGGATGGACAGTGGAGCTCGGGCGTTTTACTCAAGACGGAAAACACTAGGAGATCTCAAGAACATTCATGGATAAAGTGCAAGAGTTTTACTTAATCGACTTGGGGGCATCCAGTTCAGCCATTTTTTCTCACTTTTCGGGTCTCTGCCAAGTTGTAGATAATTGAGAAATATTAGTAAGTTCAATGTCACCATAAACAGACACATACACACACACATATATGAATAGGATCATAATCAAGAAAATGACAGGTTTCTATTCACAAAACAACTCCCAGTTACAAAGTATTTTAATATTCACAAATGAAACAGTTATCCAAAAGTCTGCTGTTTCTTTTATACGATAGGATTATTTTCCAGAGGATTGAATTTCTTTTCCTGAAGGATTCCAGTTTTCATTTAAACCTTTCATTAAGTGATAGATGCCTTCCCGGTGTCTTCCCTGGGTCCCAGTTCTATTCTACTCATTTTTTTTTTATTCTATTCATTTAAGACCAAAAAGTTCTACTGAGTCTCCTCAAAAAATCAGGATGGGATCTACCCAAATATCCTCATTACTTCTATTGCTCCACATGAACAAGGTATTGACTTTGCCAAAATAATTAAACAAACTTGAATCATGAGTCACTAGCCAGAGTTTCTCTGGTGACATCATCCAAACTCCTGCCAGCTCTCCCATCTGGCATCTGGCCAGGGGAGGGCCGCAACAGGGGAGTTTAAATCCAGTGTGTGTTTCCATTTCTGTTTACCTTCAAAACTGATCAGTCTCCTTAACACTAATGCATTCGGAATCCAGTTTTCAATATGAGAGTGTTATGCTAAGTGAAATAAGTCAGACAGAGACAAATACCGTATGACTTCATTTATATGGGGAATCTAAAAAATAACCAAAGCAAATGAAGAAACAAAACAAAACAGAAACAGACCCAGAGATAAAGAGAACGAGCTGAAGGTTGCCAAGGGGAAGGGGAGTGAGAGTACGGGAATGAAAGATTTTAAAATAAGTAAATAAACAAACAAGAGGATCAGGGTATCTGAGTACTGGTTTGCCCTTGGCTCTGCGGAACCTGATAGAAATGTTCTCATTTTCTGCTGTTTTTCCTTTGCCTGTGGAAAGAACTCTTCCGGCATGAATAAATTCAAAAGCTGGTAGGCAGTACTGGAGAAAAAGTGGTTTCCCTAGCCCTTGTCTTTCTCAGATGCCCATGCTCTTTGCGCCAGCACTAAGACTACTGCAATGACTTTTCTCTTTTTGTTTTCTTTCACCCACTCACCAGGCCTGAGCTCCTCTTGGAGAAAAATCCCAAAGAAATCATAGCCATGGAGATTTTACTGTTCAGTCTCCCCATGTTAAGAACTCTGATATATGATATGCTCAGTGAAATTAATTTTAGTTGTCCTGCCTTCAAATTTTCAGAATACGAAATGTAAATATTTTATTTGACGAATGTACCTATTATAACTTTTGATCATGTGCACAAGACAAAAAGTGGGGTTTTTTTCAAAGCCATTAACTGCTATAAATAGGCGGGTTCTTCTTCATACTATAAAGCATTTCAACAAAAACATTTTGCATCAAACTGGTTAGTTTTTTAAAAATATTCCCAGGTTAAAGTCTGTCTGGCCCTGATACAATACCTAAGGCAAGAGAAACAAAGGAAAAAATGAACACATGGGACTACATCAAACTAAAAAGCTTCTGCACAGCAAAGAAACAACCATCAAAATGGAAAGGGAACCCACTGTATAGGAGACCATAATCACCAATGATGCATCAGATAAGGGGTTAATTTCCAAAGTATATAGAGTGCTCATACAACTCAACAAAAGGAAGACAAAGAACCCAAGTAAAAAGTGGGCAGAAGAACTAAATAGACACCTCTCCAAACAGGACATACAAATGGTCAAGAGATATATAACAAAATGCTCAATGTCACTAATCATCAGAGAGATGCAAATTAAAACAACTATGAGGTATCACCTCACACCTGTCAGAATGGCTACCATCAACAAAGCATCAAACAACAAGTGTTGGCGAGGGTGTGGAGAAAAGGGGACTCTAGTACACTGCTGGTGGGAATGCAGACTGGTGCAGCCACTGTGGAAAACACTACGGTGTTACCTCAAAAAGTTAAAAATTGAACTGCCATTTGACCCAGTGATCCCACTCCTAGGAATATAACCTAAGAAGCCTGAAACACCAATCAGAAAGAATACATGTACTCCCATGTTCATAGCAACACTATTTACAATAGCTAAGATCTGGAAGCAGCCCAAGTGTCCATCAGTGGATGAATGGATAAAAAAGCTGTGGTACATATACACAATGGAGTACTATGCAGCTATAAGAAAGAAAGATCTCTTGTCCTTTGAGACGACATGGAGGGACCTGGAGAGTATTATCCTAAGCGAAACAAGCCAAGCAAAGAAAGACAAATATCACATGATCTCACTTATTTGTGGAATATAATGAACATAACAGTCTGAGGAACAGGGTAGACCCAGAGACATGGATGTAGGGTACAGACTGACAACCCTCAGAAGAGGGGGTGGGGGAGGAGGGAAGAGATAAACCACAGAACTTATGTGCATGTATGCTTAACTGATGGACATGGACAACAATGCTGGGGATGGGGTGGGGGGATGGGGAGGAGGGTGTCAGTGGGGGAAAAAGGAGAAACATCTGTAACAAAAACAAATTAATAAAATAAAATAAAAAAGTCTGTCTGGCCAACTGGACTGCCTGGCAGTTGGATGAGCTTAGCCGGGTGGCTTGACACCTTTTCAAACTTTATTGTTTAGATTATCTATTACACAAATGATATAGAGTAAATGCTGAAGTAAGAGAGAACATAGAGAATAATAATCTGGTGTGCTTGTGAATACCTGCCTCACACAATGTCATCTCCAGCCTGTGGAAAAGAAGGCATGTTGGCTTAACTTGTTTATCTAACAAAGCAAAACATGATCTGTACGTGTTAGAAGTTTTTGAATAGTCATTTGCAAAACTTCAAAACACAAACCAGCCAAAAGGTAAAAACTGGCATCATTGTCTGATCCAGACCACAGGGAGAGGTGCCTCAGGGCGGCTGAGCCAGGCGCTCACACCGTCCCAGGTCCCTCCGCCCTGCTCCCCACTGGCTGGCTTCATTCTCGGTAACCTTGGCCCACCCTGCTAGAACCAGAGCCACTGACAGTGCAGATATTTGCTCTTCTCAGCATCAAGGCAAGAAAGTAAAGAACCTCTTCCTCCCTTCTGCTAGCCTCTGTTTTTAAAAATGACAAGGAAAGACTGATTAGCCCACTTTGGGACACAGGCCCATTCTCAGACTAGTCACTGTTGCCAGGGAATATGGTGCTATGATTGGCCCTGGTCATGCCAACTTCCTGCCCAGTGACAAGCACAATGTCAGTGAGCTGAGGTCAAATTTTACAAGTGCAGCTCTCTTTGGAACCATGTATTAGAACAGCAGTGTCCCAAAACCCAGTCTCAGAAGGAAGAGGAAATGCTAAGCCAATAAAATAATAAGTGCTCACCTGTTTATGTGGCAATCATGATGCCACAGCCTTTACCAGGGAAGATGTTGCCCTGGTTTGACATTTAAGATGCCAGAGATCGATGTAAATTACATTAAATCAAAGGCCTTGGTCCCCAAAAGTAAAATTACAATTATGTGAATCGTTAATAATGATGCAACATGGAAAGCAACAATTCTAGAGGGTGGGGGATGGGGAGTACAGGTCAATGGGTACAAAGTTTCAATTATGCATTTTCAATTATGAACAAGTTCTGGAAACCTAATGTACAGCATGGGAACTAGTAGACCTTAAATATTCTCACACCCAAAAAAAAGGTTACTGTGCGAGGTGATGGATGTGTTAATCAGCTTGATTGTGGTAATCATTTCACAGTGTATACGTGTATCAAAACATCATGTCGTGCACCTTAAATGTATACAGTTTTTATTTGTTAATTATGCCTCAATAACTCTGCAAAAAATAAATTGATATTGCTCATTTCTAGATTTTCACACCAAAAATGAATAATTTTATAGCAACATTGGATGAATTTTTTTTCTCCCATTTCAACCACTCTCTGATATTCAAGTAGGTGTTTCTGGAAGTAAAACGAAACATTGAAGGATTCTTTTCCTCCTCATTTGTAATAGACTATATTAATAACTTGAGAGTACCACTAGTGATCTTCCCACATAAAAATAAATGCTTGAGAATTATTCCAATTCAGCAATATCAGCAGTGCCCACGGCATTGAATGAAAGTACCATGTGCTATTAGTGGAAATGGCAGTTTCCTTCATCACACAGACGTATCTGGGCAATCCTGGGAGCCAATATAAAGGTGTCTTTTCCACTCAGTTTTGGGCACCACAACCAACACACAGGACTCTAAGCCAGAGGAGCTGGAGGCTGGTCCTGCGATCTGGACCATCCATCCTTTCCTTGGCTATAAAAAGGATAGGATTGGGTAGATAAACTTAAAGGCGTTTTTCCAAAATGATATAATTCTAACAGAAAATTAGTTTGCATAATTGAGACATAAAAGAGCCATTTGTTTTATCACTTAAAGGAAAGCCAGTTGTCAGCCTCTCATTATTAAAGGTTGACACAGCCCCTTCCCACCCTCTGGGCTGGGCGTCAAGGACACAGGAGGAGGAGTTGCAGTCCTTGTCCTCAAGGAGCACACAGACTGGGTGTGCAGAGGGCAGACGGGTGTGGGAAAGGACCATTAAAACACAATGTTGCAAGGGCTCTGGGAGATCAGCAGACAAGGAACATGGGGAGGAAGTGACTCACTCAGCTGGGAGATGCCTATCAGAGGAGGAGCCTGGAAAGGTAAATGCAATAGATCATCTGTGCAGATGACCAAGTTTGAGAAAATCTGGGCGGGGAGAAAGCACCTGCCAAAGGAGCCCATGTGTTCCAAGAAAGGAAGTCTGGTGAGGGTGGGCCAGGCAGGAGGACTTTCTCCTGCCTGAAGAGCCTCCTGCGGGAGTTAGGCACGCTCAGACCCGCCTCAGAGAAGCTCCCTGGTAGCAGTGCAGAGGGTGGACCAAGGGAAAGGGCCTGAGGGCAGGGACACTGAGTCACCGGGAGGTTCCTGCATTCATGGTTGAATGAGCTGGTGAGGGTCTGGGTGAAGGCAACGGCAGGGGCAAGGGAGAGAGAAGACAGGTGCTACCTAAGGGCCCATGAACTGAATCACATTTACCATGTCGAGGAAGAAAAACTTTTCTTGTACCCTCTTAGATTCAGTTCCTAGGGGGATGTTAATTACACTAACAAAAGACAGATTAACAGGGGGAAAGGCACACAACCTTATATTTACATGCATAGCAGTTCACAGAAAAAAGTGAAACTCAAAAAAGCAGTCAGGCCCAGAGACTTACATACCATTTTAACACAGGAAAGGGGGTTGGGGCTTCAAGGGAGGATGAATCATGGGGAAGGGACCAGGAAATACAGAGGGGAACTGACAGATACGTTAGTTTAGTCAATTCAGTTATGCAAGCTTATCTCAACGTCAACTCTGTCTTGCTCTCCCTGCCTGGTGGTGGGGGCCGGCACCTTCACAGAGAGAAATGGATGTCCTCCTTTTAGGCAGATAAAGGGAGGGCAGAGAACACTTCCTGCATCTGTCAATTCTCAATCGCCTTCAATTAAGACAATCCATGGGCTAAGTTGGCACATTGTGGGTGGCACAGTCTGATCCCCTCCACCACACGTGTGGTTTGGAGTTTAGCCTCCCTGAGCCTCACTTTTCTCACCTCCAACATGGGAATAAAACTTGGCACATTTGCAATTAAAATATAATGACACAACCCATTTAAACTACTCAAATCAATAGTAAGTGTTCAACAAATATGAATCATCATCCTTTTGGTTATCGTGCCCCGCTGTCCGGTCCCCCCGGGGGCGCAGGGCCCAGCTAGCGGATCGGCCTGGAGACAGCACACGAGGGGGTGCCGGCTGGAGCTCGGTGGACGAGCGAACCCGGAGTAACCAGGAGTAGAAAGAGCTGGAAAACGAGGGGATAAATGCCCCTTGGGTGTCAAGGGTAACAGCTCTAAAGCCAGAATCTGCCAGCGAAGTTAAGGAATTATCCAGCATGGAGGCTGAAACAGGAAACATAGACAAGAAGGTGATGAAGAATCAGGGACTAAGCGGGAACCAAGGTTCTGAGAGAGGAAAGGAGGCCTCAGAACCATTGCTGCTGTGGACAGAGCTGAAGAGCCCCGGGTGGCCCTGATGGTCAACTTGGTTTAAAACTCCGGATGGACCAGAGTAGACACTGTTGACTGTCACCCCTAGTGACCTTGAAAACAGCTCCCACGGAAAGACTGAAGAACCCTGTTGTGGAGAATCTCTCCACTCTCAAGAACAAGAGAACATTAAGCCTTTCCTGAACCCTCTCGGTAATAGAGACAGCATTCATTCCTTCCCCTGTTCTTCCCACCCAAGACTGAAGACCCAAGGGAAGAGATCACTGACCAAAGTATGAACTTTTAACTCACTGACCAAGCCTTATTCTAAACGGTTTTCCCATATGAATTCTTTTATCCTCACAACCCGTGCAGTAGACACTGTCGTCCCCCATTTTAGAGATGAGTAAGGCGAGGCTGAGTGATGGTGAGTAACCTGGGTGAGGTCATCAGCTGGTGAGATCCCGGCCATCTGATGTCAGAGCCGCCCTGAGCCACTGCTGCGCTGGGGCAGGACGGGAGAGCGGGAGGAGAGGAGCTGGACACCCAGACTTCTGCCTCTGAGACCAGAGGGAATGGGGAGGAGGTTAAGTAATTTGGAGCTGCCGTGAGAAGAAGGACGTTGAGGTTATTGAGACTTGACAGCCTGTATTTTCTCTGAAAAGCCAGGCTTGGTTTACGTGAAGGAGTTGGAAGTGGGTCATGGCGGGAAAGCCTGAGTCCCAGGATGTCGGGGAAGGGCCAGGACCCTGACAGGCTGAGAAGGGCTGGCGATGGGCGCTGCCCTAATGAGAGCTGGGCCCTCCTGGGTCAGGTGCTGCTTACCAAGTCAGGAAGCCCCAGGGCTCCGGTCTTTTCCAACGATGATTTGGGGAATCCGATACGATATTCGGGGGCACATTCTAAAGTTCGCCTGCAGGTAGGGCATGCACTAGAACCGTGGTACTTACGATGCGACCCCAATTCAGCAGCGGCAGCATCACCTGGGAGCTTGTGAGAAACGCAGACTCTGGCCCCCACTCAGACTGACTGAGTCAGAATCTGCCTTTTAACCAGGCCTCCGGTGACTGGTGTGTGCATCGGGGTGAGAAGACCCGCTCGAGAAGGCAGGATACCCAAGCCCAAAGCAGCTGTTGCGTCCTCAAAGTCACTGAAGGTCTAACAGTCTCAATACCCTGAAACGGAAACCTCTGGAGAATCAGAAGTGCTCGAGCCTGAGTCAATTCTAACATGGTCTGGATAGCAACGTGCAGATGAAAGATGGAACGGGTGATTCCGTGATGTTCTCTGAAAGGAGCAGGAGGTGATCCCAGTGTGCAGCCTCGTGCAAGACAGGGTCCCCACCGGCATACTGCAGCCTCGGGGCAGATTCCCCACCATCCAGTCACTGCTGGGCACACTCTCTATGCCAGGCACCCTCCTAGCTGCTGGGGAAACCACAGCAAACAAAACGTGCAAAACCCCCTGCCTCCAAGATGCTTACATTCTAAAGGGGAAGGAAAGGAAAGCAAATCAGTCAAAATACAGTTTGCTAGATGGTCAAAGTACTGTGGAGGAATAGAAAGCAGGGAGGGGCCTAGACAATGTCAGTGGTAGTTTGCACCTTTACTTTTATTTATTTTTTTAATGAAGTAGTTGAATGTTTTATTGTTCAACTTTCTTGTTTTCCTGCAAGATTGCTGCTTCACTGTATAAAAATAACACCAGCAAACTCAGTATGTTGCAAAATTAAGACAGTGTTGTTTGTCATCTGATACTGTAACAACTAACAAAAACTTTTCTCCACTGTTAGTTATTTCCAGATGGATGTAAGCAAGTTACAATATTATATAAGGCTTAAGATAACAATGCTATCTTTGAATTACATGCTTTTTATAACTAGATTTTACCACAGATAATTTCCAGAATTCTGAATATTATAACTGTAGCCTAGCCTAAAAATCATAGGGTGTTGTGAAAAAGATGTATATTGTGTTATCTGCACTCATTAGAAAGTTAAAGGGTATTTTCTTCCAATAGTATTGTTGCAGTTTCTTTTTCTATTGGTATTCCTAAAAGTTGCTATTTTTAATCTTCTACCCACCACTAATTTAAGACAACTGTACTTGATCAAGATCTTTCATGCTACTTTATTTAGGGGGGTTCATTTTCACTGCTTAATAGATTTTATTTATTTCTCATATGCTTCTTCACTCGTTGGTTCACATAGTTCTGAAGGGTTACTCGGTGTCATCTTGATCAGCCAACCATCTTCATAACAAGATTTGTTGACAAGTCCTGGATTTTCTGCAAGAGCATCATTAATTTCAGTTACTTCTCCTGACAGAGGAGAATAGAGTTCACTAGCAGCTTTCATACTTTCCAAAGCACCAAACTCATTTTGTTTATTCAATTCTGTCTCAATGTCAGGCAGACTACAGTAAACAACATCTCCCAAAGCTTCCTGGGCAAACTGCTGATTCCCACTGTTTCAATACCATTTTCTGTTGTTATCCACTCATGTTGCTCTGTGAATTTATGCACAGAGAACAGATCGGGGCAGGTGCACAGCTTTCGGACAGCACCTGCCCTCAGGCCCCAGGGCCAAGCATGGGCAGGTTACAGGCCGAGGCCACATGCTCTGTGCCACTGGGTGGTAGTTTGCACTCTTAGATAGTGGAGCCCTGTAGGCCTCCCTGAGAAGGCGACATTAAGTCAAGACCCAAAGGAGGCAGCAGAGCAAGCTAGACAGTTATCTGGAGGGAAGAGCGTGGCACACAGTAAACAGCCAGTGCAAGGGCCCTGGGGCAGGAGTGCGGCTGTCTGGCTTAAAGAACAAGGATTCCTGTATGACTGGAGAGGAATGAACAAGAGGAGTAGTTGGTCCGAGAGTCAGTACAAGGCCAGATCCTGTTGGGCCTTACAGAGCAGTTAGAATTTTTGCTTTTACCACGAGTGAGTTGGCAAAGCAAAGAGGATTTGGAGCAGAGGCGTGATGTGGTCTGACATGTGTAACAGGATCACTCTGGCTGCTGGGTCAAGGATAGGCAGACAGGGAGAGCCATTCGGAGCTTCTGGAAGAGTCCAGCCAAGGGGCTTGGAGCCACTGACCCAGTGGCTGTGGTGAAGAGAGGCTGAAGTCTGCATACCAAGTAAAGGTAGAGCCAAGAGGATTTCCTGGCCGGCTGAATGTGGAGTGACTCCAGAGTTTTTGGCCCGAGTCACTGGAAAGATGGAGTTGCCATCATCTGAAATGGGAAAGACCGCAGGCGGATCAAGCCAAACAAAAGAATCTGGAACAACAGGGTGCACAGCGCTTGAGAAAAAAACGTGTCATGTTTTTATTTCACCTGTTCTGGGAGCAAGCAGTTTTAGTTGGAAAAGGTAAGTTAGGTGTTTCCTCTCCCCTACCTAAAAGGATAAATGAGGGTATCGGACTACCAAGCCCTTGCCATGTGCCAACAGTGAGCTGGCACTAAATGCATCTGAGCTAATGCATGGCCCAGGCACAAACAGTGACGCTCCAGCTCACCACGAAGAACCCGCAGGCTGGACCGGAGCGGGGAACCAGGTGCGCACTGCCGGGCACACCTCCTGGCACTCCTGCTGCACCTCGGTCCTCTCAGGACAAACCTTCAGTTAATGCCACTTGGTGCTGGGCTTCGTCAGTTGCAACCGAGAAAAGCCTTTCTCTGCCCACAGGCCACCAAAGGGGGCAGGAGAAGACCTGTCCAGGGTACAGTGTGGCCAGGCTGATTGGCAGCTGGAGAACTCTTTTCTTCCCCCCAGCTTTACTGAGACATAATTGACAAATAACATTGTGTAAATTTAAGGAGTACAATGTGGTGATTTGATAAATGTATGTATTGTGAAATGTTTACCATAGAAAGGTTAGTTAACACATCACAGAATTACCATTTTGGTGTAGTTGTTGCTGTAGTGAAAACATTAAGCTTTGCTCTCATAGCAACTTTCAGGTGTACAGGACAGTATTGTCACCTTCAGTCACCGCTGCACATTACATTCCTGAAACAAATCCCCTGTAACGGAAAGAGTGCACCCTCTCACTAACATCTCCCGTGTCTCCCACCTCCGCCCCTGGTACCCACCATCCTGCCCTGCTTCTATGAGTTCAATGTTTTTAGATTCCACATATAAGTGAGATCATATGATATTTGTCTTTCTCTGTCTTTCACTTAACATAATGCCCTCAAGGTCTGTCCATATTGCTGCAAGTGGCAGGGTTTCCTTCTTTCCTATGGCTGAGTAATATTCCATTGTATGTGTACGCCACATTTTCTTTGTCCATTCGACTTTTGATGGACACTTCGGTTGTTCCCATGTCCTGGCTATTGTGAAGAATGCTGTAATGAATACGGGGAGTGCAGATATCTCTTCAAGGTAGTGATTTCATCTCCTTTGAATATATACCCAGAAGTGAAACTACTGGATCATATGCTAGTTCTAGTTTTAATTTTTTGAGGAACCTCCATTCTGTCTTCAGTAGTGGCCGCACCAATTTACACCAACAGTGCACAAGGATTCCCTTTTCTCCACGTCCTCTCCAGCATTGGAAATCTCTTGTCTTTTTGGTAACAGCCATTCTAACAGGTGTGAGGTGAAATCTTCCTTGGCTTTGGTGTGCCTTTCCCTGATCATTGCTGATGCTGAGCACCTTCTCACGCACGTGTCAGCCACGTTGTATGTCTTCTTCAGAAAAATGTCTGTTCATTACTCTGCCCGTTTTTTAACTGGATTGTTTGGTATTTTTGCTACTGACTTGTATGGGTGTCTTATATATTTTAGATATTAACCTTACGAGCTAGATGGTTTGCAAATATTTCCTCCTGTTCCATGGGCTGCCTTTTCATTTTTTTTATTGTTTCTTTTGCTGCGCAGAAGCTTTTTAGCTTGATGTGGTCGTGCTTATTGATTTTTGCTTATGTTGCTTGTGTTTTTGGTGTCATATCCAGAAAATCATTGCTAAGACTGATGTGAAGAAGCTTTTTTCCCTATGCTGTCTTCTAGTTTTACAGTTTCAGTTCTTATGTTTAAGTCTTTAATCCACTGTGAGTTCATTTTTGTGAGTGGTATAATATAGGGGTACAATTTCGTTCTTGTGCGTGTGGTTATTGTTTTCCCAGCACCACTGGGAAAATTGAAGAGACTATCCCTTCCCCATTGAGTGTTCTTGGCAGTTGGAGACTTCTTTACTGAACCTTTTTGAACATCAACAAGAAATATGGCAAGACCACCTGACATTCAAATCTGGTTGTCCTCATTAAAAAAAAAAAAAAAAAAAACTCACTGAACTTATACACCATCCTCTGAAGAACATTTGGCTTATATTATACAATTTCAGCACTGGGATCCTTCTAAAAACAACAACAACATCAGTTTAATGAGTTTACAGATGGTGAAAGAGGCTGTAGCTTAGCCAGTTACACAGCTGGTTAGGGGCAGAGCCAAACAGAAGCCCCTCCCCCCGACCCCATCACAGCCGACTTCTGTGACCGCCCTGCAGCCCCCGAGGGCCACAGGTGTGCTGCAGGTAGGCCAGGAAATGGCAGGCCCGCCAGTTCTTGCAGAGAGAAAACTTTGATAGAGCTAGCTGAAGTTATGTTCGAACAGGACTTGTGTAGCTCTCTCTGGAAACATCTTAGATCGCTGATGATCCGTTTGACCCGTGAGACTTCGATGCCGCAGCTGCCCCGCAGCGTGACCTGGGGCGCTCACACCCCCCAGCGGCGCCTCTCAAATGCTGCGGGGTTTGTTGGTGCCATGATATGAGCGGGGTCAAGAACGTTCCTATAATTTTTTAATATTTTTTATAATAACCTTAAAATGTATCAATGTCGGTGACCTCTACTTTCCAGCCCATCAACCCCTTGACAGTATTTCATGTTTCTTAGAAAGTGCGGGGGAGAGTCATCTCAGACCCCTCCCCCACCCAGGCCGGTGAGAGGTGCTCTGTGGGGCTCGCTGTGGGGAGGGCGAGGATGTCCCCTCACAGGCACCAGCCTCACGATGACACAACCCTGTCAGGTGTACTCAGGCTTCAGGAGAAAGGCGGAAATCTAACACCCTTTAGACTGTGATTGATTTTCTCGTATTAAATGTTTAAAATTGCTCTAAAGCTCTGAAATACTTGTAGTGTTTCTCAGAGTCTTTTTTTCCTCGCTGTAGGTCCATTTTTTAAAGTCTCAATTCATTTCTTTTTCATCTTAGGGATGTGGTGTGTGTAGGCTGGCGTGAAGAATGAGTCCAATAAATGTGTGTTGAAAGAATTATTGTAGTTAAAGTGTGTAACTCATGTGACAAAATAAGGTGATCATGTTCATTATCAGCTTTAACTGAATGGTACAGAGGAGTTTCTTAAGTTGTAAGAAAAATAGTAAATGGGTTCATTCAACAAGCAAAACAGCAACTATTTGCTAAATGGTTAACATAAAAAAAATTCACTGAGATGAAATTCAGCAGGTACCATCAATGCAGTATCATCAGATTGATGCGATGTGATATGTAGAATATTTTCTTAATAATCCACAAACAACAAAATGGTAGAATGTCTCAATCACTGCTTCACTGGTGTGTCCAAGGATGATGTAAACTATATGGAAATCACTGTAACATTTGAAATGCTGGCAAAGCCTTCTGGCTGGAAGTACGCGACCGAATCAGATGAGCTTACACACTTTGACCCACTCTTCACTCTCACGGGATTTCGATTGTACACAACATACTCGATTTCTTTAAAGAGTTATTTAGTTGAAAGTTCATCTCTGCTCTTATATGTAAGCTCTTCTACTTCTTTCTTTTGGGGAAAGGGGGAACGAAAGGTCCACAGAGTGTCTGTCATATGGATATGCAGTCAATATTAACCCCAAATAACTTAATATGTTTTTCATAAAAATAAGCCTTTGTCACTCTTTATACTCTGAGTGAGCATGCATTCTCTCTCTCTCTCTCTCTGTCTGTCTCTCTGTCTCTCTCTCTCTCTCTCTCTCTCTCTCTCTCTCTCTCCCTATAAGTTAACTATGTGAGTTCCAGGAATATTCGCCAAAACAATACCATAGGAATCGTCCTGCCCCTTTAACACACAAACACACACCCAATTTAACACACAAACATGGCAGTTTTGTGCCTGTCGGTGAGCTTCTGGGAATACTGCCTGTATTTATGACTACATATTTGTACTGCTTACCCATCCCTCCACCGCCTTCTGTATTGTCAGAGACTATGCTGAACCTTTAACATGTCGCCTGCAGCACTGCCCAGCGGTCCACGCTGCGTGCCCTGAAACCTCACCGCTCCTTGGCTGGAGCACGCAGAAGGCTTCTCAAGTCACAGGCCCTTGCAGCTGGGCATGGCCACGTGACCAACGGGCTGGAGAAGAAGGGATTATCATTTCTGGGCCGCAGCACTGAAAAGCCCAGGTGGGATCCTCCAGGATGGTGAGGAAGCAACATAGTCCAGACGGTGCAGCTACACGATGGCGGAGCCTCTGTGACTGTGGGTTTCTAAGTGACTGTGTGGAGCGGAGCCTCCTGCCAAATTGGGTGGAACATATAACTGGAGCTAGAAATGAAGTGACTGTGTGAAACCACTGAGCTTTGGGGTTGCTCCTTTCTACAGTATTCTAAGGAAGCCAATGACTGTAGCTGGCACTGTTTCAAAGCCACTTGGACCAGGTATTCCCCCTATAAATGTTCTTTCTGCACACTCTCCAGCAAGCCCCACTTTCCAGCCCTGGGGAAGAACACATAAATTCAGTTGCACAGACCCAGAACTCCTCCAGGAGGTGCCTTCTACCTCAAGAAACACCGCCTTCCTCTGGCCCGCCCCACACACCTCTCCTGCTCTTCCCAAACACACTCATGGGCATTCAGGGAAAACAATTGCTGGTAATCCCAGTGCAGCCAGGACTTGCTTCCAGGACCCTCCTCCCAGGAAGCTCATGCCCAGACACCAGCTCCCTTAGGAAAGTACCTGTCCTTAGCTGGCCTCCTGGCTCCTCTCCAGCCCACTCAATGAATGCGATTCACAGCCAGTTTTTCTAAAAAGCAGACTAAGACTCACCTCATTGCCTATGAGAGGTGCTATTTTCTCCCTCTGTTTGTAAGTAAACACTCATATTCCTGCATTTCTCTCTCTTCTCCCATAAAGGAATCAGCCACTTGCCCCTGAGAGCCAAAGCTGGGATCTGAAATGCAGTCCTGAGGTCACCAGGATGAGCTCATGGATTGTATCATCTCTCCCAGAGCAGGCAATTCCCATGCAGACGCTTCCGACTGACCTCTTCCAGCGCTCCACTTCTGATTTTCCAGGGTTTCCTTGTCAGTTGAAGCCTGCCCCCTCCTGTTATTTTTAGATTTGATTTCACTTCAAGAATATAAAGGGCCAGGGGTGGGGATTTTTTTCTTTTTAATTAAAAGCAGGCGACAAAGACAACTCAGGCATGGAAAACAATAGGAGTCACAACATCTCGCTGACTCCCATTTGTGTATTTCCTGCATCAGCCATGACTGAGCAGAGAAGCAGCAATGCTCACTGAGGCTCCTCGCCTTTCCTGGAAGACACACATTGTCTGAGCAGATGTCTCCTGGGATTCCATTAGAAAACCGCACGTGCTATTCTGCCCTTTCCAGTCCCGCTCGCAGAGCGGCTGTGCTTCAGAGCAGGAAGGAAGCTGACTATGTTCTGCGACGACAGGGTGGAGCCCAAGGCCACGGGAGGCCAAGGGAGATGACAGAGAAGGTCCAGCCTGTTGGGGTCTCTCCATTCCCACCTTCTCCTCACTGAGCCTGTCTGTTGAATCCATGTTTCTGAGCTGCCCTAACAGTCAAACTAGCCTGAGGGCTCCTTCAAGTGAGGCCCCTGCCTCATATGTTCTAGTCCTCAAGTTCTCCGGAACTCGCAGGGCAGGTGAATTTCATGGTGAGGCACTGGCTTTCAGTCAGTCTTCCACACTCTTGCTTTAGTTTGTCTCCTTTCCGATGTCTCTCCCGGGCAGGTTCGGCCTGTGCACACTCTATGCGCGTGGATGGTTGTACGCTCGCCTGTTTGTGAACTCAAAGTCAGTTGAATTCCAACTTTTCTTCCTACACTATTTTTTTTTTTTTATCCTCACCCGAGGACATTTTTTCATTTTCTGTTCAGATAGAGTGGGAGGGAGAGAGAGGAAGAGAGAGAGAGAGAGAGAAACATCGACATGAAAGGGACACATCGAGTGGCTGCCACCCGCACGACCAACCAGGGCCGGGGACAAACTGCAACCGAGGTACATGCCCTTAGTGGGAACCGAACCCGGGTCTCTCTGGACCGCAGGCCGACGCTCTAACCGCTGAGCCAAACCGGCCATGGCTTCCTACACTATTTATATTCAGTCTCCAAAGTCACGTTATTCAGTGTGCTTACAGTGAAGATGTTCTATTATCGTATATAATAATTTCCAAAGTCCTGCTCTCTGTGCTCAGGTAACTCACATGGGACAGAACACAGCCTATGGCCATAGCATGGAACTTGGTCTTGTGTTGTCAAACTCTTGCTTTTCTTTCTTGCTTCTGAAATGTAAGAAGGCCATGGGGCAGGAGTGACCAGATGAAATCACTCACAGGTCATCCATGAGATGAGGCCAGGAATGGCCTGACGAAGACGACCTCATTCGTGTCATGTGGCACAGGAAAAGCAGGTGCTCTGGAATCTCGGCTCTGCTCACTAGGAAAATGAGGACTCTTGGGTGTCAAAGGCGGAAACCCGAACTAACTTGAGCAAAAACGAAAACATCATTAGAAGACAAATATCTTCATCTGGGAAGAGCAGAGATGCCACTAGACAGCAGAGATGATGGGGACCAGGCTGGGACCAGGCTGGGACCAGGGACCACATGCCCCAGAATGCTCCCTTTACTCTGCAGCCCTCTCTGAGTCAGCATCATTTCTCCCAGGCCGGCTCTGTCCACACAGTGAATCTGTGAGCTCGCCCTCATCTCCGGCTTAACTCTCAAGGAGAGATCAGCTTCCTCTTCCCAATTCCAGTTGCACAAGCCCCAACGAATGACTCAGTTGGCTTGACGAGGGCCATGTGCCTAGTCCTACCTGGGTATTGGAGACCTTTCTCAGAAGAGGGGAAATCATCGAGGCCCCACAGTCACCTTAATTCATGTCTACCATCCTGTGTGGCAATGGGCAGCTTCCTTAAACTCTCTGAGCCTCATAAACTAAAAAAGTTGAAAGGGGCAAAAAATAATACCTTCTTCAAAGAACCGTTGATCATTTTACATACATAGCCAATATCAAAGGCTGGTGCAGTGTGTGATATATATGAAGCATCAGTAAATGTTGGTTTTCCTTTCAAGGTGAGTCTTAAAGTCAAGGAAGAAGCCAGCACATTCAAGTAGAGAGGAAAATTATTTGGAGCACAGGGAACTGAATGGGAAATGCTATACAATTCAGAGTAAGAGGCACTGCAGGAGTTGTTAAAAGGAGGGTAATTGAGCCTTAAATCATTCCCACTCATAAATCACCCACGAGATCCATATTCTGGAAAAAGGGGGGCCAGAGTTAGCTATTGGGAACCTAGAATGTCAAGTTGACCAATTAATCTGCAGCTTGTGAGACATTCTTTGCTATCGAGGGGAAGATTATTTCAGTCCGGTAACATTTGTGGCCCACATAAAAAGAATTGTAAAAGGTTTGGATTTTGATGAACTCTGAGGAGCAAAAGCTGCATTTGTTCATATTGCCTTTATAATTCGTTGGAGCCAGGCCAACGAACATACCCAGCTGTGCAAGGATAACTTGAATTTACTACTAGTTCTGCAAAAAATATTCCCTGTGTTGTCTTCCCTCATACATCTCATCCTTAAGTTTTATGAGAGGAAAAATAGACTTCATATTACACATTTCTTAGGTAACACCGCCGTGCCAATGGAGCGCTGAAATCAAGAGATCGTAAAATGTCCAGTTTCCCAAAGCTTAAGAGTTCAGTACATCTAAGATTCGGCATTTTTTTGTATTTGAATCAATTTGACTCACACCAACATCTGTTCTTGATAAAATAATATGAAATGTAATATCTTCATGGTGGCGCAGAATCAAACTCCACCCCCTCCTTGCTCCTCATCCCTTTTTTCCAAGGTCCCATGTTGTCTGCCCCTCCAGTTTGCAAATGACTATGATGTCTGACAACGCTGGAACTCACCTGGCCCAGGTCCCATTTCCCTGGATGCACGTGGGCATCCCCGGCAGTGAGGGCATCCCCCAGGGGAGAGGGGAGCGCGGGCCCGGGGCTGTAAAGGAGCAGCTGCACAGGCAGCGCCCCGCACGGAGCACATCAGACCATCCCAGCATCCCGGTGGGAGCCAGATATCAGTGCTGGTTGAAGGTGCTCAGGTGATTCTGAGACAGGCTGTTAGCCAGGACAGGTGGAATAGGGAAACTGAGACAGGCAGTAAATGGCAAAGCAGTTTACAGCCATCTAGTAAATCGCAAAAGCCTATCTTCCCTAACCAAGGACACTTAAGAGTAAATGGTTTACACTTCTCCTCCCCAACCAGAGGGTATAGCTGAACGCACCCTACTCAGGGAGGCAGAGAGCAGAAGCCCACTTAGCGCCGTTTGTGCCAACCACACCCGAGGCTGATGAAGACAGGGGAATAAATCCCATTTTGGTACATCAGCATAAAGCTGGTGAATATTCTGTTGAGATCCTCCCCTAAGACCTGCCTTAAACTCCTAGGCTTTAAAACCCTCAAGATGAAGGACCCAGCGCACGCTCTCCCTCTGGAGACACGGGTGCCTTTCCCGTTCCCCTCCTCTTCCTCCCAGGCGTTACCTTTGCCTTTCCCTCCCTCAGCCCCCAGGGCCCTTCTGCCTCTCTAGCTTGTTTCCTTAGCCCATTTCTTCTACAGCTCACTTTTACTACCTCTGTAACTTTCTAAATAAACCTTCTCTTAGCATTTGAGTTCAGGGCTCTGAATTCTTTCTTTGCCAAACTCAGGAACCGAGGTCCAACTTCGCTGGTAACAATTCCAGTGTGTAGAGAAGTTTAGGAACCACTCTCAAGTTGCCCAACAATGCCCCTGAGATCAGACTTGCCAGAAAAGATAAGAACTACAAAATACAGACAAGAGGCTCGGGTAGCATAGGGCAGGCCCAGCAGACAACCATCCTGTCTGGGACGAAATGACTAGAAGCCGCTTCCCGGAGGTCCCTGGAGAATGGGGGACACACACTCATTCCCTCGGATGTTCCTCGAGAGTCAGCAGGAAGTGGATAGGGCAAAACCGGACGGATGGAGGGTCTCCCCCACGCCCCAGGCCTTTCTGAACACATGAGCACTATTAGCATCTTAATTATCATCTGACTCCCCAGCGGAGTTCGGTAAATAGCTACTGAGCAGACTGGGTCCCTGGGTGCAGAATGATGGTGATGATGATGGTGAGGAAGACAAGGGGGAGGGAAGGCAGAGGGGGAGGAGGGGGAGGAGGAGGAGGAACCTTGAGAGGTTTCCCTATGCTCAGGGCCTCAGTGATTTTCTCGTCCAACCTCACACAGCAACTCCGCTGCACAGTGGGCGGTGGGAAACTTGCGGCCAGGGCAAGTTAGGAACTTGCCCCTGCTCACATCTGTGAGTGGCAGAAGCACTCACCTGTCCAGATGTGAAGGCCACCTGGGAAGCAAGGACTCCTGAGGGCAAGAGATTCTGAGCGGGCAGATGGAGGGGTGCAGAGGCGTGCTGGGGCCGATCTGTGGCGTGGGGAGGCACTTCCACACCCAACTTCCCCATCTGCTCTAATCCAGGCATGATGTTCTGGATTGTGGGGACACGATGGGGGGTTCCTGTGGGTTCCAGAGCAGTCAGGGTGAGGGAGAGGGTGTGGCAAAAGGGCTTGGGGCAAGGGCAATCTACTGATGGGCACAGATTTCCAGCTTCAGACAACCAGTACGCACAGCGGTGTGTACCAGCAAAACCTGTCCCAGTTCCACATGGTGCAGACACAGAGCAGAAGGTTTTTGTGGTTTAGGAGATGTAAATTTTTAAAAAGCCCTTTGGCGCCCTCCTTAACCCATCTTTAATGAGGTCCCTGGTGTCTCAACCGGGCCACCAGCAGAAGTGCATCTCACTGCATCCGGAGGACTGGCTCCCCTCCCTGCAGCCCCAGCCTCCTGGGCTCTGTGTGGAAGCTGAGGCCAGCCATCACTGCATATGGAGAACCTGGCAGGTAGAGGGGTAGGGAAAGAGGGGAAGCGGCCCCTAAACCATTACCCAAATGTTTCTCGAACTTCACATTTGAGTTGGGAAAACACACCCCATTATAACACACCCCACATATACCCAACAAGAGCAGCTCACTGCTTCGGTGTTGCAAGTTTTCAGCCTGCTAGGCAAGAGTGTCACAGTTCTGGCAACTTCTGAGAAAATCACATCCAGCGGGGAGGGGAGGGAAGACGGTGGGGAGAGGGACAGACTGGGGAGAGGAAAGAAGGAGAGAGGGAGAGAGGGAGGAGGGAGGAAGCCCACAGGAAGGTCAGAGGATTTGGACAGAGCTGGGTGTCTCAGGAGGATACAGTGAAAACAAATCAAGAGTTTGCTGTTTCAGGGATGTTAACCAAATTCTGGAATAAAAATTAGTAAAGAAAAATGTGGGCTGATATAGCTAGTTTAGGCAATGTTCTGGCAATCACTTTGCACAGATAGAAGGAACTCAGAGCACAAGAAAAGGGGGCATCCAATGCCAGTGCCTGTCAGGCAAACGGGTGAGGGACCCTGGTTTGAATTCAAGCCAAACGTCCACCCCTCAGTCAACAGTTACAGGGTAACAGTAAAAACTGAGCCCTTTGATGAAAATCCCCTAAAAGCTGAAGGTTGGGACTGCAAAGATCCCAGTTATTGACACAGCATTTGCAGTAGTAACAGCCAACACTCACTGCGTGCTTACCAGAACGGCACCTGTCCTGACCCTATTCTAGACACCATCTCCTGTCACCTGCAAGGGGCCAGCCCTAGTCCCGTGTTACAAAGAAGGAGCAAGACCACACAGTGGTGCGTGGCACAGCCAAGGTTTGGCTCAGACAGCCGATTCCAGAGCCCATCATTTCCTTATATTTATGTGCCCTTTTGCTTATAATATTAATCGCTAACATTTACTGGGCACTTACTGTGTTCCAGACATGGTCCTCAGTGGTTTACAGGTATTAACTCATGTAATACTATGAGATAATATTCTCATTCTTTATTTATTCATTTGTTTATTCTATTTATTTATTTTTGATAAATGGGAAAGCTAAGGCACAGAGAAGAGAGGTAAATTTCCCAAAATATTTAGACTCTAAGAAGATGTCAAGTACCAAATCAGGATAGGTTTGGCGGTAGTTTCGGTGACAGAAAACAGTGACTTTAACCCACTAGATTCTATTCTCTTGTTTCAAAAGAAGTCCAGAGGTAGTTTCCTTAGGCTCGAGCTGGCAGCTCCAGGAAATTATCTGGGACCCAGCCACCTTCAGGCACTTCGAGGATGTGGTCTGCATCCCTGAAATATAAGATGGCAGCTGGAGCTCCAACCACCACATCCCTTTCCCAGACTGGAAGCGAGAGAACGGAGGGGAGGGGTGCCTCTGAAGGACACACTGCCAGGAGCGCCGTATCCCTCCCCTGTGTCCCAGACCACAGTGAGGATGCCTGAGGCTGTGGGAGACACAGGCACTGAAAGTCAGGGAGAGTGGATATTGGGGTAACAACGAGCAGTCTCTGCCACATCTGCTTTAAAATGTGAGCTTTCCATGAGCAAAGTACAGGTCCTAATAGTAGAATTCTGTAGAATTATAATTCTAGACCATCAACTTATCATTGATTCTGATCTTTTTTTTTTCATTTCAGACCCATTATCTATTACCACCCAGGAGTATTTAAAATAAGAATCAGCCCTGGCCGGTTTGGCTCAGCGGTTAGAGCGTTGGCCCACGGACCACAGAGATCTGGATTCAGTTCCCGCTAAGGGCATGTACCTCGGTTGCAGTTTGTCCCCGGCCCTGGATGGGGTCGTGTGGGTGGCAACCAGTTGATGTGTCTCTCTCACATCGATGTTTCTCTCTCTCTCTTCCTCCCTCTCTCCCTCCTGCTCTATCTGAAGATAAATGCAAAAATGTCCTCGGGTGAGGATAAATAATAATAATAATAATAATAATAATAATAAATAAATAAATAAATAAAATAAGAATCATCCCAGAAATACACTGTACATTGTAAGAGCCCTGAAAATGTCTCTGTGAATGCAGACATTCCCAAAGACATTTTCTGTCTCACAGAAACCAGAATAGGTATCTTCAAAAGACCTTGTTGTCCGTCAGATTTTGCAAACCTGATCCCCCATCAGTTACATGAGGAAAGTTAGCTATTTAGTGAAACCCATCTTATCATGTGAATAATCACACTCTAACACATCTGTATCTGAATTTGAAATGTCAGCTGACCAGACTTTCCTAAATTGGTGCAATCTCACTGATGGCTGTAGCAGACTAAAAGAAAGCCAACATACAAATCTCATAATGGGCCATGTTTTCCCTTTCGAAGCCTCATTTCAGACACTGCTGTGTGTCTCGTGGAGATCCCTCTGGGGAGATGGTCATGGGGTTTTTGTTCTTTCCCATAAACTGACTTCAACAGCTGGAGATGTGGGCAGATGTTGAGTGACAGTCTTCTGTTGTTGAACATGAGTCAGGAAGAGAATTCATTGTGCAACAACACACATTTCTCATCTTTCAGATGCCAAATGTTCAAAGCATGAAAATACCTCAGCTGGTCACTCACCAGGATAAAATTGGCAGCGTTCCATTCATGAGCTCACACCACAGAGGTGACATCACACGCCAACCAGGAGGGCCTGTGCCATTTATAACCAATCAACCAGGAAGCTTAAAAGAGGCAGCTTCTCCTTGGCTGGGCCTCACCCCCCCCCCCCCCCCCAGTCTGCAGGGCTTGCCTGCCGAAGTTTACAGGAGCAGCCCAGGAATCTGAGAGTTCCATGGAGCTGAAAAGTAAAACATGTTGGGCACAGGGGTTGAATCTAACTATGTACCTTATGAGCAATGAAACTGCCATAATAGCAAGGGGTGTGGCTTCCAGAAAGCTGACACCATATGTCACTCACCCATCGACATTCACCTCCAACCCAGAAGGAGCAAAGGAAATCTCTTCCTCTGTTTTATATTTTTCCCCCTCTGAGTTTTCAGGGAAAGGGGAAAATTATAAAATCAGGAGCCTACATATCCCCTGAGACATTTAAATTTAAGCTGGACCAAGCATTACCCGTGTATCACAGGCAACAATTTCACCCTGGCAGGGAAGTGGACTAAGTGACTTAATGGGTATTTTCCATCTCTAATTTCCATGATTAAAAGAAAGAGGTTGAGAGGGGTACATGTGGAGCCTATTGTGAGTTTGCCAATGAATCCTAATTTAGATCAAAGAGAGTCTATGTGACACTGAACCATAAACACCCTAGTGTGCGTTACTTCAAGGAAGTTGTTAGTGTGTCCCCGATGGCTATTATGTGATATAGTTGCGCTCTAGAGCCTGCATCCTTTAATTACTAATATAGAAGAAAATCCCATATAAGAAGGAGGAATGTAAATGAGACCTCTGCTCTTTTGAACATTTTATGCATTTGCCAAATTAAAATTTGCTGTGGACTTTGGTTTTCCCTGATCTCTGTTGGTAGTGATCATTTGGCTGGTGGGATTAAATCCGACTTTCCAAAAACTATTTCCGATCAGTGAGCGGATTTCAGATCTTTATGTATGCTTTGCACTGAGACTTGGATCATCAGAACCAGATTGGGAACAATTTCTTTGAAGTTTTCAAAGGTAGGGAAGAAATCCTCTTTTATTCTCATCTTTCCTCGTGCGGAGCGTTGTTCAGGGCAAGCGGAGGGGCCACAGCTGGGGGAGGGGCCGTGGGGACCAGAGGCTCTGCGTCATCCCGCACATGAGCGCCGTCCCCAGCACACGCGTGCAGCTTCTGTGCAGAGAGGACCGCGCTGTGAGGATGCGGGTCTGGATCTGTGAGCACAACCACACTCGCTGACGTGGGGTTCGTCCACGCTGAGTTTTAAAGCACAATTTCAAGATGAGGACAACCACAAATGTCAATTCGAACAGCACGGTTTTAATGGTATTTCCTTCTCTGGGATCCTTCTGCCCTCAGCTCATGTGTACAAAAAGAGGATGGATAACTTCGCACTTAAATTAAAAGCTGCGTGTAGGACCAGGCCCTGTACAAAAGTAAAGATAGTTATTAGACAGAATGATTACTGAAGGTATTAACCATTCAGGGAGATCTGCTGTGCTGGAGACTGCATCTTGTTCAATAAAGCAAACCCCTTCTTTGCCATCTGTCTCATACTACAAAGAGATAATAATAATAAAATCATTGCTTAATGAGTAAACTAAGTAGAGGATAATTCCCTGGTAGATCATATTGATGTTCTTCTCCAAAGGATGCCATATTCTCAATGAGGCAGAGAACACAGGGGAGAGTGCGTGATCATGCACAAATGGGAATGCCTAAAATCAAAAACCAATGCAGCATATGTCAGTATTTAAATCCCCATCAAAGAAACATCCAACTTTTCAGCTGTAACCCAAATATAAATTTTCCTTACCCTGTCAATTAGTAGATTACAAAACTTCTGTAGCAGGAAGACCATTCTGCCAGCAAAGCCAGAGTGTTTGGAATGGGTCCAGGTCAGACAGATGGTGTGGAAAAAGGGTGCAATGAGACGTTCCCTATGGGCAGAGTCAACTGTTCTTCCATGCAGCAAATGTAACCTTTGAAGGGCGGGGCCACAAGGTGAAGTGGGTCTCCCACACAGCTGGAGAAGCAGACACACGTCTAGAATCACCGAAGCTGTCAGTGACAAGCACAATGATGGGCTGGCGTAAGGGAGGCATTCAGAGAAGGAAAATATGCAAAACGTTAAATAATTGGAAACCTTGTTCTTTGGCACCTAAAAGTGTCCCCCTACCCCCACCCTAAGCCGATGGGCATGAAGAGCCTATCTTCTCCAAGTAAAACATGATTGCTGAATTAGTAGAATAGGAAATGTTTGCTGTCTTTGGAATGCTGGCTATCTTATAAACAGTCAAAGGATGTACCCACAAGGGGAAGACAGAGGATATTCGCTATACTATTACTAAACACCACCTGTACAGCTCACTGTCTGCACACGTGGCTCACTTACAAACAGCTCCGACTGAGCTGCACAGAAAAACCTGATTCAGAAGTTGATAATTAACGAAGTTATTATACATAGTAATAATCATAGCCCACTGAATTTATTTTATTTATAATATGTTTTTTTTTTGTTGTTGTTGTTGTTTTTAGAGAGAGAGGAAGGGAGAGAGAGATAGAAACATCAATATGAGAGAGAAACATCGATCGGCTGCCTCCTGCATGCCCCCCACTGGGGACCGGGCCTGCAACCCTAGGCATGTGCCCTGACCGGGAATCGAACCGGAACCTTTCAGTCCCTGGGGCGACGCTCAGTCCACTGAGCCACACCAGCTGAGCATAGCCCACTGAATTTTAAAAGTGAGTTTTAAAATTTAAACACTAAGATGGGCAAAGTGGGAGGAAATGGAGACATCTGTAATAGTATAAACAATAAAAATTAAGTTAAAAAATAAATAAAACATAAATACTGATGACTTTCTAAATTTTTTTAAAGAATTTAAATGTCCTGCCCTGGCTGGTTTGACTCAGCGGGGTTAAAGTGTCAGCCCACGAACCAAAGAGTCTCAGGTTCAATTCCAGTCAAGGGCATGTACCTCGGTTGTAGTTCGGTCCCTGGCCCTGGTCTGGGTCGAGAGGGAGGCAATCAATATGTCTCTTTCGCATCAATGTCTCTCTCTCTCTCTCTCTCTCTCTCTCTCTCTCTCTCTCTTTCTCCCTCCCATTCTGTCTGAAAACAAATGAAAAAATATCCTCAGAGGAGGATTTAAAAATAAAAGCAAATCTACTTCATTAACTTAAATGTTTTTAGGTAAAAGTAACCAGCCACCAATAATGCATCTCATACTTTACATGTGCCAACTTACTTAATCCTTTAAATAATCCTGAAAAATTGAATTGTTCTCATCACTTTAGAGGTAAGAAATTAAAGATCCAAGAAAGTACCTGGCCAAGTGGCTCAGTTGATTGGAGCATCATCCCATACACTGAAAGGTTTCGAGTTCAATTCCCGGTCAATGCACATACCTAGGTACGGGGATTGATCCCTGGTCGGGACATGTGCAAGAGGCAACAGATTGATGTTTCTCTCTCACATTGATGTTTCTCTCTCTAAAAATCAACAACAAAAAAACATATCTTCAGGTGAGGATAAAAAAAAAAAAAAAAAAAAAAAAAAAGATCCAAGAAAGAAACCTAGCCAACTCTGGCAGTGACAAAGCACTGATGTTCCAATCCGCAGGGTCTGTTTTCTCTGCACTCCATTGCAAGGACTTGGCTCGTGGAGCATTACCGTGCACCACGAAGGGACTTGTGCCCAAGTGCAAGTTGGAGTCTTAGCTTTAGGCCATTTTTGCAGGTGTTCCTGCATGACCAGGAAATGCTTCCACCTTGATGCCTACCTTCTGCCAAGTGAGAGACAGGCACTGAGTAAGGTGGTCATGGCACTTTTGATCTTCATGGTGCCCTTCCTCCACCTAATCGGATTCTTTCCCTTCTTTTATTTTTGCACACTCACAGAAGTTTCGGGGGGATGTAGGGGTGCTCTATGTTGAAACAGTGTGGAAAGGAAGACACTTGAGGCTATTATCCTGATGATGCCGGACTAAATTATTTTCAGCTGCTTTAGCAAAAAAGGACATTGCCTCCATACAGAGGCTGGGTTTTCTTTGACATGTTCTTGATGGAACAAAATAGGAGAGAATTCTACAATGTCCTATCTACAATGCCCCCTATTAAAGAGAATATAGCCCTGGCTGGTTTGGCTCAGTGGTTAGAGCGTTGGCCCGCGGACCAGAGAGCCCTGGGTTCGGTTCCCGCTAAGAGCATGTACCTTGGTTGCAGTTTGTCCCTGGCCCCGGGTTGGGGTTGTGTCGGTGGCAGCCAGTCGATGTGTCTCTCTCACATCGATGTTTCTCTCTCTCTCTTCCTTCCTCTCTCCCTCCCACTGTATCTGAAGATAAATGCAAAAAAATGTCCTCGGGTGAGGATTAAAAAAAAGAGAGAGAGAGAGAGAATATAGACCTGGCAACACTTTTGATGCTATAGAGATTTCAGAGCCAAAGCACAGCTGACCCACCAAGCCCGCAGTGAAATTTTATGACTAGCACCACTGTTTTCACTTCTGAACAACCCATAAGAAAGATGATCCAATGATTAAAACAACAATGAACATGGTCATCAGTTTAAACGTCAATCCAGGCCCCTGCCCTATATTTAAACCCCGTGAAGAGAAGGGGGGGAAAGAAAGCACAAAGCCTCATAGAAGTAACAATTGCTTATTTTAATGTTGGCAACGTATAAGTGACAATTATGTTGTTAATTGATAGTTATTTCAATGAGTTGTCATCCATGTAGATTGTTCAGATTAGCAATGTTGTTTTTGCATGGTGATTAACCACTGAGTAGCTGCATAAAAACTGTTGTGTGCTATGGTAGATACATTCTAACTACTCAGAGGAGAAAAGAGACAATCCCTTTAAAGATACAGATGACTTTTAAAACAGGCTAGGAGATGCAAAGTCTTGTTAAAATGTAATTTTTAGCAGAATGCTAGATTAATGAAATACAATGTTTAACAAAAGAAGTTTCTTTTTGTGTAAGTAAATTAATTAGACAGAAGGAGGTAAAGAGGGAGAGATAGTTAGCACATGGTTACTGAGCAAACCAAGGAAAAGATTAGTCCTGCCTAAATGAGGCTAACAGAGCCCACATTTGTCCCTGGAACTCTCTCTCAAATTCAGAGCTGGTTCCCTTTCAGGACTAGAGATCGGAGCAAGTACAACCCCAAAGAAGTCTGTCCTGAAAGATTTACAATAAATTCACAGCCCAAGACTAAATAGTAATTGTCAACTCCACATCTAAGAAAACAAAAACAAATAAACAAAATCCTCTAACTCTTACTTAAGTTTTCTGTGGCTTTCCAATCTTGCAAGAACAGATTGAATTTCGAAGTTTCTCTACTGTATAGAAGCTTTAAGCTATAGCCATTTTATTAGTAACATTAAAATGTGATCTCAAAATCTGCGGGCAGCCCGCTCAAGGCCCAAGAGGCCCCTCCAATCTCCCGGGGCAGTCCTGGCCACAAGGTGGCAGCTGCCAAATCTTGGGTAGAGTGACCTGCTGAAACTAATCAGAGTTTAGAAGCCATATTATAGTTTCTGCATGAAATTGGACAAAAAGCATTCAAGTTATCAAACTTCTCTTTATTTCCTCTTAAATTAGGTCAAGCTACAAGCCTGGGAATAATTCTTGTTAAATCAGAGCAATATTCCTTTTCCTATCAACTATATGTACACTTCTTAAAACTCACCTTTTTGTGGTCATTTGCATCTATGTGGTATACGTACACTTCTCCCCTCCAACCCAGTGCCTCTCAATATGGGCACTACTGCCCCATTTGATGGCACAGGTGGACCCAACTGGGTTTAACATGCCAGAATTAATTCCCTTTCTTCTGATAACTGGACTCTGATTTTCCTCTGGAGAACCACCCCTTATATACACTATTCCCCGTGGACTGAGAACGACAGTCACCGACTCCCAGGCTCAGGGGTGGGCACGTATCTCGGGCCTAACCAGCCAAGTTTTTCCATTCCTCTGGCCACAGTAAAATGGGTCAAGGATGATCACTGAACCCAATCAGTCCAGTAAGAACTGGAAAAAGTTCCCATCTTGGAACTCTTTTGGAACTCCTAAAAAAAAAGAAGCACCTTCTTTAAGGGTTATTAGGAGAATGTAAGCTCAGAGATGCCGGGGACCACCACATGGAGAGAGCCTGACTGAGAGGCTTACACAGAGCAGAGTGGAGAGAGATAGAAGGGGGAGTCTTACAGGGGCATAGGTTAGCAATTTGGTGACTATATGTTATTACTAGGATTAAGCAAAAAAGTAAATATATTGTAGAGAAAGAAAGAAAGTTTTCTCACTGTCAGAAAAAGTCAAAAATAAGGAAAGAGCGCAGGCTAACTGAACAACCCTAAGATTTTGGATTAGAATTGGAGGTACTAGTATGAATTCATGTTTTCAATTTCTATACCCAGATAGACACAGAAATAAACATAGATGCATGTGCATGCATGGGTTAGCGTATGTCCTAGCCTTGTCTCCTGAGGAGGTCTAGACGCAACAACACCCCCGTAGTAATGAGCACACCTCACCCAGACCTTGGGTTCTAAATATCATTCTCCAATAAAAGGAACCAGGGCTCCTTGGAGAAATGATTGGTTTGATGGCTGGGGTAGAGAAAACATGAGTCTGTAGTATCTCATAGTGCTAAAAAGTAGGGAAGGGCCCCAAAAGGATGGAGGCAAGTCAAAGGGCACGAAAGAACTCCCTCTGGCTAGAGCTACAAGAATATGAGCAAAAATAAATAAATAATGAGAGTACTGGATTATAATCCTAGTATAAAAGTTTATAAATCCATAATGATATCAATAAATAACTGAATAAATAAATAAATGGAGAAGGGACAGCTCTTCTTACAGAAAAAAATGTCAACCAACAATGTAGATCGAATAAGGGAAATAGAAAATTACTATTAGAATAATATAGTAATAATTGTTACAGACAATATTCATCAACTGTTTCTCAAATTAGTGGGCAAAAGTTTGAGGAGAAATAAGATATTTGCATAGTCTCAAAGCATCTCCCCCAATATATTTATTAATTATAAAGGGAGATGTAATAACTTTTCTTTGGAGAAAGTCAGTAGACGCCACTTCAAATCAATATCACCAGAACATGGCATCCTGACACCACACAGTGAACTGAGAGGAGTATATCATTTTTGAGGTATTCTTATTACAAATGCATGACCTCAGTCTAATTATGAGAAAACATCAAACCCAAATTGAAGGATGTTCTATAAAATAACTGACCAATACTCTGTAAAAGGTCAAAGTCACGAGAGACAAAAAAGATTAAGGAAATGTCACAGAATCAAGAAGATGTGGCATCTAAATAAGATGTGAGATCCTCGATTGGATGCTGGAACAGACTTTAGTGGAAAAACTGGTGACATTCAAATAAAGTCCTTCATTTATTTGCATTGTCCCAGTGTTAATTTCTTAGTTTTGATCATTGTACTATTGTCATGCAAAGTATTCATGTTAGTGGAGGCTGGGTGAAGGGACATGCTTAACTTTTTTTTTTAACTTATCTTTATTGTTGAATGTATTACAGATGTTCCTCATTTTTCCCCCATTGCCCCCCTCCTCCCTATTCCCGCCCCCCTCCTGCCTTTCCCCACACTGTTGTCTGTGTCCATTGGTTATGCATATATACATATAAGTTCTTCGGTTTATTTCTTCCCACCTCTCAACCCCCCTTCCTTTGAGGTTTGTCAGTCTAACAACCAATTTGTACTTCTTAATCCCTTCACCTTTTTCATCCATTCCCCCAACCCCCCTCCCATCTGGTAACCAACAAAATGTTCTCTGTGTCTATGAGAATGTTTCTGTTCTGCTTGTTCATTTTGTTTGTAGATTCAATTGTCGATAGATATGTATTCATTGCCATTTTGTTTGTTCATATTTTTTATCTTTTTCTTCAAGAAGACCCTTCAACATTTCATATAATAATGGTTTGGTGGTGATGAACTCCTTTAGCTTTTCCTTGTCTGGGAAACTCTTTATATGGCCATGGATTCTAAATGACAGCTTTGCAGGATAGAGTAATCTTGGTTATAGGTGCTTGCTTTTCATCACTCTGAATATTTCTTGCCACTCCCTTCTGGCCTGCAAAGTTTCTTTTCAGAAATCAGCTGACAGTCTTATGGGAACTCCCTTTTAGGTAACTAACTGCTTTTCTCTTGCTGCTTTGAAGATTCTCTCTTTGTCTTGAACCTTTTGCATTTTGATGATGAATGTGTCTTGGTGTGGGCCTCTTGGGGTTCATCTTGTTTGGGACTCTCTGTGCTTCCTGGACTTGTATGTCTGTTTCCTTCACCAAGTTCGGGAAGTTTTCTGCCATTATTGTTTCAAATAGGTTTTCGGTTTCTTGTTCTCTCTCTTCTCCTTCTGGCACCCCCAAGATGCGAATGTTGGCACACTTGAAGTTGTCCCAGAGGCTCCTTACACTATCCTCATTTTTTTTTTATTCTTTTTTCTTTTTGCTGTTCTGATTGGGTGTTTTTTGCTTCCTTATATTCCAAATCGATGGTTTGCTTCTTGGCTTTACCTACTCTACTACTGAATCTGTGTAAATTATTCTTTATTTCAGTTAGTGCCTCCTTCATTTCTGACTGGTCCTTTTTTATGCTCTTGAGGCCCTCACTAAGTTCACTGAGGTTCTCACTAAGTCCATTGAGCATCCTTATAAGCAGTGTTTTGAACTCAGCATCTGTTAGGTTGCTTATCTCCGTTTCGCTTAGTTCTTTTCCTGGAGTTTTGTTCTGTTCTTTCATTTGGGACCTGTTTCTTTGTCTCCTCATTTTGGCTGCCTCCCTGTGTTTGTTTCTATGTATTACTTAGCAAGAGGTACGGGGCTAGCTGAGACCAGATGCTGCTTGTTTGAAAGAATTTAGGAAAAGCTGAAGCAGGATCCAAGACAGGCCAATCCTATGGTAAAGCAACTGGCAACAGCTTGGGTGGGCCTGAAAGTTGGGTGGGGCGGGGCCTCAGGGAATCACCAGGGCGGGGCCAACAGTGTGAGCCAGGTTGCTGGAGTCCCAGATATGGCGACATCTGCCGGCCCAGGGGAGGGCTCACCAAAGGAACATCAGCCTCTGCCAGCACATCTGTCCAGGAGAAAGCCGCCTCTCCAGCCCTCGCTCCAGTGCCAAACAGCTCAGTTCTTCCCCATATGACTCTGGTGCCTTTCAGGCTCCCTCCCCCACTCTGGAGCCTGGAGGGTGGGAGTCTGAGTAAGTCCGTGCGCGGGCCCTTTAAGAGGAGCTGCCGGGGGCTCCAGCCGCCTCAGCCTCAGTTCCCGCTGGTTTTTCCAGCCAGAAGTTATGGGGACTTCTCTTCCTGGCACTGGAACCCTGAGCTGATCGCCTGGTGTGGGAGGGGGACCCCTCAGTCCTCAGGGAGGACCTTCCCATCCGAGGTGTCCTCCTGATTTTTATCCGCCACACGTGGGTGTGGGACCAGCCCGTCGTGCCTCCGCCCTCCTACCAGTCTCGATGCGGCTTCTTCTTTAATTTCGTAGTTGTAGGACTTCCATTCAGCTTGATTTCAGGCGGTTTTGAATGATGGTTTTCTGTAGTTTAGTTGTAACTTTGATGTGGTTGTGGGAGGACGCGATACCGCGGTTACCTTGACCGGAAGTCTATTTTTGCAGCTTCTCTATAAGTTTAAAATAATCTCAAAACAATTTTTTAAAAACTATAGAGGGTGACAACAGAGGGTCATTGAAGGTGAAAGGGCAGTGGGGTGGGGGGGCTGCGAGCAGAGACCGGGGCCTAGTAACATCATATGCGCTCCTGGACCAAGCTATGACAGAAGAAACTCCAGGGCTTTGGGGTTGTTAGGGAACAATAGTACAAATAAATGTACTATACCTAACAATATATTAAATTTATTTATTTTTAAAATGTTTTTTAGCCCAGCTGGTGTGGCTCAGTGGTTGCCCAAGAGGTCACTGATTCGATTCCCAGTCAGGGCACATGCCTGGGTTTCGGGCTCAATCCCTGGTGGCCGGCGTGCAGGAGGCAGCCGATCGATGTTGATGGTTCTCTCTCTCATTGATGTTTTTATCTCTCTCTCCCTCTCCTTCTAAAAAAACCAATAAATAACATTAAAAAAATTTTTTTTTATTGATATTTAGAGAGAGAAACATAGGATTGAGCCCGCAACCCAGGCTAGTGCCCTGACTTGGAATCTAACTGGCAACCTTTTGGTGTTGACACAACCAGCTGAACCACACCAGCCAGGGCACAATATACCACATTTAAATAAATAGAGCAAATGCACAGGCCATTGAGTAAAAAGGAAAAGGGTGTAGCAAGGAGAACAGATAAGATTTACATTCTACAGAATGTAGAATAGTATCACAAGTATTTGAAAACAAAACAAAACCTTGAAATGTTTGTAAGTATGCCTCTCCAATTTGCTCAACACTTCTGAAGACCACTCTGGGTTATCACCTGAATTCACTCCTTGCATAGGGATGGTACCTGCCTAAACAGTGTGCCTGAGACATGCAAGAACACTCAGCCTAAAATATCTTTCTGTTGGCCCTGCCACAGAACATGAAGGTCACAGCATCCATCTCTTTTTGGGTTAAAGCCTTGAAAGTCTCCACTAAAAGGTAAATGCTGCGGCCCAATCTATAAATATTCATCCAGGTTGTATTGGAAGAGTAATATATTATCAACCATGAGCAACTTAGCACCAATTTATTAACCGGATTAATTTCTGCCCTCCCCCCTACCCCGGGAGGGTTTTGGAGCAATGGGACAAGAAATGTTTAATGAAGATCTAGGAGAGAGGAAGAAGTTAAAGTCTAAGGAGAGAGATCTGGACAGTGTGCTGACTTTTGAGGTCCAACTCAAAGGTACCAGGTAGAGAAAAGTGAGAAGAACAGAGAAAAGAAGTAGAGAAAGAAGAATGCCACCATACCAAGAACAAACGTACCCCACATTCCTGCCTGCAGCCACCATTTGAGTGATAACATCGGCATGGTTCAGGGGCACATCGGATGAGGGCCACCATGCATGGTTATGCAGGCTGCTTCTGAACCAGGCACAGCAGGGACTGAAATCCAGCCCAAGCTCCCCCTGCCCAGCCCTGTATCCTGAGGGAGCTGCCTCTGCCCAGAGCAATGCCTTTCCCTAATTGTTGCAAATGTTTGCAGTGCCAGCCCTTCATCAAAATAATTTTCAAGCCTGTTTCACCCATGGAGGGACAAGAGCATGTTGATACTTCCTGGTGGCACAATCTTCTTCCACTTTGGGGGATGTGACAAAGGACCTTGTTGCCTTCCACAACTGTGCACCCAGGCCACTGTCCCCCTCCTGACACCCAGGCTTGTTCCAGAGGAGGCAGAGGACAGGAGGCTGTAGCTCAGGAAAGAGCTTTGCAGCAGTTCTCAGTTCTTTCCAGTGACGGGGCTGCAGGAGCCAAGACTACTCAGTGGAGTCTACTGGAAACTGTGCGGGTGCTGATCTGTTGTTCGGGGTGGTTACAGGAGAGGGCAATGGAGGAAGCTTCCATTCTACCAGAATCCTGTTCAACAAAAATCGAAAATAAAACATCTGTATCCTATTTTCTGCTCCATTATTTACTGCAAAAAGTACGAGAGTCAAAGTTAGGGAAATCGCTGTGCCCTGTGAATTATTTCTCCCCACTGTTTTCAGAACCGTGGCACTTTGCAGGATGGCTTCTAACATATTTTGACAAGAGAAAGTGACAAGTCAGTACATCATCTCTCTTTAGAGCAGTATGGAGAGGCTCGGAGAAAATCCCAGCTGGCCTTAGAGTTTCTTGCCTGATGAAGATAGTGAGCAAATGCTCATTTGGGTTTTGCCCAAACTCCTTTCTGCAGCTTTTTCTCTGGCCATCGGTTGAAGTTGAGGTTCACTCCGGACCAGGGAGCTGCCAAAATCGCTGCCGCCTCCACAGAGCACCGAGCGCCCTCGGTGAGCCCAGGCGAGAGTTCAAATTCCCCTCGTAACAGGAAGGTGGGAGACTGTCACTAGCATTATGTCCTTGGGTTTTTCTCTCAGTATTCCCAATCAATGACATAATGCAGGTGCTGAATATAAAAGAGGCAGCACCTAGGAGCTTTTAATTCAAGGCACCATCTGCCGTTAAGCTTTTCCTCCCAATAATCTGCTCCTGCCCAAAATATTTGCATAGGGTTAGGGTATCATTTCTCCAAATGGCCCTGCTAAATGCAAGCAGGCTACTTTGGAAGGAGAGCACATTAGAAGCCCTCTCCTTGGTCATGCAACAAATACTTAGTGACTGCCTACGACACTTAACCAGGTCTCTACTGAGCCCGGAGGAAACTTGCTAACCAGAATAGACTGTGGCGTCTCCTGTCTCATTGGCCTTTATCTATCCAGTTCGTTTTCATCTTCAGCTTTCGTCACTCCTGCAGGAAGCCTTCCATAAGCCCCATCTCTGGTTGAAATGACTCTCTTCTCTTCTCCTGTAATGTTCTGTGTGTACCCCTATGCCACTGAACTCTAAAAGAGGACTCCCAGTTCCCAGGATCTCAATTAGGGGCAAAGGTTAGTTTACATCTCAACATCTCCTTTCATTTGCATTTCAGTTGTAAAGGATCACATAAAAATAACTTCAAACATCGTTCTTAAGCACTTACTCCAGGGAGGGAAAAACTGATATTCATTGCACAAAATCTTGAAAAAATCAAGTCTACATTGCTCATAATGGCAAATGTGGTTGTGGGTCATGAATCTGGTCTAAATCACTGAAATCCATAAAAATAGTTACAGCTTGTTCATAAAACACCTCTTGCGAGACTTTGCATAAGAAACTTTAGAAGGTAATGAAACATCTGATAATGGGGAGAGCTAATTAAGTCTGGCAAAGACTGGCTAGGCTCCGCTTTATCATCTAAATTCAGGGTGGCACGGGCGCTGCACCCCTCCACACGACACTGCACCCCTCCACACACGCCGTCTCCACCCCAGGTCCCAGTACTGATGAGCAGAAGGACTAGGCCTGCTGCCACCAGACTTACGTTGCCCAGATTTTATGTTTGGAGTTTCACAATGTCGCTTCTCAGGTCTTCCTGCACATTTTGGAGTTACCAAATAGAATGATTTCGACAACTAGAGCTTATAATAGAGAATCAAGACTCTTGAATCAAGACTCTTGAAGGGCTCAAGTCCCATGTGCAAAATTTGAAATTAAAACCAGACCTAGAAATCACAGCGAAAGATGTAAAATGAAAGTGAAACAAAAGCGGAGGGGAGAAAAATGATCAAACAGGCTAAGAAAACCCTTTTGTGTCTAGTTTATCTCATAAAATATGGAGTCTTGGGGATATTCACGGTATCTAGGATTCATAAAGCCCTATTTATTCTTTCTCCTCCTTGAATTTTTTTTTTTTTTAATCTATGACAGCCTTGGCCTATGTTCTCAGGTCTCGCAGACCCATCAGCCGTTTGTACTACCATGGTATGTAGCATCAGCCTGAGCCCTGGACCAAACAGAGGCAGTCTTGCAGCATGAAGAAACACCTGCTGAGTTCTGACAAACACCACGTGCACATCTCCAAACGGAGCTGATGTTGAGGTGATAAAGTGAAATAAGATTACTGAGTGTCTAGGCTTCATACCAACCCATCTGATTTCACCAAATAATTCACAGGAAGGTTGGGAAATCCACCGATTACTGTCAAACGCACATGAAGAAGCATCACGGCAAATGTGAAGTTATTAGGTTCATGTACGGAAACTTCGCTTCCTCTGGGTTTCCCCACCCTGATCTTCTGCTCAACGTTTTCTCTGTAGAAAGGACCCTTTCATGCCTAAGATCTGTTTTAATCATCTTGAAGCAGGAAAAATAATTAGCATATATTTGTAACAAAAGGTGTATAGACATTGATGCTGCAATTATATATCGTAATAAAGGATATAATTCCATGTCCTAAGAGACAGCTTGCCTAAAAACATGTAGGAGATGATTTGGGGATGTGTTCAAGGACATAGCAATTTGGTAGTTGGAAAATAATTTAGGCAGCAAGCAATGTGGTCTACTTACCCAAACCACAGAGCAAATGTAATTAAAAGGGGGAATGGAAAATATTGTGGGTTTGACTACAAAAATTGGGTAGGGACTTTTCCTGACTGACTATAATCTTCTCTTGTTACAAATGTCAGCTGAAAGAAGTATACTGATGCAAAGAACATGAAATGATGGCAGATCAAATTTTACCCGGCTTTCCAGTAAATACAAGATGACAATCCCCAGGTCCTGAAAAAATAATTATGTCAGCATAACTAGGTCGTATCTTACTATTGCATATCACCAATGCTATACTCAAGATTAGAGGGATCAGTTATTTTTCCTTTGTTAAGGTCAGGTTCCCCAAGGGGAGTTAGCTGAGGTGGGGTAAAGGCACGAGAACCAGGAGGACCCTGGTGCCAGGAGCTGGGGACATGGGCTGGGAGAGCCAAATCACGAGCTGATTATGTAGGTGGATAGAGCAGTTCTTTGCTGTGAGCTCAGGCTCACTATTGCCAACAATTCATATTCCTTTCTGGGGTGGGGGTGGAGAATAAATTCTACTCAGTGGGCCCCACCTGCTCTACGAGGCACAGTAGGTCTTCCCAATGGACATTGTGCCGGCTGGGGCTGCCCTTCCTGGTGCAGGGAGAGAAGCAGAAGCACCTCAGACAGAGGAATAGAACGCAGGGTCCACTGATCATCAGGCACAGTGAGTGCCTAGGTTCACAATAGGGTTAGGGGTCCATGAAAATGTTTTTAATTTCTCTTAAAAGCAGCAGAATAATTAACCCAGCAATTCCACTCCTAGGTATATGCCCAAGATAACAGCAACGACATTCAAATAAATATGTGGACACAAACATGTATAGCAGCACTCTTGACAACATGCCCATTAGTGGATGAATGTATAAACAAAATGTGGTGTATCCATATACTGCAATATTATTCAGCCATAAAAAGGGAGGAAATGCTGTCCTGGCCGATGGCTCAGCTGGTTGGAGCATCGAACTGTACACCAAAAGGTTGTGGGTTTAATCCCCAATTAGGGCATGTGCGGAAGGCAACGGAATAATGTTTCTCTCTCACATCAATGTTTCTCTCTCCTTCCCTTCCTCTCTCTCTAAAAAAAAAAAAAAAAAAAATCAATAAACATATCTTCGGGTGAGGACTAAAAAAAAAATTTAAAAACAAATGGCATAAAATACTGATACATGCTACAGCGTGGATTAATCTCCAAGACATTATGCTAAATGAAAGAAGCCAGACTCAAAAGACCATATAGTGCATGATTCTACTTACATGAAATGTCTAGAATGAGTAAATTTAGACAAAGCATATTCAGAGACTGGTTCTCAGAGACTGGGAGGAGGGGTAATGGAAAGCAACTGCTTCACTGGGCTTCCTTTTCGGGTAATGTTTTGTAACTAGATACAGTGACCGTATTAATGCCACTGAATTACACACATTTTTAAATGGTCAATTTTATGTTATGTAAATTTTATCTTGATAGAAAAAAGAAAAAAAAATGAACCCAACCTGGATAATATTAAGCTTTGTACCAAGACAGTCATAAAATATAATTTTTTTTTAAAGATTTACTTATTGATTTTTACAGAGAGAGAGAGAAAGGGGAAGAGAGAGAGAGAAACATTCATTTTGCTGTTTCACTTATTTATGCATTCATTGGTTGAGTCCTGTATGTGCCCTGACCAGGGATCAAACCTGCAACCTTGGTGCAGCAGGACGACACTCCAACCAACTGAGCTACCTGACGGAACACGCGAAGCCAGAGGCGAGCAGAAGGAGCACGAGCTGTCTGGGGATGTGGGAGGAGGCAGCTGGCTGGAGAACAGTGCGTGAAGGACCGCTCATCCGAGGGGCTGATAGCGCCAGCTGAGGACCAACCAGACCACAGCAAAGACTCAGGGTGCTCTCTGAAGTACCAGTAGAGTTTCAAGGAGATTAAGATTTTTAAAAGATCACTCTGGGCTGCTATGCAGAGTGGACTATAGAGGGTCCGGAAGAGTGATTACGGGCAGCCCAAGTGAGAGGACATTGCTGGCCAGGCTGCCGACAGAGCTGTACAAAGATCCGTGGCCTTCGAGATGCTTGGAATATCAACAGAAGCAATATGGGGAGGAGAAGGTTAGGGCCACCAAGGTTAATTTTCACTTTTCTGGCATAAGCATTTAGATCACATAATGATGCTATTCATTAAGGTAAATACTGGGTTAGGGCCAGAAATTCAGAAATTGGGCTTTGAACACATAAAGTTTGAGGTACCTGCAAAACATCCAACAAAAGGACCAAATAGGTAGTTCACTATCTTGGCTGCCACTCAAGTGAGGAGTGGGGTAGAGATAGAAAACTTGGAGGCTTTCCATGTCTGCAGTAAAAGGAAATCCCCCCAGATGAATGAGATCATCCAGTAAAAAAAAAAAAAAAAAAAAAAAAAAGTGTAAAGTGAGAAATCAGCTCAGGATCAAGCCTTGAGAAAATCTGACATTTAAGTTTCAGGTATGAGAAGAAAAGCTGGCAAAGGAGAGAGAGGAGAAGTGGAAAGAGGCAGAGGAAAGTCAGGGGGTCATGGACGTCATGGAGACTGCTTCAAGAAGGGGAGAGCATCCAGCTGACCCGAACACGCGCGAGGTCAAGCAGGATGTGAATGTTTAAATGTTATAAGGTTTAGTGACAGGGAGGTCATCTTTGACCTTTTCAAGAGCATTTCAGTAGAGCGATGGGCAGACACCACATGAGAGTAACTGAAGAAAGTGGACTGAGTGTGGACACTTCCAAGAAGCTAATTGTGAAGTTGAGCAGGTGACAGTGAGACGAGCCAAACCCGACCTCACACAGCCTAGCTGCCTGCCCATCTCACAAGAGGGAAACTAAGGCAGAAAGACTTTGCCAAAAACAAAGGAGTGAGCCACCTACTGCTGCTAATTCTGAGAGCAGTGACGAGTGCGACCTGGGCCTTTCTGCAGCTGGAGGCCTGTTGAGCAATTTGATAGAAGCCACACTGGGATCCTGCTCATTTTATGATTGTTTGCAAAGGGATGGTTTTTTCTGCCCTTGCAGAGCCAAACCAAAGAAGAATTTTAAGCTTGCAGCTTGCTCCCAGCACCTCTCAAGTTTTAGGGCAAAGCCTCAAGAATGGAGAAGGTGTGATCACACTGGTCGGAGTCCAAATAGCCATCTTCAAATAATGTGGACTCAAGAAGCAAGACGTTGCCTCCTGTGAACTCCAGCGGTTCTGTGTACAGATTAAGAGGACACCCAGCACTCGATGCTACAGGGGAGCCTGGCCCCTGCTTCTGCGCATTCCTCCTCCCCAGCTGCTCTTCACCGCTCACTTCCTTCCTCCAAACCTCTCCTCCCTGTGTCCTGAGTTTAAAGTCTGGACCCAAGAATATTGCAAAAACTGTCCCTGTATCCTTTGCCAGTTGAAAAGGGAACCAGACCAGTAGAGGAACCCAGATAATACAAGGTCCTGGGTGTGGGTGGTATTGACACCCACTGCCCCTTCTGCTGCGCACCATCACCAGTCAGTATGACTTTACAGGGCAACAGTGTACATTTTCCTTCTTCATCAACTGAAATTAGAAAGTTGGTTGAACGTGTATGTTACTGTCTTGTAGTTTCTAGTTTGCATTTCAGGGTTGACTCACTGTTTCCAGTATTAGAGTAGATTTGAGAAGGCTTTGGCCAGAAAGCCAGACTCCATAAGCAACTTTTCTTACTTTTGTTTTTTCCTACCCTGAATTTGGCCTATCAAGTTATCCTTTAGCTTAACACTAGAGCCTGAGCAAGTAAGCCCCTATGTCTCTGAATATCATAAAAGGTTTCTCGGTGCCTCGGGTACATGACTGTGCCAAGCAGACAGAGGGCCTCCGCTCAGGCTCCAGCCTGCTGGAGTACGAATGTTCACACTGCAGCTGTGGACACTTAGCAGGGTATGCTGTAGCTCTTAGAGGATCATATTTAAGAAAGAAAGACAAAGCTCCTCTTCCCCAAACTTTGAAATAAAAGGGAATATGTTGTTCCAATAGAAAGAGTACAGGAAACTAGATAAACCAGGTCATTTCATTTTGAAAAGTCAAAAAGGTAATTGTAGTGATATGTCCTCAGCCTCTCTGATTATATCCTTCAGGATAGGAACTGTGAATTGATCATCATTTTATCCCAAATATTTGTTGAAGGAAGGAAATAAATGGCATCAATCCTGTAAATTCTATGAAGACAGATGCGGTACTTTGATAATCACACAGGATCTGAAGCCAGAAGATCTGGATCTGAGTCCACATTCTCTAGCATTTGCTATGACTCTGTGTGATTCTTTACCTAAGCCTGAACTATAAAGGGAGATAAGGTGTATTCTGCCTTTCTCATAACATCAGGAAGATCAAATGAGGTTATCTGGGGGAAAGAAAAGTAAGTGGTAGTCAGAAAGCGGATAGAGGTCTGTTACCACCACTTCTATTTAACATTGAGCTGCCAATGCAATATTTTTCAAGAGGTTATTAGAATTGGAAATGAAGAGACAAACCTTTTCTTATTTGAGAATAATATGACTGTCTCCATAGAAAACTTTATAGAACCTATAGGCAAACTATTAGAACTAGCAAAAGATGTAGAATTGCTAGACAAAATCAATTTACAAAAATCAATAGCATTTATATAGACCAGCATTGATCAATTTACACATTTAACTTAAAAAAGCCTATTCTGCCTGGCCAGTGTGGCTCAGTGGATTGAGCGTCGTCCCATGGACTGAGAGGTTCCGGTTTGATTCCTGGTCAGGGCACGTGTCCAGGTTGTGGGCTAGATCCCCAGTGGGGGGCATGCAGGAGGCAGCCGATCAATGTATCTATTTCACACAGATGTTTCTATCTCTCTCTAAATAAAATCAATAAAACCATATTTTAAAAAAAATGTTTTAAAGCCTATTCTCCAAAGCAATAATTTTTTTTTTTAAAGCTACATAGAAATAAATGTAAGAAAAGGCTTGTAAAACTTTTGAACGAGAAAATAATATTAACTCTGGCCAGTCTGGTTCAGCAGTTAGAGCATCGGCCCGTGGACCAGAGAGTCCTGGGTTCGGTTCCCGCTAAGGGCACGTACTTCGGTTGGTTTGTCCCGGGCCCCAGTTGGGGTCATGTGAGTGGTGACCACTAGATATGTCTCTCTCACATCGCTGTTTCTCTCTCTCTTCCTCCCTCTCCCTTCCACTCTATCTGAAGATAAATGCAAAAATGTCCTCGGATGAGGGTAAAAAAAAAAAAAAGAACATTTTATAAAAGGATATTAAAGTAGACTTGAATAAATGAAGATAAAGAATGTCCATGGATAGGAAGATAACATTCTTCTTCCAAATTAACCTATAAACTCAATGTAATTCAAATAAAAGTCCTAACATGACTTTTCAATGGTTCCTGACAATTTGATCCTAAAACTCATAGCAAGAGCCAGAGCTCAAGAAGAGCCCAAACTATTTCTGAAGGACAGGTTAGGGGTGGGCAGGGATTTGCCCTACCAAATGTGAAACCGTGACAGACATGGTATTGACCTGTGGCCTCAGCACAGGGAGGACAGAGAGGAATAAAGGAATAGATCGACACACAAATGGAAACTCGAGAAATGACAGAAGTAGCGTTACAACAAGTAGGGGAAGTTGGGCCATTCAGTAAACTTTGCTAAGACAACTGGTTATCCATATGGAAAGCAAACACTTTACACACAAGCAAAAATTATTTCAAAGTGGATTAACAAACTAAATTGAAAGGAAAAAAAACCCGTAAAAGTTTATTATTTTTTTAATCCTCACCAGAGGACATTTTTTCATTTTTTGTTCAGATAGTGGGAGGGAGAGAGGGAAAGAGAGAGAGAGAGAAACATCGACGTGAAAGGGACACATCGAGTGGCTGCCACCCGCACGACCAACCAGGGCCGGGGACAAACTGCAACCGAGGTACATGCCCCTAGCGGGAACCGATCCCGGGTCTCTCTGGACTGCAGTCCGACGCTCTAACCACTGAGCCAAACCGGCCAGGGCAAAACCCATAAAATTTTAGAGGAAACTATTTTTATGACACTAGGCAGAGAATTTCTTCAAAAGACAGAATGTTCCAACTCAAAGAAATAAAACACCTGTAAAACAACACACACACAAAACACCATAAACAAAGTTAAAGGGTAAGCCTCAGACTAGGAAAAGATATCATCTGCCCATATACCTCCAAAACACGTACCCAGAATTTATTTAAAATGTTTAAAAAATCAATACAAAAGTGTAAATAACCCCAAAAAGCAAGAGGGCAAAGGATTCAAATAGGCAATTCCCTTCCGAGGAAACATAATGGATTATACATTTAATGAAAATATGCTCAACCTCACCAGCATACAGGGAAATGAGAATCAAAATCAGGAGTTATTTCACATCCATCATGTGGAGGCACACACACACACACACACACACACACACACACACACACACTATATATAAGTGGCAATACTGGGGGTCTCTGCAAGAAAGTATCTCCCGTTTGAAGTCAGCGTATGCAGCTGACTGGCTGATCAATGCCTATTTGAGTTGGGACAGGGTGGGGACAGAGGAAGAGAGCACAGGGCGGAGACAAGAGGCCACACAGCGCGGTAGCCTATACTCCCAGCCCCTGGATGAAGTGACCGTGGAAGGCAGTGAGCTGGCTTGAGCCTCTTCACAACTTTCCACCCAAGAGGGCTGAGAGGCTGGGGGAGCACCATACTAAGGCAGGAGCTGAATGAGAATTTAAAAAATGGAACAAGAAAAACACGCATTGTTTCTGCTACAGTTAATGAATGTTTGGTTACGCCTACTGGTATCAATCTCTTTATACACATGCTTAGTTTTTCTGATTCCTCTTTAACTTCTTAGTTACACTGGCTTTTCTCCCAGATGAATTTTAAATCATTTTTTCAAATTCCAAAATAAAATTGTATTATTTTTCACTGGAAGGCCAAGGAATGGGGGAAGGTGTGGGAAAGTGAACTCCTATGCACTGCTGGTAGGAGCGTAATTTGGTATGTACACTGTGCAGATCGATTTGGCAACATCTGGCAAATCAGAATATTCTATTGGCCAGTTCTAAATACATACCTCAGAGAAACACACGCACAAGGGAACATGTCAAATACTCCACTGCAGCACTGTTTATAATAGTTAAAAATTGGAAATAACCTAAATGTGCATCAAGAAAATGGATAAACTGTGATATACTGATTCAGTGAACTACAGCATTTAAAATGAATAATTTAGAGAAATGTGTTAACACATGAACACATCTCAAAAATGACTAAAAAAACAAGTCCCAAAAGGTTGTGTGCAGTATACTATTTATATAGTTTCAAAAACATGAAAAAAATCTTATATATGCACACATATAATAAGCACATTAATCTACTCATGGTATCATTTCGATAAACATCAAATTCAGAGCAGCAATAACCTCTGTGGGGGAAGGGAGAAAAATGGAATAGACAAGGCTATATAGATTTCAACTATAGCGAGAATTATTTCTTTTTAAAAGAAAACAAGCCAATAGTTATAACTACAAAGGCTGGATGGTAGATGCACAGGTATTTGTTATAGTTTCTATATTTATTCTGTACATTTGAAAAGCTTCATAATAAAAAAAGCACAATACAAATGCTAGCAATTTTGTTAATAGGTGTTTGCTGACAACTAGATGGATCTAAGTTAATGAACACATTAATACAGAATGCAGATAATTATTTCTGAGTATAGGAGGAACACTGATTTCTCCAAGGCTTACTTAACTATGTGCCAGGCACTAGGGGAAGTAGTTTACATGCATGAACTTATTTAATCCCCTCTATGAGCCTAAGAAGATGATACTATTCTACAGATTAGAAAACTGAGGCTGAGAGTGGAAAGGTAGTCAATGTCATATAGCTAGTAAGCAGCAGAGCCAGGATATAAACCCAGGTGTGCTAAGTCTAAAATCTATGCACATTATACTATGAAAGTTACTAAATGATTCAAGATGAGAAAGCCACAGAAAGTTACCAAGAGTAAAAATAAAAAGATCCAAGTAACTAAGAATTTTTTTTAAAATTTTTTTCTTTTATTGTTGAGAGGGAGATGGAAACATCGATGAGAGAGAACATCGATTGGTCACCTACTGCATGCCCCCCACTGGGGATTTGGCCCACAACCTGGGCATGTGCCCTGATGGGGAATCAAACCGGCGACCTCCTGGTGCGTGGGTCGCTGCTCAACCACGAGCCACAGCAGTCGGGCCAATTAACTAAGAATTTTTAAAGGATCAGGGTGTGAGGAAGACCAAGTGGGTTTACACAATTACAAGTGAGACCCAAACCAAACCTGAGTCCCAATACCTAATAAAAATATAAAGGAAAGACCATGTGGTGTTAGACATAAACTATAAAGCTAACGTTGGCAGAAAGTCACTCCTTAAGACCAAACACAGACACAGACAGACACAGCCCTTTGATAAGAGTGCGCTCAGACTGTAGATGGACTTCTAAGCCTTTTAATCAGCTCTCTTGGGCACATTTCATTGGCTCTTCAAGGTCCACCCTGGCTCACTCAGGCTCTCCACTAAATTCCCCTTCATCCTAATGACTCTTCAGCACTGACCATGAATGACTCTTTGCTGGTATTTTCTACAGGACCAAGTCATCAATTTCAAACCACTGTACTTCAATTGAGAAAGAACTGTATTTCAGATGTTTTAGTTGGCATTATGTGGTACAAAATAACAGCCTCCCAAACTTAAGAAAAAAACTAAAGATGGAAGTGGGGCAGTCTCTGTAAGGTTTCAAAGGTATCTTAAGGAACCCAGGAGCAAGAAATGCAGAGAGGCACAGAACATTGGAACAAAAACTAGTTCTCGGGAATTCAGGCAGTTGTTTTCTTCATCCTTTCTTCTGGGGTTGTAGATCTCTCACCTTTGCTTTATTCTTTCTGCTTCACATGCGTGTTCCAAATGTAACCTGATTCCAAATTCTCAGGAGAAATCATCTAATTGGCTCAGATTTGACCAGATGTCCACTCCTTGTCCAATCATCTAAACAGCTTGTCCCTGAAGGTGGCAGGAAGTAATATTCAAAGAATGGGACGTAAGTTAGGCAGATACCATATCTACTCTAACACTGCCTGTATTTCCGTTGTCTAGTCATTGGAGGCTTAGACATTTTTTGGAGAAATAACCTGCATTTATTTGATGGCCTTTTCCAATTTAAGGTTGGAACCACTAGATACTAAATTTTACCTTTCAAATTGAAATGAGCCTAAAGATTCGTTGGCTGGCTCCAAGGAAAGTTAAAATGGGCTAGAATTCTACATCAGGGTATAATTTCAAGACACTTTTTTCGTGCTTCATTCTTTTCTTTGTATTCCATCCTCTCTATGAAGCAGTCACTTCAGACACATTGTCCACTATCAATTTAGATTCTATGGTTCACTTTCCACATTTTTGCATTAAAAACAAAATTACCCCTTATATTGAAAATCAATGCATGAATCGTAGTCAAACAATGGAAACTCCAAAACACTGGTCCTTTCACAGAAAAATGAAATCTCCAGAGTTAATAGGTGTGAAAAAAATACATACCATTTATTGAGTCTCTACTATAAGCCAGACACTATGCTAAATGCTTACATTTTAATCCTCACAACAATCCTGATGGATACTTTTGTTAGTTATCCTTTTTATAATGATGAAAATTAGGTTTCAAGGCAAGAAATCTACCCAATTATCACACATCTAGTATGTAGTTTAATGTGGATTTAGAAGAGAACCAAGGAAGTTAAAAGCTGGCAGAGGGGGAAGAAAGGCTGAAAGAAATAGAGACCACCTTTTCAGCACCTTTTTTAACACTAAAAAATTGTCTTAAACATATAATAATGAAATGGTATGAATCAAGTTACATGACAGCATATACATTTTTTAAAACTTCAACTCCAATTTTGTTATGCATTTATCTCTGGGTAGTTTAGCGGTCATTTAAATTCTCTTTTCTTAATATTCATCAATGTGTTACTTTTACAATCAGAGAGACATTTCCAACTTTTCTCAATCCTGACTCAGCCACCCATCTGCCCATCTTTCTTTTTAATGTTTTTATTGACTTTTAGAGAAAGTGAGTGGGAGTGATAGACACATCGACCGGCTGCCTCCTGCACACTCAAGCCCGAAACCCGGGCATGTGTCCTGACCGAGAATCACACCGGCGACCTCTTTGTGCATGGGTCAACACGCAACCACTAAGCCACACCAGGCTGCCCATCTTTCATCTCTTCAAAACCAAATTTAATATTGTATGTTTGCTGTCTCCAGAGCCTCTTCTCCTATGCCCTCAATCAACTACTTTTACCAAAATACTCTCATCAACTGCTTACAAAAATCATTAGGCAACTCCTTATTGCCAAAATCAACAGCCATTTCCTGCATCTTATCCAACTTAACCTCTACGTTGCATTTGGTGTCTGTCACCATCTTGATGCTTTCTATGGTATGAGTCTCTTTAATGACTCTTCTTCCTCCACCAGTTCCGTAAGTGTGGCTGTTTTCCAGGACTCAGACTTTAGCTCAAACATGCACAGGCAGTATTTTAACACCCTGACCTTGAATGAATTTCAGGTGCATTCTTGTAAGATCTGTGGTCCCGAAAAAATTAGAATCACTGGTAAAGATTAAATTCTGAACTCCTTTGCAATTTGACAGCCCCTCCTCCAAAACTTTGACACTCCATTTCTCACAAATCCCCTGGTACCTCTATTCTTCCCTTTTTAAATAATAAACCACACTCACTTTTGCTAATGGCATTTCCTCTGCCTGAGTTTCCAAAACTTCTCCATGCAGAATGCTCCAAGTTTCTAGAGCACTTTTTATCTGCCACTAAATTTACCACATTTGATGATAGACAAATCTATCTGAACAAGAGGCCAAATCAATATACCTTTATGTCTCCAACACTAACTAAAGGTGATTTCACTAAAATATAAATCTCGTTACCAATAATCAATCAATTTGTTTTGTGCTCATTGTCAGACAACAAAAGAATTACTCATTCATGGCAAAAAGTTTTAAACATACTATTTAGTGAAACAAATAGTTCTTTTACATTGAAAACAAATTTTACTGATTTAATATCATTAAAACCGAATGACCTAATAGGTAGCATGAACATGTCAACTTATGTATTTTAAAACCAAATGTTATTAGTTAATACCTCAAATTGCAAACATTGAATACAATAAAATTTTTAAAAAATATTTTTTCTTTATTGATTTTCGAGAGAGAGGAAGGGAGAGGGAGATAGAATCATCCATGAGAGAGAACATGGATTGGCAGCCTCCTGCATGCCCCCTGCTGGGGATGTACCCTGGTGGGGAATTGAACCAGTGACCTCTTGGTGCATGGGTTGACGCTCAACCACGGAGCCACACTGGCCAGGATACAATAAAATTCTTAATAAAACAAAAACTTTGGGATTATGAGCAGTCAGTATTAGAATATGAACTACAAGAAAGATGCTAAGTGGATGCTTGCTCTATTTAAATGATTCTAATCCAGGAGTGTTTACCAGTCACTTGAGAAGCTGCTATACAATATATACTCCCCATCCCAAGATGTAGATTTAGTAGGTAAAGGATGAAGCTAGGCCTGTGGACATTTTAAAATGTTCCCAGCATTTTTTGAAGAATACTGGCTAAGAACTATTTTCCATGAAATTTGTTTGACATACCTTCAGTTTATATGCACACATTTAATACTTAAGCAATTTCACTATTTGAAATATCTTAAGCATTTTTGCTACTTTGCCCAGTTACTTACAGGGAACCGGACTTTTTGCAGTTAAGTTTACTCCTTTAAAGCTTTATATGCTTTTGATTAACTGAATTATTTTCAAAGTCCTTAACTCTCAAATCTACAGAAAATAACATCTTCTTAAGTGGTATTTTCATTAAATTAAGGTGTAACGTACAGACACCTAGTCCACTAGATGAGTATGTTTTGATAAATAGGAATGAATTCTATGTAAATATATTGAATATGCTTTAACTGCTAGCTTTTACAAAAATAAAGCAATTAACAAAAATAACTATTAAAGATTATAGAGGGGTTAGCAAAAGTAGGTTTACAGTTGTGAGTACATGAGTTTATTATTGTATTATTTATTATTGGTATTATTTACCATATAAACCGTTAACCTACTTTTGCCCACCCCTATATCTATAATAAATATTACACTAACACACAATAAATTTTACAACTAGAAAAAAATGATTTCAGGGTAATTCTTCAAATATTACGCTTCCAGAGTATATTAAACATTTTTTAATACAAAAATAGAAATATTTAAACATCACCTGTGCTGAGGTTGAATACTTTGATTTGTTAGGTAAATACCCAAAGTTCAATGGCATATTTTTAGTGAGCATTCCAAAAAAAAATTCAAAAACTTAAATAATTTTCAAAATTATTTACTTTCTCCATTGTATTCATGCTCTAAGAACTGATAAAATATGCTTGAAAACTCATGGATCAAAAACACTCTATAAACTTACTATAAAATTTCAATATTATTTAAAAACATCTTTACTATCACTGGTTTTTTAATCTCCTAACTTAATGAGTATTTTGCTTAGTGAGCAACTTCCTAACATAATCCTCTTCACACATCCTAAATAAAAATTTTAATTATCTAAAGGAGTTTGAAGACTCAAATTCTAATCCTTATAACTTCAAAATAATTGTACATTCCATTAATTTCTGTAATTCCAAGTCTATTTCACATCACAAACTTAAGTTTCATTCAAAAAAAACTTTATTTGTGTTTATATATATATCTAGAGTTGTCCTATGCATTCAAAGATATTACTGACAGTGTCAGATTGAGCCTGGAAAACAATGGAAATCTTTACCCCCCACTATATACACGTGGAGAATTGGAGCTTTAATTTAAAAATATCTAAAATACAATCATGTTCATACTACTTTTTTCTTTCCTCCTACCCTGCCTTTATCATAATTAGACATACACAAATTCAAAACATAACCTTTTCAAATAACTCTTGCTATTTTGTTACCAGAGTTTGGCTTGTTATCTTTTACAAGAATCTTCATGTAAAATTCAAGATTTTGATAAATCAAAATACTCTGAACTGCTTTAACAGGAAGAAAAAACAAACAAGGTTTGCAAAATGGCATTGGTAAACTTGATATTACTCAATGTGGACAAAGAGTTCAAAGATTTTTTCCAGAAGTTTTACTTAAACTTATTCTTAGGTAAAATATCAGTAATCAGCTGGTACCTCTACTCTTCTCTTTTTAAGTAAATATACCTGTTTAAGATCAGTTTGGTGTCTAAAATCAACAATAGGCAAATAAAAGGCCAAGTTGAAGAAAAACCACACAGATTTTCTTACCCCATACCACCGCAATATTTTAAATGCATAGGAATACAACAAACTCAAAAGAAAAAAAAAAAATAGTGTTTTATTAACTACCACACTGTTATAATACACTTTAAACGTACAATAAGGTAGCCTTTAAATTTGAGGTGGTCTTAAGAATAACAAATGAACAGAATTCCAAATTTTTGAAATAGGTGAACTGCTGCAGTTATAGGTATACATTTAGGAAAATTGTATAGCTCTTACAAGACCAGCAATGAAACTTTATTTTGTACATTTTTAATAATTGAAAATATAAACAATAATTAAAAATAAAAAGAAAATACAGCATAATAAAAAACATACGTTTCTCAATTAAATGTACTGAATACATATAAATTTTAAGGGAAGAAGCAAAAAAAGAAAATGGTTGATATTTAAGTGCAGACTGACTATCTAGACAAAAAAAAAAAAAGACTTAAAAAAATATCATAAAACTGCTAGTTTTCTATGACTAATATCCATATGGTTGGAGTATCGTCACTATGGAAGTGATTTTGTTATGTTTGCATATGTTATACTTTACTGGTAATTTACATGATGGCTTTTAAGGCCCTGGCAGACATATGGTTTTTGGAAACAAGATTGGATAAAAAAGTCACTGCTAAGACGCAATACACCTTATTTTTTTGGTCCTCCAATATGCAAGAAAGGGGATATCTCACTATAACATTTTCTTACCACCCAAATGCCTCAACCTATACATTTTAAACTTTTTTAAACATTGGTTATATTGCCCAACTTCGTTATTGAAAGAATATTAACAAGACATTATTTTGGCAAATTAAATCTTAAACATGGCTTTTCAACAGGATTTAAAAGGTGACTATCCCTAGAGTTCCATGTTAAAATGTAGTTTTCAAAATCTTACAAGAGTAATGCTTAAAATATTGTACAGTTAACCTAATTAAAATAATTAGCTTCAAAATGACAAATTGATAAGCTAAGTAAAGCCTACACTATGTAACATTTGCTTGGAAACTTGATTTGTCAGTTATGCATAATAAAAATTCCAGTCATCAAGAAAATTACAAAAATTTTTTTTATCATAACATGATTTCTTTCACCCACCAACTTTTTTTATCTTACAATAGATAAATACCAACATGTTCTCATTTTTACACTAAACCACACAGGATTGATGCATTTGGTTAGACTACCATTCGCATTGTTAAATTCAATTTTCTTTATATAACTTGGTAAAATTTCATTTCTTCTAGATTCCAAAAGTACCTACAAAACCCATGCAATTTTACCATTTTTAATATACTATGGAATATCATACAAAGTAAGGCATTTCAGTGTCATGTATAACCAAGTTACTGTCAATCCAAAAATTTTTGCACATCAATAAAAAGATATCTAAGAACTTAGGAACAATATTCTTCTCACTACTGTATAAAAATAACCACAATGAATAAGTATTTGTGTAATATTTACTCCATTGTCTCATTTCCAGAAACTGTGACAAGCTGTAAAGGTATTTCAGTGTTGGTAAGGATATCTTGATTGCTGGTGGTGGAAGTATTAACAGTTCCTATCCCTGAAACAGAACCTTGTTGAATATTTGCAAGGATAAGTGTTGTTCCTCCTGCAGTAATCAAAGTATCATCTCGTGCAGCTTCCACAGATGCCAGCACTGTACTGCTAGAGTGAATACCTTTTTTATTCTGATGTGTTTTAATATGTTTGGCAAGGTGATCACTTCTCATAAAGCGTTTTGAACATTCTGGACAAACAAATTTCTTCTCACCTGTTAGAAATAAAATTAAATTACTTAGTTTTCAAAACTCAACAATTGACTGATAATTCCCTGAGAAAGAAATTAAGCCAACACTGACAGGTAAGGACAGGAAACAGAATTCAACTTAAATTGTATTAGTTTCATGAGCTGCCTCTACAAATTTCTCTCACAGAATATTTCTCCTCAAAATAAATGTCTGTACTCCCCCCCCCCCCCAGATAGAGTGGGAGGGAGAGAGGAAGAGAGAGAGAGAGAAACATCAACGTGAAAGGGACACACCAAGTGGTTGCCTACCGCACAACCCACCCAGGGCCGGGAACAAACTGCAACCGAGGTACGTGCCCTTAGCGGGAACTGAACCCAGGTCTCTCTGGACCGCAGGCCGACGCTCTAACTGCTGAGCCAAGCTGGCCAGGGCATCATCTTTACTTTTTAATGAAAAGTATCTTCAAACTTACTACAGTCTGCCATTCAGATAATATTTTAATACCTCAACTATGCTAATAGTTTGCTTTGAAACATATTACAAGATATCAGCTAAAAAATGATCATCTGTAACATACAGGAAGGTCGTCCTCAAACAAAACTTTTTGTTCAAACGTTTTTTTAAAACGACGAGAAGAAAAATAACTGACTTCTAGCAGAGCCACTGTGTGTGTGGAGTTTGAAAATTCTCCCCACGTCTGTGTGGATTTTCTCCAGGTACTCTGGTTTCCTCCCACATCCCAAAAATGTGCACATGAGGTGAACTGGCATGTCTGCACTGTCCCAATCTGAGTGAGTGGGGAGTGGGTAATGTAAGGGGGTCTTGTCCAGGGCTGGTTTCCACCTTGCACCCAGAGCTGTTGAGAGAAGCTCCAGCCACCTGCAACCCTAAACCTGGGATAAGCAGGTTGGAAAATCCTCTTTGTTTTTATTCATCATATATATATATATATATATATATATATATATATATATATATGATGTTTTATATAAAATCTCATCATATATATATATATATATATATATATATGTGTGTTTCAATGTTTAATATTAGAAGTGTTTTGGGTCTTTATTTAGAGGTGCAGTGATGTTTTCGTGACTAGAAATATGCCATAAGAACTCTTGTTTATATCAATTAGCCTATGGTAAAATTGTTTTTGTTATATCATTTCACTTACACAGTTTTCAAGAACCTACTGACATTGAGGACTCACTATATTCCTTTAAAGAAAAGTATAGTTTTAAGCTATATTTAAGGTGTTATTAACATGTTGTATCCATGATATTAAACCTCCAACTCTTATATCTGAATTCAAGTAACTACACAGAGGACTTCTAGGTTAAAGCAAAGATGCAAGCTTGAGGTCCACTAAGACTGAGTAATCCCAAGAGATGGCTAGCTGACATAATTCAGAGCAAGCCTAATATATCATAATGTTAAAGTTAATAAGACCTTGATACCTAAATATATTTTCCAACATGAATAAAATATTTTAATACAAAAGATAGACTAAATTCTATTATACTGAAGACCTACTATGTAAAAGGATTAAAGCAAAAGGCTAGCCTAAAAGAAATCCAGAGAGAAATCCATCAATAAATCTAGTATTTTCTTTCTTCAACATGCCTTATCTATCTCCTGTTCCAGTATCTCTACTCTAGGTAGGTCCTCATCAGACCTCATATCTGAATTATACTGCAATGACGACACCCTTGTCTTTCCCTCTCTAAACCAACAAATCAATGCCAGACAAACCTTCCTTAAATACCAAATTTTAACACAGTACAAAACTTCACCACTGTAATAAGTGGTATGGGAATGCAAGACTAACGTGCAGATAACTAGGATTATGGTTCAATCCCACTTAACAGAAATGTTTTATATAAAATCTCATCTTCACTCATGTCAAATGGTCTCTCACCTCTTATATTCACATACGAACGTTCTTCTGAAAGATATTTCCAAAATTTCTCTTGGAACATTAGTCCTGAGAGATGTTCCATGGCAAATGGCACAATGATCAAAGACGGTTGGGAAATCCTACACATACAACCACCCTCCCACACAGAAATACATGGTACTCGTTAACATTCAATTAAAGGTCCTAAGAGGTGCTGCCTTGAAGGTACATGTAGTAACCCTCTTTAACCCAGTGTTTCCCACACATATGATCATAGACGTTTTCCCCCTTTTACACTGCTTTTTCTATTCTGATCAAATTTCACTAAGGAAAAGTCTGTTATAGGGTCATGTTAAGGTCTACTATCCCAGCCGACTGCCCAACAATGCCTTACTATCCCAAGCAATAATGATTTCTGCCTCTGAGCATACTTAATCTACTTTCTTATATATTGTTCGTTATAGTTACAAACAGCTCATCTGTCTACCTACCTACCTGATGAGAGAGAGAGAAACTAAAACAAGTAGAGCACCTAATACGTATACTACTAAACACTTCACAGATTATTTTATGTAATATTTAAAGCAATACAAGAGGTATAAAAACAAAGTCAGGGACAGCTTATTTGCTTGATCTAACAGAGTTCATGGATTTGAATCCAGATATAGGAGACTTCAGAATCCATAATGTCCTCCATTTCCCCATGCTTCTTCCTTCTAAGCTCTCTAGGGACTGTAAATACATTACGTGTTTTTCAATTCTTCAGTGTTGAGCACAGACTGATGAACACCTTGATCATTACATGGCAGCAGGAAAACACTATCTCTAAGTTATAGTAAAATAGGATTCATTGTGTGTCATTCCTAGGTCCATTTCATGTAACAACTACACACTATACAAAAACAATTAAATGAAAGAATCTTGACATCAACAGTGCCTTGGTTATTCCTTAATGAAATGTCTTTTGCTTACCTCACAGATATTAAAACAAGAGAAAAGAAATTATTCTTTATTAAAGTGTTGACGAGGATGAAAGAATAAGACAGATCAAAAGTAAAAGCAGACAACTAATTTAAAACATTTAACAGAAACAATAATAGCATAAATGTTGCTTAAGATATTCAATAATGTCAAAACAAAACAACAAAAACTAACTAAAAAAGAAAAAAAAAAGCTAACCAAAGTCTGTATAAAATAAAACGTTATTTTATAAGATAAGTCATACTGGCTTTTTTAGAATTAGTGTTTTTAAATTGGTTTTAATGAAGATAAAATTTTATGTGATTGGTCACATTTTTAAAATTCAGCTTGGTAAGGTATGTTAAAAAAAAAAAAACTTTCAAGGTAGCAGGTAGCCCTATAATTCATTTTTGTCTGTTAAAAGTAAATATTAGTAACCTGTATGTGTTCTTCTGTGCCTCTGTAATTCATCACTTCGAGTAAATCTTTTACCACAGAACATCCAGTTACAAACAAAAGGGCGCTCCCCAGAATGCCAACGCAGATGAGCTCTCAGATGTGAGGTCTTCCCATAGACTTTACCACATCCTGGTATGTGACAAATATGTTGCTTCTTTTTCCCAAGATTGGTACCTCTAAAAAACACACACAGAATAATATATACTTATATGAAAATATTCAAATGGACATTACCACTTATATCATATATTCCCATGTTGAATTTCAAATAGAAAACATTATCACCATGAGGTCAATCAGAAACTAAGACCAATTAAAATCAATTTAAATAAAAACTTATAATGTCTCAAACATGTAAGTTTTACATATTAATTTTACTTAAAAGTTAACACAATTGCTGTCCAAGTGTAAATATGTTCAAGTATTATATAATTTAAAAGGACATTTTACATATAGAAAAATGTGTAATAAAGCTATTCGTTATTCTATCAGAACCATTCACAAATTCAATGCATAAACCCAATCCCAATTTAGTTGTATGGGAAACTAATTCATCTACTCAAAGTCATGCTGTCAGCTCATTTAAAAAGGAAATAAACCAAGCATGAGTGAATAATCACAGGTACAATTAAAAAGTAGATAGGCACCTTAAGCAGACTTTAATTAACATGATTCAAGCATATTTATTCATGTATTTGTACGGCCACACCCTGAATATACACTGGAGAAAGTTAAAAAAAAAAAAGAAAAACTGAACAAAGCTTTGTCTTAGCTCCCTTAGCACTACATGAAATAAGCATAAATAAAAATTATCTTTAAATTCCCTTCGTATTAACCATGCAAAGATACCCAAAATTATACATCAGTGATATAATAAAATATAGTTTCTCCACATCGCAAAATTTGACATTTGTTAAATTTCAGTATTAATACCAAGAACTGGGTTTGGTAGACATATGCTTATATGGGTGAACAGAGGTATCTTAGCCTAAGCAAAAAGAAAAATGTTTCAATTCCAGAACTGATATTCAAATAATATTAAACACTACTGAAAACATTACTACTATTCAAGCTTTAAAAAATATTAGGCTATTTACTGAATAAAAAGTGAGTTTATAAAAAACATAACATTTTAGACTCATAAATTTTGCAATGTTTCTCTGAGATTAACAAAGGTACATTTAAGAACCATCCCCAACTTCCCCTCCTCCCCCATTCTCAGACTAAGCTATATAGCCTGTAAAACTTCCATAAGCCTGAGAATCCTCCTGTATATACCTATTTTTCAAATTTTACTGGAAAATGCGTATTTCCCCACATTTATATTTTAATGTACTCACACTCAGTAGCATGTGAAATTGCCATAGGACAAACAGTGCTAAACGGTGCAGTGCTGGCTGTTAGATGCCATAGGTGTTCTGAACAGGGAGACATCAATGTGGGCTCCAGTAGTTAGAGAAGGCTTCGTGGAGGAGGTGGGTAGGATTTAGATAGAAAGGAGGGAAGGCATTCCAGGCAGAGGAATAGCATAAGTAAAGACAAGGAGGAGTCATGCTGTTGTCTCAAGGGCAAGGATGTCATAATCTAACACAATTCTAGTTTCTGCTCCAGTCCACCCCCAATTTCTACAACTCTCTTCAGAGCTGAGTTGAGTGAAACAGGTTTTTCTGGCTCACCTGTAATGCCAAAGTTTTAACCAAAGCAATATGGTTTCCATTTAATTTAGCTTTTTAAATTAAGTTTATTCTTAAATAGTCCTAAGAAAAAGAGCAATACTTGTGGCTACTGGTGCACAAACCAATTTTACATATTGTGTTCACCATAGCAATTTCACAGAGAACCCAATTCAGTTCACTGTTGTACTCATAATTTCTTGCCTCTCTTCTAAGCCTACCACTCAGGTGAATCAATGTGCTTTTATAAACTCCAAAGTGCTATTTTATTAAACTTAGCAAAATTTAACTTGAGAACACTAACAAAGCAAAAGATTATAACATATTACACCAACAAATCTGGGTTCTCAAAGAACCAAAAAGCCAGGAAAAGATAAAAATATTCCTCATTATTAAAGGTATTATAGGTATTCCTCATTATAAGGAAATAAGAAGTATTCATTCTTTGGAAATGGGACAGGCATCTAAGAAAGAAAATAAAAATAGAGATGGATGCACACAAATATATAATTTAGGGAAAAGCTCAAAACTCAGGTCCAAGTTACCATTTAGAAAGGAAATTTTATTCCAGATAAGATCTAAATATGCTAGATATGGATTTATGGCATGTGATATAAAGAAAGGAAAAGAACTGAAGTAAATTTCTCAACAAATTTCAGGTAACAAGATTTAGCCTTAATTTTTCTTCATAAGCATTCCTCTATATAACCTGAAAAGCGAACAATTTCAAGTTTCTACTATTCTTCGGTGCCTAAGCGTGCTCCAAATAATTTAATAATGCCAAGACAGAGTGACAGAATACATAAACTAAAGGTAGAGGGATTAAGAAAAGCTAAATAAATCAAGTCTTTTCTTTTGCTTGGGATGGGAGAAACGAGACACAAACTGAAACACTGACAAAAGAGATTTTGCAAAATAACTTATTTTAAAAATATGGACTGATGTTTAATCTACACAAAACCTACATAACAATGTCTTTAGAATGTATTTCACTTTATTAAAATTATTTGTTTCTTCCACTAGAGTAAAAAATTTCTGAAGGTTGGACCTGCTTAACAAATATTGGCCAAATGAATACTATTTTTTATATATAATAATATTTTACACCTTGCTCAAAAGGGTAAACAAATGAAATTTAGTTCTTTAAATTAATGTCAACTTATACATTTTTAAAAAAGAATATGACTGAGAAAAAAGGCTAATTTAAATTTTTTTAAAGTATCACGTATCTCACCTTTGCAGAACACTTTGGAATATTTTGGATTTACTATGTATGTTATGCTCTGGTCTGCAGGCCAACGCTCTAACTGCTGAGCCAAACTGGCCAGGGCTATATATGTTATGCTTTTATTAATTAGATGCAGCAATGGTCAATGATACAATTGTGCCTACCATATATATATACTAAATTTTGTCCAAATGAGCTCTAAGAAACAATACAATGTTTGTCTTAAGAATGTCAGTTTTGATTGCTTAGAATAAGTTATTTTAAAATGAACTCACAGAACTTCTAGAATATAAGTACTTTTATAATCCTCATGATTGAAAATATTTTAAAAAGCGTGATAATAAGATAGCTCATTAAGACTGATCAACTAAAATTGTGGGCTAAAACAAGTTTGCAACCTTTAAGTAATTGAACTCATTCGTTACCTGCATAACAATGCATTTTGCAAACCACTGACATAACGCTGAAAAGCAATGTAAAACCAGAAAAAAATATCTGTGTATGACAGAGTTAAACACAAATTAACAGATTCACAAAAGACATAAACAATTCACAAAATAAAATTTTAAATGGTAAAATAAACATACCAAAAAATGTTCTATCTCACAAATAAAAAGTATACTAAATAAAACAATACTGAGGTATTACTATTCATCTGTCAGACTTTAAAAAGTTTGAAAAAAATGATAAAATCCATTATTGGCAAGGGTGTGGAAAAGTAGATATTCTCTCATATACCACTGGTGGAAGTAATAAATTGATACTTCTAGCAGACAATCCCTTTGATCCAAGAATTCCACTTCTGCCAACTTACACTGATGAAATAATCAGACAAACGTTCAAAGATGTGTGAGGATTAGAATGACAATAAACTTCCCAAAAAAGATGTTCTATTTTTATGCATCCATACAATAAACTACTATACAGCCATAAAAAAATTGATGCAAACTATGTAGACTTGGAAATATGGTCACAATTTTCAAAATAAGAACAGACATGTAAAGCAGTGAGAATAAAATGATTGTACTTTAAAATATATGTAAAGTCTGGAAGGACATATATAAAAATGTCACAGTGGTTATCTTGAAGTGGGGTAGGACTTTGGTATTCTTTTAATTCTTCTATACTTCTGAATTTTTATGTGCATGCATTAGTTTAATACATATATTTTAAAGATTTTCATTTTAAAGAATAAGTAAAACAGGCCAGACCTTGATCCTCAATTAGATCTGACTTTCATAAAAAATTATCTTGAAAGTTTCTCTAAAAATGAGTCAATTTCGGAAGTTACTGCCTAATTAGAATTCCATTTACTTACTTAAATTGACCAAACTATTTCAAAAATATAAAATTTCAAACAACCGAATTATTACCAGTAAACACAAATATCTAAGCATTAGATGCAGCAACAAATCCACTTAGGAGGCAGTACAATACAGTGGTAAATTTCTGGAGTAAGTAACTGGAACCAGATACCTGTTGCCTGCGCTCACACAAGTCACTCACCTCGCTATGCCTCTCTTATAAGATTATCTAGCAACACAGTAAGCGCTCAATGTTATAAGTTATTATCATTACTATAATTTTAACAGGCTGACCAATGTTGATCTTTCAACTCAAAGGCAGATAAAGTCTGTTATATCAAAATCATTAACTGTATCAATAGCATTTTCGTCTATTTAATTAAACAATGCATTTCTGAGAGAGATACATTAAGGCCTTTCACTATAACTGGGGATTTGGTTAGTATGTCTTTACAGTTCTCAGTTTTTGCTCTATACATTTCAAAGATGTAGGGGAAAGATACCATTAACTACTAAATCTTCTTGGTGAAAACTTCGTATTATTTAGAAATATACCCCTATCTATCCATTTGATTTTCTTTTTGTTAACATTTGCGTAATCAAAATAAAGCGGGATTTGATGTCTTTAAATATGATCTGAGTCTCCACCCCTTAATTACTAAGCTTAATCCATCCACATTTAATATAATTACTGATCTGTATTGAGTTTATCCCTGTCATGTTATTCTGTCTTATTTTTAAAAACACTAAACTGAAATATTACAGTTTTAATTTTTTAAAAATTCCATCATTAAGGCTTATTATTCATTTGTTGAAAATGCTTATAGTTATTATTTCTGAACTTCTTATGCTATACAACTGCTATTCTCAAGCTAAGAATCAACTTTATAGCTGTATTTAGGCAAATCCCTCTGCCGATTTGCAAACAGGCTGATACCTAATATGGGCCTGTTAAATGGCATCTGTTACACTGCTTCCAAAAACTACAGCCAACCAAGTAATTTTAGTTTTAAAAACGGTGTTTAGATCGGAACGTTTTAATTTCATATATTTTGTTCTCTTAACTTTTTCTGCCACACTCATACATATATACACACAAAATGATCATGTAATGAATATCCTAAAATTAAGTGATATGGCATGCAGTATTTCAGAAATTAGGGTGATGATATAAGCAGTCTTTTAAAAAATATATGTTTCATATGTGCATACCTCCCACCACCTTCTTTACAGTTGGGACAGGTGCAAGCTACCCTCCGAAGTCTTTTTCCTTCTTGATGTTGTTGGTCCCCTTCTTCATCTACCACCTGTACTCTTAAGTGTGTAAGATCATTGGTATTCAATGTAGAATCACCACTGAGCTGCCACTCTTCAGGATCAGGTTCTTCTTCCTTGATCCTAATATCTAAAGAAGAAAACAAATACAGATGAGAAGCAGCCCACTGGCCCAAGAGATAGCATGAGATCTGAGCCACAACTAAGGTAAAGTGAATACTATGTGAAAGTCAAAAAGCATCTGTTTATGGAGCATAATCATCACTCCCTGTTGTGGCTTAGTCTTTCAAAACAATCTCTTTTATTCTAAATATCAAAGATTAATCGAAAAGGGGAATAAAGCCAGAATGAGCTTGCTGTTTTAAAAGATTCATTAAGAAAAACAAGTGCTTTTTTGAGCAAGGTCCGTTATAAACAATCTGAAACTTCAATTATAATTGTTTGATTAGGCAAAAAAAAATCCAATGGTTAATTCAGATTGGAACAAATTCTAAACTTTAAACCTCTCTTTCACAACCTGTATCAATTACGCCTAGTCGGTAGGTACCATGTGAATGCAAAAAAAAAAAAAAAAAAAAGGTGGCATTCACTTGAAACTGCTACTCACATACTTGAGCTTTAAAGTAAATCATTACTAAAATATTAGAATGGCCACAATATCACTGTGGAAGGAGGCATAGAAGTATGAGAGGCAGTTTCTATTTTCAAGGAGTTTTATTATAAACCAGACTGGGAAATAAAATGAGCAACAGTGAGGAAGAATGAATATGGCAGGAAGTTGTATCATTTTCTCAGCAGAGCTAAACACCTTAATTTATACTGATAATGGATACAACATAATTTTCTACTAGAAACTAAGAGGTTTTCTTTAATCTTAAAAAACTGAATCTTTTTAAAAGAAACAACACATACTTTATAATGAACACTGAATATAACCATTTTCAGTAGAACAAATTCCTACAAATTTTTATCTTGATTTATGCAAACTAAAAAAAATTTTTTTAATTTTAGAGAGAAAGGAAGAGAGATGGAAACATCGATGAGAGAGAACATTGACTGGCCGCCTCCCAAATGCCCCCCACTGGGGAACCAGCCCACAACTTGGCCATGTGCCCTGACCAGAAATCAAATGAGCGACCTCTTGGTGCATGGGTCGACACTCAACCACTGACCCACACCGGCCAGGCACAAACTAAAAATCTTAATGAAAATTTATTATTTCAGATCTATATTAGTCACTAATAATTGGGCAAAAATAGCCTAAAAATATTAACTATACCTAAAAACACTTAAATTTATACCAATGAAAACTAAAATGTATAACCAACAATCAAGAAAAAATGGCTCAGTTTAAAACTAGTTTATTTTATCAGAATAACCACAACCAAGAATCAGAGGGAAATGTGGGAAAAAAGGGGACTATGGCCTGGGCAACAAAGCAGAGAGACTATCGACAGTGTTGATCACTGACATAGGAAACAATGGAGAAGGTTTAGGTAGAGGTGAAGAAGGACAGTTAACAAGCTCAAGGTTGAAGGTCATGGAGTCTAAACTGTCTGTGACACATACAAGAAAAGAAACTAGACCTACAGGTCTGACACTCAGAAAGAGGTGTGTGCTAGAGATATAGAACTTATCAAATATATACATAGTAATGGAGCTCATCCAAGGAAGTAGGTTAAATGCTTATGGGAGTCATTACAGAGGCTGGAAACACTGAAGTCCTTAAGAAGTCAGAAGAGAATGATGATCCAGAGCACTTAAAGTTTTAAGCTGATGGAGCAAAACCACCTCTTCCTCTATTACATGAAGGAAGAAAAGATATTGGCACATTCATTCATCCAATAAATAATTAGCTACCACAAACTGTGCTAGACCTCAGATGCAGAGAGAATGTGAAGGCTGGAAATTAAGGGGAAATTGGTTTCTATTTCCTCAGTGAAATAATGACTAAGAGTTAGATACATGTAAGCCCTCGCTGGGTGGCTCAGTTGGTTGGAGCTAGTTCCTTACATCAAAAGGTGGCAGGTTCTATTCCCCATCAGGGCATATACTTAGGTGCAGGTTTGATTCCCAGCAACTAATTGATGTATCTCTCTCACATTGTTGTTTATCCCCACACCCCCCCCCCCATTTAAAAGTCAATGGAGCTAGCTTGCTTGCTTGCTTGCTTGCTTGCTTGCTTGCTTGCTTCCTTCCTTCCTTCCTTCCTTCCTCTCTCTCTCTCTCTTTCATCTTGAGGGTACAAGGGCATCCCACAAAAATTAAAATGCACCTTTAAGAGAGGCCTGTTTTTTATTGTGGTTTTTTTGGTGGGAGCTTGTACAACTTCATCTCAAAATGGAGGTGTTTTTATCAAAAAAAAATAAATAAAATAATAAAAAAATAAATAAATAAAAGTCAATGGAAAAAATACCCTCACATGAGGATTAACAACAACAAAATGCCTTCACAGCAACATCCAGACTAATGTTTGACCAAAAAGCTCCACACCATACTCTAGTAAGGTTCACAAAGAAAATTAACCATCACAATTGGTAACTTGTCAATTCTCTTTAAACTGATCTATAGGTTCACTGTAATCCCAATTAAAATCCAAGGAGGCTTGCCCAGCCGCTATGACTCAGTGGTTGAGCACTGACCCATGCACCAAGAGATGGCCGGTTCGATTCCTGGTCAGGGCATATGCCCAGGTTGTGGGCCTGGTCCGCAGTGGGGGGCATGCAGGAGATGGCCAATGGATGTTCTTTCTCATCAATATTTCTATCTCTCTCTCTCCCTCTCCCTCTCCCTTCCTCTTTCTAAAAATCAATAAAGAAAAAAAATTAATAAAATAAAATCCAAGGAAGCTTTTCAAAAAAACAAAAACAATCAACAGCCTGACTTCAAACTTCACATGGAACTGCAAAGTAACTAGAATAGTCAAAACAACTTTGAAAAAGATCAAAGTTGAAGGATTCACACTACCGGGTTTCAAGTCTTACTAGGGAGCTATGGTGATCAAGACAGTGTGGTATTAGTGAAAGGATAGACACATGGATCAATGGAACAGAATGTAGTCTAGAAATCAATTCACACACATTGGTCAACTGATGTTCAAAACAAGGTGCAAAGGCAATTCAGTGGAGAAAGGATAGTCTTTTCAACAAATGGTGCTGGAATAACTGGATATCCACAGGTAAAAATCTAAATTTGTCCCATGTTTTGCAACATATTTCTTAAAATAGCACAAAATGAATCATAGATCTAATATAAAGCCTAACCCCAATACATTCAATTAAAAAGTTGTGTGTGTGTGTGTGTGTGTGTGTGTGTGTATAAAACCTAAAACTATTATACTTTTAAAAGAAAACAGGAAGAAATCTTGTGACCCTGGGTTAGGAAAATAATTCTTAGGTATTACAGCAGAAGCATAATTCATAAAAGAACAAACTGATACATTGGAAGTGATAAAAATTAAGAATTTTTGCTCTTTGAATGACACTTAAGTGAATGAAAAGACAAGCCCCAAACTGGGAGAAAATATGTACAAAGATGTAGCTGAACAAGGGCTATATCCAGTGTATATAAAGAACTCTCAAAACTCAATGAAAGAAAACCCATAAAAAATGGGCAAAAGCTTTCAACAGACATGTCACCAAAGACTCACCAAAGATGTCGATGACAAATACGAACATGGAAACATTAGTCAAACAGAAAATGCAAATTAAAACTATAATAAAATGTCACTACACACCTATAAGAATAACTAAAATTTAAAAGACTGACAATACCAAGCGTTGGCAAGAATGTCGAGGAACTGGTGGTGGGATCATAAAATGGTACAATCATCTTCGAAAAATGTTAAACAGTTACCCACGCTGCGACCCAACCACTCCACTCCTAGGTATTTACCCAAGAGAAATGAAGGCATATAAGCCATACATTTAATTGTATATGAATGTTTATAACAGCTGATTGGTAATAGCCAAAACTTGGAATGTCTATCCACAGGTTAACTGATAACAAATTGTGGTACAGAGTAAGTCCTCATTTAACATCGTCAATAGGTTCTGTGACTTTAAGCAAAACAATGCAGCAAAACCAGTTGTAACACAGGTTAACTGATATAAACAAGAGTTAAGTTTCTATGGCATCTCATCATTGTTAAGGAAATGACACGTTGAACATTAAACGAAAGAACATTATTCCAGGACCTGCTGTATATCCACACAATGGAATACTACTCAGAATAAAAAGGAATGAACTATACTGATACATGCTACAACAAGAATAAAGCTCAAAATAACTATGCCAAGTGAAAGAAGCCAGAAAAAATAAACATATATGGGCTTGATTCCATTTATATAAAATTCAGGAAATGCAAATTAATGTGTAGTTATGTACTTGCACAAATACTGCCAGTATTAGCTTTTACAAGCTAAATAAAAGACACAGCATATAGGTATCACATATCCAGATTTAATTTTAAACGCACAAAATGAGAGATTTTTATCAAGTATTTTTAAAGCTGCTCATGTCTTACATTATTTGTGATAAGACTGCAGAAAAAAAAGTACAAAATACTAATATCAAGAATAAATATGCCCTGGCAGATTTTGCTCAGTGGTTAGAGCGTCGGCCCGCAGACCAATGCATCTCGGGTTCGATTCCGGTCAAGGGCACATACCTCGGTTGCGGTTCGTCCCAGGCCCTGGTCGGGTCGTGCGGGAAGGCAACCAGTAGATGTGGCTCTATCACATCGATGTTTCTCTCTGTCTCTCTCTCCCTTCCTCCCACTCTATCTGATGATAAATAGAAAAGTATCCTCAGGTGAGGAGAGAAAAAAAAAAAGAATAAATAAAAAAGTCTAGAGAACAGAAGAAAGATCTAAAGACAACATAGAGAACCAAAAAAAAAAAAAGACAAACTGATGAGAGAGCAACCTTACTGAGGGAATGAAGATACTATAGGACATTCCTATTCCTATTGCTATTGCTAATTATCTTACTGGAACCTACAAAATACGTTTAAATAATGTGTCCTGGACATGTATACTTATAACGTAGCTTTCTTTCTTACTGAATCTGAATACAACATAGGCACATAAAACTTAACATGTCCAAATTGAACACATCTTGTATAACCACCAAAACGTCTCCTTAGTGTGACAGCATTATAAGTCACCTAATAGCTCAACCTATCAACTTCAGGTGAGTCCTGTCAGTCCATTCCCAGCCTCTCCTCTCTCTTTTGCCAATCCATCTTTTAAAAGCCTCCAAAATAAAAATTCAGCCCTGGCCAGTTTAGCTCAGAGGTTATGTGTCGACCAGTGGATCAAAGAGTCACAGGTTCGATTCCAGTCAAGGGCACACACCTCGGTTGTGGTTTGGTCCCCGGCCCTGGTCCAGGTGGTGGAGAAGGCAACCAATAAATGTGTCTCTCACATTGATGTTTCTTTCTCTATATCTCCCACCCACTCACCTCTCCCCTCCTCTATCTGAAGATAAATGGAAAAATATCCTTGGGTGAGGATTTTTTAAAAATAAAAATAAAAAACAAAATAAAAATTCAATGGTATCACTCTCCTGATTCAATATTTGCACTAATTTCCTAATTTCTACAGTGTAAAATCCAAACTCATTATAACTTGGTATTCAAGAATGTTCTCAATCTGGCCCCAATCTGCTCTTCCAACCTGAGTATAAAAACACTGAAATTCTCATCCTTTTCAGAACACATATCCTTTCTCTCTCTCTTTTTTTTTAAAAAATATTTTTTCTTTATTGATTCTAGAGAGAGAGGAAGGGAGAGGGAGACAGAAACATTGATGAGCGAGAACACTGATTGGCCGCCTCCTGCATGCCCCCCACTGGAGACTGGGCCCACAACCTGGGCATGTGCCCTGACTGGGAATCAAACCGGTGCCGTCCTGGTGCATGGGTCAACTCTCAACCAGTGAGCCACACCGGCCGGGCACACACATCCTTTCTCAATGTCATGCCCTTGTATATGCCTTTTGCCTGCACTGTTTTCTAGCTCTTTCCTTTTTCATCTAACTAATCTCTACTTATCCTTTAAGACTAGTTCAAATGTTATCTCCTTTATACATGCTTCTGATAGAATTATATTTTATTGGCTCATATATCCCTTTAGATAATGAATGCTTCATTCAAAAGTGCTCAGAAAATACAATCTGACTAAATGAACAAACCTTCCCAAAGGCTGGGGCCAGACTTTGTCCTCTACTTCACAAATGCATATATTATGAGAAAATTTTTGTAAGAGTCAATTCATACGCACAGGACCACAAAGTGCTCACTAAAGACAAGTGTTACACCCAATTTTTTAAATTATTTCACTTGTTCATATACATCTGGGATATTTTAGAATCTTAATCATTAAATTAATCTAGTAAATCCTAAGTAATCTGCCTTTGCCAACTGCATACCAATTTAATACTACACCTTAAAAATAAGTCTTCAGTACTAGGCTGTCAAGTTTACTTCTTTCTCAGTATCTTAGTACAGATGATAGACAAAAAAAAATTTTTTGTGTGCTGAATTAGTGTCCAGTATGGTCCCTAGTTATTCTTAGAAAATTACTATTTATAAGACTCGGGAGAACGAGACATAATCCATCAAAATGACTCATAAAAGTATTAAAAGATACTCAATATTATTAGAGATCAGAAAAACAAAAAATTAAAAACACAATGAGACATCCTATACATTCATGAAAATAGCTAAAAATTTTAAAAGAGACCAGACCAATTGTTGGCAAAGTAATGGAACTGAAACTCTACCACATTGTGGGTGGGTGTGTAAATCGATGTAACAACTTTGGAAAATCTTGTGACCATATCTTCTAAAGCTGAACCTACATATACCCTATAACCCAAGCAATTTCACTCCAAGACAAATGCATAATAAACATGACACTAAAGTACAAAAATTCACCCTAAATTGGAAACAACTCATGTCTACTAGTATTGAAATGGAAAATAAATCATGATATATTCAATCATACAGTGGACTATGTTGAAACAATGAAAATAAGCTTATAGGCAACAACAGGAATGAATGTCACAATTTTAAATGGAAGGGCACACTATGTTGATTGATTGATTGATAGATAGATAGATAGATAGATAGATAGATAGATAGAAAGAAAGAAAGAAAGAAAGAAAGAAAGAAAGAAAGAAAGAAAGAAAGAAAGAAAGAGAAAGAAAGAAAGAAAGAAAGAAAGAAAGAAAGTAAGTCCATTGATATAAAGCTCAAAATGGGCAAAACTACTTTATGGTAACTGCCTACCTTTAACAGGGGTAACTGGGTACAGGGAGATTTCTGGGTTACTGGTAATATACCATTTCTTGATCTGGGTGGTAATTTTTCCTATATGGTCATTTTATAAAAATTCATCCTTATACACATATGATTTGTACATTTTTCTGAATGTACAGTATACTAAAATATAAAGATTATTTTAAATAAAAAAATTTAAGTAATCTATAAGACATTACTTAGGAATTCTGTTAAAGACAGTCAATCAACATCTTTTGTTGTGGCTTCATCTCTAGTTCCTATATGATCAACTAGCCCCTACCCCACCATATAAATTTTTTTTAAAAAAGAAAAGAAAAAACTTAAGATGAATGTGCTCCAAACTTAAGTCCATAATTTGAAATTTAGAATAAAATTTCACTCAACAAATATGCAAGTGACTAGGGTGTGCTGGTCACCGTTCTAAGTTCTAAGGATAAAACAGTTAAGAGTTAAGTTTATACCTTTATCGAGTTTACTTTTTAGTTGAGAGAAAACAAAACAAATAAATACACAGTATTTTAGGTGGTGGTGAAGTGTTATGGTATATAAAGTAGGGTAGGAAGAGATAGTAAGTGAAAGGAGGAAAGAACATGTTATTTTAAATAGAGTGGTCAAAGAAAGCTTTGCAGATTCGGTGACATTTGACTCTTAAGAAGGCAAAGGAGCAAGCAAGGGGGAAGGTATTGCAGGCAGAAAAAAAAGCAAATTGGACGTGTGCGTGGTGGGTTCAAGGAAAAGCAAGGAGGCCTGTGTGGCTAGAATGGAATGAATGTGAAGGAAGAGAAGTAATAAGATCACGGGAGGGGTGGGGGTGAGATCAGATCATATATGACATTATACATTGTGTATTACCTCATAAACCACTGTAAGGGCTCTACATTTTATTCAGAGGGAAGTCACTGAAAAATTAAGAATAGAGGGGTAATAGAATTTAAATTTAAATTTATTAAAATAAATCCAGGATCACTCTGGATGCTGTATTAAAGAGACAGTTGGGAGGCAAGGGCAAAAGTAGGGTGACTAATTAAATTAGGTGGCTACTATAATTACCAAAGCAAAAGATGATAGTGACCTAAAACTAGGGTGTTGATGAGGAAGTGATAAACAATGATCCATGTCGGGACATATTTTGTAGGTAGAGTCAAAGACATTTGCTGAAAGATTTGATATTAGGGTTATGTGAGGTGACAGAACAAGAAAAGAGTTAAGACAATTCTAAGGTTTTTGTCCTGAGCAACTAAGAAAGATGAAGTTGCCATTAACAGAAATAGGATAGGCTAGAGGTCGAAAAGATTGTGGGAGAGAAATGCCAATCAGGGGCTCATTTTTGGATATGAAAGTTTTGAGGTGCTAAGGAAATATTCAAATGAATATTTTGAATATTTTGAATATGTCTGGAGCTCAATAGAAGTATGGCCTGCAGATATAAATTTGGGCATCATCAGCATATATAGTTGGTTACTGAGAGACACCTGGAATGGAGTGTAGATAAAAAGAAATGCTGGGGCACTTCAAAGTTAACAAGTAGAGAAGATTAAAAAGAACCAGTTCATTTCAAGAATGTAATTATAGGCATCAAATACTTGATTAAATCAAGTAAAATGAGGACTGAGAAATGACTTTGGATGTAACACTGTGGTAATCACTGGTTATCTTGACAAGAGCTGTTTCAGTAGAGAAGTGAGGACACAACCCTGCCTAGAATAGATTCAAGAGAATGGAAGAAGATGAATTGGAAACAAGTATATACAATTCTTGCCAAGAGTTTTGTTGGGAAAGTATTATAAAAATGGCATTGAAGTTCCTAAACTAGACCACAAAGGTAAATTTAACACAAAAGAATACCTGAAATAGTGTAAATTAACCTTTATATTCAGTAGCTATACCTGTATAACATAGACTAGCAATATAAAAAATTAGTATGATTATTTAAACTTGACTTTTGGTACTTAAGAAAAAAACAGATTAAATACAAAAAATGTAAGCAATGGAAATAGGAGAATGGCATACACATTTAAGAATTTTATAGACAAACAGCACTAATTTTTTATTATGTGAACTCTCCACCTCAAAATGTTTAAATTTCCTTTTCATCTGGCCTGGTATATGACTGACAATATCTTTGTCCCATGATTATATTATAGTTTCTTTTTTTCAAGGCCTACCCCCCAATGAAACAAGTTTGCAAAAGGGATGTACAAATGAAAAAAAATTCCTATATGCCTGGGCAAGAGTTGAAGGAAAAGAGAAAGTTTCAATGATTAAAAAAAAATACATGCACTCGATATGGTTATGAAGACTAATTTTCTTGTATAGCCAATGGACAAACACAAAAGTATAGAAAGACACAGCTTAACATACTACTAGTACACTTTTACATAGAGAAATACCAAATAAGGAGGGTGTGATAGAAGCACAATTTCTTAAGGTACAGGTGTGAAACCAACTTCCCACAGCCACCACTAAATAGCACTGTTGACTTCAAAGAATTTGGCTGCAAAGTATTAGAAAGAGGATGAAGCCACTGATCTCCGTATCTTCCTGACTGGGGTCGGGTCCCATAAATGTGTTTATTAATTAAGCATACATACAAAATAATATTCTAATTGATAATGAAATATTATAAAACACAAATAGATCTATAAGAGAGACTATTTTAATTGTATTATTAATTGCAATAACAGTATTAGACATGTCACAACAAAATATTTAGGCTGAGTTTCAATGTTATCAATAGCAAATGGAAGAGTATCTACCATTTTCTTGTCTTCGAGATACTTGCATTGTTTTTTCTATTTAATCCATGGTTTATTTTTCAAGTATGTTTTTACTGATTTTTTTAGAGAGAGCGAGAGCTAGAAACATCGATGTGAGAGAAACATCGATCGGCTGCCCCCTGCACGCCCATCCCTACTGGGGTTGGAGCCTGTAACCCAGGCATGTGCCCTGACCAGGAATCAAACTGGGACCTCTCAGTCCATGGAACATCACTCAATCCACTGAGCCACACCAGCCGGGCCATGGTTTCTTTATATAAATATTAAAGCCACTTGTCCACTCTGAAGGTTAAAACCAGAAAATACAAATCCACTTAATCCAAGCATATACAAATAGCAGTATGTATTGCAGCAGCATACTAAAAGCACAGCAAAAAGTATAGGCGTGAATGGCTTTATCATTTGTAACACAAACAGAGCTGACATGGACTTAATGAAGGCATCAATGGTAATCTGTATAATAATTTATAACAAGCAATGGTAATTCTGGGCATGCCTAGATTTCTATTAAAAATATTACCAGAAGAAAATGTTAAATGCTTTCTCCTAAAACTATTTCCTAATTATTTATCAAAAAAAACTAATAGAATATTTAAGATAAATTCATAACTGATTTATTAAATCTAGAACATATATATTTAATTTAAATAACACTAGATAAATATGAATTACAGTGCTGTCAATAAAATGAGACATTCTCCTTTATCAATAGCTTTCATTAGGATTTTGTTGTTCTTATCAAAGGTTTTCAAGTCTCTGCCTGCCTTCAATTTTAAGCACTGATAAAATTTACTTCATTTGATTCTAAAAGTTTATTTTATTTACATGTCTCCTTTAATCAATTTCACCTGCCATAAAAACTACCTAAACACAGAATTACAGGATAATCCTACAAGATCTCATATATTATTTTAATTAGATTTTTCACATTCATAACTATTCTGATTCCACTGAACATTTCAGAGTTCCCAAAAGTCTTTATCTCCAACTTTTCTTTCAAGGGGATAGTTCTAAATTGTAGACATGGATTCCTAAAAATATAACTTTGCTAGTCTAATCAAAGTAAGTTAACACTTGAGGGGAAGATTTTAAAACCAAATTTTATTCCTTTTTCAAAATTATCTATCTATCTACCTACCTATCTACCTACCTACCTACCTATCACCATCTCTGCTTTAACATTAAGCAATCTCTTTTCCACAAACCCTATCTCCTTAGATTTGGATCATTCCTCTTCTGTGACTGCCCACTTCCCCCATTTAAAAATCAAAATCAATCTTTAATTTATCTCTACTAATCTTTTGCAAATCACCCCTTGTATTTTTTAATTCATGTTTTTATTGATTTTAGAGAGAGAAGAAGGGAGAGGGAGGGAGATGGAGATGGAGAGAGATGGAAATGGAAAGAGAGAAAGTGAGAGAGAGAGAAACATAATCAATGCTGAAGAGAAACATCGATCTGCTGCCTCCTGCAGGCCCCTCATAGGGGGATCAAGCCCAAAACCCGGGCATGTGTCCTGACGGAATAGAACTGACAACCTTTGATGCTCAACCAACTGAGCCACACCAGCCAGGGCTTCCCCTTCTTTTTACTTTTTTATAGCAGTTTTCCAAACTGTCTTCAAAGCTTTTCTACCCAATTGGAGATTACACATTAATAGGATTATTCTTACCATTAAATCTAGAAATGCAAACTTTTATAGGATACACACACAAACATAACTGGAAATAACAAATTTTCTAATATGGCTTATAGGCCTCATTTTATAGTCATACCACAAATATACGAGAAAAAGACAATGAGACTTACAATTAGTACAATGTAAATAGTGAAATATTAACTTCACTTTTTTAATCTGAAGTACTAGATAAGTCTTTTTTTTTCTTTCTTAAATTCTCACCCAAGGACATTTTTTCCATTTATTTCAGACAGAGTGGGGGGGGGGGGGGAAGGAGAGAGAGAGAAAGGGCGGGGGGGGGGGGGGATGAACATGAATGTGACAGAGACACATCGACTGGCTGCCTCCCACATGACCCCAACCAGGGCCGAGACCAAACCGAAACCAAGGTGCATGCCCTTGACCGGAACTGAACCAGTGACTCTTCAGTCCACGGGCCGACGCTCCAACCACTGAGCCAAACCTGCCAGGGCTAGATAAGTCCTTTTAAAGGGAACAGTGTTCTACTCTATCAGATGATGGTGATAACTTACACACAAGATTTACTACTTGTCAGACACGATTGTAAGAACTTAACATCATATTAACTTACTTCATGCTCCCAACTACCCGGACGTTAGTATAGTAATATACCCCCCCCCCCACCCCGCACTTACTAGATTACGAAACAAAGAGGTTAAGTACTTCGCCTGAAGTTACACAGCTGAAAATGGATAGAGCCAGGACATAAGACAAAGAATAACGCGAAACCATATGGCAAGTATTGCTGTAGATCATCAGTTCCTACCAGGGCTAGTTCCCAGAAACAGCAGGTTTAAATTAACCTCCCTACATATGAATATGTAATTTTAATAGTTTGATCAAATCAGGTTAATGTAACTTTAAAAATCTGGGGAGGACAAAGAAAATGCTGTATATACATATAATGGAATATTGTATGGCTTTTAAAAAGGAAATCTTGTCCCATGCCACAACATGCAAGAACCTTGAGAACATTATGCTAAGTGAAATAAGCTAGTCACAAAAAGACAAATGTGCCCGGCATGGACTAAGAGGTCCCAGTTCAAATCCCTGTCAGGGTACATGCCCAGGGTGTGGGCTCAATCCCCAGTCGGGGGCGTGCAGGAGGCAGCCAATCAATGTAGCTCTCCACATCGATGTTTCTGTCTCTCTTTCCCTTCCTCTCTCTCTCAAAAAAAAAAAATCAATAAAAACATTTTAAAAAAGAAAAAAAAAATCATTTTCCTCCACCACTCACCTAGGTTAAAATACCAGAAAGGTATTTTACCAGATAGTTCCCAATAGTCTCTGATGCTATCTAAGAAACAGAAAAATATGATTTGTTACCAACTGCTATCACAACTGTCACTATTCAAATCCTAACAGTACCAAACATTCATCCTAAGAGTACATTCAATTTTTAGAGACAACTAAAGACAACCTGAAGTCACATAAAATTAAGTATTTAAACTGGGAAATAAAATATTGCTTGCTCTTGATTCAAAATAAATTATGACCATAATATAAATTGGATCTTATAGTAGTTTACCTCCTCATTACCTAATCTTCTAAACATTCTGTCACTGGAATAAGTAAGCACCTTAGTTCAAGCACTTGAGAACAAAATACACTGTTGTTTTTTATAGTCTTCTTCTTTCGTCTAGGAAGACCAAGGGGGAGAAATATACAAAAACAGCAATAAGTTATATGTAATTTTTTTTTTTTTTATCCTCACCCGAGGACATTTTTCCATTTTTTGTTCAGATAGAGTGGGAGGGAGAGAGAGGAAGAGAGAAAGAGAGAGAAACATCAACGTGAAAGGGACACATCGAGTGGCTGCCTCCCGCACGACCCAACCAGGGGCCGGGGACAAACTGCAACCGAGGTACGTGCCCTTAGCGGGAACCAAACCCGGGTCTCTCTGGACTGCAGGCCGACACTCTAACCGCTGAGCCAAACCAGCCAGGGCAGTTATATATAATTTTAACTTCACCTCTCACAATCCTATTACAGTCAAACCTCGCTTCTTGAACAAATCCCATCTCGAACAATTCGGTTCACTGAAAAAATATCCTGGTAGTTGAACAAGCTTCAGTTCTCAACCTGACAACCCTTCATGCTGATACATCAGCATGACAAAAAGCATCACTCAGGCCACAAACAAAGGAGAATGTGAGACAGTTTACATCTCTGTGCATAGTTTTTTGCACGTGTGTGTGTGTGTGTGTGTGTTGGATGATTAGCAAAAATTTAAAACAAAGAGGCCATCAAGAGTGTTAATGTGCTAAGGGTATGAAAGAAATAATGATTCACAGGCAACTGAAGAGAGAAAAACTGTTGTTGATTTGCATAAATGAAAAGCAGTTAGCCTGTGATACAGAGGCAGTGATATGTGTGAAAGAGTGAAGATGCTGCATGCTGAAAGACACTCCTGGAACGAGTGCTGAAAGTGATTCATTTAAGGCTAGTAGGGGGGTGGGGCAATAAATTTAAGAAAAGTGTTTGTTTATAGATTAAAGAGTACACATGTACTGTATATAAGAAAGGTTAAAATAGGGAATCATTTGGGGGCCTGGAACAAACTAATTCAATTTACATTATTTCTAATGGGATAAAATGATTCGGTTTTCGAACAAATCGCTTCTATAATAGTCTCCCAGAACGAATTAAGTTGGAGAACCGAGGTTCCACTGTATCAGTTTTTATACTATCTGCCCTGTAGATAAACGTATCTTCTTCTAGATGTATGTGTATGTAACAGCCAGGATTGTTAAAATTGCATATAAATGATAGATAAATTAGGCCTACAGAAAGAATTCAAGTCTTCTCCTAAGAAATCTAAACATCAAAAAATGAAGATAGCCACAGTGCTTCCAGAACTGAGACTTTCCAACTGTTTACTTAAAGGACACCTTCAGTGTCAGCAGAGATGATAAATATATGGGGGTCCAAGGTCCTCACATAAATCAGAGCAGCCCCACAAGATCAGTTTTATACACTGGGATTCTACTTAAGACTTCATTTGAGGAATGGGTTCTACTCTAGCACTAGACTAAAACTAATGTCACTGACACCAATGCTATGGCTAGAAAAAAATAGTGGTTTGGGATTTTCCCCTACCCCTTCATTAGAAAAAGTACTCCCTTAACCCCTGGCCAGCTAGCTCAGTTGGTTAGAGCATTGTCCCAGTACACCAAGGTTACGGGTTCAATCCCCGGTCAGGGCGCATACAAGAAATCACCAATGAATGTATAAATAAGTAGAACAACAAATCGATGTTTCCCCCTTCCTAAAATCAATTTTTTTAAAAATACTCCCTTTAAATAAATAAAAGATTCTTTCTCATCCTGTGTTAGAAATAAATCCATTATTATACTTCCTAAGGATTATTTACAACACTTTCTGTGAATTCACAACAATCTTAATTTGAGATTCTAACACCAGAAACAGAAAACAATGCTTTAAATGATCCAGTAAACCACACCTATGTATAGCTTTAAACAGTTATTTCTAGTTATAAGGTTACAAGTTTTATTGTGTTCTAATTTTTCCTGTGTCCTCTACCTACATAATCTTTTTGCCACAGTATCTATTTAAAAGAGCACTTCATCATTTTATGAGCTGGCTATTATATTAAGGAATATAAGCCAAAAAGCTGTATCTTGACAGTTTTAAAATTTGTATATTTTCTTTTGTCCTCAAAATTCAATTCGAACATTTATTGAGCACCTACTGTGACTAAAATTATAACCTATAACATGCCAATCAAGACTAGTGAAGCTGTGCTACAGTAACAAACAATCCCAAAATCTCAATGGCTTGACACAACAAAAGATTTTTTCTAATTATTTTTGCCATTTAACCATTTTTTATTTTTCAATTACACTTGACTTTTTCTCACTAATTTTATATGTCCAATTTGGATTGGGAGGAAAGATCTGCTCATCAGTCCCTCAGAAACCTGGGCTCCATTTGACACATGCTTCCAAGACTGCCTCTTCAAGAACAGTAAAAGGAAATGTGGTAAATCACATCCTGCTCTTAAACCTCCATTCACATTCTACTGGCCACCATAAGTCACATGGGCATTCCTGACTTCAAAAAGACAGGAAAAGACAATCCTATCATATGCTTAGAAGAGAAGTAGACTATTAAAGAAGACTCATGATTCTCAATAGTATAGTGAATGCCAGAGGGAAGGGAGAGTGGGGACGGGGGGCAGAAGAGGGTAAAGGGGATAAACGGTGATGGAAGGAGACTTCACTTGGGGTGGTAAACACACAATACAATATACAGATGATAAATTGTAGAACTGAATACCTGAAACATAATTTTATTAACCAATGTGACCCCAATAAATTCAATTAAAAAATCAAAATTTTAAAAATAAAATGAGTATAAACAAAATAAAAAAACAAATACTTAGTTTACTCTTCTTCCTAGAAGAAGAATACACCTGTCCCCTCCCTGCAGAAGATAACCAGAAAATCCCATCTAGTTACAGCAAGCTCAAAAGCAAGGATCTGTGGATGATGTGGAAATAACCTATCAGGTCCAGATGTGGCCCCTCTTCACAGAGACCTATTTACTAAAACAGTAAGTTATCCACTACTCTTTACACACACAATCCTCAATGACAAAACACAGTAGGTGTAACCATCAAAACAACTCCCTTTCAAGAGAGGAGGAACAGGAGACACAATAGTCAGTGGTTCATATCAATTCATAAACCCAGATGAACAGATAATGCAAGGGCTCTCTGCTCTGGACGCAGGGGGTGCTGGGAGGAGTTTCTTAGTCCAGTGTTCTCTGTGCCTTCTTGGCTCTATCCTCCAGGATGATTCTCCTTGTCTGTTATTCTCTCCACCACAAGTGAGCCTGCTTGGCTAAGCTCAATTCTCAGCCTGCTGGTAGAAGGTTGGTGTGGCTCAGTGGTTGAGCATCAATCCATGTACCAAGAGATCGCCAGGTCGATTCCCGGTCAGGGCACATGCCCAGGTTGTGAGCCAAAACCCTAGTGGGGGGAATGCAGGAGGTGGCCAATCGATGTACTCTCTCATCAATGTTTCTGTCTCTCTCTCCCCTTCCCTCTCTAAAATCAATAAAGAAAAAAAAAATTTTTTTTAAACAAAAAACTCTGACTCCCTAAAAAACAAAACAAAAAAACTTAGGTTTCTTATCTGTTTAATTCTAGCCAGTTCCAAGTGCCAATATTTAAAACCACAGCTTCCCCCCCCCGCCCCAAATATGTCTCTCATACTTACTACATTTCTTTGTTTTCGTGCCTCATGTTTTATTGATGCTACTAGGACAGTCCCCATCCCAAAAAATTTTCCAAAACACCTTTCTTTTTTATAATTCTCTTGTTCATTTATCTCCTCTCATGACTTCAATTATGTTATCACCTCCATTCTACGAGAATTTCAGTCCTTTATCTTGAGATCAGTTCCCTATCTCTACTACCAACAGTCATTTCAACCTAGCTCCACAAATTCAACCCACTAAAACTAGTATCTCTTTGCCTCCTCCAGATAAGTTTCCCTTCCCAACTCTGCCAATGATACGACCTTTTTTAAAACAAAGGACTCATCTTATATTCCCAAGAGCTAACCACCCTTTTTTTTTTTTTTTTGGTTAATCCTTGCCCCAGGATATTTTTTCCTTTTTTTTTTTTTAGACAGAGTAGAAAGGAGGGAGGGAGAAACATCCATGAGAGAAAGACACATCGACTGGTTGCCTCTCACATGACCCCCGACTAGGACTGGGGATTGAACCTGCAATCCAGGTAGGTGCCTGACCAGGAATCAAACCTGAGACCCTTCGATCTGCAGGCCAACGCTCTAACTGCTGAGCCAAACTGGCAAGGGTCGCTAATCACCAGTTCTTAAATATATTCCTCTTTTGAAATGTCTAGCATTCTTTCTTACTTCCTTTATCCCCATTTAACTGAAATAGCCTCTTCTTCAGTGCTGGTTTCTTCCATTCCAATCTATTCCTGGAATACACCTTCCAAGCACTGGTTTATTCCTGTAATTCATCTACTCAAAAACCTTTAAGGGTTCTTTAAGTTAAAAATATTAATATCCTCACTAGTAGTAATATTCAGTGCTTTCCACTCTCTTATAAAATGTGTCCTATCAGCCACTACTCCCCAAACAACATCCCAGCCCTCACTCATGCTATCATCTTCCAAAGTGTTCCTCATAACTAATCCAATGATGTATAATCTAAAAATGAAAAAAGATGCTGCTTCCTTTCCTTTATCAGTCAGAGGTTTCTCATAGAATTTTTATAACTTATTTAATTATGCCTATTAATATCACAACTACTTTTTGGGAAATGCTAGGCTACTAAACTGTCTCCTGGATAGGCTGCCCCTATTCTCACTTATATTGCTTTTTGCCTTATTAGTAAACATCTTCCCTTCATCTATACAAATCTGAATTCCTCCACTGAAGTTCTCCCTTCTCTCTGTACATAGTCTTCCCTGATAACTGGGGCCCTCTTCGATTTTCCACGTCTCTGAATTTCTACACAATTATCTGTATCATGAAATTAGTAACATTACATTGACTTATACTGTCAATTACACATTGATTGATACTGTAGACTACTGCTCCATGAGTCTGCTTTAAATACTCCCAATAAGCATATCTCTAGGGAATATGAACGTGTACATACTTTTCTTACAGACCACACAGTATATAAAAAAAAGTGCTAATTATTTTATTTATTTCATTAAATACAGTTCCACTCTAAAAAACTTGTCCAACTCCTCCCTTCTCTCAAGTTCTTGAGCTTTTACTATCCCTTTCTCCCAAGCAGGCTGCCAAAATTTAAGCACCAAGGGCATTTATAAAAATGCTTCTGGCTTTCCCCTTCATATGCAAGAAAAAACAAAAATGCTTCACTGCAGTTTAATGTGACTGGCTAGTCTCTTACCCCATTATATATTAATTATAGGTGATAGAACAGGGAAATAGTCTAAACAATCAAAATCCAACTTCAAGGGTCTCATAGAACCATAAAATGCTTTTGACACTTGTAAGACAAGCAAGTATTCACACCCCAACTAAGATGTTACTATAAACAAGGCTCACTAACCCAAACATCACAGAAGATTCTGACACCAAAATTAAACCACTTACTTGCATATTAACTTTTTTTAAAAAATTACAATCCAAATTGTCCACTAATCAAAACGAGGAAAGGATAAAACCTTTTTATTATAGGTTTTTATTACAGAAAAACCTCAAATAAATACAAAAGTAGAATATAACAAATCCCAGCATACCATCACCCAGCTTCAACTCTGCAACATTCTGTTTCAGCTATGTCCCACACTGTCTGTTATTTTGAAACAAATACTACACAAAACATTTTATCCAAAAATACTTCAGTATGTACTACTCAAAGATAAAGAATTTACATTTTAAAATCTCTCACTACGTTATTCTTAGAATAAATACATGAAACTTATAGTTTGACCAAAGTCATTTAAGTCTTCTAAATTCTCTCATATGCAGGCAACACTAAATATAAAATTCCTTTTTTTTTCCTCTTGGTATTTTCCCCCAACAGGTTTATGGGATGGTTTCTGAAACAATTCTAAATGTCAGGAGCCTTTAGAAAGCTAGAAATTTAAAACAATTATACAATTGGTAGTGGTATGAAATAAACAGGTACCATGCATCTCACACATCTGAACAATGCTCATTATTTCAAATGCAAACAGGCAAAATTTACATTATGGTATCACACAAATCTGTGTTTATTCTGTATCTATTACTGATAAGTCTTCATTCTTTACAAAAAACAAAAAACAAAGATGAATAAGAAATTATTGCTGATCCCAAAAGGAAACAAACATGTTAAGTAAAAGACAAAACAAAGAATATGGATGCTATTAAAGAAGCAGTAATTTAAAGCAGGCAGGAGTCAGTAAAGGCTAAGAGACAAGATAGTATCTGAGCTAAGTCTTGAAAGACATCAAGCAGAAGATCAATCTTCTACTCTTCTGTTCCTAAAGTTCAACATTAGCATGCCATTTACCACATTATATTGCAATCTTCTACAAGTCTGTCTAACCCAATGGTTCTAAAAGGGAAGAGGAGATTTTGCAATCTAGGAGACATTTGGCAATATCTGAAGCCATTTTTTATTGTCACGACTGGAAGTTAGGGGGTGCTACTGACATCTAATGGGTAGAAGTGAGAGATGCTGCTAAACATCCTATGTTAGATTATGAACAACTAACTTTACTGAAAGTATCATATTTATCTCTGTAACCCCAGTATCTGGCACAGCAGGAACTGTATACATATTTGTAGACTCATTAGACCACAATTTAAAGGCAATGGAATACAATTTCCTATTTCAATTAAACCTTAATAAAGCTAAAATAAATAAAGGCAATGTAAGAGCCAATGAAAATTTTAAAGAAGGCAGTAACAAGTGTTTAACAAAGATAACTATCTATGTAAAGAATATATATGAACAACTTCCAATGTCTTCCAAAACTAAAAATGTATATAATCTCTAACCCAGGAATTTTGCTTCTAGCTATATACATCCTTCAGGTACATATACTTTCTCTAAGGGGGAAAAAAACATAGTATTCACTCTAGTATTAACTGATGTAGGACTGAAAATAAATACCCATCAATAAGAATCTTATTAAATAAATGACAAGATGTTTGTTTAAGAGTACTACTGCCCTGGCCGGTTTGGCTCAGCGGTTGGAGCTCAGCCTGTGGACCAGAGAGTCTCAGGTTCGGTTCCCGCTAGGGGCACATACAAAAAAAAAAAAAAAAAAGTGTCCTCGGGTGAGGATCAAAAATAAAAGAGTACTACTATTCAGGCCTGGTTTGGCTCAGCGTCTTCCTGCCTTATCAAGTTTTCACTCTTTACTGAGATATTCCCAGAAAAACCCTCCTGTGACCTCAAGTCCACCTCCAGCTACATTTTCTATTTCAGTGTTCCTCTTAACAGGGGAAAAACAAACAAACAAACACAAACCTTTATATATCTATAATTACTGTCAATACTTCCTCTCGTCCCTTAACCTCTTTTTCTATTCAGGTTTTATTCCCCAGCATGCCACAGAAACCACTTGTCACCAACAACCAGAATCCTGTTCTCTACCATCTTACATACCCTCCACAATATCTGAAAAGTTAAGAACTCTCTCCTACTTTCTTAAGTAGTTTATTCACTTGGCTTCCAGGGTATCACTCTCTCCTGGGAGCTCCTTCTGTTTCCTTTGTTGGCTCCTTCTCCACTTCTCACCCTCTAAGTGCTGAAGTTGTTCTAGGATTCCTGCCCTAAGGATTTCCCTCAACTTGGTTAAGTTTCAGTTCCTGAATTTCTATTCAGTTCTTTTACAAATCTGCTATGTAATTTTTGTTACAGTTTCCCAAATCTCTATTAAATTTTTTTCAAGTTTGGCTTTTATCACCTAGACCAGCAATTTTCAACCTTTTTCATCTCATGGCACACATAAACTAATTACTAAAATTCTGCAGCACACCAAAAATATATATTTAATTTTTTGCCGATCTGACCAAAAAATGGGTATAATTCTGATCCATTCACACTGGATGGCTATTGTTGTGTTGGCCGTTGTCATTTTTTTTTTTTTTTAATTTGACAATCTAAGGGAAAAGAGGTCGGTGCCCCTGACTAAATAGTCTGGTACGTATTGCATGTTTTAAACATTCTTGCGACACACCAGTTGAAAATTGCTGACCTAGATCATAGTAAACGTTCTAGTGTCTGGAGTTACAATAAGTCTTATTTCCGCTGTCTGTTGTTTCTCCTGGGTCTCATTCATGGTATCTCATTGCCTCAAATGCCTGGTCTCCTTTGATTCTGTGCTGGACACTGCATTTGAAAAATCTACAAAAATAATAGTATCAGAATGATACTATTTTCTAACCTCTTCTCTATATTCTTTCCCTACTAAATTACTAATTTTCAAACCAGCTTCAATTCAAAATCACCTGAAGACTTTTAAAATACAAAGTCTTTCCCAAGCCTCATGCACAGCCATTAAATTAGAATAGAGAGGAAGGTGAACACAAACTTGGTATTTTTTAAAAGTTCCCTGTGAGATTCTATCACACAGCCAAATGTTACAAAGCTATTATCCAAACTATTTTATCTGGCCACATCTATCTACATTAGTAATTCCACAAAAATTTTACCTCTAGCCCAACCTGAAAGCTCCATATTCTGATATCCAACTGAGTTCTTCATCCACTTGGATATCTAACAGGCATCTCAAATTTAAGAAAGCCAAAACAGAAGTCTTAATTTTCCCTTTACCCCATCCTTCCCAGACTTCCCTTATTACCAGCCTAGCCAATCTCACTATTCTCTTTTGCCAGTATTACTGCATTAGTCTTTCCAACTCATGCCATTCCAAACCCTACCCCTTCATCCCTATCTGCCACAGGGATCTTTTTAAAACACAATCAACAAACAACTGCTGGTGAAAATGTGGAGAAAGAGGAACCCTAGCGCACTGTTGATAGGAATGCAAAATGGTGCAGGCACTGTGGAAAACAGTATGGAATTTCCTCAAAAAATTAAAAATGGACCTGCCATTTGACCCAGCGATCCCACTTTTGGTAATATATATCCTAAGAATCCTGAAACCAGTGTGGCTCAGTGGTTAGAGCATCAGCAGGCACACCAAAGGGCTGCAGGTTCCACCCTGGCCCTGGTCAGGGAGCATGCAGGAGGCAATCAATCAGTGTCTCTCTCTTACATCAATGTTTCTTTCTCTCTTTCTCCCTAAAAGTCAATGGAAAAAAATATCCTCCGATGAGAATTACCAAAAACAAACAAATAAAAAAGAATCCTGAAACACCAATCAGAAAGAATACATGCACTCCTATGTTCGTAACAGCTTTACTTACAGTAGCCAAGATCTGGAAACAGCCCAAGTGCCCATCAGTACATGAGTGGATTAAAAAAGCTATGGTACATTTATACAATGGAATACTAAGAGGCTATAAAAAAGAAGGAACTCTTACCCTTTGCAACAGCATGGATGGACCTGGAGATTATTATGCTAAGCGAAATAAGCCAGTCAAAGAAAGACAAATACCATATGATCTTACTAATATGTGAAATCTAATGAACAAAACAAAATGACTAACAAAATAGAACTAGAGGCACAGATACATGGAACAGACTAACAGATATTAGGGGGGACTAGATAAAAGAAAGTGAAGAGATTAGCCAAAGAACATATATGCATAACCCATAGACACAGACAACAGTGTGGTAAAGACAAGAGGGGTGGGTGGGTGGGTGTGTGTGTGTGTGTGCGCGCGCGCGCGCGCAATGGCTGGTCAGAGGTGGGCAAAGGCGGGGAGAAATGGAGGGCATCTGTAAACAGTGTCAATAATAATTTTTTAAAAGTACTACATATTGTTTAATTGATTAAAAATAGTAATGATAAAGAAAATGATGCAATTTCCCTACTCAAAACCCTCCAATGTTTTCCTATTAAAAAATAAAATCCAAATTCCTTACCATGGCCTATATTATGACCCCTGCCCACTTTCAATCTCATCTTCTAACACCACCAAGCTCCAGCCACCTTGACTCATTCTCTCTTCTTAGAATACTCTTTCCTCCAGATCTCAATATGATAGGCTCCTTTCTCAATGTTCAGATCTGTACTTTAATTTCATCTCTTTATAAGGAGGTATATTTGTTAACCATCCTACCTAAAATAACCACCCTCCCCTTCATGGTTTTTCCATATTCCCTACTATTCCATAACCCAACTTTATTTTCTTCATTAACACTAAGAATACTGTTTGCTTGTTTGTCTTCATTCACTAAAACACAAAATTCATGAGTAGTAACTTTGTCTCTTTCACTGTTGCTAGGATCATAAAAAAAAAACATCTGGAATACTATGGTATACCTTCAAACATTTGTTGAGTGGATGAATGACTGACTTCTCCAATCCACGCTGTTGAGAAGATGGCACTATTCATCAGAGGAAAACTTAATGAGATTTATGAAAAGTGTCACATGTCAAGTACTGTCATAAACTAAAGTTGGATACAAAAACTGTCCTCATGGACCACTAAAATGACTAAGTAATTTAGAGACTAGCTTTAATAAAGTTATTCTTTTAGATTAAACGTAATATTGCACGATAAAACAATGTATCAAACAGGAAAACATTCTAATGAAAATCACCCATTAGGTGATTTCCATTCTGCTGTGTCCATCCTGAATTCTAATTTGCATTATTACTAACTACATTATGTAGAGTAAATTTGTTTAATCACAAATTGAATGTACTAATTCAGAAAATTAGCAAATTCAGCAAAAGGTGAGGAGGAATAAAAAAAAGAAAAATTAAAAAGTATTTATAAAAGCAGACACTAAGCAGCCGTTTGAAGATACATCTAATGAGTTTAATTAGTTGACCTAAGATTCCATGCTTTGAATTATATTTCTACATCAGAATAAAAGTTATTATATTTACCAATGATAAATTAAATATAAATTTGAGACTGCTATAAGTATTATCCCTCAAGGAATTATTCAGGGTTCTGTAAGCACTATTTTTCTTTTATATGTTTTTTTATGTTTTTATTGATTTTTTAGAGAGAGAAGGGAGAGAGATAGAAACATCAATGTGAGAGAGAAACATCTATCAGCTGCCTCCTGCATGCCCCCTGCTGTGGATTGAACCCACAACCCGGGCATATGCCCTAACTGGGAATCAAATTGGGACCTCTCAAACCATGGGACGATGTTCAATCCATTGAGCCATACTGGCCAGGCATATTTTTCCACAGAATACTAAGAAAAAAAAACAAGTGTGACCAATAACATACAGTTAAGATTATTTTATTTTAAGGCACATAATGTAGTCTAAGTATTTTTTTTTTCAGTCATAGGAATAATTTGAAATTCCCAATTTGTTCCACAAACTGTTGAATTGCATCAGATGATTTATAAATCACACACACTAAACTAAAAAATTATGCTTCAAAGTTCCTAAATTCAGCTCTGCTATTTTAAAAAGAGGCTGGTAAGGACTTACATGTACTAAAACTTACCAGGATCAAACTTAAAGGCAAATAAATGGAAGAATATATTTATGGTGTATGACAAAATGATAATTAATGACCTTAACATATAAAGATGTCATTTTTTTAATGTCTTACAAATTACTTGTGGGGGAAAAAATAAGCAAAAACCATAAAAGGCAACAGGCCAAAGAAACACAAACAGCCAATAAACATGCAAAACATGTTCATGTTCCTTAATAATAAGTGAATGCATTAGCTTCTTATTTTTAACCCCCAAAACTTTGCCCATTTGATGCCCTATACTTTCATACAATGCTGGTTAAAGAGCATTTTTGCAATATATATAAAAGCCTTAAATAGTAACATTCATTATTCAACTATTCCACTTTTAGTACTACTGCATAAGGAAATAATTAGAAATGTGAGCAAAGATTTCTATGTAACAGAAAAAATGAGAAATAACCTAAACTCAATTAAAGCATGGAACAGCCATACAAAAATACTTAGTAATAAAACCAAAAAATCATATTGTAGAAAACTACTGGTATAGGAAAATACACACAATATGTAGTTTGAGAAAAAAGTTATAAAACTGCCGTGTACATGACCCCAACTTTATAAAGACACACTATATATATATGCACAGAAAAAAGATGGAAGATTATATAGCATAAATTACCAACTTTCCTGGCTATGGTATTACTAATTTTTTCCCCTATTTCCTTTTTAGGGCTGTCCTGAATTTCTACATCTGCTATTACTCTTTTTCTTTGCTGCATTTCTTTTCCTTTATTTTTTTGTTGGATTGATCATTTTCTATGTCCTGCCCCAGTTTATAAGTTAATAATTACACTTTTATTCTCTTGATAGTTTTTATATCCATATTATAAATTTCTGTATAAAGGCTAAAACTATTCTCTATAAAGATTATCTTCCTAAAAATTACAAGAACCTTTATCCACAGACCAACACCCCACACACACAATCTCTATTTTTTTGTTTGCATGCTTAGCATTCCATTTCTTCAATATAAACATTAACTACCAAGAATGATTGCCATTAATTAAAACACAACATATAAAAAATGACTTCATGATAATACTCCAAAAAGGAAAGAGAATCTCTAACAGCTCAGACACCAACTCATTGTAAAAATAAATAAAAGGATGAATTTAATAGTTTATTCCACCTCTCTTGTACAAACTGTATTTTAGAATACTAAATACAAATAGTGAATGAGCTTAAGTTCTTTATAGAGAAATCACAGCTATAAATACAAAAGAAATGAAAAAAAATTAGAAAAGTCCTCATTTTGCGAACCTTAATGAAGTAAGTAAATCCAAATAACAATGAAAAGTTGCTAAAACCATTAGTTAAAAATCTAAGACTGGGAGGCACATCAACCAATTAAATACACTGTCCTTGTTTGGATCTTAATTTCAACAAATCAATTCTAAAAGACATTTTTAATCAACTGAGGGAAACTGAACATTGCAAGGATATTAGGGATTGCTACTAAGGGATTACTAGAAATTTAGGGTACTGTAAATAATGGTACTGTGCATATGCTCTTAAAAATCCTTTATTCGTTAAAGCAACAGTTCTAAAACTTAATTTGATATCAGGATCACTTTATATGTTACAAATTACTGTGGATTTCAAGGAGCTTTTGTTTATGTGAGTTATACCTATTTGCCAGAGAATGGGCATGAGGAAGAATGACTGAAGTGGTACATGGTAACGAAGGGGGTAATAAAATGATACTATATCTTGATTACGGTGATTACACAACTGTGTGCAGCTGTCAAAACGTGCATAATTGTGCACTTTCAAAAAGGGTGAATTTTGCTACCAGTAAATTGTCTTTATAAAAAATGAAATTTTTTTTTAAAATTTGAGGACCTCAAAGGGCCTTTGTGTACATAAGTACATATATCTAACAATATTTACAGTATTAGAAATCATTTTAAAGGTGTATTAATTATAAACTTATTAAATGTTAACATAAATAGCGTTTATGAAAAATACATTTTCAAAAAATTTAGTGAGAATAGTTTGACATTTCTGCAAATCTAATATCTGGCTTTTCACTGTTCAATCTGTTGTGTTACCACATATCATGTAGCCTCTGGAAAACTCCATTGTACACTACTTGTGAGGTGAGACAGGCAAATAACATCTTAGTATTATTATGAAAATATCCTCAACTTCAATGACCTCCCCATGAAAGGGTCTCAGGGACTCCCAAACCACACACTGAAAACCATTCCATTAGAATTTTTGGATAAAATTATACAATGTATGGGATCTGCTTTAAAATAGTCCAACAAAAATAACGTTTTAAATGGTGGGAACAGAGGAAAAAAGAATGGCAGAATGTAGATAACTGCTGGAGCTGGGAGGTAGTTACATTAAAGTGCATTACACATTTCTCTGCTTTTGTGTATTTTTGAAATTTCATGTAACTTTTGAAGTTACTGGTATTTTACAGTCAGTTAAATCATTAATTTTTTAATCAATTTCTGTGATCATTTCTATTTCCTCATTTCCCACTCATTTCCTCTGGATCCATTTTTCTACTTAATCACTTCGGCAGTTAGTTTAGTAAGGGCCTTTGAATAATAAACTCTTAGTCTTTGAATATTTTAAATATCTTCATTATATCCTAATTCTTCAGTAGGGGTTTAACTGTATATAGAATTCTTGCCTGCTGGTTATTTTCTCCCAGTATTATGAAGATACTACTATGCAATCTTCTGGCATCTGCATGGCTGACAGAAGTTTACAGATTTGGCCCCAGCCAGTTTGGCTCAGCAGCTGGAGCACAGGCCCTGGGGATTAGAGGCTCTCAACACAACCCTTTTCATGAGGAGGGTCCCAGAGTCAGATTCACAGCTTAAAACAGGCCAGAGTAAGAGGTTATTTTTATTAAAAGGGAGCTCAGAAGTCTCAATGTATGTGGAAAATTGTTACATGAATTCCATACTTACCAAAAATAAAAATGCAAACCAATAATGTCAAAGTTTTCAGCTTTTCATCTGAGCACATACTATGCCCTAATAGATTAAATTTTATTCTGATTTTCAGGTGGGGGAAAAAAAAACACATCCTAAAATAATTTGTCTTTCTTCATGCCAATTAAAAAGACAGTACACCAAGAAATGGTTTTCCTATTACCAAATATTTCCAAAATTAAAATTTCCTGGTTTCTATTACTAAATATGCTGCTATGTACATGCAGCATTTTAACTTTTACTTTTCTCAAATTCTTTCTTGATTCCTTAAAATTGGGACAAAATTCAAATTTAATGGCCTTCTGGAATGCTTTATTTTACCTTTCCTTGCCACATTCAATAAACTAAATTACCACTTTTTTAATTCCTTTTTGTATTTAATTCATACAGAATTTCTATTTTGATAGTATTTTATAAATAAATTACTGCACTGAAACACTTGGTGCTTTATACCACTCTAATTTCATGACCTACATAAATCCACAAAAATTACAAATAAATTTTCTAGAGATGTTTTTCTAACATATATAGAACTCTATAACCTTAACTTTGTAGAAGCTTTAAAAACTAGTTTTCTAAAAACCATCTGCTATGTCTTCAGAAGTCCATCATTCTACCAGTAGTTCTCAAACTCAGGACTCCTTCTAAACTCTTAAATATTACCAAGGTCCCCAAAAAGCTTTTGTTCACATAGGTTATATTATTTTGATATTTGCTGTATTAGAAATCGTGAGAAATTTTAATTTTAATTCATTTAAAAATAGTAAATCTGTTAGATGTTAATACAAATTAACACTTTATGAAAAACAACCATTTTCCAAAAATACAAATAAAAGTTTGATGAGAAGAGAGGCCACATTTTACATTTTTGTAAATCTCTTTAATGTCTAGGTTAAAAGAAAACAAGTAGCGTCTCACATTTGCTTCTACATTCAATCTGTTGCAATATGTGGTTTGGGCTGAAGCATATGAAGAATATCCAGTCTCACAAAGATACGTGGCTGGAAAAGGAATGAGTAATTTGAGAGCCTTTCAGCCAATTGTGGGTATCCTTTGATACTACACCAAACTTGACAAGTAGCAGTTTCTTAAAGGTCTGTTGCAATGCGATCTGAAACCATATTGGTAAACTTTCCATATGTTTTGTTACTGGTCTACTCCTAATTTTAAATGGATCTTTATCCTTGCATGATTTTGTATCATGAGCTGGTCATTTAAATACTACTTGTTTACTGAGTAATCACACAGATCTTCCAAATGTATTATAATGTAGTATCCAAAAAATCCTATTTATTAATATCACTATCCTTCTCATAAGAAAAGTATTTAATTTTTGTTGTTGTAAATCCTCACCTGAGGATATTTTTTCCAATGATTTTTTAGGGTGGAAGGGAAAGAGGGAGAAAGAGAGAGAGTGAGAGACAGAGAGAGAGAGAGAGACTCAGAGAGAGAGAGAGAGAGAGAGAAACATCGATGTGGGAGAGAGACACATCAATTGATTGCCTCCCACACACTCCCTGACCAGGGCTGGGTATCTAATTTGCAATCCAGACATGCCTTTGACCAGGAATTGAACCCAAGACCCTTCAAGGTGTGCAGGCCAACACTCTAACCACTAAACCAAACTGGCCAGGGAAATTATTTAATTATTAACAAGCTATCAAGTTCATAGTAGTAGACTGGAGTTTTCCAAAATTCTAATTTTCACTATAAAACCCAAATTTTACCACTGACAACAAATAATGTCAGGTTTTCATCCTTTGCGTAACGTTCACTTATTTCATTTTCCTAGTGAAAATATCTCACTTAAATACATGAGTCTCCCCATAACCATAGTTTGTCAGTCATTCTTTCAAGTAAAAAGTGTTTCATGAAAATAGTATCTAGTTCAGCTTGCAACTCACACAACTACACAATTGAAAAACTATTTTTTTCTAATACAATCATTTTAAGGTGTTTTATTTAAGCATACTTTTTGTCACACAAAAAATATTACAAAGACATGCAGCAAGAACTGCAAATCAGCCCTGACCGGTTTGGTTCAGCGGTTAGAGCATCAGCCTGTGGTCCAGAGAGACCCGGGTTCGGTTCCCGCTAAGGTCATGTGCTTCGGTTGCAGTTTGTCCCCGGCCCTGGTTGGTTGTGCGGGTGGCAGCCACTCGACGTGTCACTTTCACATCGATGTTTCTCTCCCTCTCTCTTCCTCTCTCTCCCTCCCACTCTATCTGAACAAAAAAATGCAAAAATGTCCTCGGGTGAGGATTAAAAAAAAAAAAACTGCAAATCAAAAACACAAGATGGCACTTTATACTCATTAGGATGGCTATAATAAAAAAGGACAATGATGAGTGTTGGTAAGGATGTAGAGAAACAAACCCTCCTACACTGCTGGTGAGAATGTACAAGGTGTAGTCACTTTGGAAAACCATTCTGGAAGTTCCTCGAAATGTTAAAAATAGACTTACCATACAATCTAGCAATTCCTCTGCTAAGTATATACCCAAAAGAAATGAAAACATGTCCATACAAAAAACTGTACACATATAATGTTTATATAGCAGCATTATTCTTAATAGCCAAAACGTAGAAACCTTGTCCATCAACAGACAAATGAATAAAATGTGGTATATTCATACAAAGGAATATTATTCAACCACAACAAGAATCTTGAAAATATTACGCTAAATGAAAGAAGCGGGACACAGAAAGCCATTTATTATATGATCTATTAACATGAAATGGAATTCCACTGATATGAAAGGCAAATCCAGAGACAGAAAATGGATTAGTGATTGCCAACGGCTAGGTAGGGGGGTGGGGGCTGAGGACTGACTGCTAATATGTATGGGGTTTGGGAGCGGGGTGATGAAAATGCTCTAAAATTAGATAGTGGTAATGGTTGAACAATTCAGACTATATTAAAAATCACTGACTAATATACTTTAAAGGGTAAATTTTATGGTATATGACATTTCAATAAAGATACTGTTTCGTTAAAAAATGCACTCAAATTTCAAGATTTAGTAAAAATAACTATTTTGACTGGTTTAACAAGGTCCTTCTTCGGTGAAACGCATTTTTCTTTAACTGCAAGTGCAATGTAATAAAGACTATAACTAGTATAGTTTTGTGCCACTGCTCTGATTTATGCTAAGACACAGCAGTTTTAGCCACCATCAGTGAAAATGTCAACACAATGAAAAAGGAAAATAACTTGAGTATTATTTTTAGTATTATTTTGAAAAGTAGTTTGACACCAAGGACCTCTAAGAGAGTCACAGAGATCCCCCAGGGGTCCACCGACCACACTTTAAGAACTGTGGCTCTAAACCACAAAGCTTCAGAAGACTCAAATGCAATGAAAGGCTTTCCAAGGACAGACATGAGGCTTCCAGACAATTCCAAAATTCTAAGCATGTATCACAAATTTCTCAAAAGAAAAAAGGTAGTCTTTATTGTGATGAAAATTATTTCAATAAATTAAATTCAAGCATCCCAACTTAAGAATTTAGAATCATTGACTTAAAAGGAGGTTAAAATTTTCACAAAAACCCACCCTGCCAGAGTGGCTCAGTTGGTTGAGCATAGTTGTTGTCCTGTGCACTGAAAGAAAGCAGATTGGTCAGGGCATATACCCAGGTTTCAGGTTCAGGCATATGGAAGGCAACCAATTGATATTTCTTCCTCTTTCTTTCTCTTTCTCTTTCTCTGTCTCTTTCTCTTTCTCTCTCTCCCTCCCTCCCTCTCCCTCCCTCTCTCTCTCTCTCCTCCCCCTTCCTTTCCTCTCCCTCTAGAATCAATGAAAAACATATTCTCAGGTGAGGATTTAAAAAATTTTAATGTCAAGAAATCGATGGCATTCTTATACACCAATGATGAAATCCCAGAAAGAGAAACCAAAAAAAAAAAATCCCATTTACCATCGCAGCAAAAAAAATTAAGATACCTAGGAATAAACTTAACCAAAGAAGTAAAGGACCTCTTCACAGAAAACTACAGGTCATTGAAAAAAGAAATAGAGGAACAGATAAAAAAGTGGAAGCATATACCATGTTCATGGATTGGAGGAATTAACATCATTAAAATGTCCATACTGCTCAAAGCAATCTATAGATTCAATGCAATCCCCATCAAAATACCAACGACATATTTCACAGAACTAGAACAAACTCTCCAAAAGTTTGTATGGAACCAAAAAGACCCTGAATAGCCACAGCAATCTTGAAAAAGAAGAACAAAGTAGGAGGGATCACATTACCAGATATCAGGTTATACTAAAAGGCCACTGTAATCAAAACAGACTGGTACTGGCACAAGAACAGGCAGATAGATCAATGGAACAGAATAGAGAACCCAGAAACTGACCCAAGACAATATGCTCAATTAATATTTGACAAAGGTGGCAAGAGCATACAGTGGAGTCAAGACGGTCTCTTCAATAAATGGTGTTGGGAAAATTGGACAGCTACTTGCAAAAAAATGAAGCTAGACCAACTTACACCATACACAAGAATAAACTCAAAATGGATAAAAGACTTAAATGTAACTCGTGAATCTATAAAAATTCTAGAAGAAAATGCAGGCAACAAAATTTCAGACATCATACGCAGCAGAATTTTCACTGATACAACACCTAAAGTAAGAGAACAAAGGAAAAAATGAACACATGGGACTACATCAAACTAAAAAGCTTCTGCACAGCAAAAGAAACAACCATCAAAACGAAAAGGGATCCCACTATATGAGAGACCATAATCGCCAATGATGCATCAGATAAGGGGTTAATCTCCAAAATATATAGAGTGCTCATACAACTCAACAAAAGGAAGACAAAGAACCCAATTAAAAAATGGCAGAGGACCTAAACAGACACCTCTCCAAACAGGACATACAAATGGCCAAGAGACATATGAAAAAATGCTCAACATCACTAATCATCAGCGAGATACAAATTAAAACAGCTACGAGGTGAGGTATCACCTCACACCTGTCAGAATGGCCACCATCAACAAATCATCAAACAACAAGTGTTGGTGAGGGTGTGGAGAAAAGGGGACTCTAGTACACTGCTGGTGGGAATGCAGACTAGTGCAGCCACTGTGGAAAACACTATGGTGTTACCTCAAACAAAAAGTTAAAAATTGAACTGCCATTTGACCCAGTGATCCCACTTCTAGGAATATACCCTAAGAAACCTGAAACACGAATCAGAAACAATATATGTACCCCTATGTTCATAGCAGCACTATTTACAATAGCTAAGATCTGGAAACAACCCAAGTGTCCATCAGTAGATGAGTGGATAAAAAAGCTGTGGTACATGTACACAATGTAATACTATGCAGCTGTAAGAAAGAAAGATCTCTTATCCTTTGAGATGGCATGGAAGGACCTGGAGAGTATTATGCTAAGCAAAACAAGCCAAGCAGAGAAAGACAAATATCACATGATCTCACTTATTTGAGGAATATAATGAACTAAACAAACTGAGGAACAAAACTGACCCAGAGACATAGAGGTGGGGTACAGACTGACAAGCCTCAGAGGAAGAGGAGTTGGGAGGGGCATATAAACCACAGAACTTATATGCATGTATGCATGACCAAAGGACACAGACAACAAAGCTGGGGATGGGGTGGGGGGGATGGGGAGGAGGGTATCAATGGGGGAAAATGGAGAAATATCTGTAACAAAAACAAATTAATAAAAATAAAAATAAATAAATAACAAAGAGGTTATCACAGGAAAAAATAAAAATAAAAAAATAAAAATCTCCACAAAAACCCAAATTAAAGTAGAAGAGTAAAGGTAAGGATTTACCACAGAACAACACATTCAGTAAAATGTTATCTAAATAAGTAACATTATAAGGTAATGATGATATTATTTCTTTTAGAACTATACTATTTAATTCTTACACAACATTCAAAGAGAAGACTTCTGAAATTTCTACCCATACTATCAATAACATATCTAGCACATCTAAGTTCAATGTCCACTACACACTTATAAGAATAAACTAGCACAGAATCACAATTTTAGGTCTGAAAGTTACCCTAAATATAGTTACCTAGTCCAACAACCCAATTTTACAGGATGAGGAAACTGAGTTTGCAAGAGAAAAAGTAACTTGGCCAAAATCACACACCTAGCTAGCCACTGGCTGAGACAGCATAACTAATAGTCTTTACTCCCAGTACCATGTTTTGACTATGCCAACCAGATTCCCCAACCAAATATAGCACAGAAAACACTTAACTTACATCACACCAAGAATGACCAAGACACTTTACCTGCCAAATAAAAATTGTGTAATATCTGACACCACCAATTAGATGTGACAACAAATACAGAATTGAGTAAGGAAAAACTATAAATATGTTGGCATAATGGAGAAATAAATCCTTGACATCAAAAACTACAAACTTTCAATGAAGAACAATTTGAAGACACTTTGATGTCTACTTTTCATACAAACTTAGGGCAACGTATCATCACCTTTAAAAATAAACAGATACTGATAAACACCTAAAGCAAAAAATGTCCCTATGTATTAACAAATCACTGAACCCATCTATGATATGACATGACTTAAGACTTACCTGCAGGACTGTCAGCATTCTCTCCTGGGTGTAGCTGTATACCAGTAGAATCTATAGAGTTTACTGTAACTGTCTGTAGATTTGGCAACTGACCAGTGCTTAGACTAACTGGAGTTGAAGTCAAGGCTCCACCTGCTGCAACTTGACCAAGCGTGAGCGTCTGAACAGGTGTCAAAGTTATTTGTTGGGCAGCAGTATTCTGTATTTGCAAATTCTGCAAGTTCTGGACCCCTTGTACTTGAAATGTTTGCCAAGTTATCTGTCCAGAAGGGGTCACTGTCTGTGCCTGAATTAAAAAGGTTCCAGGATTCAGCTGCAACTGAAGATTTTGCAAAGCCTGTTGTGATATATTCTGACCACTGGCTTGCACACCATGGATTGTCTGTGGTGTAATACCTTGCACAATTTGGGCTTGACTGGTTGGCTGCTGCGACTCTTGAAGTTGTAGATGTTGTACAACAGGCTGTGCTGTAGAAACCTGAATATTCTGAGCCTGTGACTCTTCAGAAACAGGCGACTGGATATAATTTCCCTGAAGATCTGAAGAATGGACTTGCCCACTAGAAGTAGTCAAGCTATTTGTGTTTTGTTGCAATATACCTGTACTATCTATAGTAACAGGCAACTGTGATGAAGAGGACGTTGGCACAAATAAATCTGTATCAGTATTAGTTTCATTAATATCAGGAGAAACCCGCTCACCAGTCCTTTCTGAATTGTCTGAACTATCCATAGCTTGTCCTGTGTTTATCAAATGTCCATCGGCATTAATGCCTGCAGTCATTGTCTGAGAACTGCTCGAGAGTCCCAAAGAATCTAGGTCAACACTATTGATTGGTACAAAGGTAATATTTCCTGGTAAACCAAGAGGCACATTAGCAACTACTTGGGTTTGGCCAGGAAAAGATGAACCAATTGCAACTCCCTGAACCTGGACTTGACCAGTCTGTGGTATGAGATTCTGGATGTTAGCAGGAGGTGTTCCAGAGGCAAGCAAGGTTTGATTAGAGCCAGGAATGATCTGAATTTGACCACTTTCTTGATTTATACCTCCATTATCTGAAGTGCCTGTGAAACCAATCTGAACTTGCTGACCATCTGTTGACTGAATCTGTGGTATTACTTGATACTGAACATTAGACACTGTACCATTCGATGACTCTGATCCTGGTGCAACTGAAAATATTTGTTGATTCTGCAAATTCTGAAGGGGAAGAACATACTGCCCACTCGAAGTAGCAGCACTTGGAATCTGTACTAGATTACCCGCTTCATCTTTTATAGTTGTAGGTGTGGCTGACAAAACCTCCCATCGGTTTGGTGCTCCTCCTAACTGTGCAGCAGCCAAATCACCTGTCTGGATGAAGAAAACAAAAAATGTAAATGTTTTGTGATATATATTTGTGGTATATATAACCACAAAACTCTAAAAAATGATATAAATCCTACTCCCTAAAAATAAAAGTTCTCCTAATAACACAATGGAGTTCAAATACAGTAGCAATACTATATGAACTATGGCCCTGGCTGGGTAGCTCAGTTGGTTAGAGCATCGTCCCAATATGCCATGGTTGCTGGTTCAATTCCCAGTCAAAGCACATACAAGAATCAACCAATGAATGCATGAATGAATGGAACATCAAAACGATCTTGATCTCTCTCTCTCCCCCCATCCCTTTCGTTCTCCAAAAAAATTTAAAAAATAAATTTAAAAAAAAACTACAATAATTATCATTTCCAATTTTGTTAGTTACTGTAAAGATAACCCATGCCACTTGAGCAGAAAAAAACTTCAATAAGAGTAATTATTGTGCCCTAGCCGGTGTGTCTCAGTGGTTACAGTGTCAGCCTGCACACAGAAGGGTTGCAGATTCAATCCCTGTCCTCGGCTGGGGCGAGCGCGATAGGTAACCAATCGATGTCGTTCTCTCACATTAACGTTTCTCTCTCTCTTTCCTCCCTCCCTTCCTTTCTCTAAAAAATAAAAATAAAAAAATAAAAATCAATGGAAAAAATATTCTTGGGTGAGGATTAACAAAAAAACAAAAATTGTCTTTGCTTTATGACCACAAACTGATCTTTTAATCCTTCATCTATCATCTCTAATGCTATACCGTTAAAAATAAACAGAATTGGCTAGAAAAAATTATAAACAGCTCAAACCAGACATACCTCAAACACTGAAAAAGAGTTAAGAAAATATACAATGCACTAAAAATATATCACTAAACAGGTACATTATATATGAGGGGAAAAAAGAAACATTATTAGTCCAGTGTTACCAAATCATCTGAATTAGAAAAGTTGAGATTTGTGTATTACTGGCATAAACCTTAAATCAAACAATTAAAGCAACTCTTTTATGGTATGTATTAATGTACTACATAGCAAACTCATGACTAGGGATAGTCTATTAGTAATTTTTCATTTTTCCCACAAACTACTTTTAAAAAAATATGACACCTTGCCCTGGCCTGTGTCGCTCAGTGGTTAGCGCGTCTGCCCACACACTGAAGGGTTCAATTCCCCGACAACAGCACGTACCCGGGTTGCAGATTTGATCCCAGCCCTGGTGGGATGCGTGAGGAAGGCAACCAATCCTGCAACCAATTGATGTTTGATGTATGATACATCTCTCTCACATCGATGTTTCTCTCTCCACACCCCATCCCACCCCTTCCACTCTCACTAAAAATTAATGGAAAAAATGTCCTTGGGTGAGGATTAACAACAAAAACAAAAACAAAAAAGACACCTTTAAAAATTTAATGAAGAAGTTTATTGCTCTGTGACCACATGGCAAAGTCACCCCATCTAAAAAGTTTTTCTAGAATCCAAGAGCTGGAGGATATAGACTGTGGTGTTACCTACTATTCTATTTAAGTTTGCAGTAAAGTGCCCGGCATACACATTTTACATTCTGTGACCTGTTGGAATCTCAGGTATCATCATCCCCATACTTTACAGACTAAGCAAGACTGGAAAAATACCAATGTAGGAAAACAAAAAGCAATAAAATCCTACATGCCAATGCCAAAGGACAATTTTTGAAGGGTGTAATAACAGTAATGTCTAGCATTTGAGTTTTTCTTTTATATACCAAGTACTATAATCAGGGTTTATAAAATTTTATCATTTACTCCTTACAATAATCCTATGAGGTAGATGTTACCATTTCACAGACGAGAAAACTGAGGGACAAATCACAGCTATCCAATACCAAGACAAGATATAAATCTGGGCCAAGTCTAATTCCAGAACCCAGGCCTTTAAATACTATACCATACTGTCTCCCACTAAGACCAGGGGCAAAGACATGGGAAATGAGACCCTATATTAATTACTCACCATCAAAATTAAACGATCCCTATCCCATTTCCTTCTAGATCTGTATGTGATTTCCTAAAACTCCACATGTCAGTAGACAATGCATAAGCCTATCTAACCCAGCATTTTCAACCTGGGATCCATGCCTGAGTTTCAAAGGATCTCTGAATCCTCTAAAAGAGCATACCAACTTTTTAAGAAAGTGCAAAGTACAATGGGGGGAGGAATAATTCAGAGTGTCGTCATATTCTCAAAGGGGGTCTATGACCATAAAAAAAGGTTAAGACAAATACTGTTCTCGCAACATAAGCCAGTCCACATTTTTAATACAATTATAGAACCAGAAGATCTTAACAGTTTACTGAAAAAACTCACTACCTGCCCTGGCCGGTTTGGCTCAGCGGTTAGAGCGCCGGCCTGCGGTCTGGAGAGACCCGGGTTCGGTTCCCGCTAAGGGCATGTACCTCGGTTGCAGTTTGTCCCCGGCCCTGGTTGGTCGTGCGGGTGGCAGCCACTCGATGTGTCCCTTTCATGTCGATGTTTCTCTCCCTCTCTCTTCCTCTCTCTCCCTCCCACTCTATCTGAACAAGGGATGAAAAAATGTCCTCGAGGGAGGATTAAAAAAAAAAAAAAAAAAAAAACTCACTACCTAATTTTCATGTAGAAGCATAGTTAAAAGTGTATATTTCAATGGATAAACCACAGTATTAATGACTCAATTCAAGATATTTGTACATATCTCTCCAGATAAAATAAGCATATGAGTAATTCCATGAGATACACAATATTTCTCATCAAATGGTTCACAGTCTATCCAAGCAGACATACACATACATGGCTACTATATGTAAATAGTGGTGTGCACTAGCCATATGATCAAAACACTATTTGGGAACATAGAAGATTGAAAAAAAAAGATTTCACATAAGAGATATTTAAAGTAATCTTAGAGTCCTGGCCGGTATGGCTCGGTGGTTAGAACATCAGCCCACGCACCAAAGGGTCACGGGTTCGATTTCCGGTCAAGGAAGGGCACGTACTTAGGTTGCAGGTTCAATCCCTGGCCCTGGTCGGGGTCATGTGGGAAGCAACCAATCCACATGTCTCTCACATTGATGTTTCTTTCTCTCTCTCTCTCTCTCTCTCCCCCCCCCCCTTCTTCCCTCCCATTCTATCTAAAAATCAATGGAAAAAATATCTTCAGGTGAGGATTTAAAAAAGAATTCATTCTGGGCAGTTAGGAAACAGAGACAGAGGAATTAATAAAGGTATAGGTCATAGACAAAAAGAAACATATAGTTTGGTGTTCAAGAGAAGATCCAGAAATGGCTCAAATTCAGAGAAAAGTAATGGAGAACAGGACTAGACTTTTTTATCAGGGCTTTGTAAATGGCTTTGCAGATCCTGCTAAGGAGTTTGGACTTTATCCTGCAGACAGTGAATGAAAGCTATAAAAGGTTTTTAAGCAAGTGAGTGGTGCAATTAAATCTGTTTTATAAAGATAAACTAAGGCCCAATGAAGGAGACTGAAAGGCAGAAGAGAGTAAAGACCGAGAAACTGTGGAACCCAGTACAAACATCTAAGCCTGCACTAAAATAATGATCATTTAAATACAATCTTTTAAAGTTGTCAAACTTAAGTTATTGAAATGAAGCACCAGACATTAAAGTCACATATTATTCTTCAAGTTCTACCTGGTACAGAAATTAGAAGCTTAAGTCATCTTTCTTTGTATTAGAGTAACAATTTAAATTTCATTTCAGTCTCTTGACATATTTTAAATAAACTAAAGATATTTAAATCTATACTTTATACTGAAATCTGCAGTTAAGTATGGTATCTAAAATCCAATCCTTATCTTAAGGTTACTGATCACCTTTAAAGAATTAACTGTTGAATTTTTTCTGACCAGCATTAAATTTATATTTAACTTACATCAAAGAATATAGTGTCTCAGATACAAATTAATTTTATACTGGCATTTAGACCTTTTTTCATCTTAAAAGTTTATTTATGACACCTAAAGAATTCTTTTTATAAAAAAGTAAAAGGCCAGACATTCAACCATCAGTGAAAAGCTTTCTAGTCAAGAAATTCTTTGAAAACAAATACAACTACTCAAATGACAATTCTGAGTAAATACCACCCAAGCACCCCACTCCCTCTCCAAAAGCTAAATAGAAATAAACTGTAGTACCACTTTATTCCAACAATGCAGGTCATTAATTGAAGGGAACCCCCCCCCCCAAAGAAACTAAAAAAAGGCAAATCTCCAAACCTAGGACAAAATGATTTACTTGAACTTCTTAAAATAAACCTAAGGTACAAAACATATATAAAAAAGATTTATGCCCTCGCCGGTGTTGGTCAGTGGTTAAGAGCGTCATCCCAAGCACTGAAGGGTCTTGGATTCCCAGTCAGGACACTTACCCAGGTTTCTATCCCAGTTGGGGTACATGGGTGAGGCAACTGATTGATGCTTCTCTCTCACATTGATGCTTCTCTCTCCCTTTCCTCCTTTCTCTGGAATCAATGAAAAAAAGTGTCCTGGGGTGAGGATTAAAAAAAACATATATATACATATACATATACATGTATATATATATGAAGCACAAGCCTGGGGGGAGGAGGGAGGAGCTGGGAACAGCAAGAGATAGTTTAAAAAAAAAACAAAACAGCAATATAAAAAGCTTTTTCTTTATTGAAATAATTTACAGTTTTAAAAGATTTACTGTTAATATATTTTTTAATCCTCATCCAAGGATATGTATTTTTTAACTGATTTTGAGAGAGAGAAAGGGAGAGAGAAACATTAATCAGGTGCCTCCCTACTCCCCTCAACCCAGGCCCGAAACCTAGGTATGTGACCTGAAGGGAATCAGACCCTCAACCTTTTGGTATACAACAGGATGCTCCAACTAACTGAATCACCAGGCTAGGGCTAAGTGTTCATTTCTTTTAATGGAATGGGGGGAAACACTGAATCAGAAAACTATTAGACTTTCATGATTTAAGCTAAGACTATGCTTGGGAAAGGGGAGTACATTGCACTAGAGAGAAAAGAAATCAGAACCGAGTTCTGATCCTAGGTAGAACTGTAGAATTGTGTGTGATTTAGAGCAGAACTCAATTTCCTTATGTTAAAAATGGGGAAAATATTACTTGGTAGGGTTATAAGAACCAAGTGTTAAGTTTTATAAACTATAAAGCACTATACAACCCCTAAGGTATCATTATGATTACTAAGATTTTAAGGACAGATTTGAAAAACATCCATTAGATACCTAGCACAATTCCTGTCACAAAGATCAGTAAGCATTTGTTGAATGAATAAAGATATCTTACTTTAAAATCATTGCAAAGAAAATAATAGAAAGAATGGATCAATAAAAAACTGACCTTGAGATATTAGTCTTCTATGAAAAAACTATCAATTTTAAACCTATTTATTTCCATAATTTTACAATGAATGAGCCCCAATATTTCAAACTACGAAGCCTACAAAGACCATTCATTTGTAAAAGAAATTTCATCAACAGCATATCACTAAAAGAGGTAACGTACACTAAACACCAAAAGGGATAAATTAGAAAATTATCTGAGATCAAAAAGAATTGTAAAAAAGTTTGCTGTTAGGCTATTTGAAACACTATACAAAGGAAGAAAAACATAAAATCAAATAACCCAGGCAAGAACTAGTATTTGTTATAGGTTCAATATAACCCTCTACATTGTTTCACATTAAAAGAAAAATCCACCAGTGTCTCTCTCAGTAACTCTAATATTCTCATTGAACAACTAACAAATTATCATCTAACATGAAAGTTGGCATTACTGTAAAAAGTTGTAACTGAAGGTACTCTGAGGCTCCTTCTGCATGTAAACACAATCACACAGTGAAAGAACCACAACCAAGAGTAGCCCTGTAACGCTGCTATAGCAATTCATTACCAGGGCATTCTCCAGTACAACCAGGCATAAAAAAAAGGGCGGGGGAGGAATTGGGGGTGAGAGAAAAGGTAAAAAAGAGGTTATCTTCTAAGATAATACCTATAGATAGGAAAAAAGAAAAAATTCATACCACTTACTGCACAGCATTTGAAAAAGAGTATTTACTTCTCAGTTCCCACAAATGGCTTTTTATGAAAGCCAGAACAGACAAGGAAGGAGTGTAGTAACCAGAAATAAGAATAAGTGCGAAGCTAAGGTGTAAACAAATGAAAAACCATTCTTAGGCAAGTACATACTCAAGTTTCTTGAAATCTTCAAGGAACACTAAAGAACTCAAATAGACTTCAAATAAAAACAATTACCCAATGAATTCATTAACAATGACAATGTAGATCTTATTTTAAGTAATGGTAAAAATAACCTTATTTTTTAAATAGCCTATTATTCATTTTTTAGCTCACCAACGTTTAGATACTAAATTAATGAACACTAAATTTACGACCTAAACTGAAGATCAGGCAACAACTTTCATAATATTTACTTATGCAGTTTATTACACTACAGTACAAATGAAATAAATTAAAAATCCAAAGTACACACAAATGCAATATGGACAAGTTAATACTGCATAAATGTCTACTTTATTCAGTTTCTTGATTTATTACAAAAATTAATTACACAATTTTTAATAATGAAGTACAAAAGAGCACTGCCATCAAACCAACTTTGGAAGTCCATGTTGTAGAGTAACACAGGTGAGAATGCTTTGTGATTAGACCTATTCAGTACTGTACTGAGGGTATCTATTCTTGGCCAGGATCCAGGATGAACCCTTTTCATGTTATAACAAATTCTAAATTCAAAATATTTAAAGCAAATCTCCAATGCAGGTGATTGGCTTTTCAGTGACCTTTTAATCCTAAAATACCAAACTAAACTGGCATAAAATTGAAATACATGTATATATTTCACTTGATTTTAAACACAATAATACTATATGCAGTGTGGTATCCTGGACTGGATCCAGGAATAGAAAATGAGCATCAGTGGAGAAACTAATATAATCAGAATAAAGTCTATAGTTAATGATACTGTATCACTGTTAATTTCCTAGTTTTAACAAACATACTATGGTAATATTAACATTAGGGGCAGCTAGATGAAGAGTATAAGGTAACCCTCAGTTCTATCTGCAACTTCCCTATAAATTTTAAATTCTTCCAAAATAAAAAATGTTTAAAACATGGTTACAAAAAATGCTCTCTATAGACCTCTCAAGATTCCTAGTAATTTAAGTAATTAAAGATTATCTAAGCACATTTTTAAGTGGGAAAAAAAATGCCCATGAAATCACTTAAATTCTTTCTCATTTTCTGAGATATACATGTCTGCAATTTATTTGAACAGGAAAAATAATTTTCCCATTTGCTAAGGCAAACATATTCAAGCCAGTCTTACCAATCTTACTCAGTGAAAAATTTTATTCACAGGTACCAAAGAAAAATAATGCTCCAACTGATTCTAGTTCCTATTCATCTGGAGGGAAATGTGTATCAGTAGAGATCTGGTAGTTCAGAGGAGGAGGAGCTGAAGAGGCATGGAAACAACTTTTTTACAAGTGATATATGGCTACAGTAGGCTAAAGCTGGAGATAATATTCCATTCCCGGGGCTGAGATTCAAATATACATACACATATTTTCATCTTCACTTCCTCCTTTACTTCACCCCTCCCCCATCAGTTAGCTGATACCTAAACTTGGTAAGTTGCAGCTACAGTAAGTTTTTTTGTTCTGATTGAAAATATTAAAAGGTAAGTAGAAACCATCTGATTTGCAATTTTACTTATGCAGTTGTTTCAATTTGTCTTGGCTCTATAGGGTTAGAGAGATATAGTTCAAAAAAAAGGTTTATCAACCCATAAATTGTCTAAAAGTAACAATGGCTCACACAAACATAATTTTATGCTTTTACATTTTAATCTGCTTACAATAAACACAAAACCTAAAATCATACTTTTAAGACACTAAAACCATTCACATCTCTACAATATAACTTGGAAGCACTAAAATTACAAATGCAACACTTAACAATATGGCTTAACTTTAGCTTCACTTTTAATACCTAGAAATATTAAGAATTTCCTGCAGACTATATCAAATTAGTACTAAACGTTTTTGTCTACAGTGACTACTTCAAAATACTACTACACACAAATCAATTCCTATAATCCACCTCAAAAAGGTTGGGGAAGATTTCAATTATTTTAACAATTGTTACACTAAAGCAACAGCAATGATTCAGACAAATATAAAATTCACAAGCAACAGTCTTAAAAACTTTCCTAGATCATCTGAATTAAGCCCTCATATAACACTGGTCAGCTCCTCCTCCTGTCCCAAACACACTAAAAACACTACAAAAAGGATCCACCACATCTCATCAGACCAGCAATCATAATAAAATGAAAATATGGTTTTGCCAACCAAATTGAACTGTTTAAGTATAGTGTGCATTAGCATGCAAGGAAACAACTTCTTACATGTACTTTTGTTTCTAAACTGGTATTCACATTCAATTTCAAAAGCCAAAGTATTACCTAAGTAACTTCACCAACTTCAACGGTCGCTTATTAAATTTTTCACTTATTCCACTTATGAAAAATTACTGCAAAATAAGAGTCTAAATAACAATTTAGAATGATCACTGAAAAAGCACTCAAAGTGTCCACTCCTGCATACAAAAGGATAAATTCAAAGAGTAAACCTTCCTTTTTTTTTTGTTTAACGATTTACGGTTCAATTCAGTAAGAGCTAGTAACTTCCAGCAGAAAAAGCTCCAGGTTCAAAAATACCAAAAGCTAAAAACACTGCTGCCTCTGTAGTTGATACTATCTATGGCCGATAGGCTGTGCTTGAAAATTTTGTAGTGTTCAGGGAAGGATTTTCAGCTGTGATATGAATTGCTCAAACATCCATTTTGGAGTCCTCCACCCCCGCCCTCTCAGACTTCATTTTGTAGTGAATTTGGATCGAGGTTCCGCAGTGACAATTTGGAGAAAGCCTGGGCTGGCTTCTGATCCAAACAAGTATGCGAAAAAGCAGGAAAGGGCCCCCTGGCTGCGCGATCCGTCCGTCCCAAGGAAGGCGCGGGCGCCCGGGAGGCCTTTCGGGCGGCGGGAGCGCCGCAGGCCCGGGATGGCGGGCGCTGGGCCTCTGCGGGGGCGGACCGCGCGCGCGCGCGACTTACCGCTCCGGCAACGGCGGTGGGGCCCCCGGCTGCGGCGGCCGCCTCCTCCTCGTCGTCGCCCGGCGATGGCGGCCCAATCTTGCTGCAGGTAGCGGCCAGCAGAGCGAGCGGTGACGGCTGAGTGTCCTACCCCCGATGGGCGGGTTCAGAGAGAGAGACAGGGGGAGGGGGTGGCGGTTAGGGCCGGGCCGCAGCTCACACAGGAAGTGCGACTCGATCCTCGCAGGCTGCGCCCGGGCGAG